>OZ010800.1:109559499-110878499 GCA_963932465.1 Maratus speciosus
AGTTTTTATGACTTTATTTATATGCTCTAACTTGCAATAATACAAAAATAGAAAAATGATAATTAGATGTTAGGACGCATATTTAAGGAAAAATAAGCAATTTTTTCTGCTTGTTATTAAAATGTAATATTTATATATTTTTTTATTGATAGATAAATAGCTCTTGTGATTATCTGATCTAAATAAAAAAAAAATGTGCATGTGGCCATAAAAAAAAATTATATAGATTTTAATTCTATAAATTTTAATTGTTGTTATGGCGATGTATGCACTTTTCATAAAGCTTATATTTAAAATCTCTGTCGACATTGCACTGATTATAATGAGTATTTTCAAATTTTAGAGTAGGACATGATTAAAAACAAAAAATAGATACATATCCAAATACCGCAAAAGCCTTCGATATCGGATTCTCCGGGAATGCAGAATTTGCTCGGTAATCGAAGGTGTCCGCTTTTCTGAGGTAAATATAAATCTAATATGTTTGCGCCGAGGATTAAAATAGATGTCCGATAGTAGCGAATGTACACCAACCTCCATAACGGACATCTCTATTTAGCGAACCATAATGCAGGGTTGGATTTTTTGCAGAAGAACTTCATTAAAGCATGGGCAACTGTGCAATGTCCGCTCACTCCCGCCTTCGGTTTTAGGGGCACTGAATTGGACACGTAATTTTTATAAATTTATACTTATATTTGTTTCAAAATTGTAATCATTATTTTGAACTTTTAAAGCAAAATAAGATTTTAAAAAAATCTAAAGTTAATATAACCTTTCAATTGCGAGTAATCTTCTGAACACTAAATTTGTCTGCTATTCAAAAATATTCTCTTCTCTGAGGCTCAAATAAATATTTATGTTGAAAAATGTAAGTGTTAGCTAAATAAAGTTGTTCTATGAAGGTTTTGCTGTAAAATATCCATAATGTACACTTTTATATAAACGACACCACTATTTAGGAATTTATTTTTTTATTCACAACATGCACATTTTTTTATATACTTTTAAACCAGAAAAGCAGACACCTGCGAGCGAACATACCAAATTCTACTGTCCCGGTGTGCATGCTATTGAGATGTGTTACTGTACTGTATATAGAAATATTTTTTTGTTTTTAATCTTATTCTAATCTAGAAGTTCAAAATATTTATTATAATCAGTGCAACGTCAGAAAAGTTTTTCATTATCTATTTTACGTTAGCTGCATATAAAATACCGTCACCCTAAAATCAGATTGAGGTTGCAGGACCATGGCTCAGTTTATCTAGTCTTTAATCAGATTCTGTTTCTGTAACAAACATAGCCTGCTTAATGGTAAAATATTTTTACAGGATTCAACGTGGTCAAACAAAACTACACATAATTCTTACTACCCCCCCCGTCCACGAAAAAATGGCAGCGATTAGGACGCGAAAAGTGTCTAGAAAATTTTAACAAAACAATTTAAAATGTCTTAAAATTGAACACTTCGTTTCAAGGCACTAAACCCGTTAGGACGGACGATGGCCACCACAGGCCCGAAAGTTTTTAGACTGTGGTGTAAAAAAACACCCATTACGATGAAAATGGGCCACTCTACCAATACCTGTTCCCAAAATCATTATCTTTTTGTGCTTTAGAAAGTTAAATTGCGGAGAGATATTTTTACCCGAAAAAGTGGATTTCCGGACTTCAGAGACTCAAGGCGAGCTCTTGCATTTATGTTTTTACTCAAGCGGTTGTTGTGAATAATTCAAAATTGAGACATTAAATACATGGAGAATCGATGAATGAAAATATTATGAAGAGGTAATAGATAGGGGAAAATTTAGCGCTCATTAATAAACGATGATGAATTAGATAACAGTTGGAGTGATATTTGAATTGGAAAAGACGAAAATACGAAATGCAACAAGCTAAAACCGCATCAAACTATAAGAACACATTCACATAACATCCTGCGAAACTACTTGAAAATGTTAGAGTAGCCAAAATATTATCCTCGTCCATTAATTACTGCGTATTATTGATCGAAAATACCATATACTATCAAATATCGCTGGTTTTACAAATCTTTAAAACAAGAATAATTTTGATAATTTGCAGAGAGACAGATATGCTAGACCAACCAATTTAATGGAAATAAAAACATTAATTGACTCTCTTAATATTAGCCGTATTCAAAAGTCTTCACATGTTAAATTAAGAAATATTTGGGCTACTGACGGCCCAAGACTAGGTCATATTTCATCGCACTATCTATATTATAAAAGACAAACATATCTGTGCGTAACGCATGCGTCATTTTGCGAATGTCAACACTTTGAAATTTGAAATGAAATTTCCGTTTTGCAATTTTTGCTACTGCGAACTTTCAAACTTCTAAACATTGCACATTTTCAATTTTTACACCGTCGTACAGGGAAAAAATGTGCTTTTAAATACAACTTGTTTGAAATCTGTATCTCAATTTATTTTTGAGATATTAATTTTTTTGTAGTTTTTAATACAAATTGTGTAATCATGGCAACTGAAGTACTCAATTTATTTTGAAAATTATTGGAAAATAGTAGACTATTAAAAAGCAGAAAAACCAACGTTTAAAATGCACAAATAATATATGAAAAGCAGCAAACAGCTGTTTCGAATCTACTAGCGAGATTCTTCTTCAGTGCAAAAGGAACAGCGTGCTAGAAAAAGCAAGGCTTTGCAAGCAAGGAAAAAGCGAGGAAAAGCGTGCTTTTTCTAGCACGCTGTTCCTTTTGCACTGAAGAAGAATCTCGCTAGTAGATTCGAAACAGCTGTTTGCTGCTTTTCATATATTATTTGTGCATTTTAAACGTTGGTTTTTCTGCTTTTTAATATTGTTGCACAAAGGCTTTATTTGCTATTTTTAAATAGTAGACTACTGTATGTTTTTGTTGCCATTTTCTCATAATAGCTGCTGAAAAAAAAAATTGAAATTAAAATACCTGTTATGTCAAGAATATCATCTGTTAATTAATCATGTGAATTTTGGTTTTATTTCGTTTTTATTTACCAATTTAATTAGTTGTAGTTTATTGCAAACTGATACAAACAATACAAACAATACAAACAATACAAAGCTGAATGAATGCAATTTTAGTATTCGGGTATAGTAACATTTTTCGAATTTTGAAAAAAAATATACATGAATGATTTCTGACAAAATATGGATATATTATTGCTTTTCTATTTGTTTGTTTTGTATATTATTCACCGATAATGACGTCATATGCATATTTTTTTACAGAGGTTGTTTAAGACTGGATCGTAAAAGTGGAAATCTTTAGGTGCTTTAGCGGATGCAAATGACGTAATTAGATTAAGAAAAAAGAAAGAAAAAAAAACAAAAAAAAAACGTATATTTAATTTTTAAAACAGAAATATGTTTTACAGAAGTGCGTCATTTTCAGCTGCTTTGAAATTCTTCAAAGGTGAAAAGGCTTCACTTTTGAAAGTAATTTAATCGAAATTACACACTGATAAAATGCAATGTTTTTACAAAATTTAGAATGTCCTTATAGAAGAGTAGTGACGTATAGTGAGCGTACTCATATCGAAAGTCTTTGTCCAAAAAATAGCAATTTATATTACAAAACTTGATGATTCTCGCCTGGATGAATTAGCTTCGCTGAGCTAGACAAGCAAATAAAAGAGATCTTGGGAATAATTCGAGGTTTAAAATAATATCAGGTTCCCAAAGTTTTTGTCCGAAATTCTTTCCACTAATAAAATTATATTGCTATTCTTTAAGACATTCTATTATAATTTTATCAAAATAACATAATTTGCTTAATTTAATTTTTCATAATTTTATATAATATCTATATATTTAAAACACAAGGCTGTTTCTTAGTCATCTCCCCTGAGTTTTCTGCTGAACTAATTTTAGTTTTTTTTTTTTTTTTTTTTTTTTTTTTTTATGTCCCCATTTTTATATTAATACATGGAAATTATTCCAGAGAGAAAAATTTGCCTTGCATGCAATATTTCAAATGAAAATTAAATTTCTAAGTAATTGATTATGAAGCGCAAAGGCCAACATAGAGAAAAAAATTCCATGCCCGGACTCGTACCCGGGTTATCAGTATAGCGCTCTGACGTTCTACCGACTAAACCACATGGAACGATACCCAGCCGGGAAATGCTTCTCTCTGGAATAATTTCCATGGATTAATATAGTTTCTATCGATTTATTATTTATAGTTTCTATCTATAGTTTCGTGTTTGCCCCATGTCGGTGGCTCACGTTAAATATTCCATCTTGTGTCTTATAAGAGATATTTACTCTTATTACGATGTCTATAATTTCATTATGTAAGAGATCGCTTACTTGCTAATGACTTATTAGACAAGAAAATGTTTGTTGTAAACCATATGAAACTAGTATGTTGTGGCCATCACAAAACTTTCTTCTATATAAATCACGTCAATTAAATCATTTAAATAGTACAAGAAATTACATGAATTTAGCACCAATTCATATCAAAGTATATCTGAATTTGAAGTTTGATGAAAATTCGTGCATTAGTTCTTGAGATAGAGCTACAGCGGGAATTCTGAAAAATGTAGCATAGCAGCGCCACCTGTTGACCGATTTACACTAAAAATAAACAGCACTAAATGATATCAAGGTATACCTGAATCTGAAGTTTGTTGAAAATCTAAGCGTTCGTTCTTGAGATAAAGCTATTGCGGAAATCGCAAAAATACAGCATAGCAGCGCCACCTGTTGAGCGATTTACACCAAAAATTAAACAGCACTAATTTACACGTCAATTCATGTCAAGGACTAACTAAATCTGAAATTTGATGAAAATCCGTGCAATAGTTCTTGAGAAACAGCTCTTGCGAAAATCGTGAAAATGCAGCACAGCAGCGCCACCTGTTGGGCGATTTACACCAAAAATTAAACAGCACTAATTTATATCAAGGACTAACGAAATCTGAAGTTTGATGAAAATTCGTGCATTTTTTCTTGAGTTAGAGCTATTGCGATAATCATGAATCGTGCAGCATAGCAGCGCCACCTGTTGAGCGATTTTCACAAAAAAGTAATCAGGTCTCGTTTATATCAAGGTATAACTAAATAATACGTTTTGTGAAATTCTGTGCATTAGTTCTTGAGATAGAGCGCCCACAAAATTTTTGTCACATACAGACTCACAGACAGAGTGACAGAGTGACAGAGTGACAGAGTGACGGAGTGACAGACAGACTCACAGACAGACATTTTCTAAAAACCATCAAATCGTGTTCTGGGCATTCTAAAACGTGTAAATCCGTCGAAAACCGGGAGTCGAAAATTTTCACGAATCCAATACTTTCTTCTTGTAAAGATAGAAGAAAGTAATAAAAGAGAAATTTCAAAAGAATTCACATGTGCAAAGAAACGAGAAATAAATTCACGTTATTCGGTTTTTTAAAAAAAGTTACATTACTCTCGTATATTCAAAAAAAGAATAAATGTGTTATTCTGTTATCCACTATGCATAACGATGATGCGATTGATACCTATGTGGAATAGTTTCGCATGTCCCTTCCGCGCGCCTCTTTCTGCAGACTGACGGCAAAATGCTAACGTGATTTACTAGAGAATTGTTATTAAAACATTTGTTCTTTAATTTTTTTTTTAGTATGATGTAAATTCGATCGCAGCAAGCCATCTGCATTTTTTACCTTCGTCTTCTAAAATAGAATTGTAGTAATTTTTAAATAAATTAATCTCGAGCATGAAAACATACTATATTTTTTGTCAAGCCTTCTAAGAGAAGAACATTGGTGTATTTCATTTTTTAATTGGTTATAAAATCGCGTATGAAGGCTCGATAGATGTTCCAGCAATTTACGATAATTTTTCTAAAACCTGTATATATGTACAAATTAAATGTAAATAGTTATTTATCGTACTTGTAATTATTGAACTGATTCTTGAGTTTTGAAAAAAAAACACTTATTTATCGTGATCTTGATATAATGATAAATTATATAGAATCGTGACATCTTGGTTTCTGCTCTCCCACTCATTTTCATGAAGTGTGATTTAATTAACTATAACTTGAAACTCGTGGATTATATGAACATTCTTCATTAACCTCTATTGTTGTGGCGCAAAAATCTGAAATGATAATAATTTACAATATGACAAATGGAGCAATGGATATATTGGACGAAATATCAGCGGCATTCTCTACACTGTAAAAAAAATTCCGCAACGTTCCTGGGAAAAAATGGGCAGCTGAGTTGCCCATTATTTCCAAGAAACATTTCTTGAAAATGACTGGTACTTTACTGTATATGTTAAAAACTTTCTACAGAAATGCCAGTAAGTTTCCTGCGAAATACCAGGAATATTTCTGTTGACAGCAAAACATTACTGGCATATTCAAGGCTGGAGTAGCACAAGAGCGAAAAATGTCCAGACCAGGGATCGAACCTGGATACGTGGCGTGCCGTGTCAATGCCTTACCTGTTAGGCTATCGGGACCGATACCTGCCTGACATAATTCACTCTGGATGTTCGTTCCCTTCATTATGACATTACTGACATTTCACAGCATGCGGGATCCGCAGACGATTTTTACATTTCCAGTTGACAATTTTCGCTTTATTATCATTATTTGTTAGAATGAAAAAATATTTTGAAATTGACATCAAAATTATTATTTATAATTTACACGAAAAAATAAATTTTCAGTTAAAATTCAATAAAGTAAATATATATGTGATATATTGTTTCTGAACTTTGCTTAAAATATAAAAATATATAAATGAAAATAATAATTAGAAAAAAAATCTAGACATAAAATATTTTGAATTTTCGTCAGTAATTATGTTAGTTTACAAGTTAGATAAAATACATATAAATTTTCATGAAAAAAAAACCTAAACGTAACTGTATATTTTTTCCGAAAATAAAAAAAAAAATCAAATTTGCAGCAATTCAAAGTGTCAAATATATGTCAAATTTAAATCAAATTTTAATAAAGTGTTAAAATATAAAATTAATTAAAAAAGAAAAAAAAAGGCAAGAGGTAGCATCGAACCCGGGCCGTACGGGTGGCGTGCAAGCTTTCTGCGTCCACACCACGAAAGACACGTTGAGAGCTGCAAACTAATGGGTATTTGAAACGTATGTTAAAACTCGGCATCTAATTTCTGAAAATCTAAAGGCCCATTTGAAGAAATCCTTTCACAAGAATAATTAGAGATAAGAACTCTAAAACATACTTTAAATTAATCAAAATAGGTCAGAATCATATTTGATTGTCCCCTGGTTAATGCAGATCCAAATAATAGGTGTATTTTTTTTACACAGTCTGCTCGTTAAAGATTTCACAGACAAGTACGAGAGATAATCTCTTAGTGATGTCACAGAGGTATTGTATTTTCATCTGAATTATCTTGACAATAGAGACGTAAAGGATTATGTCGTCTATTGATTTATTTGCATTCCATATTGATTTTTTTACATTCATTTAAGGAATTCGTTTTCGACACTCGCGCGCGAGCAACGGATTATAGGAAAAAAAAAATAATAAATGGCGGCCGCAGCGTTTTGCTGTTTCCAACTTTTGTTCAGGAACGTTTCAGATAAGAAAACCAGAATTTCACAGGAAAGAGCTAAATTATTCTGAAAACCTGATAAAAGGCGAAACGTTCCTGGATTTTACATGGAAAGTTACCATTTTTTTTTTACAGTGTACTGCAAAATTTAATAATAGGTAGCCAATGGTTAATTTTTTTTTAGTATGTGAAACACTGCAGCCATTAACTCTAGAGTTCTGCTGTTATAAACGAAGAATCTCATAGAAAAAGAAAAGGAGAAGGTGGCCTGTTATTGAAAGATCTTGCTGTAGAACTTTTGAAAGAACAAATGCGAGAGAGAAGTGTGCAACATTTCATAACGCGGAATTTACAAAGGGATTGACCAGTCGTGCTGAACAAGTTGACGCCTAAAAAATAAAGAGCTGCACTAGTAAAAGATGTCACACATGTCCTGCTGCGAAGGATAGAAAATCCAAAATAACGTTTCAAATATGTGAAAAAATTGTTTGTGGCGAACACGGCTGTGTTATATGCAATGTGTATCAATAACTTTTATTTATGTAATAATTCTTCTGAACTTCATGTGTAAGTATATCATAAAGATCAATTATACGATATTTACATTATGATTAATGTAACAATTTAATAGAACTATTTATCTAATCTTGCATTTTTTCATGTAATTTTTTTTTTCAAATGTGTACATTATGTTATTTTTAATGAATACATATTTTTCAAATTTTTATAAATTTTTCTTCATGCATGTTTTCTCCATATGCCTAATTATACTGTATAAAGTTTAGTAGTAAAAACTCTATGGTAATCAAGAGTATCAAATTATTTTTTCAAGAACATCATTTACGATTCCCACCGCGCACTCTTGTGTCACTATTAATGACGCGCTATCTCCCCAGTTAAGTGTATAAATTTCATACATTTCAATTTACAGTGTCTATTGTAAAAAATGTAAAACAAAAAGGTACACCGCGAAATATTTTTGAACACAAAACTCTTTATTTGGGGCATTTTAAAAATAACAAAGTAAATAAATATGCATACATTTTTTTAGCACCCTAGGGTATTTTGATGGTCTTATAAATAAGAGATTTTGCAAAGTCTCACATGCGTTAAATTATATGGTACATAAGAAATATGATGCAGTAAGTGATATTATTTCACATACTTAGTCTTTTTAAAGATGCTTAAAAACCTAACATGCATTACAGAATAAATATTCTTGAAATTCACTAAACTGTTATAACAAAATATTTAATCATGATTTGCACAGTTCATATTCAAATTATTAGAACAATTACTTTTTTTTTTACAAATTGAAAATATCGTTTGTAATTTAATGTATTTTAATGCAAATATTCAAACAATATTTTTATTAAGAACTTATTGTTGATTAAACTTATTTATTATTTGAAAAATATTATCATTTTTGAAAAGATAAATTGAAAAAAAAAATGTTTTGATAAGTCAAAATATTAGAATATTTATTCAAGTAGTTCAAGATATTAGATTATTTCACATCAATTCTCCTTTAATTATCACCAGTTCGTAACTGGTTGCATTGTTGATTAAATTCAGACGATTTTATTTAAAATCAGTATTCTTTTTGCAGTTTGTTTGCGTTTTCGCCTTAAATTGGGTCATGTGAGTGATATTCCTGAATCTATTAAACTTCGTATGGTTGATTTCTATAAGCACGGTAAAAATCAATGTTATATAGTGAATTATATGCATTGTTCGCAATCAAGCGTTAGTAAAATAATAACACAATATAAAAAATTAAAAATTTCAAAATAATCGCCGTAATGGCGGCTGAAAACTGAAAACATCTGCTAGAGATGGCAGTAAACTAAAGCGTATAGTTCAGAAAAACCGTTTTAAAAGTGTACGATTCTTACACCGAAAAAGGAAAGAAGAATGAGTTGAAGTTTCTACATTGATAACATTAAGACGTCTTCATAAATTTAAGTTTCAATCTAGTGTACCGAAAAGAAAACCTCTCACGACTGAAAAACAAGCGCGTATAAGATTGAATTAGTGTAAATCAAGACGTTTATGGAGCGAAGAGGATTAAAAAGTATATTATTTAGTGATGGAAGTTTTGT
Organism: Maratus speciosus; assembly: GCA_963932465.1. NCBI lineage: Eukaryota > Metazoa > Arthropoda > Arachnida > Araneae > Salticidae > Maratus > Maratus speciosus. The sequence continues at coordinate 109,569,174 of OZ010800.1, forward strand.
GCTTCATATGGTAATCGAAGTATTCGAGTTTGAAGAATGAAACAAGAAGCATTTGATAAAGAATGCCTTATACGTTCCGTAAAATTTGCTGCCAATGTCATGGTTTCGTGTTGCATGTGTGCAGAAGGACCTGGAAAATTATGCATCATCTATGAAAAGGTTAACTCTCCGATATATCAAGAGATTTTGGAATATTGCATGATTCTATCATCAGAAGATTTATTTCAAGATGATTTCAGCTTTTAACAAGATTTAGCGTCACCGCATACCTAGGTGTTAACTAAGAATTGGTTCCGCCAACACAACATTAAGGTACTTCCTTGGCCACCAAATTAACCAGACCTTAATCCCATCGAAAAAACTCCAAGAAAATCATAATTCAAGTAAAACTGAGTTAGCGGCACTTATAAAATCTATTTGGGCTAATATTGATAGAAATGTTTGTAAACACCTTATATACAGGGTGCAATATGTTATCTATCGCCGACCTTTAATTTCTCAACCGTTGGTCGCAGACATATAGTTCCAATTGCAAAAACGTTTAAAATGAGGTAAATATTCATGCTGTGGCATTATTTAAAGTAAAAAATCAATTTGATAAAAATTACGAAAACTAACTTTTTATACAGTCCCCCAGTCCCTATAGCTATATTTAGTAAAAGTTTACACATATCATAACAGATATGACAGAAAAAGTTTGACATCTGTACTACAAAAATTGACACAGTTATTAAATTTCAAAGTTTGAGATTTTTGCACATTGATTTTGTCTTTCATTGAGGGATCAGTTAAAAGATGAATTAAAGTAATTCGAGATCAAAATCAGTATACAATGTTCTTTTTACGGCGAAGCCTCCTTTAGCTGGTATCGCCAAATCGGGAAATCAATAAATAGGGTTATTTCACCTAAAAATTTGAGCTAACTTTTATGGATCGAACAACATTCAAACGTACGGGCGATACCGGCAAACGTGGTTTCGCCATAAAAAGGACATTGCACCCTGATTTTGATCTCTAATTACTTTAATTCATCTTTTAACTGATCCCTCAATGAAAGACAAAATCATGTGCAAAAATCTCAAACTTTGAAATTTAATAACTGTGTCAATTTTTGTAGTACATATGTCAAACTTTTTGTGTTATATCTGTTATGATATGTGTAAACTTTTACTAAATATGACTATAGGAACTCGGGGACCATATAAAAAGTTAGTTTTCGTAATTTTTATCAAATTGATTTTATACTTCAAATAATGCCACAAAATGAATAGTCACCTCATTTGAAACGTTTTTGTAATTGGAACTATATGTCTACGACCAACGGTTGAGAATTTAATGGTCGGCGATAGATAACATATTGCACCCTGTATAGTATTCAAGATCGATTGTATGCTGTTATGAAAGATCAAGGGGATGCTACAAAATATTAACTACCATTTCCTTCATATTCATAAGGTGATATTGTTGCATAAAATAAAATATTCTAATATTTTGAACCAATCTAAATTTTATTCTAATATTTGGATGTGTTTCAGAAAGCCGTATGCCTAATTTATTGTACTGTATTTTATATTTTTTTTTAATGTTAATATCTTATCTAAACATTCCATATTTAATTTATAAGAAATTTAATTCATTTACTTAGTAGCAAAAATAAATAAATGAAAAATAATATTTTCTTATTACTTTTTCTCAATTATTCTAATATTTTTAATATGAGTTGTATAATAAATAAATCATAAAAGCTATTATTTGAATAGAAAGTTTGAGTAAATTAATAACTTTTTTTATAATAAGTTATTTGAAAGCTTTTTTTTTTTTTTTTTTTTTTTTTACTTAATGGGGATTTTTTAGCAAAACGAACTTATCTTTTTTTGCATTTTCCAACATAATTCAAAATTGTTAAGGACTTATGTTTGTCTTTCTGTCTGTCCGTACTCTAACTCTCTTAAATGTACTCAGATTGTCATTCAATGTGTATATGTTATTAACGTTAATATTTACTACATCAACTAACTGTACAGCGTATTACTTTTCACAATCTCCACTGTAAATGAAGTTGTAGTATATAGAGATCTTTTATACGGGAAGTCAATTTATTCCGTTACATTACGGTCAATATTAAAAAAACCGTTTCAAGTGCTCTTTAATTATGCTACATTGTTTCAAACGCAATGACGTTGATATTCATCTATGAAGTGTACTAAAAAATATGGTCCCAAAGAATATGGTGTGCAAAGCATTTATTATTCATTTATAGAGGGCAATTGAAATTATTTCTTTACATGATAGTGTATGGGTGAAAAACTTTTATATGTTCTCTAATTATGTTGAAGTAATTATAATTTAATAGAATCAATGCAGGGGAGAGCGGGGGAAGATGATTATGTTAACAATTTTTGTTGTTTATTAATTTATTTTTAAATATAGTAAAATTAATTTTACATGAATTGTTAGAGTATTCCTTTGTGGTATTAAATATATTACCACTTAATTTTTCAAAAAAAAAATAAAATAAATAAAGGATAATTTTCATTTTTCATAACAATAACAAATCGTCATCTTGCCCCAGTACCGGGGCAAGATGACTTTCGCCTTAAGGCAAGATGACAACACTATAAAAGGTTGAACATATTTTAACTTTTAAATATTTTACATGGTTTAAGAAATGATAACTGTGTTTTTACATCTTACAAAGTATCAGAATAAGCATATCTCATTGTTACGTAATGTTGAAGTGCTTACAACAGTCACAAATAAAAATGCCATTTTCATAATTTGAACATTCCTCATGCCACCACTCTTGGCATTTATAGCACTGGATCCATTCTTCTGTTGGTGAGTCACAATATTCCTCGTCACAAGAAGGACATCTGAAAACACAATCCTTTGAAGTTGGTGCAACTGGACTGTTTGGCCTGGATTTAATAGACTTCGGACTACAGGAACTTAGCTTGAATATTTTTTACTCCCTTTTTATTATCACGAGCTTCTTTTCTCTGTTTTTTTTTAAACGTTCCTGTTCTTCCTTCTGCTTTTTCCTTTGTTCTACCATTTCTTTGATATGTGTGCTTGTAAGAAAGCTTGAACTTAGTGTTTTGTTTTTGCTTTTTTTCCTCACATTTTATTGCTTTAGGCAATGGTTTGAAATAAAAAAAACACTAACAGGCTTCTTTGGTGTATCGGAATCAGCATTTGCCACAAGTTCTGGTTCTTCTGGAGGGGATATACGTTGGTTTTCTACTACCAGGGTCTGAGGATTGGCATTATTATTTTCAGTTTCATCGCCAACAAAATAATGCTCAGTAGTTTTTGTGCCCCCTCGTACCGATCGGACGCTTGGAAGCGGAGATACGGACCCCGATAGGGTTTTGCTTTCGGAGGGGGGAGGGCTTAGCGGATGGCAAAAATGTCTTCCTCTGGTCGCCTCCTTTCACCTCCCCCAATCCGATGGATCCCTTAGCCCCAATGGAGATAGAAGCGCAAGGTCGCGCGGACAAACACACAGACAAGCAAGCGTTTACAGAATTTAAATAGAATGGACAACATAGTCAGTTTAATAAATTCCGAAACACGGGGCAAGATGACGAGCTCGTCATCTTGCCCCGGACTTCCTGTTTAAAAACATTCGTGTTCATTGTCATGAAGGAAGGCGATTAATTGACATTTATTCATGGTAATAGATAGTATTTAAACTAAGTTACTCATAAATATTAACGAGAAACGATATATTTTGCCTGTATCTGTAGCAGAGCTTTTTTACACATGCATAAAAGTTGTAACGTGGCATCGGTAAACAATCAAAGCTTCACAAGTAACACAATAATGGCGATTTCAACGTCTCTATACTATTGTTTAACGAACGGCTGAGTGTTCGGTTGATGCTGCTACCTAGTGAAAAACGGAAAAATTAAGACATTCGTCATCTTGCTCCGGTCTCCCCTGCACTAATTAAATTTATTACAAGATACTCGTTGTAGATTGTGATGTGTAGAGCATTTATCTTTCATTTGCATCTAAGATCTCGGATACATTGCGTACTGTATGTGTATCCGAAGTATTGTGCATGAGGCATAATTAATGTACGATTTCAGTGATGATAAGTGAACTATTTTTTTAATACTACATGATGTGTATAAATGGAATAGACTGTACAGATATACACAAAATAATTCGTAAACAAGATTGAATAGGAGTGTGTATAGCTTAAAGGTTTCTTTTTAATTGAATTATGCATTATCAAGCTGATGTATATTTTGTATAGTGAGACATGTTTGCAGAATATAAATGAAATCATATACAGAGGAACGCAAAAAAACATAGACTGTTGCTTTTTGTTACAAATTTGTAAAAGTAATATCGTAGAATACATACACTTTCATTTACCAAATGTTATATATAACAATAACAACAGTTATTTTATCTAGTGAATATTTCTGTGATATAAAATCTCTAATCCTTTCTGTTATAAAGTTACATTATGTAAATTTTACGTAAAAATAAATTAATAATTTAGATCCGATAAAACCACTTTAGTATTTTTGTTAGTTAATACATTGATTTCTTTCATAATGTATATCCGTGACATATTACAAAATCATATTGTACGTGTAAATAAATAAATGTATTTAAAAGATTTATTTCCTTGGTGTATTTACCACTAATTTTCAAACGCCATCCATAAATGATGATGTAATTAGATTCTAGATATCACGTACTACACTGGATAATACGTGACAGTTCATATGGCATATTCTATAGTGGATCGTGCTTAATTTACAGGAGAATACTGAAGTGCAAGGATATTGCTTGAATATTTTAATAGATGGTTAAATATTCCAATTATTGAGAGTCAATTCCTGTAACAGTGCTTCGACTTGGGATGAAAGTTTCTTTCTGTAAAACATAATAAATCGCAACAAACTTTATCTTTTGTAATACTTTTAGCTCTTCTTGGAAGTACAGAAGCCATCTTTAGGCTTTTAGTGAAAGGGAAAAATATCTGAATGTTCTTAATATTAGAAATATATTAACTAAGTAAATTGTCGCTGTAATAAAAAGGAGTTTTTAATATAACCTCAATTAGAAATTTCCTTGTCTGTAACTTCCACCCCTCATAGCATGCATGGTCACAGTGACGTCATTGTGACGTCACTGTAAGTCACTGTGGTCACGTCACATCTGTGACCAAAATGCCACCACTCAGTGATGTCACATTGTGACTGAGATGTGAACTTCTTAGGAAACTTTAAAAAATTACAAAAGCTCTTCAAAGCATGATTTACTGTAAAACCGGCAATAAAAAAAATTTTTGTGACGCCACTGTCATGTCACTGCATGTAACATACGTCACGTCACATATGTGGCGAAAAATCCTCCATATTGTAAACTCACAGTGTGACAAAAATATGAATTTAGGAAAGCTTTAAAAATGAAAAGAAATATTTTAAACAGGCCATCTTAATGCATTTTGGAGCTTGGATCGGATTGATTTTGTAGTATACTTTATTATAATAAATAAATTCATTTTTATACTTTCTATAATATTCTCCTTTTCTGTTAATGTTTAACTAGTTTAAGTCACTATTTAAAAATAAATGTTACTATTTGTTTCTGACTTTTTTAACAAATTTAACAATTTCTGAATATATAATAAAATATACAAAATATATCCAAAACGCATGACATATTTATTCATATTTTAATTTTTTTCCCAGAAATTTCTTTAAAAAATAGTTATTGTCCACGCTGATTTATTCTACAGGAAATTAATACACAAAAAAATAAAAGATTATAAAGAAAAAAAACTTTCTTTGCCCGATAATCTCTCTCTCTCTTTTTTTTTTTTTTTTTTTTTTTTTTTTTTCTTTAAGGAACATATTTGGTATTTATTACATGTGATACAAACTTTTTCTTTATTGTCCATTAAATCGGTTTTATATACACTAGAAATTTCAATAATGTTTTATTTTATATACTCTAATTATGACTAATACAATTTTTATAATTTACAAAAAAGAGACAGTCAATTTTTACTTGAATTGATTTCAAATTGATTGAAAGCTAAAATGAAATGCACACACACAAAAAAAAATAAATAAAAAAAATCAAACAGAACTATTTAATTAGTCACACTTTTATAAATGTATTACGCATTTAACTTGCAAATCTACAATAACAAATAAAACCATCTGCCCGCGAATTTTGTTTTCTTCAGACGATAACAAGAGGAAACAGTGTATTTATTCTTTTGAATAGTGGCAGCAGCTGGAAACAGTAGCTCTTTTATGAATGTGTGTAGTTGGCACTGGTTTTTTAAATTCTACAAAAGTTATACAGGAACGCGGTCAAGAAATATTTCACATAAAATATCAGTCCGAAAAAGTACAATGTGCAGTGACCGGTTAATCTCAGCTGGTCAATGTCATTGTGTCTAGTATTCGGATATAATTCTTCGACTTTCGACTTTAAGAACTTTCGCTTTTTGGATTACCATAAAGGACTTATAGAGGACGATGTCAACAAGAAATGGTTAAGAAAAAATGATTTTTTCTGCTTTCTTTTATTATGATTTGAGTTAATTTCACATAAAAAAACATGTTATAAAGTAATAGATGCCATTAATTTAACTTTTATCTATTCAATAAAATTTAATAAATTTAATGTTTATTTTGAATAGTTGAAAGAAAAAATAGTATGTCAACGATTTTAATCAGATGGTTAAAACAATTAATTTAAAGTGCAGTTTAATCGCATTTATTTTCCTTTTTAAAATTATCTGGTTAAAATCTCATTTTCGTAAATTAAAAAATATATATAATCAATAATTCACATAATTAATAAACATTTAAAGCTAATTAAATTACTGAATAAAAAACCTTTTATAGAATAAAAGTGTTTGCAAACTTAAATTTTTAATTTTGCGTTAAGTAATGTTCAGAAATAATTTGCATTGCATGTTTTTATATAATAAAAAATGGATATCTGCTCAGCGATACGGAATCTTCCACATCAAAATTTTATTTATCTTTGAGCAGTTTCACATCGTTATTGCTAAAAGCAACTTCTTAAATTTTATAATATTAAAAAGGCTGGTGATGCCCACAAAAATATTTTTTTTAGGTACATTCGTATTCTTTACAAGTTTGTGTTAGAAAATTGACAGTATTATGGGAAGTATGGTAATTTTCTGTTTATTGCAAATGTAAAAAAAAGATACCTTTTAGCCAATAATTTTTTATACTTAATTTTGGTTTTTTATATGCTTAAAATGATTTATTCTAACATCCTAGTAATTTCAACTTTAAATAGTGCTTAAAATAGTTCTTTGATTGAAATCAATATAAAATTTACTTGCATAACATTTTATGACGTATATGACGAAATTTCAGTCATATGACATATATATGTGACATGTGTATAAGGCATATATGAAGCATATCACATAATAAAACACATGAATATTATACAGGATAGGTGTGAAAGTAATGGATACCCTTCCAGTAATTGACACCCTTGAATGTTTTTGGTTTCTAAAAAAATAACCAATAAAAATTTAGCTTTTATTATTTTTTTCATAACTCCCTCTTGCATGTTTTATAAACTGGGTTATTGATGATATACTCTTAATCAAAGCAATCAGGAAGCAGAAAATAATGTTTTGAAGTTCTACTGTTTTTCAGTGAAAATCTTAATGAACCTGTTAAAAGCTTAATTCACTTAATAATTTTATATATTCTTTATTTTCTTACAAAACTTCTATGTTTTTGTTTTGGTAGTAATAGAAAACTTTGAAACGTTTAATTACTGAATGTACAGTATGGACATTCCATGTGGACATTGCTAAAAATGCAATTTAAGTAATGTTCATAGTAGATAAAAATGTTTTGACAAAACTGAAAACCTAAGTAATCAAATTTAATAATTTATATTGCACTTACCAGAATGTAATAACACAAATTTTATATAACTTTGCTAAAAAATATTTTATAATCTGGTAATAAATAAAACAAATTAGGAATCAGAGAATATGGTTTCAGGACATAGGGGAAAAAAGTGCTCAATTTCTAACCATTAAAAAAAAAGTTACAGATGTTGTTAAAAATATACTTATTATTTCCTGTCTTAAACGTTTTTCATTCTTCTCTGACCAAAAAATAAATAAATAAATAAATAAATAAATAAATAAGTAAATAAAATAAAAATCCCATATTAATAATTAAATTTATACTTATAGTAGTAAATGGAACTAGTAAATCTGCGGATCAGTGGCCTCAAACATCAGTTCTGAACTTTTATTTTGAAATTATTTTATTTAATATTTAAAACATTCAACCTGCAGTATTATTTCTTTCATATATGTAATATTAATTACTGCAAGTAATATATCAAGTAGTTTCGGGGTGTTTCACTGATAAAAATAGTGGTAAATATACGAATTTATGCACTAATATTCCAAAACGTTTTTTTTTTTTTTCAGATTTTTTTGAATTACCTTCCTAAATCCACCATTGTCTCTAAAATTTGACAACTGTAATTCCCTGTCATTTATTATTTTAAACCATCTATCTAAAATAATTAAAATATTGATTTTGTAATAATCACAATAATTGATTTAAACAGTGAATAATTATCACATATGTTTTATTAATTAATGATAACTTAATTGTTAAATTTATTTGAAAATAACTATTTTGTTCAATTAGTCAGTATGCTTTCGATAAATTCTGATTCTAAATACAGTCATAAAAACAATTATATGTACTATATTTTCTGGAGTGTCCATGACTGGAATTGTGGGTATTTTGATATATTTCTGTTATTTACAATAAAATTTTGATTAATATTGGGAAATGAGACTATGAGAATAGTTAAATATTATTGATATAATAATATAATACTGGAAAAACTGGAAAACATATATATATATATATATATATACGTATATAAGTTAAACTATGACTTTGGCTAAATCGCAACTGAAACTTTGGCGTAATCGTACATGCACAGACCACTATAATAAGGAAGTACCAAAGCGTAATGGCAGAAGTAGGTGCATCGTCTTCATTTATACTCAAGATTTTCAACTAAAATCTGTATGTTGGAAATATTGCGCAAATAATACACGTAGTTTTATCAAAATATATTTCTATATTAACTTTAACAGGATGATTCTAATTGGTAAATTAATCAACAAAGATTTAATATCTCTAACTGGGTGAAAAAGTGTTCAAGTCAGGATTCCAACCAGAGACCTCTGACGTATGCTGCCAATGCTCTGCTTACTGAGCCATTCCGGACAAATTTCATCCAGAGAACTATTATTATGTACTTATATGAGTAGTATGTGTTATTCATACGGGTAGTATGTAAAATAATTAAAGTACTGTTATATAAGGTTGTGTAATAATAATAAGTACATATTCATATTCACTGGGTGAATTGTGTGCGTTAGATTTATCCAGAATAGCTCAGTTGACAGTTGATAGAACATTGGCAGCTTACAGCATTGGGCCCTAGTTCAAATCCTGACCTGGACACTTTTTCACTCAACTGGAAAAATTACAATAAAAGATAATTTTGCTTGAACATCAGCGTTATTGGTCAGAAATATTGGCAAGCTGTACAGTTTTACATGTGTGCTGATACCTTTGGGTGTTAACGTGAGTAAAAGCTTTTAAAGAGAGTGCAAAAATACTTAATGGCAAAAAAGTTCGCAATAACCTTCTACAAAATGAGAGAAACAAAAACGTTTTTTTTTTTTTTTTTTTTGTTTTTTTAACTTTTCGCCTTGCCCACCACAGCAACAGAAAATAGTCACTGTGTCTATGTTATAAATACAATTAAAGCTGTGGTGTTTTTAGCATGTGTGTGTGAGGGGAATGCATAAATATTTTTCAAAGGCAACATTAATCAAATATTGAAAAAATTACAATCTGTTACAGTTGTAAGGCAAGTGAGGGAAATTAAATTTTTAACTTTAATTTAGAAGAAAGTTTGTATATTGTATATGACTATTTATACATGTTATACAGTATTTATTAATAAATTGTGAGTATACGATTTTAGGATTCCAAACCAATTCTAACAGAAAGATCGCGTGCAGTAATAATAATTTCAAACGATCCTGTTCTTTTAAATTGTTAGAAAATCTTCAAAAGAAGTTAAATCGAAACAGAATCATCCAGTGTTAATGACAATTTCGTCACAAATGGCACATATTTCACGATTGGTCACAATGCGACTTCAAAGCAATGTCGCTGTCGTCACAAGTTCGTCACAGAGTTATAGCCAAAATAGTCACAAAGGACACATTTTTCACAAATTTGTCACATCGTGACTTCACAAAGTGGTCACAATGGGACGTCACAAACGAGCTCTAAAACGGCCATAACGACTTCACATTGTAGTCACCATGACTTCACATCGACGTCACGTGACGTCACATCGACGGTCACAAAGTCACAGTGTGACTTCTCAGCGACGTCGCTGTGACGTCACCATGCCTTACGGGACGTACATAAATAATTTGACATAAAATAGCGCTTCTAAGATTTTGAATAACAACATTAGAAGCCTTTTTTGATTTTTATAGAACTGTTAACAATTAAATATATGTTAGCCATAATATGTGATATTAGATACATATTAATTATGCTGTCTCATTTATGTTAGAAATGTTAATAATATTAACATAGATTTTTTTATATTACTTTTTTATAGTATTTCAAAAGAATTTTAAGAATTATATAGGTTTATTCGACATTTTCACATAGATTTTCCTGAATTTTTCCTGTGATTAATATAAAATTTGCTATTTATTTGCTAGTGCTTACTTTTTGGTTAAAAAAATAGTATTTTCTTTTTTAAAATTAATTACCGAAAATAATGTTTTCTATTTTTATTTATTTTAATAACATTTTTGACATAAATGCGTATAGTCGTGCAAAAAAAAACATCCCCTGCTATCTCTAAAAACAAAACTAAATGAACGTTAATGAAACCAAACGATTGGAAATAAAGTCTTCTTATAAATGAAGTATGTATAATTTGCTTATGGAACCATCTACTAATCAAAACGAGACCAAACTTTGTTTTATCGATTGCAACACCCAATTTTTATAATATATTTTAAATCTTCGGTTGAAACTTAATCCCATTCAAAACGAAAACTTATTTCCAGGAGAAAATTGTTATATCACAAAAGAAAATTATTACCTTATTTTAAGTTGGGACATAAATAGTTTCCATCTTGGGAAAAAATAAAATAAATTTAAGTTATGTAATTCCTCAATACGTTCGCTATCTGCGTAAAAGTAGCTATGATTTGGAAACTTTTTACTAAATCATAAACTTGGCCAAAGGAAAAAATATAATCTTAAAATGTCCTTTTAGCTTCCACTATGACGCCATATTCTTCTTTTTAATCCATAAAAAAAACTATTTCAGTTTCACTTTTCACTTAGAAGTTTTTCAACTAAACAGAGACAATTTATTATTATGGGTTTTGAATTATTTGCAGAAATGCAGAAAAAACATTAAATAAAAAAAAAAAACTGGAATTACTAAGAAACATATTTGAATAATGTAAATAAATATTTGCCCATGTTAATCTCAGGTTAATCTTCACCCATATGGAAAGACATTTTATCATTCGTTTTGACCCTGACGTCGGGCAAACATTTTTACACTTTAAGTTTATGGTATTATTAGAATTATTAAAGAATTTAAAAAAAAAGTGGCATCAGGAACAAAAAGGCGGGAATTAAAAAATAAAAAAAAATTATGATATGCTTTTCTGTGGTAAATTAACACTGAGAAGTGACACTGGAAATAAATAATTGTTGTGCAAAGGCACAATACTTAAATTAAGATCTGTTTTTTTTTTCTTTCTGCCTAAAGCACATATTCTTAGCTTATATTATACAAAAAATAAGATTTCTTAATGCAAAATTAATTTTTAAATTTTTAATTTAAAAATCCATCTTACTAATGCGTGAATTAAAATAATTAAGTGCTGCGCTCATGATAAAACTCGTGATAAAACTGTGTAAGTAATGCATATTGAACGAAATTGTTGAACGAAATAGAATCATAACGCACCTACCTCTAAAATATGTACCTCCATAAATACCACCTACCTCCATAATATATCGAAAAACTTTTATTTAAACTTAATTTTAGCACAAAAAAATTAAGTTTTTCAAGTTAAAAAAAAAAAAAAGATAATCAAAATATGTCTTTTTTTTTTTTTTTTTTTTTTTTTTTTTTTTTTAAATATTAGACTATAAAGAAGCGCATATGTAGTTAATATTTTAAAGCTATAGATTTTATAATTTGAAAGTAACAATGCGCGCAAACTCCAAACTGACTAATCTGAGACAAAGCGTTTTAACGTTTAAATATCTTAGGACCTTCAATTGTACTCATCGTTTATAAATGATTATAAGTCAAGAAATAATGCAGATTTTTTAATCGAGTATTTTTGCATATTGTTGAAAAATGAGAAAAAAAAACAGAATAAAATAAAATCCTAAAACTAATTTTTTGAAAGTTTAATGGTCCTGTGCCCCCTTAATGCAAAAACGATTAGAACATAAATAATCATCCTTATCCTCACCACTACCGAAGATAAAAAAGGCTACAAATACTCATTCTATTGCTTTTTGACGAACAAAAGGAAATCATAGATAACAGAAAAAAGAAAATGTCTGAAATTGATCCTTTAGGGAACTAGTAATTTAAGTTCACAAATAGGGATCTAAAATTAGATACATTTTTTAAAATATCAATTTAATTATCACTCTCATAAATTCATACAATCACGAAGTTAAGTGCTTTCAGCATGTGCATAATATATAAATCCTCAAAAAAATTATTATATACACTGTAAAAAAAAAAAAAAAAAAAAAAGTGCAGTTCTACAGATGTAAAGTTACAGAAATATGTATGATTACTGAAATTTCATCTGTACACAATACAAAAAATATATAAATCTATTTTTTGTAAAGCTACAGAAATCAATCCGTAGCTTTACAAAGAATCTACTAAAGTTACAGTAACCTTACTAAAATTTTATCTGTAACCCAGGTTGGAGTTACATAAAAAGTTCTAGGCATCCCTGTATTCTAAAACATTCTTAGTTATCTTACAGTTTTTTGATTCACGGTGCAAAAGTGTATTTGTCACATGAATCTTTGTTGCGGCCGTTATACAAAACTTCTAGGAATCCCAGTTTCGTAAAAAATTTTTAGTAATTTTATACATTTTTTAAAGTGTAGGATTTAAGTTAAATATTTATGAAATGTCTCACTTTCTTGGCGACACTATCTTGAATGTAATTTACAAATTCAGATGGAAATGACATTTATTTTATGAGGAAATAAGCATAGATGTTGCCATTTGTTAGTTTGCTTTTAAAGCAATTCAGCTATTAAGAACTGATGTCAAATAGTAAAAAAAAAAAAAAAAAATCAAACAGTTTAGTTTTTGTGGGGGAAAGTATAGAGATCCACTTATGTGAACCCTGGTATTGAAGAGGTTATAAAGAGGTCATTAGTATCAGGTAACAGCTTAAATTTCAACAATACTATAAAAATATTATTTTACTATTTACAGCCAAGCCTAACTTAGAAAAGTATAAAATGTTCTTTATATTATACAGATTTATTTATTTTTTACAGAGAATATATTGAAATAACTAATAATTACCTGCTTGACAATTATGAATATTAAACTTATTGTAAAATTTCAAAAAATCATGTTTTCTCTCTAAAAGAAAAAAGAAATGTCATTAAAAGAATAATTAATGTATATCATCCTTATTTATCATAAGAGATAATACATAGATTTATAGAAGCGAAAATGAAATTGTCAAATTTTAACTTAAATTACTATATAATTTATTTTCATATTAAACTACATTTTATTTATTTCATAGAATATTTCCATCCTCTCACACGCGAGGTTTTTGAATAAAATTTAATCTGAATAGTAAATTTAGATAAATATTTTCAACTTGAAAAAAAAAAAATGTCTACTTGTAACACTGTATCTGTAAAATTAATTTTATATTCTATCCTTTAATAAAAATATGTGTTTAGAAATAGTATCTGTTAGTACTTATTTATTAAATCATTCATAAAAGATGAAAGTTAAACAGAGAAATAAAAGAGTTTTTCTTCATTTAAAGAGTGTTATAAAATCAGAAAATGTTCTTAAAAATTTAATTATCTCTTGTAATTGCATGTTTACTCTTATCCTTTGACCTTAACGATGTGATAGGGCGTTCATCGTAACGATGTGATAGAGATTTCGCTTTGGAACGATGGTAATAAACAAAACCCTGCCAGTAAAAAAAAGCTGTAAAATGCTCTTATTCAGGCATTAGAAATTTCGTATTAAAATATTCAATGATGCATTAGCGGAGTATTAAATAAATGACAAAAAATAAATAAATATACTCGTAACATATTTGGTTAAACAGTAAAAGTATACACCTAATAAACTGATGAGAGACATTATTTTGATACGTATAATACAGAGTGTTAATAAAAGAATATTCCAGTTATAAAGTTTAATAGAATCAAATGTAAGTTTTGTAGACTGTGACTCAAGGTCAGAAATAAAGAGTATCACAAACACTTTTAGATAAGCGTGTGCGCGAGTACTACTTTGTTACTTACTAGTTTGCAGTATCACATACACAAAATGATGACTCCTGAGCGTAAACCGTTATTACTGGGCTGAAGATTTAAAAGCCGTTTGAGCCATGCGACTTTTTCCTTAGGGGGTCTTATAAAAGACCATGTCTACGTTCTGTTGCTACCTAATGATTTGCCAGAGTTTAGACAGAGAATTAAAGAGGCTTTTTCTTTCATCACTCGGAATTTGTTACCAGAAGTGTGTGAAGAACCCATTTGTCTAAATTAATGGGGGAGACTAGCTCCTCCCCCCTTTATACTTAACCAATAAACCTCCCAATTTAATCAATGCAAAATAATATTTCTGTAACAGCATCATATTTTCGAAGATGTCATAGACAGAATACTTGACATAAAAAGAAAAGTGCCCAGTTAAACTGATGGCATAGAGCTCGCAGACTATTCACACTAATTGTACATTATACTCTTATTTCAAAGAAAAATGGCCCTCAAAAAATAAAAGCAGGCGGATTAGCCCCCCGTTTCCCCCTTTCTTCTTAACCAATGAACATACAAATCTAATCAGGGAAGCTCCTTAACATAATATACTGGTACACCAAATTTGAAGCAAATCACATAATTAAACATGAAAAAACCATTTATATAAATTAAGGGGATATCCCCCATCCCCCCCTTTATACTTAACTAATGAAAAAACAAATCTAATCACGGAAGCTCCTTAATATAATAAACCGGTATACCAAATTTGGAGCAAATCGAATAATTCTGAATGAAAAACCCATTTACCTAATTTAAGGGGGGTGGGCTAGCCCCCATTTCCCCCTTTATCCTGAACCAATGAACTCCCAAAACTAATCAGGGAAGAGCTTTATCAGAATGAACCTAGAAAATTTTTTGAAGCAAATTGGATATTTCTATGAAGAGTTATCTCGTTACGTACGTACATACGTACATACAGAACCGGCGGGCACATTAGCTCTCAGGCTTTGATAGCCTGTGAGCTAAAAAGCACAAAACTCAGTCAAAATCCATTTTCAACAAGTGTAGTCTAGATCCTATAATGTATGCGATTTCTTTCGTTCAGCTCTGTGTATAAGTGCAACTCCCACACCTCAATTTATAGAAAACATGTTATAGTGCAACTTAGTGTAATTTTTATATTTCATCATTTTTTAAGTGTCTTAACTTCCTAGAAATTCATCTCAAACGATAGCTTCCCTGTGTCACACAAGGCAGTGTAACCTTTCTTGGGCGAATACCAATCTTACCAATCAACAATGTAACCCTTTAACTATTGTAGGTACTTATAAATACCATTAAAATAAATTGTTATAAAATTCATTTAATATATCGATTAGTAGTAATACAGTTTAGAATGAGTTATATTTTCATTACTTAATTTTGTTCCAACAGCCTTATTACTTACGCAAAACAAACATATTTTTAAAAGGATGATTTCTTTTGCCTTTTCATCTTTTCTATTTTCTTGGCGTTTGGGAAGGGGGGGGGGGTGATTTTCAATTCGGAAATATTTCTATATTTCTACTGTAAGAACATTATATTTGTACATTTCCTAATTCCACAAAATACTATGAAACAGGTACTATAAAAATTTTGGTTTTAAAGTAAATTTCTACTTAGGTCATCAAAGAAAAGTTAATATAACCCCTTAAGGCTCTTGACCCTGCCGGTGAAGACACCAACGCGCTAATGCTAATCCTATTGCGAGGGATTTTTCTAATATCTCGTTTGCATTTCGGCATTTTTAAATAATTTTTTGCATTGGATAGCCCGGTCTCTACATCGTACCTTTTTTTACTTTTTTCTATTTGGAACGCAGATATGTTTTTATAAAGTTAACTTCACTTTCAAAACCGTTTCTGAAAATGAAAGTGTCAATCTGAAAAATATCTGTAACCAAAATCGAAAAAGTAAAAAAGGTGCGATGTAGTGACGGATCTTGGCTATCCAATTAAAAAAAAAAAATGTCGAAATGCAAACGAGATATTAGAAAAATCCATCCCCATAGGATTAGCATTAGCTCGTGAGTGCCTTCGCCTGCAGGGACAGGAACCTTAAGCTAATATTAGTTTTTGCTGCAATAAATATCACAATTTGTTGATTTTCTATAAGCCAGTAAAACCTATTGTTTTACAATGGAAGTCTATTGGAATTTGGCGAAATATTAGAGATATCGCCAAGTTGGCGTCACTTTTGGCGACTTATTTTAGTCGCGAAATTTTGCTATATATCGCCAAGTTGGCGACAAACTTGGCGGTATTTGGCGACAGAAAAGGTTCTCCCATATGGTAACCTCCCTTACAGATATGAAGATGCATTAAATGCTGTTCAATAACCAATGGCCGTCATTTTGTCTCCCATATAAAACTAAAATTAATTATTTAAAATTTAATTAATGAATTAATATTTGATAAAACTGTATTAACATCAATTGTCATCCAGTACAAGTTTAAAAAATATATATATTTCATCTTGATAGCATGAATAATAGATATTTTATTAATGATTGAAATTTTGAACAAGATATATATATATATATATATATATATATATATATATATATATATATATATATATATATATATACATATAGGGAGTGTGATCTAATAGTAGGAATTGAAAACATTTAAAATAAAAGATTTGAGTAAGGTTATAAATATTTCACAAATTCCATATCAATTTAAATTCAATTAATCCTTCTAAATCTTTCAATCCTTCTAAAATCTTTCAAAGTTTTTTTTAATGATTAATAATTCTTATTCTAAATAATTCTTAAGTAATAAGTAAGTGTGATAATTCTTAAGTAAATATACTAATTTAGTTTTAAAAAATCTCGAAAAATATCTTTCAAAAGATTTTCATGAATTCATAATTCAGTAAATAAAGGGTTTTAACATGTGTATGATTAGAAGAAGTTATTCTTTTAGGACTAATTAAAAAATTACTATGAAATTTTCCTTTTTACTTACCCATCATACGTAGTATAGGGTAAGTCTTGTAATCGTTTTGAAAATCGAAAAAAAAATTTTGACGGATTTACACGTTTCAGACACTGGAGATTTCGAAAAACATATTTTTAGAAGAAAAAAAATCGTTCGTCCGTCTGTATGTGTGTGTGTCTGTAATCGCTCTATCTCCCGAACAAATTGAGATAGAGGCTTGAAATTCGGTGTGCACTTAGGAAGTAATAATTGGAAGAATCCTATTGGATATCAGTAACCTCGATTAACCACCGGAAAAATATTTTTTCGGGCTCTTGAAATATTCGTTCTGGTAAAAGGTACACAAAAATTTTCGAAATTGTTTATTTGAAGGAGTGACTATAAAAGACAATAAAAAAAACATAAATTTTGCATCATGAAGGAACTCGATCGGATATTTAGTTGCCGAGATATTTATAATTCTTTTTTTCCCAATCTTCGATTTTTCATGACCCTGTGTTGCGTTTTATCGCTGCTCCCATGGTCTTAATTTAATCATTTTTATTTTGCGCCTCGCGCAGACGATATTTTTTTTGTTGACAAACAGAATGTTTAAAGAAATTTATGAACTGAACTCTAGCTACGAAATTCTATGATCTAAGATTTATTGAAACGAAAGTATGTTCGCGTAAAGTTATGTGTTTTTTGTGTTTGTGATGTTAAAATATATTGTTGTTATGTCTACAATTTGTCTCTGCCATTACCCCTTACACAGAACGAACCTTTATTTCGAAGAAATTTAAATTAGCCAACCTTATATCTCCCGATAAGATGAACTTAGGTAAGCTTAATCCATTTGCATTATTAAATAGTTATATTTTAAACTGTGAAATGAATGTTGATAATTCACTATCAGTATAATAATATTGAACATAAAATTTTAGAAACAGGGACTAGAATCAATATCATTTGACATCCAACTGCTGGGATATTGTATTACTTAAGAAAGTAAAATAAGATAATGGAACAAATAAAAAAAAAATTACGCACTCCATTACGAAGCGCTTTTACGCGAATTGCTAATTTACTTGAAAACAAATTAAATGATGAAGATAAAGATACCGAAGAAATTGAGATTTTATATGCTCAATTAGAGGAAAAATGGGCAGATCTAAAACCAAAAGAAAGAGAAACGTTAGATCTTTTTTTAAACGATCAATCATGTTCTCAAGAAAATTATGATAAAGAATACGAAAGTTTTAGCGTGTATGAGGAGAAATTTATTAAGTTAAAAACTAAAGTTAAAAAAATTTTAAAGGTTTCCGAGACACAAAATATTACGAAACGGAAATTTAAACTTCATAAGATAGAATTTAAATTATTCGGGGGAGATATTAAAGATTGGTTGGCTTTTTGGGCTCAGTTTGAAAAAATACATAACGATTCTGAAATCGCGAAAGAAGATAAATATCAATATTTGTTGCAAGCAACATTAAAGGGTTCAAGGGCTAGAGAAATTGTCGAATCGTACACCGCTACTGGTGATAGTTATGAAAATGTCATTGAATCTTTAAAGGTTCGTTTTGGTCGTACTGATATGTTAATAGAAGTTTATATAAGAGAAATGCTTTCTTTAATGATGAATAATACAACGGGAAAAGGTCCAAGAATTCCTCTTTTTAAATTGTACGACAAAATTGAAACATATTTAAGATCATTAAACATGTTAGGTGTTACAAGTGAACATTATTCTGCAATTCTTTATCCATTGATTGAAGCGTGCTTGCCTGTTGAAATATTGAGAATTTAGGAAAGAAATTTAAATTCCATTATTTTATATTCAAAAGATGAATATAATAATAAGTTACATTGCTTGATGAAATTTTTATGGCACGAAATCGAAAGCGAAGAAAAAGTCCGTTTGGCGAGAAGTGGGTTTAATCTAGAAAATGTAAACAAAAATATTTATCCTGCGTTCACTAGGCGAGAAAGAGACATTCCAACGGCTACGGAATTACATAATTCATCGAAAATGAAAAGGGAAACGTGTGTTTTTTGTAACAAGTCACATTTAAGTACCGAATTTAGACATGCTAATGGCTTATCCCATGAAGAGAAAAAACAAATATCAATGAAAAAGGTTGTTTGTTTAAATGCTTAGAGATAAGAAAACACAAATCCCGTTTTTGTAAAACGAAACTACCTCCCTGTGATTGCGGTAGATTACATTTCAAAATAATGTGTCCAGCAAAAAATAATAAGGAAGACCCGATTATGGAAAAGTCAGATATCGAAATTATAAAAGACACTGTTTTATTCAATAAAACAAGTACTCTTATAAATCATATTTATCAGCTTTTGCACTGGCCGAGATGGGACATGAATGCATAGGGAAAGATAAATTGACACATAGTTTATTCGGTGGCACACAGACTGTATCCTCGCATAAGAAGTATTTGATCAGTCTGAGCGACTTCTTTGATAATTATCGATGTCGTGTCGAAGTGTTAGATCAAGAAAAAATTTGTTCGGACATTCCTAAAATTCCTCGTGGCACATTTATAAATGAAATTAAGAAACAAAAAATCTTTCTCTCTGATTTGAATAACCAGGTTGAATTGCAATATCAATTTTCACCTAACGAAATTCATGGGCTTATAGGGGCTGATGTAGCAGGAAAGTTGTACACCGAAAAATAAAACAACTGATTTCTTGTTTAGTGTTAATGAAAACACGTCTTGGTTGGACTATGATGGGAAAAACTGGAATGTTTAACGTATCCGATAGCACGAACAGCGTTATGTCACTACATGTAAATGATGCAAAAATTTCAGATTTATGGCGGCTTGACACACTTGGAAGTCTCGATCCTGCTGAAAGTGCAAACAAACAAGAAATCTAAAAAGCAACCGAAGAACATTTTAATAGAAATATAAAAATAGATGCAGAAGGAAGGTATGAAGTGAGCCTCCCATGGATTGAAAACCACCCTCCATTGCCAACTGCTCGAAAAATCGCTGAGCAGCGATTGAGAAGTTGTGTTGAATCATTAAAGAAAACGGGAACGTTACAAGTGTATGAAGATGTATTAAAAGAATGGATACAAGAAGGCGTTATTGAAGAAGTTAAGGACTCCTGTAACGAGGAAAGTGAGCATTACTTGCCACAAAGAGCTGTGATTAAAGAAGATTCACCTACAGGAGTTAGACAAGTCTTTGATGGATCAGCAAGACAAAAAGATTCACCTTTAATCAATGATTTATTAGAGAAAGGTCCTAACTATGTAAAACTTATTCCGACTATTTTTGATAAATTTCGATTGAAGAAAATTGGCGTGATTGCGGATATTCGAAGAGCCTTTCTACAAATTGGTTTGAATGAGCGAGATAGACCATTTCTGAAATGTTTATGGTGGGAGGAAGGTCACCCCGAAAAGTTAAAAATTTTCCAGCATAAAAGTATTGTTTTCGGCCTTACATGTTCACTTTATTTGCTTGGTGCAACTATCCGATATCATTTGAAGAACGTACCTTCGAGATTCAAAGAAACAGCAGATAAGTTGTTAAAGTCTTTTTACATAGATAACTGCGTCACTAGTGTAGAAAACCATGCAGAGCTTGAGAAATTTATTGAAGAATCCAAAGTTATTGTCCAAAATGCTAAATTTGATCTTCAAGGGTGGGAGTATAATCTCCATAAAACAGAAGCAGAAAACTTTCCGTTATTAGAAGACAAGAATGTTCCAGTTTTGGGACTAAAGTGGAATTTGAAATCTGATACTTTGAAAATAGATCTACGAAAAAAATTTGAAGACTGTACTATTGTAACGAAAAGAACCATTCTGAGTGCTGTTCATAGAATTTTCGATCTCATAGGATTCACGTGTTCTGTCACCTTGGGGCCAAAGATTCTCCTCCAAGAATGTTGGAAGTTGCAAGTTTCATGGGATGCTGAATTGCCTGAATCTATTGCGAACAAATTTAAAAAATGGCGGAAGGATGTATCTAAATTAAAGGAAATAGAAATCCCTCGTTGTATTGTTTCTAATTATGAAGCACCAGAAAATCTGTCTTTGCACATATTCTGTGATGCAAGCAAGAATTCCTATTCTACATGTATATTTTTAAGATGTGCGACTGAAAATACAATATCTTGTCAACTTATACAGGCTAGGTGCAGAGTTGCTCCAATGAAAACCATTTCTATTCCTCTATTGGAACTACTTTCCTGTAATATAGGAGCTAGACTAGCACGGAGTGTGATACACGATCTTCAGTTGAATCATATCCCGAAATATTTCTGGTCTGATTCAGCAAATGCTCTATATTGTATCAAGGGAACTGAAAATTAGGCTTCTTTTGTTTTCAATAGAGTTTAAGAAATCCGATCATAGACAGAACCTGAAAATTGGTATCACATCCCTGGATCATGAAATGCAGCAGACCTCCCTTCTCGTGGTTGTAATGTAGAAACTTCAGCAAAATCTAAATGGTGGGAGGGTCCCGAATGGTTGCGAAGACCGGAAGAAGAATGGCCGAAATCCAACGTTGTTCCTGATTTCAACATAGTATATTCCGAAAAGAGAAAAACTATTATTAGCACAACGAATCATGAAGAATCAACTGAAAAAATTTGTAACAGATCTTCGTCGCCCGACAAACTAATCAGAATTATTGCTTGGATTTCTAGATTTTTTACTAACTGTAAAGTGGAACGTGCCAACCGGATTTCTGGACTTTTAACTCTAGAAGAAATGAACAGAGCTGAAATAGCTTTATTAAAAATAGTACAAAAAGAATCATTTTTAGGAACTGAAGATAAACGCTTAAAATCACTTCAGTGTTATGTAGAATCGAATGGAGTACTGAAAGTGAAGACTCGTATTCTGATGAGAGAAGATATAAGAAATTTTCGATTTCCGATACTGTTACCCAGTAGCCATCCAGTTGTGGAAATACTTATTCAGACAAGATATCGTAATTTAAATCATGCTGGTACCCAGATATTGATGAGTAATTTAAGAGAAGAATTTTGTATTTTGAAATGCAGGAAAACCGTTAGAAAAGTAGTTAAAAACTGTGTGCGTTGTATAAGATTTAATTCAAGACCTAAATCGATTATAGAAGCACCACTTCCGGAAGATCGTATAAAAGAAGCTACAGTGTTCGAAGTTGTAGGAACTGAATACGCCTGTCCTTTACTTCTTTTGAGGAGGTCAGAAAGCTTGGATAGTTATTTTCACATGCGCCGTCTACAGAGCTATACATTTAGAGATAGACACATCTTTATCGAATGACAACTTTTTACAAGCTTTTAGAAGATTTATAGTGCGAAGAGGTAGACCTGCAATAGTATATAGTGACAATGGGAAAAATTTTACGGGTGCTGAAAATTTGCTTAAGAAAATCGATTGGGATGTCGTTTCTCAGTATAGCGAAGCTAAGAAGATGACTTTGAAATTTAATCCTCCATATGCACCGTGGTGGGGTGGATGGTGGGAACGTTTGATAGGCATAATCAAAGGGAACCTTCGAAAAGTTTTAGGACGAAGCTCTTTGAACTTAGAAGAAATGCAAACTGTTAATTGCGATACTGAAAGTATTGTTAATCAGTGGCCTTTGGCCTATGTTTCAGAGGAAATTGATGATTTAATACCACTTACTCCTTCTATGTTTTTACAAGACATTAGAGAATCAGGTGTTCCTTATCTTCACATTTTGGATTCATCCTCTATTAGTAAGATACATACCTATAGACAGCGACTAAAACAAGATTTGAGAAAAAGATTCAGCACTGAATATTTGGGATATTTATGACAATTCTCGAAATTTGACAAAAACCAGAGACCTGTTCAAATTGGTAATGTTGTTCTAGTATCTAGTGAGAATGTTAAGAAACTTGAATGGCCACTTGCCAAAGTTATTTAACTTTATCCTTCTAAAGATGGAAATGTACGATTAGTAAAGGTAAAAATGAAAGGGGGCGAATTTTTACGTCCTGTCCTCAGATTGATACCTCTAGAAATAACTCATGAAAGAGGTGCTGAACTGCATTCTATAGCTAAAAACTCAATATCTTCCGAACAGACTGTTCAACCGAATGGTAAAGAGTGTCCTTTAGATCCTACTTCTGCTAAACCGATGATAAAGCTGGCTAGTAAAAACTGTTCTTCAAACTATGCGACGAGTAAGCCGATGATCCAACATTCTGTTAAAGACTACTTTTTAGATACTGAATCTACTGAAACTATTTTCCAAAAAAGGTGTTGGTGACTCTCCTATGGTGACTGTACCTGAAAAACGATCAAGGTATGGTCGTGTATATAAACCCAAAGTAAAGTTTGAGTTTCATTGAATTCGAAACTCAAAGGTGGCAGTGTATTGCGTTTTATCGCTGCACCCATGGTCTTAATTTAATCGTTTTTATTTTGCGCTTCGTGCAGACGATATTTTTTTGCTGACAAACAGAATGTTTAAAGAACTTTATGAACTGAACTCGAGCTACGAAATTTTATGATGTAAGATTTATTGAAACGAAAGTATGTTCGCGAAAAGATATGTTTTTTTTGTGTTTGTGATGATAAAATATTTGATGTTATGTATACAATTTATCTCTGTCATTACTCCTTACACAGAACGAACCTTTATTCCGAAGAAATTTAAATTAGCCAGCCTTTTATCTCCCGATAAGATGAACTTAGGTAAGCCTAATCCATTTGCATGATTAAACAGTTATATTTTAAACTGTGAAATGAATATTGATAATTCAATATCAGTATAATAATATTGAACATAAAATTTTAGAAATAGGGGCTAGAATCAATACCCTGTATTTCATTCAAATTTCCATTCAACGATACATTTTAATTGAAAATGAGACGCTTAATCCGACGCAGTAAACTGTTAGTTAATACGATTATAATTTTTCGAGTTATAAGGATGTTTTTTTTTACGCAATTCGGTACTACTAGATTATCCCGCCAACCAAAAAACTATCGCCAAACTATAATATTAAATTCCAATAATGGCTTATCGTAAATGTCAAGCATTTAATGCCTCTCCATACCTATAAGGGGGTTTACCATAGTGGGGGGACCCTGTTCTGTCGCCAACTTGGCGGCCTAAATGAATCGTCAAATGGGACGCCATATTGGCGGTATCTCTGATATTTCGCCAAATTCCCGTAGACTTCCATTGTAAACCAATAGCGTTTACATGCTTACAGAAAATCAACAAATTGAGATATTTTAATGCAACAAAAAGTAATATTAGCTTAAGGGGTTATATTAATTATATTTAAGGAAGTCCAAATAAATTAAATTATGAATAAAAGTAACATGGTACCATGCTTAGCAAATATCCAACGTTTTATTACTTACCCATCATACGTAGTATAGGGTAAGTCTTGTAATCGTTTAAAAAAAAGAAAAAAAAATGGCGGATTTACTCGTTTCAGACACTGGAGATTCCGAAAAACATATATTTAGGAAAAAAAATTGCCGTCTGTGTCTGTGTGTCTGTAAACGCTCTATCTCCCGAACAAATTGAGATAGAGACATGAAATTCGGTGTGTCCTTAGGAAGTAACACTGTTAAAAAGCATCTTAAATTATTGAATATCAGTAACCGCGATTATCTGGAACTACTTTTTTCGGACTCTCGAAATATCCATTCTGATAAAAGGTATACAAAAAATTTCGAAATTATTTATTTGAAGGAGTGAGTATAAAAGACAACAACAACAAAAAAAAAACATAATTTTTTCATCAGGAATGAAGTCGATCGGATAATTAGTTGCTGAGATATTTGTAATCATATTTTTCACACTCTTCGATTTTTCATGACCCTGTACTTCATTCAAATTTCAATTCAAAGATACATTTTAATTGGAAACGAGACGCTTAATCCGACGCAGTAAACTGTTAGTTAATAGGATTATAATTTTTAGAGTTATAAGGATGTTTCTTTTACGCAATTCGGTACTATTCGATTATCCCGCCGACGCAAAGACTATCTCCAAACTATAGGATTAAATGCCAATAATGGCTTATCGTAAATGTCAAGCATTTAATGCCTCTCCTTACCTATAAGGGGGCTTATCTTAGGGAGACCCTGGTCTGCCGTCAAATACCGCCATGTTTGTCACCAACCTTGCCGGTATATCGCCAAATATGGTGGCCAAAATGTGTCGCTAAAAGTGATGCCAAATTGGCGGTATCTCTAATATTTCGCCAAATTCCCATAGACTTCCATTGTAAACCAATAGCATTTACTTGCTTACAGAAAATCAACAAATTGGGATATTTTAATACAACAAAAAGTAATATTAGCTTAAGGGGTTATATTAATTATATTTAAGGAAGTCCAAATGAATTAAATTATGAATAAAAGTAACATGGTACAATGCTTAGCAAATATCGGATGTTTTATTTTCATATTTTATATTATGTATATCCATGATGTGTAAGTATTACGGTGGCCCCCAACGACTAGTTTTGAATTGAAGACCTTTATAGTTCTTTTTCGCGTACTTGATTTAGTCTAACAGCCGTGTTTCTCGTAAATTGCAAGAGCATTTTTCGATTTATAGCAAGTCATATTTGTAGCGCTGAGATTGTTTTTCCCTGTCGAAACGAATTTTCTTGAAAACGGGGCATAGCTAGATCTTTTTCTAGAGCTCATTTCTGTATAGGAGGCAAGATTCGTGAAAATCTACTCAGTCGTTTACGATATAATTCTTACTTGGGAAAATTATTTTCTCGTTTATTATATACTAGCAGGCTATGCCCGCTGCGCTGGTCAATATTTCCAAATGAACCTTGGATTAAACTAAATGGTGAATTTGAACTTGTATTTTAAACAATGTGGATCTTCAGCTTGACCTTGCACATTACTGAGAAACGATGGAACGCCATTGCGATATAATGTTATCTTAAGCGTTGGACAAAATTTAGCAATTAAGAAGTAATTGTTTTAGTTGATTATAAACAGCGCACTTATGTTCGGGTAATGAGACCGTTATGACAACAGGAATTAATACCTCTGTAACTAATCAACATATAATGAAATCGTATATACTAACACCATTCCTAAAAGTCATGCAACAGGGCCACTTGTAACAAAATATGTTCTGTAGATTTTTTTTTTTTAAAGGCTAAACTTTCATAATCAGGTTCACTTAATTTTTGAACTTTTACTGTTGCTCTATAACTAAGTACCCTTGAGCAATATGTATACACTAAAACCTTTCCAAAATTATTACCTAACAAATTGTGGTATATCCTACGAAAGTATTATAAACAATCGGAATGAAATACAAATTTCCGTTGTAAATATATAGTAGATGATAATGATGCGATTTTTTGTAATAGAATTCATAGTAAAGTTTTCGCTTCAAACAAAAACGATGCTTTCAACATTAAAGCTAATACACCAATATGTGAAGTATCCGATTACGGAAGGTTAACTTGAATTCTCATGAGCAACTACTCAAAGAAAAGTGAATATGTGGCTTTTGTGATACTTTTATGTCAGCCGGGCGCAGGTAATAAATCGATAAAGATTGTTTTCATAGCTTATTCTTATTTTATTATTTTCATTTAAAACACAAACCTTTCACTCATTTAATTTAAAATACATGCCTTATACTAATTTCATTTAAAAAACTGAAAAGATAAACAATAACAGGAAATAATACCATAATTAAAAGCAAAAAAAATATTTTTAATTTACATACGCAAAATGTAACTACTGCTACTGGGAATTTTTAAAATGCTATCAGCGAGATGTGCGCACGGTTGTTATAAATGTACCCATTTTTTCTTCTTATCGAGGAGCAATTTATAAGTCGCACAATATTATTCCAATTCCAATTTCTTTCATTGAGGAACCTATGACCGGAAAAAAATGGAAAAAGACTCTTGTAGATTCTACGGATGACGGCATCTGACGCCATAAACCGAGTTTCTATATATGAAAATAATATTTAAGTCGTTACAAACATTGCTTTCATACTTAAATATTTTCATTGGTACTACTTGTTATCCCGTCGACCAATTTCGCTAAATTATATAAATCGCCAAACCATTCGCCAAATTATATAATTTGACATAATCATTATTTTAAATAACGAAATACCAAATAAATTAGTATAACATTAATAAAAATACAAATAAAACGTCGAAATTAAAATCACTTGATGACGTAAACACGTGTAGTTTGTTTAAATTCAAGTGAATTTGATATTTACGATCAACCATTATTGGCATTTAATCTTATAGTTTGACGATAGATTT
Organism: Maratus speciosus; assembly: GCA_963932465.1. Taxonomy (NCBI): domain Eukaryota; kingdom Metazoa; phylum Arthropoda; class Arachnida; order Araneae; family Salticidae; genus Maratus; species Maratus speciosus. The sequence goes on from OZ010800.1 coordinate 109,597,072, forward strand.
TTGGTCGACGGAATATCTAAGTAGTACCTTTTCCATTTTTGTTTTATAACGCTAAATTCTCAGTAATTTTTTCCCTTTTATTTTACATAAAATCACTATTTTTTTTAAAATTAAGATGCTTGCATTTTTATTTCAAACTCATAGAGCCGTTTTTATTTTTTAGCCAAAAGGGTTGATTTGAATTTTTTCCGTTGCTAGAGTAACGGATGTAATGATATATATTTTGAGGTTTAGATGCCAAAGACACCGCCAAATTAGAAAAATATGAAATGTGTCATGAACTGTTGGACTTATAAAAATTTATTTGGTAGCATTCGATTCAGCATACAAAACTACATTAAAATATGCTATCATTTGACGCATAATTTTGATATTCGATTTTTCTCCTCCCCGTGCAAAAACCATTAGGGGTGACACTTTAGAAAATCCTTTCTTAGCAGAAGTTTATGTCATAACAAGTATTTTTACCACGATTTTCAAGATTTTAGGTTCAGTAGTTTGCGCTGTGCGTTAATTAGTCCCCTAATCCAGACTTTATTTTATATACTATATTAGATATGCGATTTTGCGGTGAATCGATGATCGAAAATTAGTCCAATATCATTTGAAATATTACATAACAGAGGAGAAAGTACGAAGAATGACGAAGAAGAAATGCCGAATTACAAAAGACTTGTAATTTTTTTTTTCAAAATGTTGAATTTTTCCGTGGTAATAACGTATTAAAACATAAATTTCCTTAAAAATTATCTTTATTTCACAGATTTCGAATCTGTGAATTTTCCTATAAATGAAATTGGCGAAATGACTTGAGAAAATAAATAATATTTGCTTAAATAAAATGGGTAATATTCGTTGATCTGAGTTCGAGTTTATAAATATCACATGCTTTCGGAATTACGGCGAAAAACATTTTAAAAAGTATGAAATTATTTTACAATAAGTATGTGTGGCGGAAATTAACACTGAAATTTAAGTATTCGATTCCATTTTTAAAATATTAACTGATATCTATATAAGTTACAATTGAATATGAAAATGTACTCAAAAAATGATCTCTTTCACCTAAAAAAACACCATTTGTGAGAACATCCTCAAGCTAATGTCACGCTTATGCATTTTTGGCTTAAAATCACATTGTTTGGCGACAAAAGAAAAATAAAAAATTGTAAAGAAACAAATAATAATTACACATGTGACTCACAATTACATCTGCTTGTTTCTTCTATAAGTCACGTGATGGGACAATTAGATATAAAAAAAAGAAAAGAACAGAACAGAAAGAAAATGTCGTTAAAATTTCATCTAATCAAAGGGCATAGCCGGATAAGCATTGGAAACATGCCTTTGAATCAAATTTCCTGATTTTTTTCCCAGATGTGGCTACATATCTGACAATGTATTTCCTCTATTATCACCCTATAAATATTGATATTTAATGAGATAAAAATGTTTTTTCAATTTTTTAAAAAACAGTTTTTTTCAAAAAGTGCTGCACGGTATTTCATGCCATTATCTCAGGTTATATAGATACCAAAGATGTATAACTTGTAATTTTTGTATAATTTTCTGTTAATATATTTGTGTGAAATAGCGAAATAAAAATTCAAAAAAAAAATAAATAAAAATCATATCTTATGGTTATCCGAAAATTACCATTTTCTTCTAAAAAAAATCCCCATATGTCCCGTATATCCTGTATAAATGCCGAAAATTTGCGTTTGGTACTACATATAAATATTTACAAAAATGTATAGAAAAATTATTGAAATTCATTTTAAGGCGTGTTTTGGGGCGGAGCTACTCAATTTCGACTTCCGAAGAATTTTTAGAACAAAGTCAGCTGACAATATGTCAACTGATGTATTTTAGATTCCATTAAGATATAAGCATTGTTTATCAACTTCATGTTCATTTTGATATCGACAGCGTTGAGAATGTTGCTCATGTGTTCATTAAAATTTAAAATACAGCAATTCTGCAACTGTTTATTTCAAAAATTCTTCGGGTGTCGAAGTTGAGTAGCTCCGCCCCAAATAACGCCTTAAAATGAATTTCAATAATTTTAATATCTATTTTTGTAAATATTTATATGTAGTACCCAACGCAAACATTTGGCATTTATGTAGAATATACGGGCACATATGGAGAATTTTTTTCAAGAAAATGGTAATTTTCGGATAACCATAAGATATGATTTTTAATCTTTTAAATTTTTATTTCGCTGTTTCACACAGTATTTATAAACAGAAAATTATACAAAAATTACCAGTTATGCAACTTTGATATCTATATATCCTCGGTTAATGGCATGAAATTCCGTGCAGCAGTTTTTGAGAAAAACGGTTTTTTATAAAATCGGAAAAACATTTTTATCTCATTAAATATATATATATTTATAGGGTGATAATAGGGGAAATATATTGTCAGATATGTAGCCACATCTGGGGAAAAAATCATAAAATTTGATTGAAAGGCATGTTTCCAATGCTTATCCGGCTATGCCCTTTTCAGATTCGTTTCCATATCTAACGCAAGCGATAAAGAGCTAAATATTGCGTATCAAGTGCAATATTTCTTATTAAATTAATTTTAAAGCATTACAAATATTTCTTTCAGGTTTTGATTAAATGTTTCCGCTTTTTAATATTATCACTCATTAAAACGGATTTTCTTCTTCTTTTTTTCTTTTTTTTCATTTAAATAAAATTAGTAACAGTTTTTCTTTTATATTTCGAGGTTTAATAGCCGTTTCAATTTTTTTTATCAACGATGAATTTCGCCAAGAAATAAAATGGTAACCTTATCGCCCAAAATAACAGAATTTTCCGTCATAATTCTAAAACTAATATAGGTAGAATAATGTGTTATAGCTTAAAACCTTCCCTGAAACAATACCTATCTAACGGTATAGGTTCCGTAAAAATCCATGCAGTAGAACTTGAAATCTAGGCGTTCGGAACGAAATTTCCGTTTGGATTTTATATATATAATAGATAATAGAATAGATAATAGATTATATATATATATAATAGAATAGATAATAGATTATGTGTTATGAACTATCTCAAAGTTTAAAACAGATCGCATTGTTAGATTTCCTAATTTTAACAATATCGCGTTATGTTAGTTCCACATTCCACCACCAGGGAGCGCACTCTATTCTTAATGAAAGCGTATCTGAACGAAACTCCTTCATGCAACCTTTCCGTAGATACATGAATCGGGAGGGGGGCGGTCTTAACCAATAATTTAAGATAATTGCTGAAATTACTACGAAAAATATTTTAAAGGGGCTCTACGCGGGCCCCTAATAGAGTTAGAGGAAATCGGAAGACGGCAAAATAATCGCGGGGAAAAGTTTGCTTGGGTGCGATGGAGCTACTTTTGGCGCGAGATCTAAGATCTACGACCAATAGGAGCCCAGATATTTAAGGAAATATGATGTAACAAAGTCCAAAATAATAGAATTTTCCGTAATAATTCTATAACTAATCTAGGTAGAATGATGTGTTATAGCTTAAAACCTTCCCTGGAATGATACCTATCTAACGGTATAAGTTTCGTAAAAATCCATGCGGTAGAACTCGAAATCTCGGCGTTCGGAACGAAATTTCCGTTTGGATTTTATATATACTAGGGGATCGTACCCGGTTTTCCCGGGTTACAGAATATAGGTGAAAACCAATTTTTTTTATTGAAAAGTAATATTTATTTTTACATGCAATATATTTTTTAGATTGCACACTAAAAATAAAAAAGCATTTTTCATGTGAAAAATATGAATTATACAATCAAATAAACTTTTGAAATTTATCAAAAGTGATCTTTTTTCGTATTAGCCGCATGCTAAGAGTTATTAGCCCAAGATTTTTCTACTTACGCCATCCTTTTATTTTCTGATAATTTCAGAGCTTTAAGCACGTAGTTCAATTTGTTTTTTATTTATATTATTTTATTTATTTAATCACAAAGGAAGTTTTATTTTTGTTTACGGAATATTAGTTGTAAGTGAACTCTTTATGTTGTTTTAAGGGCAAACGGATTAGTCTTCCTTAATCGAGTTTCACGCGATAGAGATAAATTTAAAAATTAACCTGTCATACCCGCAATCACTCTTTTAAAAAATTGGTATTTTAATTTGATCATTTTAAAATCATTTTAATTCAAAACGTGAAGTCACGATTGACAGCAAAATCTTTGCATGTGAACAGACGAACTCTTAACTCGAGATTCTAATCTCAGTACCGGGGAGTAAAAAATGACTTAATTTATGTTTTTTTTATGCATGTGTGTTAAAAAGTTTAGTTTTATCTAAGAAAATCATCGTTCTTTTAAATATGACGTCATTTTCACTTACTTAAGCATTTCACCTATAGTGTCTGAAACTTAGTACACATACAGAGGGAAAATAAATTTGGAAACTTTATGAGGAAAATGCGTGTTTTCAAAAGCAGTATGTAATTTTCCGTTCAAAATATTTTGTCGCTAATGGAATTTTGCGCCATTAAACCCTATACAACAATTTTTATCAACAATTTTGAATTTTCATGAGAATAAGGATAAATAAACCTCATTAGTTCTCTCTTCTCTGCAATAATGAAAGCTATCTTATTACCATCATTTTGAAGAAGTTTCATAGAATACTTTTCAAATTAAAATAGAATAATGCGATGTTAAAATAAACAGCTAGTGCAGGCACATATACAAATGAACAGCTTTCAGTTAAAAAAAATATATATAGTCAATTTGGTTCAGCAGAAAGATCAGGGCAGATGACTAAAAAACATTCTTGTGTTTTAAATATATAGATTATATAGAATTATGAAAAGTTAAATAAAGCAAATTATGTTATTTTGGTAAAATTAAAGTAACGTGTCTTAAAAAATAGCAATAAAATTTTATTAGTCGAGAGAATTTTGGACAAAACCTTCGGGAACCTGATATTATTTTAAACCCCTAATTATTGCCAAGATCTTCTGTGATTGCATGTCTAACTCGGCAAAGCGAATACATTCAAAAGAGAATCATCAAGTTCTGTAATATAAATTGCTATTTTTCGGACAAAGAGCATGCCCACTAAATGTTACTGCTCTTCCATAAAGGCACTCTAAACGTTTGTAAAACATTGCGTTTTATCGGTGTGTGATTTCGATTAAGTTATTTTCAAAGATAAAGCATTTTCTGTGAAGAATTTCAAAGCAGCTGGGGTGAAAATGGCGCACTTCTACAAAACATATTTTAGTTCTAAGAATTAAAATACACGCTTTTTTTAATAAAGGGACGTCAATTGCATCCGTTAAAGCATCCCACTTTTACGACCCCGTCTTAAACAACATCTATAGAACGATATGCAAATGACACCATTATCTCGGAATAATACATAAACCCAGCAAAAAGCAATGACGTCATTTAGGAAGCTAGGCAAAACAATCTCGGGTATCTAATGATTTATATATGACATCATTTTTTTGTTTATAATAGCTCCATGTTTTATCAGATGACATTCATTTATATTTTTTCAAAATTCGGAAAATGTAATTACACACGGATTGATAAAATTGCATTCTTTCAGATTTTTGATACGAATTAAGTAAATGCGAAGAAAATAAGTCACAAATATTCTTTAAAATGCATTTTTGTAAAGAGAAAGTGTTGTATCGTTTGTAAAGTTAAATTGCAATGAAGTAAAAATCATTTAATCTAATATATAAAAGTGAAAAATTGTCTGTCTTTCTGTAATGCTATACAAATCCACAGTTTAGAAGTCAGGATTATGAAATGCTATGTACATGTGTGTTAAAACACGGCCGAGGCAACTAAAGCAATTCGGAATCGAAATAATTTATTGTTAACTTTTAATTAATAAAAAAACACCAATTTTTCAGCAATTTCCTATCAAATTTAAACATTTATCATTATAGCAGCTGCCAACAATTAAAAATTCACAATAAAATTCTTACCACAACAATTACCTTTCTATTGCAAGACGCATTGCATATTACGTACGCCACGCTGAAAAAAAGCTACTAAAAACCTATAGCGGGTATTACAATAATTCTTTTACCTCGCATGCAAATAATTAGAGATATGCATATTACTTACGCCAATTACTGATTACTTACGCATATTACTGATTAAATTTCATTAAAAAAAAGGCACAGCTGTGGAAAAATATTTTACTAAGTCGAGTAGTTATTTTTAATTTTGGTTTTAGAATTAAATTCATGAACTCCCGTGCATAAAACGGGTTAAACAATAGCTAGTTGATAAATAAAAACGAAATAAAGCCAAAACTTATCGGGTTTTATAACAAACGATATTCTTAACATAGCACGTATTTAGTTTCAATTTTTTCTTCAGTTTTTATGAAAAATTGGCAACAAAAAGATACAGTAATCTATTATTTTATTATTTTCCCTTTACTTTCAAAGAAATGGAGTACTTCAGTTGCCACGATTACAAAAAAAAGTAATAAAAACTACAAAAAAACTAATATCTTAAAATTAAATTGAGATACAGCTTTCAAACAAATTGCATTTAAAAGAACATTTTTTTCCTTATACGATGGTGTAAAAATTTAAAATGTGCGATGTTTAGAAGTTTAAAAATTTGCAGTAGAGAAAATTGCTAAACCGAAATTTTATTTCAAATTTCAAAGTGTTGCCATTCGCAAAATGACGTATGCGTTACGCACAGATATGTTTGTCCTTTATAATATAGATAATAGATGATATTAAATAATTGACTGTACATTATTATTGTGATCTGCTGAATGAACGAAAATTCTAAATATAACAAAGATGTTTTACAAGATTTAAATAACGATAAAATAATCACAGTAACGTTCTTAAAATTATAAATCATGCTTTGTAGCACCTTGTATGTTTTATCCTTTGCTGTTTAAAGTACGGTAAAGTTCATTTGTTTTTTACGATGGTAATAAACGAAACAATGCGGTAGTAAAACTAAAGGTTGCTATTTTCAGAACATGTCCAGAAAATATAATTGTAAATTTTGTTTATTCATTATTTTGAAACGGAAGAAATTTCCTTCCCTAATTTCAACATATCTGATTAATCAGGAAGGTTAAATATAGTTAAATTGGTCATAGGATCATTTCAAGGGGATTAAAATATTAACATATTTTTAATTTTAAGGAACTGAAATAGTAAACTTCATTAATCTTTAAGAAATGTACTGGGTGAACAAAACACCTTGCCTTGAATTTAAATATTTATTGTGCTCAAACTAATATAATTAGACATGTTTCTTTGAATACATTGTAAGTACTGTTATATACATATTTTATAAGACCATGTAACCCAGTAAATTTCAACTTGTGCCCCCTTGGTAGCTCCGTGAATGTCTAAGCGATATTCTAGTTCCCGCCATGTGTTCTTTAACATATCTTCTGTTACAGTACACACAGCAGCTTGTATCCTAGTCTCCAGTTCTTCGACGTCAGCAATTGGTTTGACAGACTCTGTTCTTGGTATAACCGCAATAGAAAAAATCCAGAGGATTAATATCTGGAGAGCGCGGAGATCAGGGTGTTGGTCCATCCCTTCCAATCTATCGATCAGGAAATGTTTCGTTTAAAATCTATTAAAAACTACTAAAACTGATCTATGATACAGCGTGTTACGTTATTATACAAACGGTTACTTTGTAACGAAACTTATAAACAGGGCAAAACTTCTGGGTCACATTGTGTTAGACGTCAAAGTTTCATTCATTTTTGCACACTTAATCGAATCTCCGTATTTAAGTAAAGTTTTCAAAAAAAAAAGTAAAGTTTCAAGGAAGCATTAAACCTCATTATGTATTTAGAATGCTGATAAAAGCATCGACTGTAAAAAATAAAACTGCAAATTCTGTTATTAAAGGATTTCCAGAACTCCATCAATAGGTTTAAACTTCTTTTATCTGCGCAAATGCTATACTATATGTATATTTGGTGTGCATATGACGTGAATATCGCGGAATAATACAGAAACCCATCAAAAAGCGATGCCGTAAACACGACAAAATAATTAATAATAAAAAAAAAGCTATATAATGATTAAGAAAGAGAAAAGACGTATAAATACGTTTAAAAAGCATAGAGCTGTTTCGAAACCTCTAAGATTTCATAATCAGTGCTTAAATTTCAAAAGTAAATTTAAATTTCTTATTAGAAGGGGAGGGGGAGACAGATAACCAGAAAGGCGTACCTTACAGCTCTACTGTCAAGGGCGAAATGCGACATACGACTGACAAACAATCACGGAGTCGATTTCACGCACACACACAGGGAGACCAATAAAAATTGCCCAATTGCCCCGGAAGAATTCAAACTGAGAGGAGAAAAGAGAGGGAGGGGGAGAGTGAAGAGAACAAATTATAGAGAATTAAATAATATCTTTGAAAATTTGCGCGTACTGGATAAAAAGTTAACTAAATTGTTTGAATTTTCTCATAGGTGATAAGCTTCCCAGGAGTCAAGATCATAAATTGATGAGCACTTCCGTATTAAGGAGGCTTCGAAAAATTTAAATTTTGATTGTTGGACCAGCAGTGGTTGCCAATAGCAGAACATTTTATATCACAATTTTTAACACAACTTTTATGCTCCTTAAAACGGATCTTAAAGGCTCCCTTCGTTTGACTAATGTACATTTTATTGCATTCGTAAGATATCCTGTAAATACCCCAATTTGAAAAACTATCAATTTGATGTTTCAGATTTGTGAATTAAATTTTGTTAAAAGGAGTATAAACTACATTAAAGTGAAATTTCTTCAAGATTTTAGAAATTTGATAGCTTATTTTCGGAAAATATGGAAGAATAATTAAATTCTCATTGTCGACAGTATTAACCCTGTGGTGAGTACATTTACTTAGTTTATTATGAATGGAATCGACGATTTCAGCTGTAAAACCTCGATCAACAGCAATGGTGTTAATCCAATTCATAATAAACTAAGTAAACGTACTCACCCCATGGTTAATACTGTCGACATTGAAAATTTAATTATTCTTCCATATTTTCCGAAAATAAGCCATCAACTTTCTAAAATGTTGAGAAAACATGACTTTGAGGTAGTTTATACTCCTTATAACAAAATTCAATTCACAAATCTGAAACATCCAATTGATAGTTTTTCAAATTGGAGTATTTACAGGATATCTTGCGAATGCAATAAAACGTACGTTGGTCAAACGAAGCGAGCCTTTAAGATCCGTTTGGGGGAGCATAAAAACTTGTGTTTAAATTGTGATATCAAACGTTCCGCTATTGCCGCTATATCTCTGTTTTTTCTTCAGTTGCATTTTTAGAAGCAAAGTTGAAATTGGTGGAAAATTCTGCGTAATGATCGCCACTGTCAGCTCATTTTTTTCCCATTAATTCAAATCTCATACTTACACCAAATCCAAATCTCATCCAAACCCAACTTAAGTAACTGCAAATTTATAATTTCATTGAAATGTAATATTTGAATATTAAGAGAAAAATGTTTCTTATTTTATATTTTCTGTATGCAGGGTTCCGTCGGAAAAAAGACCGAGCGCGACTAATAACGTTCTGAAAAAAGACGCAGCTACTCTCGGGTTAAACATATTTATATTTGTGTCTTTATACGTTGTTTCTCTTTTTTAATATATCGGCACAAAGTACAATCCTTCCTCACTTTTTATGTATCTAATGATTCCCATGCCTTTATTTGTTTGTAACATTAATATGGATATTTAAAATTAAATAATAGTTTATAACAGCTCCGGCTTTTTTTTTCAGAAATCATTCATTTATATTTTTTCAAAATAGCACGTATTTTAATTACAATTTATTGTCAGTGCTTATAAGAAAATTACAAGAAAAATATATATTAATCTGGGGGTCAATCCATTTAAAGTGGTTCAGAAAATCACTTATTCGTTGCTTGACCATTTTTTAAAAAAAATTGAAATTTTTTGTACAACAACCCTAACATGATGGAAGTTCAAAATGGCTATTATTTTAATTTTATTAATTTTTGTTTGCGCATGGTGGCCATCTTTGTTTCATCTTCTTCAGCAATTTTCTCACGAGAAGGGTTTACAGAACTGTAAATAACTCATCATTTATTTCTCCAATTCAAGTGCGGATTAAACCAATTTCTACAGAATACATTGGGCTAAAACTTTGGTAATAGAGTAGTTTCCGAAAATAAATCCCTATAGGTGAAATTTAAGCATAAAATTTGAGTTTTTTTCCAAAATTAGTCAGTTTACAAAAGAAAATTTTTCTAGCAAGGAAAACTGTAAACATGACCCAATTTTTTTTTACAAATAGGCCGAAAGTACTTGTACTCACATGCCAAGTTCCAGATCTGGGACTTGCTTTCTCTTCGCTAAAAAAATCCCAAATGTTTCAAAAATGTCAAAAATCGCACTTTTGAGGCTTTGATGTCTCTGTTGGGGCACGAGATAAAATTTGAAGCTCTGGTTTCTGACAGTATTGTATGGTAGTGTTGTACACAATAAATTTCAGGATGAAGATTTGACTACAAGCTGAGATATGGCAAGGGAAACATGTCAAAACAATACTGCCAGACTATTGTTTTGTTGTTGTCACAGCTAAGTATTTATCTCAGAGTGTCACTTAAATTTATGTTTTGGATTATCTTTAAATAATAGTAACTGAAAATTTAGCCCTTTGCAAAGCTTAGGAATTAATTTAAAAAATAACTATGTCTAAGGTCATACATTTTGTATGGTTTCAGTAATTTTTGTTGTAAGTAATTTTAGAACTAAAAGAAACCCCAGCACTTTTACATAAAGAAAAAAAAATATTTCTATACTGGACCTGAAGCAAAAACAGAATAGGTATAGATAATAGCTGTTAATGTTGTCATACTTGTTAAGACATGATCAAACGTGTCACAACACGTTCTTGGTTGTTGGTTTAAAAACCGCAATTTTGATCTTGCTCAAAATTTTATTTGTAGGAAACAAGTCTTGTCATCTCTTCATAACTTTATTGAAGATCTTGACCCTGCTGGCTCATAGAAATAAATTTTTAAATCACTATGTGCAAGTCTCACTTCAATGGTATTAAAACAATGGTCCAATTCACAAAAATGGTATTAAAAACTACAAAAAAAATTAATATCTGAAAAATAAATTGAGATACAGTTTTCAAACAAATTGCATTTAAAAGAGTATGTTTTTCCTTATACGACGGTGTAAAAATTTAAAATGTGCGATGTTTAGAAGTTTAAAAATTTGCAGTAGAAAAAATTGCAAATCCAAAATTTTATTTCAAATTTCAAAGTGTTGCCATTCGCAAAATGACGTATGCGTTACGCACAGATATGTTTGTCCTTTATAATATAGATAGTCATTTTAAACTTCCATCATGTTAGTGTTGTTGTACAAAAAAATTCAGATTTTTTAAAAATGGTCGAGCAACCAGTGCTGGACCACTGGAAATGGATTGACCCCTAGTATTTTACTTTTACTTTCTACAGAAATTTAGTATTTTTGTTGCCACCATTACAAAAATGGCATTAAAACTACAAAAAAATTAATATCTAATATATAAACTGAGATGAAGTTTTCAAACAAACCTCAGTTAAAAGTACTTTTATTACTTATACGAAGGTGTAAAATTGAAAATGCCAGATGCTTAGAATATAAAAAATTGCAGTAGAGATTATTAGTATTTAACCGTACAATGATACGCTACGTTTTACGGCGGCTTATGCAGAGTAACGTTAATTTTTAACGACGACGCTTTAATTTCTGCCTGAAAGAAATAGTATATCGAGGAACTAATAAATAATTTACGATACATTTGGAATTTTTCTTAAATCTGGCAAATACCAGTAGACACGTGTGAGGCTTTTGCACTGATTTGAGATTATTTCCTGACACAACTTTAATTAATTTACAATTAACTCAATTTGTTTTCATGAAACAACTCGTTTTAAAGGAATATGAGTGTACTATGTCAAAAGCCTGTTCAGAAATATATTGTACAATACTCCATTTGTCGTTATGCGGTTGGACGACACGTGTGAGGCTTTTGCACTGATTTGAGTTTATTTCCTGACACAACTTTAATTAATTTATAATTAACTCAATTTGTTTTCATGAATCAACTCGTTTTAAAGGAATATGAGTGTACTATGTCAAAAGCCTGTTAAAAATATATATTGTACAATACTCCATTTGTCGTTATGCGGTTTGAATGTGCATATAAAAAGGGATGCCGACATCAGAAAGAATATGTACGACAATAGTTACATTAAAAATATTACGGAAATGTAGTATGCAATGCCAGAAATGAGCAAAAAATCAAGTACTTTTCCAGTATAGTGGGGCTTCGAGCTTTTTTTTTTATAAAGTTTGGTGCAATCAGGCCATCAGAAATGGTTCTGAAAAGATTTCTTTATTTTTAGAAAATTCAGAAACGATATAATTTTAAGATTTGAGAAATCATTTATAGAAACAAACTTATTTTTTAAAACATTGATTTTTTAAACAAACATTTATAAAACCATATTTATATTTCAAAAATATATCTTTTTTAAATCATTTATAAAAACAGATTTATTTTTCTTCTACTGATTTTATAAACAAATTGTCGAGTAGTTTTATAATGTATTCATCAGTTTTATCAAACGGAATATAGGTTTTTAGGATGCTATCAATTTCCAATTAAGCATTTCTTAGCTAGTTAATTAAGGGTGCACAGGACATTGAGTTTGCAAAACGATCAAAAATAATTTTTTTTCCAAGTATCAAAACACAAATAGTTTACAATTAGATTTTTTTTTGTATCTGCCTACAGTATATATTCTTAACTATATTATCCAGAAAAATAAATGCTATACGTACAAAATGAATATTTAAATTTTTAATTAAAAATTCATCCAACTTACGCGTTAGGGTTACCAGGGGCAATTGGGTCATGATTTTACAATGGGAATCTGGAGGTTCTGTCAATTCAGCTTCCAAAAGCCAATGTTCATTTGAATTAAAGTCGGAACCTGTGTAAAAGTGATCAGTTAGGTTCCTTGTAACCGGCAGAAGTGTTCAGAATTAAATCTTAGTATTATATATATATATATATATATATATATATTCCATCTTTCTTTCCTCATTGTACCAGTTACCCTATAAAAATGAGACAAGTAGACAAGGAGGGTCTTTGTTCCATACGCGCTTACTTTTTTTTAATACGGGCTATGAGGTTCTGTTTGGAAAAGTGTAAACAGCTTAAAAAAATTTAAACCAGACACATGATGTAAATTATGTATCAACTAAAGAAAGTTGTACGGGAAACCTTTGCTGTCAATGTGTCTGAAAAAGCATTAATTGAAAATACTAGATTTATGTACACAAAAAAACATAAAAATTATGTAAGTGCGTACTTGTGTACTTTAGTAGAGGTAATAAGTTTAAAAGTTACATGGTTATTTTAAGGAAAAAAATAACAAGGGAAATCTATAAAAAAAACGGTTACGTAAGTACTTAAGTATCTGATTTTTTTCTTTATTTCCCACAATGAAAGTTCGCTATGTCCAATAAAACTGTGTATAATATAACCATACTGTTATATTGAACAGAGCTATTTCTTATTCGATTCGATAATTTGCGAATAATCTCAATTTGTCTTATGTACGCCTTATCGTAAAATTTTAAGCTATAGCTGTCGCACTTAAGAAATTTTGTTTGATAGCCCCACTAGGCTTTTTTTTTTAATATCATTACGTAAATTTAATAAAATATCGTGTAATTTTCTTTATTGAAAGCAAAAAACATGAAGAAATTAATTTCCCGTAGTAAGAGAACCTCAAAAATATATTTATAACTATTGTTGTTACTGGATCCTACATGGTCCAGTTGCCTCTGATACATGTCCCGGTTTCCCCATTCTTAAAACAATTGTGGGTTAGCTGGAACACCAGCCTTAGATTTGAAACTAATAGATCTGAATTAGATTTGAAGTAAATATGTATAAATATTATATAATATTAATGTTATTTTTGTGTCTATTTTTTTTAAATGATTGTTTAATAAAAGTACTTACAGTATTTTAATCAAAAGCCGGGGAAGTTCAACCAAATCGACGTTGTTTATAAAATAAATAAATAAACCTAAATATTCGGTAACCTGTCACAGCAAAGACATAGTTATGATTGAGTTGACAGATGTTGTTTTAATAAGTAGAGATGGTGGTGCAATGTTGACAAAAACTAAAACTTAGACGACATCAAATGTTTTTTTTTTTTTTTTTTTTTTTTTTTTTTTTTTAACAGCCTATGGCTCAGTTGCCTTGTGAGTCCAGTCACCCCAGCTATCCCAAATTAAAATCATTAAGTGTTGCACGCATGATAAAACTCTAAATTATGCATTTAGAAAACAGTTTACGAACAAAATAGAATTATACAACAACTAAAATTAAATTTTAAATTAAAACAAAAATATACGCAAAAAGACTTGTTTAAGATTTAATTTAAACCAACATTTTAAAAAGAATTAACAATTTTTAAACAAAATTCACAGTTTTCATGAACAACAACAACAAAAAATTAAATATGTGAATTTTGTTTGGTTTTAGCATGTAGACTATAAATAAATGCATATTTGGTTAATATTTAAAAGCTGCTTGAAAGTAACAATAAGCACAAATACCAAATGTACTAATATGAGAAAATGCGTTTTTAAATTTTAATATCTACGGACCTTCCATTATAATCACCGCTTATAAATGATTATAACTCATGAAATAATGCAGATTTTTGAATGTTTTCTTGCATATTGTTCAGAAATTTCAAGAAATTCCGAATAAAATATAAACCGAAAACTGAATTTTTGAAAGTTTCAAAATCCTGTGCCGACTTAATTAAGTTTAATAAATGTAAATAATAAATGTAATAATATTTTATAATAACAGTGACAATAATAATAATAATTGTAACGGCTTATGCTGTTAATTTATCATGTTTGTCTGCAAATTATGTATGTTGAAAATCAAAATGTTTACTTGAGAATGTCTAATTAAGTTTAGATGAAACTGTTTCCCCGACTGCTATCGATGAGTTAGAAGTAGATAATCTGTGTTTTGTATTATCAATTGATAAAAAACACAGAATGTGTAAAGAAATACGGTGACTTCAGAAGTGCAACATAAGTCCATTAATAGAATTTAAAAAAAAAAAAAAAAAGATAAAATGTATTCTCAATCAGTAAGACAAACAATGTAGTACATAAACCAAAAATAACAAGTATATGAAAATACATTATATAGTTTACATGGAAATATTATTAAATAGTATTAAAAACTCATTTTTCATAAAAACAGATTTTTTTTTCTACCACTGATTATTTAGAGAGTTTTCAGAGTAGATTTAATGGTGTTTTAATCACTTTTATCAAACCGGAATATCGATTTTTTAGAATGTTATTACTTCTCAATTAAGCATTTTTAGCTGTTTAATAAAGATTATGCAGTCAAGAATGAATAATAATAATTTTAATGGCAATGCTAATAATGATAATGTATAACGTTTTTCTTCAAACCTCGTACGTTGAACATTAAATGTTTAATTCAGTTTACATGAATATGTTTATTTGACTGCTATCAATTCGTTGATAATATAAAACGCAGTAGGTAATCTGTGTGTTATATTATATATGGATTAAATAAAAAGTATGTGAAAAAACTCACGATGATTCGGGAAGAACAATACAAACTTATATTGAATAATAATAGTAATAAACCACAAAGAAATGCACTTTATCATAAAGATGAACGATGTACTAATTGAAACATTTAAAAAATATTAAGTATATGAAAATACGGTATGTAATTAACAAGAAAATAATATTATTAAATTCAATTTTACTTGAAGAAAGATTATTTTTAAGGTTCAGATAAAAATTAGGTGTCTCCTTAATTTCGATTTTTTATTCAAATTTTCAAATGAAATTTATTATTCGAAGACGTTAAACTGTTCGTTTTCACAATATATATATACAAAAAACCAGCAATTGTTAAATTTTATGTTGACTTGCACATTAGTAAAAAAAAATTCTGCAATAAAGTTCTATTTTTTATATCATCAGTAATACATACAGAATAAAACTTGAATAATAAGCACATGAATAATTAAAAACGTAATACCCCATTCGTTGTTTTTGAAAAAAATTTGCTTTTCATAGTGATCGAATGAAACAGGGATTACGATTTAAAAAATATTCAACATCTTTTTTGAATATTTTTTTTAATATAATATTACATATAATATTTTCGTAGATAATATAAAACATCGTAGGTAATATGTGTGTTATATTATATAAGGATTAACTAACAAGTATGTGAAAAAAATCACGATGATTCGGGAAGTACTTTATATAGGTATTTTATATTGGTCGAATGAAACGGGGATACACTTAAATGGAATTTAAAGGGATTTTTTGTCCCTGTAAATCTTCCTCATCGTCTTAATAAAGATAATACAGTAGAAAAACATCAGAAACAAAAAAAAGTATATTTACAATAATGAAAATATAAATAATTTAGAAAATTTCGTTTCTTGATCGCCAAGGAAGTAAATAAAAAATCGCACTGGAAATTATATTTACATAAATAATAATGTATTTTAGGCAATTATTTAAAAAAATAGCTTTCTTACTTTTTTTTTTTTTTTTTTTTTTTAATTTTGGAGGATATATTAGGTAGCTTTCTTTACAAAAAGCTACCTATTGCAGCCGTTCGGAGAAAAGCGATTTCAAAAAATTTTGGTATATTTTCATCGATCATGACCCCCAGACCCCGAAACCACCCTCCGTTCAAAATTTATATATATATATATATATATGTATATATATGACCTATGTCACACTGTAACTCTCGTATTTATGAACCGATTTGGATGTAATTCGGTGTGTACATAGTACATACCAATGTCTCGACCGAGCTCGTTGGCCAGCTTCATCCGCCATTTTGTTTCAAAATGGCGGCCATTTAAATATTTAAAAAAATTTTAAATTTAAAATGCGGTACCAAAAAATTGAAAATGGAAAAATATTTTTTTTTTCTTATGTATTTGACCTTTATACAAAGACTCCATAGCAGTTTTTGTTTCGTTTATATCTTAAAAAATGGCTGAGTTATAGCATTTTGAACATTTTGAAACGTCCTGAATTTTGTCACGCGATAAAAGGCGTATTTATGAACCGATTTGGATGTAACTTCGTTTATACATAGTACAGACCAATGTCTCGACCGAGTTCGTTTGCCAGCTTCATCCGCCATTTTGTTTAAAAATGGCGGCCATTTAAAATTTTAAGAAAAATTTAAATTTGAAATGTGGTACCAAAAAATTGGAAATTGAAAAAATATTTTTTTCTTATGTGTTTGACCTCGATAAAAAGATTCGGGAGCAGTTTTTGTTTCGTCTATATCTTAAAAAATGGGCTGAGTTATAGCATTTTGAATTTCTAGCGTGGCTGACATTTTGAATCGCCCTGATTTTTGTCACGCGATAACAGGCGTATTTATGAACCGATTTGAATGTAACTTGGTCTGTACATAGTACATACCAATGTTTCGACCGAGATTGTTGGCCAGCTTCATTCGCCATCTTGTTTCAAAAGGGTTGCCATTTAAAAAAAATGTAATTTAAAATTTAAAATGAGGTATTAAAAAATTGGAAAATGAAAAAGATTTTTTTTATGTGTTTGGCCTTGATACAAAGATTCTGGAGCAGTTTTTGTTTCTGAAAATTTGTTCTTTTGTTTATATCTTAAAAAGTGGTTGAATTATAGCACTTTGAATTTCTATCATGGCTAACACTTTGAAATGATCTTGTATTTGTCTCGCGATACCTTACGTATTCGCCTATTTCGATGCAAGAAAGCATGTGGATAGTATACATCAATATCTCGACCAAGTTCGCTGGCCAGCTTCATCAGCCATTTTGTTTCAAAATGGCGGCCATTAAATTAATAAAATATATATTTAAAGTGAGGTGCAAAAAATTAGAAATTGAAAAAGGTTTCTTTCTTAAGTATTTGACCTTGATATAAGGATTCAGGAGCATTTTTTGTTTGTCTTTATCTTAAAAAATGGCTCAGATATAGCAGTTTCAATTTCTAACGTGGGTGACATTTTGAAAAATCTGATTTTTTTGCCTGCGACAGCACTCGTATGTATGAACCGATTCCGATGTGAGTGAGCATGTGCACAGCAATTACTAAGGTCTCGACCAAGTTCACTGGTTAGCCTCATCCACCATGTTGTCTTAAAATGGCAGGCACTTTAAGAAATCGCTGAATTTGGCAGCGAAATATAAGTTACTTTAAATAAAAGCAGCTTGGATAAAGCTGACTAATTTTGCGAAATTCTCATTCATAATGATTTAGTATTGATAAAAATTAGTATTGAATCTCCTACATTTGGTTTTCACTTAATTGATCTTCGTGTGTTTGAATAATATAAGTTGGCTTTATTAAAATAAGGAATATGAAAGCTACCTCTTCCTCCCGGCACTGGCCGGAAGGACATTTTTTCGATTAGTTTAGAGTTAAATTTAATCCAAAAATATTATTTAAACAATTAAAAAAATAGTTTGATAGTTAAAAACGCACATTTCTATTTTTTCCCAACTGCACTACTATTTTAATAAGATAAATAAGCATAACAGATGTATAACCACAGTTTATTCAAATATAGAGCTTCAGTAATTATAAAAAACTGCTCAATGTTACTTTTGATATTTTTTTATGTATGATCTATCGATGTTTTTTCCATGTTTAATCACAAAAATTTCTGAAAAATATTATTTACTTGTGGTTGTTTTTGTCTTTTTAAGTATAAGTCTAAGCAGAATACATTCTAAATACATTCAGAATACATAGTAGATGCATTCAGAATACATTCAAAATACGATAGAATTCATACTAAGCTGAAAAAATCTCGCTGTATATTTTTATTTCACAGAAAGAAGTCAATTTTTTTCAACCTGATTACTCGGTATTTTTTATTAAAAGACCATATAATTTTCCCACACACATTTGCTCTATGCTTAGGTAAAAAATTAATATATTTGTTGTTGTATTTTTAATAAGTAAAATACTTTCTGTGACAAAAATAAGTAAGTGTCGTATATTTTCTTTTTCCCTGGCAGAAATAATTCACTTTTTTGAAAACAGATAACACTTTTTTTTTGCTTAAAGGGTCCTTTTATGTTTTTAGTTATTTTGTTTTAAGTTTACGTTAAAAATTTATTTATTTATTTATTTATTTATTTATTTTTTTTTTTAATAAGAAAAACACATTATGCAGAAAAAATATTGATAAGGCTACATATTTTTGTCTCAGAAAAAATGAATCATATATTTATTTATTACTTATTACTAGTTTTTTTTTTTTTTTACTATGCATTAGTTTATATATTTGAATAAAAATGTTTTATATGGCCTTTGTGACTGATTATAAATCCATCACCTTATATAAACTATTCGGATAGTAATGTTTTGTAATGTTTCATAAACGAACTTAAAAAAAAATGAGATTCAAAAATTTGTCATTTGCAACACACAGTAATTGAATTATAAATATAAAATTGAGTTAATGCGTTTAAACCTGGATACAAATCTGGAGTTACCACAAATGGTATAAAAAAATTGTGTCTTAATACACAGGCTGATTACATATGATGTTCGCTTTAAATAAAATCTTATTTTCGAAACTACTGCACATTACAATAAGTAATACATGAATTTAAACAGAAATGTACCATTTTTTTTTCAGATACAAATGTTTGATGTGTGACCCTCTTGTTACACGGCATACGTCCAATCTGTAATCCAGTTCGTTCCAAACATTTTGTAGCATCACTCTATCAATGGTTCTAAATGCTGCATAGCTGCGTTCTTTAAGTTTTGGCAGTGTTTTAGGCATTGTTAATACATAAACAATATATTTGACACTGCCAGAACATAAAGAACTTATTTGTGAAGCATTCGGAACCACTGACAGAGTGATGCTACAAAATGTATGGAACGAACTGAAGTATAGATTGGATATATGCCGCGTAACAAGAGGATCACATGTCGAACATTTGTAAGTGAAAAAAAAAAAAAAAACTGGTATATTTCCCTTTAAATTCATGTTTCACTTATTGTAATGTGTGCAGTACTTTCGAAAATATCATTTTTTTTAAATTGGATCCATCATTAATGATAGTGCGCTGGTTGAAATTAAATAAACACGAACTCGTCAATAGCTCAAAAACACATTAAATAAACAAAAAGTGAACTGTATCACGCTTTTAATTATAAACCCTCTTGATTTCACAGAAAAATAATAAATTACATGTCAACAAAAAAGAACGTTGCCATTTTTTTTAGAAATTAAACTTACACAAAAATGCTCGCACTGATACTTTACAGACGATAAATATATTTCGAACAATTATTACTCACCCTGTATAGTAGAGTGCCAATTATCCCAAATCCAATTAAGGTCACTGTGCTTCAATAAGACGCCACTCTCCATAGTTTTGTCGCATTTAGGTTATAATTAGCATTTTATTAAATAAAAATATATTTAAAAAACAGAAAATTATTCATAGCGTGCTTTTAGTTCAAAACTAAATTGTTTTGTAGAAATGAAATCAACATCTATAGTTTATACCTACAATATGCTATTATCGCATATAGGAAGTTTTTGTCGCATTTACGGTAATTAAAACCTAAATATGACGTCCAAAGTCCTAAGTGTGACAATGTGTTTTATGCATGACAAATCATCTAAAAATATGCACTTAAACATTAACTGACATGACAGAAATTGCCATATAAGAACTTTGAACAATTTGCGAGACTCTCCGAGCAAAAGATGAAAGCCGCGATTAAATCATAGAATACTGTTTCTTCATCAAACTTTTTGTACAGGATTAACTCTAATGAAATTTAATCTATTAAAAAATTTCTAATGATAACACTAGGACTACGAATAAAAAAAAAATTTCACTAGTTATTATATTTAAACGGGAAATTACAAGTTAAACTTTGAAAATTGAAAAACCAGTGGTCAATGAGACTGGTAACAGTAGTTTAAGGTTGATTTTGTTGGAAATATATTGATAAAGAGATATAAGCGCATGATTCCTTAGCAAAACGTAATAATGAATCTAACAGAGGTATTGATTTTTATCAAAAAAACTATTTTGTTAATTAAAAATACAAATTAATTTAAGAATGTTTTAAATAACGCCGACATTTTAAATTTTAGTCATACGAATTAGCATTAGCCCTTTTCAAGTGTTAAAATAGCATTTACAAGATATTTATAACAAGAGAGTATAACAAGAATATTTATTACATATAATTCTATATAACATATCGAATTATAAAAGTAGTAGACTTAAAAACATATAAGATCATGCAATGTATCTGTAAATATATTTAACCGGGATTTACTAAATCAAAGAGAGGCCCGGGGTCTGGTATTCTATTGACTCAACCCCTCTATTTTCTTACATTTTCAAAAACATTTATAAATTTTCTATGCCTTTGAATTTATAATGGTAACTACATAAATACACATTTAGATAAACATAATTTTCTGGTTTTTTTTTTATCCAATTATAATCTAAAAGTAGAAAATGTTGATTAGAATGAATAAAAGGGGAAAACAAAATTAAAATAATAGATTTAATAAACGTGCAAACAAGTATTGGGGACCCCGACTGCATCATTACTTAATTGGATTTGGCATTTAAGCTACTGAACGTTATAATGTTAGTAAAATTAACTTACTTAATTGCAATAAATTAAGCATAATTTAAGTAATTTCAATCTATACAAGATTTTTCAGAATTTTCAACATATAAATGCATAGCGATTCCCGTAATACTCTGTATACTCAGTCTTGAAATACGCCGTTATTCTTATGCCATTTTTTTAAATTAGAAATTCTATAGGCACGTATTTTTCTATTTCGATTATTTTGAACACAGATATAAGTACCCGGTTAAAGCAAAGTATTATTGAAGGAATATGGTGGAATTCCTAATTTACAAAATCAACACAGCTTTATTAAACACTATATCTGCTTTAAACATCCTTTAACACAATATATAAAAATTCCATATAACCTACCCTTAATAACCTCCTAAAAGTCTCTCCGCATTTAGGGCATTCAGTTTGTCCTTAATAGGTATCTGTAAAAAATAAGTCACCTACATGCGTAGAATATTTTAGAACTGTAATTCTAAAACGTCTCGTCTTTTCCCAAACTTACATGTCAGGTATATAAAAGACACGCCATTCCCCTTGCCATTTGATGTTCAAACTTAAAAAAAGAAAGATAATGTTTTGGGAATCTTTCGCCGCATTTAGGGAATATGGTGGCACTTGATAATGAACAACGTACATTGAAATGGGAATTGTTTTTAGAGAAAACGTTTTAAACTCAGAGAAACGTTTGGAAATTTGTTTCTTTCTGAAATTCGAATATATCATTATATAGCATTTGTATACTATTCTTGCGCAAGATTTTAAGTACAAGAACATTGACGCATTTTGGGTTCGTCACATTAGGCACAATGACCTTACTGAATTTTTAGGTCCATAAAATGCACTTTTTTCCCAAGCGTATTAAAAATTAAAGGCTTCAAAAGAGGTATTTTTCTCTTTTCTTTATTTATTATGTGCGTACACATTTTGATATTTCTCATGTTTCTGTGATGTACATTATGATTGTTAGTACTTTATTTAAAAATCCCAGTAAATAATCAAGAATGAAATCTAATTACTTATATTGTGTAAAGTCATTTATATCTGGAGAAATTAATTAATTTAAAATTCTTGAGTAATACATTCTCAAACTAATTGCAAAAAACTCTTGCTAATGTGTCTTTTCTTAAGACGTATCTCCGTTTAATGAATACAATTTCGTTTTCATCATCCTTTCGCATTTGTAATTAAGGCTTAATAATAGACATCGTTTAAAGCGTAATTCTCAGAGGATAATGTGGGTAATTTATTTTTAGGAACTTTCAGAGAATATTCAATATTATTTTTCTTTATTTATATTTCCCGATATCAATGTTGATGTTATTTTGGCTTTTCTGTGATCAAGGTAGTGTCAGTAACAATAATGAAGAAAAATAAATTTTCCGAATACCAAAAATAGAGTGTTCAAAATTTGCTAATGGTTGTTCGGAGTTATTAGCAAACAAAATGTTATAAAACAAGCTAAATTCGCGATTGTGTTTCAACACTAGAAAATGAGTTGCGGAAAATATCATTTGTTCATGTAACGCAAAGAAAAGTGAATGATTAATTTAATTAAAGTTAAATTATATAAGTAATGATTTTTTTCGAAATTATTGTTCGTCTACAGATAATTATTCTTTATGCTAAGCTGTAATAGCGATGCATGTGCCATTTTCATTATTGTGCTATCGAAATGTGAATGAACGTATGCCTAGAATTGAACTAACTTATTTTTTAAGTCAAATTATTAAATTAATGGATTTTTTTTAAATTTAAGCATTAACATAGTAACATAATTAATTACCATAAGGAACTAAACGTAATTTATTGAAAGAAAGGAATTAGTTTACACCAATCAAAGATTTACATCGTTTAAAACGGACAAAAAATCGTATGAATTGGCAGTCTTCACTCTGGAAGATATCATTATATTTATATGTTTAGATGTCAGTGACATGGAACTTGATTTTTTTTAAGGGAGTATGTACCCTTAAAAATCTACCTCAGTATTTTGCTTATTATAATTTGCTGATCTACGTAAATCCATAATTACGCTTCAATGCTTTTTCATAAAAAATAACGTTATTACTTTCTACTATCTTCAATAAAAGGAAGTATTGTAATCTAATTTTTTTCGACTTCCGCTTTTCGATAGATTTACAAGTTTTATGGTGTAAGAGATCCCCCAAAAGATGTTTATGCAAAATATCTGTCTTTCCGTGTGTCCGTCTCTATCCAGTAATGGAAATTTCTGAATTCACTAAATCACCATAAACATGTGAAATTTTATTTCATTCTTTTATTTTATAGTAAAAGCAAGTAAACTGGATAGGGCACTTTTATAATTAGAAATAATTCAAAATGCCTCTTTATATTCTATAAGTGGTTACTGTAAACGGATAATTCGCTTCAGGAGCATAGGGTACCGTGTTGATCTCAAACTGTAAATACTACATCAATGATAGTGAACTTCAAATCGGAATTTAATGAATATTTAAAAGTGTGAAACGGTTGTAATTCGTTTAACTTATAATATTTATTACGTATGGTCAAATTTTTAAGAATGGGGAAAAACATCTTAGGTACTTTTGTAAAAAAGTAAGAAAAAATCATTTCAAATATATGGAATTTCTTTAAATCTGTCAAAAATTATGTATTACCTGTTTAATAATACCGTTTTAAAAGCATTTATACAATTAGATTATTATTATTAGGTATTCTAGTAAGAAAGTAAAAAAAAAAATCATTTCAAATTTATGGAATTTCTTTAAATTTGTCAAAAATTATGTATTACACGTTTAATAATACCGTTTTAAAAGCATTTATAAAATTATTATTATTATTATTATTATTTTAATTTTTAAATATAGAAAATACTATGAATGAAACATAGCATGTTTCATTTGCTTACATTATTTTAAAAATAATAACACAATTGATCATCATATTATTGTTAAAAATTTAAATTAAAATCAGCACTCCAATATAATCTGAAAAATATATACAATTCTGGTTGCTTTAGAAATTAATAAATTGCAATCACTGATATATGTACTGCCATGGGGCGAAAAAATTAAACATCCCTACTAACTCTGCAACTAATTATAATAGAAGAAATTTACTGGTACCAAACGATTGGAAATGAAGTCTTAACAATAAAACTTTTCATAAACTGTTTTAATAAACTTTTAATTGATGTATTCAATTTTTTAGATGGCCATCTACAACTCAAAACTAGACGTTACATTTTTTTTTCCCCAATGACAACAATCAATTGTGACAATAAATTTTAAATCTTCGGTTTAAACTAGGTTTAGAAACGAAGTTTCAAGTCATTTGAATGATAGGTTTTTAAATTATGAAAAATTCAATTTAGAACTTCTAATGTCAACTTACATTTTCATAGTTTTATTAATATCTCCTGAAATTACAATCCTAATTTGATATTTTTTGCGTGGTTATAATATTAAAAAACTCTAAGAAAAATACATTGAATTTCTAATAAAAAAAATTATAATATGAATTATGAAATATGAAATATGAAATAAATATTCGAAAAAATATGAATTGCGACCCACAATTTTTTGGTAGATTTATATTTATTATGTCATGTTTTATGCGAATTATAAATTTAAAATTTATCTTCCAAGTTGCTTTCGAATTAAGGTTAAAAAAGACAGAATGATAATTTATGTGTCCGTCTATGGTGTACAGAAAAGCATAATTTAATATATATATATATATATATATATATATATATATATATATATATATATATATATATTAGACCGGAGCGAAAAATAAAAAAAATGTCTGCAATTCAAATCCTAATAGTTCGGAAAAGTTGCTACTTGTCAATACAAACACAGGGGAAAATATTTTTGAAATCAGAACATATATTCCGTTCGCACATTGCGTTCAAAATTTTCGAATTTGAACAAAAATTCAACGCAAATCAGAAAAATCGTAATAGGTGTAAATTTTGTCCGATCGAACTATTTTTTTCTACTTAGCATGGTCTTGAGGTGTAGAATGAAAAAAAAAAAAAAAAACATACATATCCTTTATTCTCTTCCAACCCCCTCAAGTGGTTGAAAATTGCCAATTTTTGGTACAATTATCCCAAATTACAGAAGTTGTAAATATTGACCAATAGAGCTGATTGTTTTGTACATAAGACAATTTTGAAGGTAAAAGTCGAAAAAATACACCCGTTCTTTTCCTCGGAGGGGTACCAGAGATCGAAATTGTACAGATCTTGTCCTATCCTTCGGAGGGCGATGCAAGATACTCCGCAGGAAGGTGGCTGCCCCACAAGTCACACTCACAATCTACCGAACCAATCAACAAAAATGTAGGTGTATAGACATATTTAGATCCCCATGCAGATTCTGGTACTGCGAATTCTGCTTTAGTGTCAATTTCTAGCATGGTAGCACGAAAAGCGAGTTGGCTCTTATGAAACCATCCTATTGTTCTTGCCCATGAGCTTTTGAGGAAGCCTGTGTTAACAGATTGACACTGTGCTCTACGGCTTCCGTATGAAATTTTATGTACGCCAGATTCAAAGGAAGAGCTGGCTTTTCCCAATTGGAAATCAAGTCTGCAACATCATCTGAAGATATATTTACCATAAGAGGTGGACAGGTAATCTTGGTTTCAGACCAATTTATGATGTCATAATAGTTATTGGCGTCAAAATATATGACCTGAAATAGAAAATTTCTGACAGATTTGCCCTTGTGGGAGTGTTTGTGGATTTCAGTACCCGACGAAATCAAAGCTCTCGAACGTCCCGCCTATTATACACTACCATTGAAAGGAAAAGGTTTTCCGGATGGACAAAGTAAAAAAATGCCTGAATGACTTCTTCACCACTTCTTCGACTTTTTGCAAACAACTAGCTGGTTGCGAGTGCTTGCATGTAGTTGTTTTTAAGAGAATTGAATGACACATTCCACGCATTGACCCATAAATCCTGAGTTAAAATCAGATATACCTGCTCAACATTGCCATTTGCTGCTGGGTTTTGTTTCTCGGACCCAGCAATCATAATCCAGTACAGATATCTCACTCTTAGTGGTTAATGACAACAAACAGGTTACTGATATTATTTTGTATATTTCATCAACGTTGTCACGTACATTATTCTAGTATACGTATTTCTGTGGTTCAAAATTAAGACAATATCTTCAATAGTTAAGGGACCTAAATGTATTCTTGAAAGTATAAAGAAATGCAGAAGTTTACCTGCCAAAGTCCAAGAAGTGGTGAAACATGACATTCAAACAAATGCTTTCTTTGTCTATCCAAAAAAACTTCTCCTTTCAGTGGTACTGGATGATAGGCAGATCGTTCGTGAGCTTCTTGTTCGTATCTTCTTCATCTTTAGAATTTTACCAATTTGTTCATATATTTATGATTTCACATTTATTATATACTAGCAGGATATGCCCGCTGCGCTGGTCTATTTTTCCAAACGAACCGTGAATCAAACGAAATGGTGAATTTAATTTTCTATTTTAAAGTAGTAAAGACCATCACCTGGAATGTCCTTCCACATTGCTGAAAACGAAGTGAACGCCATTGCGATATTATACTATTTTATGCTTTGTAGAAAATTTGGGCAATTAAGAAACGACTCTGATTGTTGATCATTTAAAATAGAGTTTCGTATGGAAATGAGACAGTTAAGACAACAGGAATTAAAATGTTTTTTATTCATCACACTATTAAATTATAGTCCAGGCGATATGGAATTTTACCTAGCAAAATTAATGGTAGTACAGGAAATCGGCTTTCTAGATGTTTTTTGGGTCGCTGAATCCGAATTTGTAACTTACCACTAAAATTTCCTCCGGCAACGTCCCCAAATTTTGGTAAAAAGCACCAACAAAAAGGTTTTTATTAAAAAATCATTTTTTTTATTGTTTTAGAGAAAAAGTATCTAGAAATTCAGAAAGTAGACAAAATTTCCAACAAATTAGATATATGATATTGTGACTTAGGATGAAGGGGAAGGGGGGGGGGGATCTGCCTCGGAACATGCGCGCGGTGCAGCGTAAACTAAGTTGTGCAATTCCACTTAACCACTCACACGTTTACATTCGACCTCCCATCTCTCCTCCGAACTTTCTCTATAAGGTTTACTTTAAGATTTTTGGGTCGCTGAATCCGAATTTTTAACTTTCGCCCAAAATCCCCCCCCCCCCCCCAATAGTTATTTTTAACTTAAATTTCTTATTGTTTTAGGGGAAAAGCATTGCGGAATTCAGAAACTAATCAAAATTTGCAACAAATAGGATATATGACATTATGAATTAGGAGGAACGGGGAGGGTGAGGGCTGCCTCGGAACATGCACTGCGGCGCTACGTGCACTAAATGATGAAGTCCAGGCAATAGGGGATTGTATCTGGCAAAATTAATGGTAGTACTGGAAATCGGTTTTCTAGATGTTTCTTGGGTTGCTGAATCCGAATTTGTAACTTTTCACCAAAATTTCACCCGGCAACCCTCCAAAAAATTGATTTTTTGAAAAAAATTGGTTTTTGAGAAAAGCGCGCGGGGAATGTTCCGAGGCAGCCCCCGGCTCTCCCCGTTTATCCTACGTCATAATGTCATATATCCTATTTGTTGCAAATTTTGTCTAGTTTCTGAATTTTGTAATGCTTTTCCCCTAAAACAATAAGAAATTTAAGTTAAAAACAACTATTTGAGAGGGTTTTCGGGGGGGGGGGGATTTTGGGGGTAAGTTAAAAATTCGGATTCAGCGACCCAAAAAACTTAAACTAAACCTTATAGAGAAAGTTCGGAGGGAAGATGGGAGGGCTAATGTAAACGTGTGAGTGGTTAAGTGGAATTGCGCAACTTAGTCCACGCAGCACTGCGGCGCATGTTCCGAGGCAGATCCCTCCTTCCCCTTCATCGTAAGTCATAATGTCATATATCTAATTTGTTGCAAATTTTGTCTACTTTCTGAATTTCTAGCTACTTTTCCCCTAAAACAATAAAAAATGGATTTTTTTAATAAAAACCTTTTTTTTTGGGGGGGGGGGGGGGCTTTTTACCAAAATTTGGGGGGTTGCCGGGGGAAATTTTTGTGGGAAGTTACAAACTCGGATTCAGCGACCCAAAAAACATCTAGAAAGCCGATTTCCAGTACTATCATTAATTTTGCTAGGTAGAGTCCCTACACGGTCTCTATTGCCAGGACTATTAAAGAACATTACAATGATTGCAAAGATTGATTATTGAACTTTAAGAACATTCGTATCTTTCATTTTTATTTGTTTGTTCTTGAACTCTCGGCCTCTCAAGTTGCGCTATATGTTGTTCTGGTAGCTTGAATTCAATTTCATTGCATGTTACATTACATTTTTTAGTAAACGTCCTCTTCTGGCAGATCTGCTACTATTTTCCATTTATCTATTCCAGCAGAGTAAATATAATAAAAAAACATCGGACAACAAACCAATGGGACAATAGGACAACAAACCGGCGTGTTTTTTACAGTAAAGCATGCTGAAAAATATTTTAAATGCTCGAAATTAAATGATTTCATCGCATGTGTTAGATGTGGAGTGTGTGTAAAATTGTACACTAAAATTTTAATATTTTACTGAACAATCATAATTTTAACTGCTTTTTACATAATTTACATTTGAATATAAACAATATTTACTTCCAAATACGCTCATGCACTTAAAAAACATTATTGTGAGCGTTGATCGGTCTCATGTCACTCTTTTGCCTTTTTTGCTTAAAATCTCATTGTTTGGCGACCAAGGTAATAAACGAATAGAATGCAACTCACAAGTATATCCAGTTTTACAATTTATTCTGTCTGTTTCTCTTGTATGACATATATATCTATATATGTGTGTGTAACATTTTATTTATATATTTATATCATTATAATATACAAATTAGGGCACAGAAATGTCATATACGCCCCATATTGGCGTGATTTTTTTCTGACGCCATTGTCCTATACGCAACGGGTACTTAACTGGCGCTAAAGTGTCCTTACTTTGCTTGATATGGTAACCCGGATATTGATGTTTATGTTGTTGATGTTTTCGCCAAATTGGCTTCGGGAAAAAAATCACACCAATATGGGGCCAATATGGCATTTGTGCTTCAATTACCTACTATTTGATTATCCAGTCACTAATTTCACCAAAATATACAAATCGCCAAACTATTAGCCAAGTTACATAAATGACATACTTTTTATTTTAAATAACGAAAGAAATAATAAATTAATAAAACCTTTTAAAAAGAAAAATAAAACGTCGAATTAAAAATCACTGGGTGACGTAACAAACACGTGTAAAGTGTTTAATGTCAAGTAAATTTGACACTTACGATCAACCAATATTGGCATTTAATCTTATAGTTTGGCGATATCTCTTTGGTCTACGGATAATCAAGTAATACCGCAAATCATTTCTATTCGTATTTAAAAGTAGATAAATAGCTCTTCTTTACGTAAATAAATATCATAAATATTGAAAAAGAAAAAACTTGTATGTGTATGAAAAGCAAATAGTTTGCCAGTAAATATACGTAAAATTCACTTCACTCGCCAACGCAATTTTTTCTAACCTACCAAAGCCCATATAATAAAAATATACCAAATCCTCTTCAATCTGCTGCCTGATACTAAGTAATCACAATAATGCACTGTAAACTGAAATGTCTTAAATTCAGACATTTAAGTGTCTGAAACGGAGTGTTCAATTTTCAGACGTTTTAAAGTGTCTTAATTTTTAAGACACTTGTATGCGTCTGAATTTCAAACACTTCAAATGTCTGAATTGCATCCATGTTTGACCACTTCAACAAACATTTTTTCACCTTTTTTTTTTCTTTCGTAAGCATTATACGGTGTAAAATATATATATATATATATATATATATCCCCAAAAATATGGAAACTGTAGCCCTCGAGACTCCAGTATAATTTACATATTTTAATTGAAATTTTCTGATGTAAATTCCAGAAAAAAATCCATTTATTTTGCATATTTCTGTATTTAAAAATTTCCATTTAAAAGATAAAACATAATTTTTCAAGAACTAATCTCCATATTTTATATGCAACCACTAACCACAGGCCATCTGAATTATACAGTATTCATTCCAAACTAGAGTAAACTTTAACACTTACCACAGATGGGATTCGATCCAGGGTCCTCTGCGTGGGAGAAGAGCGCGCTAACCACTCGGCTACGACTTCGTCGGCAGATTTTTCAAAATAATGTTATTCATCAAGCACAAGCAATGTTTTTAAGGAGACCGGGAAAGCCCTATCTCCGCCATATTAAATTCACCAACTTTATGTACCTTTTTCTCAGAAATTGTGAAAGATGGGGATCTAGATTTTTTAGAGTAGACAGAATAACATACTTTACGTATTTTAACAGACCATTTTCGTTCTATGTGAAACTCAAAATTAATTATTAATTATTTATTGAAATTGAAAATCATTTTTAAATTAGCATTTTTGGTAAGATTTCACTGCCTAAAATAAATAATTTTCAACAAATCATTAAATCCCAGAGTTAAAGTATACAATATTATAGTACATAAGTATTAAAAAAAATCTGAGTTCTTAAGTTTAATAGATATTGAAAAAAAGAAACATAAACATGAAAAATCCAAGTTTTGAGAAAAAGTCGTGAAATATGAAATAATGAATAATAAATGAATAATTTCAACACTTATTTTTTCATATATAAATATGTGTGACACATCGTTGGATACTTAATGATATAAAAAAGTAAAAATCGATTTTTTGGTTGAATTTTGCTTTCCCGGTCCCCTTAAGTAGCAGTAAGTTTTTTCCAATTTAGTATCATTCTGAACAGTTTATACACAGTGCTGTAGTCGTAAAAAAAACACAGGGTACACGTATGGCAGAGGGTATACGCCAGTGGTTCCCAACGTGGGGCGTACGCCCCACAGGGGGGCAATTTCAGACTTCTTATTAACAAATTTTCTGTCATTTTTTTCTAATGAAAGTAGTGTCTTAGTCTAAAAATAGAAATAATAGATGAAAAAATTTTAAAATAACTGAATAAAAATTAATTTCCGAAACGATCCCATTTTAAAAGTTCAAAAATACACTGACACCGAAATAATTATATGGATTATCTTCTGTAATTTAAAACCTTTAATTTAATAAAGAAACATTTAATTTCTCTGGTTTATAATACTATTTTAGTAAATTACACCTCTTTTTTTTACTATTTATTAAAAAAAAAAAAAAAAAAAAAACTTGTACCTCTATTCATAGTGTAATATGACCCACGAGGGAAATTTTACATAGGAAATTTTGTAGAGTATATCTAAAATTGACTATTTGGGCATGTTTAATCTAAAAAAATGTTTTGAATGATAAAAATGAGGTGCTACATTTATGAAATTAAAAAAACCCCGTGTGCATCACGGAAGGAAAGTGTTGAAAGTAAACTTCTTATGGGTCTTCTGCCGACCACATACAGAATATGAAATTCATGACATATGCATTTTAAAATTTTAAATTGGAGAAAACATGGGGCCCAAATAATAATAATGGGAAAAAAATCCGCTATCAAAGAAGTATGTTATGGGAGGAAAGGTAAGTAGTAACTTAAACTGGATAAAAGTGTGAACCCGGAAATGCTACTTGTGAATTATGTTATCCATACAGTCTTGGCGATAAACAAATATCACTTATTCTTAATGAAGTACTAAAATCCATTATAAAATGTATCAATTATATCAGATGCTATACAAAATATGAAAATGTTTTCAAGAAATTTTGCGAAAATAAAAATGTAGACTGTTTATCAGTTATAAAATTTGAGGTAAATTGCCAAAAAACAATAAAACGATGTAAATGCGAAGATCCATGGCATCACTGCATTCATGGAGTTAGGTTAAAAGCATATTTGTAATTAAAAAAATATGATTTACGATGGAGTTAATGCTATTTTCGGATCCATCTGGGAAAATGGAAGTTTATTTTTTATGTGACAATATTTATATAATATAGAAAGGAGGGGGTGGGGCATCATGATTTTAGAGATGCATAGGTAGGGCACGGCCAACAAAAAGGTTGGGAACCACTGGTATACGCTAAAATCATTAACGTCATGTATCGACTTTTCGCTGCAGTTTTATTTCCAGATAGATTACTTTGACTACACGAGATGGCGCCACTATTCATTTTCAAAAATTGAAGGTTTAATTTCCACTCCAAATTGGAAATGTATAAATTTTAATTCATTTTTGTTCTTAAATCATGAAATTGGCAGATGATGTTATTCAGAAAATATGTGATCGAAATAAGTTTTCTATTTTTTGATGAATAAATTACCTATCGAATTATAAGCGATCCACTTTAAACAGGTTTCTATAACAGTACTAGGTAACGCAAGTATTATGCAATCAAACTTTTAAAGAAGGAATCGAATGACACTGGGCAAAATTTCGCATTCAGCATGGTTATATCGTATATTTTTAAACGTACTACTAAAAATTATTTGTTAACTGTAACTCAATAAACAGTAAATAAAACTGAAGTAAACCTCTGTATAACGGAAATTTCGCTGAAATGAAAAATTTCATGATTTCTTGGAAATAACACACTGGTATGAATATAAATAAATAAATCCTGTCTAATACAGGTGATTTTTGAAAAGGGGATTGAATTATATGGGTTTGTCCTAGAAAGGTTATATTTTATCTTTTAAATGGAACTTTTTAAATACAGAAATATGCAAAAAAAAATGGAAAATTTTTTGGAATGTACGGAAAAAAATTACATTAAAATAAATAACGTAAATGGGTGCCTGAATAGACAGTACAATTTCCATATTTTAACGGATACTTTTTACAGTGTATAAAGCTTACAAAAAAGTGAAAAAAAAACGGCTGCCTATTGCTGAACAGGCAGGTTGATCAAAGATGGATGCGATTCAGACGTTTGAACTGTCTTAAATTCAGACGGATACACGTGTCTTAAAAATTAAGACACTTTAAAACGTCTGAAAATTGAACACTCCATTTTCAGACACTTAAGTGTCTGAATTTCAGACATTTCAGTTTACAGTGTTTATACCATGATCATAGTAAGACACTTAAGTGTCTTAATTTCAGACACCTATGATGTCTGAAATTACATATTCAGACACTTAAGTGTCTGAATTACTTTTTCAGTCACATATGTGTCTGAATTTAAGACGCCTTTATTTGCAGTGTGTAAATAACGATTAGGCACAGATATCATATACGTACCGGGTTTGGCGTGCTTTTTTCACGCCAATTTGGCGAAAACTTCGTTTTCGGATACCAGTTATACATATATATAAATTATTTTCTATTATTTTAAAAGGACATAGCAATAAATTAAAAAAAGTTTAATTAATAACTATAGAACAAAACAGTTTATATAATTGTAAAAAAGAAAATAACAGTAAATAAACAACAATATCCAGGTTGCCATGTCAGGCAAAATATCGCCATTTCGGAGCCCATTAGGTACCATGGAGCGTATATGACATCTGTGGCAACAAATTTTCAATAATATAGTAAATGTGCCATTTGGCGGTGACTTGATTATCGACGATTATAAAATATGTGTGTATATAGCAGATTTCTACACTAAAATTTAAATACTCGACTACATAATAATAATTTTCACTCATTTTTATATAATTTACATTTGAATATAAAGATTTACTCTAAAATGTTCTCCTAGACCAAAAAAAAAAAAAAAGGAGAAAACATTATTGCAAACTTCCCCTGGCTTATTCCACGCCTATGCCTTTGTGGTTTAAAATTGCATTGTTTGACGACCAAGGTAATAATTAAATAGCATGTAACTCACTAATACAGCCAATTTTACAATTACTACTTTTAGTTTTTCCTGTAAGACATACCATGGGATACCAGATACAACCCCTCATCCTTTTGCTTCCTTTTGGGAACAACGGATTTCGGGCTTATTCTATGGACGAAAATTTTCAGAATTTTCAAGCTATGAATTTGAGACTTTCACAAAAGTTGCTCTATATACTTATTTAACACATTATGCACATCATATTTTGATTGCATTTGCGCATGCTCAGTGAAACATTTTTTAGTAAACTTGCTCATTTTTTACTAAATTTCTATTATTTCTTAATTTTGATTACAGTATATTGTGTACAATGCTGTTTGTCATACTTTTTGAAAAGATCTTCTTTTTATATTTAGAACTCTGCAAATTATAAGCAAAAAACTTGACGTAATTAGAGGTTGTTTTTATAAAATCATAATTTCTCTACCAGTTAACATACTGTCCTCATAAAAAAGAACACAGTTTATTACAATAAGACACTTAAACACAATCTCCAGTTTGAAGCTTTTGCTACATTAATTTTTACAGGGTTATCCAAAAAATGCTTGTCATTTTTTAATTTGTTGACGGTCCCCTATGGGGTTTCGAGAAAAAAATCTTCGCAGATATATATCACCTTTACTATACTGTTTACACACCTGCAGTTTCATGTTAATTCCTCATGTATTTTTCTAGATATTTAAGGGGACGGTGAAGTTTAAAATCCTTAATTTTTTTTTTTTTTTTTTTTTTTTTTTGTAAATTTCAACTTAAATATTATTCAAGGGTACATTATATACATTATGGCATGCATTTATCACAAAAAACATTTAAAAAAAAATTTATTTTTTAGGAAAAAAATGGAATTTTACGTGCCGTCTTAGAAATCTTCGAAATGCCCCATGCGTGTTCCATATCAATGAAAATCCCCAATATTTTTTATAAAAGTTTGGTTTATATATAGAAATAAAATAGAGCATCGAATTTTACATATTTGAATTTAAAGGTTAAAAATATTTATTTTTGAAAAATTTTGAAATTTTTCAACTTAACAAAACGTCTAAACTCGCAAGTGGACTGTCACCTTTGGCCATATAGTGTATATTAGGGTGGATTGAAAATGACCCCAAAAATTTTTTTTGGAATATTTTCTTCGGGTAGGACTATAAAGTAGCCTTTTGGCACACTGAATATAAGGTTAAATTTTATTTAATTTAGAATTCATCTTTAGGGCTCTACGGCCTCTTAAAGATTATGCCCTTTATAAGTGAAAAACCGAGATTTCACTATGCAGTATAAATTATTTAAATATTTTTTTTTATTAAATATCAGATTTCAGTAAAATAAAACAATAAAAAATGACTGATTAATGTATTGCTTGTGAACAATAGAAGTATCGTCGTGTTTTAACACCTTAAATAGTAATGGTAACCTTAAAATATGAATTGTATTGTCGCAAAGAAGAGAAAGAAAAGTAAAATAATTAGACACTTTTATTTTTCGAATAATACATAAAAGTTAGTACTCTCAATATATAGAAAGACAGATTTTTGAACATATAGTAATATAATAAAAATAACATATGGGGCATTCTCACAATCTTTTGAATTTTGGAAAAAAAAAAAAAAATCTGGCGAAATTAAAATTTCTAAAATAACATTTTAATCTGATAGACGAATGCCTTAATGATTCAATATAAAGAAAAAACGGTCAGTTTTTTTTTTTTTTTATTATTATTTATCTGAGGTTTGTGTTAAACTCACGAGTTTAATTTTCCTTACCAGTTTATCCCTATAACTTTTTATTTTCTTCTAAATTTTTACTTATAATGAATTTGCATAGTACCCACAGGACATTAAAATAAGAAACAATAACAATGTAGTATTTTTAGTAGAAAATTTTGGTATAACACTGTCTTAAAGGTTATTAAAGAAGGGACGGTAAGGATGGAACGGTAAGGACAATTAGCACCTATATTAGGCAAATCATGATCAGACTAAATGATAGCCACAATGTTCATTGATTTTTCAAAACAGTTGTTAACATTGGATTAAATTATTATTATTTTTTAATTTACCTCGAAAAGTGCAGGTTTAAACCTTGAGGACGGTAAGACTACCAATAAATCCACGATCTTGAAATTGATATTTAAATTCTGATTTAAATTCTGCAATAAATTTCCTGACAAAGGACTTTTTGACATTCTTTATCTAGCGTACTTCTGCATGAGAAAAAACTTGAAAAAAATGCTGTGGCTGCATCTGAAGTGATTTTCTTCATAAGTTTAGAAAGAGGGACGATAAGGATGAAAAACCCAGGGACAGAGCTCAAAAATATTATAAACCGCAAAAATGTGTGCAGGTTAATTTTTTGCTACATATTTTTATAAAACAATTGTTCCAGTTTCGGAAAAAAAAATACATCGAATTACTTTTATTGAAACAATTTTATACAGACAGCACCAAACTTAAAAATCAGCGTCAGGGACACGGGGCGGTATAGGAGTTTTCCTGGTATTTGGACCCCCAAGATTGTCCAAAACTTATTTATCTCTTTAGTATTGTTATGAAATCATACAATGGATGTTCCACAGTATATGAAATTAAAAAAACACAAAAAAGTGTATTAAAATAAAAAATTATTATTCAAGAACATGAAAGTCAAAAGATTGTGAGAATGCCTTATATACGATGTACTGTAAAAAGATCTTTTATTTCACCTCTAATTTATATTGGTCTTTGGTATCAAAACATTTTCGGTATGAAACAGGCATTTCTTTCGTGATTTGATTTTTGCTCGCATATATCCGTCCTTGTTTCTGTACTTACAGCCGCTAACGATATTTCAGTAACTAATTTCACGCGGCCTTCAACTGTTTGAATAGGGCACGGAAACTTGGGGAACTGAAAATATGGGTCTTCCGATCTTTTTATGAGAACTTTCAGCTCCTTTCTTGATACTCTATTAAGAAAGCGGGATAATGTGATTTCACTTTTTGGCAGTCAATAATGTTAATATAATCTATAATACTGAAGTTCAATATTTGAATATGAAGTTGTCTTATTGTTGAACTCTCCATTTCCCTTGTGTTCAATATTCTTAGGAATCAATGTTCTCGAACTTGGTTTCTTTCATCAGTTATCATCCTTATTAATGATTTTTCTCAATGACAGATGTTGTGTTTCGTTGAATAATGGGATGGCAACCTTAGTTAAATGATCCCTAAAATAACGAGACAACATAAAAAAGAAGGTCTTCATTTTTGCTGCAAGAATCTTTCTTAATGTGAAACGACATAGGTGAATATACATTCATTACAAATTCTGCCATAATCTTCACATTTTGGGAAAGATTTTTACTTCCAATCTCCAATCCAAGTAGCCAGTTGGCAGTTGTCAACCATTTAGAGTGAGACATTTTACCTGGATTGCGATTTACCAGATTTACGGAGCACTGGCCAGATGAAAATCTTTCACAGATGTCGTAAAATTAATTTTGGTCTGTACTTAACTCTCCAGAGTTCATTTCTGGGAGACAATAGGAGATTTTGTTTGAGTTCCACAACTGTCTATTGTTCCCATTGATCGAACGATTTTCCAATAGAAACAGAAAAGGCTCATGGGCCTGAAGTTTGTCCATTAAGTCCTCAATATAAATGATGCAATGGTTATTCGTTTGCGTGAAGCTGGCATATTAACCGCTGAAAGTGACGACTAATCTTTTTTTCAAAAAATCTAATAGTACCATCCTTTCTCCTAATGTTTACTGTTGTTCCGTCAAAACATATAGCCATAAGTTTATCAATGTTTAAGTTGTTTTCAGTACAATACTTAAAAATGCTTTCTGTGATATTCTTTCATGATCCAGAAGATGTTATAATGTGCCCCAGATACAGTGAATTTGACTCTTCAGTTAGAGATACATGTTTTTCACTTATAGTTCTTCGAAGTAATCTATTTAGAATATTCCATCATTACTTTTGGATTTGGAGAATCGTATAAACTTCTGCTTTTCAGAAAAAAATTCTGTCTATCATTTGCTCAATACACCTCTGGTAAATTACAATAATTGATCCTTTCTTCCAAAGTTCTTCGATCTTTTATCTTACGATTTTAGAAACCTCTGACTTTGGTGGATCTTCAACATTTCTGATGCCTTTAAATTATTGTCTTACAGAAAAATAATATTTTGTAATATCTGCCTTTGTTGGCAAAACATTTTTATTTAGTTTTGATGGAGCACCAAATAGTGGATATTTCATTACTCTTCTAGCCATGGTAAACATCGATTTTCTTGGACACGTATTCATTTAAAAATTGACAAAATGAGAACAAACAACTTTTAAAACTCAATAAAACGTTTCAAATATTTTAAAGCAAAGATTTAAAGTTTAAAAATATTAAAGATGTTTGCACTAAACTTTTTAAATATAAAAATGTCAAACGAGATTACAGTTTTGCTAAGTTGAATGATGTTGTACTGTTGCATATGTTATTCTAAAAGGATAGATTCTAGCACGTAAAAATAACATATGTAACAATAGAGCAACATTTAACTTAACAAACCTGTGGCGCGAGATACTAAAATAGGTTTAGAAAATAGAAATAAACTTCAAAATAAAATAAAAATGTAATGTAAAGTGAATGACGGCGTTTTAATTCATTGCATCATAGACCGTGCAATTTCAGAATATCATTATTTATTTGTTTTCAAAATAACTCGGGAAGATTTGAAACACAACAACAACAGTCAAATAAAACTATTTTACTGTTTTAAAAGTTTTAATCTTACACCTTTTTAGCAATTAAAAATAATATATGTTGGTGATTAGTTTTGGGACAAAATTGCCCACGATGTGGTACAAAAAAATCGATGATTTGTTTGATTTATGTTATCATCCTATTTATGTGCGATGGATTTAACGAAATATTAAATTTATAATGTTCATGATATGAACGGCTTTGTCTTTCAATTTTGGTTGCGATTACCTAGGAGGGGGGAACGAAATTGCATGATTTGTTCAGTATACGCAATGTCTATTTCGCCAGTTTAAATCTACAGAATTCAACGCAACTTCACGCTTAGCATCCTTAAAAGGGGGATGTATTGTATAAAACAATTATTTGTAACATCGATGTAAAATCCTGCACTATTAAATCATTTAACATCTACAGAATCCAACGCAACTTCAAGCTTATCATCCTGAATATGGGAATACATTGTAGTAATTAAATCATTTAACATCTACAGAGTTCAACTAAACTTCATACTTACCATCTAGAATATGTACAAAAAACTATTTGTAACATGAAGGTAACATCTTGTGGTATTTAAATCGTTTAATTTCTTTTATTTATACAGAAGAAAGTGAAGTTGAAAAGTGACAACCACAACATACTAGTTTTATTTATGTAATGCATATTTAATGAGAGAGCGATTACCTATTCTGCATATGCTTTTTTATATAAATTCTAATTTTTTAGGAAAGGAATTTATTTTAGTCCATTGAACGTTTAACGTAATACTTTAATATAAATGATTATAATTACATGGAAACAATCTATAAAAGTTAAGAAATTTAACAATTTAGATGAATTTCCTAGATTTTTTTTTTCCATTTTTAACACTTTCCAACAAAGTTGAAAAGTGTTTATGCATTCGGTTTGTCTGTCCGTCTGTCCGTCTGTACGCGCTGTAACTCCCGTAAATATACTCTGATCAGTTGGTTGGTTGGTTGTATTTATGTCGGCCAATTATCTGCACGTGGGATATAGGCCCTAAGGGATGAGTGCCTTCCGTGGAGGTCTTTCTAAGGGAACCTAACCCGTATTAACGCTTGGAGAACCAAGGTTCGAAGAAAACCACGAAAACTCCGAACGATTAGTCCGACGGGCGCGATTGGGATCGAACCCAGCACCTCCCGTCTACCAGCTTCGAGAGCAGAACCTCTCGGCCACTGGCGGGGCCTTCTCTGATCGGACTGAAATTTTTGAATGTTAGTGACCTCTACCATAGCACGAACCCTATTGCAAATGAAGTTTGTAGCATGTTTAGTTCATTTACTGGGCAGTCAAAAGTTTTCCGTTACATTACGGCATATGGGAAAGAATCGTTTCAAATGATTTTTAATGATATTACACGCTTTCAAACACAATAAAAGTAATATGCATTTATGAAATGCACTAAAATATGCATTCCGTAGAATATGCGCTGCAAAGAATAAATATTATTCATTTACAGGGCCACACAAAAGAGTTCAGTTACATAATGATATACGGGTGGAGGGAATTTTTTCAATCGTATTTTGATTATGTTAAATTATTTCATGTATAATGGAATTGATATACGTCGCTGAGGTTTACTATAACTTATTTCATGTACAATACGAAGTGCATTGCATTTACAGGGACACACAAAAGATTTCAGATACTATATTGTATCCGATTGTATCCGAAGTATTGTACGGTAGCGATGATTGCTGGAAATGCTTTTTACTTTCTTCTATCTTTACAAGAAGAAAGTATTGGTTTCATGAAAATTTTCGAATTCCAGTTTTCGACGGATTTACACGTTTTATGAGTCAGAGATTCCAAAAAACATGTTTTTACAAAATGTCTGTATGTGAGTCTGTCTGTCTGTCTGTCTGTCTGTCCGTCTGTCTGTCCGTCTGTCTCTCTGTATGTGACACAAATTTTGTGGGCGCTCTATCTCAAGAACTAATGGACGAAATTTCACAAAACTTCATATTTAGTTAGACCTTGATATAAACTGGAATTGATTAGTTTTTGGTGAAAATCGCCCAACAGGTGGCACTGCTATGCGGCATTTTTAAAGATTTCTGCAATAGCTGTATCTCAAGAACTACTGCACGGATTTTCATAAAACTTCAGATTCTATTAGTCCAAGATATAGTTTGGTGCTGATTACTTTTTTGTGAAAATCGCCCAACAGGTGGCGCTGGTATGCTGCATTGTTCATGATTATCGCAATAGCTCTAACTCAAGAAAAAATGCACGAATTTTCATCAAACTTCAGATTCAGTTAGTCCCTGATATAAATTAGTGCTGATTAATTTTTGGTTCAAATTGCCCAACAGGTGGCGCTGCTGTGCTGCATTTTTCTCGATTTCTACAAGAGGTGTATCTCAAGAACTATTGCCCGGATTTTCATCAAACTTCAGATTTCGTTAGTCCTTGACATGAATTGATGTATAAATTAGTGTTGTTTAATTTTTAGTGTAAATCGCTCAACAGGTGGTGCTTCTGTGCTGCATTTTTCACGATTTCCACAAGAGCTGTATCTCAAGAACTATTGCACGGATTTTCATCAAACTTCAGATTTAGTTAGTCCTTGACATGAATTGATGTATAAATTACTGCTGTTTAATTTTTGGTGTAAATCGCTCAACAGGTGGCGCTGCTATGCTGTATTTTTTGCGATTCCCGCAATAGCTTTATCTCAATAACTAATGCTTGGATTTTCTACAAACTTCAGATTCAGGTATACCTTGATATTGTTTAGTGCTGTTTACTTTTGGTGTAAATCGCTCAACAGGTGGCGCTGCTATGCTAAATTTTTTCAGAATTTCCGCTATAGCTCTATCTCAAGAACTAATGCGCGAATTTTCATCCAACTTCAAATTCAGATATACTTTGACATGAATTGGTGCTAAATCGTTGTTATTTCTTGTACTATTTAAATGATTTAATTGACGTGATTTATATAGAAGAAAGTTTTGTGATGGCCACAACATACTAGTTTAATTATGTTATGCGCTTTTATGTTTC
The DNA here is from genome assembly GCA_963932465.1 of Maratus speciosus. Lineage (NCBI taxonomy): Eukaryota > Metazoa > Arthropoda > Arachnida > Araneae > Salticidae > Maratus > Maratus speciosus. Next base: position 109,639,491 of record OZ010800.1, read on the forward strand.
ACTATATTTGTGCATTGTATATGATGTGTATAAATGTTGTAATTCATATACAGGGCTACAAAAAAGAATTCATAATTGTTACTGGGTATGATTGTAAATTGCTGAAAGTTAGTTTTTAAATCAGTTATGAATTTTTACGCCTAACTGCATTTTGTTTACTAAGAAATGTTTGTTGATAAAATTAAAAAACATAGATAAAATTATATACAGCGTCACGCAAAGAATTGGATACATGGCCGTCTATAAATGATAATTTCAGAAAATGTGATTCCAGTAGTTTTAAGAGTGTTTTACTTTGAATTAAACTTTAGCTAAATAGTGGCGTGAAATAAAGGTACTAGGTTAACTACAGGATCGTACAAAAGTATACAAGTATGTTTCCATCTATTAGTATAAATTGCTGAAAGAGAAATTTCAACCTGTTATGCGTTTTCTTGCTAAACTAATTTTCCCCATTATATAGCATATGTATCAATTTACAGATCAAATACAGAGCTGTTCAGTAGAATTGGAATACATATTTGATATGGATGGTAACTGCTAAAATCAGTTTTTCAAATGTTTTGTGTGTTTTCTAAAATGTTTACTTAGTTCTTTTATATACATTATTTCCTTAAATAACGAAGTATTTTTAAAGCATACAGGAAGTGTTGGAATGTGTTTCATAATATATGCTTAACGCATGATTTTTTCTTACTTGTTTATTTTTTTTTTTTCATGAGAAATGTACATTTACGAAACTGTTATTTGATCAGCCTCTGCTGCCAGACATTTACTGCAAGATTAGTTTTGATTGTCATATATTAATTCGATACTTTAATATAGAAATACAATGTAAATCAAGTGCAACATTTCGAAAGATATTTGTAATGGTTTTGTGTTATTTTCTGCACTTGATTTTCGTTCTCGCACTAATATATTACATAACATATGATGCCGTATATATAAATATATATTTTTAATTTATAAGAAGCAAAATTGCTTGTATGCTAATGTACATAGGAAAAATTTGTAAAAGTTCTCCCGAAACATTTATTGTATTAGCACATGTCGAATATTTTTCTTAGAAGAAAATTTTCATTGCAGGTTTTATATATATTTTTTACAATAATGTTAACATTATGATTATTTATAAATTTAGTAACTTGAATGTAAACCGAAATTTAAACACACACATATCGACATGTATAATTAAATACAGTGAATATGTTTTGTAAATACGTTTTGTATTTTTTTTTTTAGCTTTTAAGCTGTTCATTATTTTTCTTTTGTAAACTCTGGATACATATACATCAAACATAAATAAAATTGTAAGATGTAAATATGTACTTTAGGTTTAATGAAAAATATTATTCACGTAATATGTATTATTCATAGTTAATAGTTTTTTTTCTACATGTTTATTATAATGTGTTTATTGATTGTGCATATAAAATAAATTCAGTTATAGAACGTTCTTCGCTACTTAGCCATGCCAAACAGTTGTCAATCGTTTTCTGAAATGAAACAAGTGCTTAAAAAACAAGTACACAATTAAATAGGTCGTTCCATCAGACTGACAGAAAACATTTCCCTTTTCCCATTTGAATGACAGTACAAACACTCTTAATGATCCTGGAAGCTTTTATGATTGTCATTGAAAATCTGTGACAGTCAAGTAATTGGAATCATTGTTAAATGAAATAAATAGAAGGAGTTTTAAATATTTCTTATTACCATGATTAATAAAAAAAACAGAAAAGATGGGTTTTTTTATGTCTGTAATAACAAGTCAGCTATACGAAAAAAAATCAGACACATCAGTTCAGAATTAAGAACAATTCAGAACATTCAGTTCAGACAATTCAAATTTTATGTACGAATTAATAATTTTATGTAACAAAAAATCCCTGCATGCTTGGTCTACAGGAGGAGATAGATTTCGAAGTTAAGAACTAATTTCACCAACAAAAACTAATACAAGATTAGAGATAAAACCCAGTTTAACAATTTTATCCGACAACATTTGACGAACTTTTAATTTCACCTTTCTGTAGGAGCTGGTTTTATAAGAATAATATTAAGGCGGTATTCAAAAAAATATTTTTCCACGCTCAACAACTCAAATTTTTCTGACAAAAATTCAGATTCATTTTAAAAAGTAAAAACATGAAACTTGCCGAAGTGATATTTTGAAATGATTTATAAGCGACCTGGGTTTTTATTTTTCGTTCAATTAATTAGAATTTGATTTACAAAAAGGTATTTTCTCAGTACGACAAATTTTTTTCGTTTCCCAAACTATTGCTTTGGGAAATTCCGTTTGAAATGCCCAATTTGACAGCATTTTTTGAAATATATTCTACTTTTATCAAAACATCGACGCATACAGCACATTATGTTGCTTCTGAATATGAGAACCTGCGAATTGGATGCGTTTGAGAGTAAAAATGAATTTAAAAATGAGTCAGAAAATAAGCCGCTTGGATTTGAGTACACCTTTAACACGATAATTTTTTTCGTCAATCCTTATTTTTGTTTAATTTGATTTTTTTTTAAGAGTCGTATATTTGGTCGTATCAGAAACTTGTCAAAATGAAAATTGTTGATAATATTGAAGAGATGTATAATAAATTCAAGCGGATTGGTAATCTTGTGAATTGAGGAAAATATGAATTTCTTCTTCTTCAACCGCCCGCCCCATTTTTTTCGTTTAATATTATTATTATTATTATTATTATTTTACGATAAAAGTTTGTCCTATCAAAAACTTCTCAATATAAAAGTTGTAGATAATTTTAAAAGATTTATAATAAGTTAAAGTGAATTTTATATTTTAAGAATTGACGAATTTACAAATTTTTTCACCCTAAAATCCTATTTTTTTCGCCCCTTGAGTCCATTTTTAGTTTTGTCAAAATCTGTGGTACCTAAATTTTCGGCTCTTTTCGTAGACGTAATAATAACTTTAAACTGATTTTATATGTATTATAATTAAGAAGTTATGTAGTTTTTCGGTATTCACACCCCCTATTCCCATTCCCATGGACCGATTTGGTCCATTAACGAACTTGATCGCAATTTTTTACCATACATTTTATGTATGAGTTTGGAAGAGATTTGTGCTGAATTATAGAAGTTATCGTGTCTATAAAAAAGTGATATATATATATATATATATATATATATATATAAGGGGTCATGATCGGCGGAGGTCTGCAAAATTTTTTTAGAAATTCAAACATACGGGAGATTGCAATAGGTACTATTTCTTACAAAATCTACCTATAATATACAGTGTATCCACACTCAACGGTGTCAAATGGCTAATTCCTAAATCCTTAGGGATAGACATATACATCCCTTTACAAAAATGTTTTAAAAGATGTAAAGAAATATTTTAAAAGCGATTTTTGTCAATAAAACATTTTTTGAAAAATACGAATTTAAATTTTTATACGGCCACGCGGTTCTGTATGTTATATTTAATAAAAATATCTTATTACACTAAAATGTAGTAAAAGAAAAAGTCCCATTCTTCTACGATTAAAACTCACTAAGTAAAAGCTGTTCAAGATTTAAATTTACAAGAAATACAAATAATCTTCAGATGTAATTAAATAATAGTTGAGAATAAAACTAACATTACAATATAAATTTGAAATCTGTTTTCATTATGACATATTATTACATAATTTTTGTTAAGGGAATCGTGGACCCCCAGTTTGTCAAAAATCGTTTACTTTTCTTTTTCGTTTATTAATGTACTTCAATCTTAACTGCACCATTTGCAGAAAACAGCAAGCAATGATTCCTAAAGGTAGGAACATTTAAAATTTCTGCAACGTAACTGAGTTACATGATAAAGTTAAATTTGGAATGGTGGTTTCTCAAAATGAGAAATTTTGTCGAGTTCAAAATTTTCTATGAGTCTTATTTTTGTCTAATTTTCATAATATTAAGTATTATTGTTTGCAATATGCTATATTTAAAAACTTAGTATTAATATGTATGCATTATTGTAGGTAAAAGAAAAAAATTGGTACTTATATAACATTTTTATGTGAAATTTTAAGAAAAAGTGTAAATATTGGAAGTTTATTATTATTTTTTCTGGATATTTTAGTTTGATTTTAAAGCGCATACTAATTTTTGTTTCAATATTATAAAAATACCATTTAACAGGGCATCAGGTCCCTAAAGCCAAATTTAATGCGTATGAGCATGTTTAATTATAGTGAATAATTAACATATATTTATTAATAACTTAATTAATTTCAAACATTTTTTTTATAAAATTGATTAATTTAGTTAGAAAACGTGTTATGTCTCATGTGTGCAATATTTCCATACATTTGAGTGCAAAATGAAAGAAAAATGGTTTTGAATGTCCACTGTCCCCTTAAATGAAGTGATGAACAGCAGCAGTCGCAAATCATTAATAAAATAAAGATATTTATACTGATATTAAATTATTTAATTTAAAGCTTATTTCATAAAATTAAAGTTATCTTTAAACTTGTTCGAAGCGACATTCTTTCGACTTAAGCGCAGAGATGTACACCGGAAATAAATCCTTCTAATATTTTTAGCGTTTTGTGTGCGATCCCTTGAAGCATGGCCCGACTCATCCGTGTTCAGATGCAGAAAGTTGGCTTACGTCAAGAAATTTAATGTTTCATAAGTCGGTCAACTTTAGAGTTAGATAAATGGGACTTTTTGTCTTTCTTGTTAGTGCAATAAAAATTTTTTACTAAATATCAATTATAAGAAAGGTACACAGGAAAAAACATTTAGTTAATATAAAACGAGCTAAAATGTTTGGTTGGAGTGACCAAATGTTGGTTCGACTGATCAAATGATTTTGTTCGTTCAATAGCATTTTATTGAACAAACAAAATGATTTTGTCAGTCTAACAAAAAATATTTAAATGATGCAAAATTTGTTTGGCACAATTATTTATTTATTTATTTTTGTTGTTGTTTTAACAAAATCGTTCTTTCCGTTTAGACCGCATAGAAATTTAAAATTCTTAACATTTTAATAAATACTTTTAATGATCAAAGTGACTTTTAAATATTTTTTTTTTACCTCATTTAAAATATTTTTGTAATTGTAGCTATATATTTATGTGGGGAATTTCGTAAGAATACCTGCATCAGACCGAATGTCCCCAATTCCGTGTTTCTGCTTCGAGATCAAAAAAGGGAACGTAAACCAACGAAGCTGTGTGAAGTAGAAACGCAGTAGAAGTAATAGAACGAGAAAAAAGTTCGACGATGTTGCTTTTGTAAAAGAATCAGAATACTTTCGACGCTACAAAACGGAAGATTTAAACGACGTGTAGAAATGCTGGAAATATTCAACGACGTAATAAATGAAGAAAAGAAAAAAAAATGAAAATATTCATTCAGAACTACGAAATCATGTATATAAAAGATGTTTGCTATATGCTTTAAGAGAGGTAATTGGAATTTTTGTGGCGTATTTAAATTTGAAAGGAGTTTTCAGAGAAGCCATTCCAAAACTACGCATTGAGTACCTCTGGTGTGTCGCGGACGATATTCTGGTGGATTGGCTTAAAATCAATCAAGTCTTTAAAAATGTATAATTAATTTATTTTGAATAAATAAATATGTAACCTAAAAATGTAAAAAGCATATTCATTCATATAATTGAAATTACAGTACATTTTTTTTTCTTGGTGAAGAATCATATTGGAATTACATAAATTGCAATATATGTTTAAACTGTATGTTATTATAATACATTAATAAATAAATTTTTCTTTAGTTAATAGAATAAAGAACGGAAAATTCAGATTTTACATAATAATTACTTCACTTTAGAGTGTCGATTTATATGAGTTGTTTAAAAATTTTAAGGTGGGTCGTGTAAAATTAATGACAGAGAAAAACTGGAAAGAAGAATATGTATATCTTAGAGAATTTTTATGTGGTCTTAAAAGTGAAAATATAATTTAAGTTTTCGTTGGAGGCTACCGTAATATTTACCCTTCATGGATATACGTAATATAAAATATGAGAATAAAACATGTGTAAACAATTTATAAAATGAATCGCAATTCCAAAATAAATTTAAACACATATTTAAATATTTTTATAACATAGTAATGCTCTATTACTAAATTGTGGTTACTACTTGATTGTGCTGTCGACTAATTTCGAAAAATTATATAAATCGCCAAACTACTCGCAAAATTATACAAATGGCACAATTTTTATTTTAAATAGCGAAAAAACAAATAAATTAGTAAACGATTAATACAAATACAAATGAAACGTCGAATTAAAAATCACCTGATGACGTAGCAAACACGTGCAACGTGTTTAATATCAAGTGAATGTGACATTTACGATATGCCATTATTGGCATTTAATCTTATAGTTCAGTGATAGTTTTTTGGCCGACGGGATAATCAAGTAGTACCGATTTGCAAAAAAGAAACACCAATAAAACTCTAAAAATAATAACACATTAGCTAACAGTTTACTGCGTCGAATTATGCGTCTCATTTCCAAATAAAATATATCTTCGAACTGAAATTTGAATGAAATACGGGGCCATGAAAAATCAAAGATTGTGGAAAATATGATTACAAATATCTCGCAAACTAATTATCCGATTGACGTCATTCTTTATGCTAAATATATTTTGTTTTATTGTATTTTATATTCACTCCTTAAAATGAACAATTTCGAAACTTTGTATATACCTTTTATCAGAACGTGTATTTCGAGAGTCCGGAAAAAATAGTTGTGTATAATCGGCATTACTGATATTAGATAGGCTTCGTCCCATTATTACATACTAAGTACACACCAAATTTCAAGTCTTTATCTCAATTTTTTCAGAGGATAAAGCGTTTACAGACACACAGACAGACGGACGGTAATTTTTTTAATGTTTTCAGAATCCCCACTGTCCGAAACGTGTAAGTCCAGCATTTTTTTTTCTTTTTTTTAATGATTCCAAGACGTACCCTATACTACGTATGAAGGATGAGAAAAAAGTTAAAAAAAATCATGAAACAATTCAAACAAATCTTAGTTAAATTCCAAAAATAACAACTAACAACTAAATAATTAACATTTAATATTATTAATAGATTCCACTGAATTGAATAATTCCGAGAATTATTTTATGTTAATTATAAAGAAATATAATGTTTTAAATAGAAAAAAATAAATTCCTAAATGACTATTAGCTAACAAAGTGCAGTAAATTATCATGAACAGTAAATACGGAATGTAATAACATGAAATTTGTGCATGATTCAAGATATTTTTGCATATGCTAATTAGAATATCTTCAACAATAGGCGGCAGCTGCAGATTTTCAAAACTTTTATTTTCTATCATAATACCTTACGCACATGTGTACTGTAAACCTACCAAAACACGTTAGCCGAAAATAATATGATTTTCTTGATTAAAACCTGATGTTTTCAAATTCTATGTTGATAGAGGTACATCATAAAAAAATATTCACAGATTTTTCATAAAAAATTAAAACATTTATAAGATACATAAATTTTAGATTAATATCTAGTATATTTTTTTGAATTGAAAAGTTTTTTAGTATGATATTTTCAGCTTCACTGAAATTCTGATAACAATTTTCACGTATGGTTAGAATTCACTTAAAAAAAAAAAAAAAAAGAAAAAAGAAAAAAAGTACGAACTGTATGTTTCTTCTCTGAGTTATAGATGCCATATATTCGAACTGAAATTTGAATGAAATACAAATTCATATTAAATTAAATTAAATTATTAAATTAAATTATTCTCATATTAAACTCATAAGTTTAATATGAGTTACAGGCATACCACGAGATAGATTTTTAAATTTGCTAAATGCATTTCATTTTGTCGACACAGCAAATAAACCACCAGGAATGAATAATAAAATATGGAAAGTTCAGCAAATACTCGACAGACTCCGTAGTGTCTGCTTGAATTTAAGCAGGAGATCAGGGAAAATTTTCCATATATGAGCAGACGACTCCTTTTTTTAGGACGTGCCTCTGTAAAGCAGTATATAAAAAACAAACCACACTCTGTGGTAACAGCATCATCTGGGATAGTTTTAAATTTTGTAGTATAATAGTGGGAAAGTACAGACCTGGTCCACAGGGATCTAGGCTTAGGAACTGCTGTAGTCCTTGCTCTGTTTCAGACATAGTTTTATGTACTTCAATCGGTATTTCAACAAAATACGCTGCTGGAAAAACTAAAAAAAGAAATTTGAAGGATCAGGCACAATCCAAATGGGGGAACATATTTTTGCGCTACATTTTCGACGATATATTTGAAAATGTAATACGTAAAATTAAAAGAAATGTATTTTTGAATTCAGCGTTACCATACACGATATACAAACAAAATATTTTCTTTTTCAATTAACTTAATTTGCCCCTCTACATTTTTACTAAATACATTTATAAATTGTTAATAATCTGAAAATATGTATGTAAATAGTCTTTATTATTTCCCCCAATTTGAATTTTCCACGTTCCATAGTTTACGAGTAAAATGACTGTGACACACAGGCAGACAGACATATACAGGAGTGATCTTATAATGTTTCCGTTTTTACTTATTAAGTACGGAACCCTAAAAAAAATCTAAAATTTTGAAGCTTTAAGAGTCCTGAGACCATTTAATTAGATTGAATCACATAAATACTATGGGATTCACGACTAGTATGAATTGAGTGGAGCCCTCAATATCCCTAAACTGACTTTAAAAGTTAATTAAAATCCTATCTGTAATAACACGGCACGGACCAAGGAGGCGTTGCGATTTGCGACCTCTTTTCGAAGCGCGCTTAGCACAATGCCAAATTTAATTTTTGAACAAAGGTTTTGTTTGAGCTATACTGTAGAAAGGTTATTACTACGCTGAATTTAGTTTTATGAAATGCAAAATGAAGTTTAAATATGCACTGTTTTTATTGTCAATACCGAATTAATTTCATCATAAACAGATTAGGGTAATAATAAAAAATGCGTTATACAGAATAGCTATATTTGATATTATTTAGGTACCATATCTCTTTGAACTTCCAAGTTATATCCATTTACACTTTTCTAGTATATACAGTTATGCTCAACCCTACGTTGTATAGTTTTTTTTTTACAAAGTCTTAGTATTCTTTTAGCAACGGTTTTTTTTAATAATACAATTACAAATTCATATATTTATTCTACGGAACCATCTGAGCGCGAGTAATACTCGCACTTTACCATTTATTTTACGTTTAAATCCTATATTAGAATATAAAACTTTAATTCAAACCTTTAATATTTTAATCCATTTTTCAATTCCCTTTTATTTTCTTCTCTTTGGAAAAGGAAGTAAAACGCGAAAATAATATAGTCGAAACCTGAAAATTATCTATAACTAAGAAATTTCATTACAAACACGAACACAATTTTCATAAAGACATTCAAAAACACTTGTTTTTGAATTGGGTTTATAACTTTATGTTACTTTATTTAGAGTTATAAAATTATTCAGATATTTTTTTCTTATAAATGATTCCTAATAAGAAACTGAATAAACATAAACAATCTGAAATATTAGTTAGAAATTTTATAACAATAGAACTTTTGTTTTACTTCATCATGGGAATAAAAGTGAGTAATATTTTCTCTTAACTATTAAATAGAAATCCTAATCCTAATTTAATGTTATATGCGACAGTATAAATAAAGATTTGAAGATCATTTCTATTTTATGACAATATAAATTAGCATTTCGACTAGAATATAATGATGAAATGTGAATTTCAGAACATCATATGAACTATGTATAGGTTTTTATACTTCCCTAGAATAAACACTAAAATACACACATCAAAGTGTTTTTCTTTAACAGATGAGGATCTAATTTTTTTAATCCCTTCAAATATATGTATCTGAAAATATATTTTTTTGCATGATGTAAGAGAAAATTTGATAGAGTTCTATGAGATATAGTGGGGAGTGGCCGAATTTGGATCACTTGACTTATTTTCAGGTGTAACTCACTTAATTTTTGGAGTAATTGCAAAATATTACTACATGTGGTCAATCCATTCATGGACTATCTAAATGAATCTTTAAAATATATTTTACTTTTTTAAATATTATGTTTTATTTTATTTTGAAAGATTTTTTAAAATTGGTTCAAATTCAGCAACTTGTCGCCCAAGTTGGACCGCCAGTCTCCTAGATTGGACCCAACAATATTAGGCTGTTTTAATGAGCTGGAATATAACTAACTTTACTAAAAGCAATGTTTGCGATTAATGAAACAATCAAACAACAACAAAAAACAAAAAACAAAAAACAGCAGTGAGATATAGTGAAACTAAGATGTCCGAAAGTAAGAGTAATTGTTTTAAATCAAAATGTATTCAAAATATTAATCAAAGTTATAAGTAATCTATAATAATAAAGAAAGACGTTTGTGTGATAATAAAGAAAGAAGTTTGTGTGTGAGTGAGAGAGTGTGTCGACGGTGTTCAGAAGAGACCACTGCACGTAGAGCTACAAAACTTGGAGAAAAGGTACGTCTATATATGAAGTTTTGCACCTCGAAGCCCGATTTTTGATTTTTTGATTAGATTTTTTTTATTTAATTTTTTATGCGATTTTTAGCACTTTTTTTAAGTTTCGAGGCGATTTTTCCAAATAAATGAGAAGAATATGGTTTCTTTCTTTTAACCCAATATAGTAAATTTTGTTTTCTTTTCAGAAAAGTTTATTCAGAATTCGTGCAGCGATTTTTGAATTTTTAGCGATTTTTTTATGCACTTATTGAGCAGCATTTAATGCATTTCCATGCTTATAAGGAGGTTACCGTAGATGGACATAGTTCTGTAGCCAAATGCAGCCAACTTTGTAGCCAACTTGGCGGTATATCGCCAAATTTGGCGACCAAAATGAGACGCTAAAAGTGACGCCAACTTGGCGATATCTCTAATATTTCGTCGAATTCCCATAGATTTACTTTGTAAACCAATATGGATTACTTTCTTAAGAAAATCAACAAATTGAGAAATTTTAATGCAACAAAAACTAATATTAACTTAAGGGATTATATTAATTACATTTAAGGGAGTCCAAGTAAATTAATTACGAATAAAAGTAACATGATCTAATGCTTACCATGATTTCCAAAACATAAATTTTAAGAGAGCCCACAGGTCAAAGGAATTAGATTTGAAACTTTTATCCAATTATAGTAAATTTTGACTTTCGTGATTTTTGAACTTTTGTGATTTTTAATGCGATTTTTACGTTTCTTCGCGATGTGCTGCAATTTTTTGACATTCCATTTTTGATCTAAAGTACATTCTGCCCTCATTTCAGTAAAGTTTATTCGAATTTCGTATAGCAATTTTCGAATTTTTCGTGAATTGTTTATGTGATTTTTAGTGTATTTTAGCGATTTCCTACCATTTTTTCACATTAGTGAAAGGAATCAACTTTCAATCTTCGAACACAATATATATATATTTTTCTCTTTTCGAAATTTTTGTAGCAATTTAAAATTTATTCGCGATATCTTATTGTGATTTTCAGAGCTTTTTCGAAATTCGAGCTGTTTTTGACGTACCCGGGCAGCGCCGGGCAAGTTAGCTAGTTTAGAATAAAGATTTGGAACTAATTTCCAGTTAATTTAATATCATGTAAGAAGTGGTGCAATGCTTAGACATGATTTTCTTTTGTTCACTTTTTTATTCCAGCGCTCACAAAATGGAACCACTTTTGGCAGTCTGAACAATGAATCATTTCTGCTATTTTATTTTTCCTACAAGTTAGGGAAAAACCATAATCACTGTCTTTATTTTTCTGTTTAGATTCTGAATCATTAGATTTTTTTTTTTTTTTTATTATCTCTGTAGGTATTTTCTTCCATAATTTTCTTTCCAATTGAATGTCGCCTATATTTTAAAACTTCATGTTCCAATTGCTGTCGTGCTTTGAGAGCTTCTTTGATGTCTTTTTTTTTTTTTCGTTTTTTCATTTAAAGGTTTATTTTATATGCCAAAGGCGCTAATACAACTGATTTTTAGCACCCACTGTATTTTGACTTAACTGATTTTGCCAAGCATTTCTAATGATTATTTTACTTTTGGGGGAATTATTAGCTGCAGCCTTCTTTCGGGCCAATCTCTTTAGTGCTTGCTCTTTCATTTTTGTTTCCATATCTTTGACAACTTTTGCTGTCACTGATGATTTTCATCCAGACTGTTTGACAGTGTTGTTTTCATCATTTTTTTTTAATCTTTTTTTATTTTTTACTTTTTTTTTTTGTTTTAGTAGTTTTCTACATTACTGGGTCTGACTACGAAATCTCACTAGCCAGAGAATTAGCGTATCTATCTGTAATGCCAATTTATTAGTGAAGAACTAATGCAGAAGCACATCCAAATTTATGACTTTTAAAAACATGCCTATTCCCGGAGTTTTGAGTTTGTAGCTTTCGTAGTTTATGTTTAGCGGAAGCCTAAAATAAAATAAAAATTGTGCGCCAATATACCCCGTCACGGGCAACTTGCTTATACCTATGGGGTAAGTTGGCACAAGCTTTATAAAAATTTAAATGAAACTCAAATAAGACACGCAGTTAAAGGAAATCAATTTTATTATTACCAGTAAGTTTAAACCTTAAATGCCGGGTGTTGCTTTTCAGCAACATACCCAATTTAGGCTCTAAAATACTATTAGAATAATATTGAAGCTATACTGCGTAATGTTGCCAATAAAATACATTCTGAAACTATTATTAAATTGATTTTCAACACGTAGATGGCAACACTTGTGCTGTTTAAGAATAAAGATAGATTTATTTTTTCAATTGTTGCTACTTGTTCTTTTTGTTTTGCTTGGAAGCTTACAAAATACCCTATTTTGTTCTGCAGTGAGTAAGTAAAATTTATTTCTTATTATAGTTCCTAAAATTCTTGTGTGTTTAATATTATAGAATTTTATAAGGGAAAATTATTTTTTCAATTAAAGACCGGTATTGCCGATTAGTAATAAACTGTTTTTTAGCCGTAAACCAAACTTAAAACAAAATATGATTTTTTAAGTATTTTTCCCATGATTTATTTAAAAAATAAAAGCCGAAAAATATTATTACAATGATTTTCGAAAAATCAGGCATTTAAGGGTTAAAGAAAATCGTTATCGCCGCACAATGTAAATTCTAAATTATACAGACATAAAATAATGAAAAAAACAATAACATTGAGTAACTTATATCCTTTTCGATATCATAATCAGAGTTACAGTTGTCATAAATAAAAAATCGAATGTCTCCGTTTGGGCAAGCTTCGTGTGATCAAATCCTTGCATTGCAACCACTTTTCTCGCTTTTTGCTGTTTTTGAATCTACCAGCAAACAGCAGACACCGGGCCAACTTGTCCCGTGTTCAATGCGCCTACTAGCCCCATAATAATTTTTTTCACAAAAGGGACACGTAACCATCTAAGCATAAATAATCCAAGTAAGTAACATGTAGGTACAGTTAATCATAACAGTTTTTAATTCTTCCCAGAGACAGAAAATGACATAATTTATTCTAAAAGTTTCCCTCATAGCATGCATGGTCACGGTGACGTCGTTGTGACGTCACTGTGAGTCACTGTGGTCACGTCACATCTGTGACCAAAATGCCACCACTCAGTGATGTCAGAATGTGACTGAGATGTGAACTTCTTAGAAAACTTTAAAAAATTACAAAAAATATTCAAAACATGTTATTTATGTAAAATGATATTTTCTGGCAATTAAAAAAAAAAAAAAAAAAAAAAAAAAAAAAAAAATGTGACGTCACTGTTATGTCACTGCTTGTAACGTTCGTCATGTCACATATGTGACGAAAAAAAACACCATATTGTAAGTCACAGTGTGACAAAAATATGAACATCAAAAATCTTTGAAAATGAACAGAAATATTTTAAACATGCCCGAGTTACAACAACATAAGGAATGAAAACATATTAGTGGATAGGAAATAGTAAATTCGGACACAAAAAGAGGTGGAAGGGGGGGCTTAAAAAGGAAAATGCACGGTGCAAGTATCAACAAACTAGATTTGCATGCTATATTTTATCAATTTGCTATCTAAGACAGTAAAAGTATACTTTTTTATGATTTCAATTTTATCTACCATTGCAATTTAATCCTTCACTGATTGTTATTATTGTAAAAGTGTTTCTCGGAAAAATGGTACAATTTGGATAACATATTCAGAATTAGGAATATTAAATCTGTACACTTTACATATTTAGTTTGCAGGGAAAAAGTTTTTTTTTTTTTTTTTTTTTTTTTTTTTTTTTTTTTTTTTGTCGACTAGTGGTATTCAAAACACTTCTGTGGTTTCAAAATAAAATTTTCGTTAGCTTTTAATGAGCACGTAGAAAGAGTATTCAGAGTTTAGTCATATATGCATTTCTTGCTTTAGAATTTGCATTGAAGTCATATTTTTTCCTTTTAGTGTTCAACTATTTTAAATAACTATTTTTTAAAAAATTCTACTTCTTTCAGTCTTTTTAAGTAAAATTATCATTTTACGAAAAAATATTTATACAAATTTTATACAAAACACATGATATAATGATTCGTATTTTAGCGATACGACTTTAAAAAAAAAGCTATTTTACAAATTGTTTTATTCTGTAGAAAATGAATATAAAAAAATGACAGATTGACAAAGAAATTTTTTTTATCTTGTATACTATCTTTTCATTTATTAAGAAGATGCCTAATTTTTATTTATTACGTGTAAAACAAACTTTACTTTAAAAAAAAGAAAAGAAATAAAAAAGGCAGGTGTTTCATTCAAATAGAAAATTTTCATTACACTCACATAAAGATAAAATGATTGCGCATTTAAACTCTAAAAATCTGTTGTCTACAAAAAAAAAAAAAAAAAAAAAAAAAAAAAAAAAAAAAAAAAAAAAAAAAATTATAATAATACAGTATAAGCACCTGCTTGCCAATATCGTCTGTGCTCGATTAAACCGCAGAATAAAATAAGGATCAGGACTTTTGACGCGGGAAGTATGTCTGACAATTTTGAAATTTTGTCAGAAATATGTCTGACAGTTTAGGATAAAACACGGATATTATTAAACTATTTATGGAACTTAAAAGGTATGTCTTATTTAATTTAAATTTTTTATTTCCGTTTGATAGATTATTATCATGAGTTAAATAGTTGTAGTATGTTATATGCAATGAGACTGATCTGGAATTCTTTTCCGATTCGATGCTTTAAAATATCTTAATCTGCCATCGCTAGAAGAAAAAAAAACAGTCTTTATCGTCATTAATATTTTGGAGTTAAATATGATATTCGATTATGATGATATTAGGAAACTGTTTCAATTTTGAAATTAACATTATACTGGGAAAAGTCTTTTTACTTTTGAAAGAATTTTTTTTCATTGCTAATAATACTTTAAATTAGTATTTAAAATCTTAAATCTTCATACCAATGTTTTCAGATTTAACATTTGCCAAAATTATAAAATAATAGGAATTCCTTACAACATATGGAAAGATTTTTGAGAAATTGTTAAATGCATTTAATTCATCTATTGTAGTCTGTTGTTGTTTAATAGTACAATTATAAACATTAATTATTTAGTGTTCTTCAAATTGATATATTTATTTTTTTAATTGTATTTAAGCATTTTTTTTTTTTTTTTTTTTGCTGTTTGTGATTTTAATCAAACATTTAATTGTAGACATTCAGGATCAGTTATTAAATTTTCTTTGATTGTAAACTCATTTTCTACGTTTTCGATACATTTATTTTATTGGCATTAAAAAATAAAAAAATAATATTTAAGCATAGAAATAAAGTGTTTTTCAGGTCCGATAAAGTTGAAAAGTGTTTATGACTTCGGTTTGTCTGGCCGTCTGTCCGCGCTCTAACTCGCGTAAATATACTCGGATTGACGTGAAATTTTTGGATGTTATTGACGTTTATCATAGCAAGGTCCCTATTTGTAATGAAGTTTGTAGTATGTTTAGTTCATTTACAGGGACAGTCAAAAGTATTCCATTACATTACGGCCTGTGGGGAAAAAATCGTTTCAAATGATTTTTAATGATTTTACACGCTTTCAAACAGAATAAAATTGATATGCATTTATGAAGCGCACTAAAATGTGCATTCCGTACAATATGCAATGCAGAGAATAGTTATTGTTTATTTACAGGGCTAAAAAAGGAATTCCAATACATAATGATATAGGGGTGGAGGGAATTGTTTGCGGCGTACTATATTTATGTTAATCTATTTGATATGTAATGAAATTGATATACGTCGTTGAGGTTTACATACTATGAATTATTTCATGTATAATACGAAGTGTATATAGCATTTACAGGGACACACAAAATATTTCAGATACTATATTGTATCCGAAGTACTGTTCATTAGCAATGATTGCTGGAAATCAAATTTGAAATGAATAGCTTAAAAGACAATTTTAATTTAAAATTTGATTTTCATTTGAAATACTGTATGCAAGGCGAATGTTTCTCTCTGGAAAAATTTCCAATTATTAATATAGTTTCAATCGATGCTGGATTTAATTAAGTTTCGTGTTTACCCCATGTCGGTGGCTCACGATAAATATTCCATCTTGTGCTGCGTTTGTAGCCTTTCCAACATGTAATAGTTAGAAATTTTTCAGGCTGGGTATCGTTCCATGTGGTTTAGTCGGTAGAATGTCAGTGCGCTATACTGATGGACCGGGTTCCAGTTCCAGCATGGAATCTTTTTCACTAGCTCACCTTTGCGCCTTTTAAGCAATTAATTTGAAATTTGATTTTCATTTGAAATCATCACAGAGTTTATGACAAGTTCGTCACAAATGACACACATTTCACAAATTGGTCACAGTGTTACTTCAAAGCATTGTCACTTTCGTCACAGGTTCGTCACAAAGTTAATGCCAAAATAGTCACAAAAGACACACTTTTCACAAATTTGTCACACCGTGACTTCACAGAGTGGTCACAATGTGACGTCACATCCACGTCACGTGACGTCACATCGACGGTCACAAAATCAGAGTATGACTTCACAACGACGTCGCCGTGACGTCACCATGCCTTACGGGTTAGCATAAATATCTTAAAATTTTATTGTTTTATGCTAAAAAGGCCGATTTTTGGATATTTATAACGTTAACTGCACCAATGTACCCACAAGAAAAAGGAATTTTAACTTGTTTTCAGGTGGTTCTAATGGTAAACAACGGATGCAAAAAGAAAATTGATAATTTTTTGATAATTTAGTATAGAGATGGCAGTCTGATTTATTTCTTTTTGAAGATAGAAGGACTTTTCTAGAAAGAAATTTTCAGTATCATGTTAAGTCCAAAAGTAACAATCGTAACAAAGCTGTCATTTCCATGAAAAGATCATCAACTAAGTACTTTAAACTCTTTTATCTAACTTTAAAATCAATTAAAAATCATTTAAGTTTTTGTATATGTTTTTGTAAGATTTTTTTTTGCAATAAATGCACTTTTCTCTAATAAGAAACTGGAATGTAAAAATCGGGTAACGATCGAAACACCTTTTTTTATCAGTAAATTCATTCTTAGAGATGATTCGTGTCCTGAAACGTATAAAAATACATTTATTACAATGTTTTATCGTAAATGATTACCGTGTTTTGTATAAATAAAGCGTATTTAGTACGTGCAATTATAAAATTTGACCAGAGGCATGCTCAACTTACATGTGTACGATCTACATAAAATGTCGGTCGCTGCGATCGTTACGAAATTTCGGACATGCTTATTTAAAAGTATGATTTAACATTAATAATAAAACTTCTTTTATGTATTTCAAAAGTAATTCTTCAGTAACCTTACGTGTTGTTATGTACATCGCAAAGTTTTCTTTGAAGCAAATATACCCAAAAAGATTATTTAATAACCATATCCACATCCTGGAGCAATCTAAACACTAATAATTTTATTTTTCTAAATACATAAATAAATATATCATAACAGAATTCATTGTTCTAAAATACATCTAATATATATATATATATATATATATATATATATATATATATATATATATGTATGTATGTATTTGTTAAATTATTGTATTTGAGGTCATTTTTTTTTTATTTCAAGGTTTAATTACCCCCTCTCTTTAAAATTTCATTCTTCATTTTTGCACCCCCCCCCCCCCAAAAAAAAAAAAAATCAAGGCAAATAAATAGTTTAAGCCACTACGTGCTGTTATTTTGATTAGAAAAAAACAAAAACAAAAAACAAACAAACAAAAAAAACCCCCAGAAATTGACAGTGCTCAAAGTATAGTAAGACAGTAAGCGAAAACTATTAAAGGCACTCAAAAGATTCACTCTGTACAAACGACAAATAAATTTGGCACTATTCAAATTAAAAATAGATCTTTTTTCTGCAGTCTCTGTATAAAGAATCAAAAATGCATTACCAGCGAAGCTGGTGAAAAAAAAATATATAATTGACTCCTCACAGTTGAAATTAGAATGACATTGGCGACTGGTGCTTTGTAATTTATGATGAAAAGTTATGATCAGGTATTATTGAAAAGATCAGCATTGATAATGGTGAACAAATATTTTCTATATTTGTTTTTTACACCTCAAGGAGACATTGATTTTAAGAGGTTTCGTTATCCATCTAAAATATACAGCACAAATTAAAAATATGAAGATATTTTGTTGAAATTGCATTGGCCACCTCACACTGTGAAAGCAAGAGGTGGCTTTTTTAGGGTTTCGTTCATCTGACGAAACCGTATTCGTCTCGCTCCTCTGTCTGTCTGTCTGTCTGTCCGTCACAGAGCCCGTTCTCAGAAACTATACAGGTTAGAGAAATGAAATTTTGGGAACTTATAACTGAACACCTCACATCATACGACAAATCATAAAATTTTGAAAAAGTCGTACATTTAACCCTTTGGGCTCCCGCATGTGTATTTTAAACAATTCTTTCTAAGTGAGCTCCTAATTAATTTGGAGGCGTGAAATTTTGCATAATTATAGCTGAACACCTCACATCAAATGACAAATCATAAAATTTTGAAAATGTCGTAAGTTTAACCCTTTGGGGTCACACATGTTCATTTTAAACAATTCTTTCTAAGTGAGCCCCTAATTATGTTGGAGACATGAAATTTTGCATAATTATAGCTGAACACCTCACATCAAATGACAAATCATAAAATTTTGAAAATGTCGTAAGTTTAACCCTTTGGGGTCACACATGTTCATTTTAAACAATTCTTTCTAAGTGAGCCCCTAATTATGTTGGAGACATGAAATTTTGGGTACTTATAGCTGAACACCTCTCATCATACGACAAATGATAAAATTTTGAAAGGGTCGTACATTTAACCCTTTGTGCTTCCGCATGTGTATTTTAAACAATTATTTCTAAGTGACTTACTAATTAGTTTGGAGACGTGAAATTTTGCATACTTATAGCTGAACACCTCACATAAAACGACTAATCATAAAATTTTGAAAAAGTCGTACATTTAACCCTTTGGGCTTCCGCATGTGTATTTTAAACAATTCTTTCTAAGTGCGCTCCTAATTAGTTTGGAGGCGTGAAATTTTGCATACATATAGCTGAACATCTCATATCAAAAGACAAATCATAAAATTTTGAAAGGGTCGTACATTTAACCCTTTGTGCTCCCGCATGTGTATTTTAAACAATTATTTCTAAGTGACTTCCTAATTAGTTTGGAGACGTGAAATTTTGCATACTTATAGCTGAACACCTCACATCATACGACAAATGATAAAATTTTGAAAAAGTCGTACATTTAACCCTTTGGGCTCCCGCATGTGTATTTTAAACAATTATTTCTAAGTGAGCCCCTAATTAGGTTGGAGGCGTGAAATTTTGCATACTTATAGTTGAACACCTCACATCCAACGACAAATCATCAAATTTTGAAAAAGGTCGTGCATTTAACCCTTTGGGGTCCCACATGTGCATTTTTAACAATTCTTTCTAAGTGAGCCCCTAATTATGTTGGAGACATGAAATTTTGGGTACATATAGCTGAACACCTCACATCATACGACAAATGATAAATATTTTGAAAAAGTCGTACATTTAACCTTTTGGGCTCCCGCATGTGTATTTTAAACAATTATTTCTAAGTGAGCTCCTAATTAGTTTGGAGACGTGGAATTTGGCATACTTATAGCTGAACACCTCACATCAAATGACAAATCATAAAATTTTGAAATTATAGCTGAACACCTCAGATCTCACGTCAAATAATAAATTTTGAAAAAGTTTTATGTTTAACCCTTTCAACTCCAGCTTGTGTATTTTAAGCCATTCTTTCTAACTGAGCCCCTAATTAAATTGGAGATTTGAAATTTTGCTTACTTATTGCAGAACACCTGAGGCCTGGCGACAAATCATAAAATCTTACGTTTAACCCTTTGAGCTACCACATATGTATTTGAACAATTCTTTCTAAGAGAGCCCCTAATTAAGTTGGTGACATGAAATTTTGCATACGTATAGCTGAATGCCTCAGACCACACGACAAATCATAAAATTTCCAAAAAGTCTTTTATTATTTACCCCTCTGGGCTCTAACTTGTGTATTTTAAGCAATTTTTCTACCCTCCGCTCTTTTATCCCGGGGAGAAATTTTCCAACTTTTGCCGATACCCCTTTGACCATTCTTTCATATTATGCACCATAGCTTTACATATTTTAGTTCCATTTTTTTTCCGTCAGGTGCGCCTACTTATCTCGGGTGCTATGGGCCCAATCCCCTCGACTAATATATCTACGGATAGTATGTAAAACGGATTTTCGTTCGGATACAGGTTTGTTTAGAATCAAGTGCGCCCCCTGGTTGTGAAATGTGGAACTAACATATTTTTCAAAATTATAAAAGTGTTTTGAAAGGAATATTAAACGAAACCCTCTGTGCGATCTGTGATCACACTTACCCACTTGATTATACAGGGTGTCCAGCGGATAAGACCCTGATTTCAAAATTAAATATCTCAAAAACAAAGATCAATAGAATTATGCCGTAAACGGTTTGTTTATTAGCTAAGCTCTAAAAATGCTATAAAGAAGTTGCAAAATTTAGTTGCAAAAACCGCTAACAGATGGCGCTGTAATCGCAATACTTGTAAACTGCTTCGAAGTCCAGAGCAATGGCGTCTCATTCCTAGATGGTTCCCTACGTAAAAACGAATATTGGGAAAGTCCAATTTTTCATTGGGGTAATGTGCAGAAGTGGAAACATCTGGTCACAGAATTTCTGCATCAGCTTTAATTTTAGAAAATTTCAAATAATAGAATTTTCAATAAAAAGTTTAGAAATCATTATAAGAATTTTTTAAATATTTTATCAAATTCAATCTTTAATGCCATATAATTATTTAAATCGATTGTAATTTTTGTACTTTTAATTATTTTTTATATTTTTAAATCACGGCATAATATTTTGGTATTATACCTGAATTTTATACCTGAATTATTATAAATAAAAAAGTAATTTTTCACTTTTAATTTTTTTTTTTTAATCACGGCATAATACTTTGGTTTTAGCACAACACATATATGTCTTTTCTTTGTAAACAAAGTTTTAGAGACAGAAATTATGCATTAAATTATTTCTTTTTTAAAAGGAATTGATGATAAGTCATATCATCAACGTCAAAGCAAAAGTATTTTGGATGCTGCATTCCTTTCGAACACTTAGGATCCTATCGCTAGAAGCTGCACCATATTTCTGTGCTCAATGATAAAAAAAAAAAAAAAAAAAATAGAAACGAGTTTTTTAAATTAAAATTATTTTTTAACTTAATTAAATTTTTAAAAATAGAAACATTCTATTTTTTCATTCAAACTATTCTCTACAATAAAAAAATGATTTATAAATTATTATTATAAATGCTCAATGATTTTTAAAAAAGGGGTTTCTATTAACTTAATTAAATTTTAAAACCAGAAACTTTAGATTTTTTTTATTCAAACTTTTTCAACAGTTTAAATAAATATTAAAAAGTAAAGATTTCCAATTTTTTTTTCAAATCCTCCTCTACTTGGATTCGATTCCACGATCTACCAATTAGGAGAGGAAAGACATACCACAGAGATATTGGTAACCGGACCGAAGTAGCTTAAAACAAAATTTGAAACAAATCTCAATTCTGTCAACACATGGCTCCGCTTCTGCACATTACCAAAATAAAATATTTTTTTAAGTTCTTATATAATGATTGCTAAACTTTTTATTGAAAATTCTATTAATTGAAATTCTCTAAAATTGAAGCTGATGCAATAATTCTGTGACCAGATGCCTCCACTTCTGCACATCGTCCCAACGAAAAAGCGGTCTTTCCCAATTTTCGTTTTTCCATAGGAAGCTATCTAGGAATGAGACGCTAGTGCTCTCGACTTCAAAAACAATTTATAGGGATTGCGATTACTGAGCCATCTGTTAGCGCTTTTTGTATCTAATTTTTGAAACTTCTGTACAACATTTTTACAGCTTAGCTAATAAACAAACCGTTTACCGCATAATTCTATTGATCTTTGTTTTTGAGATACAGTCGAACCTCTATTTAACGAAGTCGCTAAATCCCAGAAAAAAGTTCGTTATATGGAAAATTCGTTAAATAGAGATTCACCTTTTAAAATATTTTAAACTACATAAAACGGATTTTAAATTCATAAACACTAAATATTTTTGCTAAAAATAATTAATCACATTTTTTTAAATAAATTATATCGTTTATTTTCGTGATATTTACATTTGTTT
The DNA here is from genome assembly GCA_963932465.1 of Maratus speciosus. NCBI lineage: Eukaryota > Metazoa > Arthropoda > Arachnida > Araneae > Salticidae > Maratus > Maratus speciosus. The sequence goes on from OZ010800.1 coordinate 109,662,330, forward strand.
TATTTATTTTACCCGCCAATATCCATCATCAATTCATTTTTTCTATCTGTTTAAATCTTTGAAATCTGCAAGGAAAACAAAACATTGTCCGGGAATACACTGCATTTTCTGTTTAAAGTAATAGTTTTACATTAAAATTAACGAATTTTAGTAACATTATCGTATTTATTATTATTATAACAAATAATTTTAACCATACATTAACATATGCGTCCTTAAATTTAATTTCTGAAAAACTGTTAATTTTGCCGTAGTTTTTCCTTTTAAAAAGTGCTTTATCTCATAATACGTCTCGCATCTTTGCAACGCACCAAAAACCCCTTTGCGTATTTTCTTCTAACTATAATCCGCGTCGGATTGTTTCAAATGATTTTAGCATTTCATCATACGAAGTTTTGTTAATTCCTGCGTCATGATCATTTCCATCATCATCATATTCATCTTCATCGCAATTCACTGCTGTATTGTTTTTATTTTTCACACTGTCGAAAATATCCAATTCGGATAGTCTTTCCGAGGTCTCAGTTTCAGAATTAAGTGAAATACAATCAGCAATCAGCATATCATGGTTAATTTCTTCTTTTTTTTTTCTCATCTGTATCCACATTTTTTTAAAGTTACTCTAAGGGATTATCGTCTTCGTCCTCCGTACTTACCGAATTCTCACTGCTGGAAGGCGCCTGGTAAAACCAGTTCAAGGCCATTGAACATCATAAAATGTGTTTAAAGAAAGAATACGTTTGGAATGTCAAGAAATATTTTGAGAAATGGGGAGAAAAAAAATTTAGATCACAAAAAAAGTTCGTTAAATAGAGAATGCACTTCGCTATTTGGAGGTTATTTTACGAAGAAATTCGCAAAATGTTCTTGGTTCAAGGAAAAGTTCGCAAAATAGAGGTTTGTTAAATAGACGTCCGACTATATTTAATTTTGAAAACAGGGTCTTATTCTCTGGACACCCTGTAGGTATGTGCATTAAAAAATGGCAGTGTAACTTGTTTTCTGAGAAAATAAAAAGAATAAATTATATGTTCCATACTTCTAATATTGTGTAGTAGTATGTTTTTTGCATAATGTGTGATTCCTATGAATTTAAGATATAACTTCTAAAAAAGTAGTAAATATTTCAATATCAGAGTTTAACATTTGATTTCATTATTATTATTATTACTGGATAACAAAAAATTAATTATACATGTATATGTATGCACATAAAATTATAGAACAAATTTACTACATTCTTAGTCTTAAGAATTTTTTAAATACTAAGCACAACTTATTTATGGAAAGGTCAAAACTGTGTAACCTACATGTCAGCAATGTCCAAAATCTGTATCCTACATGCCAGAAATGCCTAAAATTTGTAACATACAACTGCTAATTAAATGCTTTAATAATTAATTTTCCAGAATAGTTGCTGTCTTTTAATGTTTGTGGATAATTTTGTAGACTTATATATTACTAGCAAACCCCGCGGCTTTGCTCGCGTAATAGTTGAAATATGTTAAATTCTGTTTTTGTGATATTCATTATTGTATATTACACTGCTACAGATAATTCAAAAATGACTAATTAAGGCAACGTTTGACCAAACCTCATTCTTATACTGCATTAGGAGAACGTTAGAATTAAATTAATGAGAAAAACTAAAATTAATTAAAAAAAATGGTAATTTAGAATGTATTTTGATATTGGCTAATTTCATTCTTCTTTTGCAGTTTGAATAATTTTAGAAATCGTTCTCAGAAAGCGTTTACATCTTAAAAGTAACCATCATGTCAAAATCCAAGCTTCGAGTTATGCAAGATTTTTCTGATTATAGAAATCGCAATTTTATAAACAGTTTTGCTCCTGCAAGCTTTAAAATTTATAATTCTTTTAAATGTTCTGTGGATGTATTTAAGTCGTTAAAGTGATAATTATGTCAAAATTTAAGTTTCTATCTGCAACAATTTCAGATAATTCATAGTTTAAAAGATTTTTATAAACTTTACTTCTCATTTAACTGGTTTTAAATTTTGATCAAAAGAAAAAACATACTCAGCGAGCACTTAAATCTTAAAAATTGTCACAATGTCAAACTTTAAGTTTCTAGCTCAGCAGCATCACAAATATCGCAACTTTAAAACGTTTATTGCTTTTGCATCTTTTAAAATTTCGAATTTTGTAACTCTAACAGATAGTTCTAAATAAACTGTAATTTAGAACATTTTTCGCTTACTCTTAAATGTCGAAATTTTAAGCCATTGTTTTATACCATGCATCTGCATCTTAAAAGTAACCTCTATACTAAATTTCAAATTTTTACCCGAAGAAATCCAACTAAATCTTAGTTTAAAACTTTTTTATAACATTTTCAGCTCATTTCATCTTTTTCATTTCGAATTTTTTTAAACCATTCTTAACTAACACGTAAATCTTAAAAATAGCCATCATAACAAATTCTAAGACTCTATACCAATTGCTTACATAAATCACAATTTTAGATTTTTTTTTCTTTTTGCTCCTGCACTCTGTTAAATTTCGAATCTTTACAAAACTGTTTTGAGCGAGCATTTTCGTCTTTAGAACAACAGTCATGCCAAATTTTAGTTTTTCTCATTAATAGTTCGAAATAAATCGAAATTTAGAACGTTGTCCGCTCAATTCAGCGTTCTGAATTTCGAATTTTTTAGAAATCGTATCACATAAATCGTAAATCTAGAATATTTTCTGCTTATGCATAGTTGTAAATTTCGAATATTTAGAAAACTGTTCTCAGAGAATATTTACATCTCTAAAGTAAGAACTATGCCAAATTTTAAGCTTCTAGTTCTAACAATTCCAAATAAATTACAATTTAGAACAATTTTAGACCGTTTTTGTCTCATTTCATTTTTTTTTTAAATTTGAGTTTTTTAGAAACCATTAATAGCAAGTATTTACATCGTAATGCTACAACCACGCAAAATTTAATATTTCTACCCCGAACAATATCACAAAAATTGCAATTATAGAACGTTTTTTGCTTGTTTATCTCCCTGGTGGTAGTGGCATCGATATACAATTTAGCTTATGTTGGAGTAGAGATATTTAGCAGCATTTTGCCACCCTTATTTTTGAAATTGATTAGTTAGTTCCAGAGATTACCTCCTACAAATAAACAAACAAATGTCACTTATTTATAATATTAGTATGGATTAGCATATTATTGTTTTGTTCTCTTTCCAGTTTTAAATTCTGCTTCTATGACCTGGTAAACTTTATTCTTATTTATAAATTGCCAACTTAGCACCTTTTTAATAATAAAAAAATTGCTATCGTGCCAGAATTTCTGTTAAGCAATTTTTTTTATTTAATCGCGAAATGTCTGTCGTTAAATAAAACATAAAATATTTTACAGAAATTCCGATAGGTCTGTTTATTTTAATAAAAAAGGACTAAGTTGGTAGCACTGTAGTAATTATTTACAATTTATGAAATACATTTTATGAAATACATAAATATTACAATTTATTTACAATTTAGTAAAAAGATGACATCGGTTGAAAAGTTGAAATCGGTTCTGAACAGAATATTTATTTTAGTTATATTTGAAGGGGTGAGAATATATACGTTTGTGAAAAGATATTGAACACTTGTTTCTGTAAAATCAAACTAAGGTTTTAAAACCTCTGTATAAACAATATTTGAGGTTTTGTTGCCCTGTGGCAGCAGAATAAATTGGTCTGCGCTACCAGTTCTAGATAGTCCTACATAAAGTTGTCCGTGTGTGAAACATTCTTGCCTCAAATCGATACCTACCGTTTTAAATGTCTGCCCTTGAGACTTATTAATTGTTAATGCAAAGGCTACTTTCACTGGGAATTGAAGACGCTGAGATAAAAATGGAAGTTCTGTAGGGATCATTGGTACCCGCAGAATGGGCGCCATTTCTCCTGTTGCTGGACCTGTAAGTATCGTCGCCTCTATTAAGTGTTCTCGGAAATTTTTAATTTGAAGTCTTGTATCATTGCACAAATTAGGTGGGTTCAAATTTCGTAATAAGATAATTGGTACACCGATTTTTAGATATAGTTCATGTGGTGGTAAAGCAGGTGGGCTTAAGGAATTTAAGAATTCCTGTGGGTAATTAATTGCCTCTTCCAATTGAACAACAGTGTCAATAGACTTGTACAGTCGTAGATCACCGGGTACTTTTTTCAATATAATGTTATTTATTTCATTTACAGCATTATTTCTTGGACAAACTATTGCTCTAGAGCAAAACTACTCAAAGTCTTTTTGCAGAATAGAGTCAATATCAGGGTAAACTTTTGTTATTAGTTCTTCAATATCGTATATAATGTGTCCTAATTTCTCAGTTAGTTCAACAATAGTCGAGTTATTATTTGATACACTGTTGCAAAGTTTGCCCTCACCCAACTTCAATAATTCAGTAGGAAAATCACTATGGCTTCTTGCTAGATGGGCCCGCATATTAGTTCGCAAATTAAGTGTTTGTACGGAACTCCACACTACTGAAGATTTTAAGCATGCTTTAATAATGTCTGCTCTTGTTCCTCTGGCAATTACCGGGAACGTTTGACGGTAATCTCCTGTAAAGACAAATGTGACTCCACCCATAAGTGCATTACAATTTCTAAAATCTTTAAGTGTGCGATTCACAGCTTCAACATGTGTTCTGTGGCTCATTGTGCATTCATCCCACATAATTATTGACACTTGTTGAAGTAATTTACCAACAGTACAATTTTTGCGTATAGAACAAACAGATTCTTGATGTAGAGGCACTGAAAGTGGTAACTTAAATGTCGAATGGGCAGTTTTTCCACCTAAAAGTAAAGTTGCCGCTATTCCAGATGAGGCAACAGCAAGAGCAATTTTCCCCATTTGTCTAACTTTACCCAATATCAAATTAGTCAAAAAAGTCTTGCCAGTTCCACCTGGTGCATCTATGAAAAAAACTTTTCCTTTATTTTGTTCTACACTTTCAATAATTTTATTAAAAGCTTCAAGCTGTTCAGGGATTAATAGAGTAAGGTTTTCTTTTACATACGTAGTTAACTGGTTTTTGTCATGCATTTTTTTTAGTGTTTCATGAGATGAAGGCTTATTCGAACGATTTGGTGAAGGTATTCCAAAATCGTTTAATGTCTTATCGTTTAACTCTAATATCTTATCTTCGATAAGTATCAACCCTTCATTATAAATTTCTTCAGAAAATGGCAGATCAGGATTAAGGTTTAATAACCTTTCTCTATGTAGAATATCCTCAGAAAGATCTTCTTTAAAACGTTCCCATAGTTTTGTTTGTTCAGAAGGATGGCAGAATAATAAAATAATAACAAAAAATTCTCTTAACATGATAGGTGATTGAGCGATTACAGCTTCTTTCATTGTGCATCCCCAATGTTTGTCCGTTTTTAATAAACCTCGTTCGTGGCAGGCTGCTTGAAACGTTTCTTTAACGACCCCGTTTACAATCCTTAGACTTTCAAAAGAAGTTGGACCACGAACATGATGAAGCAGCATTCTTAAATGAAAACACTCCGTTTGGCTTGGATGAATATTGTAAACTCTGCCCAAAGCAGTGTCCTTTTTAATTCCGGGATATCCATCAACATCTTGTCCACGTTTTCTTCGTGAAAATTTGTTGTCGGCCCACGTGTAATAATGGGGAACTTCGGGATATAATAGAGTCTTTACAAAATTATCGATAGCGCATAATTCGAAAAAGGCCATAAGAGTTGTTTTTCGTGGATTATTAATAACCTGTTGCAAAGTATTGCTGGAGAAATATACCCTCTGACCGTTCTCCAGATGAACGGCTAAATGCAAAACCGTTGGATATATTTCATGAATAGTAAAATCTAGTAGTCTCCACATCGCTTCAGACGTGCTTATATATCGGCCATTCAAATACTTCGCGATTTCATCATTAGGATTCTCAATGGAAACAGTGGCTTGATCCGAGCCTTTGTTTATATATTTGCATATATACTTTATTGCTTTAATGGAATGACAATATTGAATGTTTATATGAGCGTTAAATATCCGGCACAAAAACGGTGAATAAGGGACAATATAACGGTTATCAATACTAACTGGTTTTCCGCGGATATTTAGAGTAGTAGTCTGGCCACCATTATTTGGATCTCTCCGCCGATATAGTGGGTAACCTTCCTTCCCTGTTTGAGTTTCAGAAACAAATTTTCTTGGATATTTTTTGCTACATATGCCATTTTTCATACAGGGAGATGTTGAGTTAATTTCGCAGCAGGGCCCATGGATCATATTTTTGGAAACAATTTCAAATAATGTAGGGTCAGATTCTTTATCTGGTAACTCGGCCGAAATAATTTTGTCAATTTCATCCAGTTGAATTTTTGTATCGAGCCAGAAAAGCAGATGGCAATGAGGCAAACTCCTCTTTTGCCATTCTACGGTAGCCATGTAACATTTTACTGAGCCAAATGCTTCGCCTTTTGTGAATAATTTGATTATTTTTTTCATTTTTAAATGAAATACCCTGGATATAATATCATGTCTGTGAAAAGAACTATGTCGGTGAAATAGTTCATTTTTAATTTCCAACCACTCTGGATTGCATGTAAAAGTTACAAATAAATCAGGCTTTCCGTAATTTCTTACATATGTAAGTGCGTCTTGCGATTTTTCGTACATATATCTCGGAGACCATGTAAAGGTAGAAGGTAAAATAACACATTGGCCAATATTTTCAGCCTGAATATTAGCATCTTGGTAAACAGCATCTCTTAAATGTATATAATCGTCAGCTCTCAACTTTTGTTGGTTTCGGCGTATAAAGTGTAAACGCTCTGAAATCATTTTAGCCATCATATCAACAAAATACTGACTAAATAAATCCCGGTAATAATGCAATGCATTAAAACTGTTTGGTCTGACCATTAAACGGTATGATTAAAATTGCATACATGATACAGTTTTATTTCTTGTTGAATATTCTTGCTCTATACCAATATAATAACCATCATCTCCTTTTATAAAAATTAATGGATATTGGAGGGGATCATATGCACGATGTAATTCAGACACTCTTTTTAATTTGCCTTCCCTACAATGTAAGACTATGTCTCTTGGACCTTTCTCTTCATCAATCATCAATATCGCAACTTCATTTATTGCAGGACAATTATAACGGCCTCTGTGCTCGTTTCCAGGGTTACGATCGGCATGGATGATTAACTTCAAGTCTTCACCGGAGGAGTTATTTTCCATGTTACTTTTAAAACTTTTGATGTAATTGTTATTCTTGTTTAATAATGTCTGACATTCATGAATCAAATCAACTTTTAATGTCGGGGTTGTATTTGACCGTAAAGATAACTGATCAGCATCCGAAATGAAATATATTTGCAAAAATTGGGGTTTTTTACCTTGTTCTGGCAGCAAACTTCCAATTTTATGATATACTTGGCCTTCTATTTTAAAAGTTGGCATAAAATTACTTTCACGCACTACTTTAGCACCAAAGGATGTCATCTGAAATAAAGAATTGTACTTTCTGATATTATTCAAAAAATTTGAACAATATGGATGAGAACCTGTTAGCAGATCTTTGAGTGACTCGGGTGGATCTTGTATTTCAGGTAGGTTAACTTTTCCGCCTGAACAGCACATACCGTTTGCCTCGTCGGCCCACTTCTTTGCGTTACATTTAGGGCAAATTTTATTCATAAGACCAATTTTAATATTGTTTTGTTCAGAATAGTCAATATTTGGAACGTATGAAAAAGCAGATCGATAACTACTAACAGACATACGCCTAACCATTCTAAATTTGACAGAGCGTGACTGTTGCCCAGTAAGACGCTGAGACCTTTCATTGCTAGATTCTCTAACACGGGATTGAATTGTGCGGTCATTTTGACTCGCAAGACGATATTTTCTTTCGACATTGGACTCCCTAGCGTAAATTTGAGACGATCGGTTTCTTTGCTCATCAAGACGGTCTAAACGTTTCGGGTTACATTCTTCAATTCGACGTAATTTAGCTGCTCTTGAACCAGTAGTTCGTGATGACAAATGAGATTTTGTTTTTGGCATCACGTTTGGAAACCAAGAAAACTGCAAATAAAAAAAATAAAATTAGAATTTATAAAATCGGTGTTTGTTTATTATCCCGTCGGCCGCTTACCGTAAAAAAAAGTCGACAAATTATAACGCCAAGTAAACAAATTGAAGATTGCTAAGAATCCAAGCTTTTATACATAAGAATATTAAAGAAATATAAGTTAAAAAGTCACTGAAGAATAGAGTGTTTTTATATGAGAGTAACAACATACCAAATATAAAATTTGATTAATTCAGATGATTTTGGACAAAAGAATGCTTAGAATAATTGGCGTTGCATTATGAATGTTAAATTTTGGCTATGCAATGTCTTAAATTAATAAAATCTGTTTATGTAAAAATTATGTTTTAAATTGTTTATGTAAAATTTTTTCAATAATTTCCTCACCCTTTTGCAATTTTCTATACGTTATTTTATGGAATTTTGTGCATATGCTCAGAAAACATGTAAGATTTTTTTTTTCTTTATCTTTTTTAAAAATTAAAAATAATACGTATGTGGCTTTTTTATCCTTTTTTTTATTTAATAGTTTCCTAGCAACTGAATTTTAAAACATATCAGAATAAGAAAGTTAAATAAATCTGGCTTATTTGACATTCGTAAAAATGAGATGTTCTGATCTTTTAAGAAAACTTATATGCTTAGAAATTTACTAATAATCTAATATTATTAATTGCGTATTTCAAGGTACCAGATATTATCTGAAGCGAGATGAAAATTAAATTATTAATTAACGTTTCGGATTGTAGATAAATGTTTGTAGCGTCAATTCAAATTGATCGATTCTACGTGTCGTAATATTTTTTCACTGCCTTTTTCTATCTTATTATCGTCAAATCATCATTTAATGATGTAATGGTTATGTTAATTAACGAAAGAAGTTATTAATTAGTAAAACGTCATTAAAAATACAAATACAAAATCGAATTCAAAATCTTTTGATGACGTAACAAACGCGTGTAAACGCATCTGACATCAATTGAATGTAACCCCACGATCATCCATTTTTGGTGTTAAATCCTATAGTTCTGGGATTTTTATTTTTTGCGAAAAGTGGTCGACGGCATAATAGACTTAAAATCTAAGGAATCCAGGGTTCATTCTGCCAATCACTTTTGCGCAAAACATAGTAAAAATTTTAATTTGGAAATAAAATAATAGTGAAATTGCAGAATTGGGAATTTTTCAAAATTATTTTCTTTGGGGGGTCAATTTTAATCAAATTACTGAAAGATTGAATGTTTTTTTATGCAACTTATTATTTGCATTTTAATTTTTTCAGATTTCGTTTTTGTAATTTAGCCCGAGTTAATTCGAGTTTTGTTTCATAACACTATTTAGAACAAAATAGTTTTAAACACTTTCCTCAGCTTTTGAAATGCATCTACATTTACCAGTATTTCCTTTTTATAACGGCCTTGGCGAGATGGAGAAAATGGTCTTGGCTAGAAAAGGAATATTTTCATACTTTATGGCAGCCCATTGACTGTTTACTACAGACACAGAATTCGTTCAGTATTTACACCAAGTAAAGTGTAACAGGCGCAATTTACCTAATATATACCTACAGGAACAACTTATTTAATATATTTACATAATTCAGAAATTAGTTTAATATATATCTAGGGCAAAGGAAAAGCTCTGTAAGTTGCATTGCGAACTGGCGTATTTTAGCAAGTGAGTTTTGGCAAATAGTTAACTGCATAGTTACAAACAATGTTGAATCTCTGATATGTTTTACGGACTATATATTCTGAATAGCGATTCCAAATATATGTTCTGAGTGGCGCGATTGACGAAGGAATCGAAAATGGCGCCAAGATGCCGTTTTAGCATCTTACCAAATTTTTCAAGATGGCAGAAACACATGAAATCACAAAAAACGCATTTGTATAAAGTCCATTCCAGTAGTAAAAAATGCAACCCCAAAGGCTGTAACGGCTGTAAAAGGCCCAAGTGGATCGTAACAACCACATCGATACATTTATCGCAAAAAAAAAAAAAAAACGGAATAGGATATAGAACCTTTTCCCATTTTAATTTAAAAATTTAGGTACTTCTTGCTTATCCCGTCGACCAAATTGCTGTCGCCAAATTATAAGATTAAATGCCAATAATGGTTGCCATTAATTAATTAATTCTAAGATTAAATGCCAATAATGGCCAATAAAACCATTAATTCGACGTTTTATTTGTAATTTTATTAATGTTTTACTAATTTATTTGTTCTTTCGTTATTTAAAATAAAAATTAAGTCAATGTGTATAATTTGGCGAGTGGTTTGGCGATTTATATAATTTGGCGAAATTGGTCGACGGGATAACTAAGAAGTACCAAAATTGAAATTACAACACATGTGTCACGCTAATCTTCATTGTGATTACGGAAAAATGTATATTCAGTCAAAACGCAATAAAATATATGCAATTAATTTATTGTGTTTTGATTACCTACGCAATAAAATATATGCAATTAATTTACTGTGTTTTGATTACCTACGCAATAAAATAATTGAGTAATGGTATGCATGCTGTTATAATTAAATTATACACGCAATAATATTACTTTAGATACTTTTATTTTAGATGGACTTAGTGACAAATCGCTAAATATTTTTTTGTATTAGTTAACTTCTTCATTATCCGTCAATCACTTTCCATAAAAAAAAAAAAAAAAAAAAAAAAAAAAAAAACTGTCGCCAATAAAATTAAAGGATTTCACGCCAAAAAGGCATGATCGTGTCATCACCCTAATTTAATGTCAGATGCATTGCCCTTGTCATCAAGTGTTTTTTTTTATTTATTTAAACTTTTATCTCTATTTTAATAATGTTTTAGCGATTAATTAGTTATTACGTTAATTACAATTAAGTTCTTATATGGTGATACCATGATACTAAAAGAGAAAATGCATTGAAAAAAATCTTGTGATGCATAGTTACATACTGTAGATCAGTTTCAACTGACGTCACAAATATTTATGCACCAGCCAAGAGGGATAATTAAGAAAAATATTGTAAATAAATAAATATTATGGATTATTCTTTTCTGTTTTGATTAATATATAATGAATTTTATTGTTTAAAGTTACTGAGAGTTGATACTTTAGTTAGTGAGTCTTTTACGAACTTGTTGTGTATATATATATTTGAGATTCTAATGAAATTATATTTTTCTATTTCTTCATTGGACTTTACATTTTGGCGAATACTTTGGCGACAGTTTTTAAGGAAACTGCTCGACGGGATAGTTAAGAAGGACCTTCATTGTATTACATTCATTTTTTTAAATACTACACATTTTACTAATTTCATTTAAAATACACAGTTCATATAAAATATATATTTTTAAATACATATATTGTATATATTTGAAATACACATGTTACATATTTTTAAAATGCTTCATTTCACTCATTTCATTTAACATAGCTCCCAAAAATAAAATAGGAGAAAAGTTGCATAGTAGATATGTTTCCAATTAGCGTATTTTATTGACACAAACTTAATTTTAACATCAATTAAACTCTGGTTTGTTCACCGTCACTGTCGTGCGTGTCACTAATATTTGGCAAGAAATTTCACTTTCTAAAGAATGGGCTATGCCAAAAGATGCTGCTAAAAAAAAAAAAAAAATGCATTTATTTTATTAATTTCATGGCGATAGTTGATTTTAGGTGAGTAACTGATCGATAAATAATTGCAAGAAATTGGAATATATTACACAGGAATTACGGGGAGATGTTAATGGGATTTAAAAGCTATTTTGGAACCAGTGTTTCACGATGAAAAAATTTCTGATTATTATTTTAATTTTACTTTAGTTCATTTTGCTGAATAATTCAATTTATAAGGTTAGTCAAAAGCCAGTAAGAATCCTGATTCAGATTAAATACCAGATGTAATATACGACTCCGATGCAACATCCATATATTAAAAAATACATTACTAAAAAGACAAATATTTCAATATTTAAAAACAATCATTCGAAAATAAAAGTATTTTTTTGTTAATCTAAAAGTTAGTACGTACTAATTCAATCTTTATTTAATCTTTGAAATAATCCTATTTTAGGATAACTATATAACAGAATACAGAATAGTATTGTCCATTGCCACTCAGAAAATATACCCTCTAAAATTGTTGGAAAATAGGCAGGTTACCATAAGAGTGTGATGCGTTTTACAAGTTCTCTACTATTTGGTGCACATAATGACGTCATTTTTCTCAGTGGGAGCATTTTACCTATACTGCTGTAATACACACAGATCTTAAAATCATTTCAATAGTGAATAAATCCATACATATAATTTTTGGACATTTTTTGTGGAAAATTTCTCACGCCTTGAATTTAAATAATGCTTAAAAGGCGTACTGCCAACAGAGTGAAAAGTATCCAAGCCTGGAATCTAACCAAAGTCGTTGATTATACGCATCAATGCTTTTACCACTAAGCTGCAAACCGTTTTTAGAGTGCATTTATATTTTATAAATATCTACCACGCCAAATGTAAAGATTCTAACTTTAACAATTGAATAGAAATCGCGATTCAGAACGTTTTTAGAACGCTTTTCGCGCATTTCAACCACTTTTAAATCTCGATTTTGTTTCGACTTCACTTAGAGAGCATTTGCATCTTATAAGCAACTACCACGCTACATTTAAAGTTGCTATCGCCTTCAGTATCACAAAAATCGCAATTTAGAACGTTTTTTGCTGCTGCAACTCACATGTGGTAATAGCACTGACATAAAATATAACCTATGTTGGATCAAGGACTAGACCATCAATTTTCCGCCATTAATTTTAAAATCGGTTCGGTATTTCCTGATATACAGATTGCATAGAAATCGTCATTTAAACGTTTTTTAGAACACTTATCGCGCATTTTTACTCTTTTTAAATTTCAAATTTTTCAGAAACTATTCATAGAGAACATTTACATCTTATAAGTAACTACCCTGCATAATTTCAAGTTGCTAGCCCCTACAGTATCACAAAAATCACAATTTAGAACGTTTCTTGCTCCTGCAACGCCAGGTGGTAGTGAAACCGACATAAAATAGAGCCTATGTTATAACAGGGATTGTCACCATCAATTTCCAACGATTACTTTTGAAATCGGTTTGATACGGTAGTTCCTGAGATTCCGTAAATATCGCCATTTAGAACGTTTTTTGCTCCTGCAACCCCTTTGGGACAGTGACAGCGACATAAAATATAACTTATATTGGAGCAAGGGCTGGCACCGTCATGTTATCGCCATTATTTTTTAAATCGCTTTGATACTTCCTGGGATTGCGTATAAATCTCCAATTAGAACGTTTTTTAGAACGCTTTTTGCGCATTTTCACCCCTTTTTAATTTCGATTATTTTAAGAAATGTCCTTAGAGATAATTAGTATCTTATAAGTAACTAATATTCAAAATTTCATATTTCTAGGCCCTTCAGTAACGCTAAAATCGCATTTTTAGAACGTTTTTTGCTACTACACCCCCTTTGGGGTAGTGGAACCGATATAAAATATAACTTATATTGGAGCAAGGGTCATTTTGTCGCCATTATTTTTTAAATCGGTTTGATACTTCCTGGGATGGCGTATAAATCGCCACTTAGAACGTTTTTTAGAACGCTTTTCGCGCATTTTCACCCCTTTTTAATTTCGAATTGTTTAAGAACTGTTCTTAGACATCATTTATATCTTATAAGTAACTAATATTCAAAATTGCATATTTCTAGTCCATTTAGTAACGCTAAAATCTCCTTTTTAGAACGTTTTTTGCTCCTGCACCTTCTTTGGGGTAGTGGCACCGACATAAGATATAGCCTATGTTCTAAGTTGGGCGAATACCATCATTTTGATACCATTACTTTTGGAATCGGTTCGGTAGTTCCTGAGCTTATCTCCGACAAATAAACAATTTTTACCTCTTTATAATAGGAAGTATGATACTATTAAAAAAATGGCCTTATACTTGAAAATTTTAAAAATACTTATACTTAACATTTAATAATCTCACCTTTTGATAATCTCCCTAGAATTAATGATTTAAAAAGAAACACGTGTTTCGTAAATACGTACTTTTACTCGGATATCAGTTTTTGACACCAAATGAAAAAAAGTTTTCAAAACAATAAATGTATCAATAACTGTATTTTAAGTAGACTTTTTAATGGGTGGAAGTTTTCTAATGATCATAATTTTAGAATATTGTAGATTTTATAAGTTACAGAAAATACGATGTAGTGTTTTAAAATTAAATATAGAAATCTGCCGAACAATACATTCACATACTCGACCCCCTTTCGAGAACTTTCCCCTTTCTTTCCTTTGTTTTGTTTTATATAATAACTATTTTAATTTGAATTAATCGAAGCATTAACAGTATTTTTGAATTAAACAGTAAGTTTTAACATTAGTACTATAGGAACATTTTCGATTATTTTTTATTAGTTTGAATTAACCGAGTCAGAATTCTTGCGAATCCACGTTAATAATAAATATGACTCTATTTTACTACACATCGTTGTATTTCTAAAAGAATACATGGGCTTAACAAGTAAAAATTAAATTTAAAATATCAAAAACCCCGGCTGCTTAAAAAGAGAACTAATTAATTATTTCTCATCAATGTGAATCTATTTTTTATGTTTTTAATATGTACTTGCATTGATGACTTTTAAGTTGTGTTTAATTGTTAGTTCCTATCTATAAACACTGTTTTGATTAGGTCTATAGATGTCTATGAAGGTTAGAGTTGCAATAAAGCTAGAGGTCCTACCTCCACAATTTCCAGGTTGAGTAATATTTAAATGGAGCTTCTTACTGTAAAATAGTCAATGAAAAATCGTCTTCATTTTGAAAGACCTATCTAATGATATACCACTCAATATGGTGCGTAATTTATTTTTTGTCTGTACCACCATTTTGAATTTATAAAAACAAAACCTAGCCAATAACCATGGACGGTTAAGTCGAATCGATGGAGACCTCATTCATTAAAATCCATCCAGACGTGGGGATGTTTAGAGTGTATAAAGAAATCCACATACCCAGATACGCGTGAAACACATAACCCTTCTTGGCAGTCGGGTAAAAAATGCCCGTTGCTCACTCTATATTCCGATTTGTAAATTTGTTTAAGTAGTCTATCCAAATACTTGGAATATGAAAAGTAAATGTATCATTACAAACCTTTTAACCTCTTAAATAAATTTCATTTGCCTCCCTTATAAATATCTGTGAATTAAAAAAAATAGATCTATAAATCAATCTACCTTCGTTAAACAGGACTTTAATATCATGTTTTTTATTCAGTCTTGACAGGGCTGCATTTCCTCTGTTATGTTTTAAATCTGTAGATAATTATATTTTATATTTCTGTTCCAAAATCCTCAGTTATATTCTATATTTGCAAGATATTTTATATCATGCAGATATAAAATATAACAGACTAAATACAGCTTTGACAAGAGTGAATGAAAAAAGAGAATATTAACATCCTGTTTAACCCTTTCAGTGGTAAGTAATGTGTTTCTGTAATGTCGAATTCACACCGGAATCTTCAAAATTTTTTATTGCAAAATAAGGAAAACAATTTGATGATTTTTTTTTTTTTTTCACCAAAGTTAGAAAAGTGAGATTGAATAAAATTTTTCTCTGCAAATCTTAATTAATCCTATGTGGGATATAATATATACCACAGCCCCTCAATGGGTTAACGAAGGTAGATTGATTTATAGATCTAATGTTTATTTACAACTATTTATAAAGGAGTCAATTAAAATTTATTTAAGGTGTTCAACGGATTGTAATGATACATTATATTTTTATATTTCCAGTATTTTCGTAGAGTGGTTAAATAGCTTTAGGAATCTGAATATAGATGGAGCAATGGGTGATATTGAGAGTATAGAGGCAGCATATGTTAACTTTTTAATATATGCTTTTTTCCAGTTTTAATGTGCATTATATTTGTGCTTTTGTATATTCTGATGGGGATTCAATGAATGAATCGAAACATATTTTATGAAATATATGCATATTTATTGGAATACATATGTTATGGTATACTTTAATAGTGGACGCAAATTAAGATTTTGTTTTTGCGTTCAATAATTGTATTACCTAAAACAAAAAATTATGTCTCGGGTTTGTTATAACTAGACATGATATAGATATTTTCTAATAATTGCAGATGTCACAAAAATATTTATTTTTTAATATTTTCCTCGTTAAAATATTATTTTTTTCATAAACAGAAAAGGGGGCAATATTACTTTTCAAAAGTTAAATAACTCTTATAATCTTGGCATTACTGTTATATTGAGTACCATAAATGGAAAGAAGATTATTTCAATTTTATGACCATAATAAACAACATCGTGAGGACAATAAAATGAATGATAATATGTTCTACCGCAGAATTTTCGAAAATTATAAAGATATTTTTTAAGGCTACACAGGAATAATACTAGAGTGTTTTATTAGTACTATCGACATATTCTGCCTTAATGAAAAGTTTTTCCAGTTTCTTATATGTTTCTGATACAGCTATTTATAATAATCGTTATTATGTGATTTATGGGACTTTTTGCATAGTAACATGAAAGAATAGATTGATTTGTATACGATTTAGAATTTGTTAGCACTTAATAATTACATGGGTACAAATAATATCATTCTGTGAAGTTCTTTAAAGGCGTGTTAAAGACGAATAAAATGTATTTATAAGAATAAATGTCAAGAAATAAATGTTATTGTATTTTTTTTTTTCAAATAGTTAATCCTTTTTAATTTCCTCATAAACATAAAAATGAAGAAAGCAACATGTTAATATCTCTACTAAACATACTTTCTGTGATAGTTTAAGTACACTATACACAGGTTTAAAAAATATTCATATTTCATAAGTGTAATAAACGGCTCAAGAACCAGGTTTTAATAGTTTAATAAAAATATTTTCACACCATCATAAAAATAAATTTCAGTTCTCTTTTAGGAAAACGATAAAGTGGAGATATCAGCACATTTTTATTTTATGGATATGACTATAAATTTCGTAATAGTTTCAAATTAATTTATTCACAAGAATCTTCAGACGTCGTGCGCTTAAGGGATTTTTTTTAGGACAAATATCATTATTTTTTATAGAAAAATAAATCTAGGTGAAACGCGTGAAATTTCGCCTATTGAAGAAGAAATTTTTCCATAAGAAAATACTGGTACCGAAGAATTTTCCAGTCGTGAAATTTCAGGACAAGTACCACCCCTAAACTTTAATCTGTGATGCACGGAAATGTCTGGGGAATATGATCGAAAAAATATTCACATGATGCTTGAATGTATATAGGATGCAAGTGCAACGTTTATAAGTCATATAAAAGAATGTTCTAACATTACATTTCCAAATTTCTAAATATCGATATATACGACAGACAAAACAGGAAATGTTGTCGCATTTAATATAAAAAAAATAACCTATTTAAACTGCATCATAGAGGTAACAATCGATAACCAGTTTCTCTGTAATTTAAAATATCGTTCGAAATGTAAAAATAACCCACTTTTGCATAATATTATTTAATGATACATAAATAATATTACGCAAAGTGTCAGCTTTTACATATGATGAAATTCAAAATATTTATGTTAAAGAAAATGTTTGTGCTATAAAGATCTACATAAAATAGCAGAAGAAACAGTCTAATATTGATACATTTCTTTCAGCCAGATGTGTTTTCGATATCGTAAATTGATTATTTACTATCTGCTTATAGTACGAATATTCTTTTCGCGATAGATAGTGAATAGCGGGACATATTTGAATTCATCTAATAAAGGATATAGTATATTGATAACGGATAAGCTACAAAGACGAATATCAGATGGAACACAAATGAGAATTTCTGAGTATATTGCTTTTACGCTTTTGTTAAGATACATTTATCTGAATCAAGCAAAGAACAAGTATGTACCAATAGTATATTACAAAAATAATAACATTCTGTACGAATTGTCTAAAAATGATAATGGGTTGAAAATTAATGTGAAATATGCGAAATATTTTACAATTTTTGATTAAAACATTTTATAGAAAGTAGATTAACAATTGGTTAACAAAAATTTAATTCATGTAAAATACTCAAATACAATGAAAATCAAACCTCCAGCAGTTACCATAAATAGCCTCCAATGTATCCTGTTCTTTACTTGTATATAAATTACTGTATATAAATTTATTTTTAGTCTACAAAAATATTTTAGTCCAGTAAATATAATTCAGGTGGGAGCATTACTAAATTATAAACCACTATTAAGTAAATCTATGTAAAATACTTTAATTCTTCTAGTATATTCTGTATACCTTTGTATATCATTTATAGAATTTATTCACACCTTGCAATGTGTGAAAACTTTTTAATGGATGAAAATGCAGAGAAAAGTTGAAAACGCATTTCCTTCAGTTATCGCTCATAGACATCACTGAAAAAGAATTATTGTGATGTGTCCCTTTAAATGAATGATAAATGCTACGCACTCTATATTCTATAGTAATTATTTTATAACGCAGCGTAATAAGGTATATCGTTAAGTTTCAAATAGTGTAAATTCATTAAAATAAGCTGTAAAGCATTTTTGACTGTTGATCTTTGTGTAATTGAATTATTTTATTCATCACCCTATAAATTAATGATACATTCCAAAAAACTATCCATGTATGTTAAAAAGTGTTAAAAAAAAAAAAAAAAAAAAAAATGTATAAATCACATGAACATATAAATACAGTAGCACGTGCCTGTTTATATTTCATATTTCCTCTCTCTTTCTCTCACCCCCCCCCCTTCCATTCAACCTATTTCATAATTCATCAATCTGTAGATCTATTTATATTTATATATGCATATGGCGGCATATTTCGTTACACCTATTTCTTATCTATGTTTTGTACGTAAATGCATTGTTATAAGAATGAAACTAATTTACTTAGATCGATAAACGATTTCAAAATAAATCCATTAAAATCCATTTTCTAACCCACATTTTGACCTACCTCTTAGCCCGAGATTTCACTTTTTTGTTTTTTGACTTTGTTTATTGACTGTTTTTCGAAATTATAATACGCATAAGAATTTTGATAATCATTTGCTTATGTATTTCGGTATGCTAATAGAGGCATCAGTATTTGATTGGCCTATTGATGTAGCAAAACATGCTCATTTAATAATAGGATATTACAGACGAATTATTCACGTATGCCTAGTTGCCTAAGAGGCCAAACTTTTTCAGCTAAAAAAAAAAAAAAAAAAATCTGTGGCTGTACGATACACGAAGGATCAAGGCCTACCGTGCCCAACTCTGTTTACTACAGTGCCCAACTTGACCCTGGGCTCCGAGATGCTATGCAGCATGTGCCCCAGCCCGGGGGGTCAACACAACGTGAGACCATCGGTGCTTAGTTCCCAAGTAAGCTAGGTACTCATTTTATCGATCCCGAAAGGATGGAAGGTTGAGTGAACCTTGCCCAGCCGGGAGGAGAACTCTCAACCTGTATCATGACAGACAGGCGTTTAAATACAGATAATTTCTATTAATTTCTATTAATTGCTATTAACCTATTTTTTTACTTCTATTGACTGATGATTATTTATTAAGCCCAAATAAATATGAAAACCAGTTTACATTTAGAAACATTAAGCAGAAATGCATGCAGAATAACATTTAGTTAACACTTATAGGGGTTACATGATAATATTTTGCCATTTGGCACTTATTATTGGACTTTTGGTGAACTATAATGTGTTCCTTGCGTGTAATAATATGCATTCAAGGTCTTTAAGTCTGATTTGTTACCACTGAGAGATAGTCACATCTTTGCTGTACCTCTTGCCCCTGACGTCTTTTTTATATCCTTATAAGGTGTTCATTATTAAATCTGCAAACTATTAAAAGCATTATAAAAATATTGTATTAATAAATAGATGTTACTGTTTAGCGTAAACACTAAAATAAGTACATAATTTAAAATTATTATTTTTTGAGCAATTTTTATTATGTATCTCAGGAGTGACTTGAACATCAAAACCAACAGAAACATAAATATTTTGAAAATAAATAATGTGAACGTTTAAAAGGTGTACAATCTTAAAAGGCGACTAATGTAATGAAGAATATGTTACAAGTTTAAAATATATATTTCATTTAAAACTTCTTAGTATATGTAATAATTAAAATGTATATTTTAAATTTGTAACATATTTTTCATTACATTTATTATATTATTTATAAATATTTGTTTACTATTTTTCTAACGTTTAATTAATGAAAATGGACTGTAATATAATTTTTTACGAGCAAAATGAAAACATTCATGTATTAAATTTTTAATACATTCACATTGATTTTTGAATATTATGCATATCAGATTTTTGTTTAAAATATAATTTGTAAAAGAAAGACATTTTTTTTTCTTTTTAATTGAGATAATCGAAATAACAAATTTTTACAAATTTAAAAAATAATAATATGATTTTTTGTTGTTGTTGTTATTTCCACATGAAAAATATTTGCTTACGAATTGATTTAGAATTTATTTAAAAAACCAGCCAAAAGTATATGTTCCCGCAACGGCATCTGGAGTGCTTAATGTGTTAGTAAAAACAGTTACAAATTTTGGAAGGATTATTAATACAGCTGTATGATGAAACTATACGTCCCATATATAAAAATTGAAATCCTGTCAACACTTTAGAAACAATTTCAACTAATTAATTCCATCTATGAACTGAGATTTAAATGATATCTACATACTTAATAAAAGTCAAAGGGAACAAACTACTTCGACAAATATTTGTATTCCACATTTAAAATAACCCATGACATAAATTTGCATATCACTTTGACTAAAAGTAAAAAAAAAAAAAAAAAAAAATAATAATAATAATTAACAGCAATGTGGGATTGTGGCCTTTAAATGCTAATAGAAATTTGCATTTTTTTAAATTTTAGATACCGAAATGTTATTTTAATATTGCTATTTTTTTATTGTTCTACTGAACGACTTAAAGATAAATATTTTAATTTTCTAGTTTTAATATTTTTATATGTGTTATGAATAATAAAAATAATATAAAAATATTTTATAACCAATAAATATAATAGAAAACGATTTCTAGTAACTTCCAGCTTATATGACATTTAAATTCATTTCAGCTAGTATTTTTTTTTTATATATATTTTTAATGTTTTAAAATTTCTTAAGATTATGCTGCGAAAGGAAACATTATTGTTATTATTATTTAGTTTATTATAGTATATAACTAAAATATACTTAACTAACTATAATAACTAAATAAACTAAATAAACTAACAATAAAATATTAATATATTTTATTGTTATTACTATTATATTTTAGTAAGAAGGGGGGGGGGGTGAGGTTCAGATTTTTATTTTTAGAACATGCGAATAATTCACATACTTTTAAGTGATATTTACTTAAATCTTGATGTGATTGATATAAAAGTGATTGATGATTGATGTAAAAATTATATTTACTTAAAATTATAAAGTAAAAAAAATATATATTTTTTTTACTTTTTTAAATATTTTGTAAATTGGAAAGGATAGTTCTTTACCATACTTAACGCAGTTGTCGGAAACATACCCCTCCCCCTCCCGTTTCCCGTTGCAATTATTTTGATCATTTTTACTGCGAAATATAAGGTTTTTTTCTTTCTTTTAACCAATTTTTCCCAGATTTAGCGCGCACGTGTTTCCGACAAAATCGAGTTAAAGACATATAGCAAATTAACACCTTGTAATAATACTATGTTAATTTCAAATGCTAAAAGGTGTAAATTAAAACTTTAAAACCGGTAAAAATATGTTTATTTCAAATGTTGACATATATTCAGGCTTTCCCCAAAGGGTTATTTTCAAGATAAAAAAAAAAAAAAAAAAAAAAAAAAAAACGTGCATAATATGAAAGAATACGTGGAAAATTTAATGATGGAATTTCATAGACCTTGCAATTTTAGAAAAATTACTTATCTTGAAAATGACTCGTTGAACATGCAGACAGTCTAAATAAACGTATTTTTACTGGTCTTCGAGTTAAAAAATTAAAATGATAAAAAATTAAAGTTCATTTAAGATTTACTACACAGGGCAGGGCAATGCCGGGTGGTTCATCTTGTAATCAGTAAATTAAATTATACTTTTTTTTTTTTTTTAAATCAGCGGTCTCTCCCACCCACAGCCACCATTAAAATTACTTAAGCAAATATGATTAGCTACGAAAGTAATAAAGTGAAATAAAATTTAATCTCATAATTAAAATAATAAATATATTTTGCGATTTTTCAATAATATTTTACCTTAATTGTTGTTGAATTTAAAAAGGTCTCATGTAACAAATTCGTAAGATAAAATAATATATTCATTGTTTTTGAAATAGATTGCTTTCCAACAAACATTTATTTAGCTGTTAGAAAGAGAGTCTTTGTGAAGAAAATATAACTTAAAAAGTACTTTACAGTACGTAATCGGGTAATTCTCAAAACCCGTACTTAAAAAAAAAAAGAAAAAAAAAATCTCCCAACTTTAAAAACAAGGCACAAATATTAATAATGGAATTTGTTAATTTTAGAATGAAGGTTTTATAGAGATTATCCAACTCCTAAAAATTCAAGCCTCTTAAAATAGATAGAACTAAGTAGATTTAGTCACTATATATATATATATATATATATATATATATATATGGACATTTATTTAGATCATGTATAAATATATAGACAGATAGATAGATAGGTATACAAATTTATTTATTTATATTAGATGTGCAAATATTTCGAAATATTTATATATGCAGAATAAAAGATATATAAATATACCGTAACTTCTAAGTTAACCAAAAGAGAATTTGTGTAACTAAACGTAATGGAAAAAATATATCCAAAATATTTTTTAAATAAAATGTATTTCTTCAAACTTCTTGATTTTTCATTTGGTTTTAATATTTTCAGTTATTTAGTTGTAATCAATATTTGTAAATATTTATAGCTTTCGACAATGTTTTAATTAAGTAAATACTTTTGAAAAGATATTAAATCCTTAAGGATGAAGTTTTCTTTGCAGGGCATGTAATTGACTAATTTACATGTAAATGAATCTCCAGGTTTCACCTCATCAACAGTACATTAAACAAACGATGCTTCAATGTAAATTAAATGACAAACATCAAATAAACAAATTAAAATTTAATTTTAATTAAAACAGAGCGTGTTGTTAAAAAAATGTACATGTGCAGTTGTTAAGAATTATTTAACGTTTAAGGAAATTTGTAATAAGTTCATATTTGTTTAGGGGATATCGTTGGAATTCTTTAAAATCTTCAAAATTAAAATTTCTTGTTATTCATATTTTTAAATAGCTTTATTCAGATTATATTACTGGTAATATGACTATGGTTATATATCTTATTGTGTTCAGTATTATGCTATTATTATGTTATTATTTTTATATATTTATAGAAAATGCATCAGGAATTAAAAATATTCTTCGCAAAAGTATTGTTATTGTTTGCAAAACAATTTTTAAATGTTAATAAATAAATGATAATATATATGTATATATATATATATATATATATATATATATATATATATATATATATATATATATATATAAACACTGCAAATTGAAATGTCTGAATTTTTTCAGACACTTCAAACGTCTTAATTGCAACCATTTTTTTAAGCATTATACGCAGCCATGTTTGACCACGTTGAATCCTAGAAAAAATTTTATCCATGGTCCTGCCCCTCCACCCCATAGAGTGCGATTTTAGGGGCTCTGAAAGTTGGTATGCAATTTTCTTAAAGCTGTTAATTTAAACATTTTTCAACAATGTACATTATAATCAGTATTTTGAACTTCTACAGTATAATACGATTAATATATATATATATATATATATATATATATGTGTGTGTGTGTGTGTGTGTGTGTGTATCTAAATACAATAAATCCTCTCAATAGGGGTTTCAAGGGAATTTATCCACCATTCGTTGCCGAGTTGCATGTGATTGAGAGGTTTTACTGTATTTAGATTTTTTTTAATTTTTATTTTGTCGGCCTTAAATGTTCAAGATTTTTATTATAATCGGCCCACTATCGAAAAAATTTAAAATATAAACTTTACAATAATTGCATATCTAATTCGGGGCACCTAAATTTGTAGGGAGGGTGTAGGGGACACTTCCCAGTTTGCCCATGCTTCAATCAAATCCTTCTTCTGCAAAAAATCCAATCCTGCATTATGTTCACTAAATAGAGATGTCCGGTATTCGGGAAGTGCTCGTTATGGAGACTAATGGACATTCCCTAACACTCGACAGCTCTATTTAACAAAAACTTTTTAATAGCAAAACGCATGCACATTTGTTTATTTTTACCTAAAAAAAACAGACATGTCTGATTCCTTGGTTGGCACCAAAATACTCTCTATAAAAAATAATAGTTGATTCTTATAGATTTTAATCTTCTAAATAAAAATATGGTAACGAAATTACCGTATCACGTACGATTTTTTTGGTAGGAGAGTTTTGCTTTTAAATTTAAAATTAAGATATTTTATATCTTGCTAAAACATGAGTGAAAAATTTTTTAACCATAAAATATAGATAATAACAGGTAAATTACCTGCAAATAAATGTATAATTATAATTACCAGATTTACAGCGGCATAAGGTGAATGAAAATATATTAGTGGATAGCAAATAGTAAATTCGGACACGAAAAAGGGAGGGGGGATAAAAAAAATGCTTTACACAAGTATCAACAAATAAAATTTCCATGCTATATTTTGTCACTTTGATATATAAGACAGTCAAAATATTTCTTTCATGATTTCAATTTTATCTAGCATTGCAAATTAATATAATAATCCTTCCATGTTTGTTATTATTGTAAAACTGTTTCTCGGAAAAATGGTACGTGCTGGAGCATTTTCATTAACATATTTAGACACTTATTTAGTTTGCAAGGAGAAAAATTTTAATTTTTTTACCGACCAGTGATTATCGAACAAATTCCACAGTCCCATAATGTCCACTATTGAAGGCAGAGCCTTTACGGTATTCGGATAAATATATATTGTTTGTTTCTAATCTTATCCTGTTCTAAAAGTTCGAAATATTCATTATAAACAGAGCAATGTCGAAAGAGATTTAAAATACCAGCTTTACAAAACTGCACAAAAATTCCCCCCGCCCCTTCAGAATAAAAAGAAAATTCATATCATTTAAAAATTAAATTCTTCTTTTAAATTTATATTGCTACATAGACGAGTTTTTTATACATCAGATGAGAATCTCAAGAGCTATTTATTTAATAATAAATAAAAAATAAATAAATATTCTATTTTAAATAACGTGCAGAAAAAATTACTTATAATTTCTAAACTTCTTTTGTCTTAAACATACATTTTAATATCTAATTGTCATTTTTTTTTAAGTTTTTCATGTAAGTGATGATAAATAAAATGATAAAAACCGCAATTTTAATCAAAACTAGTTATTAAAGTTAATGTATATAACTCTAGCTTTTTTTAATTTCAAATTTATTTTTTTCTAAAAATAATTAAGAATCAATATTAAAATTGATTTCAAATGAAATATATATGTATATCTTTAAGGATTTTAAAGTTACAGTAAAATGCATAATTACATGAATGTAAGAATATATATTTCTAGAATTAGTTGTTTTTTCGCTAACAGATTCAAACCTAACTTATATTTCATGCAATATTTTATATGGTACTATAAACAAAATATCAAAACCACTTACTGTTATCGATATCCTTGACTTGATTTAAAAGATCTGTCATAGTGAATGAATAACAAAATACTTGCATCTTTTTAAAAGAAACCCCTTCATATATCCTAGTAGTTGTGTTAAAATAATGAAAATTTTCCATTCTTAAAGCACAACCCGTTGGTCTAGTTTGTAAGTCTGGGGATAGTTCTTATTCGCAAAGTTTTGACGAGATGAATAACCCTATATTATCGATGAAAAGCGATAAAAAGTAATACTATCTCTGTTGCGCGCTCTTTGTAGAATTCTTGGATGTAATTTTCAAGTGTTTCTTTTCCGTTGTTATATCAATATCTGAAACGCATATGATTCACGCAGAAATCCAAAATGCAAGAAACTTCTAAATATAACACTTCCAGAAATGACGCAGCCACAGTAGAATTATAATGACAAAACTTTTCACAGTAAAAAATAGGATCGGTTAAAGATGTGAACTGTTGTAAAACGTTTAGATTTGAAAGCGACGTTGGACTCAGAACTCGAATTCGGCTGACAAATGAGAAAAAAGATTGAGTCAGCATTACGCCAGTCATTACGTCAGCATACGGTTTACAGTATGATAAGTTCATTAAAACTTTTTTATTAGCGGGAAATGGAACGCTGTATAAGAAGAAATCAGAAGCATTTTACTTTCTTTATTTGGCATTTTTCGTAATTCTTACACTTATAAATTATCTGAATATGATAATTACAGTTTTTATACTTTCAGGCAGAGGGTAAAAAACATATGATAAATAAAAAAAAAATCGTCATAACGCTTCTAAATAATACATTTATTATGCATAATTGCAGACAGGAGGGCGGTTGCAGGCCATTTCCCTTCCCTGTTTTTTTTTTAATTTACTGAATTAAATTGTCTTTATAATTTCCTTTTGACGTTCATATATTTTAATTTATCTTAAATTGGAAGATAAGGGGTGTTCATAAGGCAATACCATCCACCAGAAGGAAAGAAATGTTCTGCATTTTGAAAAATGTTGTTAGAAATTTATTTTTGAATATTTAATAGTTCTTACTTCTTATTTTTTTTTATATTTCTTTTATATAAAAATTCTTGTACGAGATGTTCTGACAAAAGATTCTTAGTTTAACTTATTTCATGTTTATATTTTGCATTTTAGTTAGGCGAACTAGACAGGGGACTCCAGGCACATCTGTTCAACCTTTCCCCTCCATACATTTTTTTCTGAGAGCAATCATATCTCTTTGTATTTAGGGAGCGGCCTTTACGTATACAGATGAGTGGAAGTAGTTTTTGAGAAACTTTATATTTTGTGAAAAGTTTCTTTAGCATTTACTTTTGCACCAAATATAATTTAGTTCGAAAGTTAGTAAACGGGCATTTACAATTTTGGCAGACGTCCTCATGGTCAAATCAAGACGCTTATTTTTTACACTAATACCAAATTATAATATCAATGCATTTTATCCATTCGAAAACATTTTCAGATGGTGCTGCCAGATATATTGCGATACAATTGCATATTAGGACACCAGAAGCGAAGGGGTATAAGTCACAAAATTGAAAAATAATTGAAAATAAGTACACAGTCTATCTGGAAATATTGCTATTTGTTTTATGATTGCTCTCAGAAAAAAAAATGTAGGGAGGGGAAACGTTGGACAGATGTGCCTGGAATCCCTTGCCTAGTTCGCCAAACTAAAACGCAAAATGTAAGAGATTTTCTAATTATCTGTTGCATTCTAGAGGTCAACTACTCAAGCTCTATAAATTACTTAACCTCCTTAGTCTCTACTTAAAATTTAAAAAATATATTGTACCCCACTTTTCTTCCACAGTTATTGAAATAAGAGTTCAAAGACCGCTATGAAATTAGGAACAGTTTCATATTTTAAGTCAGACACATACTGTTGATGTTCATCTTTAAATTAAATTTACTCCAAATCTAAAGTTTGTCACTTGTATCCCTTGGCCTCTGGGGTCCTCATATACAATCGTAGTTTCCTCATATATACAGTATGATACAACTGTATTACATTCAGACATATCAGTGCCGGAGTTTCTACATGTCTTAATTTCAGACACATGATCATTATTCAGACATTTTTCTCAGTTCATTTATACCAACTTTAATTTATTTTCTAAAATAAAATGTATGCAGTGGGAACAAAACACAATTTGATCGAAGGTTTATTACGAAAAATTTTATAATTCCTTCTTAAAAATTCTGTGAACTTTCCTTTATTCTTATTCATAATACTTTTAAATTTTATCTAGAAATAATTCTAATATGACGTTCGTCTTTAGCAAAATATAATTTTTTTTATTATTAACTAGTTGCGTAGCAACCCGTTGTGTTGCTTTTGAATTGCATGAGGCAATCGATCTTTTTGCGAAAAATGAAATCTTAACTGTATTGTAAATTTAGAAATTAAATTGTAAATTTTATATTAATCTTATTAAATACAATATTTCAAATAATAAGTTATATTTACAATTTAAGTCAAAACTTTCCCAATAAAAATTCACATATTCTGTAACTTGTTTTGCCTAGAGCTTTTCGCTCTTCCAAGATTTTGCTTGGAATTTCGGAGTTCGTGGAAATGATGTCATTTGGGTCAACTTATACAAAAATTAATTTGTTTGGACGAATTTATTCAGAAGCATTTTATATTTATGAATTAAAATAAATATTTAAAGAATTATTTTTTTTCTCGCTAAAACTTTTCTCTTTTTTTTCTCGCTTTTTCGCATTTTTAATGTCCGCTTCTGAAATGTTTTATTAGCCATCTTTAAGGCAATGGTTGAAAATCTACTTTACGACTTTAAATTAAATGAAAATAACGCACGATGTTTTTTTTTTCTTTTGACGTCAACAGAATTTATCTCAATGTTCCAGTCGAGAGTCGAATTTGTGTTTCTAAAATAAACTAATAATAAATTCCTGAAACTTGAATATGTGTGAGTTAGTATTTCGTGAAATTTTCTTGAAAACTACAATCATTTTTTCACTATTTATTCAAATATACGTTAATTTCAATTTAAAAATGATTTCAAACAATGATACCTAATAATCCTTGTCATTTTCCATTTTCTCTCTTTTATCCACAAAAATGGAGCAATTTTAGTTTCCATCATTACAGAAATGTCATAAAAATAACGTAAAAATTTATATCTCGAAAACTAAACAAATTTTAAAATTCTACGGCCACGTTTAACATCCTCGGACCCATGCGGATAACTGGCGTTAATTTGTTCACCCAACATTCCATATTCTAGGAGGAACAGCTGTGAAATACAAATGGACAGTCACTTTTTAATATAATAGATTGATGAAGTTTTAATTTTGCTATAAAAAATTAGTCAGGGACAAATGCTGAATTATTTATATTATTTTAAGTGCAAATGGCTTATTCCGTAATGGAGCCTGTACGCAATGAATATAGAATAAAAAACATTATTCTTGAAAGTTATTTAAAAAGACATAATAAATAAATCAATTAAGATAAAGTTTTCAAGAAAATTGCATTTGAAAGTAGATTTTTTCCCCTATACAACGGGTGTAAAAATTGAAGATGCGCGATGTTTAGAAATTCAAAAAATTGCAGTAGCAAAGATTGCAAATCCGACATTTAATCGTCAAGCGTTGCCATTCTCAAAATGACGTCAGCCGTACGCACGGACATATTTTCCCTTTATAATAAAGATAGATTTTCAAACGTGAAGTTCCGTTTGTCAGCTAAAACTTTGCATGTGAAAATGTATTCTTTTGGCTTGTGGGTCTAATTTCAGTACCGCGAAGTACAAATTCCAGAAACTGATGTCTTTTAGATGTATTCGTGTAAAAATATATAGTTTTATCAAAGAAAAGGATTGTTTTCTTTTAAATATGGCACTTACTGAAGCATTACGCTAAGTGTCTCAAATTCGGTATCAGCCGAATGAAAATATATTGTAACATTAGCTTTATGAGCGAAAATGTTTTTTAAATAGTGACGTCATTTTCTGTTCAGACACTTAAAATAAAGTTATTTTTAATTGTAATGAGTAAATGGTATCAATAAGGATAAATAAACCCCAATATTTCTTTTTTTTCTGCAACAGTGGAAATAATAGAATTACTACCATTTTGATGAAATTTCAAAAAATCTTTTCAAATTAAATTAAAAATGTAAAAATGAAAATATTTAGAAAAAATAGCTAGTGCGAAGGCATCTACAAATGAACAGCTTTCATTTAAAAAAAGAATTATTAGCAAAATTGGTACAGTAAATAGTTCAAGGAAGATGCCTAAAAAAGCTATCTTGTGTTTTCAATATATAGATTATTTTTTGTCTTTTACTTTAACAGTTGCCAAGCAACTCTATTTCATACAAATTACATTTAAAAGCACATATTTTCCCCAATTCGACTCTAAAAATTTAAATTGTTCGATTACATATATGTTAAATTCGTGGTTATTTATATATTATTATTTTATTTATTTATTGATGAAGCTTTAATTTCGTTGTAGAAAATTAGCGGGAGAGAAATTCTGAACTTATTTTTTGTGTACAAATTGTTTATTAATATTTCGCAATGGAGCCAGCACTTCATTTAATTTATAAATAACAACGAAATAAAGCCAAAACTCACTCGGTTTTATAACAGACGATATTCTTGACATAGCACGTATTTTAATTTAACTTTTTTTTCGGTTTTTATGAGAAAATGCAACAAAAAGATACAGCAATCTACTATTTTCATTTTTCTCCCTTTAGTTTCAACAGAAATGGAGTACTTCAGCTGCCACGATTACAAAAAAAAAGTAATAAAAACTACAAAAAAATTAATATCTTAAAATTAAAATGAGATACAGCTTTCTAACAAATTGCATTTAAAAGAGCATTTTTTTCGTTATACGGCGGTGTAAAAATTTAAAATGTGCGATGTTTAGAAGTATAAAAATTTGCAGTAGAGAAAATTACAAAACCAAAATTTTATTTCAAATTTCAAAGTGTTGCCATTCGCAAAATGACGTATGCGTTACGCACAGATATGTTTGTCCTTTATAATATAGATAGTTTGAAAAGGCTGAGAATATTGGAAAGATTTTGTGCGATTATATTTTATGTATGTTTATTGTATTTTTACATCTGTTTCTATTACAGAAATTGCAAGAAGAAAAAAAAGGGAGTTTTAATTAACGTAATAATACATAATAGTAAAATTTGAGAAATTAGACAAATGAATAAAATATATTTTTAATTGTTTTGCAAAGATTGTCTGACAGTCATGTTTGGCCCTGTAATAAATGAATATTTTTATTTCCTATTTGTTTCTACAAATATTCTTTCCGTATGCAATGTGAGAATTTCACATAAAAGTTATTTAATTTAACGAGACAATCAAAATAGTTATAAATTAAAATAAATATCTACATAAAAATTATCAAGAACAAGTAGTACATATAACTTTCTCAAAATCAACCTAAAAGTATTATTTATATACTGGAATGATATGATAGAATAACTAACACCCTTAATTTTATAAAATATTGAATTTTGCTATAAAACTTAAT
The DNA here is from genome assembly GCA_963932465.1 of Maratus speciosus. Classification (NCBI taxonomy): domain Eukaryota; kingdom Metazoa; phylum Arthropoda; class Arachnida; order Araneae; family Salticidae; genus Maratus; species Maratus speciosus. The sequence continues at coordinate 109,693,829 of OZ010800.1, forward strand.
TTTATTGCAAATCAGCTCTTAAATGTACATTTTTTTTCTAAAACAAATAAGTTAAGTAGCTAAGGGTATGTGTAAGTGAAATGTAGATATTAAATGACTGAATGTTATGAGATAAGAGTTATATATATATTTTTAATTATTTAATTGAGATTTAATAATAAATGGACTGCAAAATAAGACAATTAATTAGTGAGAAAATAATTTTATAAACTCTTTTTCATGTATATGTACTGGAGAAAATGAATTATATTAACAAAAATAAAAGCAGTCATTTGAATATCTTCTTTCATAAAAAAAATGATTCTCTTGGAGAACCTAACTCATGTAGCACTATTAAATATAAAGGCATACCACATTCACGAATTATATGGTTTTCAGCCACTCCTAAATAAAAGAATAGATAAAATATTTTTTGTTAAGTAGAAAAAAAAACAGTATCAAATTTGCTAGATTTGAGAATGTACATTGCATCAGAGTAATAAGGTACAATGAATTTGTATTTTAAAAATGATGAAATGGGAATATTTTATATTTCCTACGTTTGGATATTTTTTACAATTTCCCTATAACATGACTTTTTGTTCTCCGATCGCTTGCAATTTCTCCTTTTAAAATAATTGATTATTATTTATTATTGAAATTTATGGTCTACGAATGTACTACACTGAAACAAATGTTAAATTTTACTATATATAACAAGTTGTGAAAGTCATAAAATGTTTTCCATTATATTTTTAAATCATTACTATATCAATGTGTTTTGGAAAAAATGTTTACTTTCATTCAGATCACTTATCATATCACTGTATATAGAACCACTAAATAATATAAGAATATATATTTTAAACATGATTTCAATATAGATTGCTAATTGTCTTCTAGACGAAACTTTTGCGACTAAATTTTGTATGTAGTTGTATTTACTATAAATATATAAAGAAAACACTTTATTCGCAATATTAGTTGTTTATTATTATTATTATTATTATTATTATTATTATTATTATTATTATTATTATTATTACTTTCTTCTACCTTTACTAGAAGAAAGCATTGGATTCTTGAAAATTTTCGAATTCCGAATTCCAATGATTTATATGTTTTAGGGTTCAGAGATCCCGAAAAACATGTTATTTACAAAATTTTTGCTTCTGAGTCTGTCTGTGACTACGTATGTCTCATTCCTGTACGTAACACAAATATTGTGGGCGCGCCATTTCAGGGAATAGTGTAATGAATTTGCTAAAATTTTATATTCATTTAGTCCTGATATAAGATGTGCTGATTAGTTTTTGGTGAATGTCGCCCACCAGGTGGTGCTTCTGTGGTGCATTTTTCACGATTTTGGAAGTAGCTATATCGCAATAACGAAATCATGGATTTTCATTGATCTTCAGATTCCTTTAGCCCTTGATAAAATTTATTGCTGATCACTTTTGGGTGTAAATCTCCAACCAGGTACCGCTGCTATGCTGTATTATTCATGATTATTGCAATATCTGTATCTCAAGAACTAATGCACGGATTTTCATCAAACTTCCACTCCAGTTATTGTCTGATAAAATTTAATGCTCTTTAGGGTTTTGGTGTAAATCTAACAATAGGTGGCGCTCCTATGCTGCACTTTTCTCGATTTCAGAAATACCTGTATCTCAAGTTAGTCCATGATATTATTTGGTGCTTATTAGTTTTGATGTAGATTACGCAAAAGGTGGCGCTGCTATTCAATTTTTTTTACGATTTCAGCAATAGCTTTATCTCAATAACTAATGCACGGATTCTCATAAAACTTCAGACTCAGTTATCATTGACATAAGTTGCTGCTTATTAGATTTTGGTATAAATCACTTAGAAGATGACGCTGTTATTCAGATTTTTTCAGAATTTACACGATTTTAGCGATAATCATACCTGAAGCCCTAATGTATGGAATTTCAGATCGTTACAATCCTCATGAGTGACATATGCAGGGGCGTAGCTACAGGGGGGGTGTGGGGGGGTGCGACACCCCCCCACTTCGGTAAACTCATATACATTCGGTAATTTCACTTTCGTTCAAAAATTGCATCATTTGGCTCTGATTTTTTTTCTTTTTTTTAAGAATTTTTAAAAATATATTACAAAATTTATTACAAAACAGAAAAAAATGTCAAAACATATTTAAAATTATTACATATTTTCTAATTAGAAACTTCCTTTCTCTTTGCATTATGTAATTTTTTTTTTTCGCTGGGAGGCGATTACAATTTCACTTTTTAGCTATTCCATGGATGTAAGAAGGGGGGGGGTCCATGATACAGTATCCCTTAGAAGATTAAATATACCTTCTTCCTATTTCTATGCAACATCCCTGTAAGCTAGAAGATTAGGGTAGAGAATATCTTCGCTTCATTCAAGAAAGGAATCTGGAGAAAAAGGCCTTGAGGGTAAATGTGTACACTCCTTGACCAATGCAAATGAAATTAGAAGGCCAGACTTCTTGTTCGTTAAAATTCATTTTGCGGGACTCTGAAAGCTATGGGGAGTGAATATTTTGCGGTTTATTCGGGGGACAGGATGTCGCCAGATGTTTACTGTTGTATTGTCTGTTTTTCAAAGCAAAAAATAAGAGAGAACCGGGAATTTTTTTCTTATCAAAGAAAATTAAAACGGTGTAATAAAATTACATCAGCTACTAAGGATGTACCGAATAGTGATTTTGACCGAATACCGAATATTCGGCCAACAGGCGAACCGGATACCGAATATTCGGCTAGCCGAGTAGTAACTATTCGGCCAAATACCAAATATTCGGCTGGTCGAATATTTTAAAATTTTATTAATTAAAAAAGTTTCATGGTTTCTTCTGGGGAAATAAACCAAACGAATATATATATATTTTTAATTCTAAAACAAACAACTCAGCAAAAATAACTTTTCTACCGAATATTCGGCCTACAGGCGAACCTTATACCGAATATTCGGCTAGCCGAATTAACTGTTAGGCCGAATACCGAATATTCGGCCAGCCGAGTAGTAACTATTCGGTCAAATACCAAGTACTCGGCTGGTCGAATACTTTTATATTTCAAAGATTAAAGGCATTAAAATGTTAAATTTAAAAATAATTTTACATAATATTTAATGCAGAAACTTACATTTTGATAAACAAGAACTTTTTACAAGTAAACTGTATATATGGAAAAAATCTGCTTTGAGTTATTTAAGAAAAGAATTTTAAAATTTTATTAATTTAAAAAGTTTGATATTTCATAGCTTCTTCCTGTGAATTAAACCAAGTGAATATACATTTTTTTAAATTCTAAAACAAACAACTCAACAAAAATAAGTTTTCTACTGCTTTTGATTTAGCAAGGAAGTTTTTAAATGCATCTTAGATCAGTGTTTCGAATGGGCGATTATTTTAAGAGATTGTAAACATACACATTGTTCCTAAAAAAATTGCAACAAACTTTCAACAGAGATAATGTGGTCAAGACAAAAAAATTTTGGACAAGAAACAACACCTCATTCCATTTATTCCATCAAAATTGCAATATATTCAGTCAAAAATTCTGGGTATGCAACTACAAGCCGAAACTGAATTTTCGTTCACAATTTTATCAGTAAATGAAGATATTTTAGCAAAATTTGTTTCATATTAATTTAGTGTGTATTAAATGTGATGATATCATTGAAAATAGCTGAATTTTGGCCAGTGACACAGTATAAATACTATAAATTGCATTCTGAATAACGGAATGTCTACCTCATAGTTGTTTAAACATGAAAAGTGGCTATTTCCAGCACTTCTCATCATGATATTATATTTCACAGAAATCAAAGCAAGTTTATTAAAAATATAGCTATGATATCTTCGTTAGGGTTAACAAATGAAAATCCAAGTTTGACCTCGAATGAGATGATATAAACTTTATTTATAACTGAATAAGTGGATTGCGATTATGGTTTTCTGAGCAAAAATTGTCTTTCTTGATGTATATTATCAACCCTGAAAGTTTTTCTGTTTTGATTAGAAGCGCCCTTTTTTGTGAAAAAACAAGAAGCAGATTATTTACTAGAAAAGGTTCAGGAACTTGCATTTTTACATTGTTAATTCCTATGAAAATCCCCATTAATGGTTAATTTTCTAAAGTAATACTTTACAAAAAGCAAATAATGTAAAAACATTCTCTTTTACTTAAATATGATTCTGTTTCTAATTATTATGAATATCTTTATAAGTTGACAGTTAAAAGGAGAAATTGTGTAAGATTTTTTAAAATGTTTTAAAAGTTTTTTTAAGTATTCGGTTTGGCCGAATATCTTGATATTATAACCGAATATTAGGTTAGGCCGAATATTCGGTAACATAGCCGAAAAGGTCGAATACAGAATAGATACCGAATATTCGGTACATCCCTATTAGCAACACTGTAAAAAAAAATACTGCCAGTTTTCCGGTAGGAATCCGAAAAATAGTTGCCCTTGTCGTACCGGAATAATTTCCAACCCAGTTTGGAATAAAATACGTAAAAATAAGAAAATAGTCAGTAAAACAGTATTTTATGGATTTTATTCCGATTTTACGTATTGTATTCCGAGCTGGGTTGGAAATTATTCCAGTACGATAAGGGCAACTATTTTTCCGATTCCTACCGGAAAACTGGCATTATTTTTTTTACAGTGTACTATATATAATGGTATATTGTATCTTCGAAAAACTAAAAGTTTCTTGAAAAAAGTATTAAAAAAATGCGGGAAAAAAACCATTAAGGGTGTTCTCAAATCAAAAGAGCTACTTTCTGAGACATCTCTGAATTCTTTTTTGTTCGGAAATTGGCAGGTGTTGTTATTCATAAACTATGTATTCGAAAGACGTTTTCTATTTTTAGGTAAACGCAAAACATTTTTCAGAAAATATTATCAAAGTTGGCGTTTTGAACTGAATTCCAGACACGGCAGCTCGAGAAAGGCAAAAAACTTGTCGTCGTGTGACCACAATCGCTTTTAACGCGATAAGTAATTTTATCAAAAAATGTAATACTAGTTTCCATTGTATTCCGCTTCAACAGTGAGGCCTGCCAATATGCTTAAAAATGAGACAGAAAATGTGCCTGAAAATTTTGCGTTTTTCAGTAGGAAGCTCGAGAACCGCTTTAAAGAAAAATAATAATAAGATAGAGAACTATAAAATATTGGATTTTTTCCTTTGTAATTTAATATAAACCTAAGATATGTTTTAAGATCTGGATCTCTTCTTATCACGGGGTAGTGGAAGGTATACGGAGATATACGCCGTATCTGGATTTTTTTAAGAAGCTCCGCATACCCTCTGCTTCTCAAATAAAGCATTAGCGTATACTGTATCCATGAATGCTCATGACTTTAGCGTATGCCCTTTGTTTTTTTACGACTACATCACTGGCTCTTGTCATTCAGTTCGACAAGATATTTTTTATTTATATTTTTGAACTTGTTTTAGAATCATCAGTTGTATTGATATATAAAGACAAGTGCATTGATGATAATCATTAATCTTTCTTCTACTTGGCGTTTTGAGACATTCATTTACTTTCTGCTGCAAAAACTGAAAGCAATTTTTTTTTCTTTGTTTTCTGAAATGGAGGGATATCAAACTTAATTTAAATTAATTAAAAAAATCCTTTGACTTGAATCAGGCTAATTTATGTAACAGAATCAACGCTACAGCTCACAAAAAAATGCAAGCAAAGTAATTTTGCAGAAAATAAAATAATTTTCCACACTGTCTCCCCTCTCTCACCTTCTCCATCGAAAAAAAATCTTTTTGTGTTCAACACTTTTTTTTTATTATTGCAAATTAAAATAACAATATTTAATTTTTATAACGGAATCCTGTTTTAAACTGAAAAATGTGTTTATCCATGCAAAATTAATATAATAATATGTGAGAAAAGGATATATAATACATTTACACCTATTAAGAAGGGAACTTGTCCATTTTGCATTTTTTTACTTTATAGTGCAATTCCGTCTTAGAAGATTTTACTGCATAGCATTTTTTAGATTTTTAAGTCTCCAGTACATGGAATATGGATTAACAAAATTAATGATAATCGAAACATTTGCATATAACAAATATGATTTATTTAAAAATAATAATAATTGTCGCAGCCTACGGAATTTCTATAAAAATAATGATTACAAAAAAAAAAAAAAAAAGAAAAAAAAAAAGAAAAAAAAGAAAAAGAAAGAAAAAAGAAAATAAAAGAAAGAAAGAAAAAAGCTAAGATTAAGTATTTTTGATCAGAATTCCTCGTACAGACAAATTTTTAACCAAATCGACGTAAAAATCAATGTTTTGTAAAAATTCACTTGGGCCGTGTCAGAGTTGGGTCGAGATTTTCATTTTTTTCCAGGCCAGGATAGTCTCAGACTGAACTTTTAGCTGCTATAACGCTGGGCCAGGCCAATAATTTTTTTCGACAGGCCTGGCCGAGTTTAGGCCTACCTTTCATAATGCGCCGGCTCGAATTTTTTTCTAATTGGGTCGGCCTGGCCCGGGCCTGAAAATTTCTACCCGTACAAACTTCTAACTTAAAATTTAAAAAGTACTGCAAATTTCAAACTTTGAGTTATAAATAAAAGAAAAAAAAAGAATTATTTTTTAAATATTTTCTGTTGAATTTATTTTTATAGTAATAATAAATAATCAATCTAAATCTGTCTTTTTACACCTCACCCCAAATTACCGCTTTTACCTTTGCCCCCCCTGTTTTTTTTTTTTTTTGGGGGGGGGGGGGGGGGTGTATTCCGAATGATATATAATCAACACAGTCATAGTTTCTATTGGTTAAATCATTGTTTGCAGTTAATTATTATATGAATATGAAATAATTAATGCTACTTAAAATTACTATAGACTCTCGATTATACGAAGTTCAATTAACCGACACACCCGGTTAACCAACCCTCTCATTACATAAGCCTCCTCTCCTCAAGATATGGCTTATTGTTACTTATTGTGCCGAAAAATTAAAAATGTTACCATTGAATTTATTTATTAAATGTCTAATTTTTATTCTTCTTTTCCTTTTTACTCTTTTACTCTAGTAATTATTTATCTTATCGGTTTATTCAAAAAAGGGACTGAATAAAAATCTCAAGGGGCTTTAACATCCTTGAAAAGTCAAAATGTGTCATCTAAGCGGTGCGTATACTTCTTCAGAATTTACTCATTATTAGTCCATCAAGGTTAACATTTGTTACTGAGACCCAGGTATGTTTCCATAGCTTCTCTACAAGAGGTAGAAAGACAGCGAAAAATAGTAAACCAAACAATGAACGGTGGGTGACAGTAGAGCGGCATTTTCTATTCAAATCACCTAGTCATTAAGTAAATACATAAATTAAGAACTGCTTTAGCAAGTTGGCTTTAAAGAAATTAACACACCATATGCATTTTAGCTTTTAACTGACTAAGACATACTCCTTTTTTGTTCGTTCATCAAATACCCCTTAAAATTCACCGATGTGGGTCGCAATAGCAGTACATTTTTTAAAAAAAAACATTAGTGGATTTTTTCAGAAAACATTAAGATGCTTGAAGTTTTAAAAGGTCCTTTCTTTTTCTTGTTTCTTTCTTTCTTTGGAAATCGCTACGAATCCCATTCTTTTCTCAAACAAAAGAGCTCTCTGCAAAAATATTATACAGAAATTAGTAGTGCAGCTTCTTTGAAAAGATGAAAAAGTTTCCACACTTTAAGCGGATCCGCATAACGGTGTCAATTTTCTGTTGTAGAAATTCAACAAAAGGTACACGAAGTGTAATCGTCCCCCACCTCAACCCATAGTGTCAAAAATTATGACGCCATATTGTTTTTGACTGGACATAATCCTTTTTTATTCATTAATTGTCGAAACGTCAGTGAGGTTTACCAATGACACCCGAAAAGTGTTTGGTTTTCGTTTGCTTGTCTGCCTGTTCCGCGAAAACTGCCGTTAAAAACGTTGGATTTATATCTTGGGGGGACGACCGCCAGTAGGGGAAAAAGGACAGTTCAGCCCCATAAGGTGGTGGTGGTGTGTGTGGATGTGGGTGGAATCCACCTTGTGGGTGGAATCCACCTTGTGGATGGAGGAGGAGGGTGGAATCCACCTGTTGGGAGACTTATCCTATAGTAGGAGGGGTTAAATGTTGGAGGGGGCTTAATTTTTGAGGGGGCTTAATTTTTTTTTTTCGAATCGACTTAGAGTAGAGATGGAAATATCATACTATAACATAGGTCTTTTCGAGAGGAAGTATGAAGACACTAAATTTTTCGATGGGCTTAATTTTTGAGGGGGGCTTAATTTTTGAGGGGGCTTAATATTTTTTTTTTCGAATTGATTTAGTATTAGAATGGAAATATCATACTATAACATAGTGAGTTAGGTGTTTTCGAAAGGGACTTTGAGGAGCCTAAATTTTTTAGAGGGGCTTATTTTTTAGGGGGGCTTATTTTTTAGGGGGGCTTAATTTTTAAGGGCGCTTTTTTTTTTTCTGAATTGTCTTAGAATTTGAATGAAGATAAAAATGTCTTATGTTTTCTGAAAAAAATTTTTGATGCTGCCATCTGTATGCGGTAGTGCGAATTTATTATTGAAAATAGTATTCTATTTTTGAAAAGTTTTGAGGAAGGTTTGAACCTGCAAAATAGTCTCTTGGCTCGATGATATGTTGAAGACTTAACTAATCGAGCCAAGAAACTATGTCTATATGTTTAGAATTTAGATATTTCAAAATAAAAAATTGTATTCCCCCTTCTGTATGCGCAAAGAGAGGTTGGTTTCTTAAGATAACTCATTAATACCTATTTTAACTGCTCACTCTGCGAATTCTTTTAATGTGTATGATTTTTATTTTTAGTTTAACTGATTTTATCGATTTTGTGAATGAGAGTTTGATTATTTTACGCACAAATGTATGATCATTTTAGAAAGCCGTGGTTTCGAACCTGCGAACTCCCATTCAAATTTCATTTTTTGTAACTGATAAGCTATCCACTATTCAAACCGCGCCCCCACAATTTTCTAAGTTACTTTTGAACACTATATATTTTAAAAAAATACCTACCTCTTCCTCTTTCTTATACTAGGGAAGTTAATATAATTTATGTTTAAATTGAAGAAATAATTAATTTTTTATATTTCTTTAATAAGGCAAGTCATTTTTTTTATCGATTAGAAGGCTACCAAACGATTTGAATTAAACATTGTTTTTACCAGTATTAATCCTCTTACCTAATTTTAAAATTATACTTTTTCTTGTGAACCATATCATATTCATTTAATCGTTTGAAATACACTTCCTAAACCCTCTTATCAACGTTACTCACTATGTATCACAAACATCCGATAAGTCTAATCAGCTTTTTTCAACAGAAAATAGCTAATATGTAAATATTGATAACTATTGAAGAAATTATTCCACTTGTTTCCAGATTTTAAATGAAAGTTTGAACAGATTTTCTATTTATCGATTATTATAAATTGAATCAACTCATAGTTTGTTATTGCAATAGATAATTATTTGATGATTCTACACTAGTTCTAATGAATTTTAAAACTACTACTTCACTTCAACTCATTCTTTTATACAGTTTAATAAATTTAGTTTGAATTAAACCATTAGTTTGTCATATATTTCACTGAAATAATAAAATTAATGTGTAAAACCTTAGAATGACGAATTCAAAAACGTAACATGATGAATCATATACTTTTTAAACATTACATAAAAACCTTTGGATTGATTCACTTCCTGTGAACCTTCTACACATACTTTTTTATGCCACGTGTTTTTCTGAAATGTTTGCACCAATCATATTACATGATTTGCACTATCGTAATAATTTTTTAACATGCGCCCCCTATGATTATATATAAAATTGAATGAAACGAGACTTTTTCATTAGTGTTTGCTATTTTTTGAGTGTGTGAAGACGCTTTTTTCACTTAAGATAATATGGCTAGTTTTCAAGATGGACATTCTACTATGTTAAGCGATGATGTATCACGTTTGAATAATCAATATTTTTCATCAAGATCAAGGCATGGGATTAATAGTACAACCTAAAGTAGAACTCGTTTCAGATAATGAAGCGGAATTCTCCTCATCGGAACTGAAGAAACAGAAGCCACCTTTTTTGTGTACTGTTTGCAGCAAATCTTTTTCACGAAAAGGCAATTTAAAACAACATTTGATGATTCATTCAGAAGAAAGACCATTTATATGTGACATCTGCCAAAAAGCATTCTCTAGAAAGGCTATTTTGAATCGTCATAAACTATCCCATTTAAAGATTCCTTCCCAACATAAATGTGAATCGTGCGGTGAAGCGTACTCAAGAAAGTATGACTTATTAAAACACATGAAGATCCACAAGTCCTCCAAAAACGATAAATGTATTCAGCGTAGTGAAATATTCAATCCCAACTCCGATTTTTTATATCATTTGAAAACTTCACAGAGAGTTAGATGCAAAATTGATAATTCATCCTCTTTAAAAGATATGTTTTTTGAGAAGGTTAAGCATTTTAAAAGGCAAAATGCGTTAAACATATTTACTAAAACTGTAATCAACTCTAACGAGGAGAATGTTACAGACTTTAACACATTTTTTAATAGTATTCATTCGGACGTTTTAAACGAATTAAACTACCAGATTCAAGTTAAAAGATCGATGAAATGGTATGCAAGTGTACAAGTTGTTGTATATCGTGTAACACAGGAGGGTGTCTTAGAGATTACCACACCCTATTTCCTTTCAAAAACTATACTTGAATTAACGAAACAAAACTTATCTGAACATGTTGAGGATACCTTTGCAAAAATTATTAAGTCCTATGAGAAGTCCACCAGACGTGGTTTTAATTGGACATTAGATAAAATATTGAATTTAGAACTATCTACGTTTAAAATATAACATGATTTGAAATGTTTATACCTTTTTGAAATATGTGTACTCATGTTTTCACTATTGTAACTATTGAAAACGACGAATAAATAATGTGTAAATGAAAAAGCTGTTGTCTGTTTATTTTTGTTAGAACAACTTGTGATTTTTAATAACTCATGAAGTCGTAACGACTTTACTTACTATTTTTTTTTTTCAATTTCTTATGAAATGAATAATGAGTTAACTAACTTTTATTAATTTCATATTGAAAGTCTGAAATTATCCATTGAAATAGTTATTTTGCAATATTTCTAATTTATCATAATTATTTTTAAAGTTTAATATATCACTCGTTGTTTGTATAAACAACTGTTATTGCTCAATAATAATAATAATATTATCATTTATTACCATACAATCCTTTAAAAAAAAGCATAGAACCATTAACATAATATATATCATTAACCACTTTTTTAAAAACTGTTACCTTGTGTTGCCATTGAATTCTTCAAAACAAAAAAGAATAAAACTAAAATCATTATCATTAAATATCATACACCACTTATATAAAAATTGTTACTTTGTGTTGCCATACAATTCTTCAAAAAAAGAATAAAACTAAAACTATTAACATTAAATATCATATACTGTAAATATAAAAATTGTTACCTTGTGTTGCCATACTATTCTTCAAAAAAGGATAAAACCATTGACATAATATATTATTCACCACTTAAATAAACTGTTTACATATATATTTTTTTAGACGTAAACTAAAATTAATGACATTACAAATTCTTTTAAGTGTTTATCTGTAACCGACACTGATTTTTAACGTATATTAAGGGATGTGCTGTTTCTAAACATTCAGTTTCCAACTGATTTTTGTTCTAACTTCATCTAATGTTACCTTTATTTTTTGAAAATGGGTTCTGTAGTAAATATGTTAAAAAGATCTTCCGACAAAGTGGTTTCTTCTTCAAAGTATTAACGTTTAGAAGAACCTAATGATCCCACTTCCGCAAGTGAATTAAATATACCAAGATTGGAAACTCCTAATTTATTAAACACTGACTGTGGGACAATATCACGTGATTTATCCACTACTGATTACTCACCGAATGTGAAATCTGAAATCGATATGAATTTTTTTATCCCTAACTTTGGTGATGATACTACATCTTCCGAGAATTCATGCCAAGAGTCAATTTCTATCGAGGACTATTTGAATATATTTTTCAAAGACATGAATTTTGAATCCTCTTTAACCTCGACCCCAGCTAGTAACATAATTTCACAAGACGAATCCTTTCAAGAACGTATTATTGACCAAGAGGTTTCTGATTCCCAATCAAGCAACCTTTCTAAAGCAAGTGATGAATTACAAACCACAACCCCACCTACGAATGTCATTCCACAGTCTAAAACTAGCAAATCCAATCATCCTATTGTATTTCGAGAAGAACTCAGTGACTGTATCTTTTTAATTTTAAAGTTGCATAATAGACAATTTCATATTCATATTCGAGAATTTAAACGCAGTGGGCTTACTAGTGAAGAAATTCTAACGAAAAATGGTATTATTATGGATGTTAACAGCTGGTTCGAATTTTGCAAGAAAATTTTTTCATTTAATTTGAGATATAAAAGTTCCTCATTTGTTTCTAATAACATGATATTAGTGTTAAATTTTAATAATTCTATCATGCGAATTAAAAATTTAAAGAATTATTCTCAAATTGACTTAAACGAGTATCAGTTGCTGAAATTAAAAGAAAAAATACATGATTTGAATAAGGAACTTCTTCAGCATATATATGTAAACCATATACCAAGCTTAATTAGGCAGAAATGTATTATTGGTCATATATCTACAGAAAATGAACTCATGTTGCAGTCTAAACTTATAACATGTATTGAGAATAATGTATTAACTATACTAAACCGCATTTTTGAATGTGATGGATGTATTTTTAATCAGAAATCTCAAAGCCCTCATTCCTGTTGTATACTAAATAATCGACAAAAATTTGAAAAACTAGGAGAGATGTTATTAACACTTATAGATTTAGATTTTGTTATTTCCTCATTTTTAAACGGAGTGGATTGTGTTAGTGAAAACTTTTTATCAAACATTCATGTAGAAACAATTCAAAACGAATTGTTTAAAATAATAAAATAAAATGTATTGCTATCCTTTTTAATACGTGTGTGTTTATTTTTCTAAAGTGTATGTTTATTTTGTTATGTCTTTTAGAAATTTTAATAGAGTGTTAGACTTAAATTTGCATATGTATATAACTAAAGAAATCAACAATTCTTTAGCAATTAAAAAATTAACACAAGTTTAAAATATTAAACTAATAATCTTAGTACTATAATTTCTACTTTCTAATATATATATATATATATATATATATATATATATGAAACTTAATTATATAAAAAAGTTTTCAATAATAATAATAAGTTTAGAAAATTAAAAAGTTTAAAAAACAAAATTAAGAAACTCATTTAAAAAAATATTTGAAAAGTTAAAAAAAATAAAGTTTTCAAAATTAAAAAATCTTTATAAAAAAAATAATAATAATTAAAAAAAAAATTAAAAAGTTTACAAAAGTTAAAAAAAAAAATATTAAAAAGTTTACAAAGGTAAAAAAAAAAAAACTTGGGAAAAAAAACTCAAAAAAAATTAAGTTATCAAAATTAAAAAAAAAAAATTATAAAAACTTAATACATTAAGTTTTCAAAAGTGAGTTTACCTATTCGTATATGTATACATACATGTGACTTTCATTATGTTTCAGTTTAATACTTCTTTTTATCCTATAAAAGTGTTAGATTAATATATACTTATAAAAATATTTGTAAGTTAAATTTAAAAAAAAGTAACTTATAAAAAAAAAATGTGTACAAAATTAAAAAAAACAAAATCTTTCTAAATAAAAAGTTTTCAAAATTTAAAAAAAAAAACTTTTTAAATAAAAAAATGTTTTCAAAATTTAAAAAAAAAAATTGTAAATAAAAAAAAAGTTTTCAAAATTTAAAAAAAAAATACTTTGTAAATAAAAAAAAAAAAAAAAAATTAAAAAGTTTACAAAAAAAACTTTTTTTATCAAAAATATTTTCAAAATTAAAAAAAACATTGTAAGTAAAAAAAAAAAGTTTTCAAAATTAAAAAAAAATAATTTGTAAATAAAAAAAAAATATATTAAAAAGTTTATAAAATTTAAAAGTTTAAAAAAAAAAACTTTGTAAAAAGTTTTCAAAATTAAGTTATCAAAATTAAAAAAAAAATTTGACAACATGTGCATGAAAAATATAATACAAAATTTATTTCTTAAAAATAGTGGTGCAAATAGAATATAAAAATAGGTGCCAATGGCAGCCCTAAGAGAGAATACTTACATTTTCGGAAACGGTTCCGAAAGTGAAAGTATCCTAGTAAAAAAAAAAAAAACCCGTAAACAAAATCAAAAATGTTTAAAAACGGGATTTGTAAAGATCGATTTCAGTTATACAATGCAAATATATATATATATATTTAAAAATATTGAAATGCAAACGAGATACCTTTAAGAATTCTTTCCATTGGATTAACATTAGCGAGCGGACGTTTTCGCGTAAGTGAAGTAGCCTCTGAAGTTTCTTCAATGATTACGTCCCTGACCAACTATAGGCACAGCATATCAAAAAAATTATGTCTGTCAAAAATGTCTTTCAAATTTGCGATTGCACAAAAAATTCTTAAGCAAAACGACATATTATAAACTTAATATTTCTCAATGATGAAAAACAGGGGAAAAAAATCCATTTAAAAGGTTGTGGAAAGTTATTTTTTAGTAAAACATCTTTCTATGATCGCATTCAAGATTTACATAAACGCATTTTCTGACATTTTGCAATTGCTTATAAATTAAGTTAGCGAATTACTCACCCTTCCATTTATCTCTTGCTTATGTAATATATTTGCTCTTTAACTAGACATAAAACGATTTCTTTTTAAACTTATTTAAAAATATTTATATATAACTACTCTGTCCATACTTCACTCAACAACCTTACTTTTCTCAGAAGTAAAGCAAATGGAAAACTCATCTCCATCCCCCCCCCACCCCCACGCACACACAACGTGCTTCTCTAATATTATAATGACCATTCATTGGAAGAAATTTATATGCATATATTAAAATCTTATCAATATTTAAAAAAATAAGCTAAAGACGTTCCTACTAAAATACTACAATAATGGCAAATCTTTAACTAATATTTGAGATATAATACTATTTATCTAAAAATAAAGTTTAACTTTAATTTTGAAGCAATAGCAATATTTTTACAATATCATTAAAACTTTGTATATATTTTAAAAGAAAAAAAAGGTGTGGTGTGTGTGTGTGTGGGGGGGGGGGAGGCAATGGGCAAACAGATTTGCACTGATTAAATATAAATTATCCATATCTAAAGTTTGACTGTTTAATAAGACCGACCTTAATAATAATTTAAAAAAATCATAAAAACACATTATGTGCAAAAATAAAAAGAAATTGAAAAATACAGGTTTTTCAACAAATAAAATACAATAAATTAATTAAATTTTATAAAAAATAAAATAATTATTTAAAAAATATATAGCATCATAACTATTTCTTAAATATTTAAAAATATTTTCCTTATCAGTAAAAGTTGGTAAATATATTTTAATAACCCATAATGACTGACAGATTGGTTAAAGTATATCTCTCTTTCTGAGCAAGACTAATAATAAGACAAAATATAATCTAATATCATAAGTTCAGTTTGTAATCACAAATTTTTATGCATATATTTTTTAATTAATTTGTATATATCACCATATAATCAGAAAAGTGGCCTCGACCTCTCAAAATTAAAGGGGAAAATAAGTAACTAAACATTTCCATAGATTATTTTTAAATGAGTTTTATGTTAAACACATTACATTTATTTCATGCTATATTCAATAGATGGCGCCATCAGCAAAGAGGAGATGAGAAAAGTGAACTTATGGACTTTCGGACAGTTGCGATTTATCCACTCGTTTCGAAAACACCTAACTCACTATGTTATAGTATGATATTTCCATTCTAATACTAAATCAATTCGAAAAAAAAAAATATTAAGCCCCCTCAAAAATTAAGCCCCCCTCAAAAATTAAGCCCATCGAAAAATTTAGTGTCTTCATACTTCCTCTCGAAAAGACCTATGTTATAGTATGATATTTCCATCTCTACTCTAAGTCGATTCGAAAAAAAAAATTAAGCCCCCTCAAAAATTAAGCCCCCTCCAACATTTAACCCCTCCTACTATAGGATAAGTCTCCCAACAGGTGGATTCCACCCTCCTCCTCCATCCACAAGGTGGATTCCACCCACAAGGTGGATTCCACCCACATCCACACACACCACCACCACCTTATGGGGCTGAACTGTCCTTTTTCCCCTACTACCGCCTCGATCGCCCCCCTCCCCTTTCCTGGATCCGCGCCTCGGGGAATCTCCTGTGATAAATATGCTTTTTTTTCGCGGCCCTTTGACAAAATTTGCTTTTTTTTCAGCGATTCTTTGACAAAATTCGCATTTTTCCGAGATCTTCTGACGAAATTAGCGTTTTTTCCGCGATTCTTTCGCGAAATTTGCATTTTTCCCGCAATTCTTTGGCGAAATTTGCGTTTTTTTTCTGCGATTTTTCGACGAAATTTGAGTTTTTTTCTGCGATCCTTTAACAAAATTCGCTTTTTCCTGCGATTCTTTGACAAAATTTGCGTTTTTTCCGTGATTTTTTGACGAAATTCGCGATTTTTTGACTAAGTTGCCGTTTTTTGCGCGATCTTTTGACGAATTTGGCGACTTTTTTTGCGAACGATTGACGAAATTGATTTTTTTTCGACGACCATTTGTTGGAATTCGCGATAAGCGGTGGATTTATATTTTTTGGGCGGGCGATCGCCCCCCCCCCCCCGTGTATCCGCGCCTGCTGTGAATTTTGTATTATTTACCTGAATAAAATCAACTGAAAAAGTACTGTAAGTGTGCATACATATACATATAAATACACGTATGTAAGTACCACAAAAAAATTTTCTTCATAATTGAAATTTCTCTGGTGTGGAAAGCACCTCACCTGATCAGTTAAGGGTTAAAGTCTTTAAAATTACTTTTTTCCTCTGCTTTATTCGTAATTGTGCAATTCTATAAATAAATCAGCAGTTATCTACTTCACTCCCTCCATTCATAATTTTTACTACCCTCGCTCCCCCCGGTTTGTAAAATTTTAAATGGTTGAAATTATTTATTTTTTTGTTAAAATTTTTTGTCTGTTTATTTATATATTGCTCAAATAATAAATAAATGTCTAATCCTCCCCCTCCCCCCTCGCCCAACAAAAAATAATGCGAAAGGATACAAAGTACAAACAAATACAAAATTTAAAAAATACAAATTTTACTATGAACATTCGGTAAATTCGATCTCCACACCCCCCCCAAACGAAATGCTCTAGCTACGCCACTGGACATATGTTGCCATTTATTTTTTGCACTGTGATAGGGAAGTATTAACATGTTTTAGATAGAAGAAAGTTTTGAGATTGCCACATCCAACTAGTTTTTTATTTATTTTTACAGGCAATTTTGTGTTTGGTAACGACCCAGTATATTTGAAAATGTATTAAAAATATATTTAGCTATAACAGCAATAGATTAATATTTACACAATTATTCTAATTGGTAAACAAATCATATTAGATGTAAATTTCTAACTGGGCGAAAAATGTCCGGACAAGGATTCGAACCCGGGACCTCCTGCCTGAAGCCGCCAGTGCTCTGCCATCTAACCTATCCCGGACGATTCTGGTCGAACTTTTCACCCAGCTAACCTTGATGATTACAGCATCTGGTCTGAAACCTGGTTCAGCTCAACAGAAAAAATCTCAGGTAATGGAACTCCAGAAATCGCTGGATACGAAATTACACTAGATTAATATTAACACAATTAATTCTGTTGAGCTGAACCAGGTTTCAGACCAGATGCTGTAATCATCATGGTTAGCTGGGTGAAAAAGTTCGACCAGAATCGTCCGGGATAGCTCAGATGGCAGAGCACTGGCGGCTTCAGCCATGAGGTTCCGGGTTCGAATCCTGGTCCGGACATTTTTAGCCCAGTTGGAAATTTACATCTAATATTACAGCAATGTTTATTAATTGTTATGTGTAAAAAACATCTCCAATTAACTGCAACGTCGAAGAAAAAACAAACAAAAAGGTTGGAGAAGACAGTTGGCTATTTACTTCAAATTTAGTCAAACCTTAGTATAACTGTTACCACAACACTTATATCGTCAAATGAATGTCGTCGAAGCAGTACGTGCACACATACAAAAGTCTATATAAGTTAAATTGGGGAAGACGCAAGTTTCTTCCAAGTACTTATATGTGTCAACATATAGCAATACCGACCAGCTTGTGTTAGGTGTCTTGTCCCCGTTTGCATGTAGTTTATGAATTTATCTTAATTTTACGCCGTTAATCATCGTCTTTTTGGATCTTGTGAACAATTAACCTGGTGAGTAAAGACCTTATTGTATTCCGTTGCTCAAATTTAAAGTTCGTAAACGGATGTTTTATTTTAAATAATATATTGGCAATATAACTGAGTTACATATTCTGTGACACACGGAAGGCAAACAGAAGCGGCTATAATCTTGCAGCAATACGGAAATAAATGTATGGGGCATCCCCTATAGTTTGGGGAAGACGTAATATGTTTCAGAAATAAACGATAATGAAGTCAGAAATGAATTAATTATTTTCTGTCTTCCAAATCACACTACCCAGTACATACAGCCACTTGATCGCTAATTTTCCAATCCATTAAAAACATACTGTCGACAAGCCCCGAACACCTGGATCAACAGAAAGCCATATTTGTAAACTTCCAAGACTTCAGTTTTGATTTCTTCTGAATACAGCTTGATGCAAGGCAGTTACAGTAGGAAATGGCATTTCTGGACTTTCTGTTACTGGAATTTATCCCTATAAACACAAAACAATCCCAGAACATGCATTTGCTATCTCTGATGGTTCCATTAATGATAGCGCTGTTGCTTCCACAAGTGTCGCATGTAACAATAAGCCTACACCAGCAGTTTCTTCAATCAACGGATCACGAAGGTTGACACCAAAAGTTGCTTTTAACAGCAGATCTAGTGGCAGTGGATTGCCACTAGTACTTGCCTCCAGCAGCACAGAAAAAAGAAATTTTCTGTTTAGAAGCAATCAGTTCTATTCCTGAGGTCAGAAAACTTAAACCGTGTGCGCGTAAGAAACACACATCAGAGGTCTTAACTGCAACAGCGAGAAGAAAAACTATACGGGAAAAGGGTAGAAAAAATCGGAAAGAGCCTGAATTAATAATCAAAACCTTCGGGGAAAAGAAGTAAAATAGACGTGTAAGTTCGTCTTCCTCAAGTGAAAAAATTCCTCTTGATACCAGTGGTGATAGCTTTGATGAGTATAATGCTGATGATTTTTTGGCTGTTTGAAAATGATACTTTTACGCTAAAAAAAAATAGTCTCAAGTGTAGTTGGATTCTATGCATCAAATGCATTAAATGATTGCACGAAGATTGCAATGGTGAGCATTTGCACTGAATGAAATATTGTGCAGTCTTGTATCATTATTAGTTTTAGCAAAATAAATAAAAAAAAAATGATTTTTCAGTTTACAGATTTGTTTGTGCGACCACAGATATTATTAATTCACAGGTAATGTTCTAATATTAGTCTTATTTTTTTTCTATTTTCTGTGGTGTTGCATCTTTCCCCATAACTGGTGTAGCATCGTCCCCGTATATACGGGAAGGGAACATGCGACCTACGCCGTATATATATGGGGGAACACGCCACAATTACACAAGTTTATTTAAATTTAAAATTTTCAATCATTTAAACACTTCGAAAGGAATTAATGAGCTTATATAAACAATTAAATATTTAAAAGCGTGGTTGTGCATTATTTCTTTATCTTATCATTTCAATTTGGCTCTACTAAGCAAAACATCCAAGTATGTGGCGTCTTCCCCGAAGTAACTGAATTATTTGAAGAATTTATAATCTGCTGGAACAGTAAGTTTTGTATAAAATTCATTCCGAGAATACTTCTTATCATTACAGAAATACTTGAAAGGGACACATATTTCACTATTACTTCAAGCTCAAAATAGGAATGAACGGCAAATATTTTTAGAAATGCTCATGTTTTCAGAATTTGTCTTGAAACTCATGTCTAAATTGTCGGCCATGTTTTGATCTGAACTTGAATGTAAATTACGACAGATTAAATACCTTATTTTAAAAATACAATATTACATTAATTAAATTCTTGTTTTCAGTTACATGTGCTACATAAAAACAAACCATTTCCGAAACATAAAATATTATGGGTTAATATCCTGTATACGGGGAACAGGCTGAATATTTTAAGAAGTCCTCGCAATTTACCAACACAGAAGGGATTTTCCACAGAAATACTTCGGAAATGAGCTAGGGAAGCAAAAAAAGAAACATTATCTTTTTTTTTTTCATTCATTCATAACTACTTATTTCTTTTCTGTTCTTTTTTTTAATGGGAGGAAAATATTTACATGGTAAATTATTCATTTATTGTTACTTTAAAATCGGCAGATAAATAAATCAATAATCGAGCAAAATAATAAACTATTGGGACAGCATTATTTTTCATAATCGTTATAAATAATTTGAACATTTTAGAGAGATTTGCATAATAAAATACTAGTTTATACTTTTTGTAAAGCAACAGATAAGATAAATTAAATAAAAAAGGAAATACTTTTAAATAGTTTAAATTTAGTGTGCTAAATAAGGGTGAAAAGCAAAAAAATTGAGGGTGCGTACGACGATAGAACATCAATTGCATCCAGTTCCAGGTAATAAAAAAATGCAGATTCGTTTAAAGAGATTTAAAGATTTTGAACTGTGTGCTGGAGAAGCAAATAAGCGAAGTGGCTTAGGGGTATTAGTAAATTAACTCGAGTGGAGAATTTAAATGATTGGATAAAGTATGATGTATTATTATTTCAAAGTAATAAATGCAACAATAATGACAAAATAGTAAAAAAAATGAAGAAGAAGAAAAAAATTATTTTTTACTTTGCGCGGTGATATAGGTCAATCTTTTGTACATTAAAACTGAGATGATGTTGGTGATAATCGAGGTATATCATATATTAAATATATATATATAATTGATTTAATTGTACACTTACAGTTGCAATTAAATTAATTACAAGTAACTTTAGTGCCACTGATTTAATTGCAGGACACAAATAAATGATATTATTATTTGCAATTTAATCTTATTTCAATTGGACACGATTGCAAATAAATATAGTTCCAGCTCACTATAACCTTTAATCCTAATTAAAGCAACAAATTAAAAATGAATTATTTGAATAAAAATATATTTGAGTATATTCAAGCATAGCACACAATTTTAACGCTTAATAAAAAATCCTAATTTCAATCAATAGTACTGATAATAACACGTTAAGAAATCGAAGAGTATTATAAAAATTAATCAATAATCAACAATAATACTCATAAAAATAAAGTCTTAACACCTGAGTTAAACAGCACCGAAAACTGGCGATTTGAAGCAATTAAAATAACAAAACTTCGTAAAAAATCACCTTAAAATAAAACAATACACAGGACGCGTTTCGAGATAAAATCATAACAGCTCGCCATCAGCTACACCAAACACGTGTCCGCAAGAGAAAAAGGTCAAAAACGAACTGAAGGTAAAGAATGTCGCAAAGAATGAGCCAGATGGCGCTAGCTGAAAGAGGAACATGCAGAAGAGAAAGGTGTTGCCAAAAGGATAGAAGAGAAATTGATAGGAGAAAAAAGGAAATAAAAGAAATAAAATAAAAATAAAAGAAGTAAATAAAAAAAATATAAATAATAATAATAAATAAAGAAATATAAAAGAATAAAACAAGAAAAAACCAAAAATCCTTTTTTTTTCAAAATAAAAAGAAATGCCATAATGAAAGAAACAAGAGAAAATGGAAAAGAATTACAAAAGTAATTTCCACGCTGGAGATAGGAAAGGAGATGATGGGAGACCATTGACAAGATTAGCAGAATTTTTAGAAATAAAATATGCTTCATGAAAATCCAAGTGAGAGGGAGATGCGGGGGAAGAAATAATTTTGGCCATGGAGAAATTGAAACAGTGACTGGAAGACCAACACTGAGAAGCAATCGAAGATTTATAGATTTCTTGATTTGCAATATACCTCTGATGCTCGCCTAATCTGAATTTTAAAGCTCTCTTTGTTTGACCAATATAACCTAAATTGCAAGATCAAGGAATAAAATAAATACCCCACCGGTTCTCAGTAAGAACAGGATCTTTTAGAGAAGAAAATTTAATTTTATTCATAGGTTTGAAGATAACTTTAAAATTAAAACGAGAAAGGATTTTAGCAATTTTGAGACATAGAAGAGAATAAAAGTGCAGAACAATTATACAATTAAAATTGTGGTGCACCCGAAATATATAGATTTATTGCTAGGAGTGTTCTGTATACCGTTAATAACATACTTCGCGAGGGACACGTCATCGACATTACCCATTTGGGCTATTCCGTCTAGGTGGAGCTTTCCGTGCCCGCCTAGGGTCGCTAACGGCACCTAGTCTGGGCCAACTGGTTCCCGGCGTGATCCGCGAGGGGTTCCGTCGGTTGAGCCGGGTGGTCTGGGTGGAAAGCCCGGAGCTGGGTCCCTTTACGGCCTGAGGGACTTTCCCCGTCCTCCCGGGTTTTCAAGCTAGGGGCCCTTCATAACTTTCTTATCGGCTGGTCCACATAAATGTCTTTGCCGGAAAATGGTATTTGATCTTGGGGGCCTTCGTAAATCAACACCGGGTCGGGAAGCCTCGGTTCAGTTCGTGGGCACAGCTTCTTTATAGGCGTCTGATTCCCGCAGGGCTTGCGGGGTCTACCGGACTGAGTAACCAAGTTTAGAGACCACTTGGTTTTTCTAGCTGGGTGGTGAGGACTGTCGTAGCGATTGTTCGTCAAACTTGGGAATAGCCAACGTGGCGTGCGCTGGGAAGCGCGTCGGGCTTGACCGGAGTTTGCGTGGGGTTCCGCTCTGTCGGGGCTTGTCTGGCGGCGACCTTCGGGACGCGCCGCGGGGCTTGTCTCGTGGGTGGTTCCTGCGTGGACAGATGGGCCTGCAAGGGCCTGAGACCGGGAGATGGTAACCTGTCTTACCCATTTGGGCTGTGGCCGCACCTCCGGGTGGTTTCGAACCGACCCCTTGAGTGGGGGAGGAGACCGGAAGCCCGGCTGAGTTCGTTGTGTACGAATGTGAGGGGGCCGGATGGGGACGAGTCGCCACATGCTAGAGAGACTTGCGATCGACAGGCCAATAGTCTGGTGGCCACGGTTAACGGACGACGTGCATGGGGCGTTGACCCTTCGGGGTTGTATTGAGGAACGTACCCCAGGCACCTAGGTTCTCTGGGCAAGCCGGATAGTGACGGTCCATAAGTCGATCCCGGTGCCGGTCTTAGGGCCGGACGGTGTCGCCGGGCAAAGACTAGCTAAGGCGATAGGACCCCATCCACCAATTGACTAAGAGGGAACCTGAGGTGTGAGTGAGGGCTTTGTAGTGAAAAGTTCTTGGTGCTTGCTAGTGACGACAGGGCTCGCGGGAACGCCATGCAGGGACTCCCGGAGCAACCGAAGGGCGAGGTTTCGGACAGCGCCCAGGTTACTTTTTGACTTGGGTGGCTCATCCCTCCAAGGACCGCAGCTGAAGGAGTTGTGAGCCGACCCAAAGGTGGGTAGGGTTTGGCGGTGCCCCTGTCGACCAAGGAACGGTCGCGTGGGGAGGCCAGTATGGCTCTGGTTGCTCCATGTCGTGCCGTGAACCTTGGGAGGTGGTCGGCCGGCAGGTCCACCATCGAATACTGTCACAGCGGGGAAACGGGCCTGAGGCTCGCTGGTAACGCGGCGGCTCATCGTGCCTCAGATGAACTCTTGGTCCGATGCAGGTCCTTCGTGTCTATGCGATACTGGAGTTTTCCTCGCCCAGTGATGAGGACCTAGAGGTGTCTCCACCTAATTTTCGAACGCACTAACAAAGGTAGCGGTCGATCACTGCACGGGGTCAGGGGCTCTCGGGCCTGGGTACCCTCGATGACCGTGAGGTAAGGTAGGGGTGGGCGGGCTTCTGCCGGTCTCCGCTGGCTTCTCCGTCTTCGGGCGGGGGCGGGCGGGACTCCTTTCCATCCAACCCCCTAGCTAGGCGGAGTCTATTCCGTCCAGGTGTTGCTTTCCGTGCAACGCATGGGGTCGCTAACGGCACCTAGTCTGGGCTCTCTGGTTCCCGGCGTGATCCGCGAGGGGTTCCGTCAGTCGAGCCGGGGAGTCTGGGCGAAAAGCCCGGGGCTGGGTCGCTTTACGGCCGGAGGGAGTTTGCCTGTCCTCCCGGGTTTTCAAGCTAGGGGCCCTAAATAACTTTCTTATCGGCTAGCCGACATAAATGTCTCTGCCGGAAAATGGTATCTGATCTTGGGGGCCTCCCGTTAAGCAACTCCGGGTCGGGAAGCCTCGGTTCAGTTTCGTGGGCCCGGCGCCTTTATAGGCTTGTGGGGTCTACCGGCTTGGGTAACCAAGTTTCGGGACCACTTGGTTTTTCTAGCTGGGAGGTGAGGACTGTCGTAGCGGCTGTTCGTCTCTTCTTGGGAATAGGCGTCGTTGCGTGCGCTGGGAAGCGCGTCGGCTTGGCCGGAGTTTGTGTGGGGTTCCCCACTGTCGGGGCTTGTCTGGTGGCGACCATCGGGACGCGTCGCGGGGCTTGTCTCGCGGGTGGTTCCCTGCACGGACGTATGGGCTTGCAAGAGCCTGAGACCGGAAGGCGGCCCCCTTTTTGGGGGGCATCCACCGTCTTGCCCATTTGTGCTATTTCCTTCATGACGAGGAAATATTCAGTGAATTTTTCATTGGGCTTGCAGCTGCGTGCTGTCAGCAGCTCATGGATTTGCGACGGCGATGTGATGTGTTTGAATTCATTGATCAAGGCGTGTTTCAGCTCGCTATACGAGGTAATAATTGACTCACTACGAATGAATAATAAAGCTGTACTTCTAAGCGCTCTCTCAACGAAGATGAATTTTTGAATCTCGGTTAACGCGAAGCTATCTGCTAAGCCTTCGAATCGCTTAAACTGTTTTAGAATATTGTCTGAAGATTTCCCCGAAAACGGTTGTAACAATTTCCCAATGTCGGAAAATGCAAACGTGTGGAGTGGTGCAAACTGAGTACCAGTTAGCGTATTATCTGCAGGGGCTTGTGTGCAGTCAGAGTTTACGGTATCATTTAATGCGTTTCGCGAACTGTTTTCATATTCAATTTCGGTTTAGGGTTGGCTTGATTTTTGACGGCCAATTATCTACACGAGGGATATGGGCCCGGGGGGAGTGCCCTCCGTGGGGGTCTTTCTAAGGGAACCTAATCCGTATTAACGCATGGAAGATCCTCGGCTCGAAGAAAACCACGAAAACTCCGAACGATTAGGCCGACGGGCGCGATTGGGATCGAACCCAGCACATCCCGTCTACCAGATTCGAGAGCAGAACCTCTCGGCCACTGGTGGGGCTTCGGTTTAGGAGTCTGTATGTGAAGTAAGAGAATTTTGAAACGTTTCTAAGTCAGTTAAAGCCTGTAATATACGTTTCGCAATTTCCACTCCGGCTCCGTTAATGTCTAGATGCAACAAATTCGCTATAGAGACTAACTGGATTTGGGAAAATTCGCCCGAGATTTCAGTTAATTTAGTTTGAAATTGATCGTCTTCTTCTTTAAAATTAAAGCCCTCAACATATTTTAATTCTTTCCGATTCAACCTTCCACTGCCCGTTTTAAAAATTAAGTTATGTATCAATTTAATGCGATCAGTCCTCGCGGAATTTATTTGACTTACAACTACTTTGATATCTTTTAACAACGTTTTCAAAGTAATGTAAAATAAACCACCTACTTCCTTTTATGTTATTCCATTAAGAAGTGAAAAAATAAAGAATCAACGCCTGGATAGACGTGAACTGATAAACACACAATAGAATTGAAGTATCTTCGCTTTCACACGGCATTCGCACCGCACGGTAGAAGGAAAAAAATCTTGAATCACCAGTACACACAGAACAAAACGAAGTATCTTCGGATATGAACTAAAATCTTCTTAATATAACTCTTCTTCGGTAGAAAGAGAGAGGGGGGAAATCGGTGCATTCGATGGTTGGCAGTGAAACTCTTTTTGTCGTTGTCTTGCGCCGATGAATATGAAATAGCTCCATTCTCTTCAGTGTTGAAAAGAAATACGTCGTCGAAGTTAGTTGCTCCAGAAGTTAATCGCATAAAATCCAGTGGCAGGGCCTGGGGTCTAGGGGAATTTAATTAGATTCTAATAGGCCGATGCCCCCATATGATGGAAGTATAAGGCCATTATTAATGAATAAAAGGAGTTTAATTGTTCTGGATTATAATTTACACTTCAAGTTAACACTGATATTTACAAAGTTAAGGAAGGGTAGTGGGTTTTCCGGGCATCTTAGAATTCATAGCGACTTTAGATGTCGTCTATCTAGTAAGATCTGTATGATCTCGGCCACTTCGAAATGAAATCTGAGCTAGGGCTGTTAATTGTTCCCAAGTTCAGATGATGCAAAAATACGCATCAGTAGTTAAATTCCATCTGCAGTTTTGAAGTTGCAAGTGTCTCATGGGAACTGCTGACCGTAACTTGTTGCTAGGCGGGATATGTTTTGGGAACTCTAAAACCACAATTCGCATTTATATGTAATTATACGACATTTAATTCAATTACAATTTTTTAGTGGCTTAATTTATGAAGAAGCAAAACGACTTATCTGACCTGATTATATTTTTATTCCTGAAGATTTAAACTAATCATAAAACATAAATTAGATTTTATAAGTGATAATTAGATTTATTGTTTTCATAATTTTCGCAGATTATCTTTAATTGTTATTCTCTTTCGTACATCATTCGATAACAAAATCATTGCTAATTGCGTAGATAATCCATTGCAATTTAAGAACACACAATAGACGCAGTACATTAATTAGTGTATGCGTATCTGACAATGACAAATGCCTCTTTATGTCTATGAAAAAAATCTTAAGACACGACAGAAACTTGATCAAATAAAACTGAAAAATATTTCAAAATCAGTTGATGCATATTGAACTTCTTTATAATTTGGAAAGTTATTTAGAAATGTTTGAGTGTATTTACGTAAGGATGATTTGTTGAAAATTCAGAAATAAAAATTGTGAACGGGGAAAGTGACTTTAATTTGTTTTTTCTTCATTTCCGAAAACACGAGTATAACAAGTAAATCTCGATTTCTTAGCTAATTGAAAACAATAACAATTTTTACAGATAAAACTCCATTAGAATTGCTATTAATGATTTACATTTTGAACATTTATAGCCAATTAATGCACAGTAAAATATTGTCTTTCAAGAAAAATATTCATTAACCAGTATAAGATATAAAGGGTTACTTATGAAGAATATATAATGTTGATATAATACCGGGTGAGCCATAAATTCGTTGCCATTTTAAAAATTCATTAAAAACTAACAAACTGTTCTAAAATATTGCAAGAATGGGATCAAAAGTGAGATAGAATTTTTTCTTAATAACAAAGGACGTGTTCTTCCAAGAAAATTTCGATGTGATTGATGTCATGCAGTTTTTGTAAAAGAGGTTAAACAACAACGATTTTTCTGGTAACGATTGTATACTGCTGTAGCCGAATGAAAAAATATATGTTCATCTAGGTGTTTTATTGGCAGACTGTTTTACATAAATAATTTTCATGTTATTCAGATATGAAGCAGGTGAATTCGAAGCATCTCACAATGTTTAGTATCCCAGTACAGGAAATGGTATATTGCTCCTAATGCCTTATTTTGCAGTGCTGAATTTTTTGCAATGCGCTTGTTGCTGATGCTTCGTCCTTGAAAGAGAACTTAACCAACAACACTTGATCTGGTATCGGTAGAATACTGCAGGGGTCAAATGAAAGATATATGCCCATCTAGGTGTTTTATTGGCAGGCTGTTTTACGTAAATCATTTACATGTTATTCAGGTATGAAGCAGGTGAATTCGAAGCAGCTGACAAAGTTCAGTATCCCAGTACAGGAAACGGTGCTTTGCTCGTATGGCCTTATTTTGCAGTGCGGCATTTTTGCAATACGACTGTGTCTTATACCTCATTCTTGAAAGAGAACTCAACCAACATCGGTTAATCTAGTAACGATAGCATACTGTTGACTTCGAATGAAGAATATATATGAATCGAGATGTTTTACTGACAGCCTGACTTCTTAAATCTGCTTCATATTATGCATGCTAGAACTCTCTATTGACAGACTTTTTTGCATAAATCATCTTTATACACTGTAAAAAAATCGTTGAAATTACTAAAGTTTTTCTAGGAAACTGGGATTTCTGGAACATTTTATGTAACGGCAAAAACGAAAATTCATGTAATAATACACTTTTGCACAGAAAAAAACAAAGTCTGTAAGGTTACTAAGAATTTCTTAGGAAACTGGGATACCTAGAATGTTCATGTAACTGCGACCAGGATTACAGATAAAATTTTAGTAAGATTACTGTAATTTTAGAAGCTTCATTTGTAAAGCTACAGATTTTTGTAGCTTTACAAAAAACTTTCTCTCTATTCTAAAAAAAAGTAACTATCGCTGTCGACGCCGCCGGTTTTGAATTTTTTGTGACAGGAGGTCTTTCTTCGTTAATATTAAGAAAAATATTGCGTACAAAAATATGAAAATCGGTGGTATTATAGAGAAATGTTTGATAAACACGCTGATGCTGACAGTTTTCAAATAGAAGAATTATTTTAAGGGATATTTAATGCTAAATTTGGACAAAATCGTTCCATTAAAAATGTTTTATAGCAGCAAAAACTATACATGGGAATGTAATCATATTTAGATCATTTTATGCGTTAGAATTTGCCAGTGCGCAGATTGCATTAATTTTTTTTTTAATTTGACGCATTTTGGGAGGTTTTATTTCTATTTTAAATTCAAATTTTCAGCATTTTGAGAGATATTTTTTACATTATTTTAGAAAATGGTATTAATTTATACTGCTGCCAAATGCATAAACAGCGCAAACAATAATGTTTGCTTCAAATAAAACATTTATTTACACGTGACTATTATAAACAGAAAAAATCATTTGGGATTAGAATTAAATAATTATGGACAAAAAGCAGGAACTTATTAAAAATTACGTCATAAAAAGTATACTCGTGAATTTTAAAAGAGAAAGGATATTGTAAAATAATAAATTCATTAACTTGCGTTAGAAGTCTTAAATAGGAGAAATTACGTCATATTTACGTCACATTACAGTTATTACATAAAATGAACACAAAATATTGCAAAACGGTTTAAATTTAGAAATTGCGCTAGACATGTATTTGATATTTTGAGAGGATCTTTTCAACTACTTTTGTTAGGAAAGCGCAAATAATATTTCATTTCTAACAAAAGTATTTTCACGTGAATATTTAAAAGAGAAAGAATAGCTTGGTCAAAATTACGTCAGATTAAAAACGATTAATTTAAAATGTCTCATTTAATAGAACTTTCTTTTCGCTTTGTTAAAAAATACCAGGAGACAAAGATTGTTTACTTAATTCCTTTTATATTAGCTTATTTTGAAATGTTGTTACACGTGTCTACGTCATCAAGTTATTTTTATTTCGACGTTGTATTTGTATTTTTATTAATAATGTACTAATTTATTTGTTCTTTCGTTATTTAAAATAAAAATTATGTCAATTTGTATAATTTGGCGAGTGGTTTGGCGATTTATATAATTTGGCGAAATTGGTCGACGGAATAATCAAGTAGTAACGCAGCGGATTTGGCATTAAAATTCCCCGATCAACGAGAAATGAATAGAAATCCGTTTATAGGGAGATCGCCACTGTTTTTTTAAATTAAAATCCAATCTTTCGAAATCTTTTTAAAGCCGATCAAATTAGCGTGCATTTAGAGTCTGCGGAATCTGGATGGGGGTTGGCGAGCATAGCTCGTAGGGGGCCGAGACCCCTAGTTAAGAAAATAAAAATAAAAATAGCTGAAAAAATTTAAGAGTTTTTTCAGGAAACGTATTGTATTGAATGTAAAAAAAGTCAATAAAAAATACCAACAATCTCAAAATCACTAACGTGTGTAAAGTATATAAATATAAAATTGGTAACATTTCACGCAAATCATAATTGAATTTATTGATGCTCCAATTCCGTAAAATCAAACATCAATAAATTCATTTCCGAGTACTACTGAAGTAGAACAACCATTAGCCTTTTTCAACGAGCTAAGTAAAAATTAAGGATTTTTTACAGAATTTTGATGAATTTAACTGCATCTATACTTATTCTGTATTTATATATGAGGACGCGAGTTTCAAAACTCCCCTTATTCAAAATTTTAAAAATCGAGCTTTTTGTATAAATCTATTCTGTTGGTAATCCTGCATAAAAAAAAAAAAAAAAAAAAAAAATAAAAAAAAAATACTACAGTCTGCAAAAAAAATTTTATTCTGAATTTCTGGCTTTGCAAAATAACAGTTTGCTTTCAAAACTTGCCTTATCCACTAAGGAGTTGGAAACAAAACTAGCTCTATCCCTGTGCATGCGTAGACCAGCACACGACGAGCTTATCAATTACTATCACAGTCCTGCATTTATCTGTGACCTAATACTATTTTCGCTTAAAGTTTTTATCACTTCTATTCATACAAACTTATTAAATAAGATTATCCGTGTGTCTTACATATAATCAGTGCTGTAGTTGGAAAAAAAATATTTGAGGGAGCTCACTTTTTCATAGAGTAGATGTTGATGCTACCGGATTTTTGATAAGCCAAAAGCCAACTTGAAACGTTTTCCAAAATCCGACATTTTTTACTTAACAGTTATAATTATTATATTCTACCTTTTATTGAATTTGTTTGAATTTTTTGTATTGAATTTGTTTGAATTGTATTGAATTTGTATCGCATTCATAGCAATATTATAGGGTACGGTATGTAAGCCAAAAAGTTCCCATTTATGATTTCAAATCAGTGGTGGCTTCTACGCTAAAACTTCCCGCCCAGCTGCATTTCCAGTTTGATCGTGCAAAGCATATCACGCTCTTGAAGGAAAGAGGAGATGTCCTCATTAAAAGTGAGCCCCACTACAAAACAGAAGAAAGCTTTTTCAAACCATTCTCCAAGAGAGAAAATGTTTAAGATCCATGCATCTCGAGCAGCTGTCACGTTCTGTCCCATTGAAGCAAGAGAAACTTAAGGATGTCGACAAATTGTTAAGAAACATTTTGATAAAAACTGGTTAGAATTGGAGGACCTTACTTTCTATAAAAAAATATTATATCGAAAAAACCAGAGCAAGGGGAAATATTCGATAAAGACGATATTCCAAAAGAAGAACTCGATGAGTTAATTTTATATATTTTTTTATAGAGATATAACAATATTACATGTTATGTAGATTATATAATATGTTATATAGATAACATAATATTACAAATTTTAATATAATTAAGTTACCTTAATCATAAAATTTAATCATAAAATATTTATGATAAATTTTATTTTATTATTTAAAGTTTGCCTTTTCAAAATAAAACGTAACACTGAATTTTAATCATATTTATTTGCTGCCATAAAGATTATTTAAAATCCTAAATAATATCATCTAATGATCAAAAATAGAAACTATGTATTGATTTCTTTCTGCTAACTTGTTAATAATATATTTTTTTAAAGAAATTGGCATCAAAACTCTTTTTAACCTGGCAAAAAAACTGTTCTTATCCGAAAGTTTTTCAAATTAATTAATTAAATTAATTAAAGTAGGTTTTTCACTTTAACAGAGTAGTATCACAGTGCAACTTGTTATAACTACAAAAAAAATTGGAGATATTCGATGCACGAGGTCGATGTTGGAGGTTTTTCGCAATTTCCTAAAATTTGATTTTTGGGATAAGGCGAGATTTGAAACTTACGTCCTCAATATATTCTATGCTTTTATTTATCAATATTTATTCAAATTTCTTATGATAAATCAATTTCGCATGTGATTTGACTTAGAAACATTTAAATATAAAAATATTACTTTTTTAAATACATTTATTTTCACTGTTCCAGAAATCTTGCTTATATTAATTTTTATTATTTTATTTTTACACTTGAAAAGATAACATGCAAGTAAAATATACAGATTAATGCAGGTAATTTTTGATAAATAATACCTTTTGCTAAGTGATGTAATACTTTATTACATATAAGTAATTTTGTTTCAAATACACCATTTCAATTAAGCTTAAATAAACAATAAAAAGTAGAATCCGAGACTAACAATAATATATTAAAAATATATTTTTGGGACTTTTAACACATATTTAAATTTCTTCACAATATGTATGGAGATAAAATATTTTTTAAAATACGATTATAATTTTATAAGTTAAGCTTATTGAAAATATTTTTAATGTAATTGTAAGTACTTAAAACTGCACAATTGGGAAAAGTGTTTATGCACATTCTAAAGAAACTTAAATGTGACTTTGGAATTTTGAAAGCTTTAAAAAAAAAAAAATACATTCTTGTGGATATATATAATTTTTCGGTGTTTATAAATAAAGTTAAACGATGTTATACGGAAATTATGAATATCTTAAGAGTTAGGTTATTGGTGTAGCATGATATGCAATTTATACTCATATCATGCAGATATTGAGTTTAACCACAGACAGACTTGTATTGTTGCAATTAAAATGCTCAAAACTATATATATATATATATATATATATTAACTTCAGTTGCGTATTTTTTTTAACCATTTGTCCTCCATTTGGTTATTGTCCTCGTGAGGGTAGGGAATCAAAAGCATATCTGAAGGTTTTTACTGGTTTAATCATCATTTAATTCGTTTTCTGTTTGGTCTCTACAGCAATCTGTATTTCCCTTTACTTTCAACAGAGATGGACAACAGAATGTTGCCACTATGACAAAAAAGTAATAAAAACTACAAAAAAAAAAAAAAAAACAACTCAGAAACAAATTGAGATACAGCTTTCAAACAAATTGCATTTAAAAGTAAATTTTTTTCTGTATACAACGATATAAAAGCAATATTGTGGGATGTTTAGAAGTTTGAGAAATAAATTTCATTTAAAATTGGCCGTCAGATTTCTTGGAAATCTGACGATGGAAAAGCCATTTCTAGAACAGCCAATGAAATGCTTGGATAATACATATGTTTGAGGTGGAAAGTACGTACGAGTCGCAGGCGAGTTCTGTCCCTTGCAATTTTTACGTGTAATAAACACTATTAATGTTTAATTCATGGTGTACGTAATGTATGATCAACTCCGTGCGATTTTTTATGTCTTAAATTTTAGTCTTTGGAAAAATCGTTTTCCAAATGGTCCTTGTAATTTGTTAAATTGCATTTTTTTTCTTTTTTTTTTTTTACATTTTTCTTTCTGCATACGTTAAAGCTATGAAAATATGCTTATTGGGATTAAATATTCAGATTTTCTACTCTGTCACTTTCAAAATTGTAATATAGCATTCTGTTTATGACATACTTTAAATATATATTTCAAAAGTTAACTAAATGCACGAAGGCAAAATTAAACAATCTCACAAGACAAACTAACCAAAAATGAAAAATCATGCATTCAGCATTAACGATGAAGTAGTCTCCAAAATATTTAGAATACTGTAACAAAACTTCATAGTTTATTAAGATAAAAGATTATGCCTAAATAATCTACTAATGCAATTGAAAAAACAATTTTTGCTATTAACAACAAAAGTCTGAAAATATCCGATCTATATTTGAGTGCGTGGAAATCTGTATGTCTTCTATATTTTTTTTTATGTATACTACATAATATGCTAAAAGTTTATTCAGTTAAAGGAACAGATCAATTGAAAATTTCCATTCAGTAATTTTGATGAATAAACGGAAATGTATTTGAGACCTATTGTGCAGCCATGATTATGTTCTATAAATTTTGCACATACATAGCATTACAAAAATATAATCAGTTTAAAAATACGTACCACAATTGAAAACGCGCTTCCAGCAATTATTTTCCATAGGCTAGAATGGTTCTATTTCTGTTCATTTTCTTCTGTAGCCAAACTCTTTTGTGTGTTCCTGTCAATGGACGATAAATTCTACGCGCACCTACAACAACCGCCTTCTAGTACACTCCTGTGATATATATATAGATTTCAATATGGTTAAAATAGTGCAATATCATCAAAATACACAGCAAATGATTTTTGCACGTAGAGGAGACCGGGGCACATTTTCCATAGGGGCAAGTTTTCCAACTCGCTTTAGTTTTTAAACGAGCAGCTAGGTGACGCTAACGAGTGAACTGGCTGAAGTGGCAACATTTTACCCAACTTCTACAAAAGTTATAGCTTAATAGCTGCTGTCACTTTGTGTGGAGAGCTGTTTTTTTCATTTTTTCAACTGTGAGTAAAATTTTAGGTCTTTATTAAAACGTAAAAAAAAACGTACTAGCGTTAAACTTACTGTTTTGATATTGCATACACTAAAAAAGGGTTTCTTTCTTCAGGTAACTGTGCGTTTGTTTTGCAACTAACTTACACCGGTATTCGTCCAGGTAGTGTAAAAGTTCAAATATGGCGACGGGGCAGGTTTTCCAACAACATACGGGGCATGTTTTCCAACATGTATCTCGTTTGAAAACCTCCCTTCTCCTAAATCAGCTAGTTTTATTGTATCAAAAATGTATTTATTGTATTGTAAAATCGGCCAAATAACCATATATACTACGAACCCGTTTGATCATTTAGTCATTTAAGTAAAACTATCAATATAAAAAAAAAGGTAAATTCAAAAATATAATAAAATGTCAATTTATTCTAAAATGGGTTCATTTAATGAATCCATTTTATGTTAATTATGCCTTTATAGTCATAATCCAGGACACTGAGATCGCAGTGAGTATGAACCCCTCAAAAAGCAAATTAACCGTGCTTAGAGCCGCTCCACTAGCGTTAATCCACAGTTAATATTATGGCGGGTTTTGAACCTTAGAGAATGTTCATACTGAATCATGATATATTTACAAACTCTGCTTTTACGCCATCCTACTTTTCTGACAGGCCAGCTCCTGCCGCACCAAATCTTAAAAGTACCAACAATCCTGAAAAGATTTGAAACTTTCCTCAATAATCACCCCCCCCCCCCGCAGAAACAAAACAACACAGAAAGCATCTAATCCGTCTACACCAATGCAGGCTAGCATTTCCAAAGAAGCTGTTCCTTAATTTCTACTCAAAATTTCCCTATTGCTTATGAAAAAAGCTTTCCTTCTACACCCAAACAAGCTTTGCCTGCACCAGAAGAAGTTAATACTTTTGCGAAGGCTGCACTAAGCAGGCAAACACGGCGTGGAAAAAAAATAGGAAGTATTGTACATACTGATTCTCCTGTTAAAAATCAACTGAAAATGGAAAAAAAGATTCATCTAAAAAAAAAAAAAGGAAACTGCAAAAGGAATCAGATAAAAGGGCGAGAAAAAAAAAAATCCAATTCCGGCCAGGGAGCTGTTTGGACCGTCGTCTTTAAATGTAAAATGGATTAAAACTGTTTTTTATGTTACTGTTATGTTACTGAGAATTTAGTTCACAATAAAAAACACTTATTAATTAACAAGCAAGATTTATTACTGATGTTTTACCATTTAAAGTATAGTTGGAAAACTTGCCCCTGACCATTTTTCGTAGGCTGGAAAACTTGCCCCGCATACGGGGCACATTTTCCAACGTAACATGATTATACTTAACTATTTTTTGTAAAAAAGTATATTTAGTTTTTTTGAAAAATAATTGTGCCAGTTTGTACAGGAAGGTCTTGGGAATACAATGATATCCTGTATATATCAAAATAGTTTTAAATAAAAAATACAAAAATAAAAATCTAAAACGTTGGAAAACTTGCCCCGGTCTCCCCTATACGGTAATATAACGGTATTTTTTTAGTGGCCTTGTAAACCAACAGAAAATGCTACACACTTCATTTTCAACACAGAACATGCCATAATAAACCCCAATGAGTTATATCCTTTTCGTGGCTAATTGACTACATTTAGGTGAGTTATAGTACATAAAGACTCATCGGACAGACGGACAGAAAAAAGCATATTTATAAACACTGTTCAACTAGTTTGGAACGTTTTACAAACTCAAATCAAAACTCAAATAAGCTCAAATGTTAAAGTAAAAAAATGGATTCCAAACTTTCTACGGGACGAAAGTAAGTAAAAATCATAAAAATGAAAACTTTTAACTGGATACGTAAAGCGTTAGGATAGATAAAATTTCCATTAGCTTGAAACATGCTTTTCCTATTAGTCGTAAATGGCAAAAAAGTATAAGTAGTGTTAAAAAATTATTTTTATATGAAAAGAAACAGATTCGAGGAAAGAAAAAAAAACTTAAATTGTTTTCACTTTATATAACATGTAAGTTTTATTGTTTCTTCAGTTATAATATAGATGTTAAATTAGGTAGTCATGTAAGAGAACAAAGCAATTTTATTTATATTAAAAAATATCACAAATATTTGCATAACAATTCTATAAAGAGTGTAATCAGAAATTTCATATTCTGTACAAACACCGATAAAGAGCTTATGTTAAAAGACTTTAGCCTTTCATGATGACATAGGTAATAAATTTACAGATAACATAATATACAGTAATTAATCAGGGTTACATCATTTATATGTCAAAATATATATTATTGGGCATCCGTGTAACAGTTTCATGATTTATCGTAAAGCCGCAAATCCATAACGCAGGCTATGTGTTACATATATTAACTGGACTGTTATTTACATTAATGAGATATGCATGGAATTATAATATTTCAAAAATTATTTTTATATCATACATTTATTAACATATCATACACTTATTAATATTTCAGCAAAAAAAGAATATATTTTTAACACGAGAACCGCGGAGAGGGTCATTTTGACCCAAATCGATATTTAATTTGTAGTCGCGCAAAAAATATTAATTGAAAAAATGTTTCCTTTTCTGACTTTTAATATTTTAATGTAAATTACAACTTATCGAATTTAAAAGCGAATAACATAAATAAATTTCCAGTTATAACCATTTATACCTAGAACCGCGAAGCGGGTCAGTTTGACCCGTAATAAGTTTTTACGCATAAATAACGAAAAAGAGATGGATTTTCTCTAAGTAATGCGAAAATACATGTGTCTCACCCAGAATTCCTCCAATGGGCAGAATCAGAAGGTGGAATAGTGACGGTTTTCAATGAAGATTGTATATGCTTGGTATTAAGAAGGCTCGAATGCAGTTGAAAATTACAACAGATATTTAGAAATGTACTGAAATCGCTTTTATTCTGTATTTATTGTAAGTATAGATAAGATTTCACGATGTCGTAATATTACCGTCAAAGAAGCTTTGGAATATTGGTAACTATTATCTGAAAATGGATCAGAACATGATAATAATGATGACAGTCTATTAATTTTGAGCAGCCAGGATGAATATCTGTCGGCAAATGAAGAAATGTTGAATTCTGATGAAAAAAATGAAAGTAAAGACGACTCTGCCAATGCTATCACAATTGTTTGAACTTTCATCACAATGTAGATGATAATTTATCAGTATTAAATGAAACTTTGTTATATTTATTAGATAAAAAAGAAGAAGAAAGAAATTGAACAAAATGTACTTTACACTGATGGAAATTTAAAAAATAAATTTGCAATAACTTGCGCATTCACATTTGCAAATAAAGACGTTGGCAAAAACGGGAGAATTTGAAGCCTTGTACAAATAGAAACAAGCAACAAAAAGAGAAAAATACTTTATAGCGTTTTGAAAGAAGTTTGTGGCCCAACGTCACATACTACACGAAATATTATGGGTAACAGCCTGTAAAGTGCTTGGAGACTTGTTATAAAAGAATGGATATTGGAATATAAAACGAAATTTACGGAAAATAAAGCTCATCGGCAGATTCATGAAAATGAATAGGTTATTATTATGGAAGAATTGATGCTTTTATATGAATTTTATATGCACGAAGCAAATATTCTGTAAAAGCGGTCAAACTGGATCGCCTGTGATGAATGAACTGTAGACCGCCGTTTTCTTTCGGAATACAATGAAAATAAAAACATTTCGTGAAATAATGAGATTCTGATGCTTCTATATAAAATCAAACCGATCAAGTCGTCTTGAGACAATCAATTTTTTTCTGATTTCAGATATCTGGAATCGTTTCATTGCAAGACTAACTATATACCAGGGCTTAACATAAGCGTAGATGATCAGTTATTACCTTCAAAATCTATGAGTAGGTTTACTCAAAATATGCCTAACAAACAAGATAAATTCAGTATCAAATTCTGGTTCTTTGCAGATGTTGATAAAAACCAAGCTTTATAGAAACTGCAAAACGCTAAAGAACAGAAACAACAGTATTTGTAAAAATGTCAAAATCGTATTTCGATGCGGCTATTCTACTAACACATAAAGACATCAGTCTAACTGTTTACCAGGAAAAAAAAAAAGATCGAAATGTTTTGTTGTTCAGCTGTCTACATCCAACTGTTGAAATATTAGATAATTATAAAAAAACTACTTAATACAACTTCTTACCACAACGCAACGAAATTAAGTGTAGATGTGATTGATTGTACATATGACAAGGAAGTATACTGTCAAATCTGCTTCTCATAGAAGACCGGTGCATCTAATTTATAATATTTTGCATGTTGCTGCTATCAATACTTGGGGTTATACAAAGCCGTAACAGGAAAATCTATTAGTAGACGTTAATTTATTCAAGAGTTAGTTGAAGAACAGTTTGTTCTCTCTCTGCAAAAATACTATGCCATTTGGGTGCGAACATACCACTGGAAAACGATAGAAAATCACAAACTAAGCGTAAACGCGTCCATTACCACACTTCAAAAAGCTAAAATAAAACTAAAGATATTTGCTCTAAATGTAATGTACCCACACGCTGTGGTAAATGTACAAAACCTATAACCAAGTTTTGCAGGCAATACATACAATAAATTGGATTAAATAAATCTGTAATTTCTATTTTCTGTAATCTGGTATTTTTAAAATATATATTTAAATTATTCTTAGATTT
This sequence comes from Maratus speciosus, assembly GCA_963932465.1. Lineage (NCBI taxonomy): Eukaryota > Metazoa > Arthropoda > Arachnida > Araneae > Salticidae > Maratus > Maratus speciosus. The sequence goes on from OZ010800.1 coordinate 109,733,122, forward strand.
TATGCCTAAACTTATTTGAATGGGATAATTTATTTTTTATTAAAGTTTATGAAGTCTAAGTTTATTTTTGTATAATATATATGTTATTATACTTAAGGAAATGCAATTTTGAATATTATTTTCTGAAATGTTGGTAATTTCTGCTGACTTTATATATAAAATGTAATGTAAATGTTAAGAAATATTGATAATTATATCTACCCTATATATATAAAATCCTAATGAATCGAATTGAAACGAATTTATGTAACGATTCTATGAAATGACTGATTAAACAACTGATTACGTTTCACGGTGATTTCTCCTAAAATATGGAATACTTTGCGATGAAATTAACACCAAACATCCGTATTGATCCACAGATCTCAAAACTGGTATTAGAATTTTAAAATTAGAATTATTTTTCGAAAAATTAATTTTTTTCTAATTTTAAATACTTTTTTTCTAATGATGGCAACTCAAATTTTAATCATAACAGATATTTTTTTTTCATATTTTAGAAAAGGTTATTTTAAATTAATTTGGCGACGAGTTTGGCCTCCCTTAAATGTATGCTAAGAAATGCATCATGTTACTTTTATTCAGAATTCAATTATTTCATTATCATTTTATTTAATACAAAACTTTCATTTAAAATTAAAACCTTTAAAATAAATGGCTTTTACTTCATTCTTTTTTTTAAAAACAATACGAAAAGAAAAATATTAGACACAGATGTCATATACTCAAAGGGGTACCTAATTGGCGGAAAAATGGCGTTATTTTGCCTGGCATGGTAACCCGGCTATTGTTTATTATTTATTAATAAATGTTTATTTGAATTTATTTTCCTTTTATTTACAAAAAATGTTATAAATATTTTAGTTCTATAGTTATTAATTATTTTTTTTATTTATTGTTATTTCATTTTAAAAATAACAGAAAATAATTTAAAAATACATATGTAACAGGTATTTGAAAACGAGGTTTTCGCCAAATTGTCGTAAAAAAAAAAAAAAAAAAAAAAAAAAAAAAAAAAAAAAAAAAAAAATCACATGACCGTGCGTATGTGACAATGCAACAAATCATGAGATTTAATTTCCACTTCAAAGCAACGTTTTAATGTTATTACTTCTCCCGTCGACCAATTTCGCCAAATTATACAAATTGACATTTTTTTTTTTAAATAACAAAAGAACAAATAAATTAGTATAACATTAATAAAATACAAATAAAATGTCGAAATAAAAATCACTTGATGGCGTGAACATATGTATCTTCCTTAAAGTCAAGTGAATGTGACATTTACGATCAACCATTATTGGCATTTAATCTTATAGTTTGGTGACAGATTTTTGGTCGATGGGATAACCAAGTAGCACCGTTTTAATTTTACACTCGAAAAATAAAAAAATGCTAACTCGCAAGTTAAATAAAAGCTATTGGCGAGATTTTCACCCGGCTAACATAAAAGTACCAGGAATTCTTTGTGATCATGGCAACTATTATGTAGTTTTATTCGAAAAAATAATTTTGATTCTTTAATCAAAATGGAAACCTTTCTTACGAAAAGCGAAGGAATCAGCCCGTTGTTTAAGCAAGTTACATGACTTGGACATTTATAATATAAACGGAATAATGGCGATAGAATAATATTCAGCGAGTTATCACACCTGTGGCTGGCTAACATTAAAGTACCAAAATGGCCACCTGGAATATAAAAAGCGAAGGGATCCGCCTGGAGCTATTGATGATAGTCACATGACTTAGGCTATTATTATAGAGATTGTTTTCAATTTTAAAAACAGCGCAAAGAATAATATTTCCTAACGATTAAAAATTTATTTTCACGTGACTATTAAAAACAGAAAAAAAAAAAAACTTTAAAATTACTAATAAATGAGTTCGTGTTAAAGACAGGAAAATATTGAAAATTATGTCCTGAAAATTGTATTTACACATGAATATTAAAAGGGAAAGGAAACTTGAAAATAATAAATACGTTAATATGCGTTTAACCCTTTCACCGACAAGGCACTTCTATTCCTAAAATCTTGAAATCAGTGAATGGCACCAGAATTTACAAACAATTTTCGAAATACAAAAATGCTTTTGTTCACTTACTTATAAAAGGGAAATTTTCATCCCAATATTCTGATGCTAATGTGGCATTTAAGAATTAAAATTAAGTGGTCCAAAAATGAACCACCGCCCTTGAAGAGGGTTAAAGCAGCAAATTTTTGTAATTGTATCATGTCAATCGTTTTATAACGCTGTTAAAAAATACCAAGAGACAAAGACTCTGTTTCCTTAATTCATTTTATTTTAGCTTCTTTTCAAATGTTTAACTGATCTTCTTTAACCAAACACGAAAACAATCATTGGATGTCTTAACAGCAACTGATTCTACCTTAAATTTTTGCAATCAAAGGGAATTGAATCCCGTTTACAGTGAGATCGCTACAGGTTTTTTCAGTATAATTCAATCTTCTCTAATCTTTTTAAAACCGATCAGATTAGCGTGCTTTTAGATTCTACAGTATCTGAACGGAGGTTGGCGAGCGTAGCTTGCAGGGGGCAAAACCCCTAGTGAAAATATAAGGTTTTAATTAATCAAATTCAACATTTGTGCATATTTATATATCCTTTTCTATCTAGGATCAAATCGACCATCTCCGCGGTTTTAGGTATACCGAAAGTCCCACGATTCTAGTGTTAAATAATTAAAGAACATTTATTTAAATAAAGAGTTTTTTTTTTTTTTTTTTTTTTTTACTATACCAAAATGAAAAGTTGAATACGGGAAAAATTACAATAATGTATATATATTAGGGTGGATGGAAAAATCGAAATGTGGATAATTGAATCGACGCGGGATGAAAAAGTTTTTTTTTTTATGCATATTAGTTCTCATTTTATTTATTGAAGTGAAAGCATATCCTGGGATGCCCCAAGCACCGCAAAAATAGATATAAGTTTAATTTTTTATGCAAATTACATATATATATATATATATATAACACTTTAAGCCCTGACCCACACAATTGTGTAGATGTAAAAAAAAAAAAAGACTATTTCCTGCTTTTGTGAGATTTAAAACCAAATCTGCATATTTATATGACTTAATTGACTTCATATGTTTTGATAAGACACAACTAGGTGGCTCCAACTAAAATACAGGGTTAGATTTTCTGCTTTTAAAAAGACTGACAGCAATAGACAAAATGTGTGTATTGTCGTAATTTCTTGTCGTGATCTTTAGTGTTTGTTTGGATTTAATTTTTCTTTTCATATACTTTATTCATGATTTTAATTGATTTTCTCCTTGATAAATTTAATTAGGCTTTACAAAAGTTGAAAAAAAACTGACCCACACAATTGTGTGGGTCCGGCAATTACTATTTCCAAAATAGTTACAATTCCTAATATATAATTTTTTTTTATTTGAAAGTGATTTTTATTTAAATTTATGTTTTTAGCAATTTATTTTTTATTTATTAGATTTTTTTTAAATCTGATTAATTTTAAATTAACAGATTTGTACAATTCATGATTTCTATTTAAAACGGATAGTATTAGATACATAATATGCACATGTAACGAACTGTGTGTTTTTGCTCTGAGTTATAGATGCCATATAAGAGTTATATGCATACCACGAGATAGATTTTTAAATTTGATAAATTCATTCCATTTTGTCGGCACAGCAAATAAACCACCAGGAATGAATAATAATTTATGGAAAGTTCAGCAAATGCTAGACAGATTCCGTAGTGTCTACTGGAATTTACCAGGAGATCAGGGAAAATTTTCCATAGATGAGCAAACGATTCCTTTTTTAGAACATGTCTCTGTAAACCAGTACGTAAAAAAGAAACCGCACTCTTTGGTAACATCATCATCTGGGATAGATTAAAATTTTGTAGTATAACAGCGGGAAAGTACAGGCCTGGTCCACAAGGATATAGGCTTAAGACCTGCTGTAGTCCCTAATCTGGTTCAGACCTAGTTTTATGTACGACGATCGGTATTTCAACTAAATACCGCAGCTGGAAAATCAAGAAAAAAAAAGGATCAGGCACAATCCAAACGGAGTGAAGGGCTTACCATTTGTCAACGGCTCTTAACAGGGGTGCGAGCATTGAGCACGTCTCTTAAAATGAAATTGTAGTGTTCTGTCCAAAACAAAAATTGTTTCAAACATTTTCTTTGTGGCTGAGGAAAATTATCTCAATAAACAACAACTTTTTTTTGCTTAAACTTTTATTTTTAGATATTTGCACACCTAATCCCAAACTACGCAACTGTGTAGATTTAGTCCAAAAATTGGCCGCAACTGTGTAGATTTAGTCCAAAAATTGGCCGCATGGCCGTCCAAAAATGGCCGTGCCCATACAATTGTATGGGTCCTATTTTTGCCTAATCTGACATGGGGTATTTTTTAAATATTTTTTTCATCCAATACGACCCTATTGATAAGAGGAAACCATCCAACTTTCAATTTCTTCTAAAAAAAAATCGCAGTATTAAAGGAAATTTCTGTATTTTTTTTTTTATAATTACTTTTGGATTGTGGTACGAAAACAGTCTTTTATTTATATTAGTTTACATGTTTTTTTATTGATATCCATTCAAATCTTCCGGTGTTCCAAGCTCCCCAATATAGATAATAATTGAATTTTTATGAAAATTATATATCTGTGTTTATTAAATTACTTTTGGAGCGCGGTGCGAAAGTTATTTTTTAAGCATTCTGGTATACAAGCAAAACAATTTCGAATTCGATACATTTTTTCCAGTTCCCCAAGACACTGACATATTTGCTGAAAATCGATATTTATGCAAATTTTGAACTAAAAATTATAAGTAAAAATAAGAGTTAAAGAATCATTTGTATAGAGTAAAAAGTAAAGCCAGAGGATGAAAATTCCTTTACCGTTTACTATTAAATATATAAAATATTTCTTTTTACTATATAGAAAAGACAGCGCAAAAGTACAAGTGATGAAAGGCACAAAATAATAATAATAAAAATAAAAAAACACAAAAGAGGGATATTACACTCTTATAAAGGAAACTGACTATCTGTATATTGGCCAAGTTACTGTTGCAAGATGAGCAACTAAAGTCATAAAAAAATTAATAATTAATTTTGTAATGGATAGATAACATACAAGTATACGGGGTTACTGTAATTGGGTGGAACAAAGTGAAATATTGTACTCAAAGGAGGAGTTGTCTGATGGATCTGGAACTCAATAACCCTTACAATGCTGTATTTGTCTGCTTTATCAGTGATGGAACAGTGGCGCAGCAATTGAGCGATTGCCACCACTAAATTTTTATAGTATTCTTCGGTTTCAAAAATCTCAGAAATTTTATCCTGAAGTTAGATGAAGAATACTAATAAAATATTGCGGTGTCAATTGATTCTCTGCTGCTACAGTGTTCCATCACTGCTTTATACAAATGAGTGGCCTTTAGGACATTTACTATGTTTAGATCTTGCAACAATTGGTCCTACAGCTTTTCGTGGATCAAATGGTGCAGCAATTAAAAACCATCGAGAAGCTTCTTTTACTTCAATAAGTTCAATAAGTGAGGATTATATGCCAGATAAAATAGATACTAGAATGGTTTTCAGTAATGATTAGCTATATTTATAGGATATTTGGATAGCAATATCACATGGCGAATGTGATTCTGACCTGTCATGAAAAAACCCTAGTCCATTTGTTCACTAAAGGTGGCAAACAACTGCATGTAGAATTTTAAGATTGTATGTAGCCACAGCAATCAAAAACTGCGAGAAGCCTTCTGTAGCTTCCTTTTCTTCAATAAGTGTGGATAATATGCCAGGTAAAATAGATACTAGTATGGTTCTCAGCAATGATCAGCTATATTTGTATGATATTTGGATAGCAATGTCACACGACGAATGTGATTCTGACTTAGCATGGAAAAAACCTACCCCAATTGTTCACTCAAGGCTGCTAACAGCTGCAAGTAGAATTTTAAGGTTGCATACTATATAATCAAAGATGACAGGTTATTTAAATATCTATAAAAATACATGAGGAATTATCCTGAAACTCCAGGTTTGTAAACAAAATCTTACAGGTCGTATATTTCCGTTAAGATTTTTTTCCGAAACCCCATAGGGGACCGCCAACAAATTGAAAGAAATGAATATATTTTGGATAAAACTGACATATTTGCTGAAAATCGATATTTATGCAAATTTTGAACTAAAAATTATAAGTAAAAATAAGAGTTAAAGAATCATTTGTATAGAGTAAAAAGTAAAGCCAGAGGATGAAAATTCCTTTACCGTTTACTATTAAATATATAAAATATTTCTTTTTACTATATAGAAAAGACAGCGCAAAAGTACAAGTGATGAAAGGCACAAAATAATAATAATAAAAATAAAAAAACACAAAAGAGGGATATTACACTCTTATAAAGGAAACTGACTATCTGTATATTGGCCAAGTTACTGTTGCAAGATGAGCAACTAAAGTCATAAAAAAATTAATAATTAATTTTGTAATGGATAGATAACATACAAGTATACGGGGTTACTGTAATTGGGTGGAACAAAGTGAAATATTGTACTCAAAGGAGGAGTTGTCTGATGGATCTGGAACTCAATAACCCTTACAATGCTGTATTTGTCTGCTTTATCAGTGATGGAACAGTGGCGCAGCAATTGAGCGATTGCCACCACTAAATTTTTATAGTATTCTTCGGTTTCAAAAATCTCAGAAATTTTATCCTGAAGTTAGATGAAGAATACTAATAAAATATTGCGGTGTCAATTGATTCTCTGCTGCTACAGTGTTCCATCACTGCTTTATACAAATGAGTGGCCTTTAGGACATTTACTATGTTTAGATCTTGCAACAATTGGTCCTACAGCTTTTCGTGGATCAAATGGTGCAGCAATTAAAAACCATCGAGAAGCTTCTTTTACTTCAATAAGTTCAATAAGTGAGGATTATATGCCAGATAAAATAGATACTAGAATGGTCAAAACCAATGTAGCAAAAGCGTTCAATTTGTAGATTATGATTAAGTGGCTTATTGTAATAATGTGTGCTCATTTGTATGATGCATATAATTTGCACTGTTCATAATATATATAAAAAAATATTTTCAGAAAATATGACAAACATCATTGTACACAATACCATGCAATCAGAATTAAAATATAATAAAATTCGTATGGAAAATTAGCAGGTTTACTAAATAATGTTTTGCTGCGCATCCCCGAATGCAATTAAAATATAATGTACATATTTTGTACGGTGAAACTTTTGCAAAAGTCTCAAAAACATAGCTTGAAAATTTAGAAAATTATCGTCGATAGAATAAGCTCAAAATCCGTTGTTTCCAAAATGAAGCAAAAAAGATGATAGGATATATCTATATATATGTTGATTAGTGCCAATATAGCATACACAATATTGCACGTACAACTGTATTTGGATACAGCCCCTCATCTTTTTGCTTCCTTTTTGGAATAACGGATTTTGAGCTTATTCTATCAATGATAATTTTCAGATTTTTCAAAATAACTTTCTCAGACTTTCACAAAAGTTGCTCTATACATTTAGCTAACACATAATGCAAATTATATTTTGATTCCATTCAAGCATGTGCAGTGAATCATTATTTAGCAAACCTGATCATTTTTCATACAATTATTTTTATTATTTTATTCTGATTGCAGGGTATTGTGTATAATGTTGTTTGTCATATTTTCGGAAAAGAACATTTTTTATATTAAGAATTCTACAAATTATAAGTAAAAAACTTGGAACTCATTTTATAAATACTTTAATTTCTCTACTAGTATGCATGCTATTCTAATAAAAATGAACACAGTTTATTATAATAAGGCACTTAATCAGAATCTGCAGTTTGAACGCTTTTGCTACATTAAGGGGTCTCAGGACTCTTAAAATTGGAAAAATCGAAAAAAAAAGACCATTTTCAACATATAATATCTTAAAAGGTAATTAATTTTTAGACAAAATTTTATATTGGGATGAAAGATATAAGTATGTTCTTTCAATTCATGTATTTGAAAAATTACAAGATGCAGAATTAGAATTTACAGTGGCTCCAAAATGTTAGACATTTGACGAGCGGAAAATCGGCATAGCAGATTATGCGCACGATTACAAAATACATTTTGCAAGTAGAAGGAAACTTTTGGGTCCTACTTATGCTTCATATTGTAATAATTACTCTGAACCTAAATAAATTTGTATTTAAAGCATTTTTCTATTTTTAAAACAAAGTTGTATTTAGTTAATGCAAAATTTAGAAATTTTCAAGTGTATAATCACCTATAAAGAATATATTTCTGAACAATAAGAAGAAAATTTTAGGTTCAGTTTATACAGACTAACATGAAACATACGTTTTGAAAATTTCATGAAAAAAAAAATTCAGAAGTTTTTGAGATATCGTGCGCGTTATGCCAAAAAACATCATTTGGAGAAAATTTACTTCAAAGTTTCTGAAACGCCCCTTCGGTTATTGAGCGTGTATAATTCTAAAAGCCATAACTTCTGTTCTAATAGGAATTTCAAGGAAGCTTTTATACCAAAATGTTCAGAAAAGATATTAGTTTAATATCTAAAAAAATAAAAATTTGAAAATTTTAAAGCTTTAAGAGTCCTGAGACCCCTTAAGTTTTACAGGGTTATTCAAAATATATTAGTTCTTTTTCAATCTGTTGACGGTCCCATATCGGGTTTCGGGAAAAAATATCTTCACAGAAAAATCTTCACCTCATGCATTTTTTCTATATATTTATGAAAACGTCTAAAATTGCAATTAACCGGTCATCTTTGGCAATATAGTGTATGTGGACACAGAAAATCAGCCTAAAAATCTTATTATTTCTAAACACATATTGGGGTATAAATATTCCATATCAAAAGAAAACTTTCAATAACAGAATGAGCGCGGCATATCTAGAAACTTGTCTATTTTTTTTTTTTTTTTTTTAGATACTGGGAACCCAATCTAAGAAAGAAGGTAGATGCTGTTATTCAAGGAAATGGCTTCTTTTGTGACACTGGAAATTTGTTATCGTCAGTGCTCTCAGATAACAGAGAGCATATCATGTATTCAGTAATATACGATAGCCAATTTGCCCTAGAAATGAAAATAGACGATTACCGGAAGCAAGAATTTTTCAAGTACCAAAAATACACTTCGAAGTAAAGGATTATCATGAACTTAATTTCTGGCAATTATTTGAACATGCTGAACAACCTCTTTTAATAAATGTGCCTTGCGAAGAAATTGAAGTCATGGTAAATGTAGGAAAAACGAAGGAAGTCAAAATATCCATGTCAAACCAATGTTGTTGAAACAAGCATTCGCTTAGTGTCTGAGGCAACAGAAAATGTATCCGGACAAGAAAAGAGACACGGTTTCATATTGAATAGAAAAAAATCAATAAGGCATATGAAACATTTTAATAGTAAAATGGATTAAAAATTTTAGAAATATGTAAATTTTTGAAATAAAAGGATTAAAATTTTGCTAGGTAATTTCAACTTTTATGGGTTTTTTTATGATTTAATGCTTTGATTTTTAAATTTATACTTCATGTATTATTACAAAATTATTATTATTTATAAGTTTATACTTTATTGACTAAACAATTTATTAAATTTGTAAACAATTATCGTAAATTTAAAATTTAAAATTCCTTTTCTGAAAAATTTAAATTTTTAACTATATTTAGGGCACCGGAAGATATGAATGGATTTGGATAAAACAATATGTGAAGTAAAAAATTATGTTGTACACTCAATAGACAACTTTCTTACATGGCGCCATATAGAATTTCAAAACAAAAAAAATATGTTAAAAAAATTATAAATTATCATAAAAATTTCAATTTTTAATTATTTTTGGGCTCGTGGGACAACGGAAGATATCATTGGATTTCAATAACACAAAACATATAAACTAATATACATAAATGAAAACTTTTGCACATCACGCTGAAAGTAATTTCGGAATAAACAATTCCTGTACTTTCGATTAACACTAATATATTTTATCCTTTTGTTCTTAACTGTATTGAAAACAGAAAAAAAGAAATATTGACAATAACTTTAGTTCTATTAAATGTAAGAAACAATCAAAATAGCTTTTAGATTCAGAAGAAAATTAAATATTTGAAGAAGAAAAAAATATATATATTATTTAAAAAATGTAATTTTCGTACTAATATTCAACATAAAATTTAAAAGTAAAATAATAATAATAATAATAATTGTTTTATAATTTTTAAATAAACCATGCCAAAAAATATGTAATTGACCATTTTTAAATGTTTTAAATTACAAGTTTTGTATACATAAAACATTTATAACATTTTCTGATGCAAGTAAGCTAATATAAATGCATATAATTTTTTATTCGTCTGTCAATTTGGCGCTAAAATGTTTGTATAAAATTCTAGTGCTGTTTTATTTTACGTAGATTCAGCATAAAAAGTAGGTATACCCCATTATGATTAGCCTTTAAGAATCATATTCAGTTAAGAGATAGTATGCGGAATACCAAATACCAGGTATATCCGCAAAGAAAGTTCGTTTGGTTATGTAAAAATAAGTGTACAGATGGAAAAAAAATAGTTATTGTAAAAAAATCTACAACTGTGAAACTACATTTCTACATAGCTTCCGAAATTTTGTAGGCACTTGTCGTAGCGTGCCACAAGGTTTTGTATGCCTTCTTCATAAAATGTTGCCGCCTGAGTTTTCAACCATGTGGTTACATGTTTTTTCAGCTCGTCATTATCGGTGAAGTGTTGACCACCAAGTAAAGATTTGAGGTGTAAGAAGAGATGGTCAAAAACTGAAGTGCACTGCCCGTCCCTTGTTTTTGGTGTTGTTCAGTAAGAATTCTGTGTACCCAACGTGAGCAAAGTTTTCAAAATTCACTTTTTCAGTAACAATTTCATGAATTAGTGATCGAGAGATTTGCGGAAATTCCATAGCAAGAGCACTAATTGTAAACTTACGGTTTTGCTTAATCTTCTCTTCAATTGCGTGAACTAGTTCATCAGTAACGAAACAAGGGCGTCCACTTCGTTCTTCGTCGTGCACTTGATCACATCCTTCATTAAACTGTCTGACCCATCTTCTAACCATTGAATCACTCATAGCATTTTATCCGTAAACCTCGCAGATTTGCCGTTAAATTTCATTTGGTTTAACTTTCTTTGCATTGAGAAAACGAATCACAGATCTGATTTCACAAGCGGTGGCATTTTTAATTAAGACTGACATTCTAAAGAAGCACTACAAATAACACGTCGGCAGCAGCGATCTGAAAATGGCGTACATTCATTCTCCTTCAGTCAGAGTAACTGCCGCGCATGCTCGGAACTGCGATCGCAGCGCTGCTGTGGATAGAAATAGAAACGGAACTTACTTTGTGAATATACCTCGTATATAATATTTCTTCAAAAGTAGTTTATTTCATTACATTTAATCAGTTATTTTATTACATATAAAGTGAGGAGAGGAATTAAAAGCTTATTTATATACAAGAAGAAATATGGTTCGAAGTAAATAGCTATAAAATCACTATCCGTCAGAGATACAAACTAACACAAATCCTAAAGCGAAACACAACAATTTACGACAGACAACTGAACAGAATGAAGCAACACATAAACAAATGAAACATAAAGAATTAAACAACGAGGCCGAAAACCTATGGTGTTTGGAAAAGTAACACCATCTATTGGGTGCGAAAACAAGCACTATTGTAAAGCCGGTATAAAACAACACACACTAGCATTTAGCTAGGAGAAAAAACGATGCTTAGAACATTGCAGTCTGGATTTCAAATGACCGCCTACGCACATACGCATATGTACTTCAAACAGAAGAGTTCATGACGTGGTATTTAAGTGCTTAATGGCCAAATTGTCGCAGAGAGAGACGAAATAAGCCGTTAAATTAGGAATTATGTCTTATTTTAATCTTTATTCTGAAATCATACCAAACACGGAAATTTTCAATATTAACACCCAATTTTATCAGCATATTTAAGTTTTTCGGTTCATGTATACCAATTAGAATGTCATTAGATGAACTAGTTTAGGAAATATGGAAGCTTAATGTTAGCACTCGTAGTGTTATATTTATTTTAGTCGTTGAAATATATATTGAAATGCCGATAATTTTTTAAGCATATTTCAGAAACACATGTCAGAATGAGTTGTTATAGTGGATTTTGATCGTTTAAGTTTAAAGTAAATATGGATATATAATTTAAGTTTATTATCTACTAAAAGCATTTCTATATTATATATTAAATTTCTTTTTCAAAACATTGCATTCCATATTTTATCCAGCATCAACTATGGAAAATGTTTTCCCACTTCATTATATCAATAACCTGGTCTACGAAATGAAATATAAAGTACAGAAGAACAATTCAGTTAATAAACTTAAATTTTGTAATTTTTCCTATGTTCCTGGTCTATTTGAGAAGTTAAGATATGCAGTAAAGAAGTTCAATATTAATCTGGTAGCTAAAGCAACAAGAAAACTCAAAGACGTTATCCATAGCAAGATTGACCCTGTTCCTAATGATGAAATCGCAGGCATTTACATTATTCCATTGTTAACTGAAGCACAAGAAGAAAAGGTTTATATCGGAATAACCGGAAGGAAATTCAGAGACAGATTAAAAGAACAAGTAAGTGATATTAAGTTTAATAGAACCACCACAGCGATAGCAAGACTTAACTTACAGCATAAATTAAATATCCGTTTTAATGAAACAAGAATAATTATTCCTTCATCTGATTATCATTTGTCGTTAATAAAAGAATCCATTGAAATCTTAATAAAGAATAATAACGCTATTAATGATAGTATGTCATATGACATTCCGAATATATGGTTAAACTTTTTAAAAATAGATCTTGTTAGGATTGGATAATAATGTTCATTTTTGTCCCTTTTCTCTTTCTTCCCCTCCATTGTAATTTGGACTGTTTTACTGTTAGCACAATGCCAAATTTAAACTTTAACAATGGTTTTGTTTTAGCTACAACTGTAGGAAGATAGGTTTTACTACGGTGAATTTATTTTTGTGAAATGCCAAATGAAGTTTAAATATGTAGTGCTGTTATTGTCAGTACCGAATTAAGTTCATCATAAACAGATTAGGATAATAAAAAATGTGAGCTATACAGAATAGCTATATTTGATATTATTTAGGTTCCATATGTCTTTGTACTTTCATGGTATATCCACTTATACTTTCTAATATATACAGTTATACTCAATCCTACGTTGTATTGTTTTTTTACAAAGTCTTAGTATTCTTTTAGCAACAGTTTTTTTAATAATACAATTAGTAATTCATATATTTATTCTACGAACCCTCTGTGCGCGAGTAGTACTCGCACTTGACCATTTATTTAGTACTGGTTTTACACTCTCATTAACCATCTTGCTACGTCACTATTTGCTGTAATGTTTACATTGTTAAAATGATTGGCAGGTTTCAAGGCTGGGTAAACATGAGGTAAGAAAATCATTCCATTTCCACAATCTTCCAGTTAATTGGCTCTGTTGATTCACTAGTGTACAGATTTTGCTTGATATTTTTAACTGCATGTCTCAAAATTGTTTTCAGCAGTATTTAAACATTCAGAATAAGTTTCAAGGTGTGCAGGTTCTGATGTAATGTGTCTTTGCAGTTCACGTGCGCAGGCCAGTTGGATGGTTGGTGATATTAGACAGTGATACTATCTGGTAGATATATTCTTATTAAGATTTTCTCTCATCATCACCATCTTTATTGTGACACTACTACTAATGAAATTGCTGTTGTTGCTGAAATACGTTCATCTGGTTTTATATCAAGAATGCTTGTTGTATGCTGAAACCTTGCAATTGAGATTTTGCTAACTGCCTTTTAAAGTTTTTTTTTTCTACATTTTGTTCTTCCTGACGGATAAATTGGTTGTAGCTTAAATTTCTTTTAACGTTTATTATGGATGATTAAACCCATAGAAATATTGATATGTTGAATTACATTTTTTGTGACTTGATCCAGCCTTCCCTAGAGATTTTCATATTTGAAAGTCTTAGAAATCGATTTATAATTCACATGTTTTTTGAAAATCAATTATAAATTATATATATTTTCGAAATTATTTTTGGAAAATCTTATAATAATAAAACAATAATTTACGTTAAAATTACTCTGGTATAATTTTGGGGATTACAAAAATAGAAGAATAGAATTGCAAATAAATGAAAACTTATAATAATAATAATAATAATAAATAGAAACGTTTAATGTTGTGATGCAAATACTTTTATATATAAGTGATTTATCTTATTTCTTCAGATATATAGAAATTCGATTTTGTACCTTAAAAAATACTGAACACTATATTCTTTAATATATTTATTTAGGTATTTAGAGTAATGACAAAAGTGATCTCTGTATATGTATCATAGTATAATGAAAGTAATATAATTATGTGATTATCACAGCTTACAAGCCGTGTTGATTCTAGGATATTTTTCATTGTCAGAGGTAAATATAGTATAATTATTTTTAAATGCAAGAAAGATCGATTTAATTCAATTAATAAATGGGAATATTTCCCACACTGAAATACAACATACTCTGGTGTAACAAATTAAAATGTAAGAAACTTCGTTTTAATTTCAAATATTATATTACTGTTAAGTCATTGTACAATGAAAAAAAAAATAACTACAATTTAAATTTAAATTGCAATTAATTATTCTTAAAGTAATGCTGTTTATTAATGAAATACGCAAAAACTTAAATTTTAATTTAAAAGATATTGTAATTCTCATCTTAAAATGAAAATTTAGTGAAATAAAAATTTTAACTGTAACTAATTTTAATTATGTCAAATTATTATTCAAACTGAATTATTTAATTATTTAACTTTTCTAAAGATTTAATTTGTTAACCCCTTAAAGGGCGGCAGTATATTATGTCTACCACTAAATTCTAATTACCAAATGCTGTATTTGCACCAGGGTTTTGGAATTTGGTTTTGTTTTTTATAATGTACACGAAAAAACAGCTTTTACTAACTTTTACATAAATTTGTTCGTAAATCCCGATGTCATTCAATCATTCTAGCAACAGAAGTACTTTGCCCATGAAAGGGCTATATAATAAAGGGGTCCCATAGATATTTGAATACTTTTTCTTCTTGCTAAAGAGGAAAATATTCCACATTTAGCAATATTTATTCTGTGAATTATAACGAAGATTCGTACGTTTTAATTACTTATTGTTTTTGCACCATATAAATTTTCTCATACTACACAATTAGCTAAACGGCAAAACATCGTATAATTATGCGATATACCAAGCAAAAGATTAAAGAGTGACGAAATGATCGAAAACCAGTCGACAGATGCTTTAGAATTGGTTCAATAATAATCGGGATGATGTCGCCGAGTGGAATTTGCCTAACGGGAAAGACTTTCTTGACGAACTGCGAGAGAGATACCAGGTGAACGAAAAGTTTCCAGATTAGGGAGTTCGGCCAATCTTTGGAGAAGAATTTATTATTGCTTGGCTAGTTACGTATATTTAAAGTATTGAAAACGAACCAATCAATGAGTAAATAAACCTGCGTTACCTAAACATGACTCAATCAACAAGCCGTGATTTTTAAAAGTTTTTGATTTTATAATTATAATTATAATGGTAAAAGAAAGTGCACAGGTAGAGTTTGAAATAATGTTTTGATCATACATTAATATCACGATCATGTTAAATGCATATAAATATATAATACGTAACAATATGGACTGAACTGTTTAGAGATTTCTTAAAAACGATAAAATCAATAAACTTAAAAATTTGACTCTCAAGAATATGCAATTTCATATTTTCGTTTAACTTTTTTTTTTTTTTTTTTTTTTTTTTTTTAGATTTTGGGGCAGCATCGCAACGATACGTAAAGTTATGCCAATTTTTATGTAAAATCATCGGGTTTTATAAAACCACAATCATAAAAAGAAACTTCTATATCAGTATAAAAACACTCAATATGTATTTTTCGATTATCGCATTTATAAAATTACATATTTATAATTATTATTCGTTATTCGTTTTGTTGGCATAATAACAACGTCACAAAATTTCGAAGCGCATAAATGTCAGTCATCAGATGGATATTGACAAAATTTGTAAGTGTTGTCTTAGTTACTTGCTGAATGGTGACATTTGCTGAAGCAATAGGAAACAACAAGTTAATTATTTTTTCCCTCTTGAAGAGAATTACATATTATATGTAACACTTAATTTTTATTTACAACTGCCACAATGGCACCAAAATTCGAGAATACAATTTTGCTTAAATAATGTACGTGAGGAAAATCTTTAACAACTAACGTAACTTAATTTAACAAACATAATTTGTATATCTGTTGTCATTCAATCTCTTCTACATTCTAGAAAAATAGAACCCCTCCCCCTTCCTGAAAGAAATAATACTGTTTATTAAAAATGCCTAAAAATTCCGAGGAGTTACTTAATATTTTAATTGCTTGCCTGATAAATAGAAGAATCTTCTGAATTTTTCTTCTCAATTTTCTCCTTCACCAAGCTTACAGCCGTTTACGATTTTACATATATATATATATATATATACATATTATAGATTTTTTTTTACATATCATATTCATTTTAACAGGGGAAAAAAAAGAGACATAAATCTGATTAGCGTTGCTGATGTTTCTATAAAGCCTTGACAACCGCAGAAATCATATATTTTATTTTCTAATTGCGACCAACAAATAAGATTTTTCCGTAATATATATTTGTAGATCTTTATAGCTGTGTAGTTTGGAATTAGAGAAATATGATCAATGTATTTTTTTATAAATATACTTGAAAACAATATATTGAATTATCTTTTCTCTTACCTGGATTCTTCAGTTTAATTTATAACAAGTATTTAAGTTATTAAAGATATTTAATTACTTTTTCCGTATTATACGTTACAAAATCAAATAACCAGTTTTACTAGATTTAATTGATACACAAATTTCGTGAATCTTTGACAGAATATGTTTACTAGGACTTCCCTCAGAGGGATTAGTCTGAGCGATATTACTGAGAACATAGATTTAATAATAACATGTGGAAGCAAAGAAAATGAGATGTTATCTTTAATTGTCCATATACTGCGAAAAATTTAAATGATGAAAATAAACGAATTGTAGAATTATAAAATCTTATATATAAATTCGTATACACTGTTTAAAAAAATGGGAAATCAAACCATTCAAGACAGCCATGCATGGATATAAAATTGAAAATACGCAATATATTAAAAGTAAAATAGAAAATGAAACACTAATTTACTTATATCGGAATTTTAACTGTTTAAAATGATGTCAAGAGCATAATCAGACGCTCCGCACCAATTTGAGTAACTTTAAATGACAAATATATGATGTTTAAAAATAATGGACTATACTTTATACGGTGTGTGCTCCCCCGGAATAGTTAATATTGTACAATATCTATTTTCCACGGATGCAATGAGGTTGTCGATAACATTTAAGGAATTCTCTTCTCAAAATCTAATATAGTATCAAAGTACCGAATACATCAAAAGTGGCATGCAATGCTTCGTAAAAGTGTGTTTTAGATATGCTCGATCGGATTTAAATGATGAGTGTATGCTGGCCACTACATACGCTGTATTGTTTTGTTTTCAAACATATTCTGCACAAGTTGAGCTGTATTTAGCATGTATTAAATAAAAGAAATCGGCAATGATTACAACATAAAGTATGACACAAGATCTGAATATATCGTCTGCATAACTTTTGAACTGTCAAAGTGTCATTCGAAGTAATTTACAAATCCATACATATTTATTCAGCAAATCATGCAAGCTAACATACGCCAATATGAACCCGATTACAAAATTTAACCAGAATAAGTTAATATATAAAAAATCTACTAATGATAATTGAGAATATGACCTTATGATAAAATGTCTAGAAAAATGAATCGGATAAAAAATTCATATCACATTTAAAACGGCACTTCCCTCGGTTAGTGGCCTTGGCGAGAGAGAGAAAAGCCTAGAGAAGGAACACTTTAACAAGTACTTTCGGGCAACCTACTCACTGTTTCATGCAGGTCTTTATTCAATATTTACACAATTTATTTAATGCTAGGTGGGTATCTATCAGTTTTGTTGCATTTAAATCGCATGTTTTGCGGAGGAAATGCAGCATTAAGAAATATTTAAAGTTGCTGTACCCAATAATTCCAAATTAATGGTAATTGAGATCGCTTTCCGCTAATTTCATCTTTTTAAATTTTAAATTTTTTAGAAACCATTCATAGAGACAACTGTATATTTTAAAACTAACCAGAAGCAAAATTTCAAGATTTTGGGCTCAGCAGTAACAGAGAAATATAAAATTTTTGAAAGTTTTTTGTTTCTGCACTGTTTTATATAGCAACATTTTTAGAAATTGTTCTATTGCGAGAATTTAAGTCATGATAAATACAGCCATGTCAATTTTCATGTTTATATTCCTAACAGTTCCATGTTCTTCGTTACTTAGATCATCTTTAGACCTTTTTCCGCTTTGTTTAGTCTTTCTATTTTTTAGAATTCGTTCTACAACGAGTATTTACATCTTATTAATTACTACCATGCCAAAGTTCTAGATTCTAACCCCAACAGTATACCAAAAATTTCAGTATTCCAAATAAATCATAGTTTAGAACCTTTCTAGAAATTTTTACGTTTATCCGTCAAATTGAACCTTTTAAGAGCGTTCATTACGAGTATTCACATCTTAAAAGTAACTACCGCACCAAATTTAAAGTTTCTAAACCAATCAATATCGCAGAAATCACAATTTTAGAACTTTTTTGCTCCTGCAGCGATGTAGGTTCTTGCACTGACATAAAATAGTCTTTTTTTCGGAGCAGAGATGTCCACCAACATTTTTTTTTAAGTTGGCTATGTAGTTTCAGAGATAACACCTCACAAACGCACAAGCATGAATAATATTATATAATTATAATATTATAACGCTTTATAATATTAGCATTAGATGTACAGATACAAAAGCCATTTATCTGTTACAAACTAAAGTGCCGGCGTTGCCCAGAATTTGAAGGATGTTTGTTCTGAAAAATCAATTTCAAAATTTAACATACAACACAAAACAAACATTAAAAAAAGCAGTCGAAATGTTGTTGAATTAATCATATGAAAACGCTATATAAAAATGTATAAATGTATATAACAGACGCAAAAGAATACAGCTATAAATGAACTTATTTCAATTTATAATTGGAGCAATAATGTTAAAATACGCCAATATTTCCCTAATCGGGTTTTTATCATGCTTCAATACATTTTTCACACTCATATGAAGCTATACTACATCCACCATGCCCTTTATATTTCCAATATGACGTAATATTTTCCTCTTTCACGTGGAAACCTTGAAATAGAAAAGTTATGAAGTTATATTCACTTTCATTTAAATTCGTCAAACCATTTATTTCATTTTCATATTTCACGTGAATACCTTGCAATAGAAAAGCTATGACGTAATATTCACCTTTTTTTTTTTTTTAATTCGGGAAACTATTTATTTCATTTTCATTTTTCACATGGAAATCTTGCAGTAGAAAATTAATTGTTGTAGTAATAATTTTATTGTGTTTTTTAATTGTTGGTAACTGCTATAACGAAAAATGTTTAAATTTGATAAGAAATTGCTGTTACATTGGTGGTTTTTTATTAATTAAAAATTAACTATAAGTTATTTCGATTCCGGATTACTTTAGTTGTCTCGGCCATGTTTTAATACACATGTACGTATCTCTTCACAATTCTGGCTTACAAATTGTAATTTTTTTATAGAATTACAAACAGACAGATAGACAAGTTTTCATTTTTATATATCTCTCTATTCTATAAAAAGTAACTAACGCTGTCACCGCCGCCGCCGCCGGTTTTGAATTTTTTGTGACCGGAGGTCTTTCTTCGTTAATATTAAGAAAACTATTGCATACAAATATATGAAAATCGGTGGTATTATAGCGAAATGTTTGATCAACACACTAATGCATACAGTTTCAAATCGAAGAATTATTTTAAGAGGTATTTAATGCTAAAGTTGGACAAAATCGTTCCATTAAAAAAAATTATAAGAGCAAAAGCTATACATGGGAATTTAATCATTTTTAGATAATTTTATTCAATAGAAGATCCCGGTCTGCAGATTTCATTAATTTTTTTAATTTGACACATTTTTTGAGGTTTTATTTATATTTTAAATTCAAATATTCAGCATTTTGACAGATATTTTTTACATATTTTAGAAAATGGTATTAATTTAAACTGTTGCCAACTGTATAAACAGCGCAAACAATAATGTTTGCTTCAAATAAAAGAAAAAAATATTTACACGTTACTATTATAAACAGAAAAAAACCTTCAAATTGGAATTAAATAATTAGGTATAAAAAGCAGGCACTTATTGGAAATTACGCCATAAAAACTATATTTACATGTGAATTTTAAAAGAGAAGGATATTGTAAAATAAATTCATTAACATGCGTTAGAAATCTGAAATAGAACAAATTACGTCACATTACACTTATTATGCAAAATGAACAAAAAATAGTATTGCAAAACAGTTTAAATTTAAAAATTGCGCGAGACAAAATATTAGAGGTTAAATATTAGATTTTTTCAAAATTTTATTATTTGTCGTTTGATGTGAGGTGTTCAGCTATAAGTATGCAAATTTTTGTTTCCAACATAATTAGGGGCTGAGTTAGAAAAATTGCTTTAAATACACAAGTTAGAGCTCAGAGGGTTAAATATTAGACTTTTTCAAAATTTTATTATTTGCTGTTTGATGTGAAGTGTTCCGCTATAAGTATGCAAATTGGCTAAATGTCATGTCTCCAACTTAATTAGGGGCTGAGTTAGAAAAATTGCTTAAAATACACAAGTTAGAGCCCAGAGGGTTAAATAATAGACTTTTTCAAAATTTTATTATTTGTCGTTTGATGTGAGGTGTTCAGCTATAATTATGCAAAATTTCATGCCGGCAACTTAATTAAATTAGGGGCTGAGTTAGAAAAATTGCTTAAAATACACAAGTTAGAGCCCAGAGGGTTAAATATTAGACTTTTTCACAATTTTATTATTTGCCGTTTGATGTGTGGTGTTCAGCTATAAGTATGCAAATTTTCAAGTCTCCGACATATATAGTTTCTGAGAACGGGCTCTGTGACAGATGGACAAACAGACAGACAAAGGAGTGAGACAGGTAGGGTTTCGTTAGATGAACGAAATTCTAAAAACATGCTGCGGATGACTGTAACAACATCCTAAAATTACATTACCATCAGCGATCTACCAATCCCGAATTTAGTTTATATTCGTTCCATATATTCTTATTCTTTTGTGCGGCCCTGTAAAATAATTATCAATATTATATACAGTAAAACCTCTGAATAGCGGACACCCCGAGAATGCAGAATTTGTCCTCTATTTAGATGTGATCGCTACTGAGAGTAAAACATGTACAGTTATTTAAGAGTTGGTAATCAAAAAAATCCGCTAAATAGAGGTGTCCGCTATGGAGGTTTTACCAGTAAAACTTCTGAATAGCGAACACCTCGGGAGGGCAGTATCTGTCCTCTATTTGGAGGTGTCCGCTACTGAGAGTAAAAAATGTACAGTTATTTAAGGGTTGGTAATCGAAAAAATGTCCGCTAAATAGAGGTGTCCACTAATCGGGTGTGTCCGTTATGGAGGTTTTACTGCATAATAATATCATCCTTTACAAGAAAATTGCATGCTGTATGATAGACAGACAGACATCCAGAGAAAGATAACCTCCTGGATCAATAAACACTCATGTCTTTTTTTTTAATCATCCACAATTGTATGTCATACAGCATGCCAGATTTTATACAACAGGCTAAAAACGGTCACCGTGGTACGGAATACTGTATTATTATTTGTTTGCCCACCAAAACTTGTTGCCACGGGTTGTTGCAAGGTTTGTGATCATGTGGTTGAAACTGATCTATTCAATATTACTGCGTGCGTATTTTTTCTTATTTGCTCCATGTGTTCAAACCAGTTGTCTACGAAAACATCAACCGGTGAAAGTGACGCACACCAAATTTCTGTGACGTATGCAGATAAAATGTGCTTTTTTAAGAGTTTTTTCTATATAATTTTTAAACGGTTTGGAACTTATTTTTCATAGTAGGTGCATTCAGTAGGCGACCCTCATAGGTACCTTCTGGTGCAATCAGAAACGAAATCCGACAAATATTTTTTGAGTTATGCTTGACGAAAGTTTTTTATTAGGCTTTTCTTTTAGTAGGACATGGCGTTAATATCCATCGTAGTAGTAAAGTGTCCGGACAGTAATATTTCGCTGAGTATTAGCCTTCGCTTCGCTCAGACAATTATTTTGATCATTTCAAACAAAATTTATTTTCTAATAAATATAGATTTAGATTTATTAAATTTATTCATTGTTGTTATTTACTATTCTGAAATTGAAGAAAAAATGGATAATGATAGGAAAGCATTGATCAAATTTGATGATCTGCAAATAGAACTCAATAAGTTGTAATTATAGATATTATATATGGTAGTAGAAGGAATCATTAAGTCTGATCGAAGAATAACTCCAAAAAGAAAATGATATACCATTCAATATACAACCTAGAAAGTATCGCCTTTTTATCAGTTCATTAACAATATCTAATTTATCAGAATATAATCTAATAGAGTATTAGTACAATTTATCATACTTTCTTTCTACCACATCTGAAATTGTGTTATATAATTATTTTAATTATAAATTGATATGCAATTTTATTGTAATCAATTTTCTTTACCTGTAATTTAAAACGAACATAATCACAATTTCTAAAAAAAAAAAAAAAAAAAAAAAAAAACTGAAACTTTTCTTTTTAAAAGTTGTATGTAATATCCCATTTAACTTATTGAAAACAGAGAAATAAGTCAACCGTAAAATGGGATTAAGGGGGAAAATGTACTCTTCAGTAAATACGCAAATATGTTTCAAAACTGATCTATTAGTAACACATTCAACCTAATTTATTTTCAGTAACACGAAAATTGTATCAGATGTATTGTATGACGTATTTTCAAATACTAATAAATTCTCTAATAGTGTACAGTTAATTATGTTAATGTTTTTACGATTTTTTTTTTATTTTGCATTTCCACTGATTTGTTTTGACGGGAGTTTGTGCATGTGAGGGAATATAACAGCAGCAAGATCTAAACATGGAGAGAAATCTCATAAAAATTAAAACGTAAGTTGATAGATCAAATTAACAAATGCAATAACAATAATTCCAAAGAAATCTAATAACAAATAAAACGTGAAGTAGACAGATCAAATTGAAAAGTAAAAAGCCATAAAATATCAAACTATAGACAAAGCTAAAATGGAAGTAGGGACATTCAAATATATATAAATGAAATATTGCATATCGAAAATTTAAATTCATATCAAACTGAAGCTATCGTAAGCATATTGATTCTTTGTTATTTTATGCATTATGTCACGAAGAGTTTAGTTAATATTATAAAATATTTAAGAAACATAATGTAAGTACTTGAGTGTAGTATCACGCATACTTGTAGTGTGAGGTCACGTAGTTGCAAATTCCTACGATTTTTGATTACAAGTATTTTAGAACGGAAAATGTGTCCTTTTTATCTGTGAAATCTCAGTAATTGAGCAAGGCGAAGAAAACTTTTCTAAAATAACGGTGGCTATGCTTGTTAGCCCCTCATATAATGATAATACGCCCTTATTTATTTTCTTTTACTTTTCTAACATCTAATAGAGTACACTTTTTATATATATAATTTCATATTAGAGTTTTAACTACGAGCGAAATCGTAATAAAAGTGTCCGAATTTTTTAATTTAACAAAATTGTAGATAATATAATATTTAAGCATGTAACAAATAGATAAAACTTGGAATAATTTGTACAATTATTAAATTCACTTATGTGTAGCATTAGCATTTGATACCAATCAGTTTTGAAGTTAATAGAATATACGTTTTATTATTTAACATCTAATATATTTCAATTAAATAAAAGTAACAATGCAGTAAATGGAAAATTTATGAAACTGAAATAAAGATCCAGATTAATTTATGAATTATGATGATTTCAGTAATAATATAAACAAAAATACATAGTTATTTTTAAATCCTAATTAAAAGGAATATTTTGTTAAGAGGAATCGTTAATTAGAGTCTTTTTCATTATTATTTTTTATGCTCTTTCTATTCTCCTTCTAGCATAGAAGAAATATAAATGTACTCAGTATAAACTAATGGACTATTTTTTAATGAAAAGACAGTGGAATACCAAACTAAAATTTTCCATAGTTTTTTTCTAATTTTATAAAACCCATTTAATGTATATTTCTTGTATTTAAATGTATAACAGAACTGAGTGGGACAATTAATAAATACCAATATGACGTTTATTTCAATATGAACAGATTTGATATATATGGGAGATTGGGGAGGGTTGACTAACTTTTTACTAAATATTTTTTTTATTACAAAACAAATTAGGTGTTGCTATCCAACGTACTATTTATTCACAAAATAAAAGATATAAAATAAACATATGAATAAATAAATGCCCACGTTTCGTTTTAATCTTTAAAACCTTCTTCAGGGGTAAAATTTTCTAAAATTTAAATCGACAAAACCACTTTATATGCTACATCTTAAAAATTATAATTCAGATGGGTAAACAGTCCAACGGAAAATTCTTAACCCTTTTTGTACTGAATTATGAATTCATGAAAATTTTACCTTCTAAAGCCTTTTTCGTGAATTTTTGAAACTGCTAAAGATTTACATAATCAGATTTACATAATCATTTTATAAAGTTTAGAAAGATTTTATTAGGATTAAAGGATTTAGAAGGATTCATTAAATTTGAATTTATAGGGACTTTGTGCAATATTTATAACCCTACTCAAATCTTTTATTTTAAATATATTTCTTAGCATTTTGTAGAAATAGGAAATGTACAAATATAAGGTTCTTACATTAGAAATATAGAAATATTTACGAATTGAAAAATCCCCCCCCCCTTCCAATGCCAAGAAAGCTGAAAAGACACAAAGGTAAAAGAAATCATCCTTTTAAAAATATTTTTGTTTGTGCAACAAATAATGCTTTTGGAACAATATAAAGAAATGCAGCTATAACTCATTCTAAACTGTATTACTACTAATGATGGATTAAATGAATTTTATAACAAGTTATTTTAATGGTACTTACAAGTGCCGTCAGAAGATAAAGGGTTAAATCCCCAAAACAGCCCAGTGGTGCCATCTGTTATCCAAA
This sequence comes from Maratus speciosus, assembly GCA_963932465.1. NCBI lineage: Eukaryota > Metazoa > Arthropoda > Arachnida > Araneae > Salticidae > Maratus > Maratus speciosus. The sequence continues at coordinate 109,758,615 of OZ010800.1, forward strand.
GTAAACAACGAAGAAGGAAGGGCTTAAAAAAAAGTGGGGATTTTCATAGATCTTTCAAAATAGAAAGCCAGATATATCATTTTTTGTTTTGATTTCACTAGCATGTATACCGCACAATATTATGTAATTTTTTATATGACATGAACAATTTAAAAATTAAATTTTACATCGTGATTGCTTATTGTGAAATAATGGAAATCTGAGTATATTTTGTACTTCTATTTATTTTTTACAGAAGAAAACATGAACAGATATCAGTTGTATGAATTAAAAAAATTATTTAACTCATGCGACTACGTGCTACATTTTTTTAAAATATATTATTTTACAATTTAAAAAGACTTTTATTTTATACCTACAAGTAATAACTGTAATTATTGTAATGGGGAACATTTTATTTTGCATAATATGCTTAACTTTCACCTATTAAAAAAGTAAAAAATATGTGAAGATCTACAAGTAAAACAGAATACCATAATCAAAATATTTTATATACGAATGAAATATAAGATTTAATCTTATTTCACAAATGAATCAGCTTTTTTTTTTTTGTTTAAATATATATATATATATATATTTGTGTTGCTTAAAGTATCTATCTGAATACACTAAAATAGCCTTTTTGGTGCCTTTTTTTAGATTTTTTTGTAATGTTGTATTTGAAGGAGCGATAGTTTAAGATTGCAATTTTTTCTTTATTATTATTATTTCTACGAATACCTGAAGAGCAATTCTGGCATATTTAAGAAACAGGAAGTAATGAGTCAAATGCTGCAATAAGAAGGAAGGCCAGGAGGTTTAAAAAAAAAAAAATTCTACACATGCTTTTCTTGCGTCTTTTATACCAAACACTAATAAACCTTAATTGACACTTCTAAATTAATTTTTTAGATGATAAATAATATAAATAAGAAATTTTTAAATGCGATTTCAAAAAATCCGTTTTCCTGATATTTCCTTGTATAAGAAACTTCATTAGGGGAAGGTGCCCTAAACTGATCCCTGCGGGCAAAACGGTACACACATGTTTTCTTCAGACAGGTCGAGCTATCTACCGGTTAACACATACACTAGTTGTGCCAAGTGAAGAACAATCAAGGGCTGCATTCAAGCAATTGCAGTATTATGCGTCTGAATAGAATTATTTGAAAAATTGGGTTTTATAACATCTGTTATAAGGTAAGCACTAACTTTCATATTTATTTAAGGGGACGGTGGAGTTTAAAATCCTTAAAAATATATTTTTTTTATTTTTGTAAATTTCAACTTAAATATTATTAAAGGGTACATTATATGCATTATAACATGCATTTATCCCAAAAAATTAAAAAAAAAATATTTTTGAGAAAAAAATGGAACTTTACGCGTCATGTTAGAAATCTTCGAAATGCCCCATGCGTCTTCCATATCAATGAAAATCCCCAATATTTTTTATAAAAGTTTGGTTTATATATAGAAATAAAATAGAGCATCGAATTTTACATATTCGAATTTAAAGATTAAAAAAAAAGTTGAAAAAAATTGAAATTTTTTCGAAAATTTTTTTAAATTTCAAATTTTTTTTTTTTTTTTGTAAATTTCTTCTTAAATATTATTCAAGGGTACATTATATGCATTATGGAATGCATTTATCACAAAAAAAGATTTAAAAAATTTTTATTTTTGACAAAAAAAATGGAATTTTACGCGAAATTTACTTAGAAATCTTCGAAGTGCCCCCTGCGCGTTCCATATCAATGAAAATCCCCAATATTTTTTATAAAAGTTTGGTTTATATAAAGAAATAAAATAGAGCATCGAATTTTATATATTTGAATTTAAAGGTTAAAAAAAACTTTTTTTAGAAAAATTTTGAAATGTTTTCAAAAAATTTTTGAAATTTTGAATTTTTTTTTTTTTTTTACCATTAAATTCAAATATATAAAATTCGATGCTTGATTTTATTTATATATATAAACCAAACTTTTATAAAAAATATTGGGGATTTTCATTGATATTGAAGACGCATGGGGCATTTCGAAGATTTCTAAGACTTCCATTTTTTTCTCAAAAATATATTTTTTAAATTTATGCATACCATAATGTATATAATGTACCCTTGAATAATATTTAAGTTGAAATTTACAAAAATAAAAAAAATATATTTTTAAGGATTTTAAGCTCCACCGTCCCCTTAAGTATACAGTCTTTCATGTACAGAAATATGGCTTTGTTTACTTAATGGATTATGTTTTTAGATGTGAATTACACTTGCTAAATTTATTATGTTTCTCGGCTTCCTCCAGTAATATGACCTAAAATTGGAGGCCATGTTGCCGCGAAAAATGTTTTCTATCCTCGTGGCAGTACTTTCGAATTCTGCATGTGCTCCTCTGTGATAGGTGTTTACCATACAGCTGGCGCCACCTGTAGCATTCTTTGTAAGATGTCTTATTTTTCCTTTGTGACCTCCTCCCCTTACAGGCACGTGTATACAGTAGCTGATGACGGTGTGGTATATTTTCCATGCGAAAACGCGCCTTGTGAATTGCTTTAATTTTATGGTGATTTAAAAACAAAATATTTTATTTTACTTGTCATTTAGTACCAGTTTTTGTTCCTGTTTCAACAGAAGGATCATTTTGCCCTTTGGTGAGCGTAAAATAATCTTTCGACACTTTTTCAAAAATCTATTTTTTTCATTACTCAAATTGAGTTTAAAATATTAATAAAATATGTTTATAATGAAAAATATAGTATAAAACATAATAGCAATGGGACAAAGTTCTCTTTAACCTTAAACATATTATTTTAAACAAGTTTCCTTCTTAAGAGGATTATTTTAGGCCACCTTACACTATATAAAATGTTTTAAACATAATACAGTGAATATTTGTCAGAAAGTTTTCCATATTACTCAATACGTTCTGATCTAGAATCTAAGATCTATGTGATAATGCAGTTATTCTATAGGTACTCGAATTTAAAGAATTGTAGTTTTTAATTAAAAAAAAATGTTTGACATATTTTGAATTATTGAAGTTAATTAATAAGATATTGTAGTTCAGTAAAAAGATAAATGTAATAGTAGAATGTAGTACAAAGGTAATTGAAATATATTTAGATGAATTGAGGGTACGCTTTTTGATGTAAGCATAAACTTTTGCTAAAAAAAAAAAAAAAAAAAAAAAAAAAAAAAATCTTGTTTAATACCCTCCGAGCGTCTTGAGGGCTTTCCTGCATTTTCATAACAATGCTTATGAAAATAATCTTAATTATATTTTTTCTCTGTGTATTTCTAAAACATACTCCATGCCCCTTTATTTGACATACAACTTAGAATACAATTCTGCTTAAATTTTTTTGACTACAACAGATTTAAGTTGTTTTTGGGGAAACGGAAAAATCAGTTAAAACCGCACAGAGGGTTAAATGTTTCGAAGATATTGCTAATATATTACGCTTTTCATCCTTCTACATTACAATTGCACTAAAAATATGTGTATTTATTCAATATTGTGCAAGAATAAAAAGTGCTCCGAATATAGGGAGATACATTTATTATTGGCAAAATTTCTTCACAGTTTTTATTTATTATTTAGCGATATAAGTGATGACAGGACATATTTTAAATGGAAACAAAATATAACTTTTTAGAATTGTATACATTTCTTCCTTCCTGATCTCAAGAATATGTGGAATTATTCTGTTTTAAAATTGAAACATAAAATAAATTTTCATGCTCAACGCATTCAAAGAAAGTTCTAAAATATTAAACTTTCTTACAAAAACATAATGTAAATTAGGATATTTCGACATATGTCCACTGCATATTGAATGCTCAACGGTTTATATTTTCTACAGCCTGAGGAAAAAATGTAAAATTTCGTCTGAAAGGAAAAGGTGTTTTTTTTTACTTTTTTGGGAGATATCTCTAAAGAAATGGAGTGTTACTTGATCCTTTTAAGAGAAGATCTTTAATTGGAAATATTCACATAAATACTATAAGATGCGCGATTAGTTTGCATTGAGTGGATCTCTCAATACCCCTCCCGTGCCTTTAAAAGTTAATTAAAAACCTGTCTGGAAAAACGCGGCACTGACCAAGGCGGAGTTGCAAATTATGACCTTCATTCGAAGCGCGCTTATCACGATGCCAAGTTTAAACTTTGAACAATGCTTTCGTTTGTGCTACACTGTAAAAAGAAAAGATTATTACTACGCTGAATTTAGCTTTATGAAAGGCCAACTGAAATTTAAATATGCACTACTTTTATTCTCAACAAAGAATTAAATTCATTATAAACAGATTACACTGTAAAAAAAAAAAATGGTAACGTTCCATGTAAAATCCAGGAACGTTTCGCCTTTTCTCAGATTTTCAGAATAATTTAGCTCTTTCCTGTGAAATTCTGGTTTTCTTATCTGAAACGTTCCTGAACAAAAGTTGGAAACAGCAAAACGCTGCGGCCGCCATTTATTATTTTTTGCTATAATCCATTGCTCGCAGGCGAGTGTCGAAAACGAATTCCTGAAATCAATGTAAAAAAAATCAATATGGAATGCAAATAAATCAATAGACGACATAATCCTTTACGCCTCTATTGTCAACCATTCAGATGAAAATACAATACCTCTGTGACATCGCTAAGGGATTATCTCTCGTACTTGTGTGTGGAATGTTTAACGAGCAGACCGTGTAAAAAAAATACACCTATTATTTGGATCTCCATTAACCAGGGGACCATCAAATATGATTCTCACCGATTTTGATTAATTTAAAGTATGTTTTAGAGTTCTTATCTCTAATTATTCTTGTGAAAGGATTTCTTTAAATGGGCCTTAGATTTTCAGACATTAGATGCCGAGGTTTAGCATACGTTTCAAATACCCATTAGTTTGCAGCTCTCAATGTGTGTTTCGTGGTGTGGAAGCAGAAGGCTCGCACGCCACCCGTACGGCTCGAGTTCGATGCTACCTCTTGACTTTTTTTTCCCTTTTTTAATTAATTTTATATTTTAACACTTTACAATTTGATTTAAATTTGATATCTATTTGACACTTTGAATTGCTGCAAATTTGAATTTTTTTTTTTTTTTTCCGGAAAAAATGTACAATTACGTTTAGGATTTTTTTTTCATGAAAATTTATATGTATTTTTCTAACTTGTAAACTAACATAATTACTGACGAAAATCCAAAATATTTTATGTCTAGATTTTTTTTCTAATTATTATTTACATTTATATATTTTTATATTTTAAGCAAAGTTCAGAAACAATATATCATATATATATTTACTTTATTGAATTTTAACTGAAAATTTATTTTTTCGTGTAAATTATAAATAATAATTTTGATGTCAATTTCAAAATATTTTTTCATTCTAACAAATAATGATAATAAAGCGAAAATTGTCAACTGGAAATGTAAAAATCGTCTGCGGATCCCGCATGCTGTGAAATGTCAGTAATGTTTTGCTGTTAACAGAAATATTCCTGGTATTTCGCAGGAAACTTACTGGCATTTCTGTAGTATGTTTTTAACATATACAGTAAAGTTCCAGACATTTTCAAGAAATATTTCTTGGAAATAATGGGCAACTTAGCTGCCCATTTTTTTCCCAGGAACGTTGCGGAATTTTTTTTTACAGTGTAGTATAATATTAAAAAAGTGTTATACGGAATATAAAGATCTGTTATTATTTAGGCTTTATATCTCTTTCAATTTTTATGGTATACCCATACATACTTTTCTAGTATATACCGTTATACACAGCCCTACGTTGCATATATATATATATATATATATATATATATATATATATTTACGAAGTCTTATTATTTATTCGGCAACGATTATTTTAATAATACATTTCATAATTCATATATTTATTGTATTGAACCTTCTTAGCGCGATTAATACTCACACTTGACTATTTTTTCTAAATAACTTTAGTTTTAAAAGAAACAACATTATGTAAATCTCAAAACTATTAATTTGAATAAAACTAATAAAATAGAAAAGGGACATTGGATAAGATTTTTTTCTTAATAATAAATTATATTTCAATATTTTCTAATTTCTTGCGATACGATATAATTTAAATAAATAAACCTATTTTATAATAATAATTTTTTTTTTCAAAAGTTTATCTAAAGATTATAATTCCACACTATATAATCCCTCAAAAATGTAAATGATTAAGTGCGTTAGTTGCTTACAATTTTTTAAAACGATAAACTTCTTAGATCTGTCAGACTTTTTCTTCTACATCTTGTTAAAATTCGATGTGCATAGCATTATATAAATAGTTTTAAAAATATAGTTATGTTTTGTTTATCAAAGAAACATAAACAAGCTATATTTTTTTACATTAAACATTAAGTATATGTACGCAAATTTTTGACGACTGTTCTAAATACAACGCATAACTTACAGGGTTGTAACTTTATGATATGCTTATTATATTTACTAAATTCCTATGTTTGCAATATAAATCACTCCAATGGCATATAGATTTACAATGTTAAACACGGTTAAAAGCATACTGTCGCAGTTAAATGAAGAGCAAAAGCATTTTAAGTAAACATCTATTAGTTGTAATTCATAATTTACGACATGGCGTGTATCTAGCACTATGTATATTATATCTCATTCTATACATACATATCAAAATTATTGCACGAATAATTCATGTAATTGTGAACATAAAGTACCAAATATGATACTTATTTCGATATGTATATTGAAATTGATTATAATTTTGTAAGTTTAAGATTTTACGATAATTTATCGCCTGCGTATAATCTGTGTCGGTGAAAATAGGAAATGTAACTTTATTAAAAGCAACGTTCAGATAAAAAAAAAGGTTTTTTATTTCAATCATAGTCATTATAAATGTATTTTTTTAAGAAGGATGTGCAATTATGTTGTAAATAAAATGGCAAGTACAAATGAACATTAACAACATCGTGATAATAACGGGAATTACACTGTATTTTTTATGACATGAATAAATGAAATATGGTGAAAATAAATAAATTCGGCAACACTGACTTCGCAGTGAATCATAAAATGCCAAATATCAGAAAGTGTAATGTGGCAAATAACAAATTTCACACTTTTTAATCACCGATATAGCTGTGGCCATATTGTTACATGATATCCTTTCGCTGTATTATTAAGCTAATTAACAGAAGATTTTACTATCCAAATACAAAACAAGTAATATAAAAATTTTGTTTTTAAAGTCAATTCCTACTTAGGCCATCAAAGAAAAATTTAATATAATCCCTTAAGCTAATATTAGTTTTTGTTGCGTTAAAATATCTCAATTTGTTGATTTTCTATAAGCAACTAGGTTTACACTGGAACTCTATGGGAATTTGGCGAAATATTAGAGATATCGCCATATTGGCGTCATTTTGGCGACTCATTTTGGCCGCCAAATTTGGCGATATATCGCCAAGTTGGCGACAAACTTGGCGGTATTTGGCGACAGAACAGGGACACCCCCTATGATAACCTTTTAATGAAAATGCATTCATTGACCTTCAATAATCAATGGCCGCCATTTTGTTTCCCATACAAAACTAAAATTAATTAACTAAAAATTAATTAATTAATTAATATTTGAAAAAACTGTATTAACATCAATTGTCATCCAGTACAAGTTAAAAAAATTTATTTCAACTTGATAGGATGAATAATGAGTATTTTATTAACGATTTAAAATTTGAACAAGATAAATATATAAATATATAAATATATAAATATATAAATATATAAATAAATAAATATAGGGAGAGTGTGAGCTAATAGTAGGAATTGAAAATAATAACGTCTTTGAATCTTTGTAACTTGCAATTTCTTCAAAATAAATTCAATGCAATATAGCAATGCATGGAAAATAAAATCTGCTGGACATAATAAAAATTATAAAATATGTAGCATTTTAATAATTATCGTATATTTCGAAGTATGACCAATATTTTGATGTAAAAAAAATCGTCTAAATAAACAGGTGTGTGTTATACGTGAGTTATAACTAGCATGCTTTGCCATCACAATACATTCTTCTATACCCTTCTAGTATATTAATTTTTATTAGTGTCAAAGAATGTGGATATAATGTATGCTGCATTTATTCAAAAAATCCAAGTTACATGGTTGAACGATGTACAACCAAACTAATCTGTAAACAGCATCTACTAACTCCAAAGTCTAAAAGAATATAAATATCAAATTCCGAGCATTACTTCTGGAGATAGAGATATCAAGGAAATAGTCAAAACTGCTAAATAGCAGTGGCAACTGTTATGCGATATACACACAAACATAATCAAACATAATTTCTGTTAAGGTTTAACTGAATATTTTCGATTAAATCCAGTGCAATAGTGGATTATATAGCCTTCAAAATCTGTGCCCTATCGATTACAGAAATATTCTAAAAACCATACAATTCTGTGTAAGAGTTACAAAAACATATAAACCTGTCGAAAACCATAAGTCGAAAATTTTATAATCAAATAATTTCTTCTTGTATGGATAGGAGAAATTAAAAAGGAAAGAATACATACAAATAAAACAAAGCTGAGCTTAAGAATAGAAATTTATAATTTAAAGATCATTATAAATGGTTTACTATTTATTTACAGATCATTATAAAAGTAATGAGGTTAATGAAGTTGGCTATAGGATTGGGCAAAGTACCGGTTTCTAAGCTTTTAATTGTTTTTTGATGGATTTTCCATACTTATTTTATAAAAAAAAATCCTTTGCAAAGAAGAGTTTGTGCATAAATTAGCGAATATACCAAAAAAAAAAAAAAGAAAAAAGAAAAAAACCAATATAGATATAAACGGAATGTATGGTACTTAAAAAATAACCTTTAAAAATGATACTTATTGGAATTGCCTTCAAACAAACATAATTACGATTTTCATAGTAATGGCATTTAAGAAAATGATTTTAAATTGTGTTATTAGAGAAATAGTGAGAAAAAATATTCAAAAGTAATTAAAAATGCTTGTGCGAAATTCGTCTCAATAACTATTTAAAATTGTTAAGGAGGATATTGCAAGGGCAGTGTATACGAATTTGCTTTAAAGTTGGCCAGCAAACTCTACACAGATGTACTTATTTTTAAAAGACTTTTCCCAATATAATGCAACGTTTATTTAAATAAATATTTTTGAATGAAATTTACACATTATTCTGTAATTTCTAAGTATACTTTTCTTGGTAAAACTTTGATTGTTGAGCTCTGGGTAAAAAAAAAAAATGTTCTTTGCATACTGTAAAATTTCAGAAATACACTAATTCTAATTTTAATTTTCTAACTTATCTTAAAATTAAAAATTGGATTTTTCTATTTTTGCATAATTATGTTTCATATTAGATAAACTGAACATTTTGGTATGCATCATAATACACTTTGCATCATACTAAATCAAAGTTGTTTTTGAAGGCATTTAATGAGGGTTCAATAAGATATATAATTTAAAAAGTGTGAAGTCTACCGTTATAAATAATGGTATGTTTCGCGATAGACAATTTTGCCTAAGAACCAGCCTCCACTACGTCCTCTAGACAAGCTATTATAATTGTATACTACAATATATATATTTTAATACTATTGTTAAAAATTATATTTATATATTTTTTGTTTTATTTCTTATGAATTTACTATTGTAAAAGGTAAGTGTTTACAGCGCTATATCCGCAGTATTGTTTGGGGTTTTACGTGAAAAATAAACATTTATGATACTCAAACATGTTTTGCGATAATGGAAAAAAAAATTAAGAATTACTTTAAAATATAGAGATAATTGTAATTAGTTTGTTTCATTTTTTATAAATAATATAATTAACATTTTTAACGATATCTACACTTTCATATTTATTCAACGTAACAGAGAGACTTTATGTTTTAATAGGTATTGATTTTAAAATAAAATCTCTAAATCGTTGTGTAGTATATATTACTATCGAAAATAATTTGTATAATCTATGAGGGTGATAAGATAATTTAAAACGTTAAAATATATTTTTGTTTTAAAAAATGTGATTTCAGAGATTTTTTTATATATATTTTTTCTATATTTTATATTTGGAAACTTACATTCATTTATTTAGTAACCGTAAAGCAAAACTTTGTAGTTGAAATGCTTAAAATAATTTAGTTTTAAGGAACATTCGGAATGAAGAAAAAATATAAAGGTAACAAATAATGATATTTTGCTACATATATATAAAGTGCTACAAGATCAAATAAATGCTCCTAAAATTTTTAACAAGCTTTAGTAACGCATGCACGTTATTATTCTACGCTTTTAACGATGTGTTAAAGATCATTACTGTTTTATGATGGTAATAAACAAAGTACTAAATGTAATGAAACTCTAGACTCTTCTTAAACATACAGGTTACAGAGTTTCCATTAAGGGGTGTTACTGATGCATTAGTTGAGTACTAAATAAAATCCAATCTCAACATATCAATTTAATCGTTAAGGCTATAATTCTTTACAATTAATGAGAAACATTATTTCAAGGAAAATTCTATATTATTATTTTTTGATTTTTAAATGCCTAAAAAATCTCTTTACATTTGGACAATGAATCTACGTTTAAATATCAGCAATACTTAAAAAAAAAAACCCGAAATCGATATTTAGTCTAAAGTATATTAAAATGCAGGTTTGTTTTGTGTGCATAAAGAAAGCATCTGTAAGATGATGGCAGGGTATTCTTGTTTATTAGATGAATTTTTAACAAGATGGAATTTCTAAACAAAACATAGTTATTTAGTTATTTAAGCTATGAGGTATTCGCTACGGCTGTTGCCGGCATGACCTCAAATGATCACAAAAATGACGTTATTTCCTTGGGACAACCACAAATTCAACCTTCCTCCACGAGGAAAAAAGGCAGAACCAAAACAAAACATTTCTGATTCACCGCAACAAAAATTTATGTACGTGGCAAATATAGAAAATGGAAAAGTGCCAAAAATAAAATTATTTATATTGACACACATGCAATTTTTATATTATATTTTATACGATGCTTTTGAAATGACTTTCACATCCATGTTCTGTAAACACGTCATATATTCAATGTTGAATAGACCCTTTATGAAATGTATGCTCATACCAGGTTCAAATGGGGCACGTTTTGACTAGAGGCCACCATGTTATACTTAAACAGAAACTTACAAATGAAAGGTATGCGGATATATTAAGATATGATTAAATATTTTTAAGGAAAAAAAATTTATTTACAGCATTAAAATGATTTTTTGTAATTAATATTGTTTATACATGTCCATGAACAATGATTATATACACTACCGTCAAATTCAAATCTTTAAAACGATAGATTTTGATTTTTTAATAAGGTGAAAAAATATTTTTTTATATATAATATGTCAAGACCAATGACATTATTATACAGCGCCGGTACCGTAAACTTTGAGGCTACTTTGGGTCCTTTTTTCCTGATTCCACTAGCATTTCCATTAATAAAAAATAATATATATGTTTTTTCAGCGTCGAAATTGGGTTGTAAGCAATTAACATCAAACAATGAAGCAAACTGTATGGTTTTAAAAAGGCAATTTTTATTTATTTTTTTTAACTATTTTTAAAGTTTTGGAACAAATTAGCCCCTGCTGGGGGCTTTTTTGGTGCAATCACTTATTTTCATGTAAAATGAACACATTTCATACCTTGGAATATTGAAACCCCCTTGCAATAGGATCTGTGCAATGAATTAACACAGAAAAATAGGTTTTTTTTTTTTTTTTTTTTTTTTTTTTTTTTTTTTCCAATATCTAAACACAGTAAACCAATTGTCAATATTAAAGACGCGAGAAACAGTTCTCTTCATGTTATCCTCAGCAACTGGAACACAAAAATAGTTAATGTAACATTTTGCTACAGTAACATTCCAATAAAATATTACTTTCTACATTTTTTAAGAGATTTGGTTGTATAAAAATATTTCCAATTAACTGGGTACCTCCGTACCTTGGTACTTCCGTACTAAAAAAATCCTGTCACAAAGTAGCCCCCCAAAACCAGCTTTTATGTTAGCTTTATGAAAACGTAATCATTTTCAGTCAAAATTTCAGTATTCACATTTTCATTTATTTCACATTTTCAGTACATTTTTCATATAATACGTCAACCTTTTCTTCTGTTGCACATCTGCAATATAAGTAAAATTTACTGCTGTGTGGCCCTTTTACGCTAAAGTTTTGCAAATTTATAAATATTTTAATAATTATGTCTACAAATACCTTATTTTATACAATTATTTATTTTATAATACTTTAAATTTAACCCTTTAAATCCCATGATAGAATACATTCTAGAAATTACGTAGTTCAGAGAATCTCACTTAACACCAAAATGTTTCAATGATTAATTTCGCTTTATTTTCGCTTTATTATTTCCTGTTATTAATTAAAGAAAATATTTCTCTTTTAATTTTCTTGTGTGAATTAGGTATATACGAATAAAAATGATCTATTAAATTCAAAACACTGTTGTTTGCATATATGCAAAGCTGCGCACTAAAAGGTTTAATATTACCTCCATCCTATTTAGACATTTATCAGCATGTATCGATGTTTAGAACATGGAATTAGCATATATCGTGATTATTGTTTATTGAAAACGTATCCTGCCTACGAAATAGCGCTTAAAAAAATTCCTAAGTAAAATTTAGTATGCGGAATATATCAAATAGCGGGTTTGGAACGATTAAAACGTAAATTTACGACTGAAACGTCTTCGAACTCATATACTGCAAGTGTACTTTACCTTAGCATGCGATATCAGGAAAATTACGATTTTCATCGTAAACTGAACATTTTCATGGAAAATATTTTATGCAATTATTTGAAACTTTTGAAAATCCTAGACCACTAACACACATTTTGAACAAATATTATCTAAATATATAAATTAGTATGTCAAATTAGTTTATATATATATATATATATATATATATATATGCATACACTGTATAAAAAAATCTGTAAAGTTACTAAAGTTTTTCTAGGAAACTGGGATTCCTAGAACTTTTTATGTAACGGCAACAACAAAAATTACTGTAACAGGTATTGTTACAGGACTTTTTCTTGTTGCCGTTACATAAAAAGTTCTAGAAATCCCAGTTTCCTACAAAAACTTTAGTAACTTTACAGATTTTTTTTTTACAGTGTATATATTGAATTTTTAAACATTTTTTTAGTATATTATTTTTTATTCTTACAATATGAGTATTAATAAATCGAAACAAGACTAAATAATTGGTTAAGGTAGTCGGATGTGCACTGGTGTTATGTGGTATAATAATGACTGATTGGGTCTGGTAATTTTTACAACAGAATACATTGGACATCTACTTGTTAACACGGAATTAATAGAAAATGAATTTATTTGTTGCAATATTTTATGCAATTATTTGAAACTTAGCAAATTCTAGACCTCTAACACATATTTTAAACACATATTATCTATTTTTTTCTTATATATTTAAATTTAATACATTAAAAACAAATGAATTATTTACTTCCTATTACTAAAAAGTACCTCTAATAATATTCAATTTTTAAAAAGAAATTTTTCTATTCATCATTTTATTTTATTTTTTATCTTTATTTTACATTTTTCTTATGAAAGATAATTATTCCAAAAGTAAAATTTATTCAAAGAAAGAAGTCATTTAAATATACGTTCTTTTAGTCTTTAACACTTTTTTTTACTGTTTTTTGTCAGCTTCTAAATTGTGTAATTATTCTAATGAGCTTTCATACAACATATATTATTTGAATAAAAAACCTTTTTTCTTTGAAATATAACACGGAGGTAATTACTGCTAAATTGCATACAGTTACTCCTGGCACTTTTTTATGAATCTGTGGCAGATTTTTCCACACGCTTAATCACCGAAATGTCTCATGAATTGATTTTTTTCGTGGTTGTTTATTTAATCAATAATTTTTTTTAAACAAAAACAAGAGCTAAAAATGTTTTTTTTTTTTTTTTTTTTTTTTTTTTTTTTTTTTTTTTACAAAAATAAATCATTCTCTTTATAGCTCATATTTTTTGTCACATAAAGAATTTTCAACGGAATTATTATTAATGAATTATTTTTCTAATAAGTGTAAATTTGAAACACAAACATTATAAAAGTATTTAATATATTTCATATTTGTTTCCAAAATATAAATAAATACAAATACGTATCATATTAAGAGATGTAAAATACCCGTGCATTTATTTTAAGGCTAAATAAGTATAAACACATTTTGTGTACTTACTAGGCCATTTATTCTTCAATTAAATATAACTGTGAAAAACATTCATATTACTATTAGTTTTAATAAATCATTGTAACACATATTATATTTAGATCTTCAGGATTCTTCTAAATCGATATTTTACATTTAAATGTTTATTTTATATATTGAAAAGATGCATTTATTAAATTATGTAGCAGGTGCACATAAAATGTGCAAATATACATCAGCTAATGCATTTGTACTATGTAGGTTAATACAATAAAGGGGACATATTCTATAATCTAACAAGACATTTCTCTCCGGGTACACTCTTTCCGTCTGAAATAACTACACAACTCTTAATTTTATGCTATCTAATTGACAAATTGATGGTTAATGACGATAGGGTGACCAATTTAATAAAATGATTTCAAATATCAAAAGCAAATCACGTGTTTTCAATGTTGGCAAAAGTTGTGAAAAGATAACATAAATAAAAGAGAGAGAGGGAATATCAAGATGGAATTCAATGACAAAATAAACCCATAAAAAGAACAAAAGCGTGATTGGAATGGAAATTATATATTCTTTCAATTAACATTTTTTTAAAACAATTGATCGACATCTTACTGAACGTGTACAAAATTTTGAAATTTTCAATCAACACCTACCTTTGACATCACTATTGGCTTCATCGTTGAATTCTACTTTAGGACACCAAACGAGACTCATACATTTATGCAGCTTACGAATTATATAGATTTAAAATTTAGTACTTCTTTTGATAAATTCGTGTGTTATCGTTGCAAACAATATTGCAATTTGAGTATTTTTTTCAATCGTAATTCACAACTACTGTGTGAAAAATATGATTTTATAATGCACATAGCTGAAGCTTTTAAAATCGATTTTATTTAAATAATTATGTGTTACAATTCATAATTTTTCGAAAAATTACATAAATTTGATTTTTTTATAATAACAAAAATATGTTTTATGATTTTTGATATATGAATTTTTAAAGGAGAAATCCAATTCTGGAATTATAATTGTGAGACTATAAAATTTCAGCTAATTCCTCGATGTAGTTCTTCAGCTTTTGAGCGATTGTATTTGGATTTAACATTAAGAATTCCAAATTTTCCACCTTCATTATTCGTTAAAAAAAAAAAAAAAAAAAAAAAAAAAAAAAAAAAAAAAAAATGAAAGAATGACTTCTTATTTGATGGCATTATGTAAAGTTTTCATGAAAAATAAAATGTGATGTCAAAATTAGGAGTTCGAATTGAAAATATTAAAGTTTTTGTGTAATTTCTGTATTAAAAAAAAATAAAAACATAAATTGGAAACATCATGACTTTCACTTGGAAATGCTAATTCCGTTTATTTTTTAAAACAATTTAGAAATTACAATCTTCCGTTTTTTAGTGGCATCTGAGGTTCATTGGATTGAAGAGATTCAATTAGATCTACAGTTAGTTAAAAAATGGATAACATTTTTATTCCATACGAATCCAAATCACATCACCTAATTTTTTTCTCTTTAGCTAATGAGTTTCTTCACTAAATGTCATAAGGTCTAATACAAGCCTATCATCACTGATGCTTTTTTGCCTTTTATAGTTCACACACACATACACAAACACACACACACACACACACGCACATATATATATGTATATATATATACAGGGTGGTCATAAAGAAATTTGCCGATATATGGAACTCTAGCGGCCGTTCCGTTAAACCGATCGAGATGAGATTTCAGATATAGTTATTCAGAGGTATGAGCACGGGATTCTGTGAACGGCAACAAGTTGGCGTTCACAGTTACGGTTATAGGTACAGAAACTCAAAATTTTCGAATGGCAACGCCCATTTTTTTTCATCGCAAAATGCTCAGCGCATGCAAAAACCCTGAATAGCTCTGGAACGGTACGTTTATCGCAATAAACGGAAGCGTTATGCACGCATAAAAAGCAGCTCAGCGAACGGCCAAAAACAACACGATCGGGGCTCACGGAGGAAATTTGCATATGACAGAGACAAGAATCCGTTTTCTACGTTGATTATCTGTCGAACTGCATTCTATGATTGTTGAATTGTCATTAGAAAAAAATAGAAAAAATTCTGTGGCTGCATCTGACGTGATTTTCTGTATAATTTTAGCAAGAGGGACGGTAAGGATGAAAAACCAAGGGACAGAGTTCAAAAAATAATTTCAACCGTAAAAATGTGCCCATTTAATTTTTTTGCTACATATTTATATAACACAATTGTCCCAGTTTTGGAAAAACATTACATCAAATTACCTTTATTGGAACAATTTTCTACAGACAGCTCCAATCTTAAAAAGTCCTTCCGGCCAGTGCCGGGAGGAAGAGGTGGCTTTCACAATCCTTATTTAAAAAAAGCCAAATTATATCATTCAAACACACGAAGCTCAATTTAGTGGAAACTGAATATAGGAGATTCAATACTAATTTTTATCAATATAATGAATGAGAATTTCGCGAAATTAGTCAGCTTTATCCAAGCTGCTTTTCATTAAAGTAACATATATTTGGCTGCCAAATTCGGCAATTTCTTAAAGTGCCTGTCATTTTAAGACAACATGGTGTATGAGGCTAAGCAGTGAACTTGGTCGAGACCTTAGTAATTGCTGTGCACATGCTCACTCACATCGGAATCGGTTAATATATAGGAGTGCTGTCGCATGCAAAAAATCAGATTTTTCAAAATGTCACCCACAATAGAAATTGAAACTGCTATATCTGAGCCATTTTTTAAGGTAAAGACAAACAAAAAATGCTCCTGAATCCTTATATCAAGGTCAAATACTTAAGAAAGAAACCTTTTTCAATTTCTAATTTTTTTGCACCTCACATTAAATATATATATTTTTTAATTTAATGGTCGCCATTTTGAAACAAGATGGCTGATGAATCTGGCCAGCGAACTTGGTCGAGGTGTTGATGTATACTATCCACATGCCTTCTTACATTGAAATAGGCGAATACGTGTGTTATCGCGTGACAAATACAAGATCGTTTCAAAATGTTAGCCATGCTAGAAATTCAAAGTGCTACAAATCAACCATTTTTTTAAGATATAAACAAAACAACAAATTTTCAGAAACAAAAACTGCTCCGGAATCTTTGTATCAAGGCCAAACACATAAAAAAATCTTTTTCATTTTCCAATTGTTTAATACCTCATTTTGAATTTTAAATTTAATTTATTTAAATGGCAACCCTTTTGAAACAAGATGGCGAATGAAGCTGGCCAACGAACTCGGTCAAGACATTGGTATGTACTATGTACAGACCAAGTTACATCCAAATAGGTTCATAATTACGCCTGTTATCGCGTGACAAAAACCAGATCGTTTTAAAATGTCAGCCACTAGAGAAATTCAAAATGCTATTACTCAGCCATTTTTTTTAGATATAGACGAAAGAAAAACTGTTCCGGAATCTTTGTACTAAGGTCAAACACATACAAAAAAAATCTTTTTCACTTTCCAATTTTTTGGTATCTCATTTAATTTTTTTTTATTTTTTAATTTTTTTAAATGGCCGCCATTTTGAAACAAGATGGCGGATGAAGCCGGCCAACGAACTCGGTCGAGATATTTGTATGTACTATGTACACACCAAGGTACATCCAAGTCGGTTCATAAATACGCCTGTTATTACGTGAGAAAAATCAGGACGTTTCAAAATGTCAGCCACGCTAGAAATTCAAAATGCTATAACTCAGCCATTTCTTAAGATATAGACGAAACAAAAACTGCTCCCGAATCTTTTTACCAAGGTCAAACACATAAGAAGAAAATATTTTTTCAATTTTTAATTTTTTGGTACCACATTTCAAATTTAAATTTTTCTTAAACATTTAAATGGCCTCCATTTTCAAACAAGATGGCGGATGAAGCTGACCAACGAACCCGGTCGAGACATTGGTATGTACTATGTATAAACGAAGTTACATCCAAATCGGTTCATAAATACGCCTTTTATCGCGTGACAAAATTCAGGACGTTTCAAAATGTCAGCCACGCTAGAAATTCAAAATGCTATAACTCAGCAATTTTTTAAGATATAGACGAAACAAAAACTGCTCCGAAATCTTTATATAAAGGTCAAATACACAAGAAAAAATATTTTTCCATTTTCAATTTTTTGGTACCACATTTCAAATATTTTTTTTAAAAAAATTTTAAATGGCCGCCATTTTAAAACAAAATGGCGGATGAAGCTGGCCAACGAACTCGGTCGAGAGATTGGTATGTACTATGTACACACTGAATTATATCCAAATCGGTTCATAAATGCGCCTTTTATCGCGTGACAAATTTCAGGACGTTTCAAAATGTCAGCTACGCTAGAAATTCAAAATGCTATAACTCAGCCATTTTTTAAGATATAGACAAAACAAAAACTGCTCCGGAATCTTTGTATAAAGGTCAAATACATAAGAACATTGGTACCACATTTCAAATTTTAAATTTTTAAAAAAAAATTTAAATGGCCGCCATTTTGAAACAAAATGGCGGATGAAGCTGGCCAACGAACTCGGTCGAGAGATTGGTATGTACTATGTACACACTGAATTATATCCAAATCGGTTCATAAATGCGCCTTTTATCGCGTGACAAAATTCAGGACGTTTCAAAATGTCAGCCACGCTAGAAATTCAAAATGCTATAACTCAGCCATTTTTTAAGATATAGACAAAACAAAAACTGCTCCGGAATCTTTGTATAAAGGTCAAATACATAAGAAAAAAATATTTTTCCATTTTTAATTTTTTGGTACCACATTTCAAGTTTTAAAATGTTTTAAAAATTTTAAATGGCCGCCATTTTGAAACAAAACGGCGGATGAAGCTGGCCAACGAACTCGGACGAGACATTGGTTTGTACTATGTACACACCGAATTACATAGAAATCGGTTCATAATTACGGGAGTTACAGTGTGACATAGGTCAGATATATATATATATATATATCAATTTTGAACGGAGGGTGGTTTCGGGGTCTGGGGATCATGATCGATGAAAATATACCAAAATTTTTTGAAATCGCTTTCCTCCGAACTGCTGCAATAGGTAGTTTTTTTGTA
Organism: Maratus speciosus; assembly: GCA_963932465.1. NCBI lineage: Eukaryota > Metazoa > Arthropoda > Arachnida > Araneae > Salticidae > Maratus > Maratus speciosus. The sequence goes on from OZ010800.1 coordinate 109,778,021, forward strand.
AAGAAAGCTACCTAAAATCAGCATCAGGGACACTGGACGCTATAGGAGTTTTCCTGGTATTTGCACTCCCAACATCGTCCAAAACTTATTTATCTCGTTAATATTGTTATGCAATCGTGCAATGGGATGTTCCCCAGCATATGAAATAAAAAATACCCAAAAAGTGAATTAAAATAAAAATTATTATTCAGGGACATGAAAGTCAAAAGATTCTGAGAATGCCCCATATATATATCTACCCTATATATATAAAATCCTAATGTAACGAATTTATGAAACGGATATTATGAAACGACTCATTAAACAACCGATTATGTTTCATGACGATTTCTTCTAAAATATAGAATACTTTGAGATGAAATTAACACCAAAAATTTGTAATGATCCGCAAATTTCAAAACTGGTATTAAAATTTTAAAATTCGACTTAGTTTTCGAGATATTAATTTTTTTTCTAATTTTAAATGCTTTTTCTAATGATGGCAACTCAAATTTTAATCATAACATATATTTTTTTTCATACTTTAGAAAATGCTATTATTTTAAACTAATTTGGCGACCAGTTTGGCCTCCCTTAAATGAATGCTAAGAAATTTATCATGCTACTTTTATTCATAATTCAATTTACTAGAACAATCTTTCGACAAATCGAAAGATTATGATAGAGAAATCAAGAGCTCGGTATTTTTATGTTAGGGAACGCAGGTGATAAATCGCCAAACATTTTTCACGTACCATCTTTTTTTGTACTTCATTAATTTCATTTAAAATATAATCATTTCATTCATTTTATTTAAATCACAAAACTTTCATTAAAAACTGAAACATTTAAAATTGATAGCTGTCACTTTTTTCTTCCAAAAAAAAAAAAAAAAAAAAAAAAAAAACGAAAAGAAAAGTATTAATGACAAATGTTTATTATGTATATAATATTATTATATATGTATGATAAATACTCACCGGGGTACATAATTGGGGTCATAATGGCATTATTTTGATTGACATGGTAACCCAGCTATTGCTGTTTATTTAATAATAAATGTTTATCTAGCAAGTTGATGGCGGGATGTAAAAGAGAAACCACAACTACTCAACAAGATCATACAATGCATGAGGTTTATAGAAACAAACGAGTACATCTTTTCAAATCCAGAGCCATTCTAGTCCGACTCCATCACTAGGGTGTAGCATGGAGGGAGAAACGGGTTATTAGCGGGTTCCAGAAACTTCTATCACTATTGAATTTTTACTTGTGCATCTCTCCAAACACTAGCATGTGAAAATTGTAAATAGTAGGTGTGTTGTAATGTGTTTCTAATTGTGATGTTCAATATTGTGTGTTTAATGTACTGTGACGTATATAAATATGAAAAATGTAAATAATTATGCAATCACATTAAATTGATCCTCATGTAATCACTACATACAGTCATGTAAATAGTAGGTGTTTGATATTGTATTGTAATGTGTTTCTAATTGTCATGTTAAATATTGTGTGTTAAATGTACTGTGACGTATATACATCCAAGAAAATTGTAAACAATTATGCAATCACATTAGGTGAAATGATCCACATGTAATCACTACATACAGTCATATATCTCGATGTGAAATCTTCGGTTCACCCAGAAAAATTGGGTAACCAATTGTGATTGTAATTGTAAATCTCACAGTAACCGAAATAAATCTCTGCAGCTTGATCAGGGACCCGACGCTCCCTCTCAGACTCTGGTTGAGAGTCGGGAGGAGTGGTTGTGGTCTACCCCTCGGGATTGCACTAACACTCTAAAGCGAAAGCTGAGTTCCCGAGGTGGTCATCGCTGTCATCGCTGCTTTTATTTTCTTTTTTTTAATTATATAAATTGTTTTGTTCTATATTTATTATTTTTTTGTTATTTTCTTTTAAAAATAATAGAAAATAATTAAAAGATACGGTACTACTTAGTTATTCCTTCGATGAATATCGCCAAATTATATAAATCGCCAAACCTCTCGCCAAATTATACAAATTGACGTAATTTTTATTTTAAATAACGAAAGAACAAATAAAATAGTATATCATTAATAAATATACAAATAAAACCTCGAAATAAAAATCACTTGATGACGTAAACACATGTAACTTTCTTAAAGTCAAGTGAATGTGACATTTACAATCAACCATTATTGGCATTTAGTCTTATAGTTTGGTGATAGATTTTTGGTCGACGGGATAACTAAGTAGTATCAAAAATACGTATGTAACTGGTATTCAAAAACGAAGTTTTCGCCAAATTTTCGTAAAAAAAAAAAAAAAAAAAAAAAAAAAAAAAAAAAAAAAAAAAAAAAAAAATCACGCCAAACCCGGTGCGTATATGACATCTGGCCAAATATTAAATAATGCAACAAACCATGCCATTTAATTTCAACTTCAAATATGTGCTTTAATTTACCAGTCGAAAAAAAAAGCCTAACTTGCGAGTTGAAAAATAGCTATTGGCGAAATTTGCACCCGACTAGCGTAACCGTACCAGGAATTGTTTGCGACTATGGCAACTTTAAGTTTTATTGAAAATATTTTTAACTGTATTTATTCGTGATTAGTCGCACTGGACAGCAAAGTAACAGCCGATATCCGTCCGATTATTTTTTGAGCAAATAAAAATATAATTATATAAGTCATCAAATTTAATCAATATACGTTAATTATATCAAATTATGCAGACAATATAAACATAAATATCCTTCCTTAAGGAATTTATATTATTAAAACATAATGTTTTACACATTCGCTCGATATACAAAAAGAGCGAAATAATAAGAATAGAGCATAAGTTTGTAAAATTAAATGTCACATAATAATTTTTTTGTGTTTAATAATTTCGTTTCAGCGTCGTGACAGAGAGTTTTTCAAGATTTCAAACTTGCACTCGTAACGATGGAAACCGTCGTTATTAGCAGATTGCACTTTTAAATTCGGGTATCGAGTTACACAGTTTAGCCATTTTTGAAGCATAAACTGTGCTCTATAATACGCAAAAATTTCTTCATGGGATTTATATCTGGTTAATTATCACGACATTTAAGTTTCTCTACTTATAGTTCACACTCATGTTAGAGTCTTTATCTGGCTTTAAATTTTCTTTCTGTAATTTGTTTGTATGTGACATGAAACATAAAGGATCGCATTTCATCGAAATTATTTTCGGCAGTAGCGTATACTGTGTTATGTAATGCGTAGACGGATCGTACTGGGGGGAAAATTACATTCTTTAAACGTTTAGCATTATCAGTAATTTTTTAACTTGAACATCCAAAATTGTTAAAGACTAGAATTATTGTTTTAATATTAATTGGAATACTGTGCATTTAATTTTAACAAAAGATTTTGTGCATTTACATAACAATCAAAAACTGATTTCAGACCTTTCCTTTTTTCATTTATGATTTTACACAATGCAGTCCTATTATGTTGTCTGAGCAGAGGATATTAGATTTTAATGCTCATATAAGCTTATTAATTATTTATCGCGGTTTTAATAAAAATTAATAAATTAATGTTGATTACAGCTTATGAGCACAAGCGATTGAATTGGAAATTGATTGAATTGGATTTTACTATGCTTGATATGAACTAGGCTTCATCAATGGGCACGTAAGGTCAAAATATATCCTGATTAGCGTTTCGCAATTAACAAAATGGATCTAATGTTTTCTTAAACGAAAAAAGTCTAAACAAAAACCTTCTACGCAAATAACCAGTTTGCCCAAATTATGGTATTGTTGATACCTCATTAATTGAAATTATTATAAATCTTATGTTTTGTCTATATTTACCTTACAAAACAAGAATAATATAATTTAAGTACATGTGTCAGCTGTGACCCACACCAGTAGTTCAATGTAATCCCAAAACACGGAAACTCTAGTGTTAAGAAATTTTTTATATGCATGTCAATTTCGTTACTTTGAATTGAATTAGAAGATTTTATGCATAATAACGTCCAACGTAACAGTATACACCTTGCGGAAAATTATAAAAACGATAATTGAATTGTGTAAAGAAAATAGATTAACCAATATACATAAACACCTAATGGAACGATTTTATGAAACGACTGATTAAACGAATGTGTGTTAAATGCAGAGTTCCTAGAACGCTGACGGTAACGTAATTTTAGTATGTTGTTACATTCATATACAGAATATGTTTCTTGAAAATAATATATATATATAAATAACATTTACAGTTATTTTGCAATGTCGCACAAAAGAATATGAACATATGGCGATAATAAAATATCTTAAATGGGGTCATTGTAGGGCTCTCAGAGTAATGTAATAATAGTATGTCGTTACAATAACCTTCGGCCTGTTCTTTTCTGAAGATGGTGTGTTGAGCATTTATAGTTATTGTACAAGGTCGGATAAAGCAATTCGCATGCACAACCGATTATAAGCATCAGTAAATCAAATTCATTTTAGTGTCATTGCGCTTTTTGAAAATCTACGAAAAATATTTATTTTACTCGAACTTACTGCGCCTTGTTATCTATGAAAATATGATATGGTACATTTAAACTTCTTTTACAGGGTAGCACAAAGTAACACAGATTAATTACAATTTAACACCAATTTCTGTCAGGAGGGAAAATTTTCTTATTTAAATTATTATGCTTCATGTATCTGTAGATTGTCTTAAACTAAGATTTCGAACGCAATTTAAACTCACTTACCGCAAACAAATTTTGCACAAATCTTCACAAAAAGTTTCCAATATTGTCAAATACAGATATTGATATATTTTTCTCATTAGTATTCTACCACTAGTAGTCCCCAGGTAGGGAATTGCATAACTAAAAAAAATATTTGTTTTATGTAATCTTATTTAGCAATAATATACTTTAGTTACAAATAATGGAACTTTCAAAGTTTTTATTGTGAGAGATGGGATATTTTTCTCATTTTTACTTATAAATACCACTGACTGGCAAGATTGATAACATATTCTTAAACCTATCTAACTTTGAACACCACTGACTTTTACTTTGACTACGTATATCCAATAGGTAAAAAATAAAAATCGTTTAAATTTTCCTTAAATGCACTTTGTACAAAATTATCACAACAATCCATTTAATTATTTTTTAATTATTGGTAATACTTAAGGAGGTAGATAATTTATTAGTAGTATGCACTGTTAAAAATTTGCAGCATTCTGGCAGGTCATTTGACCGTTTTTTTCCGAAAACGGTTACACAACCGTAATTTAACACTATTCTGACCATATTATTGGCCATTTTATGGTCAGAATATAGTTAAATTATGGTTATGAAACCGTTTTTCAAAAAACGGTCGAATGACCTGCCAGAATGCTGCAAAATTTTTAACAGTGTGGGTTTATAAACAGATAGGAATTATTTACATTTTCTTTAAATTACGAAGTAGAATTAACATTTCAAAACGTGATTAATAAATACTACAAAAAAAGGCGTTGCCCCATTGTTCTAAAACTATTGATATATTTTAAAATTTTTTGAGTTTTAACTGCGGATGCAAATCAAAGAAAATCCTGTAATACAAGCTCTGTAAAATTTAAAATGTGGCAATTACTAAATATCTTCTAGACACAAAATACGAACTAGCGACATAAATGTGCACATAAAATATTTTCCATGCAGTACATTCACAACATAAAATTATTCTGTTCTAAAGTGTACACTGTTAAAAATTTGCAGCAATCTGGCAGGTCATTTGACTGTTTTTTTTTTCCAAAACGGTTACACAACCGTATTTTTAACACTATTCTGACCATATTATTGGCCATTTTATGGTCAGAATATAGTTAAATTATGGTTATGAAACCGTTTTTTCAAAAAAACGGTCGAATGACCTGCCAGAATGCTGCAAACTTTTTAACAGTGTACAGTTAAAATTGTAAAACTGACTAAATATTTATGGTTTTCTAAAGTTGCCGTTATTAGAACAATGCAAACAAACAATTTTATTTTAGTATTTTATTTACATAAAATGTAATTTCAACTTCTACTATTTTTTGAGCAGTTAAACACTTTATAAAAAACGAAATTATTATATCTTCTTATAACACACAAACTAGAAAACAGCAATTCACATTAGTAAATTTATTTCAGGAATGCTGTTTTATAATCGTTGAAGCCAGAATAGACTAAATTAAAAAATAAATAATTCTTAATTTCTTAAAATCAAAAATATAATTGTTGATATATAAACTTAAAAGAGTGTAGTTCTGTAGATAGTTAGATTTTATTTATTTATTTATTTATTTATTTATTTATTTATTTATTATTTATTTATTTATTTTATTTTTTTTTTTTTTTTTTGCATTTTTGCGTTTTTGAAATGATAAAAATCTATTCTGATTTCTAGGCAACTTTATTTAATTATATAATATATAACATAATAATATATTACTACAATTGGTCAGTTATAAATACTATGAGATCATACCCGGGCTTCTTGGGTTGCATAATATAGGTGAAAACCATTTTTTAATTGAAAAGTAATATTTTTTATATGCAGTATATTTTTTAGATTGCCCTCTAAAAATAAAAAAGCATTTTAATATGAAAAATATGAATTATAGTTTCATATTAAAAATATGAATTATAGAATCAAATAAAATTTTGAAATTTATTGAAAGAAAATTTCTCGTATTAGCCGCATGCTAATAGTTATTTGACCAAGATTTTCCTGCTTACGGCATCCTTTTATTTTTGGATAACTTCAAGAGTTTTAAGCGCGTAGTTCAATTACGTGTCTGTCAAATTTGTGTTTTATTTATATTATTTTATTAACTTATTCATAGAGGATTTTTTAAAATGGGATATTAATCGTAAGAAAATGATGAACTCTTTATGTTGTTTTAAGTGCAAATGGATTAATCTTTCTTAATCGAGCTCCACGCGATAGAGTTAAATTAAAAAAAAATGTTTCATGTCTGAAAATTATTTTTAAAACAATAGAAAATCAGTAAACTGAGATGCACTTTGCAAACAAATTCCATATGAAAGTATTTTTTTTCCCTATTTGGCTGTCAAAACATTTAAATTGTTCGATTACAAATATGTTAAATTTGCGTTTTTTTTTATATTATTCTTTTATTTATTTATAAATAAAGCATTATGGAAAATTAGTCAGAAATAAATTCAGAACAATTTTTGTTGTTTTATGTGCAAAATGTTTATTATTATTATTACATATTGAAGCCGACAACTTATAAGATAAATTACAAAAAATAATGCTTGAAAATTATTTTAAAAAAACATAATAAGTCAGTCGATTGTGATACAGTTTTAAACAAATTGCTTTTGAAAGTATATTTTTTCCCTATACGAATTTCTAAAAATTGAAAATGCACGATGATAAACAGTTAATAAATTGCAGTAACGAAAATTTCAAAACCGAAATTTGATCGTGAAGTGTTGCATTTCGCAGAATGGCTTTAGTGTTACGCACAGACACGTTTGTCCCTTATAATATGAATAAGTAATCAGTAAAATATAATAAAGATCAGTTATTATGATGAAGTTATCAATTGAAGCTCTTATGTTCGGTATTCCAGAATGAAAAAAAAAACAAATTTTTTTGCGCTTTGACACGATCACAGAATTTTTTCCCTATGAAATCTAAACCCGATATACTTTTCGCCGTCTCAAAGTGTACATATGCACCTCTCATATCAGCATATCCGCATTCACCGTTTAAAAAAAAAAAATTGGTATTTTAATTTTATCTTTTTAAAATCATTTTAACTCAAAACTGGAAGTCCCGATTGTCAGCAAATTCTTTGCACGTGAACAATCGTACACTTAACTTTAGATTCTAATCTCAGTACCGGAGAGTAAAAATAGCCATAATTTGTTTTTGTTTTTTTTTTTTTAGACGCATTATTTTTATAAAGTTTAGTTTTGTCTAAGAAAATCATTGTTTTCTTTTGGATATGACGTCATATTCATTTACTTAAGCATTTTTCTAGTGTCTGACTTTTAGTACGTATACAGAAAGGAAAAAAAAAATATGGAAACTTTATGACAAAAATCCGTGTTTTCTAAAGTAGTACGCAATATATTTAAAATATTATGTCCCTAATGGGATTTTGCACCACTATACCCTTTACAATTCTGAATTTGTATCAGACAATAGCATGGATAAGGATAAATAAACCTTATTATTTCTCTTTCTTTGCAATGATGAAAGTTATCTAATTACAATAATTTCGAAGAAATTTCATAGCATACTTTTAAAATTAAAATGTAATAATGGACTATTAAAAAAACAGCTAGTGCGGACACATCTACAAGTGAAGAGCTTTCTGTAAAGAAAAATTAATAGTAAATTTGGTTCAGCAGAAAGCTCAGGGCAGATGGCTAAAAATAAGTCTTGTGTTTTAAATATGTATCAAACTGTATCTTTCGGTATCAAACTAATTATTTTGTAAAATTAGGAGAGTAAATGTTTAACAATCAAATGTTATTTATTTTAACAAAAAAATATATTATTTTCTATATTAAAATAGTTATCGCATATACTTATTGTTAATTTCGATAATTTAAAGGATACTCAATACTAAATTTTTAAACACTAAACCAAGAAATTTGATATTATTTTAAATTTAATGCGAAAGCAATTTTAATCATTCATCTCAACAATTAGCGTATCATTTTCTACTTAAGTAGTTTGGAAATTTGAACGATAGAGTTCATATTATCTCATGAGGAAACGTATTTCTCTGGCGGTCTAAAATTTAATGCTTATGATAAAGGAAAAATTTTTAAAGGTAGTCTATACTTAATGATATGAAATAATTAAAATAATGGACTACGAGCTAAACGTGAATTAATAAATACTAATGAATTTGAATAAATTTACTGTAGATGCCAACTTTTACACGTTTTTGATTGCCATTATAACTAGCGTTCTTCATACACATATTTCTGCGATTAAATGTAAAAAAAAAATAATAATAATAAATCTGTACTACTAAAAATAATACACGAAAAATGCGTAAAAATTGTAATAATCTATAATATACACATCGAATATGCAATTACACATACAGTGGTGCCCAAAATCGTGGACACATTTTTGAAATGTCCATGTTTTATAAATTTGTGTGCTTGAAGAATATAAAAAAAATCCCCTAAATACAAATGCTTATATATGAAATTCAAGGAAATGTAATGTAGAATTTAATAAAAGAAGCATAATTAAAATATTTGTATTACACAAAAGTTATACTTACAAAAAATAAGATCTATCTTAGATTTCATTGTATTTTGAATTTACACTTACACATACAACAATTAGTAGGATAACCCTTGATTTTTATTACAGCTTCACAGAGTCTTTCCATTAAGAGAAGTTTGTAATATTTTGTTTGAAGTTCATACTTTTTAATCACATGATGCCAAGAATCAATTATATCATCAATAATTTGCGTTTTATTAGATGGATGCTTTTTTTGTACAAGGATTTTCAAACGTTGTCACAGATTTTCTATAGAATTCAGTTCAGGGCTGTTTCTTCGCCAGGGTAATAATTGTATTATTTTATTTTTAAACCATTATTTGCATATTTTTGGCGTATGGGATGGAGCTAAATCCTGGTGAAATATAAATTGCATTTGATTGGTTCATGACTAATTGTGTTTGTGTTTTAGACTAAATAAGTGTTTTTTTTTATGCAGATATTTTAATTCTATTTTTTTAATTATATTTCACATTACATTTCCTTGAATTTCATCTATAAATATATGTTGGAAGTGAAAATGAATATATTCTATAAGTACACAAAGTTATAAAACATAAAAATTTCAAAAAATGTCTGAAATTCTGGGCATCACTGTATATATGCGGCAGAAAACTATTCTCTGTAGCTAAACAAAATCCTAAAATGTTTATTTAATAAAATACTAACAACAATGCAAACCTATTAACGGTATTTTTTCTTTATCAAAAGATCGCTAAAATATTATTCTATGCTATAGCAATACAATATTTCGACATAATTGCTAACTTCTTTATTTTTTGGCAAATAATGTTTAAAAAACAGCCACACTATACAAATTTCTGATTTCAGGTGATAAATATGCGAACGACGTTCTGTTATTGGTGACTTTCACCTGTCATATGCAAACTTCCCCGTATATTATCATCGTGTTTTTTTTTGTTTTTTTTGGTCTGTTCTCAAAGCTGTTTTTCGTGCGTGCATAACGCGTCCGTTATGTTATCATCGTGTTTTTTTTTTTTTTTTTGGTCTGTTCTGAAAGCTGTTTTTCGTACGTGCATAACGCGTCCGTTTTTGTAATACACGTACGGTTTCAACGCTTTTTAGGGTTGTTCCTTGCGCTGAGTAATTTACGAAGGGGAAAAATGGGCGTTGCCATTCGAAAACATCGAGATTCTGTACATAGGTACAGAAACTCGTGAACATCAATAAACACAAAACACGTGACACGCGACACACAAAGCACGTGAAACATTAATCGTGAACATCATTTTGTTGCCGTTCACAGAAGCCCGAGATTATACCTCAGGGTGGTTCAGAACTATATGTCAAAAATGTAAAGGCAGGTAGTGAGGTACTGTAAGATAGCGCAGAATTCCTGCAGTAGAAGAAGCAGTATCACAGCATCACAGCACTTCACCAACCGAACTTAATAGCTCCCTCTACTGCCTCATCGCTACATTTTTGCACACACATTCCTTTACGAAATCTGCTTATTTAGATCAACTCTATCTGCCTTTATATTTTCGATATATCTTTCTGAAACACCTTGTATATTTGAAATCTATTCCAAATCGGTTAAACGGACCGGTAGCTAGATGTCCATATATCATATCATCAATTTCTTCTTATGACCAACCTGTATTCTTAAGATTAAAAAATTGCCCATTGTTCTTTATCGTACCTAAAACATTATTTATTAATATAAAATGTCAACTAATTTTTTTTTATTAATTCTAAATATTCGAAAATGAATTCGTATTTCGTTCTTTAGATAAATATTAGTTGATTGAGCCATATCAAACATATATATGCCTACTTACTCATTAGGGCGTAACGAAAAAATCGAAATTTCTGAAATCTTTTTGCGGTAGTGCGGAAAAGTTGTGAACTCCCGTCATGAAAACGTTTCCGGAATCTTAAAACAGTGGGCTGATATTTTCTGACGCGTTAGTGGCCCTCCGCCTCATCGACACCAAATATTGAAAAATGGAGGAAAAATCTAATAATATAGTGTGAAAGTCGCCTATACTCCGTGGTCCAAAGACTTTTTAGGTAACTGAGAATGGCAACTAAAATACTTAACAGAGGGAACTCCTAAGAACGCTCGATTACAGAGATGGTCGTTGGCACTATCTCGCAATCAGGTTTCTATTGCTCATAAACCAGGAAGTTCTAATGTAGTGGCAGATGCTTTTTCTCGCATTTATGAGTAGGAAAAAATCTGTATATATATATTTTGTATTATTTCATTATTATATATTGTATAATATGTATTTGTAATATGTGTATTTTTAGTATATAGTGTATAAGAATTTATATATCTTAAGTAGTTTAAGTAAATGCTCTCGATGGGACAGGTAAAGGACTTTTTAAATAGAACTTTTTAATTAGGACTTTTGATAGGACTTTTTAAGTAAGACTTGTGTTAAGACTTTAAAGAGTAGTTTCACAGTGTGGGACACCGTCCAACATGTAGAAACTGGAGGGAAGGTGTGAAAGTCGCCTATACTCCGTGGTCCAAAGACTTTTTAGGTAACTGAGAATGGCAACGGCGAGGAGAGAGAGACGAGGATGTTTGTGTTCGAAGACTCTCGGGTGAAAATATGTAATTCGAAGAGTATTATTATATTATCTTATGCGTGTGTGTGTTGTTAATGTATTCTTCCAATGTACATAGTAAACTTAGTTAATCATATCCCTGCTTAGACCTCTCTGCTTTGATTATATCTTGTGTTCTTTCTTCATCAATATCTTGGAATACCGAACCGGTCATGATATATAAAAAACTGCAAATTTGTCTGTCTGTCTGTAATGCTATACAAATCCACAGTTTGGAAGCCAGAATTGTGAAATGTTATGTACATGTGTATTAAAACACGGCCGATGCAACTAAAATAATCCGGAATCTGAATAACGTATACTTCCTTTATAATTAATAAAAAAAACACAAATATAAGAGCAATTTCCAATGCAAATTTAAACATTTTTTGTTATAGCTATTATCAATAATTAAAAATCCAGAAAAATTCATACCACAACAATAAATTTTCTATTTCAGGATTTCTACGTGAAAAAATGAAATAAACGGTTTTACAAATTTAAATAGAGGTGATATTACATCGTAACTTTTCTACTGCAAGATTTCCACGTGATAATTTGAGATAAAATAAATAGTTTGACGAATTAAAAACAAAAGTGAATGTTACGTCGTAAATTTTCTGTTTCATGATTTCCATGTGAAAAATTGTAAATATTTAATTAATCCGACGAATAAAAAATGGAATATTGCGGCATATTGGAAATATAAAGGACGCGGTGAATATATAACGTCATATAAGTGTCGAAAAATGTATTCTAGCACGATTAAAAACTCGATTATAGAAATATTGGCGTATTTTAACATTATTATTCCAATGGTCAATGGAAATAAGTTCATTTATAGCTGCATTATTTTGGGTCTATTATATAAATTTATAGATTTTTATATTGGGTTTTTATTTCATTCATGTGTACAGCATTTCGACTGTTTGTTTATTTTTTTTTATTAAATTTCGAAATTGGTTTTTCAAAACAAATATTCTTAAAATTAAGCCGATGCGCCGATAAGGCGGCAAAAGATAGTAACCTATAATTCCGGAAAGAAAAAAAATTGGTTGTTGTCGTTGAAACATATTAACTTTTATACACTACCCCAAACCGATCATTAATTGATTTTTGTATTTTTATCATTTTTTGTCCAATTTCCGGAAATTTTTGCCCACTGAGGGGACAGAAGATAGTAACCCACTGTTTCAATAAAAGTAATCAATGTAATTTTTTTCCGAAACTGGAACAATTGTTTTATATAAATATGTAGCAAAATATTAACCTGCACAGATTTTTACGGTTGATATTATTTTTTTAACTCTTTCCCTGGGTTTTTCATCCTTACCGTCCCTCTTGTTAAATTTATACAGAAAATCACTTCAGATGCAGCCACAGAATATTTTTCAAGTTTTTTTTCTCATGCAGAAGTACGCTAGAGAAAGGATGTCTAAAATTCTTTTACAGGAAATTTACTGTAGAATTTAAATCAGCATTTAAGTTTCTATTTCAAGATTGTGGCTTTATTGGTAGTCTTACCGTCCTCAAAGTTTATTCCTGCACTTTTCGAGTTAAATTAAAAAAAAAAAAAAAAAAAAAAAAAATCAAGTCATTGTTAATAACTTTTTCTAAAAATCAATGAACACTGTGGCTATCACTTAGTCTTAACATGATTTGTCTAAAAATAGGTGGTAATTTTCCTTACCGTTCCATACTTACTGTCCTTTTTTTTTTTTCCATTTCGTCCCTTTTTTCCTATACCATCCCCGTTTTTTACCTTACCGCCCCTTCTTTAACACCCCTTTAAGACAATGTTATATAAAAATTCTGTATTAAAAGTACTACATTTTTATTATTTCTTATTTGAATGTCATGTGGTTACTATGCAAATTCATTATAAGTAAAAATTTAGAAGAAAATAAAAAGTTATAGTGGTAAAATGGTAAGGAAAATTAAACTCGCAAGTTTAACTTAAACCTCAGTTAAATAAAAACTTTTTCGCTGCTGACCATTTTTTCTTTATTTTGAATCATTAAAGCATTCGTATATCAGATTAAAATGTTATTTTATCATGTTTAATTTCACCAAATTTTTATTCACGAAAGTCAAAAGATTGTGAGAATGCCTCATATGTTCTTCCAAACAATCGAATATTATTTTTTTTTTTTTAGCAATCAATTACAAACTAAACTTTGTACAATATGTTTATAATTATTCAAATTTATGTTGAGCATGTGCTTTTTAAGGCTTAAAAAATATAGTTTTATGTTTAATTGGTTTTTTTTTCCATTTATGAATATAATAAAACCTAACCCCCTTTTATGCTCGGGGTGATAGTCTTAACATTCGCGGAGGTTTCTGAGAACGTAATCCTCGCGAATGTTAAGGGATTATTGTATTATGTAATAATAAGACGCCTTTTTTGCGGAAAGACTGATATTATTATCATATTGTTCATAATATTATTATTTTTTTAACCATTTGGAAAAATGTTTATTGTCCTCGGTCAGGGTATGAAATCAAAAACATATCTGAAGCGTTTTATTAGTTGAATCACTCATTATATTCATTTTCTGATTCGCTTATACTGTAATCTGTATTTTCCCTTTAATTTCAACACAGACGGATACTTCTGTTGCCACTATGACAAAAAGTAATAAAAACTACAAAAAAATTAATAACTCAGAAACAAATTGAGATACGGCTTTGAAACAAATTGCATTTAAAAATACATTTTTTCCCTATACGACGGTGAAAAAGTGATATTGTGGGATATTCAGAAGTTTAAGATTGAAATTTCATTTAAAATGGGTCCAGGAATATTAATGTTTAATCCATGGCGTACGTAATGTATGAACAGCTCAGTAGAAGTTTAAAAATTTACAGTACCAACAAATGTAATCCACGGCGTACGTAATGTATGATAAACTCCGTGCGATTTTTTATGTCTTAAATTTTAGTCTTTGAAAAAATCCTTTTCTAAATGGTCGTTGTAATTTGTTAAATTGCATTTTTTTTAAGTTAGTTGTTTAAATCGTTAAAAACAACTACATATTTAATAATAGTTATTGATTATCAAATTTCTAAAAAAGCATTTTTTTTTTTTGTTTCTCACAAATAATAAACGTAGCATACTGAATTTAAGGCATTGATGCTGTTTATCAAGGCCAATTATCTACACATAGGATGGGATTCCCCTAATGGAACCTAACTCTCATTTATGCAAGGTTCAGAGAAAATCGCAGAAAACTCTGACTGATCAGGTGACGGGTGCGAATGGATCCAACCCAGGATCTCCGTCTACCTGCTTTGAAAGCAGAATCTCTTGTCTAATAGAGAGACCGTAATTTAACCCTGTAAGTAGTCGCGTTTGCGCCCATATCAACGGAGACGAGCCAAGAGAGGTACATACCAAGAGAGGTGAGAGGCCTCTCTTCTCCCGCAGCCTTTTATTCTTCCACTCTATCCCGACTATTTTGCGGAAGCAAGGTTCGTAGGTCCCCAGCCACATCGCGAATAAAAGACACTCTAGCAAAAGCGAGGTTAAAAAAAAACACGTAAGAAAAACCATGCGTTAATCAAAACTTCGTTATTTAGGGAAATAAGGTATATAACAGAACAAAGTAACCATTTTAGAAAACACATAAAACATTTGAAAAACTAATTTCAGCAGTTACCATCCATAGCAAATAGGTATTCAAATTCTTTTGAACAGCTCTGTATTTGATCTGTAGGTTGATATATATGCTATACAATGGGGAAATTTAGTTTAGCAAGAAAACGAATAACAGGTTGAAATTTCTCTTTCAGCAATTTAGACTAATAGATGGAAACATACTTATATACTTTTGTACAACCCTGTAGTTAACCTAGTACCTTTATTACACGCCACGATTTAGCTAAAGTTTAATTCAAAGTAAAACACTCTAAAAAGTACTGAAAATACATTTCTAGATATTATCACCCATAGACGGCCATATATCCAACACTTTGCGTGACCCTGTATATAATTTTATCTATGTTATACAAACATTTCTTAGCAAACAAAATGCAGTTCATCGTAAAATGCATAACTAATTTACAAAACAACCTTTAAGCAATTTACAATCATACCCAGTAACCTTTACGAATTCTTTTGTGTAGCCCTGTATATGAATTGCAGCATTTATGCACACCGTATACAATGCATAAATATAGTGAAACATAATAGCGCATAACATAATTAAAAATGCATTTACAGCAATCATCGCTACCGTACAGTACTTCGGATGCAATGTAGTATCTGAAATCTTTTGTGTGTCCCTCTAAATGCTATGCACTTCGTGTTACACATGAAATAAGTTATAGTAAACCTCAGCGACGTATATCAATTTCATTATACATGAAATAATTCAACATAATTAAAATACGCCGGAAAATATTCTCCCCACCCGTATATCATTATGTAACGGAATTCTTTTGTGTGGCCCTGTAAATGAATCATATTTATTCTTTGCACCGCATATTCTACGGAATGCATATTTTAGTGCACATGATAAATGCATAGGAATTTTATTATGTTTGAAAGCATGTAACACAATTAAAAATCATTTGAAACGATTTTTCCTATATGCCGTAATGTAACGGAAAATTTTTGACTGTCCCTGTAAATGAACTAAACATGCTACAAACTTCATTTGCAATAGGGTTCGTGCTATGGTAAAGGTCACTAATATCCAAAAATTTCAGAACTATCTGAGTATATTTACGGGAGTTAGAACGCGTACAGACTGACAGAAAAACCGAATGCATAAACACTTTTCAACATTATTGGAAAGTGTTGGAAAGACACCGAAAAGCGGGAAGTTAGGTCTCGGGGCGATGAAGCTACCGAAAGATTCCTGGCTACTTCGAGCTCATTATTAGTTTCGGTCGGCGGTTGGGTCAACCGCCGCGGCGAGCGGCCTCTCTTCGTCCGCAGTCTTTTATCCTTCCACTCTATCCCGACTCTTTTGCGGAAGCAAGGTTCGTAGGTCCCCAGCCATGTCCCGAGTAAAAGACACTCTAGCGAAAGCGAGGTTTCACGCTCATACAACTCTATGCTTTTTAACCCAGCAATAGTCGCGTGTCGGTCTTTTTGCCGCCCATATAAATTATCTTCTCCTAACTCTTACAAATAAAAAACGACCCTTACAAATAAATGGAGAGCTACCATGTAGCTGAGTTTAAATGTTTCTCCACCACCGCAGTGACGTAACAAGACATCTCTATACTACCTTCAGGTACATTTTCACAATCAAAATTGATGTATGTGAAAAATCTGCGAAATTATGAATAATGTCAGTTCATTTTTACTTTATTCCATTATTTCAAATCTCACGAATAAAATGTACTATTTAAGTAAAGTACAAATTTATAACATCAGTTGAATGTAATATTCGAATATTAAGTGAAAAAAGTTCCTTATTTTACATTTTCTGTAGAAGGGAAGTGGGGGGGGGGGGGGTGGCGGCAAATACATAGCGCGACTAATAACGTTCTGAAAAAAGACGCGACTAATCGCGGGTTAAGGAAATGTGAAAATAGATTTCGTGATAAATTCGATAAAATTCGTTTTACATAACCATCATATGTAGTATAGGGTAAGTCTTTTAATCGTTTTAAAAATCGAAAAAATCTTTTTGACGGATTTACACGTTTCAGACACTGGAGATTACGAATAACATATTTTTAGAGAAAAAAAAAATTGTCCGTCCGTGTGTATGTGTGTATGTCTGTAAACGCTCTATCTCCCGAACAAATTGAGATAGAGACTTGAAATTCGGTGTGTACTTAGGAAGTAATAATGGGAAAAAGCCTATTGAATATCAGTAACCTCGATTAACCGGAATATTTTTTCGGACTCTTGAAATATTCGTTCTGATAAAAGGTATACAAACATTTTCGAAATTGTTTATTTGAGGAAGTGAATATAAAAGACAATAAAAAAATCATAAATTTTGCATCATGAATGAACTCGATCGAATAATTAGTTGCCGGGATATTTGTAATTCTATTTTTCACACTCTTCGATGCTTCATAGCCGTGTATTTCATTCAAATTTCAATTAAAAATATATTTTAATGAGAAATGAGACGCTTAATCCGACGCAGTAAACCGTTAGTTAATAAGAATAAATTTTCAAAGTTATAAGGATGGATCCTTTACGCAATTCGGTACTACTCGATTATCCCACCGACCAAAAAACTATCGCCAAACTATAGGATTAAATGCCAAAAATGGCTTATCGTAAATGTCAAGCATTTAATGCCTCTCCATACCTATAAGGGGGTTTACTATAGGGGGGACCATGTTTTTTTTTTGCAAAATACCGCCAATCTTGTCGCCAACGTGACGGTATATCGCCAAATTTGGCGGCCAAAATGAGTTTCCAAAAGTGACGGCAAATTGGCGGTATCTCTAATATTGCGCCAAATCCCATAGAATTTCATTGTAAACCAATAGCGTTTACTTGCTTACAGAAAATCAACAAATTGAGATATTTTAATGCAACAAAAAGTAATCTTAGCTTAAGGGGTTATATTAATTATATTTAATGGAGTCCAAATAAATTAAATTATGAATAAAAGTAGCATGGTACACTGCTTAGCAAATAGCACATAATTTATTTTCATATTTTATATTATCTATATCCATGATGATCGATATTTTAGGGTCCAATAATCGCACTAATTTTAATGCAAATATATAAAGAAAAAAATATCCCCACATTTTAAAATCAAATGGAATATGTGTTTTTTAAACTACCAAAGTGATTTATCAATCTTTTGTAGCAATGATTTTTTACTTACTTTGAAATAAATATTCTACTTTAAATATATGCATGCAAAAACATAAATGAATGTAATTAAACTACTAATTTATTAAAAGGCAAAAAAAAAAAAATATTTAACAAAGTGAAAACATTTTGCTTCAGTTACCTTAATTAGCAGAGACATTTAATCACATAAAAAAATAATTAAGTCATGTATTTTTTCTCTTTTACATCCTTTGTAGAATATAATATAAACTAATTTTAATGAACAGGTACTTAACTAGACTTTTGTATAAATACAAATTGGCAAATTTTGTCAATTATGAGTCAAAAGTAGAATCTGCATTAAATTAATAATGCCAAAAAGCAACACGAATTAAAAGATACACCACAATTAGCATATTTTTGATTTCCTAACTGTATTTAGAATGTAATAATGCTTATATATTTCCATTTAAAGAAATTTTCTTAATTTAGTTGTTTTAGTTTTAATGTCGTTGTAATTCATAGTTAACATAATCCATTCTAAATTACGGACATTAAATGGTGTCTCATTTATGTAGATTTTACATATTTATACGAAAAATATCGAACATTAAATTTTCTAAAATCTATTCCATAATTGTTATGTGTCCAAGCAGTACGTGTATGATGTACGGTCGTGGAAAAAAAAGTAAAACAACCCCTACTAACTCTGCATCAGATTATTATAGAAGAATGTTTCTGGTCCCAAACAATAGTAAATAAAGTCTGCTTTTATTTGACGCATATAAAATTTGCTTAGAGGTTCATCTACATATCAAAACGAAACCGAACTTTGTTTATTTAAAAAATCAATACCCGAGATTGACACGATAAATAAATTCTACAACATTCAATTAACCTAAATACAAATTTTCATGAGATTCTATGGTTAGTTTCAGAAAAAAATATTTTAAGATCAACAAATTTTAGGGCTCTATCGAAATTGAAGTTCGTTACTAGTTTGTTGAAATGCTACAGAATGTCTATGTCACTTCTATTAGTGTTGTATTTTTTGCTTATATGAACATTTCACTCGCTTAACCCTTTACCTACTGAAATATGAATTCATGAAAATTTTATCCCCTAAAGCATTTTTCGTGAATTGTTTAAACAAATTAGAAGATTTATATAATCGTTTAATAAATTTTAGAAGGATTTTAGAAGTATTGATTGATTTAGAAGGATTAATTAAATTTTAATTTATAGGGATTTTGTGCAATACATGTAACCCTACTCAAATATTTTATTTTAAATATTTTTCTTAGTATTTTGTAGAATTAGGAAATGTACAAATATAATGTTCTTAAAATAGAAATATAGAAATACTTCCGAATTGAAAAATCTCAAACCTCCCTCTCAGCACTAGAAAGCTGAAAAGATGCAAAGGCAAAAGAAATCGTCCTTTTAAAAATATTTTTGTTTTGTGTAACCAATAATGCTTTTCGAACAAGATAAAGTATTGTATCTCTAATTCCTTCTAAACAGTATTGCTACTAATCGATGTATTAAACGAATTTTATAGCAATTTATTTTAATGGTACTTATAAGTACCGTCAGTAGATAAAGGGTTAATAAGTTTCGACTTTTGAAAGCCCCTTAAAACCTAATTTTGACGTTTTTAAATCATAACTCGAAAACTAATTGGAATAATATTGAAATTGAGAAATCGGATAAAACAGGACATAACAAATATAAATATATCAAAACAAATAATAGGTTGCAGGTCACATTTTTTTTTCGAACATTATTTTCACAATTCATATTAGAAATTTTTTAAAATTACAAATTAAGTGTATTTATTTCAGCGTGTTTTAGAATTTAAACCACAGAAAAAATATCATATAAGGATTATAATTTCAGGAGATATTAATAAAAACATCAAAATTTAATTTACCATTAGAAGCTAAAAATCTGGAATGTTTATAATTAAAAACCTCTCACCCAAATGACTTGAAATTTCATTTCTAGGGATCGTTTGAACAGAAGATTTTAAATATAGTGTCAAACTTTGGTGTTGCCATTGAAAAGAAACAAACATTGGTCTGGTTTTAAATTGTAGATGGCCGCCTAAGCAAATTTTATATACATTATTTAAAAGTAGATTTTATTTACAATCGTTTTGTACCGGTAACTTTCTCCTATTGTAATTAGTTGAAGTTTTAGTAGGAATGTTTTTTTTTTTTTTTTTCACGTCCGTATCTTTTTTTAAATATAACGGTAATCACTGAAGCAGAATATATCTCTAGAGAGAGTACCAATACAAAGTATCTTACTTTAATTTCTCAGTACAATAAGTCTTAAACATGAAAAAACAAACATATATACTCGTAATGATGACAAATAACTCACGACACCTTATACTAAAATCAACATACTTCTGAATTTAATATTTTAGTGGTATGTAGTACATTCCGTGTGGTAATAAAGTTCAAGCCGTTTGTTGTGTTGTGTAGAATCGCAAGTGTTATTGATGTAATCGCTGTTGAATTTTTTTCTTACTCTATAGAAATAATGTTTTTGACATAATTTTTCTATTTTTAAAACACAATTTAAAAATTCCAGTAGCATTATCTCTGTTAAACGAAGTTATCACAGCATTGGAACATCCCCCCCAATCAACCAACCAAGTACGATAATAATAAATTTTTTATTGAACATTATACGTGTAAACCCCAATAAGGTAGAGCACAAAGTTGTCGAAAATTAAGAAATGTTTCTAGTTAATCAAGATAAATTTGTCCTGTTCAGCCACAATGCACAAAAGACTGATCATCTAAACTTGAATCTAACCGCATAAAAGAATCACTTTTGCAAAACTTCAACCAGACTCGCAAATAAAATTTCATTGGTAAACATATTTTTTTTAAGAAAGTATGGCAATTTAACTTTTTTTTTTCTTTTTTTTTACGGTAGATAAATTTAAAACCTTCTTCTAAGCTTCCATTGCTTGGAAAAATTGACTGATATTCATCAAAATAAAGAAAAACATTCAAATTTTGTTCAATAGACGCTATTTTTTTCATTTTAGCCGAAGTGTTATGTGCATATTCCCGCTTTCCCCAGATCATACTTTTCAATGTACATGATATATTAGTGGCCCAAAATAAAGAAAACCTTTGGAAAAATTCAATTTCAAATGTTTGATAATAGATAACAGCAAGTACTTTACAGTAAAGCGATAAAATTGTAAGTCAATGGAAAGATAATAAAATTTAATCCAGTATATCATGCAATAATAGTTAAAAAGTTATTCATGTTTTAACAGCATTTGTTAAAAATGTCCGTGTGTTCACTTTATATCATCTAAAAGTGTATAAAGATAAAAATAGAATTGGACAAGATTTCAGTTATGTTTTTGGCTATGGGCAGCAGGTCCCACTTGAACTCGGCAAGAATACGCAGGAAGAGGGCGCTGTAAAAAAAAAAAAAAAAAAAAAAAAAAAAAAAAAAAAAAAATGTGCCGTTTTCAATATTGTATCATCGGAAAGTATATAAGATTTATGCATGGAAATTCTACCAATCTATATGTTTTTGGCTATTGACGTCAAGTCCCTGTTCAAAATGGGACATTCTCTCTCTAAAGGCGGAGATGCAATAGCGATTTTCCCCGATTTTTCGTAGTTATGTTGTTCATCGTCTATTTATGTAGCGACGGGGAATTCGCACATAGGTAATTCTGTGAGTCTCTAACAGCTGATGGACTATACAATGGCGGAAAATATTGTTTTTATGTCCCGACTACTAAAAATGGTTACGTGTTTCACGCGTATCTGGGTATGTGGATTTCTTTATACCATCGAAACATCCCAACGGTTGGATGGATTTTAATGAATGAGGTCTCTATCGATTCCTCTTAACCGTCCGATGGTTATAGGCTAGGTTTTTTGTTTATAAATTCAAAATGGCGTCCCTGAAATTCAAGATGGCGTACAGACGAAAATATATATATGGCATATTGAGTGGCATATCACTGGATACGTCTTTCAAAATGAAGACAATGTTTGAATGACTATTTTACAGTCAGAAGCTCCGTTTAAATATTACACATCCTGGAAGTGGGTAAGATCTCTAGCTTTACTGCAACTATAATTTTCATAGACATCTGTAGGCCTCGTTAAAACTGTGTGTTTATAGATAGGAACTAACAATTAAACACAACTTAAAAGTCATCAATACAAGTAAATAAAAAAAAAAGTAAGTAATAGAAAAAATAGTTTCACATTGATAAGAAATAATTAATTAGTTTTCACGGAGTCCGGTTTTTTGATTTTCTAAATTTTATTTTTACTTGTTAAATATTATGATCGAGATTAAGTCATTTTTTTTCCTATTAGTAAAATGAATCAAAAACTTAAGATGAAAATTGAAGCCAGCGTACACTGCAAAAGAATTATGTAGCGTTTCTCTATAAAATTGGCAGCAAATATGCTGCCTCTATTTTATTGAGTAATTTAACCGATATAACTGGTGTTACATTTCAATAATGTGTAATATTACACCAGTTATATCAGTTTCAATTACAGCATTATATAAGTTAAATTATTCCATAAAACTGGAAGAAGCATGTTGCCACAGATTTTATGGAATAATGATATATAATAATTTACAGTGCAGTATTGAAGTAACAACACTGAAGGATTAACATGTGTAACAACTTTTTGAAATATTAATACATATCAGAAAAGTGAAATTTTTGGGATTGGCAATTACGAAATATTTACATCAGATATTTTGGAAATATTTAAAGTTAACAGATAATATAAAAAACTAGAAACTTCGGACTATCCTCAGGTGTCCGTATTTTTTTTTCTTTTTGGAATCAACTAGTAAATTAGATCTGTAGGAAAAATATTATTTTTGCTCTCGCCTGAGTGTTCTATTCTTAAAGATAAACTTTTGTTTCCGGACATGCCCGTAAAAGATTCTGAGAAAATGGAAAGTAGTAGGAAAACGAAAGTACGGGGACAGCAGGGTGCACGGGTGCAGTCCGCAGCACCCCCTCCAGTGCACCCTCCAGTCCCGTACCCTCCGACACCGCCTCTGGTACCCCCTCCGCCACCGCCCCCTAGCGGGAAATATGGCGTTTTTAGATTATTTTCCTGCTATAACATGAGAGTTAAACATTAGATCGACTAGATTATCATACTATAAGATGAAGATTAAATTTATATTTGAATTTTGAGCAACCTTTACCTTAATGAGTATTATTAATTAAGCAAAACAATGGAAAATAAAAATTTGTAAGGAAAAAAGCTTTTTTCTGTAGATTTTCTTCCAACTGCAAGATTAGTATATCAACTTAAATGGGGAAAGTTAAACATATATTTGAATTTTGAATTATTAACATCTTAATGAGCATTATTAATTAAGCAAAATAAGAAAAATATCAATTTTTATTGGAAAAAAGAAGATTTCTTAGGATTTTTTCTACTGTAATATCAGAATATCAACTTAAAAGATAAAAGTGAATCATATATATTTAATTTTGAACAACATTTACCTTAATGAGTATTATTAATTACGCAATACAAGGGAAAATATCAAATTTTAAGGAAAAAAGCTGATTTCAGTAGATTTTTTCTTCAACTATACGACGATGATTAACCTTTTATTTGAATTTCGAATAATCAACACCATAATGAGTATTATTAATTAAACAAAATAAAGATAAATATCAATTTTTAGTCAAACAGCATATTTTTTTAGATTTTTTTTTTCAACTATAAAATTAGAATATCTGCTTAAAGGGTAAATTTAAACATATATTTCAGTTTTTGAATGAACAACACCTTAATGAATATTAATAATTAAACAAAGCAAGGGAAAATATTGATTTTTTTTAAGTAAAAGATGAATTTAAACGAATTTGATTAACTTTACACAAGTTTGGGATTTCTTATCATACTTTTAGACACTAGTAATGCAAAATTCTAACCCTTAGACGACCTACGCCTCAAGAAATACTCATTACTAAACAAAATTAATTAATTTCTAGTCTAATCATTAACTGGAAATTTCACAGTTTAAAAAATATTTTCATGAATGTACATATAAAAATACGAGTTTTCAACCTAATTTTCATAATTTTCCACATTCAACTAGATTTTTCCACTTTCGAACTTAATTTTTTACACACAAACATTATTCAATCAAATTCAATACTTTGATTCAGTGGAAGACAATGATTTTTCAATTTTATACATCTTACATTTTTTATTATCATTTAACGTCTAAAGTTCTATTACGAAACGTACATGTATCATACTTGAAGATAAACATACCTCCTCCTTTAATATTTGAAGGAAAATATTTTTTTAAAATTATACTTCCTCACCCCATCATCACCCTCCACGATCGGTTGGGGAACGAACAATGCACCAACCATGTTTACCAAAAGTACTTTCATCAATTTCTTAAGAATTTTTCAACTATGAATGCATGAAATCAACTTATTAGAGTATATTTAAACATATATTTTAGTTTCTAACAACAAAACCTTAATAAGTATCATTAATTAAATAAAAAGAAATATCAATTTTCAAGAAAAAGATGTTTTTTTAGGCAAATTTTCAATTTAGAAACACATTTGTTTATATATTATTTATATATATATATTGCTACAAGATATTAATTTTATTGTTAAACTTTAGCTTTGTTTAAAAGCTTGATTACATTTATATGGTGTTCATATTTATTTATTTATTTATCCACGTGTTGACTACATTTTGAGATCTTGTAACCAATAGTATAAATTTCTTTCTATGCTCGAAACTGAAAAAACACTTTTTACGGCTTCAAACATTTGACATATTAAAACTAGTCTGTGTTATTCTGCTAAAAACTAGTCTGCGTTTTTCTGCTGATATTATTAATCAATCTATTACATGTTTCACTCAACACTTCAAAGATTTCTGAATTATCAGACATCATGTTGTTTAAAATATGAATATTATCTTTACAGTTTTTTTAATGATACAGAATATGCATGAGTACAAACTTTAATTTTTCTAATCATTTCATATTTCAAATAGCCTATATTTCGAAACAAACTGTTTGAAATTTTCACCACATAAGAGCAAATATTAGACTATAATTTTCATTAACTTTGCTTAGATCATTCAACCATTGCTTTTAAAAAGTATCCACTATACACTTTTAGATTAATTTTCTAAGTATTATTACTGAAATACGTCAACTGTCTAATTTTCTTCTTAAGTCTAAATTTCTTCCTGGATTGTTAAATTCTTCAATCGACTGTTTATTTTTGAATATTTTTACAAAGTTTACATACAGCTGATGATATACTATATGACGTAGTATGCATTTTCGATGATTAAATAATGCTTTGTGTATAAAAAATTTAGTTTGAACGTGGAAAAAATTCAGTTGAATATGATAAAATTTAGGAATTTAGTTAGTAAACTCTTATTTTTATATGTACATATATGAAAATATTTGTTTTAATGTGAAATTTCCAGTTATTGATATGATAATAATTTATTTCTTTGTTTAAATATGAGTATTTATTGAGTTTGTAGGTCGTTTAATGGTCAAAGTCATACAAATTCGATGTTAAATTTTCAAGAAATTATGGTTTGTTGTCTGAAAAAGATATGGTTTTAGTTAGTATTTAAATAATTTCAGAAAACATTTCAATTAATTTTCCACTTGTATATTATTATTCATCTGTTAACTTCCGTGGGTTCGTAACAATTTTTTTCACTAACTTGTACATTTTATCATTCTTATGTTGTTATTATTTTTTAAACTGTCGAATATTTCTATTGAGTGTGGATCTATGCTATTGATAAATATGTTGATTTGCGCATAAGTTACAATAATGGTGTAGGTTTTATGAAAATAAACACACAAACATATATGTTTATATATTTATTATCACCATTTAAACAATACATTGGGAATAATATCTACATTCATATCAATTAGAAAATCACAAGTAACAAAATCCATGTTGTCTAAAAATGTATGTTCACATGTATGTTTTACAAATTTCACTTTTTGATGATTTTGTGGTAAAATTGAACTCTTGTGTAATTATTTTAAATAAATATTCTAAATACTGAAATTTTATAATTACATAATTTAATTCAGTATTAAAAAGAACATATCTTTTGCATGATGTAGAATAAATTTTTAGCTAGGGGGTTATATTTTGAAATATTGAGTTCTAAACAATCAATTTCTCGAAGTCTCCAATCTAATCCTTGGCTGTTAAATTCCTCAAATGATTGGTTAATTTTTGAATATCCCTCATAAATATGATCTGTAATACTATTCTCAACAAGATCAATATAACAGTCACTTCTAAAATAAGATGTGATTGTTTCAAAATCACCTTCACCTCTTTCGCGCTCAAACAAGATTTTGCTAACCATAAACCATTTAATTATTTTTTTTCTCTTATCTCGTTTTGAAGATTGTATTGTAACTCAGGTTTAAAATTAGAATGAAAAGTAATTAAGCAGCCTTCTGCAATTTTCTCGGGACGAAAAGTTAGAGTTTTAAACACTCCAATAGCTGATGTTTGATGTCTTAGCCTTTTAAACTCGACATTGGATAATGGTATTTCATCTCTAACAGGAACTAGGGTTATTTTTAGCATGGTGAGTACGTAAATGCTGATTTAAACTTGATTTTGGACTAAATTTTTGTTTACACTGATCACATGTATAATGTAGGTTCTGGTGCACTTTCAAATGACGGTTAAACCTATCTTCACTTAAAAAAGTTTTCTCATATTCATTACAAGTTAATTGTCTATGATTGTGAATAATCATATGCTGATTCAACCTATACCGATAGCTGAAGATTTTCTGACATTTTTCAATCTTAAGCATTTTTTTATCTGAATGTGTTTTCATATGAGTTATTAAAGCACATTTTCTAGTAAAAGATGATTTAAAAATTTCACACACAGCAGGTGATACACTATCATATGTCATCAGATGCCTTTTTAATTCACGTTCTCTTGTAAGTAGCTTTTTTACAGTCTTCACAAGAAAATGGTTTTTCTTTGGTATGGATCTGAATATGATCTTTTAAATTCCATTTAGATGAAAAGTATTTATCACAAAAAGAACACATCTGCAAGAGCAATGAATGTAAACATTTAGAATTCACTTCAATGTTACAGATAAAAAACACTTTTTAAAGAATTTGGTTTAAAACATTTTAATGTAAATTTGCTCTAATTATGATTAGCGTAAGCATTCTTATATTTCATATAAAAGTACTTACGTGTTTATTATTCTTTAACTCTATATGTGTGAGCGTCGAATCAATAAGAGTGTCCATTTCTGAAATAGAGGCTTTATGATGGTTTGATTTGTCTTGTTGCAACATATTTGAAACAAAATAAATATACTAATAAATTAAGAAAATATATAATGAGTAAATGATTTTTTATTAACAATTTACAATGACTCATTAAAACTTACTTTATTTGCTAACGAAGAAATTGATGTCTCAGTTGAATTAAAATCTAGAAATTTATTAGAGCTACACACTTAAAGTCACCTTCCCTCAGGATTCTATGGGTGGAAATGAGGAATGCTGCCCTGTTTTTCGAAAATTTATATTAATGCTTATCGTGTTGATCACGTGGCGACTCGCGCATGCGTACAAAACAGTGGTATAATAAGCATTGCTAAGATATTGTATGTTATATTAAACCTTAGATTCTTAAATTTTTCAAGATAGTGGGAGCAATGGTGACTATGGAGACAGGTATCTGTGATAATGTTTGCTGGTACTATGAAATTATTTTGAGAATTTGTATATTTTTTCATTCTTTTGTTAATTTTTAAAACTTTTTTAGAAAAAGATGTAATTTTTCACTGGCTTGTACATTGTTTTATTTAATAGTTGAAGTTTTCTAATAGATTTTTTAGTTGATTATTAATATTTTCATTCAGTGGTAATTTTCGTGTATGGGTTTATTAAATATTAAATATATATTTAATTGTCTTTACTGTTTCTTATGATAGTTAATATTTGTGAGGATAGTAATATATAACAGATAATTATTAGAACAAATCGTTCTGTGATTTAATAATTTTCTGCTAAATGGTAAAGTGTAGATAAAAACAGGTGTTATGATTTTGTAATATCAAAATATATAAGGAAAGAATCAAGTTTGATGTAGATACGTATTGCGGTAAAGGTTAATTCGTTGTTAAATTTTCAAGAAATTGAGTGAAAGCAAGACTTTTCATAAACAGTTGACGTATTTCAGTAATAATTCTTAGAAAATTAATCTAAAAGTGGATAGTTGATATTTTTTAAAAGCAATGGTTGAATGATCTAAGCAAAGTTAATGAAAATTATAGTCTAATATTTGCTCTTATGTGGTGAAAATTTCAAACAGTTTGTTTCGAAATATAGGCTATTTGAAATATGAAATGTTCAGAAAAATTAAAGTTTGTATTCATGCATATTCTGTATCATTAAAAAACTGTAAAGATAATATTCATGTTTTAAACAACATGATGTCTGATAATTCAGAAATCTTTGAAGTGTTGAGTGAAACATGTAATAAGTTGATTAATAATATGAGCAGAATAACGCAGACTAGTTTTGATCAGAATAACACAGACTAGTTTTAATATGTTAAATGTTTAATTACGTAAAAAGTGTTTTTTCTGTTTCGAGCATAGAAAGAAATTTTTGCTGTAGGTTACAAGATCTCAAAATGTAGTCAACACGTGGATAAATAAATAAATACATTTATATGAACACCATATAAATGTAATCAAGCTTTTAAACAAAGCTAAAGTTTAACAATAAAATTAGTATCTTGTAGCAATATATGTATATAAATAATATATAAACAAATGTGTTTCAAAGTTGAAAATTTGCCTAAAAATTTATCTTTTTCTTGAAAAGTGATATAGATATATTTTTAATTAATAATACTTATTAAGGGTATGTTGTTAGAAACTAAAATATATGTTTAAATATACTCTTATAATTTGATTTCATGCCTTCATAGTTGAAAAATTCTTAAGAAATAGCTGAAAGTACTTTTGTTAAATATGCTTGGTGCATTGTTCGTTCCCCAACCGATCGTGGAGTGTGATGAGGGGGTGAGGAAGGGTAATTTTTAAAAAAATATTTTCCTTCAAATGTTTATTGGAGGAGGTATGTTTATCTTCAAGTATGATACATGAACGTTTCGTCACAGAACTTTAGACGTTAAATGATAATAAAATATGTAAAATGTATAAAATTGAAAAATCATTGACTTCCACTGAATCAAAGTATTGAATAATATTTGTGTGTATAAAATTAAGTTCGAAAGTGGAAAAATCTAGTTGAATGTGGTAAAATTATTAAAATTAGATTGAAAACTCGTATTTTTATACGTACATTCATGGAAATATTTTTTAAATTGTAACATCTCCTGTTTATGATTAGACTAAAAATTAATTAATTTTGTTTATTAATGAGTATTTCTTGAGGCGTAGGTCGTCTAAGGGTTAGCATTTTGCATTACTAATGTCTAAAAGTATGATAAGAAATCCCAAACTATTGTAAAGTTAATCAAATTTGTTTAAATTCATCTTTTTCTTTAAAAAAAAAAAAAAAAAAAAAAAAAAAAAATTAATATTTCCCATTGTTTTGTTTAATTATTAATATTCATTAAGGTGTTGTTCATTCAAAAACTAAAATATATGTTTAAATTTACCCTTTAAGCTGATATTCTAATTTTATAGTTGAAAAAAAATCTAAAGAAATCTGCTTTTTGACTAAAAATTGATATTTATCTTTAATTTGTTTAATTAATAATAGTCATTAAGGTGTTGATTATTCGAAATTCAAATAAAAGATTAACCATCGTCGTATAGTTGAAAAAAAAAAATCTACTGAAATTAGCTTTTTTCCTTATAATTTGATATTTTCCAAGGTTATGCCTAATTCATAATGCTCATTAAGGTAAAGGTTGTTCAAAATTAAATATATATGATTCACTTTTATCTTTTAAGTTGATATTCTGATATTACAGTAGAAAAAATCCTAAGAAATCTTCTTTTTTCCAATAAAAATTGATATTTTTCTTATTTTGCTTAATTAATAATGCTCATTAAGATGTTAATCATTCAAAATTCAAATATATGTTTAACTTTCCTCATTTAAGTTGATATACTAATCTTGCAGTTGAAAGAAAATCTGCAGAAATCACCTTTTTTCCTTACAAATTGTTATTTTCCATTGTTTTGCTTAATTAATAATACTCATTAAGGTAAAGGTTGCTCAAAATTCAAATATAAATTTAATCTTCATCTTAAAGTATGATAATCTAGTCGATCTAATGTTCAACTCTCATGTTATAGCAGGAAAATACTCTAAAAACTCCATTTTTCCCGCTAGGTGGCTGTGGCGGATGGGGTACCAGAGGCGGTGTCGGAGGGTGCGGTACTGGGTGGGGGATCGAAGAGGGTGCGGGGCTGGAGGGTGCACCGGAGGGGGTGCTGCGGACTGCGCGCGGTGCACCCGTGCACCCTGCTGTCCGCGTACTCTAATTTTCCTACTATTATGGAAGCACATTAAATGGATTAGATAAAGTTTTTAGTATCTTGGCTAATTATGGTCCTATTTCATGAAAAATGAGTTGAAATTGCTTTCCAAATCTTCCAGCATATTTTTGACAAAATACCCCTTGCAATTTCGCAAAAGTAGAACAAAAAGTTGACAGACAGACGGGACACACAGATGCAGACAATTTTTAATAGTATATATCAGATACTTTTGTTGACAATTTTATAAGAAGTTTTTTTCTTAAACATTTTTTAATGAATTGGGATACTATTATTTTTATTAAGTAAATGTAATTGTATTTTAAGCAGCATAATAACCCGTCTATTATAATGGAAAGTTTTCTAAAATAAAAGCTTTGATGTTCAGGTATGAATCATTAATAATGAAGCCTCGAGTAATCTGCATAACACAATGCTCTTTTGACCTACATTATTCACTTTCTAAAAGGATTACAATAATCCTTAAACAAGTCTAAATCTTGCGACGTGTAATTCCATCAGGAAGTATTATACTCGAACGAACTCATTAATTATGGATAATAATGCTTATTTATCTTTCAGATTATGTATCTGCAGCAGGCATTAAAGATATGTATTTATATATTTTATAATTAATATTCATTATTTTTCTGAATCAATGGCGAAGTACATAATAAAAACGTTGACATTTAAAAAAGGAAGTTGGTGAAATATAATAAAACACACATACTACAATATATATTAAAACAGACATACACGCATAAATAACGCCTGCATTGAACAGTTAATGGTATATATATAAATATTATACAGACATACATACAATAAATACAGCTAGCAAAAGCCATGCTTTCATTGGATTCGCGAAGCATTTTTTAATAAAATAAATATTTGAAACTATCAATATTTTTTCATATTATTTTTTGCATCTTTATTAAGCAAAAAAGTTATTTTATGTTTTGGCGCATTTTAATTTTAGAAATGTAAATTGAGCCAATAAATAAGAATGTCCTCGGAATTTTTTATTTCTGAAATAAGGCTGCTATAAATAAAAATATTTTCGAAGCAAAATTTAAAAAATATTTTTAAATTTTCAACTAAAAGCTCTTTTAAAGATGTTTTTTACATTTTCCAATATCCTCTGGTGTTTTCTCAAATGGTTTGAAATAGGTATGTTTCCAATCTTTGTAATTCACATCAAATAATCTTTGATAGCAATCTTAGAATAATATATTCGAAGAGATTTTTAAGGATGTTATTTCTTCAAAATCCCATTTTCTGGATAAATTTGAAATCTGCTCTCGTTGATACTAAGAATTATTAACTTATCATATTTTTGGACTTGTTCCTATTTCAACTCACCGCTTGACGAAATCTTGCCAAACTGTCGAGAGTCAGTCAGATGTTGATCTTTTAACGTTGGAAAGTTTGAGCAATACTATTTTTGTGATTTCACGTTTGTTACGTTAAATTAATTCATAATTCAATGTTTTATGTGTATTTTTAATGAATTTTAATGATTTATCAGTTTTTGCGTTAATTAAAATAACGTTTACATAAATATAAAAAAACGTTGGAAAAAGTCATATTCTGCTTTTTTATCATAAACTTTTTTTTTTCTTTTTTTTAATACAAATAAATAATTAATTAAGTCATTAATAGTCCTCATGATATTAAAAGAGGAAAAGCATGAAAAACGTTATCGCTGGCTTGTTTATTCAAAACGTGATTTCTTTTCCTTTTTTTATTGATGAAAGTTACCGATAGTCTATGCTTTAGTGATCGTTACATTAACGACTTTCAGATATTTTTGGGATTCCGATACATGATGCATCCACTGACGTTTTTTTTTTTTTTTTTTTTTTTTCTTTTTTTTTTTTTTTTAGTTTCAATATGCGTGAAGCTTTCATACATGTGGTAAAGTGATCGCCGCATTAACAATTTTCGTGTGTTTTTGTGATTCCGATACATGGAGGTAGCGGCGTATAGTGTTTTTTCTTTTCTTTTCTTTTTCCTTTTTTTTTTTTTTTTTAGTTTTCATGTGCGCGAAGCCCTCATACTGCGATAAAGTTATCGCTGCATTAAAATGTTCGTGAATTTTGGGGATTCCGATACATGGAGGTTCCTGTGCGCGAAGCGCTCAAACATGCAATAAAGTGATCGCTGCATTAACAATTTTCGTGTATTTATGGGATTCCAATACAACGAGGTTGCTGCGTCCAGTAATTTTTTTTATTAGTTTTCATGTGAGCAAAGCTCTTATACGTGCGGTAAAGTGATCGCTGCCTTAACAATTTTCGTGTATTTTTCGATTCCAATACAAGGAGGTTGCTGCGTCCAGTGATGCTTTATTTTAGTATTGATGCGCGCGAAACGCTCAGTTTGCTGCAGTAATGATTTTCGTGTACTTTAGTTTGTTTTAAATCTTTACATTAATAGTTAAATTTTCTGTAATTTTCCTAAAACGTGTATACAAAATGTATTTCTTGCCGCTCATATAATCTTTTTTATATCTACCTTACTAAGTTTGTGAAATACAACATCTGTATTTAACTCATGAATGCTATATCTAAAAGAAAATCATCCGTTTGATTTTGATGTAATTTGATAATTCTACATTTCCGTTATCATTTTTTTTTTCAAAATTGTCTTAACGAGTCAAATTTCACATAAGGTCTGTTTCTACGTTCATGTAAAGAGAATCTACTTTCCAGTGACGTTTTTTATCTCTAAAACCATTATTTTCTTATGAGTAACTATATTTAAAAATTAAGGATGGTAACATTCTACCTTTTATTTATTAGGGTTACATTATGTTAAATCCAAATAAACAATTAAAAAATCGCCATTTTGGCATCTTTTTTCAAAAACACCAAATGTTGGGTTGAAATAGGATTATGCCTATTATTGTTACTGTTCAACCTTCTAATTCGAATAACTCTTTATATAACGAATTTAACAATTAATTTTATTTATTTACAATTGTTTTGTTGCCACTATACAAAAAAAAAATAAATCATAATATAATTCTTTTAAAATGCGTAAGTGTGGTCTGCGTAAATGCTTCACAAAAGAATAAATAGGGTATTTGAATTCTTAACACTGGAAATTAAATTAAAAAAAACAGTTTTTGAGATATCCATTCATCCGGTTATCGTATGTCCGGTCATCCAAGACTGTCGTATAGATGACTGGCGACTTCCCCAACATGGTTTATTAGTGAGAAATTGCAGACCCAGGTAACTACCGGAGTAGCTCAGTGGTTAGAGTAGCAGTCTTGTATACTGTGGTCCCGGGTTTGATTCCTGCCTCTGGCTAATTTTTCACTCCAGTTAGGTTTATTGTATTTATTGTATATATGTCTGCATAATATTTATATATACTTTTAGTGAAATATGGTCAACAATATTGTTAATTAACATGGTAAGTTAATTACTTATAAGAGATATGATATTAGAATGAAAAAAATGCTGGTCAATTAAAAAATTATGTAACAATTAATAACATATCATATTACTATTTTTTAAATTATAATATTAAACTCCTTATTTAATTAAACTCTTAACTTCTTTCTGAAAATAAATATAAAGTACTTGTACCCAATATGGACAGTGCTCTCAATATGGACAACCATAATATCTTTAAAAGTAACAACTCTGATCGAGAGATGGCGCTACATGTCCATGAAGAAAAGCAGTTGAAAAGATAATTAAGCCTGGAAAGTACAAAAAAGCGCGCTGTTCGCCATTTGGGAGGAAACTTGTTGTTTCGTGGTGTGCTGATCGTAATTACAGGTAAGTTTAAATTCTTATTAGATATGGTAAAATTACTTTAAATATTGAAAAGTGTAGTGTATTAGAAAGCTGATAACACTTATTTCCGATTGCTATTGCATATATTGCTTTAAAATGTTTTCTTTGATTATTTATTACAAGTTTTAGTAAAACTATGCCCGATTCCCAATATTTACACCTTATGTCCACATTGGAAATACAGCAAGTGAATTTTCAGATTCAAAATTTTTAAATTATCTGTTTAATGTTATTTTATTTAGGTAATTCATAATGAATTATTGTTTATACTTATTTTTAATCTTAATTATAGTATCCGCACATTACATTACGAATTAAGGCTGGAAGTACACATTTTTACAGGTTTGTCAGTGATTAGTTGAACGACTTTTATTTCTGAACTGTTAGTATTTTTTTTTTTTTTTTTTTTTTTTTTTTTTTTTTTTTTTTTTTTTTTTTGAATTGAAAAATGTTTCAAATCAGATGCTGAAATAGTAATGTCAAAAATTTGCATCGAGAAATTTTAATTTTTAAGATGAGGTGGGACCTGGGGGAGTGTGTGTGTGGGTGTGGGGGGGGGGGGGTGTCAAAACATTTTTTTTAATTTTCAAAAGAGAAAAGAAAGGCCATACTAATTGCCTGTGTATAAACTGTCCAATTTTTCCTACTTTTGTGCTCACTTTTTTTTAGACTTTTTAAAGATTTGCTCATTATGGGGCCAAAAAAAGAGGCAAGTGGACACCGGAAAGATTACAGAATGCCATTCGAGCCGTACACAGTGGGACATCATTTACCAGTGTAGCTAAAGCAGCAGGGATTCCAAGGACTACTCTCATGAGAATTTTCAAGACTATCCAGATGAATTATCAAATCCGAAAGCCAAAGTTCGGCCGCAAATTCATGCTCACAGAAAATTAGCAAGCTGAACTTTGTGCAAGAATATTTAGACTAGCAGACGTTGGCATGCTAATTACTGGGAATATTATTACGGAAAAGTATTTTCACCTATGCTGAGAAGATGGGTTTTAAGCACAATTTCAGACAGGCAACAAAGATTGATGGAAGGAAGTGGTTGGCAGCTTTCTTGGAAACAACCCACTTGTTGCTAAAAGGAAGTCTCAGAACTTCAATCCAGGGAGAGCCCAGAAGCTGAACCGGGCAATTGTTCTTGGACATTTTCAGAAACTGCAAGCGTGCTTGGAAGAATTGGATATTGTAAATTAACCTCAGCACATTTATAACATGGATAATTGAGGTGCCGGCTTACTATCCACCATCAACAGAATATTCTTGCACGAAAAGGGACAAAAAGGGTGCATTTTATTGCACTAGAGCATGCAGAAAATGTAACAATTGTTTCTTGCTGTAATGCCCTCGGCCACAGCATTCCTCCCATTGTGCTTTTCAAAGGAAAGAGGTTGAAACAAGAGTTGAAAGATAACATGCCTCCAGTAACATAAGTTATGATGGTCCTAAAGGCAGCATGACCACTGAGGTATTCTGCACTTGTTTAGAACATTTCGCTGATGGAGCCAGTGTTCTCATTTGACGCAGAAATTGTGAAAAGACAGATGAGCATGATGTAACTATAAATTACCTGCCCAGCAACACGACTCATGAATTGCAGCCCTTGGACAAAGCTGTTTTTAAAGCTTTTGAATCAGACTGGCTTATGAAGTATTGCTCCATTTCACTCGTCACCCTGATAGACAGATCACTCGACTTAGATTTGGGGAAATCTTTGGGATGTTTTGGAATCGTTCGATGACTCTGTCGAACATAACTTCACGTTTTCAGGTAACTGGAATTTTTCCTTTCAATCCAACTATAATTCCAGATGAAGCCTTCGCGCTAAGTGACATTACTGCAATTCCGGAACCAACAACAGAAGGGGAAGAAAATGCACGAAATTTGGAAACTGCAACAGGTGTTAAAGCTCCTGTTAACAATACACCTTCTCCTGTTATTGACCCAACTTCATCACCTGCTAGATCATTTCCATGGAAAATTACTTCACCAGCGTGTTATCGACTACAACTGTAAAAAGGAAGTAGACACAACGTCGCCAAGAGATAAACTCAAAAGGCATAAAGTGGCAAAATCCTTGTTCAACAAGATGCCGTATGAACCATCCTCTAAGAAACCTCCTCCACTAAACCCTTGCAGAAAAATCTAAAGAAACCTCCCATCAGTATGGTATCTGTTGGCGAAATCTCGGGTATCAACGGTATGAATTCCTCAACAAAGGAGAGCTGGTACTGCTTCTTATTCAGTATCGATGCTGTTGCAGACATGCGGTAGATATGTCCATGAGGAATGTGTGGGACTTACCACCCATGATGAAGAAGTTTTTATTTGTCCATTCTGTGAGTGCTGAGTAATAACAGTTGTAAATTCTGCAGACAGATGCAATAAAGCTAAGCAAAACCAACTATATTATTCCATAATATTTTTTAGTAATTGGGGTGTTTTGCAAGGGTCTTCGAAGAGCCACAACTGAAAGTGCCCCCCCCCCCTTCTAAAGTGCATGTTCTGAATATATTTACTGTGCCCCCACCCCTTGCCCGCAATAATTTAATACATATTTCTTTTATCCCCTCTCCTCTAAAATTCCTTGGAAGAGTGGTTCTTCCATATATCCCTGTTTAGTAGGTCAATAAAGAGCCACCTGTCCCTATTATCGACATGCATGTCCATAATAGAGACATGTGGTTCCTTATATGGACACTTGTAAACATTTTTTTTTTGTTTTTATGATTAAAATTAAACCAGAATAATTACAAGGTCTCTAATTACCAGACTGAAAAGAAGGGTTATTGTTTCACGCGTATTTGTGTATGTGGATAATTTATACCC
The DNA here is from genome assembly GCA_963932465.1 of Maratus speciosus. Taxonomy (NCBI): domain Eukaryota; kingdom Metazoa; phylum Arthropoda; class Arachnida; order Araneae; family Salticidae; genus Maratus; species Maratus speciosus. Next base: position 109,815,852 of record OZ010800.1, read on the forward strand.
CTTAAACTTCACAACGGCTGGATGGATTTTAATGAATGAGGTTTCTATTGATTCGTCTTAACCGTCCGATGGTTACAGGCTAAGTTTTGTTTTTATAAAATCAAAATGGCGGCCGTAAAATACAAATGGTGGTACAGACGAAAAAAATATTTACGCATCCTATTGAGTGGCATATCTTTGGACATGTCTTTCAAAATGAAGACGATATTTCATTGACGATTTTATAGTCAGAAGCTCCGTTAAAATATCATTCAACTTGGAAGTTGTGTAAGTAGGATCTATAGCTTTACTTCAACTCTAACCATCATAGACATCTATAGGCCTCATCAAAACAGTGTTTATAGATAGGAACTAACAATTAAACACAACTTAAAACTAATCAATACAAGTAAATCATAAAAAAAGTTATGTAATATAAACAAGTAACATAAAAAAATATTTTAAGTCAATTCCTACTTATATCAGTAAGATATTTTTTTCTCCCATTCTTCTTTCATTCTGAGTGGCTCTTAAAATGCCTTGATCAAGAAGAGGGCTCTCTCGATTATTGAAAATTAATTAATTGAATTAAATTAATTAATTGAATTGAATTAATGAATTAATATTTGGAAAAACTGGATTAACATCAAGTATAATCCACTGCAAGTTAAAAAAAATTATTTGAGATTGATTTGCTGAATAATAAGTATTTTATTAAAGATTGAAAATTTGAACACGATATGTATAGCAAGAGTGTGAGCTAATAGTAGGAATTGAAAAAAATAGTTTCACATTGATGACAAATAATTAATTAGTTCGCTTTTTACGCAGTCGGGTTTTTTTATTTTTTAAATTTAATTGTTTATTTTAATAATGATAGTGGTAATATATTTTTCGAGTTCTATGACGTGTACACGAGGTAAAAAAAAAAAAAAAAAAAAAAAAAAAAAAAAAAAAAATAATATTAATAATTTTCCTTAGGGTGTCCATATTGAGTACAGGTACCTTATTGAAAATCTCTGAACAATGTAGTATACATTTTTAATAGAACATTAATTAGCTATTTTTATATATCTGTGAATTTTGCAAAAAAAAAAAAAAAAAAAAAAAAAAAAAAAAAAAAAAAAAAAACTGTGAGAGATGTGGTCAGTAAAACAAAAACCTTGTTAACGTAAAAATTAACGAATTATTTTTATTTGAAGAGGTTTTGGAGTGAAATATTTTGTTTATGCATTTTTTAAAGGTTTAAATATTGAAATTGAATATTTTAAAACTGCATTAGGCAGAAGAATTTTTCATTAGTCCCCAATATGCTATTTCTTTCTCCAAGCAAATAAAATGTCGTCTCCAAAAAATATCATTCCATTATAGGCCAGCCCTAAAACAAAGCAGATGTATTATAGTAATGTTAAATACTCCACAGCTATTTTTTAAACTTCTAAGTATCTCAAATTTTCGATTTTTATACCTTCGTATTGGGAAAAAATTACTCTTTAACGCAATTTGTTTGAAAACTGCTTCTCAAAGTATTTTTGAGAGATTTTTTTTTTTTTTTTTTTTTTTTTTTTTGTAATTTTTAGCGCAATTTACTTTTGCGCTTGTTGGCAACTCAATTACGGTATTTCTGTTGAAAGTAAAGAAAAAATAGTTGGAAAATAGTAATTATATCTTTTTCTTGGCATTTTTCTATAACTACTGAAAATAAAATGTAATTAAAATACGTGCTATTTTGAAAAAATAAAAATGAATGACTTCTGATAAAACAGGGAGCTATTGTAAACTGTATTTAATTTAATTAGCTCTATTACAAACAAAGGAAGGCATATCTATCATTAGATAGCCTTTTTTTGTCGAGTTTCTTGAGTGGCATCTGTTTATTTATTATTTTTATTATTTATTTTATTATTTCTTTTTGCATTATTCAGCGATAGTGGCGTCATGTGAATGCTTTATTGTAGATGTTGTTAACCCTCTAGAGGGCGGTGTCCTGAAAAAGGGACACCTAATTTTAATTCCAAAACTGACAAACGGCACCAAGAATATTTAATTAAAATTTTCCTTTTATAATGTACGTGAAAATAAGTTCGTATTTTCTAATAACTTCGTTTATAAATTCTGGTATCAGTCCACTATTTCATCAGCTTATGAACAGAATTACTCCACGCCGGAAAGGGTTAAGACTGGATCGTAAATGAGGAATTCTTCAGAGGATGCGAATGACGCCAATTATTTATATAAAATAAAAGTGTGTGTTTTGAGTCTTAAAACTGAAATACGTTTTGTATTATCTATATTTATATACATACACTTTTTTTTTTTTCATCGGCCGACACTAAATTCTGAAAAAGCAGATTCCTGTTTTCTAGTTTCATATTCTAAATTCGGCATGTAGGAAATCATAAACATAATAACATGCAACAATTTTGAATATCTGATTAGGAAAGTATAGATTCGATTAATGCATAGGTTTAAATTTATTCAATAGTGTGAAATGCTTTAAAGAGTTAATTTTGCGTAGTTAATAGAAGTTCATAAACAAAATAAACAGGAAATTTATGAGCATAAACAATTTTATTAAGGTATAAGATACATTTCTTAAAATGTATATGGCTAATATGCAGGCTATGGAGAGGGATAAATTGTTTAGTGATATTTTTTTTTTCTTTAAACAAATAATAAAAGAAAATATTCAATAAATAATAGTGTTTTCTCGGAATATAAATTATTGTATAATTATATATTACAAATTTATGTAAAGTATGCGTTGCGTAGTCGCATAATCTAATATTAAAAATCATACTTGTTTATATCTTAGAAAATGAATTTCGCATGCATGTACTATATCTATATTATAAAGAGGATCCTTGGATAATGCTGATGTTAAACGGATGGTTACTAAACCTGACCAATACAATTCTTGTTTACTTCAGTTTTCAACTTCTAAATATGGCATAATTTAAATTTTACAATGTCCCTAATGCAAAAAATAAATAAATAAATAAATAAATAAATAAATAAAAATAAATAAATAAAATAAAATAAATAAATAAAATAAAAAATAAATAAAAAACAACTTTTAATAGTAATTTATATAAAAACTGTGTTTCAAATTGCTCATATTTATGGTGTCAAAAATAATTTTTGAGCATGAATATTATAAAATTCTACGTCTATCATGAAAAGCCCGATTACGGAAGTTTATCCAGAATCACCCCAAACAATATAAATTGTTCAGAGCTTGTTTTCGACTAGCATTTCAAAACGAAGAATAAATGTTCGTCAAAGAATAAATAGAATACTATAAATAATATAAATGAAACAGAATATTAACAGACATGCAATCGAACTACCGTTGAAATTATGTGAAACAAAAGGCTGCTGTAAGTAGCGAAATTTTTAGGAATTTCTTCGGTCATTAACAAGTGTCATGCGTCTAATAACAAAGCATCGTTTATTTTAATCAATTCCAACGTTTTATTTGAACCATAATCGATATTTTTATGCAAAAATGCTTTTTGGTGTTATTTGTGTTCAGTCTAAAAAATATTTTAATTATATTATTAAAGTTACTTTTTATATATATTCTGTAATAATAACTCATGGAACCCCAGTTGTATCATCTAGTTTTCATAAACTAATGTCTTTACAATATAAAATTTATATGGTGTATAAATAGATAACTTTTATGCTTAATTTAAACATTTCGCTGTTTTCTCACATAAAATGTATCGTTCAAAAACTTTTTTTTAAGAGGCTCGTATTGCTCATTCTATTTTTTCATCGTATTTTTACTAAATGAATTTTGTTTCTAATTATAGGCATATTAAAATAAAAATAGAGAAAATAAAAAGAACTGGAAAACGAGAATTGTTTTAACATTATATAGAAGTTCAATCTCCGGCAAGCATTTTTTTTTTTTAATCTCCAACATTAATTGATAAAAAGAAGAAATATGAAAGGATATCTGTTACGTTCTCATAAAAAAGAAAATTTCTTCATGAACTTGCATTCTCAATTTCTTAGATACATAATTATCTTTAATCTTTCCGATGATATTGGAATTAAGATTCTTCTAGCTTGATCAAGAAATTACTTCCATTCATATGTATTGTTAGTATTATCTTTTCAGATATGACATTTTTTTTCATCGCAGTATTCTGACAATGCATGCCTTTTGTTTAATATTATATCAGCGTGCATAATTTCATTGTTTTAATGCTTCATTTTTAGTGAATCCACAAGATTTTATTTTATTTGCATGCAGTATACAAAGTACGATCCATTTAATAAGGTATCTGATGTCAGTAGAACGTTTTGAATTTTTTTCTTCAAATGAAAAAGGTGATAATATTAATAATAAAAATACGTCACTTTGTTTTGTTTTGTTGTTTGGCTCTCTCATTTTCAAAACAAAGTGACGTATTTGTATAAATAATCAACATTTATTAAAATATTCTCTGATGATGGGCTTAGAAAACTTGAAAGTACTAAGAAGTTTTAAATAAAATGTATATTTTTAACTTATAACATTTTTTTCATTATTTTAGTCGCCTTTTAAGTAAGAGAGGGCAGCTTTTTATTTTATGCTTAAGTTAAACATGTCGCTGTTTTATTAATTAAACGTCTCTTTCATTTTTTTAATAGACCCATATGGCTCATCCTATTTTTATCATATTTTTACTAAATGACTTTCGTTTCTAATTTTAGGCATAGTAAAAATAAATAGAGAAAAAAGTGGAAAACAAGGAAATTTTTTAACATTATACAGGAGTTCAATTTCTAGCAACCTTTTTTTTTATATCTCCAAAAATAAGTGATAAAAAGAAGAAATGTGAAAGAATATCCTTTACTTTCTGATAAAAAAAGAAAGCTTCTTCATGAGCTTGCATTTACAATTTCTTAGATACATAATTCTCTTTAATCTTCCCCGATGACATTAGAATACAGATTCTTTCACTGAGATCTAGAAATCACTTTCATTCATATGTATTGTTAGTATTATCTTTTCAGATATAAATTTTTTTCCCTCGTAGTACTCTGACATGCCATTTGCTTAATGTTATATGAATGCTCATAATTTTATTATTTCATTGCCTCATCTTTCGTGAATTCACACTATTTTATTTTATTTTTATGCAGTATACAAATTATGATCCATTTAATATGGTATCAGCAGAAGGTTTAAAAACTTTATCGCTACGTTAAAACGATGATAATATTAAAATAAAGTTATAAAAAATAAATGTATACAGAGTGTTTGAAAATTCGGCCGACAAATTAAGAGCGGAGCTAGAAGGCATCAAGAGGACAAAAAATTACCATATGAAACTTGGGATCCCAAACCACGTATTTAGTCACAATTACAGAATGTTTAATCCTAACTGAATTTAAGTTGACGGTATTAATTTTGAGAAAAATAAAACCATTATAATGAACATGCAACGATATGTACCTTATTTTTGTGAAATGTGATAACATCACGAGAAGTTCTTATATAACAGGGCGCATAAGCAATCGATGATAAAGTATGAACTGGCAATCGCAGTCGACAATGAGGAGCGTCAAGTGCATTCTGCTAGCGCGCATAATGGAATCGTCTACCGCTTTTTTCGACATTATACCTTTTACAACAAATGTGAAAATGTCTATTAAAAGTTTTATTAAAGGATTAATATTTATTATTATTTATAAATATAAATTGAATTAGGGCAGAACAGTCTGTATTTTTGATAAAATGCGTGGTTTGCGACCCCATTTTCTATGGTAATTTTTCATCTTTTTGATGCCTTCTATCACACCTCTTAATTTGTCCGTCAAATTTTGGAACACCCTTTATATTTATCTTTATTAAAAGAATAAAAAAAAAAAACCTATTCAGACAATTTCATAAAAATACAGCAATTCAAAAACACGACAAATTAGCCTTTACTTACACAATGGAATGCAATGTACAAAAAATACGAATATTTTTTAACGTTTTACAAAAAGATAATATAGCTACGAATGAAAATAAAAACTTGTTTGGAGGTACACATGATTTAAAAAGATTTAAGGGGGTCTGGGAATCAAAATATTATTATTATTATTATTATTTTTTTTTTTTTTTTAAGATTTTGTTATGAATTTTATTTCTGAAATATGTTTTAATGTAATAAGAATATTGCATGTAAATAAATAAATAAATAAATAAATAAATAAAATGAGGAATCTTGAATATTTAAAAAAAACCTAAATTTTAAAATTTTACACATATTTAATTTTTAATATAACTCTGTAAGTACTTACTCGATTAAAAAAAAAATTACACTTTTGTGTACAGAAAAAGTGTCATTTTAATTCAGGATTTCGTAAAATATCGATTCTGAATTTAAAAAAAAAAAAAAAAAAATGTAAGTAAAAAGAATGAAGTTTTTTTATGAGTGAGTTTTGCATTAATTAGCATATTTCCACAACTATCACTCAAAATTAAAAATCCTGAAAACAATTTATTAGAAATATAGCATAAAATCTCTTTTGAAATTTTCATACAGGTATCATGTAAGGAACTTTCGATATATTCTTTTAAATTTAACAAATCGTGAAAAAATTCATTCTGAGATAAATGAAGTTAAAGTTCTTTTCAAAGACAGCTGATACATCTCTTCTCAAGTCAAAAGTTGCTATATCTCTGGGTTTAATGAAGATAGAAACGTGCGGTTTGCGGTACTTAACGCTAAAAACTCAGTATTTTTTTAAGCCAATAATAATAATAAAAATGCATTGTTGTGATGCATTGTTGTGAGAAGTTTTAACCCCGGACACCGTTTCGAGATTTAAATGTGGTATTTTTAGCCCCCGGAACGGTATGCTATTTCTTTCTCCCAGCTTATTTTGTCTCCAAAAAATAACGTTATCTTACAGACGCTAGCAATAAACAAAGCAGATGTATTATTATACAATTAAACACTCTATAGCATTTTTTATTAATTTGTAATCACCGCACATTTTTATTGTTTATTCCGTCGTATTGGGAAAGAAAAGTACATTTAAATGAAATTTGTTTGAAAACTGTATCTCAATTTATTTTTGAAATATTAATTTTTTTGTAGTTTTTAGCACCATTTATTTAATTTTGGCAACTCAAGTACTCCATTTATATAGAAAGTAAAGGGAAAATAGTTAAAAAATAGCAATTATATCTTTTTGTTGCCATTTTCTCATAAAAAGCGAAAGAAAATGTAATTAAAATACGTGCTATTTTGAAAAATATATATAAACAAATAATTTCTACGAATAATAAAACATGGAGCTATTATAAACTATATTTAATTTTAAGTATCTGTAGACCCTTTCAGTCTCACGTCAGTCATGACGTTTTGGTTGGAAACTGACTCCAAACAAACGGTTGCTATGCGTCATTTCTTTTTAAATATAAATCGTGGAAAATGTTACCAGTACATACCAAGTATTTAAACACTTAGATGTGAGATATAGATATAAGATATAGCTGCAACGCACAAACAAAATAGAAAATACAACATAGCAACCGTTTGTTTGGAGTCAGTTTTCAACGAAAACGTCATGACTGACGTCACGACTGAAATCGTCTATATTAATGTTACAAACAAATGAATGCCGATGAATCATTAGATAGCCGTTTTTTTTTTTTTTTTTTTTTTTTTTTTTTTGTCCAGTTTCTTTAATGACAGCATCTTTTTGCTGCATTTGTGTATTATTTTGAGATAGTGACATCATATGCATGCTTTAATGTAGATGTTTAAGAGTGGAACATAAATGTGTAATTCTTAAGCGGATGCGAATGACGTCATTTTACATAAAATGAAAGTTTGCGCTTTAAGTCTTAAAATAGAAATATGTTTAGTACTATTTATATATACATGCATTTTTTTTTTCATCACGGGAGACACTAAATTCTAAAAAAGCAGAATTCCTGTTTTCTAGTTACATATTTTTCTTTCTGTCCGTAATTTTCAAAATCATTTCCGGGTAGATTTTAAAGCGTAATAATCAGTTTTTCATCCGGAATACATATTTTTTGGATGCTATCAATTTTCCAGTAAACATTACTAACATAACTAAATTTATAGATGCAAGATTAACATAATAGTGTTAATCATATTGTTGATATTAATGCTGTTAATTTAGCATGTGCGTCCCTTAAACATGTTTGTTGAACATGAATACGTTTAATAGAGAAAGATAACGTTTGATAAACATTCCGGAATTAGAAAATTTATTAATGTGCTTACTATAAAAAAGCTATTTGGAAATATATCAAAAAAATATTGGGATATAAAAAATAAACTTTTGGTTCATAAATGATTTTTTAAATCTAGAATATATATATGTTTATGGGGTTCTGAAGGTAAAGGAACGCTTTCAGAATCATATGCATTGCGGCAGAGATAACATTATATTTTTATTCGTGGTTAGATTATATTTTTGTAGATTAGGAAACATCTCTCTTTTTTTTAAAGTTCCGTTTGAACCAGAAAAAGAAAAGTGTATTAACTTATCTTCCATAAAGGTTTTTGAGACTATTAACTTAATTCGCGATTACTCTAATTGTAACAACAATGTCGAGAAATAAATTACATCTAAGATTGGTAGAAAAGAAGCTTTATTTGAGTCCAAAAAAACTTACTCTGGGCCAAATGACCCTAAGTTAAGGCACATCCGTTAAAATTTAACGCACTGTAAAAAAAAAGACAAATGATTGTTATTAATGCTTAATGAAACCAACATAACAAGTAAGGAAAATATAACATGTTTTTAGGAATCTATCAATTCTCAATTAAATATTTTCAAACACGTAACGGAATTACAAGGTTATATTACGGTTATACAAACAAGAGTAACGTAAGAATATAGGTTTTATTGAGAGTTGTTAAGATTAATGCTTTTAATTTATCACGTAATGTTCCAAACTTGTATGTTGGGCATGAAATTTTGACTTGAGACTCCATAGCATTAGAAAAACTAATTAATGCACTATAAAATCGACTCAGAAACGTTTCAGAAAAATAGTGGCAGCACAGTTATTTTTATGCTAATTTAAATCCCGAAAATAAATTAGTTTGTGAGGTTTGTAAACCTAAAAATTTCCTTTCGTAATCGTGGTAACTCGTCTTATTGTAAATTTCCTTTCGTTGCTATATTATAGTTCCCTTGATTAAGAAAGATTTGTCTATTTTTAGAGTCAAAATATTGCTAAAAGCTAAAACTACATATTCTATTTACTCTATAAATTAACCGTATACAGAAGTCATACATTAAAAGCAACAAAAGTTTTTTTTTCAGAAAAAAATTCTGTGCTACATTAATATCAAACGCAACAACGCGGATATAGCAACTTCAAAACTTTCTTCTAGCAAAATTTACTTTCACACTGCCAAAATTATATGACAATGTATGCCGATCATGAGAATTTTAAAAGGTATAGGTTCGTTGATTTGTATGCATTTAAAAAGGAGATACTATAAGCATCGCACTTTTCAAACAATTAATTGAAGTACGATATCAACCCATTTAGATGTCTGCAACAAAAATTCCGCAACCAAAGATAATAACAGGTACGCCTACTGGGTGGTATACGACCAAGTCTAATAAGTATATATTTATGTGAATCGACCCATTTAGATGTCTGCAACAAAAATTCCACAACCAAAGAGAATAACAGGGACGCTTACTGGGTGGTATACGACTAGGTCTAATAAGTATATATTTATGTGAAAGCGTTTATGAATAATATGGCGCTTGATTAAATTCCGTGCATTAGTTTTTGAAATACAGCTAACAAGAAAATCATGACAAATGCAGCATATCTGCGCCATCTGTTGTAATATTTACACTAAGGCCTTCTAAGCACCAACTTATGTGAAGGTGTAACACAATATGAAGTTGGATGTAATTTCGTGCATTAGTTCTTGCGATATGACTATCGGTAAATTCGTATGAATCCTGAAAAATGCAGCATAGGAGCACTGCCTATAGTGCGATTTACACAAAAACCTAATAAGAAACAACTATTCTTCGCAACGGCTAACATAACCTGAAATTTGTTTAAAATCCGTGTATTAGTTCTTGAGATAAAACTATTGAAAAAATCGTGAAATAAGCAGCATAGCTGCGGCACTATTTAACCGATTTAAACAAAGACTTAATCAACAACAACTTCTATCGGCATGTAACTTAAAATGAAGTTTGATGTAAATACGCGCATTACTTCTTGAGATAGAGCTATTGGAATCGTGAAAAATGCAGCATAACAGAACCATATGTTGGACGATTTACACCAAAACCCAATAAAGAACATCTTACTAGAACATGTAACTGAATCTCAAGTTTTATAAAGCTCCGTATAGATCTTGTCACTGAACTATTGCAGAAACAGTAAAAAAAGCAGCATTGCTGCGCCATCTCTTGGGTAATTTAAACCAAAACCAAATAAACAATTACTTATGTGAGCATGTAGCTTAATCTGAAGGTTGAAAAAAACCTTGCATTATTTCGTGAAATAAAGCCATTGTCAAATCGTAAAAAAATACAGCATATCAACATCCACCTGCTGTGATATATGCACCAAAATCTAATCAGCACCAATTTTATTAAGAGCTAACTGAATAAAAGGTTTTAAAAAATTCCATGCATTAATTATTTAGACTGGACGCCAACAAAATTTTTGTCACATACCGATAGACAGACTTTTTCTAAAACAGTCAAATCGTGTTCAGCACATAGTAAAACATATAAATCCGTCGAAAACTAAAATTCGAAATTTTTCATGAATTCAATACTTTCTGCTTGTAAAGACAAAAAATGTAAAATTTAATAGATTAAAAATAAAATAATTCAAAATTCATTCATAATTTGCACGATTACATAAACGCAAATTATACCGATTATCTTGTGACAAAAATTATTCAAAATTAATTTAAAATCTCAACTTACGTCAAAATTTTTATTTATGAAGAAATATTTTCATTTTCACTTAAAACAGATTTCTAATTACAAATACAATTTCACTTTAAGATTTCTTTTATATTTCTAGATAAAAAAAAGAACTAAAACGTGCGTAATGCATAAATAGCAATGCATAAATAGCAATGCAAAATTTCCCCCGGCAACCCCCCCCCCCAAAATTTTGGTAAAATGCCACCACTTCCCACCAAAAAAGTTTTTATTAAAAAGTAATTTTTTTTTTTATTGTTTTAGGGGGGAAAATATCTAGAAATTGAGAAAGTAGACAAAATTTGCAACAAATTAGATGTATGACATTATGAATTAGGATGAAGGGGAAGGGGGGATCTGCCTCGGAACATGCTCCGCGGTGCTGCGTGAACTAAGTTGCGCAATTCCACTTAACCACTCACACGTTTACATTCGCCCTCCCATCTTCCCTCCGAACTTCCTCTATAAGGTTTATTTTGAGTTTTTTGGGTCGCTGTATCCGAATTTTTAACTTACCCCCAAAATTTTCACCTCTCCAACCCCCCCCCCCTCCAAAATAGTTGTTTTTAACTTAAATTTCTTATTGTTTTATGGGAAAAGCATTACGAAATTCAGAAACTGGACAAAATTTCCAACAAATAGGATAGATGAAATTATGACGTATGATAAACGGGGAGAGAGGGGGCTGGCTCGGAACATTCCCCCTGCGCTTTTCTCAAAAACCAAATTTTTTCAAAAAATCAATTTTTGGGGGGGTTTCCGGGGGAAATTTTGGTAGAAAGTTACAAATTCGGATTCAGCGACCCAAAAAACATAAAATGAGTCGAAATCCAGAACTAGTATTAATTTTGCCAGGTAAAATCCCCTATTGCCTGGACTTCATAACTTAGTTCACATTCACATAGCGCCGCAGTGCATGTGTGCATGTTCAGAGGCAGCCCTCCCCTTCCCCGTTCATCAAATTATATTAAAACCATCATCCAAATTATATTAAAACCATTTTTGGGTGGCATTTTACCAAAATTTGGGGGGGGGGGGTTGTCGGGGGAAATTGTGATGTCAAGTTAGAAATTCGGATTCAGCGACCCAAAAAACATATAGTAAGCCTTTTAACTTTCCTTTCCAAATCACTAATGCCAAAGTTTGATAATAAATCTCAATACATGTTCATGCCTATAATACAAAATATAAGTAAGATATAACTACAAAATTTCTATAAAATCCCTTTAACGCCCGTTGTTTGAAATTATTTCAACAAATTCTGTTCAAAGGTGCTTTAGTAAGGAACGTTTTAGTTGTTTCTGTAAAATTGTTTCAATTTAAATAAATAAATTAATTGAAAAATGTTGTTTTATAAACATTTTCATAATTTAAATGCAATGCAAAACCAAACGATATTAACCTAATTTAAAATAATTTTAAGTTGAGTTTCCGTGCATATAAAGCAATATTTTTACGTTTCAGACGTTGATGCGAAAAGAAGAATAATTTTTATCTTTTATATGAAACTTCGTCAGCTTTGATAATATTTTCCTAAATTCAATGGCAATGCGCAACCTACAGAGTTTAACGGATTTCACTTTTTCTTTTTGCGTTATCCTTTAATGTCCATGTCCATCCATTTCCATCTATTAATTTGTATGAGAGTATGTGATAACAAATTTGTAGGGACTCGGTATCAAAAACTAATGTACAGAATTTAATAAAATAATTGATTCGGTTGGATCGTAAAACAAATTGGTAACCATTAATCTTTGCTGTTAATATCACAAAAGCTAGAGATTTGTATTTTTCCAATTTCCGCTATAGATCTTTCTCAAGAACTAATGCACGAATTTACATAAAACTTCAGATGCAGTTACACTTAGTCATGCGTTGTTGCTAATTAGATTTTGGTGTAAATTGCCAACGATGGCTCTGATATATATATATATATATATATATATTTATTATTATTATTATTAATTTTTTTTTTTTTTTTTTTTTTTTTTTTTTACGATTCCCTCAAAAGCTCTTTTTTATGAAATAATGAACGGATTTTCCGCAAACTTCAGATTCAGTTAGATTTTGAAATAAGTTGATACTTATTATGCTTATGCTTAAACCGCCCAACAGTTGACGCTGCTATGCTGCATTTCTCAGGACTACCGCAATAGCTCTATCTCAAAAACTAATGACCGGATTTTCATCAAATTTCAAATTCAGTAAGACGTTAATATAAGTTTTTGCATGTTATGTTTTGGTGTAAATCGCCCAACAGTTGACGCTCTTCACGATTTCCGCTATAGCTCTATCTCAAGAATTAATGTACATATTTTCATCAAACTTCACATTCGGTTACACGCTGAAAGGTTGATTAGGTTTTCCTAACATCATATCACATGTGGCGCTGCTTTGCTGCATTTTTCACAATTTTCGCAATAGCTATATCTCAAAAACTAATCTATGGAGTTTAATCAGACTTCATGTTATTTTTTCACATAAATAGATCCTTTACAATCCTAATGTTGCCATAGATTGTTCTTAAATTTCGGAATTTTGTTTGTGGATTTTGAAGTAGTAACATCTATGGGATAGAAGAATGTTTTGAGATTGGGGCGTTGCACTAGTTTTATTTGGTTATGAAAAAAAGGAATGTATTTTGATTCTTTCTCAAAATGATTTCTAGCCCAACATTTATGTTTTCAATGTTTGTAAGATGTAGCATATATATGAGTGTACGTATTTCGTTTATTTATTCTTCAATCTTTGTTTGTATAACTATAAAAAAATGGTTTGTCTTTTATATTATAACAGGCTTATTCATTACTACCAGACTTAAAATTATGATATAGATACTGCATTCTAAAGAAAAATATTTCTTTAAGTTTTACAAATGGAATATGGTGTTTTGAAGATAATTTAACAACCTAATTTGCAAGCAAATACATTGCTATCGAATAAATACCTTTTTCAATTAAATATTTCACTTCACGCATTCTGTTGTTTCTGAATAACATGTCTAAAAATAGAAAATGGAGATCAATTTATAGCTTTCAATGTAAAAATAATAACTTTAAACATAGAACATAAATGTTGATTAGGTTGAAAGGTTGATTAGCTTTTAGAAAAAAACATACGACATGTGGCGCTGCTTTGCTATATTTTTCACAATTTTCGCAATAGCTATATCACAACTAATGTATGGAGTTTAATCAGACTTCATTTTATTTTTTCACATAAATAGAACATTTACAATCCTCATATTGCCATAGATTGTTATTAAATTTCGGAACTGTGTTCGTGAATTTTGAAGTATTATCATGTATGGGATAGAAAAATGTTTTGAGATTGGCGCGTTGCAATAGTTTTATTTGGTTAGGAAATAAAGAAATGTGTTTTGATTTTTTTCCCTAAATGATTTCTAGCCCAACATTTATGTTTTCAATGTTTGTAAGCTGGAGCATATATATGAGTGCACATATTTCGTTTATCTATTCTTCAATCCTTGTTTGTATAACTATAAAAAATGGTTTGTCTTTTATATTGTAACAGGGTTATTCATTACTACCAGACTTAAAATTATGATATAGATACTGCATTCTAAAAAAAAATATTTCTTTAAGTTTTATTAATGGAATATGGTGTTTTGTAGATAATTTAACAACCGATTTTGCAAGCAAATACATTGCTAGCGAATAAGTACCTTTTTCAATTAAATATTTCACTTCACGCATTTTGTTGTTTCTAAATAACGTGTCTGTAAAAATACAAAATAGAGATTACTTTATAGCTTTCAATGTAAAATCAATAACTTAAAACATAGAACATAAATGTTTATTAGGTTGAAATGTTGATTAGCTTTTCGAGAAAAGCATCGACATGTGGCGCTGCTTTGCTGCATTTTTCACAATTTTCGCAATAGCTATATCTCAACTAATGTATGGAGTTTAATCAGGCTTAATTTTATTTTTTCACATAAATAGATCATTTATAATCTTCATATTGCAATAGATTGTTATTAAATTTCGGAACTGTGTTTGTGAATTTTGAAGTATTAACATGTATGAGGTAGAAGAATGTTTTGAGATTGGCACTTTGCAATAGTTTTATTTGGTTAGGAAAAAAAAAAAGAATGTATTTTGATTTTTTCTTAAAATGATTTCTATCCCAGCATTTATGTTTTCGATGTTTGTAAGATGTAGCATGTATATGAGTGTACATATTTCGTTTATTTATTCCTCAATCTTTGTTTGTATAAATATAAAAAAAAAAAAAATGGATTATCTCTTATATTGTAAGAGGCTTATTCATTATAATATGTCACTACCAGACTTAAAATTATGATATAGATACTGCATTCTAAAAAATATATTTCTTTAAGTTTTACAAATGGAATATGGTGTTTTGAAGTTAATTTAGAAACCGAATTTGCAAACAAATACATTGCTATAGAATAACTAACTTTTTCAATTAAATATTTCACTTCACGCATTTTGTTTTTTCTAAATAACATATCTGTAAAAATACAAAACAGAGATCGATTTGTAGCTTTCAATGTAAAATTAATAACTTAAAACATGGAACATAAATGTAACATCAATGTATAAGCATTATTTATTAAAACAGCATTTTGACTAGTAACTTTAAATTAATCTTTAAATAAGGAATTATCGTATTCATAAATAAAATATAATCAACGTCAGTTATATTTGTAGATGTCTTGTATTTATTTAATGGTTCAATAACATTTATTATCGTTACTACAAAGCCAAGAATAAAGCTCTTTTTTATCTTTACAAATGATTTATTCATATAGTTGACATAATAAAATCTTTCTGAATACCAAAGAGTAAATAAAAAAGTACACTAATAAAAATGGTCTTTAATAAAATTACTTCTTTTTATTTCTCTAAATAATACATTCCGCAATTTAACATTATCGTATCTGATAATTTTCTATGAATAACTGAATATAAAAGCATGAAAACAAGAAGCGAAAAATAACGTATAAACAAATAATAGAAAATGTTTTTGCTAAAGAAAAAGACATACTTATTTTATTACAACCATTTTACTAAATAAAGGAATACTTACTGTAATATAGGGATACATGTCCTGAGGATTTTAAGGCATTATTATTCATTTCAAATGTAAAGTATGCGAAAAAAAAATCCCCGCATTTTTTACTTTGTATTCCATCTATTGATTGGAATGAATTATTCATATTTATAAGCTATCAATAAATTATAATATGGTAAAATATGATAGCAAATTTGTACTCTGAAAATGCATTTTTCACAGTTGAAGTACTTAGCACATTTATGAGAAAATAATAATTTTTTATATTCTTTTAACATTCTTCTCAATATGTTTCATAATATGGGCACTATAAATTCAAACGAACAATCATACGGATGTTCTAAAATGGACTGACAAACTTTAAAATTCAATAATTTGCATACAATTCTTGCAAGAGGGTTATATAAGATATCAGGATTTTTCTTTTACTGCGATTATCAATTTTAGTTTAAAATAGAAGGAACAAATGGCGCTGCAATCAATAGGCTCTATATGCTGATTTGATCCTCACTCTTTTCTCACAAGGAAGGCCTCCATACGGGCATATTCAGAAAAATCTGAAAAAAATTACAGGGTATTCTTCTTATGTGGATATATATGTTTATAAAAAAAAATTGGCAGAACCTCGGTAGAACGTTCGTAAAAAAATAATAAAAATTTTGTTTATTTGGCGATTTATCATCGATTGGCGATGGAATGAAATTTCAAAAAATACTTTTTTATGTCGAATACTCTTTATAATAAAATTGTTTCATTTTGAACTTGTTTAAATAAATTTAATGTAAATAACTTTAGTTTTATCAGTGTTAGTTAGGTTTAACTATAGTTTTGTCATATATATATATATATATATATATATATATATGACAAAACTATATCATATATATATATATATATATATATATATATATATATATATATATATATATATATATTATATATTTATAAAGAAAGTTAAATATCATATTTTATGAAATGAAACAAAATTAAAATAAATTAAAATTGTTTCAATATCTCAAAATTAAGTCCAATTGAGGACTGTTGATTCAATTTTGTTACTATGGAAACGGCGAATTCTTTGATATTGAAATTGAAAGGAATCTTGCCTTTATTTTGGAATACGCTTAAATATATGAAAATATTTTTTATATATGAAATAGTTTTTAAAGTAATAATTTTAAAAATCAAGCAACATAAATATGCACAACTCCGATTCAAAAAATTAGAATAATGAAAAGAAATACGGTCAACGGAAATGAAAATCGAATTTATCAAATAAATAATCAACAATATCAAATATAAATTACTATAATATGAATCTGCATATTTTGCAGATTATAAAAATGTAAACACATTACAATGAAATAGAAAATATATTTAAATCAGCTAACAACAAAAAATTCAAAATATTAGAATACTTTCTAACATGGTTCAAAAAATTAGAATAATGAAAATATATTGAACATAATTTAAACTCTAAGTATTTTTACTTGCTAATCAGTACTTTGTTGCATCACCCTTAGCTTTAATGACAGCTCTTAAACGTTCTGGCATGTTTTTAACTAAAGGTTCACAATGTTTTTTATCCAAATTCGCCCATATGCTCTTTATACTAGAAATAAGTTCTTTTTTGTCTCTAGGCGCAACTTCTTGAAGTCGTTTCTTCATAATTCCCCACAAATTCTCGATAGGATTTAGATCGGGTGAGTTTGCAGGCCAAGGGAGTACAGGTATGTCCTTATCATTGAGCCATTTAGTTGTTGATTTGGAAGTGTGGGGAGAAGCTAAATCTTGCTGAAACAAGAAATCGTCATCACATAAATCCTCAGCTGAAGGAATCATGAAATGTTCAAGAATTTCTTTATAGACTTCTGAATTGACTGTTGTGGAAACAATACACAACCTGCCTGGGCCTTCAGCAGTCATGCAGCCCCATACCATAACAGAGGTCGCAAATTTAACCGAACGTTTTAAACATTCTTTCTTATAAGCTTCATGTTTGAGTCTCCAGACACGTATACTTTGATTTCCGTCAGACACACAAAACACACTTTCATCGCTGAAAAGTATCTTTTTCCAAGCGTCGTAATCCCAAAATAGCCTTTGTTTACACCATTTAACTCTAGCAGCCCTTTGCTTAGATGATAAGAATGGCTTTATCTTAGGCACACGTGATCTAAAACCTAATTTGCGAAGTCGTCGTAGTGTTGTAGATTTGGAGACATTTATACCCATTTCTTTCCATTTTCTATGCACATATCTCACACTCCGAAAACGATGTTTCTTCACAATCTTTTTCAATTGCCTTTCATCTCTTCCCGAAGTTAGTGGCTTTCGACCACTTTTAAAGTGTTTATTTTGAAAACACTTATTATTAGAATATTCTCTCAAAACTCTACTCACACTTGCTTGAGAGCATTTCACTTCTTTTGCTATAAAAAGTTGTGTTTTTCCTATTTCGTGCAAGTACACAATACGATATTTCACAGCCTCAGATAAATCGCTCTTTCGTCCCATATTAAGCAAATACTACGCTACAATCAAATGCCAAACGACTTTTCATTTTCAACGGAGCACATTTTATAGTCCCACAGATGTTAATCCCGCAGCCGTTCTCTCAACTTATAAGAAAAATTTGAATATTCTAATTTTTTGAACCACGCTATCGAGGTATTCTATTTCTTTGAATTATTCTAATATTTTTTAAATAGTTAATTATTAATATATCAGATAAAAATAAATATTTATGTTATATTTATAAATGATCTGAAGATAATTAGATACTTTTAATACTGTACGCAGTATGCAAATTGACGCGTTAGCAACATCAAACTCATTCTTTTTTACATTATTCTAATTTTTTGAATCGGAGTTGTAATACGAAAAAATGTATTTATTAAACTTTCTCATTGTTTATGTTTAAATTCATTAAATACTTTTTACACGCATTCTAAAAATCAATTAACAAGCATTTTTCAGGTGCATTAAAATCGTTTGCTTTTGGCGAGGACAAGTACTGCTCGCCAAATCGCGTAACGCTTTCGTCTTTTCGCGCCAAACACTCGAAAGTATTTTATTTCTTTACAGACTTTCTACTGTAATTCCGCCGCTAAATTTGACTGATTCTTTATTGCATACATAAGTAGTTTAATTGCTATTTTTTTTTTTTTAATATTCTGAGTATGCCCAGTAAGGAGACCTTCCTTGTCAGAATTGATGCGAAAGAAGGAGGTTAAATGCATGTAATGGGGCACTAAGAACAAAATTACGTTGGGAATAGATCCACTCCATTTATTTAACCTCCTTTTTTTGCATTAACACTGAGAGAAGCGAAAGTCAAAATTTGGGTCCCGATTCCGTGTCTATTGTTTGTAGCGCCATATATCGCTGGTATTGTATACTAAAATAAAAAATTACAGTTAAAAAACTCCTGACATCTTACATAGCCTGTTGCAAGAATATTTTAAATAGCTGTTACGATTTTCAAATTATTGAAGGTTAAAATCGGTCCATCTAAGAACACCCAGAATGTACATTGCATTACATTTTTTTCACTTTTTTGGTGCTGAGTAAAAATAACTAAAAAATTCTTCAGGGGGAAAACGCTTATAAGTTGTTCTAAAAAAGGGGTAAATTTTAATATAGAAAATTTTATTTTCGAGATATAATGCCGTATTTAGTGGCCTCTATTCATAATTTCGCAAAGCCTTATAAAATAGCAATTTCTACAGTTCTATTTCGTTAAAAGTTTGATTCTACATTCCGAACATTTGTAACAGCGCTTGTTAATGAGAATTAGAAATAATCGAAAAGTACTTTTTAGAATTTATATTCTTTGCAGTAAAGCAGAATTCATATATTATTTATTTATGTATTTTATTATTGAATATAACAGGATATTGAAGTTTTCAACATATTATCTCGGCTTCATTTTAAATATAGATGTTCTTTATTATGTAAATTTAACCCTTAAATGCCAGGTGTTGCTTTTCCGCAACATACCTAATTTAGGCTCTAAAATACTATTAGAAAAATATTGAAGCTATAATACCTAATGTTGCCAATAAAATACATTCTGAAAACATTATTAAACCGATTTTCAACATGTAGATGGCAACACTTGTGCTGTTTAAGAATAAGGATTATTTTTTTTCAATTGTTACTACTTGTTCTTTTTGTTTTGTTTGGAAGCTTGTGAAATACCTTTTTTTGACATACAGTGATCAAGTGAAATTTATTTCCTATTATAGTTCCTAAAATTCTTGTGTGTTTAATATTATAGAATTTTATCAAGGGAAATCATTTTTTAATTAAACACCAGTATTGCCGATTAGTATAAAAGTATTTTTCAGCCGTAAACTATACTTAAAACAAAATATGATTTTTTAAAGTATTTTCCCATGATTTATTTAAAAAATGACAGCCGAAAAACATTATTACAATGATTTTTGAAAAATCAGGAATTTAAGGGTTTGCAAAGTGATTTCCAATGATAAAACTCGCTTGTTTTTCGAAAACACAGAAAACAATTATATAGTATTTACTTAAATTGGGGCATTTTATTTATTTATTTGTTTGCAATTATAATTAATACTTTAGAAAACTTATATTTAATTTTTTAAATAACACATCAACAAAGAATATACAAAAAAAAAAAAAAAAAAAAGCTGTATTTATCTATGTATTAATTTATTTTAGCATTTCTATCAAGATCAAAGTTCAGCAACCAGAGCGATATTTAAGATGATGGATATTTTAAAATTTTACTAAGGCATTCGGGATGAGGTTTCTAAAACCATTTTGTTTAAATATTTTTATATACCAAATATCTGTCACAACGAGTTTCATTTAAAGGTTTTAATTAATTTTCTTAATTTCCTGTTGCTAGATCCTCAAATGAAACGTTGCAAGAAAATTTTAACAAAACTATTACAGTGCATGGACAATATTCAAACACGTGGCATTTTGGACTTTTTCTTTAAATTTTAATGTTACATTACGGTACAGTAACTTATTGTAACTTTTCTATTTTGTGTTTATACATGATGATGAAAAATTGAAATAAAAATCTTCAGAAAGAATGTTAAGTTCCATTTATTGAATTTTATATAAAAGCATTTATATACTAACGTATAATATAATATAAAAACATTTTTTAGAGTTCCGTACTTAAAAGTTCTTTTTTAGAATAAGATAGAACTTTGATTTATTTTTTTTTTCAGACAAAACAATATCCAATAGGTGAAATTTTCATTATATATATATTTATCTAACTATTTAGAAGAATTTTTCACATTTTCGTAAAATTGTGACCCGAATTCCATTACTAAACAGAATACAGTACATTTTCTCCGGTTTAAATTTTTTTTAAAGTTGGGATTTACGTTTACTTATAGTCATATTAACGATTAATGGGCGTAAAGATTCACATGGCACGGTTATACGAGTATAGGGCTCCGTTATAATAATTGTATGGTAATACTAATCTGTTATAATAATTATAAAATCATCGTATTAAAAATTATGGTTGTAATGTCCGGCCATGGCCAGCGTAAAGACTTGTCGGACAGATCGGCGTAGCTAGTTTAATAAAATATTGTTCTCTAAAATATGAAGTTTTGGGGATTTTTTTGTTATGTTAAAAAAATTATTTTTTTAATTATGCAAAATATTTCATATTTTAATTCTAAAGTACTATTTTCTTTATAACATTACTTAACAATACTACGATACAGTGTTAATAAATATTGAAATAAGAAAAAAGAGCATGTGTTAAAGTTTCTTTTAAAAATAGTTTTTATTTGAATACAAATTATTAATTTTATAGAGATTATTAGTTTATTTATTAGATTACTTCAATCTTTTTTTTTATCGTATGTACAAATTAAAAGAAAAATGTTTATGTAGAATTTTTGTATTAAAAAATTTTGCAAAATCAGAATTTTTCTCAATATTTATTTGTATGAATGGAAAGCCGCAAATGAGCTCTTTAATACATTCTTTTTAGTATGTATTAAAAATAAAATCTTATATTGTATGTGAAGAATATAAAAATCAAGTTTCATAAGTGGAAATTATTTCCTAATGCAGTGGTGATTTCTGTTGTATATAACAATTTCAAATGTGCCTATCTCTTGAAAATTATTTTAATTCTTTTAAAGTTTAGATTTTATTAAAATAATGTTTATTTACTTTTCATAATTTAGCAAAAAAAAAAAAAAAAAATGTTATACAATATATATATAATATTGTATATAAAATATCATATTGATTTTTGTATTACTATTTCGAGCATTAAACATTTTAATCACTTTCATGAATGACCAGGGTATACAGGTATTCAAGCGAATTTCTTGTGGAGAAAATTCAGAAATTGATAGATTCTGTAGATTTTGATAATAAAACTTAAAATTAATTTTAAAATAAGAACTATACATATTTTCTAAAAAGTAAAAAAAATATTAAATTTGCGTGAAATTTTATAGACAAGCTTTACAATAGCAAAAGGTGTACGAATCTACATCACGTACTGGCTTTCCACATTGTTTACACGATTTTCTGGTTTTTCTGAGCCGTTTTTGAGGCTCTAACAAGAACATGAGACACCAAATACTTTTATCCTTCCTGTTTCATCCCGTTTAATGCTCTTTGGACTGGATTCTCATTGTATGGCTGCTTCAAATACGGGCAAAGAGTTTTTCAGTATACTTTCAATTCTCGTTTTTTTCGCAAAATGTCTCATAGTCTGAACATTTTGCGATTGAACTTGAATTGCTCGAAGGTTCAATATCTCACCTTTTCCCCGCCAAATGAGGCGACGATTGTCTGTTTTAGGGGTAATCCTATCATTACTGGTAGTATGTATAATTTAAGCATGAAGTACTGCTATACCCACAATATTAAAAATAATGGAAGTGGCCATGCGGTTGTACACCTATGTGTTGTATATCGCTCCAATAATTTATCAAATATACCCACTCCATATTTCGTTTCATTATAAAACTGAATCATTTCGGAGTCTTATTTTGTTCCCGTGATGTTTTTATCATTATGCATACTGGTCATTAGAAGACAACTTTGTTCCTTTTTGGAACATACGAGTTTACATCACCATGGAATCCAAATTCTGTGAATAAAACTTGTCGATTTACATAACTCCGTTTTTTGGAGAATATCATTTTTTTTTTCAAAGTACCAACCATTGTAAGCTTCGAGTATAATGAATGTTTGGCCAAAGAAAAAGAAGAAAAAAAGTTTTTCATGGTCGTTTTTCGTCTGTAATGCTTGAATGTGGTTGCCATGTTTAACGGCCTGCACCTGTTTTTTCAAGTGCATCGTTGGTTGTTGAGTGGATAATACTTTTTTACTTCACATACCTACCATAATTTGATCCATATATAGCAAGTTACACGGAAAATATTGTATGAATCTTCGTCCTCCTCGATACGGAAATAACTGATCGTCCCTAGTTTATAGTCGGTTTGTATTTTTCCAATAGGTTACTATTTAGAATAGTCCATAAATAGCTAATTGGTACAGAAGAGGTTTCATAAGGTATCTAAAAATATACGTCCATTGAATTGTTTACATTTTAAAGGAGATATAAGGATCTTAACTTTGGAACGAATAATTGAATTTCGGATTCCACCCTCTTAGAGGACTGGAACAAAATTCCAAGATCAAAGAGCATAAAAGCAACACCTGTACCGTTATGTACAACAAAGCCTAATAAATGTCTATTCATATGAAATGGTAACAAATTATGAAATTTTATTAAATTCTGTGCTTTAATTTTGAGATATTGCTATCGCAAAAATCGTGAAATATGCAGCAAAGGAGCGCCACTTGTTATGTCAATTACACGAAAAGCTAATCAGCACCGACATAGGGCATGGTCAAATAGAATATGAAGTTGCATGAAATTCCGTCCATTAGTTCTTTAGATATGAGTAGTAAAATTAAACTCGCGTAAATACCGAAAAATACTGCATAGCAGCGCCACCTGTTGTGTGATTTACACTAAAAAGTAATCATCACCAATTTACATCAGTAACTAACCGAATGTGAAGTTCGACGAAATTTTCTGCAATAGATTTTGGAGGAATTAGTGAAACATGCCGCATATCAGCGCCAACTGTTGGGCAATTTTCACCAAAACCTAATCAACACCATATTATGTCTGGGTATATCTGAATATCGAGTTTTATGAAAATATGTGTATTAGTTCTTGAGGTATAACAATTGCGTAAATCATGAATAATTTATTATGGCAGCGTCTACTAATATTATATATACACCAGAATGTAATAAGCACTATTTTATGTCAAGTGCTAACTAAATCTGACGTTTCATTAAATTTATCTGAATTAGTTCTTGAGATAGAGTGCCCACAAAATTTGGGTCATACACAGGCTGACAGACCGACAGACTCACATGCAAACATTTTGTAAACATGTCTATCGGGATCTCTGAGCCCTAAAACGTGTAAATCCGTCCAAAACCGGAATTCGAAAATTTTCACGAATCCAATGCTTTTCTCTTTTAAAGACACAAGAAAGTAAAAATAAAACACGTACGTTGATTTATTATAATATAATAAAATTAATTTTAATATCCCCCATGTAATATATTTTTTGGAAAGCATTCTCACGTCTATGTTACATACTTGTTTTAAAAGAAATAAAATTTTAATACATATTCTATTTTTTACAGTTTTCTGAATGTTTCGTCATATCTTTGTACGGGACTAATATATCAAATTCATTTTCCTTTAATATATTTATTTTACTTACTTTACGTGGTATATTTCAAAATTATTCTGTAATAAACGAAAAGCGTAAAAGCATTAACAAACAATGAAAGTATTTATTCACTTTGTAAACTTAAGGAGATTACTTTTTAGGAAGTAAAGAAAAACAATTTTATTTTCGGAGAAATAATTTCAGAAAATACTTTGAATTCCACAGTGAACATTCTTCATCATTAAATTAGGTTTTTTTCTCCTTACGTCAACTATTTTTCATTTAAATTTCTTGATTTAAAACTCTTCAGTCCTCTCATGAAATTGAGAAAATGTTCTAAATAAATGAGTAGAAAATATTTAATTACATTAGAATTCAAATGGGATTTTTCCAAATGAACATCAGAGAGTAATTAAAGGTATGTAAATTAATTTATTATTTAGTTTGAAACTAATAGTAATAGATATTTTTATAACATTGTAGTAGAGTAAAAAAGTGAACGTTTCCCTGGAAATATTCCGAAAAAAATGTACGAAAAATACCAAATAGTTTTGACATTTAATTTTTCTTTTACATTTATTTATACATATTTTCATACAAATATAGAAAATATTTAGATAGAATGATATTTCAAAAATATTATTTACATTAGAGTCGATCTTAAATTTTTTGATAGCTTTTCATTTCTGCCATTTTCCTTTCTACACTTTTTATAACCCATTACATTAAAAGAATAAACGTGCGTTTTGTGTTATCGTTACACTGTAATTCATCAATCATATAAAAAAGACCCATAAAATCATTATTATATTTTTCTTTTATTCTAGAATTATATATATTAAAGCATTATGAGTTATTTTTAAAACAAAATTCACATTTTTCTATATTTATTAGGTTATTTATAAAAATTAACTATTGCTTATATAATTTCAATATTTTTGGAGAAATATGTAAAACAACCTGCATAATGATAAGATATGCGGAGAGGGACCCCAATAGAAAGGTTAGATTTTACAGCTGTTGAAAAAACGACAATGCATTTGGAAAAAAAAAAAAAAAAAAACATTATTTGGTGGCGTAATAAATTGGAAATTATGTCACGTTGATTCCTCTATTCTAGAATTTCTTAGAATTTTCAAAGCAATAAAAATCGTCAAAAAAATTTCTTCAAAGTCCCATTAAGTCCACATTTCTCTCATTATCTCCACTATATTGTATAATAACTCATGTACAAAAACGAAATTTAATTTCCAGTATGAAATATTTTCCCTTTATTAAAATTTGTATTTATCATGTAACATTAAACGTTATTATAGCACATCTGTTTATGAAAGAGAGAAGAAAATTTGAAAAAAAAAAATCATGAAAATTTTCCATATATAATTCCACTTCTTTAAGTAATAACAAAGTAATTAGCGGAATATGCATGCGAAATTAAATTTTACACGTTATTAAATACCATCGTAGTTTCTAAAAACAAATATTTAATGCTTGAGCATTTTATGGTATTCATACTTCTTACAAATATTTCTACTTCGTGTAAACGAAATACATTTATGTTTTCTACATATAGTTTTCATTATTGTGATTATACTTTCTTAAAATGAAATATTTTTCTCAAATTTTATTTATTTATTTATTTACTTTTATTTATTTTTACATTTAATTATATCAATATGTACTTAAAAGTACTAAATAATTATGCATGTAATTATAATTTTAAATTATCATCTGTGATCTATTATGTAATACTTCGGATTGTAAATTATTACGTTTATATATTATAATTAAAAATAAATTGACACTAGATAGCAGTGTATATTATAAAGTCAAATATGTAGACTAAAATAATCCTATTATTTATAGTTTTTAGATCATCGAATGTAGTTGACCCACCGCTGACATAATACCTCAATAATATATAGGGGCTAATTAGATAATTCTCGTCGTCCGCAGCCCTTTACTCTTCTACTCTATCCGGATTCTTTTGCGAAAGCAAGGTTCGTAGATCCCCAGCCACGTCCCGAGTAAAAGACAGTCCAGCGAAAGACAGATTGAAAAAAAAATCTAAAATTGAAACCGGGCAAATTTAAAAGGGAAATTACTTAAATTAAAGACAACGAAAAACGGGAAGCCAGGGATTGGGGCGATGAAGCTACGGAAAGACCCCTGCTACTTCAAGGCTATCATTGCTCTGCGAAACGCGGTGCCCTACTGCGATTGACCTTCGTAACTAAGCAATTGCCCTTCGCTGTGTTATTATAGTAGCGGCTATACCTATCGTTCGCTAGTGTCATTGCCCTTCGTTGACGCACAAAACGGATATTTAAGCATTGAATTACCTTACACCGTTTAACTTATTGCGAAAATGTTTGGAATAAAGATGCTGCGTTTACCTGTATTTCCAATACTTTTTTTCTGAAAAAATATTACAAATGAATGGAATTATTATTTTTATGTAAGAATAATCTGTGATAAAACTTGACTTTTTGAGTTTTGTTTTTCCAGATCAGAGAAATAGTAATTAAATCCTGAGCATTACAGTAAAAAGGAAAACTGTGTTTATTCATTCATAAAATGATATATTGATTTAGTTGAAAAATAAATGAATCTATGAATATGCAAAACACATTATAAAACTATGAAAATTATAAATTTTATTATGTTATATTAATTCTTTATTTGACTAAATTATCTTAAACCTACTGTAACTCAATGCAGTTTGTTTAATTTATGGTTTTTTTTTTTTTTTTTTTTTTTTTAATATATATATATATATTCATAGAAAAAAAAATGAATAGAAGGATATAAAACAATGGATTTAGTAATTATCAAGTGAATAAATAAACAAATAAATGTATATTTATTTGTACAGAGATTCGTGAAATTGAATTGTAACGTGATAACTATTAATTTATTTAATAAAGGAATATTATTAAGAATACAATGCATAAAATAATACTATATTAATGCGTATTGGAGAAGATGAAATAGTTTCACTGATACCCAAGTCATAATAATAAAGTAATTTTTTATTCCTCAAAATATAATTGTGTGTGTGTTTGTAAGAATGTCTGTACGATTTTAAATATGGAAATCTATGACTGGAGAAAATATAATCAAACAACGTTTTCCTTTTCAGTATGTTAAGATTTAAAGTTTGGCATAAATTATATAACTCAAGGAACTAATTATAATTCATTAAAAAAGTTGAACTTCAATAATATCTATATCACGTAATAAAATAAATGTAATAATACCTTCGGATGATGTGATATCATTTACTTTTTTAAATCTTGCGTGGAAGATATTTTCAACACAAAATCAGGGAATTCTGTAATGATAGGAAATTATAAGTTACATGAATAAAGTTTTTAGTTTTTGATAAGATAAAAAATATCTTTATCTTATTACTTTTAAAAACTAGTAAATCTGCAGATCAGGAGCCTCAACGTCATCTTTGCAAGTCAATGTTTTTTAACACTCGTTGCATAATATTCAACTTCCTACAAATCGCTTTTTAAAGTTTTCAATTTACATAAATATTTATGAGCATACAAGATACTTCGTAAAGTTTCAGAAATTAAAAGTGTTAAACAAGTGGTTATATATTAGATGTAAATTTCCAACTGGGCGAAAAATGTCCGGACCAGGATTCGAACCCGGCATCTCCTGCCTGAAGCCGCCAGTGCTCTGCCATCTGAGCTATCCCGGACGATTCTGGTCGAACTTTTTCACCCACCTAACTTTTTCGCCCAGTTGGAAATTTACACCAGAATCGTCCGGGATAGCTCAGATGGCAGGGCACTGGCGGCTTCAGCCAGGAGATGCCGAGTTCGAATCCTGGTCCGGACATTTTTCGCCCAGTTGGAAATTTACATCTAATATGATTTGTTTACCAATTAGAATAATTGTGTTAATATTAATCAAGTGGTTATATATTGGTGTTCTGAAATTCTGACGAGCTACTTATTCTGGTAACGGATGAAGTCAAAGAATTTGGTCCCTGTTCCACGTGCTTGTTTTGTTTGGGCCGAATGAGGGCATTTAAATCTGAACGATAACGCACATCGTATTGCAAACTGTTTTTACGGCATACTGCATCTCCATCTATCTCTTTCCTCCGTGAATAATAGTTAATTTTATTTTACCCAAGATCTTTTTATTCCAGCATCTTTGTTTTCGATAAATGACGTCTAATTCACCTGCTATGCGTACTTACTCAAAACTTTTCATCATATTCAACATTCATATTAAGAAACACTCGAGAGTTTTCTTTTTATTGCCAATATACCGCCATATTAATTTTTTTATTCTTAATTTTATTTTTCATTTTCCTGTTTCACGACAGAACGTTTCAATTGAAAATTGTTTAAACGAAAATATTATTCTGTGTTTTGATTTTCTTGGCAACAATTAAAGAAATATTGGTAAATGTTATGGGAAAATGTTGCGTTATTCACTATGAAAATAATGAACTTTTGTATTTTTAAGCAAAATATTTCAATAAAATAAATAAAATAAATGAAATATTGCCTATTTTTATTTCTGGGCTAAAATCCATCTATATGCAAAGATACAAATGCATTAATTCATCTGTTTTGACGTTGGCTTTACTCAAACATTATACACGCAATTATACTAATATTATTAGGACCAAATACGTTGCTAGGCAACAGACAAAGAAAAGGAAAAAGATGAAATATGCATTATGTCAAATTGATAAAACAAAACCATTTATATTATTGGAAAATATGCATAAAATTCCCCCCAATATTATAAACCTAATTAAAAAAAATTCGCAAATATATTGACAAAATTTATTGATATAATTTAATAATGTTATTTAAAAATTTCAGCATCAAAAATTTGCCATTTAAATCCATTTTTCATATCAGCCATTTCTTTCAACAAATGAAAATCTTAAAATCGTCTGACTTGCCATAGAAAAGCATTATAGAGCAAAATAAAATGTTTCATATTTCCCGAACGAATGAACCAAATTTAACTAAAAAATATACAGCTAAGTCCGGGTGCCTTATCAAAATGCCCAGTGAATTTCAAGCCGATCGGATGCTTTTTGCGGCAGTTATCGCGGAATAGACAGTCAGACTAACAGACAGACTAACAGAAACCAAAATATTTCGTGTCTCCACAGTAAGCCTTCACTGACGTTTCGGCAAATATATGCAGATGCACTTTAAATTTATGCTACTTATCTAACTACTAGTAAATCTGCAGATCAGGAGCCTCAACGTCATCTTTGCAAATCATTGCTTTTTAACACTCATTGCGTAATATTCAACTTCCTACAAATCGCTTTTTAAAGTTTTCAAATTACATAAATATTTATAAGCATACAAGATACTTCGTAAAGTTTCAAAAATTAAAAGTGTTAAACAAGTGGTTATACATTGATGTTCTGAAATTCTGATGAGCTACTTATTCTGGTAACTTTTTAAATCAAAAATTGCATTTCTTCAGGGGGGTAGATCCCCCCTGAACCCCCCGTAGTCTATTTAAATTTGCGTTCGTAATTTTTTATTGGTTGTGCGGATGGTTATAGTATGTCTTAGATATTTTTTACGCTGTGATTTATAAGGATAAGCATAAGATTTTTTTTTATAAATTAATAAAATTTAAATTTAAAATAAAATATTCATGTTAACCGTACATAGACAATAAATCTTGAAGTGACGCCAAAAATGTAACCCTAAGAACCGCTACATTTGGCACAACAGAACAACGTGCTTAAAAAAAAAATAAATAAAAATAAAAATAAATAAAAAACAGAATAATATTTTTAGTAATACCCTTTTTAATTCATAATACAATGAAATGCTACCTTAGAATGCTTCTTGCGTAAATATAAGCAGATCATTTTCATTTTAAGGAAAAAATGCAGGGATGAAGTCAAAGAATTCTGTCCCTGTTCCACTTGCTTGTTTTGTTTGGGTCGAATGAGGGCATTTAAATCTGAGCGATAACGCACATCGTATTGCAAACTGTTTTTACGGCATACTCCATCTCCATCTATCTCTTTCCTTCGTGAATAACAGTTAATTTTATTTTACCCAAGATCTTTTTATTGCAGCATCTTTGTTTTCGATAAATGACGTCTAATTTGCCAGCTATGCGTACTTACTCAAAACTTTTCATCTTGTAATATATAAAGAAATACTCGAGAGTTCTCTTTTTATTTCCAATATGCCGCCATATAAATTTTCTATTCTTAATTTTATTTTTCATTTGCCTGATTCACGACAAAAGATTTCAATTGAAAATTGTTTAAAAGAAATATTATTCCTGGTTTTGATTTCCTTGGCAACAATTAAAGAAATATTGGTAAATGTTATGGAAAAATGTTACGTTATTCTGTATGAAAATAATGAACTTTTGCATTTTTAAGCAAAATATTTGAATAAAATAAATGAAATATTGCCTATTTTAATTTCTGGGCTAAAATCCATCTATAAGCTAAGATACAAATGCATTAATTCATCCGTTTTGACGTTGGCTTTACTCAAACATTATACACGCAATTATACTAATATTATTAGGA
This sequence comes from Maratus speciosus, assembly GCA_963932465.1. Taxonomy (NCBI): domain Eukaryota; kingdom Metazoa; phylum Arthropoda; class Arachnida; order Araneae; family Salticidae; genus Maratus; species Maratus speciosus. Next base: position 109,847,145 of record OZ010800.1, read on the forward strand.
TCAAATACGTTGCTAGGCAATAGATGAAAGAAAAGAAAAAAAAATAAATATGCATTAGGTCAAATTGATAAAACAAAATCCTTTATATTATTGGAAAACATGCATAAAATTCCCCCCCAATGTTATAAACCTAATTAAAAAAATCTCGCAAATATATTGACAAAATTTCAAACTAATTGGAATAATTTAATAATCTTATTTAAAAATTTCAGCATCAAAAATTTACCATTTAAATCCATTTTTCATACGAGCCATTTCTTTCAACAAATGAAAATCTGAAAATCGTCTGACTTGCCATAGAAAAGCATTATAGAGCAAAATAAAATGTTCCATATTTCCCGAACGAATGGACCAAATTTAACCAAAACCTATACAGCTAAGTCCGGGTACCTCATCAACATGCTCAGTGAATTTCAAACCGATCGGATGCTTTTTGCGACAGTTATCGCGGAACAGACAGACAGACTAACAGAAACCAAAACTTTTCGTGTCTCCACTGTAAGGCTTCACTGACGTTTCGGCAATTAATGAACAGCAGTTTCATGAAATGGTCATTTATTAAGGGGATTCGCTTGTAAAATAATTTTTATATTTGCGTTCGTAGTAAGCTCTTATTGATTAAATTCTCAACTCTTAACAGATCAATTTTAACCCTGTATGTGGCAAATTATGAATTCAAGAAAATTTCATCTTCTAAAACATTTTTCGTGAATTTTTTAAACTACATTAGGAGATTTACAAAAAAAAAAAAAAAAAAAAAACTTTAGAATGATTTTGCTATTAATTAAATTTAATTAATTAAATCTTAATTTAAGGTGATTTTGTGCAATATTTATAAGTACACCAATTTTTTTATTTAAAATATATATTTTTTTAGAATTAGTAAATGTACAAATATAATGCTCTTAAAATAGAAATATAGAAATATTTCCGAACTGAAACTCCCCCAAACCCATTTCTTCGTTGTCAAGAAAACTGAAAAGATGCAGATAAAAAGTATATCATCCTTTTAAAAATAATTTTGTTTTCTACTATCAGTAATGCTTTTGGAACAAGATATAGTGAAGTATCTATAACTGATTCTGAACTGTATTATTAATAATCGGTGTACTAAAATTTTATAACAAGTTATTTTAATGGTACTTCAAAGTACCGTCGGTTTATAAAGGGTTTATGAGATGTATTGCTTTATACTGAAGAAAAATAAGAACATAATTGTTTCTATTTTTATATATTTCCTTTCTTCATATAAAGGTTAATGAGAATTTAAAACGAAAAATAATGACATTATTGACACAAAAACTATCTGCAAAGTCTAGCGTACAATGTGAGTCTCCGAATGTAGTCGTCCGATCCAGATCTCCTGTTCCTGGCTGTTCCCATTGGCCTGTATCTGAGGTTACAAGTTCGAGTGCATATGTGGACAGCGAGAAAGACTTCTTGTCTAGCCCGAAGCGTACTAAATGAGCTTGGAGATGTGCGCCCAGTGCTTGCACGGTAATATAGCAGTTTTTGCACAGCACAAAGCCCGCTTTCTTCTCGTGAAAAAAATATGTAAATACGTCTAATTCCTGTAAATGGTAATCTAATGTAAATCATATTGAAATATTGAATTTACATATATCTTTGTGACACTTATTTCAAATAAATGCGTGCAGTAGCACTTTTAAAACTTAAAATTTGTTTGTTTCTTATTTAATTAACAAAAAATTTAATTTTCAGATACTTATTAGTTTAACAAACTGATGTTTGTAATCATAGATGGAATTTGTACATCCGCCATCTTGAATTGCATAATCCCTGGACGTCCGCCGTCTTGGACGTATAGGTATCGGATTTCCAGGCTTGGACGCGCTGCACTTCCAACTAAGCAAAGTACTACCTTAGTTGGAAGACGTCCAACGTCCAAGTGACCTTTGTACCGTCCAGATTGTGACGTCACAGCTAAGTCAGCCGTCCAATTTTTCAGCCTGCTGATCACGTCGGAGCAAAACTTCATTTTTCAGATTTATTCGTGACGTAGCATTATGTTATTACGTAATCGCGATAAAAGGAGGGAGGGCAGCGGGTCAGTTCTGCTCTGTCTGAAAAGTAATCTTGCACTTGCAAATTGCTGAATGTGCGTGTTTCGAGAGTTTCTGGAATGTAGTTCTGCTTGGCCGGGCGCAATCGATCCTGTCTTGATAGTATGTTTGTTTCGCTGGCATAAAAACTGCTGAGCGCCTGCGTAATGTTAGAACGTGTTTGCATAGCAGTACATCACAAAGTAATATAATGTTCTTGTTTAAGGGGTTTCTTGGACCTTTATTTAGGCAAAAATAGGCCCCAAAATTAATATTTCTTTTTGTGTGTATTATTATTATCCAATTTGTAAGTCCAATTTCGTTGTAAGTATGTGTGTACGATTTTAAATATGGAAATCTATGACTGAGGAAAATATAAACAAACAACGTTTTCCTTTTACGAATGTTAAGTTTTAAAGTTTGTGCATAAATAATATAACTCAAGGAACTAACTATAAATCATTTAAAAAGTTGTACTTCAGTAATATCTGTATCACATAATAAAATATATGTAATAATACCTTCAGATGATGTGATAAACTACATCATTCCGAATGATGTTGCACTACATCATTCGTGGAAAAACGCAAGCAGATGTGGTTATTTTTCGAAAAGTTATAAGTGTTTTAATTTTGTTCACAAACATTTTTTTGGCTTTTAATATACTTTAAATACGTTTTTCTCAATACTAATGTTTCAGCTTTTTTTTTTTTTTTTTTTTTTTTTTTTTTTTTAATCCTCCTTGCCATATAATTTTTGATCAAAATTCATGAAACTGATAAGGATAAATCCTGATATTGCTTGAAAAGAAACTGTGTATACATTTTAACCCTTAAATGACTGATTTTTCAAAAAAAACTTTGTAATAATGTTTTTCGGCTGTCATTTATTAAATAAATCATGTAAAAAATACTTTAAAAAATCATATTTTGTTTTAAGTATGGTTTACGGCTAAAAAACAGTTTGTTACTAACTTATAGCTTTAATTGAAAAAAAAATAATTTCCCTTGATAAAATTCTATAATATTAAACACACAAGAATTTTAGGAACTATAATAATAAATAAATTTTACTTGCTCACTGCAGAACAAAATAGGGTATTTCGCAAGCTTCCAAACAAAACAAAAAGAACAAGTAGGGACAATTGAAAAAATAAATCTATCTTTATACTTAAACAGCACAAGTGTTGCCATCTACATGTTGAAAATGGATTTAATAATATTTTCAGAATGTATTTTATTGGCAACATTAGTCATTATAGCTTCAATATTATTCTAATAGTATTTTAGAGCCTAAATTAGGTATGTTGCCGAAAAGCAACACCCGGCATTTAAGGGTTAAAATTCTACTTCATTAAGGCAATTAAATTTGATTTTTAACTTGTTATAAGGCAAGATTATGTTGAAAAGCGATATGGAATTCAGAAAAATATCTCTAAAAATTATCAATTTAAGAGATTAAACAATAGATACGCAGACTTGTTTGTAATAGGTTTTTACGTGATAAAATCCAAAATCGAGGAAATATCTAAAAAATTAAGATGCGAGGAGCATTATAAAAAATCATTTTAAAATTATAAATTTCCTAAAAGATCTTAAAATTACAATAACAAATGCATCCTATCTCTAAGTAAATTGCTTTTTTAGCACTTTCCAACAAAGTTGAGAAGTGTTTAAGGCTTCCATATGTCCATCTGTCTATCTGACCGTCTGTGTGTCTTCTTGCGCTCTAACTCTCGTAAATATACTCGGATTGCCCTGAAAATTTTGGATGTTATTGATATTTACTATATCACGTTCTCTATTTCAAATGAAGTTTGTAGCATGTTTAGTTCATTTACTGAGACAGTCAAAAGTATTCCGTTACATTGCGGCCAATGGGAAAAAATCGTTTCAAAGGATTTTTATTAATGTTACACCCTTTCAAATATAATAAAAGTGGTATGCATATATGAAATGCAAAACAATATGCATACTGTAGATTATGCGGTGAAAAGAATAGTTATTCTTCATTTACAGGTCCACACAAAAGAATTCCATTACATAATGGCATAGGGGGAGAATTGATTGCGGCGTATTTTAATTGTGTTAAAATATTTCATATATAATGAAATTGATATTGGACCCTTAGGTGTACTATAAGTTATTTTATGTATAATACAAAGTGGATAGCATTTACAGGAACACACAAAATATTTCACATACTATTTTGTATCCGAAGTACTGTGTATTAGAGATGATTGCTGGAAATGCATTTTTAATTATGATATGCGCTTTTAAGTTTCACCCTGTTTATTCCTACTACTATATGGTGTGTAATATAATTCATATACAGACTCAATAGTTTTTAGTGTGTTGTAGTTTGAATTAAATTTTTGTTAAATAATGGCATGTCATAAAGGTGCTAGGTAAACTACAGGGCTGCACAAATCTAATCAAGTAGGCTTTGTTCTATTAGTATAAAATGCTGAAACAGAAATTTCAACCTGTTATGCGCTTTCTGACTAAACTAGATTTTACCATTATATAGTATATATATCAACCTACAGATAAAATACAGGGCAGTTCAAAATAATTGTAATATGTATTTGGCTATGTGGGTAACTGCAGAAATCCGATTTTGAAATGTTTTATGCATTTTCTAAAATATTTACTTATTTATCTTATTTCCCTTATTTTGTTTTTAATAACGAAGTTTTTTTAAAGCATTCAGGAAGTTTTGGAAAGTGTTTCACAATCTATGCTTAATGTATGATTTTTCTTTCTTGTTTAAAAATGATATCAGTAATTTTCTGAAAATATATTTTTTAATTATATATGTATACAAGATGAATGACGGCTAATTCAAAATTTGCGTACGCGTCCGTCTTACAAGGTCAGCCATGTCTCACAAATGGCGGTATCGTGCAGTAATTTTTCCGTGCATATGGTCCTGGAGGTGAGCTTACATTCAACGTCCATTTTTATGTGATTGGGTATCATTTTTGAGAACTTTACCACTTCATGTCGCAAAGTATGAAGCAATTGTTCTGAATTATCTTGTATGCAGTATATTCCCCCCTCACCACCCAAAAACAACATGTTTCTATTCTTCTTAAAACAGCGTCAGTAATACTTTTTTACAATTATGTTAGCGTCAGTAAAATTATAATTTTCAACGGAATATGTGATGTATTTTCTGATGAACTTTGTATTCAAAAACAAAATTCAAGACAAAAATCAAACAAAAGGCAAAATTCAAAGACTATTTCTACAAAAGGTGTATTAATTTTAAAAGGTAACGCAATGTTTGTAAGACAAGAAAATCTCAGTGATCGTATACCTTAAAGAAAATGTAATACTATGCATTTAAATTCTATTAAAGTAATCCTACAAAATATGAGCTAAAATGAACGCTTTTCCGTATGTAGGGAATTATTAAAAAATATTACATTACTCTTATCATTCTATATATAAGAAAAAGTAAAGATTTGGAAATGAGCCAAACTATTTGGAAATGGAACAATGAAAATCTGCATAGATATCGCTTGATTGGTCAGAGCTTTCTGACTTTTCTTAGTGGGAAATGTGCGTGGCGAAAACCATGAAAGTGGAGAATTTTGATAGGATGGACGGGAAATCTTCTGCATTTCGACAGACTTCTGTTTTTTTTTTTTTTTTTTTTTTTTTTTTTTTTTTTTTGGGGGGGGGGGGTCAGTGGTCGAGAAATTAGTGATTTCATTACAAATATAAGGAAAAAATCCAACAATTTTAATTAATTTGTTGCTTTTTAAAATTAACATATTTTTTTAATTTACATTTTTTTTTAAATTTTATATTAATTTATAATTTTAATTAATTATAAATTTATTTAATTTGTAATTATTGAAATGCATTATAAATTTTACCTTTTCAGCTCACAGGCTATCAAACCCTGAGAGCTAATGTGTCAGCAGGTTCTGTATGTACGTATGTAGGTATGTATGTGACATGATAACTCTTGACAGAAATATCCGATTTGCTTGAATTTTTTCTTCTAGGTTGATTTTGATGAGGCGCTTCCTGATTACTTTTTTGGAGGTGGGGTTCATTGGATATTATAAAGCGGGTTCGTGGAGCTAAATTCCCCCTTAAACTTAGATAAATGGGTTTTCCATGCAGAATTATCAGATTTGCTTCAAATTTGGTATACCGGTTAATTCTGATAAGGCACTTCCCTTATTAGATTTCGAATTTCGTTGTTTAAGTATAAAGGAGGGATGGTGGCTAATACTCCTCCCCTCCCCTCCCCCTTTAATTTAGATAAATGGTTTTTCTATCCGATTTGCTTCAGATTGGGTACACCGGTTTATTCTGATAAGGAGCCTCCCTGATTAGATTTGGAGGTTAATTGGTTAAGTGAAAAGGAGGGAACGAGGAGTTAATACTTCCTTAATTTAGATGAATGGGTTTTTCAACCCGATTTACTTCAAATTTTGTATACAGTTTTATTCTGATGAGGCTTATCCCTGATGGGATTTGGAGGCTCATTGGTTAAGTATAAAAATGTGAAATAGGGGGTGGGGGGTGGGGGGCTAAACCTTCACCTTAATTTATTTTTCGAGGGGCATTATTTTCTGAAATAAAATTATAATATACATTTTGTGTTGATAGCCTGTGATTTCAATGCCATCAATTTAAGTGTGCACTTTTCTTTTCCTTTTAATGATTTCATACATAATAATTCTCATAATTATGAAACTCTGTAAGCTCTAATGATTATGTGCTTGGAGATAAGGAAATAAAATTGCCAGGAGTTGGAGAAGAGCGCGTTTTTACCAAGGGGAATCTAAAAATTGAATGCATAGAAAATAAGGGATCGCGAAGCTGTCCAGAATGGAAGCGCGAAACAATTACCTCTGGGGTTGGCTAGAAAGTAGGAATTGCTTCACGATATCGAACGGAATCACGAAGCGATTACGCGCGGTTTTTGTGAGTGTAGCGAGTAGGGGGGGGGGGGGTAGAGCCCCCCTTAGTACATAGAAATCCCTGCCGGTCCGGCCTACAGGCGCAGGTAGTTTTCGAAGTTAAGTATATTAATTGCACCAACAAAAAACTAAATCATGATTACATATAAATGCACTTTAACAGTTTTATCCGGCCACTTTTGACGAATTTTTATTTCATTTTTATATAATAGCTGGTTTTATCAGAATCACGTTAAGGCGGTATTAAAAAAAATGCATTTCCATGCTCAACAACTCGAAATTTTCTGGCACATTTTCAGAATAATTTTTAATAGAAAAAATACGAAACTTGCTGACGTGATTTTTGAAAAAAATTATAAGCGACCTGCGTTTTTTTTTTTTTTTTTAATTAATTGAAACTTGATTAATAAACAATTATTTTCTCAGTAGGGCAATGTTTTTCGTTTCTAACACAATCGCTTCGGGAAATTCTGTTCAAAATGGCCACTTTGACATTATTTTTTGAAATATATTCTGCCTCTATCAAAAAATTGATCATTATGGTGCATTATATAGTTTCTGAAGAAGATAATCTATCAATTAGACAAGTTTGAGAGCAAAAATTAATTTAAAAATGGGTAAGAAAATAAGCAGTTTGGATTTGAATACATTCTTAATAAAGATGATTTTTTTCTTCAACCGCTATGTATTTTTAATTTGTTTTTTCTGTAAGAACTGGTCCTATCAAAAACTTGTCTATATAAATGTTGAAGACAATATTAAGAAGATATATGATAAATTCATGGGGATTTTATATCTTGTGAATTGACGGAGTTATAGAAATTTTTCTTCTTCACACCCCTTTTTTTTTGTTTTCGTTTTATTTTTATTTTTATTTTTATTTTTATTTTTTATTTTTTTTTTATTTTTTTTTTTTGCAGTACGAATTGGTCCTATGAAAAATTTGTGAATACAAAAGTTGTAGATAGTATTAAGTATATGTATAATAAAATTAATTGGATTTGATATCTTGAGAATTGCCGAAGTTATGAAATTTTTTCTCCAAAAAAACCCCTATTTTTTGCAACCCTTGAGCCCATTTTTAATTTTATCCAAAATCTGAGATACATAAATTTTTGGTCCTATTTTTAGAAGTAATAAAAACTTTAAACTGATTTGATATGTAAAAAATCAAGAAGTTATGGGTTTTTTTCTGTTTTCACAAAACCCCTCCCTATTTCCACCCCCTTGGTCCGATATTGCCCATTCACGAACTTGACCGAGATTTTATGCCCCTTGATTTTATGTATCAGTTTGGAAGAGATTTGTGCAGAATTGTGGAAGTTATCGTGTCCAGAAGAAAGTCATATATATATATATATATATATATATACATATATATATATATATATATATATACATATATATATATATATATATATATAGAGAGAGAGAGAGAGAGAGGTAGATAGATAGATACATAGATAGGTATATATATAAATAAAGTTTTTTTCCGATGGTGGTTTTGAGTTCTAGGGGTCATTATCGGTGTAGATCTGAAAAACATTTTCAGAAATTCCAACATAGGAACGACACCAATAGGTAGTATTTCATACGAAATCTACCTAAAAAGAACCTGTCAATTGAATTTGCGCATATTTTCTCCATAGATAAATTATAACTGGAGGATTCTACGCAGATAAAACTAAAGAAAACATTTTCTTCTTTCAAAAATGTTATGATATGATAGTAAAATGTACATAAGCATAAGATTACAACAATATATATATATATATGTATATATATATATATATATATATATATATATATATATATATATATATATATATATATATATATAGATAGATAGATAGATAGATAGATAGATAGATAGAAAAGCAAACATGAAAAAAAAATCCATGTCAAATTAATATATTTTTTTAAATTGTCGCAGAATCACTGTAAGTTAACATAATATATTTACTTATGTTAAATATTCCTATTAGTAGAAAACGGTACTTAAAAAAATTCGGGAAAATAAGTAAATTTTAAGTAAGATAATGCTACAAAAAGTGATAAAATATCTTTATTAAGATTGACTATAGTTTCGTCAAACGAATGGCGACATTTTCAAAATCATTTACGATAGAAAATATTTTCACATAATAAACAATGTCAGGAGACGTTCGTTTACTATGTTTATTGTTTTTAATTTATGAGAAAATATTTTCTATCGTGAATGATTTTGAAAATATCCCCGTTTGTGCGAGGAAACTATTGTCAATCTTAATAAAGATATTATAATCTTAATAAAGATCACTTTTTATAGCATTATTTAGTTAATTTGTTTATAAGTTATTATTATGGATGTTTTTATAAGTAAATATAAACTAATTTTTACGCGAACAGTTTTAATTTACGTTATAACAATTATTTTATGAAGAGAATAACACATTTAATGTAGCAAACAATGCAGATATTTATAAATCTCTACAGATTTTTGTCATTCTTTACAAATAAAAAAAAATTATTGATGAAAACACAATGATTTAATATTTGGAAAAGTTATATATCTGTCTAGAACTAATTTGTCTTCGGAATGTTTTTACTTTGTTTAAAAGTTTTTTTTTTATATATAAGGTTTTTAAAAAATCAGCAAACCGGTTCTCATCACGGTAGAGATATTGCAGGTAGCTATTAAAAAAAAAAAAAAAAAAAAAAAAAAAAAAAAACTTTGATATGCATTTAAAATTAATGAAGTATACTTCTGACAAATTACAAATCTTATATTATCAAAAATTACAGTGCAACAATCAAAATTACAATGCTTATCCGTAATTCTTTACTTATAAACAAAGATTTTTCTTTACGATTGCAATTAAGAAACTTTATTTCTTCTAGAAACAGAATTTATGCTTCTTGCATCTTTACGGCGTGATAAACATTTCAATATTTTTACTAGATCTAGAACTGTGATAATATTGTACTGTGATTTAAAATGCTACACATATTCAAAGGTTAATGTTATATATGTATATTAATTTTTTTTAATTTTATGAAATAACGTTTTAATTTCAGTTTTAAACAACATATACGAATGTCTATCGATACGTTTTTGCCCTCACATAGGAATATTTGAGTGTAATTTATGAAATAGCTACATTGTATTAGTCCTTTTCTATATGGTCACCGTGTACAGTAACACATGTCTGCAAACGGTATTTTAAAGAGAAGGTGGAGGATGAATTCCAGGAGTAAACCCAAAGGGGATCATTTTTCTAACTTTTGTCGACCTCCACATGTGGCATATTGTTGGAAAGGCCTGTGACCACGAATCCATGTTATGCACTCCCGAGCCCCTTCTCGCAAATTTTTCCCAGGGGGACATGAACGATGTCCAGGAAAGTGCCCCCGGAGGTCAAATTTAGGGGAGGTGTCTCGCGAGGTGCATAGTATGAAAATATAGTCACAGGCCTTTCCAACAAAATGTCACATGTGGGTGTCGGTAAAAGTTAGAAAAATGCTCCCTTTGGGTCTACTAACGCACCTACAAGAATACATCGCCCCCACCACACTCTTTGAAATACCGGTCGCACAAATGTGTTACTGTGCACACTGACTATATAGAAAAGAACTCACAAAATGTAGCAATTTCATAAATTTCCTTCAACTATTTTTATGTGAGGGCAAAAACTTGTTGATACACCCTCGTATGTTAACTTTTATTCAACATGAGAAGTGTTTTGTAACTGGTCCATTTTTCGAGGACTTTATCACCTCAAAGGTATGTCTGAAGTAAAGTTATATAGCATTTTTTTTCAAAAATGTTTCCTAATCAGATTAAAAAGTATTATTTTACATGAAAACATAAATTAAATAGGCGTTTATGAACATGAAATTTAAAAGGAAATAAAAATGAATGATTAAAGAGAATTACAAATAAATAAATTTACTCCAGACTTTTAATCATAGATAAAGAAAATTAAATTTCAAATGCACGGCAGTTATTAAAATTGTATTATGTGTAAAAACATAACTACGTAAATTGGGATCATCGGAAATACTTTCTGTTATAAAATGAGATAACGAGTTGTTCAATTGAATATGATTTTCATTATCGGGAAGGAAATATTTTATTAAATATGTATAGGATCTTATTTAAATTTCACGTGCACAAAGGCACAGGTAAGCTCTAGTATAGCATATTAAAATAAAGTAACCCTGTGCTGAATGTTACAGAAAATTTTAATTATATATATATGTATATATATATATATATATATATCGTTTTGTTCGACGTAAAGAGAAAACAGGATAAACAGAAGAAAATCACAAATTTAGTTAGATCTAGTGTAGCATAATGTTTAAAAACAAATCACATTGTGCAAAGCGTTAAAGAAAATTTAATTTTAAATAAATATATATACATATGTATCTGTGCGACGTAAAGACAGAAGAGGATAGACAGAAAACATCCTAATGTTAGTAGAATCTAGTATAGCATAATATAAAAAAAAAGTCCTTCCGGCCAGTGCCGGGAGGAAGAGGTAGCTTTCATAATCCTTATTTAAAAAAAGCCAACTTATATCATGCAAACACACGAAGCTCAATTTAGTGGAAACCGAATATAGGAGATTCAATACTACTTTTTATCAATATAACGAATGAGAATTTCGCGAAATTAGTCAGCTTTATCCAAGCTGCTTTTCTTTAAAGTAACTTATATTTGGCTGCCAAATTCGGCAATTTCTTAAAGTGCCTGTCATTTTAAGACAACATGGTGGATGAGGCTAAGCAGTGAACTTGGTCGAGACCTTAGTAATTGCTGTGCACATGCTCACTCACATCGGAATCGGTTAATATATAGGAGTGCTGTCGCATGCAAAAAATCAGATTTTTCAAAATGTCACCCACAATAGAAATTGAAACTGCTATATCTGAGCCATTTTTTAAGGTAAAGACGAACAAAAAATGCTCCTGAATCCTTATATCAAGATCAAATACTTAAGAAAGAAACCTTTTTCAATTTCTAATTTTTTTGCACCTCACTTTAAATATATATATATTTTTTAATTTAATGGCCGTCATTTTGAAACAAGATGGCTGATGAATCTGGCCAGCGAACTTGGTCGAGGTGTTGATGTATACTATCAACATGCCTTCTTACATCGAAATAGGCGAATACGTGTGTTATCGCGTGACAAATGCAATATCGTTTCAAAATGTTAGCCATGCTAGAAATTCAAAGTGCTATAAATCAACCATTTTTTAAGATATCAACAAAAGAACAAATTTTCAGAAACAAAAACTGCTCCGGAATCTTTGTATCAAGGCCAAACACATAAAAAAAATCTTTTTCATTTTCCATTTTTTTAATACCTCATTTTGAATTTTAAATTTAATTTTTTTTAAATGGCAACCCTTTTGAAACAAGATGGCGAATGAAGCTGGCCAACGAACTCGGTCGAGACATTGGTATGTACTATGTACAGACCAAGTTACATCCAAATAGGTTCATAAATGCGCCTGTTATCGCGTGACAAAAATCAGGTCGTTTTAAAATGTCAGCCACAAGAGAAATTCAAAATGCTATTACTCAGCCATTTTTTTTTAGATATAGACGAAAGAAAAACTGTTCCGGAATCTTTGTATTAAGGTCAAACACATACAAAAAAAAATCTTTTTCATTTTCCAATTTTTTGGTATCTCATTTAAATTGTTTTATTTTTTAATTTTTTTAAATGGCCGCCATTTTGAAACAAGATGGCGGATGAAGCTGGCCAACGAACTCGGCCTAGATATTTGTATGTACTATGTACACACCAAGGTACATCCAAGTCGGTTCATAAATACGCCTGTTATTACGTGAGAAAAATCAGGACGTTTCAAAATGTCAGCCACGCTAGAAATTCAAAATGCTATAACTCAGCCATTTCTTAAGATATAGACGAAACAAAAACTGCTCCCGAATCTTTTTATCAAGGTCAAACACATAAGAAGAAAATATTTTTTCAATTTTCAATTTTTGGTACCACATTTCAAATTTAAATTTTTCTTAAAAATTTAAATGGCCGCCATTTTTAAACAAGATGGCGGATGAAGCTGGCCAACGAACTCGGTCGAGAGATTGGTATGTACTATGTACACACCGAATTACATCCAAATCGGTTCATAAATACGCCTTTTATCGCGTGACAAAATTCAGGACGTTTCAAAATGTCAGCCACGCTAGAAATTCAAAATGCTATAACTCAGCCATTTTTTAAGATATAGACGAAACAAAAACTGGTCCGAAATTTTTGTATAAAGGTCAAATACATAAGAAAAAAATATTTTTCCATTTTCAATTTTTTGGTACCACATTTTAAATTTTAAATTAAAAAAAAAAATTTAAATGGCCGCTATTTTGAAACAAGATGGCGGATGAAGCTGGCCAACGAACTCGGTCGAGAGATTGGTATGTACTATGTACACACCGAATTACATCCAAATCGGTTCATAAATACGCCTTTTATCGCGTGATAAATTTCAGGACGTTTCAAAATGTCAGCCACGCTAGAAATTCAAAATGCTATAACTCAGCCATTTTTTAAGATATAGACGAAACAAAAACTGGTCCGAAATCTTTGTATAAAGGTCAAATACATAAGAAAAAAATATTTTTCCATTTTTAATTTTTTGGTACCACATTTGAAGTTTTAAATTTTTTTAAAAATTTTAAATGGCCGCCATTTTGAAACAAAACGGCGGATGAAGCTGGCCAACGAACTCGGTCGAGACATTGGTATGTACTATGTGCACACCGAATTACATCGAAATCGGTTCATAATTACGGGAGTTACAGTGTGACATAGGTCAGATATATATATATATATATATATATCAATTTTGAACGGAGGGTGGTTTCGGTGTCTGGGGGTCATGATCGATGAAAATATACCAAAATTTTTTGAAATCGCTTTCCTCCGAACGGCTGCAATAGGTAGCTTTTTTGTAAAGAAAGCTACCTAAAAGTCACTCTGTCCTGAATTTTAAAGAAAATTTTAATTTTAAAAATATATTTTTTTGTTTTGTGCGACGCAAACATAAAAGATGATAATCAGAAAAATATCATAAAATTAATAACCACAAAATTAAAAATATAGATTTATTTATTCTTAGCAAATTTAGAAATCGTCGAATTTAATGATTGCAAATATACCTTGAATTTAGTTAATTACAGAAAACTATAAAGAATGTGAACGAAACTATGCATGAAATAAAAATAATTTGTGAAACGCAATAAAGATTATTTTGTAAGGGGACGGTGTAAGTTTAAAAAATAAAATGTTTTAATTTCCATAATAGAGATTCGAAATTTTGTGCAAATATGATTTCACCATAAGTATATAAAACACTCTAAAATAAATTTCCAATCTTATTACAAATTTAAGATCTTAAAAAAAATTTTAAAAATTAAACGAAATTTAAAATACTCCCTGCGTTTTACTTTTTTAGAAATTTACTCAATTTTGGATTTTGATCACATACAACTCTATTGCAAACAAATCTGTGTAACGATTTTTTACTCCCTTAAATAGTTAATTTTCAGAGATATTTTTCTGAATTACATATCGATTTTCATCAAAATCCTGCCTTATAATAAGGTAAAAAAGAAATTTAATTGTCTTAATAAATTCGAATTTTAAAATGTAATACACTGTTTCTTTTTAAGCAATATCATGATTCTTCCTATCAGTTTCAAGAATTTCGATCAAAAATTAAGGCAAGGAGCATTTCAAAAATTAAAAAATGCTGAAACACCAGTATTGAGGAAAATAGATTTAAAGTATATTAAAATATGTTTGTGAACAAAATTAAAACACTTGTAACCTTGCGCAAAATAATTGCATCTGCATGCGGTTCTCCACGAAGGACGCAGTACAAATTAGAGAATAATAATACATACAAAAACAAATGTCGATTTTTGCTCAAATAAATATCCCCTTAATGATGGTAAAAATCAATAATTACATTTCTCTAACATATTCAACGAAATTTAAACTGCTGACAGAGAATTGACTGCAAAAACAACATAAAAGGTACTCAGGGGAAATTATCTTTTAAAGGAAAGATTCCATATTTTTTCATAAATCTTCACCAATTGGAAAATAAAAGTGCATAAAATAACATTAGTTAATAAATCTTTCTAAAATATTAAAGTTAAAAATATCAAAGTACTAGGAGTTAAAAATATCTTTGAATTAAATAAATAAATGATTTTCCAGATTAATCAACACAAAATTTATAATACACTGAACAAGAGTTAGAAAGATTTTGCGTAGCTAAACGTAATAAATAACATTACTAACTAATTTGTAAGATAAAATTAATGCATTTTAGCAGATTTTATACTATTTTACACATATAGTTTTATGAGATGCTCAACAGCATGTAATATCCATATATAATTATATTTTTGACAGTATTTTAATTACTTATGTACCTAAGACCTCATATTACATCAACAAGATTGAAAATTCCTTGACGGAGTATGCCTTTGACTAATTTACATGTAAATAGAATACCAGTTTTCAATTTAATAATGTATTCAACAACAGATGTTACATGTAAATGAAAGGATTTTTAAATATAAATTAACTTTTATTATAAAAGACAAAAACATGATTTAATGAATTTTCTTTAGTGTGGCTGAAGTGCTTAAGAAATGTATAGTTTTTACGCAAATTTCTAATAAATGCTATTTTTTAGGAGATAATAAATCCGAAATAATATAGTCTTAAATTTGAGTCATTGAAATATGTTTACAAAATTTTAATGAATACCTTTTCACTTTATGAACCTGGCAATATTTTAGTTGTTACATAACCTACGGTTTAGAAATGTGTAGCTAAATGAGTAAAAAAATTTCTAAAAAGAAAAAAAAAAGTTCTTTTCAGGCAATGTATGAGGCGATTGGTGAAATAAATACATAATGAGAAATATGTATTAATTAGAAAAAAAAAACCACACATCAAAAATCAATCATTCTTATCAAATTACTAAAATGATAAAAAAAAAGTTAGAAAACAATAAAAACACATTTATTGAAAAAATAAAATAATGATAATAATCTTCATTTAAAGAGAAATAAATAGCTTTTATGGATGTCTTTTTATTCATTATAGTACATGTAAAATAGAAGACTACTAATGGCCTTTCACCAAAATTTGGTAATAAATTCGTTTTAGCACGAGAGTTGAAGATCAGCTAAGTTCCCCAAAAATATACAGGGTGTCCATAATAAAACGAACCTACTTTAAAGTTGTCTACAGACAAAACTAGTGTTCATAAAGTTGTGATATTTTGTGAAAGACATAATTAAGTCATGGTAATTTGTACAAGCTTAAAAAAAAAATAAATAAAAATAGTTCAAAATTTCGCCACCAGAGGGCAATTTTTAATAAATTATACATTTAACTATATGATAGTTTAGAAATTTTATTTATTAACTTAACCATATTCTAAAGACAGCATTTTACGAAATGTTTCTAGCATTTCCCAGAACACACTGTGTTCACCTGTGGAACATGCTATCTTAAGATTCGAGATGGTATCGGAAAATGATGAAAGTCACGCAGAACATGATTGGTTATAACAAAATTTGTTAAACTCGCGTAAATTTATGCTAAATGTGTTATTTGTTAAAAAATGGCCTCCTAATATTTTTTTTCGCTCAAACATATTCCCATACTTTTATCATGTCCTCCAATAGATTTCACGAAATTCTGAACAACAGTTTCGTCTGTAGAGAACATTAAAATAGTGTCAATTAATTATGAACATCCTGTAAACAAAATTTCTAAACTATCGTAATACTAAATGTGTAATTTATTAAAAATCTCCCTCTGGTGGCGAAATTTTGAACTATTTTTATTTATATATATTTTTAGCTTAAACAAATTCCCATCTCTTTATTAGGTATTTCAGAAAATATCCCAACTTTATGAACGCTAGTTTTGTCAGTAGACAACTTTAAAGCAGGGTCGTTTAATTATGGGCACCCTGTATATGTTTTACCACGTTGTTTTTTTTTTTGGGGGGGGGGTGACATTTTAAATGAGGAAGGGGTCTAATTTTTTAGATTTTTTATTTATTTTATTTTATTTTATTTTATTTTATTTTATTTTTGGTTTGGGGGAATTGTTTGTTGTGTATATTTTAAATTCTGAATCGAATGACATCAGCCACAAGCCGATACGATTATTTATTACAAAGTTCAGGAGGGTTTTATGAATACAAAGAAATACGAATCTTATGCTTTAGAACAGGTAAGAATCATTTTTTAGCAAAATCCGATAAAAAAACTAAACCTGTGGCTATACGATCGATGAAGGATCAGGGCCCACAGTGCCCAACTCTATTTATTTGACCTTGGTCTTCGAGGTGCTATGCAGCATGTGCTTCGGCCAGGTGGTTAACCCGACCCGAGACCCTCGGTGTTTAGTTCCCAAGCAAGCTTGGTACTAGATGTTATCGACCCAGAAGGGATGAAAGGTTGAGTGAACCTTGCCCAGCCGGGAGCACAACTCACGACCAGTAGCGTGGCAGACCGTCGTGCAACCACTAAGCTACCAAATCCGATAGTCATCGGCTAAAATTTGTAAAGAACTTCTTTTTGCACTGAAAAAGAAGTTCCGATTCGCATAAAAAATGCCTTATCATATTTTTAGTTAAGGGACGAAAGTAGGTAGTTTTAATTTTTCAGGAAAACCTCAACAGTTTTTTAAATACATCAATTGATGCATCTTTTGTTAGGTATTCTTTTGATTATGACTCGAATGGCACTGACCACAGTTCAATATGATCATTCGTAATAATATTGCAGAATTCTTTATGAGTACAAAGAAGAAAATTATACTTTATTGTTGAGCATAGCTTTGATAAATTTATTTTACATTCAGAAGATGATCTATATATCATATTAAATAATCTAAAACTCATTAAATGGCCTAAAAATAACAATATTCAAAGTAAGGATCATGTGAGTTTTCTTCGATGTCATAAATGTTATCAAAATCAATGCATTCATAAATTTGTATTCATAAAACATTTCATGACTTTGTATTTATAAAAACTGCCGTAACTGTGTAACTAATGATCGTATCCACTTATGGATGGTATCATTCCATACAGAAATAAAATATACCCCACTTGATTTATTTTAAAAAATGGTTGAGTTATCTGCCGAGTTCAAATGCCTGCTTTCCCTATCCACCACGTTAAAACAATGTTGGTGGGCACTCAACGGATTTTCATTTCTAGTGCCAAAATCATGTTCTTCACATATTTTTCTGAATTGCTATCAGTTGTTGCTGTGAAAAACTATTTTACCTGCACTCAAGTATTCATAAAACCTGCGTATCTTTGTAACGAATTATCGTATCGAATTTCAGATGGTGTTATTCGATTTAGATTTAAAGAAATACGTAATAAAGAATACATCACTTATCCTACTTAAAAAAATCATTGTCACACTCCGGATGTTAAAATGCTCCCTCTCAAACAAAAAAGGTAAAACAACTTTAAGAATTATGATGTTCATGGAACCTTTATAAGTGCCAAAACGAAGTTCTTCCCAAATTTTCTTGATTGGCTAAAATAT
The DNA here is from genome assembly GCA_963932465.1 of Maratus speciosus. Lineage (NCBI taxonomy): Eukaryota > Metazoa > Arthropoda > Arachnida > Araneae > Salticidae > Maratus > Maratus speciosus. Next base: position 109,865,776 of record OZ010800.1, read on the forward strand.
TGCTCAATTTTTTGTATGTTATACGCGTAATATTAAGTTTTAAGGCGACAAAACTGTAGCTTTAACTGTAGTAAGCAAAATCTGTAGAAAATGTTTCGAAATTTAATATGCATATAATTTTTGCAATAATTAAGAAAATTTCTTAATTTCATTAAAACATATTGGCATGCAAATGACTAATTAATTAATAATATGCTAATTATTGATGCAAATAAAAAATACTCCAAGCGCATTAAATTTTGTTTCAGAAACTTGTAATTTTTTTTAGGATAGCTTCATGATATTATATCAAAAATTTGTATACATTTTAAAATTATATAAAGAACCTTTGTAGAAAAAAACTATAAACATATAATATTGATAATTTCGTATAAAATTCAATGATAAAGTATTACTTTTTTCTTAAACATTTATATGAAATAATGTACACATATTAACAGCAAGTTTTGTAATAAAGTATATCAACAACGGTATTGCCAGGTATTATGAAAATTAGTATAAAATTAAGGCGCATGAAGCATTTTGAACTTGCTCAGTCGACAAAGATACTCATTTTGAGAAAACTGGATTAAAAGTCGATTTTTTTCCGCTGAAAAATTGATTGTTTATGTTAGCAAAGAAGGAAAGATTTTTTTTTCTTCCTGCAATATGTAATTTTAATAATTAGTTTATCATTTAAATTTTGCAATTCATTTGCAATTTTTTTTTTATTTAATCATCTCTATAATAAAAATGTTCTTTCATTTTCTTTATTTTTAATATATATATATTACAAAATTTAATAATAAATCGGTTTTTAATAATATTCCATATATTATACAGGCTTATTAAATTAAAAACTTATTCTGAAACTAATCTATCAATCTCCATATGTAAAGGCATAAGATCTTAATACAACTAATAATATTTATTTAAAATTGCTTTAATATAAAAATGACGCTAACTACTTATATATTCCTTAAATAAAACCCTTTAATTATTTAAATCCCTTTTAAAGTTGACTATTATTTCTCGTATATATCAAACCCCTCTAAATTCTTTATTTAATTGCTAAAAGGCCATACGTCCTGAATTATCCTGTTCTAAAAAAACTATTTATTTAAAATAATTCTTTTATTAATATATCAAAGTGTCTATTATAATATTTCAATGCTCTAATATTCTAGTTTTTTTCCACATCAATAAGTTCATTTTTTCTTTTCTTTTAAAATTATCGTCTGAAAATCTAAAATCTATTTTTAGCGAGCACCGTCGAGATCAGAGCTTGATTTATAATTACACATAGTTTACCTGATTTCGAGGCTATAGAAGGTTCTAGAAAGAAGTTTCCGCGCTACGGGAGTTGAATCACCTACAAATTATTTCACCCGAACTGTTAATAAGTCCTTCTTAAAGCGGTTATGATTGGAGAAAGGATGTCAAATGACTTGAGTTTTGAGTTTGCGCTAGATTATCTTAAATACGCACACGCAGACAAATGGACAGAGGAGAGACATTTTTTCGGGGTTTAGAGAGTTCGAAGTTTTATTCGAAGCTCTTTCCGAGACATCCGGTACCCACTAAGACAGTTATGTTCAAACCCAGTGATAAAGATAGAGTACCTAATAAGATCTGTAGTACATGAATAACATCTTTTCTTCTGTAATATCATTTTAATAATGCTAAGACCTCATCATGTAAAGAAGATTCGAAACACCGACTGCCACATAGAAATGATTAAATAATGATTTTTAATAACGAGTTGATTGAGCATTTCTCCTGATTACGTAATAAAGCTGAGAAACACAGAATTCGACTGTTTAAATATGAAGTACACATATTTTCTTAGTGATATAACCACCGGCCTATGCCTGTGCGTCAATATAGGGAAATCCAAACTCTCAAAGATTTCGCCAGCTGCCTTTTAAGATCCAATGTGTCACTTTATCACATATATGTATATATATTTACATATTTAATTAGAAATGATGAGTTGTTATTGGTTAAATTAAATGCTTGTTTTTAGTGCTTAAAACAATAGTTTTTAGTATGAAATAATTATCGTAATTTTACAGTAAAATTTAAAAAAATAACTAAGAGTGCCTGAGAACTAAACATAAAATATTGAATTTGACCTATATTCGCACATGAGTTTGTACTAATTATTACAAGAAGATACGCTTTTTTCTCATTATTTCCAGTTTAATATCATCGTCATTCTTATTTATAAATATCATCAAAAATTTATTCCTAAGCTTGTGATGATTTAAACATTATTAACGCCTGTTATTATCCGTGCAAGCTTCTATGCTTTGTTAATAATATTAAAAGACATTTTAATTATTACTTCTACTTTAATATCATCCTCACGAATGAATAACCCCTTTTTTTGAAATCACGAAATCGATAGTGATGTGTAAAAAGTTGTTTTTTTTCCTAATCACTAAATCTTCACAAGATTCCTAAAAATAAATAGCACAGCACACCAATCCTTGTATAGATATTTTATACGTATTTTTGTTATAATATGCAAATCTTGATAAAACGCTTTTGGACTCGCTAAAACTTCTCACTGAGATTGATGTCTGCACATCTAAGGCGGGAAATGTATGAGAGTATGGTGTTAAGATAAAGTATCAGATTTATGTTACAAGATAAAATAGAAAAACAAAATCAATTTTTCAAATACTGCAGCAGAAAACTTCTAAAGTTATTCTGTTTTAAGGTATAAATTTATGATCAAGCTTTAGATAGAGCATAAAATCTGCTTTACGTATTTGCGTTAAAATAATGAAAATGTTAAAAATAAAATTTAACGAATAATTTACAGGAATAGCAATTTTCACTAATGATTTATACAATTTTGCAGTAAACACAGTATTATTTTCAAATAAGATAAGGTTATATGTATATTATTCGTTGAATGATAATTTCGATAGACATACTTTTATTTACAGCGGATTAGTTGTTATAAGTATTTTCTTTATTTATGTTCTAGATTATTATACTAATTTTTTTCAACTGTGTTTGTAGAGACGGTTATTTATGTCTCACATGTCGCTAAAAGTCACTTAAAAACGGAAATGATGAATAGGGATGTATGGAAATTAGACAAATTCTCATTAAATTAACTTATTATTAAATTAATATAATTTAAACTCGGATTGAATGATTTCAAAATAATTGAAACGATTTGTCTTTAGAGCTCTAACTCTCGTAAATATACTCGGATTGCTTTGAAATGTTTGTACGTTACTGACGTTTCCTATAGCATGATACCTATTTTGAAATTAAGTTTGCAGCAGGTGTAGTTCATTTACAGAGACAGTGAAAAGTAGTCTGTTAAATTATGGCCAATGGGAAAAACTCGTTTCATGTGCATTTTAGTGATTTTAGACACTTTCAAACATAATGAAACTGGTATGAATTTATGATGCGTATTAAAATGTGCATTTTATAAAATATGTGGTTCAAGAAATAATTATTGATTTATAGTGTCACACAAAATAATTCCGTTACATAATGGTATAGGCGGGGGAAACTGTTTGCAGCATATTTTGATTAAGTTGAACTATTTCATATATAATGAAATTGATATTCATTTCTGAGGCTTACTCCTAATTACTTTCTGTAAAATACATGAAGTCCATAGCATTTACAGGAACACACAAAACATTTCGGATACTATACTATACCCAAAGTATTGAATATTAGCTATGATTGCTGTAAGTGCATTTTCACTTAGTTATGATATGCTTTTTTAATTAAATTTTTGTACACTATGTGGTGTGTATAAATGCTATAAATCATATACAGAGATACACAAAAGATTTCGTAAGCGTTACCGCGTATGAGAGAAGATTGCTAAAAGGTGGCTTTTAAATGAGCTATGTATTTTTAATCTGAACTACATTGAACATAGTAAAAGATGTTTGTAGAATAAAAATATAATGATATTCAGGACAACGTAAAGAATTGGGTACATAGCCATCTATGAATGATAATTTCTGGTAGTGTGGGTTTTAAGAGTGCTTGTCTAAATTAAATTTTAGATAAATAGTGGCGCGTATATAAAGGTAGTAGGTAATATACAGGACTACACAAAAGTATTCAAGCATGTTTCCGTCTATTGGTATAAGATGGTGAAAGAAAAATTTCAACCAATTATGCGGGATTTTTTTTTCTAGACTAAATTTTCACATTATATAGTAATACCAACCTTTAGATCCAAATACAGGGCTATACAAAAGATTAGGAATACATATTTGGCTATAGACGGTAATTGCGGAAATTAGTTTTAAACGTTTTATGTATTTTCTAAAATATTTACTTAAGAATCTTATTTACCTTATTTCCCTAAATAACGATGTTTTGTTAAAGTACGAGTATTCTAAAAGAGTATATATTTCATAGTGTAAAATTTTGTGAAGTGTAAATATTTCATAATCTATGATTAACGCATGAATTTTTTAAATTCTTGTTTGTATGCAAAATTTGTTTTCAGTTATTATAAAAAATATATATATTTAACGTTTTTAAGCAAAACATAAATAATTTTGTATAGAATTCGTTAAAAAAAAACTTATACGAATTATAACTAGTTGGATGTGCGAATCACAAAACTTTGTTGTATATCATACATAATTTTCCTCGTAAATTTCTGCTTCAAACAATTAATCGGAGTAAGAACGAATTAATCTCGATCATGATATTTATTAAGATGAATAATTTTTCCTTATTATTGTACACATCAAATGTTTCGCAATAGCCGGCTTAGCAGGAGACAAGTTTCCGTTGCTACATGAGCCACCGATGTACAATACAACTATGAAAAATTCAAAAATTGATACAAAAGACGCTTTTATAGTGCCTCCTTCCTGCGAAATATTTCGCAATTCAAGGTGCACAAACTTCCCATTACCAGAAACATAAATATGAGGTCTGGCTCAATTATCTGTATAACTTCATACATTTTTCGTTGGTACAATATTAAAAATGTCACAATAATCGCTATCACGGTGTTCACTTCCACCAGAATATTTCGAAATTCTAGAAGGGTTTGCTGGCAAGAGCCAAACACATACACAAAAAATTTGATTCAATTCTCTGAATAACTTCATAGGCTTTTTTGATGGTACAATTGCGACACACGTATACACGAACAGATGGGCACACTTACACACAGGCAGACAGACATTTTGTCTAAAAATATTTTTTTCTTATATGGGACCCCTAAAGCGTCAAACACCGGATTCCGAAACAAATTGCGATTACAATACTTTCTTCTATTAAAGATAAAATAAAGTAAAAATGATGAAATTAAAATTTGTCATAAATATCCATTTAAATATTTTTATTCGCGTTTACAGTGACTATTAATAAAATCGGTAGTTAAGCAATTTTTTTGCTTATACTGTATAAAGCACAATCATATTAGCACAACTTTTTTTAGACTTTATTATGATATCTGGAAGATTCAACATATAACGCAGCTAAAAACAGATCTGAAAATGCTATTTCTTCATCTGTATCAGACTTTGACTGCACGATAACAACAAATGTAAACTGAGAAATTGATTCAACTGTAACAGGAGGTAAGTTTTTAAATTAATATTAATTTTAAATTCTATTAAAAGTAGTACATAAAAGTTTAAAACAACAAATAAAATTCAACAGTGTTGAATTTAGACATTTTTTCCGCAGAAGGGGCATTTTTATGTGTCCGGAATGTGTGTGTGTGTGTGTGTGGGGGGGGGGGATTGAATTTCTAAACGATAAAAATTTTCAAATTATCTGTGGAGTACATCTGAATGTTCCTGTCGAATGTCCCCCCACCGGAACACCTCTGAGTTCAACACTGAATGTATAGATTGAGAAGCATCAATTTAAAGAAAGATTGTTTTATTCTTTCAGATGTTGCAGAAATTCCTGCTGGACCCAGTGTTGATATAAAATGTCATAAAATAAAGACGAATACAAAAAAATAATTTGAAAAAAAAAAATCTGGAAATTCCTGAAACGCAAATGAAATATATAGGAAGTAACCCCTAAGTGCTGAAATTATCGCTCTGGAGAAGCCTTATCATTTTTTTCACTTTGTCTTCGAACCATCAACTTTTGAATCTTATTTCAGAAGAGACACATATATACATCATACAAAAGGATCCTTCTACCTCTTTGCATTTTACCATTAAGCATATACAACGTTATATTGGAATTTGTTATATTATGTCATTTATACATTTACCATCTGTAAGAGGTTACTGGAGTGATATATTAGATAACCAAACAATTAAAGAGTCAATGTCTGTCAAAGAATTTGAAAAAATCCAACAATTTTTACATTTTAATGGCAATGCTAAAGAAATTCCTTTAGACATGAAGAGCCATGATAGACTATTCAAAGTAAGGCCTCTAATAGAGTTTATCAGAAAATTATTTATGCAAGTGGAAAATTAAATATGCATGCTATGGAAGAGTGTTTGTCAGTAGGTGTGAAAAATTTGCGCAACAAAATCTCGAAACATTTTGAAACAGTATTTGCCCAATAAACCACATAAACGGGGCTTTAACTTCTTCGTTTTATGCGGTACAAGTGGTTTTTCCTATGACTTGGAATTATAAGAGGGCAGAAAAATGAAAACATACGATCGCCAGATTTTGGGTCTGCGTCAAATGTTTTTGAGCGCCTCAGTAGGTTAATTCCTCGAAATGAAAACCATAAATTGTTTTTTTATAGTTACTTCAGTTCATTACTATTACTTGAATTTTTATCACAGAACGGTACGCTTTCATTCTGCACAGTGAGACGCAATACAGTTCATAATTGTAAGCTTCATTTGGAATCTGAGATAAAAAAGAAAAAGAAAAAAAGGGGTTATAGTTTAGAATAAGTAGAATGCATTAACTGTACACAAATAACAAATATTACATGGCTGGATAACAAGCCAGTTAATTTCTTGTCAACATTTGCTGGAAGTCTCCCTATACAAAATATTTCTCGACTCGCTAAACAAGTGAATCAAAAGACTGATATAGATTATCCTTTTGTGGTAAAACAATAGAAACAAACAATGCTAAACACATGGGTGGATAGACTTACTAGACATCCATTTAGACAGAAATAGAAATAAAATTTGATCTAAAACGTATTACTTTCGTGTTTTCTACTGTCTACTGGATGTTGTTATGATGTATTCATGGATCGTATATAAAAAAGTAAACAAAAATAATTACTTAAGAACAATACCTTTGGATAAATTCAGAGAAGAGGTTGCAATCTGCCTTTGTAAGATAGAAAGCTCAACACTAAATTCCAAAAGTGGACGTACATGAATCTATGAAATAGAAAGGTGAATTAATGCCAAGAAACATACAGGTAATGTATAGGTAACGCCAGTCAAAGATATAAGATTAGATTGAGTATGCCATTGCCGGATTATATGGAAAGCAGAAAGCGATGTAAATTTCCAAACTGCACTAGCAAAACTTTCATAATGTGTTCAACATGTGAGGTAGCCTTAGGTATAAATCGAGATAGGAATTTTACTCTGAAATTCATCGGAAATGAACATTCGGAACTTTTTTGCTCTGAACGCTCTTATTTACACTACTTTTTCTTTTGATTTGCTTTCGGATGATGCTTTATTCTATTGTAAAATAATTTCTATACATTTTTGTCTTCATTAGAATCTATATTTTGAAATTTGTAACATTAATTTTTACATTTTTGCACATTTTTAACTCTTTGATGGGATGTCGGATATATTATATCCCACTTAATTTTAATCAATATTCGCAGCAGAAACTTTCAATTAAATTTTATATCTCTAACTTTGAAGGAAAGAAGATGCAAAATGGCTTTTCCTTATTTCAAAATACTTTTTTCGGATATTCCGGTTATATTTCAACATTACAGGCACCATTTCTTGCACCTCAAAGGGTTAAATCTCTGCTATAAAATTTTAGTACATATTTTACTCTTTTTTTGTATATCTAATACACAAGTTTGTAGTATATATACATTTAACGTCTGAAATTAAAAACCATTAAAACACCAAATAAAATAAATTGAGACAGATTTGAGCACAGTTAAAAAATAAAATTTATAAAAAATATATTTAAAAACAAATGAAAATACAATTTGTAAACGTTTCGCTAAGCGACACGCGAGGCATCATCAGTGCAAAATATCCATTGCATAGCAAACGACGGAACAAATCAAGAACAGTTAAAGTTAGTTATTTTAAAAACGAACAATATTCACTAGGGACATAACGATATTCATTCAAAGTCTGCGATCGCAACTGATTGAACCAACCCTCAAGAAGTAATCTACCGTGATAGCTTTTGCAACCCGATTTCAAAATACTGGCGTTCGCAATTAGCCGGATGCGATTCGTTTGAAATGAATGATGGACAAGTTTTGAATTCAAATTACCATTGTAAACAAATGTAAAGTACCAGTATGTTCTTTTAGGCAAATTTCCAATAACTACCTGTTTTAACAATGTAAATACTATTGCAATCTTTACAGGGAATAATATAAACGACACCGGGTAATTTAGATTTATCATATTGAAATTTCTGCTTATTGAAAAAGAAAATCGCTTTATTAATAGGTTTAAAAGTATCCCCAATATTGAATGATTTTAGATTGCCAGAAATTTTATCAGAAATGCTCTTATAAAAAGGGATACATATAAAAGAGTTTGGTTTACTACGTTGAAAAGGAGGGGGGGGGGGGTGTAGAATTTATAAAATTTAAAGTATTTTTTAAGATTTTTTAAACAAGAACAATAGGATAGCTATTATTAACCAAATCGCGATAGATTTTACATTTCTCTATTTGAAAATCATTACTGGAAGTGCAATATCTAATGGTCCTGGAGGCTAAAGTCTTAACAACGGCTATTTTGTGGCTGAAAGGGCATATTGAATTAATATTAGTATATTGCAAAGTAGATGTATGTTTTCTGTAAACAGTAGTAGTGACCAATACTTTGAAATCGGTTTGCAACAGCTATCACGGTAGATTACTCCTTGAGGGTTGGTTCACTCAATTGCGATCGCAGATTTTGAAAGAAGCTCGCTCTGTCACTAGTGAATATTGTCTGTTTTTAAAATAATTTTATTTTTTAACTATGCTCAAATCTGTCTTAATTTCTTTTATTTGGTGTTTTCATACACAAGTATTGTTGGTTTTGTGCACATTTAGTACAAAAAGTTAAATATCTAATTGTGTGCTTTGGGACACACATGACACATACCACAAAAATCCATATTTAAAAAAACATATATGATGTCTCAATTTTTTTATTGTTTTTCCTGCATTTGTGACTACCAAAAGTAATCAAATTATTCTTTTTTTTTTTTCACAAATAAAAGAAAAATCGTGCAGTGAAGGTTTAAATAAGACGATTTTTATAGCCTTTTCGCGTATAAGTGGTGAAAAGTTACAAGTATGAATCTTTCGTCGACTCGGTTTCTCTCTTTAGTCTTTTTTATGTTACTTTCCTTTCTTCTATTTTTTGATGCGGTGGGGGTCATACATTCCGGTGATGGACCACAGCATGCCTCGACAGCAAATCTGGAACGAGAGGAGAGAGTTGAGTGGAAACCAATAAAAACACTTTGAGTTGTCGTGAGGATGAGGGACAAATTAACCCTTAAATGTCGGGTGTTGCTTTTCGGCAACATACCCAATTTAGGCTCTAAAATACTATTAGAATAATATTGAAGCTATAATGCCTAATGTTGCCAATAAATTATATTCTGAAAATATTATTAAATCGATTTTCAACATGTTGATGACAATACTTGTGCTGTTTAAGAATAAAGATAGATTTATTTTTTCAGTTGTTGCTACTTGTTCTTTTTGTTTTGTTTGAAAGCTTTCGAAATACACTATTTTGTTCTGCAGTGAGCAAGTAAAATTTATTTTTTATTATAGTTCCTAAAATTCTTGTGTGTTTAATATTATAGAATTTTATCAAGGAAAATTATTTTTTCAATTAAAGACCAGTATTGCCGATTAGTAACAAACTGTTTTTCAGCCGTAGACCATACTTAAAACAAAATATGATATGAAACAAAGTATTTTTCCCATGATTTATTTAAAAAATGAAAGCCGAAAAACATTCTTACAAAGATTTTTGAAAAAACAGGTATTTAAGGGTTAAGAGATGGGAGATTGTAGAAACTGCAAGATTATCTTTCTTCGATGTCTTTAATTTGTACAATTTCTCTTTTAAATTAGTCTGGTTTCAATTTTTGATTTTTTTTTCAATCTGGCTTCCGTTAGAGTGTCGTTTATTCCGGAAGTGGCTGTGGACGTATGAACCATGCTGCCGTAAAAGAGTCGGAAGAAGTAGTAGAATAAAGGGCTGCGGACGAAGAGAGGCAGCTCGCCGCGGCGGTTGAACCAAGCGACTAATAATAAGCTCGAAGTAGCAGTGGTTGGTCGGTAGCTTCATCATTGTGTAATTATTTTTCTGCAGTAAACTACAGATATTGTCAGAAGATTGAAATTGTGCGTGCTTTGAATCAAGCAATTCGACTGAATCAATATTTGAATCAGGACCTTCAAAAAGCACACACTCCTAAACGCATATATTTTTATCATACAGCGTTCTTCGCATTTAGAACTAACTGGTATATTTGATAATGAAATTGCGTTAAGAGCTTCATCCTTGGTTCAGGATGCAGAAATTGTGCCAGCAAGGGATAAAGACCTCGTCATCGATAAAAAGAAGATCGAAGGGGAAAACTAATGAGGTGCTGAAATCTTCAGTCTTTTACATTTCTGATGTCCATGAAACAGGAATAGGATCGAAGAAAGCGACACGTAGATATTTGCGTTCCACTAGTGTAGCCGCATTTGGAACGGTAATGTTCTTTTTTTCCCTATGAATATAGTTTTACCTTTTCTAACATGAAAGAATATGCTTACATTTTTTTCTTTCTCCAAGATCTTCCTCCTACTGTATCTTCTTTCCAAGTTTCTTCTTCTGTCTCCTGACCATGTTTTTATCGATAGCGAGAGCCTTATCCTCTTCTGTCACAATTCTTGCATCTCGAAACACGGAAGAAGCTCTTAACATAAAATCCCTATCTCATATGCCAGTTCTAAAAGTAGCGAACGCTATGTGAGAAAGGGATATGCGTTTGTGAGTGTCTGCTTTTGAAGGCTCTGGTTCAAATTCCGATTCAGTAAAAATGCCTGCTTGAATGTTCCCACTACTGAATCTTCTAACAATATTTATATTTTATAGCAGAAAAATATTTAACATCCCATCTCGCATTTCTCCCTCATCCTCACGAAGACTGAGTGTGTTTGTATTGGTATTTGTGTTTGTATTGGTATATACCAATTCTAAATGTAGCGAATGCTGTCTGAGAAAGGGATATGCGTTTGGGAGTGTCTGCCTTTGAAGGCGCTGGTTCAAATTCTGATTCAGACGAACTGCCTGATTCAAAGTTCCCACTATTTGAAGACACTTCTGGCAGAAAAAATAATTAACACCCCATTTAGCAGTTTCTCCTATTTCCAATTTCTTCCCTCATCCTCATGATGTCAGATAGCGTTTTTATTGGTTTCTGCTCCTCATTTTCCTCTCCTTCAATATTTGCTGTCGAGGCATGCTGTGGTCCATAACCTAAATGTATGACCCACACAGAATCAAAAGAAAAAAGAATGGCAAGTAACATAAAAAAGACTAAAAAGAGAAACCGATGCGACGATAGGTTCAAAACATACCACTTTTCCCCATTTATACGCGAAAAGGTTATAAAAATCACCTAATTTAAATTACACATAGCAAGTAAATAATACATAATCAGAGCTTATTTAGACATTTGGAACATTAAAAATGACTTTTCAAGTAAATACAAGCAAAATTAATTTAATTTAACATTTTTTTTTTTTAATTTTGCTGAAAAAGTTCAAAAAACAGCATTGTAGCAAAACTTCAAGCCATTTGCGGCAAATCAAGGAATTGTCCAAAAAATCTCAAATGTTTTGTGTGAACTTAGTACCACCAATGGAAACTTTACCGCACTAACCTTCATTGAAATTCGAAAAAACGGTTTTTTCGACCCACCCGAATAAGTAAATTTAAAAGCCATATACCACCTCTTCCAATGGCTGTAACAACATTCTAAAATTACAATACCGCAACCATTCTAAAACCCCACAGGTATTTAAGGTATATTATTTTAATCAATCATTTCATAAATGATTTTATATATAGTGTACACTGTAAAAAAAAAAAAAAAAAAAAAAAAAAAAAAAAAAAAAAAAAAAAAAAAAAAAAAAAAAAAAGTAAAGTTATTCGATTTTATGTAGATAATATTGGGAATTCTGATTCCGGTTATACACTATATGTAACTAGAACAATACATCAGGAATTAACCTGAAACTGCAGGTATGTAAGCAGCATAGTATAGATCATGTATTTAGCGAAGATTGTTTCCCGAAACTCCTTAGGGGACCGTCATCATATTGAAAAAGAAAGAATATCTTTTGGATAGCCCTGTAAAAACTAATTTAGCAAAAGCGTTCAAACTCGAGATTATTAATAAGTGGCTTATTGCAATATGCCGTGTTAATTTTTATAAGGATAGCATATATACTCATAGAGAAATTAAGGTTTTTAAAAAACAGCCCCAAAGTTTTTTTGCTTATAATTTACAGAGTTCTTAATGTAAAAAAAGTTCTTTTCAGATAATATGACAAACAACATTGTACTAGACAACACACAATAATCAGAATTAAAAAATTATAAAAATTCGAGGAAAAATGAGCAGATAGATTAAATAATTTTTCACTGCGCATGCGCGGACGCAATCAAAATATAATGTGCATACTTGTTAGCTAAATGTATGGAGCAAATTTTGTAAAACTCTCAAAAACATAGTTTGTAAATTCTGATAATAATCGTTTATAGAATAAGCTCAGAATCCGCTGTTCCCAAAATGAAGCAAAAAGATGAGGGGTTGTATCCATATATCCATTGATTAGTGCCAATATAGCATGCACAATATTGAACGTACTACTGTATTTGGATACAGCCCCTCATCTTTTTGCTTCCTTTTAGGAATAATGGATTTTGAGCTTATTCTATAAACGATTATTATCAGACTTTTCAAACTATGTTTTTGAGACTTTCACAAAAGTTGCTCTATACATTTAGCTAACACATTATGCAATTTATATTTTGATTACGTTCGAGTATGCACAGTGAATCATTATTTAGTAAACCTGCTCATTTTTCATCCAATTTTTATTATTTTTAAATTCTGATTGCAGGGTATTGTGTAGAATGCTGTTTGTCATATTTTCTGAAAATAACTTTTTTATATATTAAGAACTCTGCAAATTATAAGCAAAACACTTGGCGGAATTTGGGACTGTTTTGATAAAAACCTTAATTTATCTACGATTATACCTGATATCCTCATAAAATGAACACAGTATATTACAATAAGCCGCTTATTAATGATCTCGCTTTTGCTTCATTAGTTTTTACAGGGTTATCCAAAAGATATTCGTTCTTTTTCAATATGTTGACGGTCCCCTATGGGGTTTCGGGAAACAATATTTACTGAAATATATGACTTATACTATACTGTTTACACACTTGCAGTTTCAGGTTAATTCCTCATGTATTTTTCTAGATATTTGACAAAACGTCTAAAATTGCAAGTGACACCGGTCACCTTTGGCCATATAGTGTATCAGCAAAATATCACGCCAGTTATATGAGCATAATACTACACCAGTTATATGGGTATAATATTACACCAGTTATACGAGTTTAAATGACATCATTATATCAGGCAAATTAATCCATAAGCTGCCATAAGATATATAGAACCATGCATTTAATGGATAAAATTCCGAATTTCATTTACAAAAATTCTGAATAAAAAATAAAAAATGAAAACTAACGGTGTATGATCATATTTACCCGAATATTTCATTTAAAATCAAAAGCACTTTCTATGATGCAACCTTATTCTAATGCGTAGTTTTAAAAAGAAATAAAGGTAAAACAATATCTTTTCCCCTTTATAACTTTGGAAATTAGGCTACAAGAAAAAAAGTTCCTGGAAACTTCAAGAAAATTTTTATCGCAAACAGGCTCAAATAAGCAGTAATTTGATAAAGATGTTTTATGTGTACGCTCTTCTCATAAATTGAATTATAATTCTATCCTGAATAGAAATAGAATATATATTTTTATCGAATGAAATGAGTCAGTATATGAACGGGAATTTGAATTCCATTTTCATTATTATTCACTATATATATATATATATATATATATATATATATATATATATATATTTGTAAAACCAATTTTGTTTCATTTTATTTTATTTATTTATTTATTTAAGAACTGCTTCTAATTAATTGCCGGTAAGTTTATGTAATTAATTTACAAAGTATCTTTTCTTATTTTTAGCACTTTTCAACAAAGTTGAAAAGTGTTTATGCATTCGGTATGTCTGTCCGTCTTTCCATGCTCTAATTCCTATAAATATACTCGGATATTCATGCAATTGATAAAGGTTATTTAGGGTCACCAAAGCATATTTAGTATTGTATATGAAGTATGTAGGACTAATAGTGCATTTACAGGGACACTCAAAAGTATTCCATTACATTATGGTATATGGGGAAAAATCGTTTGCAGAGAGTTTCAATGACGTTACGCAATTTCAAATGTTTAAATATATATATATATATATATATATATATATATAAATCACTCAAATTTCACTACGATCACGTTAGAATAGGGCATTTATTGGATTTTTTATTCATTAACAGGACACATAAAAGAAATCTGTTACAATACTAAATAAATCCGTTACAACACTGTCTTTGAGAAATAATTGCCGGAGTGTACGGTTTAAAATTCGGTATACTCTTTTAAATTTGATTATTTGTTGCATGTTATTCACTATATGTAAATTCTATACCTCATATACAGAGCTGCACAAAATTATTCACGTACCATCATCCTTTTTAGAGGAAATTGCTGAAGAGATATTTTCAACTGACGCATTATGTATTTCTTAAGTTACTAAATTTTGCATGCAGTTAGTAGATACAAACCTATATATCATATACAGGGCTGCTAAAAAATTCGGATAATTTTCCGATATTAGATGGGAACAGCTAAACTTAGGTTTTGAAATGTGTTATGTGTTTAGTCGTTTTATTTTATTTTTTTAAACTGTGCAAATTTTGTTACATTACTCTAATTGTGTTGGAAAGTGTTTAATAATCTATGCTTGACGCATTAATTTTTCTTTCTTGTTCGTATAAAAGTAATATTTTTTTCAGTTTGTACATTAGGCCTGTTTTTAAGTTAGAAAAAAGTCATTTGCGGAAAAATTTATTCCATACCATAATCTATTTTTAATATTGCACGTATGAGCTTCACTTTATTTTACTTTTTGCTGTGGGTAATTTGGAAATGTATTAGTAATATGTTCGGTAGTATATAAGCCGCAACATTATTTTGAAAAAATTGCATTTTCAGTAACTAAAACAAAACTGTAGTGTATAAAATTAATTTTTATTGTTAAAGTATTAGAAAATTGTAAGCATGCTTTTCTGCCGACAGGAGCTATAATGATACCGAAGCAAACACGGTCGTCTGTTTCGTTCTACGTGAAATCCTCTTGTCGATGCATTAAAGTTATTTAATTTAGCATTATATTTTTCTTGGTGGGATCTTCCGTGATCGGAACACCAGCTTCTCTATAGGTCAGTGTTCAGAAAAGACGGGACCTCCTATGGGCGTGTGGCCGAATTCTCCTCGATGTTGCAGTGGTCTATGCTGTTCTCATGAATTAAATTATATCTTTATCTTCAATAGAAATAAAATATGTACTCTTATCCAATGAAATGATATTGTAAGTGAATAGACATATGAATTCCAATTTCTTTCTTATTCACTATATATATATATATATTTATTTATTTGGAGTTTAAATTTTATTTTACTTTATTTTATCTTTATTTTTATTTATATATTTATTTATTTATTTTGCGAAACCGTACATAAAAATCTGTACATCCTGTTTAATTTTTTTTCACTGTCAGTAGAATTTCTTTTTTTCCCTGTCAGTAGATTTTTTTTTAAACTGCCTGAAAAAAAACTGCTATTGACCTGCCAGAATGCTGCAAAATTTTTAACAGTGTACACTGTTAAAAATTTTGCAGCATTCTGGCAGGTCATTCGGCCGTTTTTTGAAAAAACGGTTTCATAACCATAATTTAACTATATTCTGACCATAAAATAGCCAATAATATGGTCAGAATAGTTGTAAATTACGGTTGTGTAACTGTTTTCGAAAAAAAAAACGGTCAAATGACCTGTCAGAATGCTGCAATTGTTTAACAGTGTAGATATGGTTTATAACATGGTGAAGTAAAAGTTATTTTAATGTTAAAACGGTCAAATGATTGCCCAGTTTTTTTGCAGATTTGGAACAGTGTAAATGTTAATCTTCAAATATTTTTTCTCGAACGCGTGAACATTAGAACATTTTTTTATGTGTGTTATAGAATGTCATGTGTTAACAGAGAAGACTTTTATTATTATTTATTCTTTTTAACACTTTCCATAAATTCTGAAAAATGTTTTCGACTTCGGATTGTCTGTCCGTGCTTTAACTCTCATAAATTGAATCATTTTGTGATCATTCCTAACTAATAAATTGAAATCTATAACTATAGCATCTGTTTTCTCATTACATCATTATCTGTCTTTTTATTCATGTTCTATAAACTAAATCCATTTTTGTTTCGCATTAATTAAAAAGCATCTACATGATCTCATAATAGAGTGTTGCTATATATACATATACATATATTTATTTATTTATCATATATTCTTTCAAAAGGTAAAAATGGAAATAAATTGTAATGACATTTTAAATCAGATCTAATGCTGAGAAAAATTACTTTTTTTGAGTTCATGTTTTCAAATTCGATTACTAACTTAGTAACTGCCAAAACTATAAAGTAATATTTTCAAAGTCACTTGACACCAAAAATTCAGAAAGATAATTCTTGCTTTAGTAAAGTCGCAAAGTTTCTAACAATAAATATGGCATTTTTATTAAATTCTAAAAGAGTGGTAGCAATGTAATTAATTTAAGCATGAGGTTAATTTTGCATCAACGCAACACCAGCGTGTAATGGGTTAAGAGAAACTCTTTGTCTGAAAATATTTCTTCGCAAAATGGATCAAATATGTAAACATTTCATGAAAAAATTTCCTATGTTCTTTTTTTTTTCAAAAATTCAATTATAATACTATCTTGAATAGAAATTATACATAACCCCCCCCCCCCCCTCGTTGTAAATGATAAACGAGTCGTTTTTGTGGATGTGTTTTAAGATATGGCACTAAAATATTTCATGTTAATTAAATTTTGATTTGTTGGAAATCATGTAAAAATTAAAATTTATTTTCTTACTTGTTTTATTTAAGTTTTTAGTTCCATTCGGATATTTTATGTTTGAAAAAATAAAGTTATGAAAATCATTGAATGGAAACTTATGTTTTAACTATCAATCTCCACAAACTTAGACAAAAAACTCGAAAACTGCATATGCCTTTAAGTGTGCAGCTGATTCATGAAATATAGAATGGTATGTTTTGAAACACGATATATATTTATACATTTGTTTATATTAGTTATAAAACATTGGTATGTAATAAAATAAAAATACAAGTTTTCTTATTGTTGATTATTACCTTATTTCTGTGTGTTCATGTATCTGTTTTTGACACATACGCAAAACATTTTTACATATAAAGATTCAAGAGCATACGTATAGAAAAATAAATTATGAAATCAGACACTTATGTCTTTATATTAGTGTCTCTTCATTTAAAATGTTGCTAATTAATGATGAATATACATTTTTGTTTATGTTGTACACAGTTTCTACTCTTATGGTTGTCGAATTAATATTTTCTAGACCACTAGGTTTAAAATCATAGATTCAGGTGCAAAAAATATTCAAATGTTGTCTTTTATCGTATTAAAAAAAAATATATCAGAATAGTTGCATTTGTAAAAGTCATGAAATTAAAATTTTTACAGGGTCCCTAAAAAGTATGAGTTAGGTTTAGAGAAAGAAGCAAAAGTTTTCAATATGCTCTAAGACCTTGGAAATTCCCAGGAGTCTGACCGGCATTTTCTTATTAGAAAATTACTATTTAATATTTAATTACCACAATTCGTAACAGACAGGTTTAAATACACAATGTGTAATAGATTTCGGACATCAAGTAAAGCGTAAGTAAAATATTATATTAAAAACTGTGAGAATATTGTAAAAGTTACATTTTTGTATTGCCATATTTACAAATTTATGATATAAGATATAAATAGTAGTTTCTAAACAATACACAAAGAAAGTAGAATAATCATACAAAAACGTTTTATAGCATTGTTATATAAAATAAAAATAACACGTTTGCAATATACTGAGTAATAAAATATATAACTACGCTCTATTCTCTTTATTCGGCATAAAACACAACAAGTGATAAGTAAAATCGTAGATCGCACAGAGGTTACCGCTTCACATTTCCCTTAAAACACTTTATCCTTTAATTAAATAATCCAAATCGTTAGTTTATAGTTTGAAACCTTTAACATTTTCAATAACAGCATAGATGATATTGAACTTTAAAATTATTACAATTTACAAATATTTTATAGGTCAAATTAAAAATAGTAAAGAACTGATTTTCAGACAATTGTAATAACATACGACTATATATCAGAAAAAACATATTTAATTATGCGATTTAATTTTAGCTAAAAAAGAAATGAAACTTTAAAAGGCAAAAAAATACGAAAAATCTTTCACTTAAATCCATTGGACAATAAAAAGTTGTCAATTTAAAATTCCCCAATAATTAAAAAAAAAGAAATCTATAATTAAAAAAAAACAATAAATAAATGATCAAACATTTTACAACTTTTAGCATAAAATGTCAAAACATATTATGAAACTATATGTAAAATTGTATCGATTAGACAATAAAATCTATTATGGGGACAAATGTCTAACTCCGATGCCAAGCTTCAATCCAAGAACAATTTAATTACCAGAGAAATGCGCTACCATTCAGCTATCAAGTCTTTAAGAAAATGACTGAAATTATGTGATTGTACTTTGAAAATCTAAATCTTAAAAATGGTCCAGTGTCTATAAACCTTAAATGTCGAGTGTTGCCTTTCGCCAACGTACCCAATTTAGTCTTCTAAAATATTATTAGAATAACTTACAAAATTCTAATGCCTAATCTAGCCAATAAAATGCTCTCTGAAAATATTATTTAATAATTTTTTAACACATAGATGGCATGACTAGTGCATTGTAAGAATAAATATAGATTTATTATTTGAATTTTTACTACATGTGCTTTTCGTTTTTTTTTTTTTTTTTTGGAAGCTAGCGAAATACGCTATTTCGTTCTACAGTGTCAAGTAAAATTCATTCCTTATTATAGTTTTTAAAATTCATGTGTGTTTAATATTATAAAATTTATCAAATAATTTTTTTTTTCGATTAAAGCCGAGTGTTTCTTATCATTAACAAACTGTATTTTAGCCGTAAACAGTACTTAAAAAATGATTTTTTAAGTACTTTTTTACCCATGATTTATTTAAGATACGAAAGCCGAAAAACATTTTTAAATTGATTTTTAAAAAATCAGGCATTTAAGGGAATGACGTATGCGTAACGCATACGTCATTTTGCGAATGGCAACACTTTGAAATTTAAAATAAAATTTTGGTTTTGCAATTTTCTCTACTGCAAATTTTTAAAATTTTAAACATCGGACATTTTAAATTTTTACACCGTCGTATAAGGAAAAAAATGCTCTTTTAAAAGCAATTTGTTTTAAAGCTGTATCTCAATTTATTTTTGAGATATTAGTTTTTTTGTAGATTTTAATATCATATTTCTTATCTTGGCAACAAAAGTACTTTTGTTTTATTCTATTAATTAATTAAAACAATATCAGACCTTTTTTCAAAATTTTATGATTTGTGGTGTGATCGGAGGTATTCAGCTCCAGTATGCAAAATTACAGGTCTCTAACTTATGCAATTCGAGGCATGAGACGGAACTATATGACGAACACACAGCTACACAGATGAATGAGAGGAATGGGTTTCGTCAAAACCGCTAAAACACCTACCACTTTATCGAGGCACATTTGTATTCGTTTTTCTTAAAAATCGCTAGGACTCAAATGATCTTGTAGATATTTTTTCATGTTAGCACTGTCGCTGTAAAACCACATGTTGTGCTTCGAAAGAATAAGAAATTACTCATTATAATGTTTTTTCTTTCACTTAAATGCTATTTAATGAAATGAAGATTGATCATTCTCTTATCGTCTGCTATAACATTTCTTAAACGAATAAAACCCACTTTCTAGTAAGTATTGTGATTTTTCTTTCTTTTTTTTCTTTTTTTGGAATTTACAGAAATTTTTCAGCGAATATCAGCGAGGTCATCAAAATTCTTTGTCAATAAAATAAACCTACACTGTAAAAAAAAAAAAATAATAACGTTCCATGTAAAATCCAGGAACGTTTCGCCTTTTCTCAGGTTTTCAGAATAATTTAGCTCTTTCCTGTGAAATTCTGGTTTTCTTATCTGAAACGTTCCTGAACAAAAGTAGGGGAAACAGCAAAACGCTGCGGCCGCCATTTATTATTTTTTTGCTATAATCCGTTGCTCGCGCGCGAGTGTCGAAAACGAACTCCTTAAATGAATGTAAAAAAAATCAATATGGAATGCAAATAAATCAATAAACGACATAATTCTTTACGTCTCTATTGTCGAGACAATTCAGATGAAAATACAATACCTCTGTGACATCGCTAAGAGGTTATCTCTCGTACTTGTCTGTGGAATGTTTAAGGAGCAGACCGTGTAAAAAAAATACACCTATTATTTGGATCTCCATTAACGAGTGGACCATCAAAAATGATTCTCACCGATTTTGATTAATTTAAAGTATGTTTTAGAGTTTTATCTCTAATTATTCTTGTGAAAGGATTTCTTCAAATGGGCCTTAGATTTTCAGAAATTAGATGTCGAGGTTTAGCATACGTTTCAAATACCCATTAGTTTGCAGCTCTCAACGTGTCTTTCGTGGTGTGGACGCAGAAGGCTCGCACGCCACCTGTACGGCCCGAGTTCGATGCTATCTCTTGACTTTTTTTTTTTCTTTTTTAATTAATTTTATATTTTAACACTTTATTACAATTTGATTTAAATTTGATATATATTTGACACTTTGAATTGCTGGAAATTTGATTTTTTTTTCGGAAAAATATACAATTACATTTAGGGGTTTTTTTTTTTCATGGAAATTTATATGTATTTTATCTAACTTCTAAACTAACATAATTACTGACGAAAATCTAAAATATTTTATGTCTAGAATTTTTTTCTAATTAATATTTACATTTATATATTTTTATATTTTAAGCAAAGTTCAGGAACAATATATCATATATATATTTACTTTATTGAATTTTAACTGAAAATTTATTTTTTCGTGTAAATTATAAATAATAATTTTGATGTCAATTTCAAAATATTTTTTCTTTATAACAAATAATGATAATAAAGCGAAAATTGTCAACTGGAAATGTAAAAATCGTCTGCGGATCCCGCATGCTGTGAAATGTCAGTAATGTTTTGCTGTCAACAGAAATATTCCTGGTATTTCGCAGGAAACTTACTGGCATTTCTGTAGAAAGTTTTTAACATATACAGTAAAGTTCCAGTCATTTTCAAGAAATGTTTCTTGGAAATAATGGGCAACTCAGCTGCCCATTTTTTTCCCAGGAACGTTGCGGAATTTTTTTTACAGTGTATACCGACCGGTACTTTCAACCAATCTAGATATGAATTCATATATAATTATTCAGAGGTATGAGCTCGGATTTTGTGAACGTCAAAAAACTGGCGCTCACGGTTACTGTTTGAAGTACAGAAACACGGAATTTTTCAATGGAAATGGCCTTTTTTCACGTCGCAAAATGTTCAGCGAATGTGAAATATCTAAAGAGCGTTGAAACGTTTTGTGTATCATAAAAATTGGACACGTTATGAACTCACAGAAAACAGCTCTGCGTATGACTAAAAAAAAAAAAAAAAAAAAAAAAAAAAAAAAAAAAAAAAAAAAAAAAAAAAAAAAAAAACACGATCTGGGCGCAAGGAGGTAAAACACTGATCACTGCACGCAACACAGATAGGGGAAAAGACGGATTTTCTTTCCATTACAAATTTTTTACATGGGTGCCATCACAGCACTGGAAATGTATGCGAGATTGCTAAGAGCCGAACTCAACATATGAATGAGGGATGTTTGTAATCTTACGTTTATGTAGCGTTTCGAATCCGGCAATGTTTGAAGTCTATACATTATAGGTTGTACACTATAGATTTGAGAAACCCGCAGAATGAGAAATCCACAGGAGTGATTTCAGTGGATCGCGTAGGCCACAGAAATGGGAAATATCGTGCGATGATGCGGTCGCCGAAATACTGTACCAAAACCATGCGAAGGGACTTCGCTAATGTTGAGGTCCACTATTTTGCATCCCAACGATGTCATTCAGTGCATTTCGCAGCAGCAATTCTGATGTGATGTAATTTTGCTATATGTCTGTACAGCGAGAGCCTGTCACAGAACAAGTTACAAACCCCGTTGGTGTTGCTTCCTCAAAGATTTACGGACGAGCACAATTATGTCTGAAATTCCGCACCACACAGTTAGTATAGATTCGTATAAGGGTACTGGTGTCACAGAGTGCGGATTCATGTATTACCAGTGCATGAACATTTTGGTGTTTTCGTTTCCAGTTAAGGTGGAATGTGCCTCATACGAACATAATATACGAAGAGGACAGTCGTTGTCGCCATCTTATCTGATAATAAAATTCATTTGCAGATTCCATACGTTGTTGATGACTAGAATCGCTGGTACTGCTATAGAAACGTGTAAATTACTGTGCGCATTAGCTTTAAGATCGTTGTTTTTGGTGTTGGTGTTATTTATGACGGACGATTATCTGCGCTATCTAGTCTGCGCAAACATGACTGAAATTAAGAATGTATTTTGACCCCTAAATATAAAAAATGGCAAAATGTCTTTACATTAATTTATTTAATTAAAATAATGTCACATCTTTTTTCAAAATTTTATGATTTGTCGTTTGATCAGAGGTATTCAACTATAAGTAAGCATAATTCCTGGCCTTACTTGAGAACGAACTCAGCGACGAACAGCCAGATAGACTGAGAAGTTAAACAGATGAAGGGGAAGCACTAAAAAGCAACTTAAAGAAAGGTGGTTCACCTACCTTTTTATCGTGACAAAGTTATAGGGGAGAGTAGCCTAATTTGGACCACTTCGCCTATTTTTAGGTGTAAGTCACTTAATTTTTGAAATATCTGAAAAATATTACTACACGGGGTCAATCAATTCATCCACTAACTAAATAAAACTTTAGATCATTTTCTTTTTGGAAATCTTAAATTTTATTTTAATTTGAAAAATTTGTCAAAAGTCGTCCAAATTCAGAAACTGGTCGCCTAAGTTGGACCACCAGTCTCCTAAATTGGACCAAATAAAATCAGGTTGTTTTAACGACTAGGTAAAATAACTAATTTTATTAAAAACAAAGTTTGCGGTTACTGAAACAATCAAACAAAATAACAGCAATGAAATATAATGAAATCAAATATCTGAAAATAAGTGTAATTGTTTTAAATCAAAATGTATTCAAAATATAAATCAAAGTTATCAGTAATTAAGAATAGAAATTATGAAACTAATTGCCAGTTACTTGAATATCATTTAAGGAGTGATGCAAAGCTTACACATGAATTTCGTTTATTGATATTTTTTTTTCCAGCGCACACAACTTGGAACCGTATTTTGCAATATGAATACTGAATCATTTCTGCTGTTTTATTTTCTTACAAATCAGTAAAAACCAATCATCACTATTTAGATTTTTCTTTTTAGATTCTGAATTATTAGACATTTTTTTTTTACAACAGAAGTTTTCTTTACATTATGATTGTAGTTCTCCCCTTTCATCATTTCCTTGAAAATTGCATTACGCCTATTTTTTAAAACTGGATGTTCCATTTGCTTTTATGCTGTGATAGCATCCTTTTAGTCGATTTTTTTGTGTTTTTTCATTTCAAGGTTTACTTTATATGGCAAAGATGTTAACACAACTGTTTTTTGGCTCCCTCTGTACTTTTTTAAAACTAAATTTAGCAAAGGATATAATATTTCTAATGATTTTTTGGCTTTTGGGGAGGATTTGTAGCCACAGCCTTATTGCAAGTCAATTTCTTCACAACTTACTGTCTCCTATATCTTTAACAGCTTTTGCTATCACTTGTTTTTTTTTTTTTTTTTTTTTTTTTTCCAGACAGCTTGTCCGTGTCTTTCTCAACATTTTTAACATTATATTATAAGTGTTTAGAAAATATGCTCTATTGAAAAATACGCTACTATTAGTTATACGGAAACATTATATATTCAACAGTATTGAATTCACCCCCCTCCACCCGGAAGGTTTGAGGTTTTATGAGTTTTAATGGCAAAAAAGTGTAATTTCACCCTCCAGAACTGTAAAAAGTCTGCCCTTCCTAGGGGAATCGCAAATATCCTCCAGGAAGAAAATGTTTGAATTCAACTCTGTAAACCAAATACGCCGTAGGAATAAAGTATTCAAAGAAAATAAATACAAATACATACAAGATAAAAGAAATTGCAAATAAAATTTATTGCATAAACATGTAAAAATATTTTTCTGTTTATATAGGCCTAAACTGTATAAAAAATTTTTATCCAGATATAACTCCCCCGCACCCCCCCCCCCAAAAAAAAAAAAATTCATGGAGATAGTAATCCATTATAAATTATATAAAAAAATTAAAAATAGCTTACAAAGTGTACCGTCCTCGAAATTCATTACTTAATTTTCAAAATTTATGATCGCATATCTGGTCCAATTTAAGCAACTTAAAATGGTCCAATTAGGGCAACTGCGCCATTTTATAAAACAGATAAATTCAAGACTAAGAACAAAAACGAAATCAAACAAAGCCGCGTGAGAAATATGCTCAATTAACAGATGAATTTATATATGTATATGAAAACATAACACATTACCTTAGTTTTAAAGTATTCACTTACGTTTAGTAGGAAAAAAGTAGATCAAAACACCTAACTTTAGGTTTTTTAAAATTGCCTGAAAACAACACGTGGTAGGCGGTTACTTCTTCTAATCGTGATTTACGTCATTCTGATGAGTAGGATTTCAGCGGTAGATGGCGTCTCTTCCTGTAATTAACGGCAGAATGGCAACGGTCCAATTAAAGCGATGGTCCAAATTAGGCTACTCTCCCCTATTCGATTTTTATAAAAGTCTCTAGGACTAAAATGATCTTGTAGATATTTTTCATGTTAAGCAATATCACTATAACACCACATGATGTGTTTCGAATGTACAAGTAATTACTCATTTATAAAAGCTTTTCCTTACTAGTGTCGTTTCCTCAATTAAATACGGCTGAGAACAATTGTACCTGCAATGCCGCTAAACCCAGTAACTTCAACGTTGTATAAAGTTACTGGTGCCACAGCGTTCATATTCGTGTGTTCCCCGTGCATGAACTTTTTCTGTGCTGACGTTGCGAGTTAAGGTGAAAAGTGCCTCGTCCTTCCATAATATGCGATTAGGTTAGCCGTTATCACCATCATACCGGATAAGGCATTTGCTTGCAAAGTCCATACGTTGTTCATGGACCCTGCATACAACATCTGGACGCGCTGTTACAGGTAAGGACACATGCAAAGTACAAAGCGTAGTAGCTTTATGACCAATATTTTAGCTATATTCGATACACAAGCTGCACTTCTTGCAGTTTGCTTGGGTCCTGAAGTGACTATATGATGCAATTCCAGAGCTGTGTCATCAAGAAAAGTTGTTCATCCTGATCGCGGTCTATCACAGGTGCAGCCAGTTTATTCCAATTTCTTTTCTAAATCACGCACAGCTTGCAGGGTACATGGACCACTTATTTGGTGATAGTTTAATAGTAAAGACGCAAGGCTTTCACGGCATACATCCCAGTTGTGTAATAGAGTTGTACCAATTCACTATGGACCTTCGCACGCAGAGTGAACTCGTCGGCATGTGCAAACTTTTGACTAAAGAACCAACATCTTCTCCCTCACTTTTTATATGTTTCCTACGCTGAATATCTGGCGAACAGCATTGAGTGATTATTCTCTCGCCTCTGTCGTATGCAAATTTCCTCCGTGTGCCCTGATCTTGTTTTATTTTTTAGTTCCCAGATCTATTTTTTGTGCATGCATATGCATAATGCGTCTTTCTTTTGTATACTTATTGCCTAGCCTTATTAGACTTCTGTTTTCACATATTTTACTTTCAAACACAGAACATTTTTATGTAAATTTTAAAATATCGTTAAATTATTCAGAATATTATGCAAAGATTGTAAAATTCAATAAATAATTTATGCTTATTTCATATGGAAGTTTACTTATTTTTTTTAAACGACGCGACGTGTCAGTGGACCGAAAATGACGATGAAGGCCGTATAGGATGTGTTTTATATTATTCATTTATGTCAATGCCACATAAACTGTCAAGTATATTCTGTCACTTGACGGGACCTAGACCGTTCTCTAAAAAAGTTATAAGCTAGTGGCCTTATTAAGAGCATGTTTTTTTAACCATAGAATGCTACCCTTTGAAAAACTTACAGGACTGATAACCATTCGTCTCCCAGACCAAATGTGGGGGCGGCGTTAAACCTTTACAGGGTGGGTTCCTTAAAAAAAGAACACCTAATTTTAATTCAAAAACTGACAAATGGCACTAAGAATATTTAATTAAAAATTTCCTTTTATAATGTACGTGAAAATAAGCAAGATTGTATTTTCTCATAAATTCGTTTATAAATCCTGGTGTCAGTCCATTATTTTACCAGTCTAAAAACAGAGTTACTCCGCGCCGGAAAGATTTGAACAAATTTTAAAAACTAATTAGAATAAAATTAATCTACTGGTAGATGAATTTATCACTCTCGATCTTCAAGTAATCAAGAAGGGATGATTTATTTATTTTCAAAGCAATCTTTAGATATATTACCTTGATGTTCAACACTTGTTAATCTGGAACACGTTAGACAAAAGTATCACGTCATTGTGCGCAAATTGAATGGCCAAAATATTTTTTTTTCTCTTTTTACATTTCGATTGTCCAGGTTATTGAATATTCATATCCAATTTAAAAAGTTCACTTATAATTGAAGAGCTAAGTGGAAGAAAATGTTAAGTAACAAAAATTACATTTCAGGAAATTTGAGGTGAAAGTTTTTGCTGTAAATTTTAATGATTTATTTTCTGTTTGATACCATGTGTTTAAAATATTAACAGGTATGGTACTAAACTCTCAGAAAAAATTATTCGTATTTAATTTTCGAATATTAAAAATTATTAAAATTATTGACATTATTAAATTTTAAAATATTAAATATTATTGAATAATCGCTTAAATCTTCAAGACTAAATAGTATCACAGTATTTTAGATTCACCATGTGATAGAATATCTCATAACGCTTTCATCCAAAAGATTTAAAAAAATAGAATATGTAGCATAACATGTTCATCCACTCAGCTCTTCTATTGTCCCTGTAGTTCAGAGCAAAATTAATATATTGAGTCTCTTCTTTATCTATGGAGCAAAAAGATCTTCACTTGACTTTAGCGCAAAAGTTTTTCCAAATAATGCTTTTTCGGATTTTTGAGCCATCTTATGTACTTATGTAACATGTGCGTTCGCTAAACAAACCTTTATCATACCATAAAATACACAAATCGGCCATCGGCGTGTTTTTCTACTACATGACATGTTACTACACATCTTATACAATGTGTCTGTGTCTTCCTTTATGGAATTATAAAATTCTATCATTTTGGGTTTTCTATTTATGGATTAACGTTTGGATTTTCATAAAAATTAGACAGATAAATAACCTACTTATCAATATTTGTATAATAGAATAATGATAGTTTTGTCCTTGTGACATGACTAGAAAAAATTCGGAATATTTCCAAACCATTCACTTTTATTTGATCCACATCGGTTTTCAGATTTAGCTTCAAAATTTGACTTCATATTTGTATCCTGCTGTCTTTGTTTTTCAAGCATTATCTTTACTTTACTTTTATTATCAAAAGATAATAAATCATTTTCATCCCTATTGCTATCTGCGATTTCATCATTTTCAACTTCAATAAAATCTTCATTTTCTGATTTATCCCCAGAAATAGAATTTACGTCATCACTTAGTTATTTTAATAGCTCGTTCCCGGATAGCCTAAAGTCTACCCCCAAAAATTTCTATGATAAAACTTTTTGACATGTTACGGTGGTACAGGAAAAAAAAAACTAAGTCAGATTTTCAAATGCAAAAGTTACTGCGAACCATTCGTCTACGAGACAAATATTGTTCTGAAAACGCTACGTGAACAAATATTTCGGGAAGAAGGAATATCCTGAAGTGTAGTGGCCAATGTCAATTGAAGGTACCGCGCGGCACGACCCATTTCCTGTTTTGGGAGAGGCAGGTCAAGGTTATATGTTATGTGTTTCGTAAAAGAGACGAATGGTTATCATTCTAGGGTTAAATATGTCTAGTTCAAAATTACCTTCAAATACTGCATTGTCCAGCTTGCTTTATTTGATCGAAGTAATTTATTTTAAAAGAGTGGGACACATATTTTGAAAACATAACAAGAAAAATGCTCATAAAATTTCTACACTTGTGTATTGCGGGCGAATTATGAAACCAATGTATAAATAATGAAGACCGATTTGATTACGGAAATTCTTTAGTATTTAATATAGTACTCCTCAATTAGTAACATAGCTATATGGGATATTTTTATTTCGAATTCAATCAAGTTACCTCTGAATGTATATACAAATATTTAATAGCCACAAAAAGTTTAAGAAATAAATTTTATTCTGAAATATTGTGATAATAAAACATTTTCAGCTACCTCACGAAAATTAAAAAGAAGAATATTTATCCCTAACTATTACGTTCATCTGGGAATCCTAGTTTTACAATTATATTCTGTTTCCAAAATACTAAAAGGAAGTTTATGTTTATTTTATGGCGGTAATAAAATAAATTGCGATCAGAAAAAATGGTCACATGGTTTAACCCACACTTTTCAGAAAATCAATTCTTTATTAGCAAAACTTTAAATTGAGAATCACAGCAATCTTATTTATTAAATAACGTTGTGAATTCTAATGACCGATTCAAGTGCATGTATTTGCAAGAAACCTTTTTCGTTGTTGTATGGAAATTTTGACAGAGTAAAATACATTGTTATATTCTGAATGGATTTTGATTCGTATTGTTTTCTTACTGAGAAATCCAGTTTTTATAAATTTTCTAAAATAAGTCTGATATACTTTTCTCTTTATGAGAAAATGGAAAAAATAGATATTCTGAAAAATTTTTTAAACATGAAATTATATAATAATAAAATCAATTTAATTTCCTTATGTCCATAAAAATGGGCAAAATATTCTCGATTAAATATTTCTGTTAATCCTGTATCTTACAAACAGAACTGAAATTCGTTTATAGTTTACGATAATAATAAATGACATTACGACGAGAACAAAATATTTCATTGTTCTAACATGGCATTTCATCATACACTCAAATTTCGTTGTTTCATAGGGAAACGAATAAAGAGAAGAGATTAATACATTCTTCATGTATGGATAGGGCAATAAATTCCTAAAATGCTTCAAATTGATCGTTGAATATTTATAACTGCAGAGCGGTATTAATTGACTTTATTTCATTTCCTTTTAAATATTTTATTTCATTTTAATAAAGTAACTTTTAGTTTAATATATTTATATACACACGATTGTATTATATCAATTGACATATTAATGTTCATAATTTTTAAACAAAAATATCGGAAACTTGTGTTTAAAAAAACCTAATAATATAATTGTTAATTCATATTGAAAGGAGAAGATTATTTTAAAATACAATGTTATATTCTGAATGGATTTTGATTCGTATTGTTTTCTTACTGAGAAATCCAGTTTTTATAAATTTCCTAAAATAAGTCTGATATATTTTTCTCGCTATGAGAAAATGGAAAAAATAAATATTCTGAAATGTTTTTAAAATATGAAATTATGTAATAATAAAATCAATTTAATTTCCTTATGTCCATAAAAATGAGCAAAATATTCTCGATTAAATATTTCTGTTAATCCTGTATCTTACAAACAGAACTGAAATTCGTTTATAGTTTACGATAATAATAAATGACATTACGACGAGAACAAAATATTTCATTGTTCTAACATGGCATTTCATCATACACTCAAATTTCGTTGTTTCATAGGGAAACGAATAAAGAGAAGAGATTAATACATTCTTCATGTATGGATAGGGCAATAAATTCCTAAAATGCTTCAAATTGATCGTTGAATATTTATAACTGCAGAGCGGTATTAATTGACTTTATTTCATTTCCTTTTAAATATTTTATTTCATTTTAATAAAGTAACTTTTAGTTTAATATATTTATATACACACGATTGTATTATATCAATTGACATATTAATGTTCATAATTTTTAAACAAAAATATCGGAAACTTGTGTTTAAAAAAACCTAATAATATAATTGTTAATTCATATTGAAAGGAGAAGATTATTTTAAAATACAATGTTATATTCTGAATGGATTTTGATTCGTATTGTTTTCTTACTGAGAAATCCAGTTTTTATAAATTTCCTAAAATAAGTCTGATATATTTTTCTCGCTATGAGAAAATGGAAAAAATAAATATTCTGAAATGTTTTTAAAATATGAAATTATGTAATAATAAAATCAATTTAATTTCCTTATGTCCATAAAAATGAGCAAAATATTCTCGATTAAATATTTCTGTTAATCCTGTATCTTACAAACAGAACTGAAATTCGTTTATAGTTTACGATAATAATAAATGACATTACGACGAGAACAAAATATTTCATTGTTCTAACATGGCATTTCATCATACACTCAAATTTCGTTGTTTCATAGGGAAACGAATAAAGAGAAGAGATTAATACATTCTTCATGTATGGATAGGGCAATAAATTCCTAAAATGCTTCAAATTGATCGTTGAATATTTATAACTGCAGAGCGGTATTAATTGACTTTATTTCATTTCCTTTTAAATATTTTATTTCATTTTAATAAAGTAACTTTTAGTTTAATATATTTATATACACACGATTGTATTATATCAATTGACATATTAATGTTCATAATTTTTAAACAAAAATATCGGAAACTTGTGTTTAAAAAAACCTAATAATATAATTGTTAATTCATATTGAAAGGAGAAGATTATTTTAAAATACAATGTTATATTCTGAATGGATTTTGATTCGTATTGTTTTCTTACTGAGAAATCCAGTTTTTATAAATTTCCTAAAATAAGTCTGATATATTTTTCTCGCTATGAGAAAATGGAAAAAATAAATATTCTGAAATGTTTTTAAAATATGAAATTATGTAATAATAAAATCAATTTAATTTCCTTATGTCCATAAAAATGAGCAAAATATTCTCGATTAAATATTTCTGTTAATCCTGTATCTTACAAACAGAACTGAAATTCGTTTATAGTTTACGATAATAATAAATGACATTACGACGAGAACAAAATATTTCATTGTTCTAACATGGCATTTCATCATACACTCAAATTTCGTTGTTTCATAGGGAAACGAATAAAGAGAAGAGATTAATACATTCTTCATGTATGGATAGGGCAATAAATTCCTAAAATGCTTCAAATTGATCGTTGAATATTTATAACTGCAGAGCGGTATTAATTGACTTTATTTCATTTCCTTTTAAATATTTTATTTCATTTTAATAAAGTAACTTTTAGTTTAATATATTTATATACACACGATTGTATTATATCAATTGACATATTAATGTTCATAATTTTTAAACAAAAATATCGGAAACTTGTGTTTAAAAAAACCTAATAATATAATTGTTAATTCATATTGAAAGGAGAAGATTATTTTAAAATACAATGTTATATTCTGAATGGATTTTGATTCGTATTGTTTTCTTACTGAGAAATCCAGTTTTTATAAATTTCCTAAAATAAGTCTGATATATTTTTCTCGCTATGAGAAAATGGAAAAAATAAATATTCTGAAATGTTTTTAAAATATGAAATTATGTAATAATAAAATCAATTTAATTTCCTTATGTCCATAAAAATGAGCAAAATATTCTCGATTAAATATTTCTGTTAATCCTGTATCTTACAAACAGAACTGAAATTCGTTTATAGTTTACGATAATAATAAATGACATTACGACGAGAACAAAATATTTCATTGTTCTAACATGGCATTTCATCATACACTCAAATTTCGTTGTTTCATAGGGAAACGAATAAAGAGAAGAGATTAATACATTCTTCATGTATGGATAGGGCAATAAATTCCTAAAATGCTTCAAATTGATCGTTGAATATTTATAACTGCAGAGCGGTATTAATTGACTTTATTTCATTTCCTTTTAAATATTTTATTTCATTTTAATAAAGTAACTTTTAGTTTAATATATTTATATACACACGATTGTATTATATCAATTGACATATTAATGTTCATAATTTTTAAACAAAAATATCGGAAACTTGTGTTTAAAAAAACCTAATAATATAATTGTTAATTCATATTGAAAGGAGAAGATTATTTTAAAATACAATGTTATATTCTGAATGGATTTTGATTCGTATTGTTTTCTTACTGAGAAATCCAGTTTTTATAAATTTCCTAAAATAAGTCTGATATATTTTTCTCGCTATGAGAAAATGGAAAAAATAAATATTCTGAAATGTTTTTAAAATATGAAATTATGTAATAATAAAATCAATTTAATTTCCTTATGTCCATAAAAATGAGCAAAATATTCTCGATTAAATATTTCTGTTAATCCTGTATCTTACAAACAGAACTGAAATTCGTTTATAGTTTACGATAATAATAAATGACATTACGACGAGAACAAAATATTTCATTGTTCTAACATGGCATTTCATCATACACTCAAATTTCGTTGTTTCATAGGGAAACGAATAAAGAGAAGAGATTAATACATTCTTCATGTATGGATAGGGCAATAAATTCCTAAAATGCTTCAAATTGATCGTTGAATATTTATAACTGCAGAGCGGTATTAATTGACTTTATTTCATTTCCTTTTAAATATTTTATTTCATTTTAATAAAGTAACTTTTAGTTTAATATATTTATATACACACGATTGTATTATATCAATTGACATATTAATGTTCATAATTTTTAAACAAAAATATCGGAAACTTGTGTTTAAAAAAACCTAATAATATAATTGTTAATTCATATTGAAAGGAGAAGATTATTTTAAAATACAATGTTATATTCTGAATGGATTTTGATTCGTATTGTTTTCTTACTGAGAAATCCAGTTTTTATAAATTTCCTAAAATAAGTCTGATATATTTTTCTCGCTATGAGAAAATGGAAAAAATAAATATTCTGAAATGTTTTTAAAATATGAAATTATGTAATAATAAAATCAATTTAATTTCCTTATGTCCATAAAAATGAGCAAAATATTCTCGATTAAATATTTCTGTTAATCCTGTATCTTACAAACAGAACTGAAATTCGTTTATAGTTTACGATAATAATAAATGACATTACGACGAGAACAAAATATTTCATTGTTCTAACATGGCATTTCATCATACACTCAAATTTCGTTGTTTCATAGGGAAACGAATAAAGAGAAGAGATTAATACATTCTTCATGTATGGATAGGGCAATAAATTCCTAAAATGCTTCAAATTGATCGTTGAATATTTATAACTGCAGAGCGGTATTAATTGACTTTATTTCATTTCCTTTTAAATATTTTATTTCATTTTAATAAAGTAACTTTTAGTTTAATATATTTATATACACACGATTGTATTATATCAATTGACATATTAATGTTCATAATTTTTAAACAAAAATATCGGAAACTTGTGTTTAAAAAAACCTAATAATATAATTGTTAATTCATATTGAAAGGAGAAGATTATTTTAAAATACAATGTTATATTCTGAATGGATTTTGATTCGTATTGTTTTCTTACTGAGAAATCCAGTTTTTATAAATTTCCTAAAATAAGTCTGATATATTTTTCTCGCTATGAGAAAATGGAAAAAATAAATATTCTGAAATGTTTTTAAAATATGAAATTATGTAATAATAAAATCAATTTAATTTCCTTATGTCCATAAAAATGAGCAAAATATTCTCGATTAAATATTTCTGTTAATCCTGTATCTTACAAACAGAACTGAAATTCGTTTATAGTTTACGATAATAATAAATGACATTACGACGAGAACAAAATATTTCATTGTTCTAACATGGCATTTCATCATACACTCAAATTTCGTTGTTTCATAGGGAAACGAATAAAGAGAAGAGATTAATACATTCTTCATGTATGGATAGGGCAATAAATTCCTAAAATGCTTCAAATTGATCGTTGAATATTTATAACTGCAGAGCGGTATTAATTGACTTTATTTCATTTCCTTTTAAATATTTTATTTCATTTTAATAAAGTAACTTTTAGTTTAATATATTTATATACACACGATTGTATTATATCAATTGACATATTAATGTTCATAATTTTTAAACAAAAATATCGGAAACTTGTGTTTAAAAAAACCTAATAATATAATTGTTAATTCATATTGAAAGGAGAAGATTATTTTAAAATACAATGTTATATTCTGAATGGATTTTGATTCGTATTGTTTTCTTACTGAGAAATCCAGTTTTTATAAATTTCCTAAAATAAGTCTGATATATTTTTCTCGCTATGAGAAAATGGAAAAAATAAATATTCTGAAATGTTTTTAAAATATGAAATTATGTAATAATAAAATCAATTTAATTTCCTTATGTCCATAAAAATGAGCAAAATATTCTCGATTAAATATTTCTGTTAATCCTGTATCTTACAAACAGAACTGAAATTCGTTTATAGTTTACGATAATAATAAATGACATTACGACGAGAACAAAATATTTCATTGTTCTAACATGGCATTTCATCATACACTCAAATTTCGTTGTTTCATAGGGAAACGAATAAAGAGAAGAGATTAATACATTCTTCATGTATGGATAGGGCAATAAATTCCTAAAATGCTTCAAATTGATCGTTGAATATTTATAACTGCAGAGCGGTATTAATTGACTTTATTTCATTTCCTTTTAAATATTTTATTTCATTTTAATAAAGTAACTTTTAGTTTAATATATTTATATACACACGATTGTATTATATCAATTGACATATTAATGTTCATAATTTTTAAACAAAAATATCGGAAACTTGTGTTTAAAAAAACCTAATAATATAATTGTTAATTCATATTGAAAGGAGAAGATTATTTTAAAATACAATGTTATATTCTGAATGGATTTTGATTCGTATTGTTTTCTTACTGAGAAATCCAGTTTTTATAAATTTCCTAAAATAAGTCTGATATATTTTTCTCGCTATGAGAAAATGGAAAAAATAAATATTCTGAAATGTTTTTAAAATATGAAATTATGTAATAATAAAATCAATTTAATTTCCTTATGTCCATAAAAATGAGCAAAATATTCTCGATTAAATATTTCTGTTAATCCTGTATCTTACAAACAGAACTGAAATTCGTTTATAGTTTACGATAATAATAAATGACATTACGACGAGAACAAAATATTTCATTGTTCTAACATGGCATTTCATCATACACTCAAATTTCGTTGTTTCATAGGGAAACGAATAAAGAGAAGAGATTAATACATTCTTCATGTATGGATAGGGCAATAAATTCCTAAAATGCTTCAAATTGATCGTTGAATATTTATAACTGCAGAGCGGTATTAATTGACTTTATTTCATTTCCTTTTAAATATTTTATTTCATTTTAATAAAGTAACTTTTAGTTTAATATATTTATATACACACGATTGTATTATATCAATTGACATATTAATGTTCATAATTTTTAAACAAAAATATCGGAAACTTGTGTTTAAAAAAACCTAATAATATAATTGTTAATTCATATTGAAAGGAGAAGATTATTTTAAAATACAATGTTATATTCTGAATGGATTTTGATTCGTATTGTTTTCTTACTGAGAAATCCAGTTTTTATAAATTTCCTAAAATAAGTCTGATATATTTTTCTCGCTATGAGAAAATGGAAAAAATAAATATTCTGAAATGTTTTTAAAATATGAAATTATGTAATAATAAAATCAATTTAATTTCCTTATGTCCATAAAAATGAGCAAAATATTCTCGATTAAATATTTCTGTTAATCCTGTATCTTACAAACAGAACTGAAATTCGTTTATAGTTTACGATAATAATAAATGACATTACGACGAGAACAAAATATTTCATTGTTCTAACATGGCATTTCATCATACACTCAAATTTCGTTGTTTCATAGGGAAACGAATAAAGAGAAGAGATTAATACATTCTTCATGTATGGATAGGGCAATAAATTCCTAAAATGCTTCAAATTGATCGTTGAATATTTATAACTGCAGAGCGGTATTAATTGACTTTATTTCATTTCCTTTTAAATATTTTATTTCATTTTAATAAAGTAACTTTTAGTTTAATATATTTATATACACACGATTGTATTATATCAATTGACATATTAATGTTCATAATTTTTAAACAAAAATATCGGAAACTTGTGTTTAAAAAAACCTAATAATATAATTGTTAATTCATATTGAAAGGAGAAGATTATTTTAAAATACAATGTTATATTCTGAATGGATTTTGATTCGTATTGTTTTCTTACTGAGAAATCCAGTTTTTATAAATTTCCTAAAATAAGTCTGATATATTTTTCTCGCTATGAGAAAATGGAAAAAATAAATATTCTGAAATGTTTTTAAAATATGAAATTATGTAATAATAAAATCAATTTAATTTCCTTATGTCCATAAAAATGAGCAAAATATTCTCGATTAAATATTTCTGTTAATCCTGTATCTTACAAACAGAACTGAAATTCGTTTATAGTTTACGATAATAATAAATGACATTACGACGAGAACAAAATATTTCATTGTTCTAACATGGCATTTCATCATACACTCAAATTTCGTTGTTTCATAGGGAAACGAATAAAGAGAAGAGATTAATACATTCTTCATGTATGGATAGGGCAATAAATTCCTAAAATGCTTCAAATTGATCGTTGAATATTTATAACTGCAGAGCGGTATTAATTGACTTTATTTCATTTCCTTTTAAATATTTTATTTCATTTTAATAAAGTAACTTTTAGTTTAATATATTTATATACACACGATTGTATTATATCAATTGACATATTAATGTTCATAATTTTTAAACAAAAATATCGGAAACTTGTGTTTAAAAAAACCTAATAATATAATTGTTAATTCATATTGAAAGGAGAAGATTATTTTAAAATACAATGTTATATTCTGAATGGATTTTGATTCGTATTGTTTTCTTACTGAGAAATCCAGTTTTTATAAATTTCCTAAAATAAGTCTGATATATTTTTCTCGCTATGAGAAAATGGAAAAAATAAATATTCTGAAATGTTTTTAAAATATGAAATTATGTAATAATAAAATCAATTTAATTTCCTTATGTCCATAAAAATGAGCAAAATATTCTCGATTAAATATTTCTGTTAATCCTGTATCTTACAAACAGAACTGAAATTCGTTTATAGTTTACGATAATAATAAATGACATTACGACGAGAACAAAATATTTCATTGTTCTAACATGGCATTTCATCATACACTCAAATTTCGTTGTTTCATAGGGAAACGAATAAAGAGAAGAGATTAATACATTCTTCATGTATGGATAGGGCAATAAATTCCTAAAATGCTTCAAATTGATCGTTGAATATTTATAACTGCAGAGCGGTATTAATTGACTTTATTTCATTTCCTTTTAAATATTTTATTTCATTTTAATAAAGTAACTTTTAGTTTAATATATTTATATACACACGATTGTATTATATCAATTGACATATTAATGTTCATAATTTTTAAACAAAAATATCGGAAACTTGTGTTTAAAAAAACCTAATAATATAATTGTTAATTCATATTGAAAGGAGAAGATTATTTTAAAATACAATGTTATATTCTGAATGGATTTTGATTCGTATTGTTTTCTTACTGAGAAATCCAGTTTTTATAAATTTCCTAAAATAAGTCTGATATATTTTTCTCGCTATGAGAAAATGGAAAAAATAAATATTCTGAAATGTTTTTAAAATATGAAATTATGTAATAATAAAATCAATTTAATTTCCTTATGTCCATAAAAATGAGCAAAATATTCTCGATTAAATATTTCTGTTAATCCTGTATCTTACAAACAGAACTGAAATTCGTTTATAGTTTACGATAATAATAAATGACATTACGACGAGAACAAAATATTTCATTGTTCTAACATGGCATTTCATCATACACTCAAATTTCGTTGTTTCATAGGGAAACGAATAAAGAGAAGAGATTAATACATTCTTCATGTATGGATAGGGCAATAAATTCCTAAAATGCTTCAAATTGATCGTTGAATATTTATAACTGCAGAGCGGTATTAATTGACTTTATTTCATTTCCTTTTAAATATTTTATTTCATTTTAATAAAGTAACTTTTAGTTTAATATATTTATATACACACGATTGTATTATATCAATTGACATATTAATGTTCATAATTTTTAAACAAAAATATCGGAAACTTGTGTTTAAAAAAACCTAATAATATAATTGTTAATTCATATTGAAAGGAGAAGATTATTTTAAAATACAATGTTATATTCTGAATGGATTTTGATTCGTATTGTTTTCTTACTGAGAAATCCAGTTTTTATAAATTTCCTAAAATAAGTCTGATATATTTTTCTCGCTATGAGAAAATGGAAAAAATAAATATTCTGAAATGTTTTTAAAATATGAAATTATGTAATAATAAAATCAATTTAATTTCCTTATGTCCATAAAAATGAGCAAAATATTCTCGATTAAATATTTCTGTTAATCCTGTATCTTACAAACAGAACTGAAATTCGTTTATAGTTTACGATAATAATAAATGACATTACGACGAGAACAAAATATTTCATTGTTCTAACATGGCATTTCATCATACACTCAAATTTCGTTGTTTCATAGGGAAACGAATAAAGAGAAGAGATTAATACATTCTTCATGTATGGATAGGGCAATAAATTCCTAAAATGCTTCAAATTGATCGTTGAATATTTATAACTGCAGAGCGGTATTAATTGACTTTATTTCATTTCCTTTTAAATATTTTATTTCATTTTAATAAAGTAACTTTTAGTTTAATATATTTATATACACACGATTGTATTATATCAATTGACATATTAATGTTCATAATTTTTAAACAAAAATATCGGAAACTTGTGTTTAAAAAAACCTAATAATATAATTGTTAATTCATATTGAAAGGAGAAGATTATTTTAAAATACAATGTTATATTCTGAATGGATTTTGATTCGTATTGTTTTCTTACTGAGAAATCCAGTTTTTATAAATTTCCTAAAATAAGTCTGATATATTTTTCTCGCTATGAGAAAATGGAAAAA
Source organism: Maratus speciosus (assembly GCA_963932465.1). Lineage (NCBI taxonomy): Eukaryota > Metazoa > Arthropoda > Arachnida > Araneae > Salticidae > Maratus > Maratus speciosus. Next base: position 109,905,722 of record OZ010800.1, read on the forward strand.
ATAAATATTCTGAAATGTTTTTAAAATATGAAATTATGTAATAATAAAATCAATTTAATTTCCTTATGTCCATAAAAATGAGCAAAATATTCTCGATTAAATATTTCTGTTAATCCTGTATCTTACAAACAGAACTGAAATTCGTTTATAGTTTACGATAATAATAAATGACATTACGACGAGAACAAAATATTTCATTGTTCTAACATGGCATTTCATCATACACTCAAATTTCGTTGTTTCATAGGGAAACGAATAAAGAGAAGAGATTAATACATTCTTCATGTATGGATAGGGCAATAAATTCCTAAAATGCTTCAAATTGATCGTTGAATATTTATAACTGCAGAGCGGTATTAATTGACTTTATTTCATTTCCTTTTAAATATTTTATTTCATTTTAATAAAGTAACTTTTAGTTTAATATATTTATATACACACGATTGTATTATATCAATTGACATATTAATGTTCATAATTTTTAAACAAAAATATCGGAAACTTGTGTTTAAAAAAACCTAATAATATAATTGTTAATTCATATTGAAAGGAGAAGATTATTTTAAAATACAATGTTATATTCTGAATGGATTTTGATTCGTATTGTTTTCTTACTGAGAAATCCAGTTTTTATAAATTTCCTAAAATAAGTCTGATATATTTTTCTCGCTATGAGAAAATGGAAAAAATAAATATTCTGAAATGTTTTTAAAATATGAAATTATGTAATAATAAAATCAATTTAATTTCCTTATGTCCATAAAAATGAGCAAAATATTCTCGATTAAATATTTCTGTTAATCCTGTATCTTACAAACAGAACTGAAATTCGTTTATAGTTTACGATAATAATAAATGACATTACGACGAGAACAAAATATTTCATTGTTCTAACATGGCATTTCATCATACACTCAAATTTCGTTGTTTCATAGGGAAACGAATAAAGAGAAGAGATTAATACATTCTTCATGTATGGATAGGGCAATAAATTCCTAAAATGCTTCAAATTGATCGTTGAATATTTATAACTGCAGAGCGGTATTAATTGACTTTATTTCATTTCCTTTTAAATATTTTATTTCATTTTAATAAAGTAACTTTTAGTTTAATATATTTATATACACACGATTGTATTATATCAATTGACATATTAATGTTCATAATTTTTAAACAAAAATATCGGAAACTTGTGTTTAAAAAAACCTAATAATATAATTGTTAATTCATATTGAAAGGAGAAGATTATTTTAAAATACAATGTTATATTCTGAATGGATTTTGATTCGTATTGTTTTCTTACTGAGAAATCCAGTTTTTATAAATTTCCTAAAATAAGTCTGATATATTTTTCTCGCTATGAGAAAATGGAAAAAATAAATATTCTGAAATGTTTTTAAAATATGAAATTATGTAATAATAAAATCAATTTAATTTCCTTATGTCCATAAAAATGAGCAAAATATTCTCGATTAAATATTTCTGTTAATCCTGTATCTTACAAACAGAACTGAAATTCGTTTATAGTTTACGATAATAATAAATGACATTACGACGAGAACAAAATATTTCATTGTTCTAACATGGCATTTCATCATACACTCAAATTTCGTTGTTTCATAGGGAAACGAATAAAGAGAAGAGATTAATACATTCTTCTTGTATGTATAGGGCAATAAACTCCTAAAATGCTTCAAATTGATCGTTGAATATTTATAACTGCAGAACGGTATTAATTGACTTTATTTCATTCCCTTTTAAATATTTTATTTCATTTTAATAAAGTAACTTTTAGTTTAATATATTTATATACACACGATTGTATTATATCAATTGACATAATACAATCATAATTCATAATTTTTAATCAAAAATCATGGAAACTTGTGTTAAAAAAAAAAAAAAAAAAAAAAAAAAAAAAAAAAAAAAAAAGTTTCAGTGAATAAATTTCCAGCCATTTATGATGTTAATATTATATTATTATGCTTATTTTACTATTCATAGAGTATGTTCGTGGGACTATAACTGATTAGCGGTGTATTTTTTCCCAAACGATTTTGCGACAACTCTATATTTTGAATAATTTCCTTAATAATAATAATTTCCTTTGAATATTTCCTGTGAAGCTTATTCTGGAATATATTTTTGCAGGATAGTTTTATTTAATATTTCTGTTAAAAAAAACGAGCAATGTAAAGTCATTTTTGACTCAAAAGAAATACATCATAATTGCATTTTGCCTCTTATTTTTTTCTAGATTCTGTTATTTTAACTCATGTTAGAAATCTGAATATATCTATATATCATAAAGCAATTTTACTATGTGGAAATAAGATGATGGTGGTAGGTTATAAATATCCATTAAAAGTTCTAAATTTCTAGTATCATTGACATTGTATATTTAGGTTTTATACAATTGTATATTACAAATTGAAATGCACACTTTTCATTCTTGAATAATATGCAATGTCTCCAGCGTACATTTTAATATTTCGATACTTGCTGGACAGAAAATAATATTCTTGTACGCGTATATTTTAAAGAAAAGTATTTTTCTGACAAACGAAAATTTTTTATTATTATTCAGTTTATTAATATTCTCTTATGAAACAGACAAGATGCAATAGGAATAAGGAAACAACTTATAATAATTACTTACCTGGAAATGAAAAAAGAAACATAAGCTGTTTTTATAGATATTATATATAAGTAAGACAGCTGGAAAATTCTTTAACTTGAAATTAAATGGCATTCAAATGAAAATGGCATATATTTCAATATGCAATATTGAATATATCTCTTAATTATACATTTACAGAAAACACATTTTTAATTTTATGTTAGAGAATTTCGCTGCAAGTTGTCATTGTTGAATTCCATCATATATGGTAATCAGATAATGAACATATTAGTTTGATTTTACAAACAATGTGAAACGAAAGAACAGCAGTTTAAAACACGAGTAATTGCTTAATATATTAATAACCTTGAAGTATGAGAAAAAAAATCTTATTGACTGTTCTACCTAATATCTTATTTTGGTTTGAATGAAATAGAAAATTTCCCTGACATGTAAATTTAAATAGAAATACTTTAGTTGTGTTCCGTTAATAGTTATAAAAGAGGACTGTCTGTAAATCAGCATACATTATGTACTTCCAAAAAAAAAAATTCTACTGATATACCGTCTGTTAAATCCATGTTAATCATGAGTTAAAAGCACATTAAACATCAGTTAAAGCATGTTAAACATCAGTTAAGTCACGTTTTCAGACACATATTACGGTATGAATTTAAAAAATTTATATTATTTTATTTAATTTCTGCATTTATCCAATTCGATTAAAACAGGTAGTATGATAATGAAGCAGATTAATGCGGGGAAACTGACGTAATTGGTAAGAAATCTGATAAAAGTTAAAATCAGTGATGGACAAAACAAACTTTCAAAGGTAAACACATAGAATATAATATAATAATCCTTCTATAGGGAGACTAGGGAGGATTGACCCACTTTTTACAAAATGATTTTTTATTTTTTAAATACCAAACGTAGAATAAAGTTTTATATATCATTTTATTCGATATATAACCACTTATCAAAATAAAATTGCTACATTACTGTAATGCATAAGAAACTTGGTGGATTTTAATCATGCGAAAATAATGGATCAAGGCTCCCCACATGTGGGAGAGTTGACTCACTATATGGGAGGCTTGACCCACTTTGTTTTATATTTAAATATTTCTGAAGAGAAATAGAATCAGTTTTAAAAAAGCAAAATAACTTTATGCTACATGCTTTAATTATTAAAAAAAAAACATATTTTTGAAAAAAATTATGCTTAAACAAACCTGTTTAGACACAATTGTAGTCAGAGGGGAAAAATTTTGTTTCAAACAGGATTTTGTCTGAGCAGGTATAATTGTACAGCAGGAAAAATGAAATTTTAACATTTAAAACAAAATTCCGCTAGAGCCAGGTTCCGTTTTTATAGGGTTTCATGCATTATTATGTCCAGGATTTAGTAGCTACTGTCCCACTTTTTTTTTATCTCTTTGTCCTACTTTTTGTGACATTCGACATGACAACTCTATTTGTCCCATAGTTTAGCTTCATCTGACTCTATTCATCATGTTTAAATTTGTCTATATACCTTCCTAATTCTTTTCGATCAATACTATGTCCTTTTGCAGCCGCATGATTACTTTGCTTATCATTAACATATTTTAACCCTCTAAGGGGCAAAGTACTTTCAGTACTAAAATGTTGAAATAAGTGACTGGAACCGGAATACACAAAATATTTATTTGGAAATAGGAAAAAGGATAGATTTCGCACACATATTAAATAGAAAATATTGTAACAAAATTCTGGTTCCATTGTGGTGTTTGGGAATTAAAATTAAGCGGTTTCATAAACATATCACTGCCCCTGAAACGGTTAATACTGCTGCTTTAAAACTTTCTAGTCTTTTACACTGCTTGTATCTACCTATTGTAAGTAATATTTAAACGGAAAAAGTTCGTATAAACTTTCTCACTTATATTTCATTAATATTTTTCGTGCATTGGATACCATACTTTTCACATCTTTCTTTAACACTAGAACCGCCGTTAGGGGTCATTTTGACCCCTGCCAAAATTGATAGTAGTCGATTCGAACCAGAAATTTTTTCTTAAGAGATGTTATATGTTTGCAGTACAAAAACAGGCTAATTAAATATGTTAAATAGTTTTAAATAATAATTCTGGTGTGAAACACCTATTTATAAAAATTGAGTAAAATAGCTTGCGGTATAAGGGTTAATCAGTTTTAAAGGTTTTCTTTTCAATTACCCAATTTTACTGTAGCTTTTCAGAATGAATTTACATTCATTTTTATATAAAAGCATTAATCTTTCATTATGCACAGTGTATAATAGAAATATTTCCAAAAATCCCTAAATTAACACATTGACGATAGGCAATTTTTATTAAATCTGTATTTTAAAACAGTAGAAGCTACTCTTTGTCCTGAAAGCCTTTGTAAATTCGTGCTCTAGATAGGTTTCCCAAGTTTATTCATCTGTAAATATCTTTCAGTGTACGAATTTATTATAAAATGTCCTACAATCTATAAAAAGATGGACAACATGATATTAATGCCTTCTTTGTAAGGTAGAAGCCACGCCCTTAGTCAATGATGTTTTTTGAATGATAACGAGAATTCTCGTTTCCCGTCGTTAATGTGTTAAAGCGAGAATTGAATATCTGGTCAATTCTCCTTCACATTGACTGGGTCAAGCCTGCCCACATAGCCCTTTTCTAAAGAATAGCACATTATTATGTTAAGCCTAACTTACTGTATATTCTTTATGTCTGGAATGAAAGCTCGATATTTCTGCATTATTTAAAACCTACTTACTTAAATTTTTATGATATATTTTATCTGAAAACAGCTTACAAATATTTTTAAAAAACACAACTTTTAGGTTGAAAACGCCTCACAATTCATTTTTTCTACACCTATTTCTATTATCTGTATCAAACAGAGACTGTTGCTTGAGCGTTCCAGTAGCTTTGTTTGACACTTATTGATAAAACTCTGAAATTGTGTTAAATGTGAAAACTGATGGGTGAGTCAAGCCTCCCGTATGGTCAACCATCCCTAGTCTCCCCTATATAAAAAAAATAGCAAAAAGTTGGAAATGGGGCAAAAGATTTGGAAATGGACCTTTGAAAATCTGCGTAGATACCGCTTAACGCATCTGATATGTCAGAACTTTCTGTATTTATTAGTGAGAATTTTGCTTGGCGAAAACCATGAAAGTAGAGAATTTAGGGCAGACAAAGTGGAGAATCTTCTGCATTTCAATATACTTCTGTTTCTTGGATTTTTTTTAGGGGTCGATGGCAAAAGTGAATTTTACAGAAATAAGATAATTTCGTTTAAATAATGAGGAAGGTATGTGCGTGGAGGTCATCTGCATTTGAAATCTAAAAATTGAATGCATAGAAAATAAGGGATGGCAAAGCGATCCAGAATGGAAGTGCGAAACAGTTACGTCTGTTGCTGTCTAGAAAATACGGATTGCTTTCCGACACAGATCGGAATCTCGAAGCGATTACGCGAGGGGCAGGTGAGCGTAGCGAGCAGGTGTGCAGAGGCCCCCTAGTGTCAAAAAAGCAAACGATTGTTGGTAAAAATAAGTAAGATAAATAGTCGCGTGTATAAAATAAAGGAAAAAATATGAGAGATTACTATGCTGCATATTGATAATTTGATACTTTCTTCTATTATTGTTGTCGTTTCCAGGTGTAATATCTTAACAGTTTTGGGTTATAAATTTATCAATGATAAGTGACATTAATGTGGATATGATAACTGCTCGTCCCCGTATGCTTGTGTCAACAGTAGTTCTTCTGTAACGTTTATCATTTCAATGTCGAATTTGAAAGGGATTAAATCACCATGGTTGTAAGTGATTTACTGTGTATGATACTAGAAAATCACTTATTCACAAAATATGTAGTACAACATTGTACACGGAAAATAATAGTTGCAATATTAAAGATCAGACATCATACAGCCATCATCACTTGACCTCTGACAGGGGCACACAACAAAATAGGCCATTGGTGGCGCTATATCCTGGCTGTAACTAGGCAATGCAGCCTTTTTTTTACAAGTTGTAACTACTGATGACATTATTCTAAGTGTTTGCCAGTTTACCAAGTACTTCCGAAGAATATTTTTAGAGCAACTGTAGTTGTTTTCTCCCTGCCTAAATATTTATTAATTGCTTCGTTTTGAAATCAGAATCAAAAATTAAATGCACCCACTTTTCAGAAGTTTGTTTCGAAAAGGTACAAATCGGAGTTGATTACCGCTAGCACCTCTGGAAAGAACACAACCTAATTATGAAGAAAATATTTCCTTCATTCCGAACCTTATTTGTATAAAGAATAAAAAGTAAAACTGAAAAGCAAGTTTTAAAACACCTACGTAATTTACAATTGATTCACCACTATAACCTGGTTTAAACGAAGGTAGGGTTACTCTCAAATATCTATGTAGTGGATAAATTTTGAAATTGTAGATGAATTTTTACCTAAATCAAAAAGTCATGCTTCCATATGAAAGTGGTACCTGTGCCTCTTAGCAGCACATTTAAAATATTATGTACACTAAACACCAAAAAATATGAGATATATAGAAATAATCTCGTTTTCAAAATTATAGAGCATCTTCGATTCAGTGTAAAGTGACGTCATATTTGTATATTTTTTAGAAAATCTGGAAAGTCATTTTTACGGTAACGAATCACCAGCTTAAGAACGTAGCTAATCGCATGTAGAAGTTCTGCTTTTTAAGACAGATGTATATTTTCTAATAAAACAAATAAGGTTAAGCTAGATCGAATTAATTTTAATAAGAAATTACAGTCAATTATTCTCCAAGTATCCACTATCTTCAGATATGTTTGTAAATGCATGTCTCTGTATCCTATCTGAATAACTTTGGACCATCAAAGTGCCATTCCGAATAATATGCTGGCCCGTACGCCCACCTATGCTAATTCCAGGCCATAGCATCAACCCACCTTGTCTGTAATGTGATCTTTCAGGAACGAATGTGGGATTATTTTGAGTGCATCTTTCTAACCATGCCAAAACACATGAGATGTCACACCCAGACTGAATCGGGACTCGTCTGTAAACAAAATTTGACTCCAACAACGTTGACTGCAAACTCGATGCTCATGTGCTACGTTCTTTCAGCCGCACAGTTGTTTGAGATCAACGGAACGCAGACCATTGGCTTATGTGCATAGAGAGCACCCTAATGAAGCCTATATCGGAGTGTTTGGCTGGATACTCTTAATCCTGTGGCCAAGAATAACTGTGTTTGTGGCAGAGTAGAATTGCTCGTTCCGTCTCGATAAGCTGTTAACAGGATATATCGGTCATCAGTTTCTTTGGTAGCACATGACCAATCTTACCCTTATCGAAGTCTACCATTCCAATTGTCTTGAAATTGATTCCACAGCCTTGCATTGGATCTTTTTGAGACTCCAACAGCGTTCGCTACAATTCGTTGTGTTTTCCCAGATTCAACTATCCCGATAACACGCTAAGCCATGGATTCTGGTAAATCACATTTTTGTGACATTTTCTAGTCACCTTTTCTAAAAGCACAAGCTGAGCAATTGGATTTTACAACTGAGACAGTGAAACAAACGTTTCTGCAAAATCTAGATTTCTGCACTTATCTCCTTTTTTCTAGTTTATGACGCCATAAACTTTAATTTGCATCTGATGTTTTATTTAGCTGTTTTCTACTACGCTTTAAATTATGGATGTTTTATTGTACGTCACTTATCGGTGTAAATCCGTTAAAACCATGTGCTCCCCTAACTGTTTTGAGCAGTGTATGTTATTATTATTCAATATTACTAAAATAATATTACTGAAATATTAAAAAATAACGCTTAATAAAGAAAGAGCTCTTATTCCTACATTATAATGAAACATGATATAATAATTCCAGTAATGAAAATAACTAACATGCATATCATAACCCAGCACAAGTAATAACTAATCAAACAATTTAAACACATATTAAAGTACCGTAACATAAAAAAAAACAATTGAATATAATACTTTTTCAAAGATGTCTATTTTCCGTTAACTAAAAATATTCATTTCTTGCCTAGAATTGAACAACAATCTACTCTGCATTTTAAAGCAAATAAAAACACAATATTTACATAAATTGTACCAGGTATTTGGGATGATATTATGTTATTCGATATTTATACTATCAGACGTTCATTTTTCGATAATTTAAAAGAACATTACTTTCATTTATGAATGTGCACTTAATATTATATACAGTGAAAAAGTTACTCCTCAAAATAAATCCGCAGTATAGAATTTTTCAGTTAATGATATCGTAGATACTTATTTTATTCAGATAGTAGTATTTTGAATAAACTTAGAATTTCCTATAAAATAAATAAGTTTACGAATGTGTGACGTCATCATTTACTTCCATTCAATATTGACATATTGAAACTGGCATAATATGTTTTTTTACGTGACATATATTTCAGTTCTTTTAAAATAATGTTCAAGTAAATGGATGTTTTATAATATTTCATAAAAGGGAAAGAATAATCCATCTATCAGTCTCCAACGTTTTAGTCAGATATAAAATAAAACGCATAGTTAAGTTTATTTAAATTTCATATGAAAGATTAAGAAGAGGTAATTGGCACATTTTTCATTCAGTTGCATTTATTATCTATCGCAGAATATACTTTTTTTAAACAAATTTCGACGTAATTTTGAAAATATAGGGTAGACCGGGGCTAGTTGGCCCGCTTTTTCTTCTAATAATTAAAAAAAAAATTACAATTCAACATTTTAAATTTCTTTTTATGTTACCAATATCAGTGTACTTTCCGGAAGAAGTAACAATAGTAAAGTTTGAAAATATTAATTATAAGTATTAGTTTAGAAGCTCAAATTGATACCAAGTCGCTTGGGCCAACCTGCCCCGATTGCGGGGTAAGTTGGCCCACGTCACTTTTTAATGTTCTGACAGTGTAAAAGTTTAAAAAATGATAAAAATTTTACGAAATCTTAATTTTTATTTCTTTCGAACGAAAACACAATATAGTCTCCTAAATTAAAATAAAAAATTTTGTCAATTCACAAGATATCAAATTCACTTAAGTTTATCATAAATCCTCTTAATATTATCCACAATTTTTGTATTGACAAGCTTTTGATAGGAGCAATTCTTACAGCAAAAAGAAATTAAAAACAAAAAAAGTGTGTGTGTGTGGGGGGGGGGGGGGGCAGGGAGGTTGTATAAGAAAAAAAATCACATTTCCCTTAATCAGTTGCGGCCCAACATGCCCCGCGCCAAATGGGCCAACTAACCCCGTATCGCCATTCTTGTTTTTCATGACTGTAACGAATTATTCTGAAAGTATTTCAATAAAAAAACATGCCCTACAATAACTACGAACAATTATTTTTCTGAATTATTATATATCAAAATCTAAAATGTAATATACAAAAAAATAAAAAACGATTATTTATAAGAGAGAAAATTTACTCACCTTTGCAAAATTTTGAAAATTCTCAATAATTCTTTAAGGGGTCTTGTACCTTTTAAACGCGTCGAAAATTAACGAAGGAATTCAAAGTTTGAATTAGTCTATCTTCAAAACCTTTTTACGTATAAACATGAAATTTTGGATATTGATTAAATAGATTAAGCTTTGTAATATACTACCAACAAAAATTTATTAACCCTTTACAGAATTTGTGTATTGTTGAAATAAAAATAGCTCTTTTTTTTACCCCATAAGTCATTGCGCGCATGATATCTTGAGAAAGTATGTATGGATTCTCATGAAATTTGGTAAATATACTAAACAAATATGTGTGTTTAAAATGATCTACTTTTAAGTATTTATAATGGTAATATTTTTAGTTATGACTATATTTATATATATATATATATATTTTTTTTTTTTTTTTTTTTTTTTTATATATAGTTAATGAAATAATTTTAGCCTAAGAGTAGATCATTTTAAACACACGTATATGTTTAGTATCTTTACCGAATTTCATGCCAATCCATACATACTTTCTCAAGATATCATGCGCGCAATGACTTATGGCGTAAAAGAAAGAGGTATTTTGATTTCAACAATACACAAATTCCGTAAAGGCTTAATAAATTTCTAATGGTAGCATATTACAAAGCATAGTCTGTTTAATAAATAACCAAAATTTCATGTTTATACATAAGAAGGCTTTGAAGATAGACTAATTCAAACTTTGAAGTTTTTCGTTAATTTTCGACGCGTTTAAAAGGTACAAGAACCCTTAACGGACGCTCCGACTTCAATGGTGCTTATGTTGGAGGAGGAAATCGAAGAAACGCATACTTGGCTGGACTGGCAATGTTATCTAACGCAAAGTTTAAAAAAATATTGCGACTGTGCAAACATGCCCCTATGGCCAACTAGCCCCGGTCTACCCTAATTATTTTACAATTAATTGAAATTTCATTTTATTTCATTTTATTGAATACAAATACATAATTCAGATATTTAATCTGATAAAAGAAGTATTATTATAAAAAATATAGTGTTATGATGTGTAATAGTGAGATTTGTTACAATATTTACATACATATATATATATATATATATTAGAGAAACTTAATATAAATATATTAATAAATTATATATGTTATTAAAACTACATTGAATGTATTTATAATAAATATCTAATGCAATTGTAAAATTAAATTATTAATGTTTTTTCGCAGCATTTTTGTCGTCCATCTCACATCCTAAAACTATGTATTCGGCAGTTTATTAGGTTTAATTTTAAGTGGTATACTCTATATTTTAAAAATCATTTCTGAAAATGAATATCTTCAATTGGTGATCTTCCGTATCTGAATTGGTATTTGCATAACAGTTAAATGAAACTTCTAAAAGAAGTATCTAATTATAAATCCGACAAGAGAAAGAAGGAACAAAATCTAAACAATATTGTTGATAGCTTTCCAAAATTCGAATCAGACGCTTTGCTTTGAAAAAATTACAAATCTTAACGTATTTTCCAGTAGTTTTCACCATATAAATCCTACATACGAAATATTACAAGATAACAGCAATGTTTTAAGGAAGGCCACAGGGCTTAGTGATTTATTAAATGGAAAATATTGATTACACAAAGACAATGTAATTCAATAGGTCATACAAAAGCAATGACGCACAGTTTCAGGAAAATTAATCACAGATGCAGTTTTAATGATGGCATTGGATCTCAATTAGAAAAATTCACATCAGCTACTATTTGCTAGACCCCACATTGCATAAAATAAAAAAAGATACTTGTAAAGTCTGTTAGTTCACAGACTACAATTACTATTTCAAAATAATGTAATGTAAATAATGTAACAACTAAAGCAACTCAAGATAATGACACCGCAGTAGATATCTTCTGAAACACAATCAGAATTCCACCATCACTTCCTCTGGTAAAGGCCACGGTCATAAAACTGATATTAATTTCCCCATAGAAACACGTATTTGTAATCCGCTGTTGTCTACAGTATGTTTTTAAGAAATCAAACCACAATTAAAATATATAAGATTATCAACCGTTTTAATCATAAGAAAACTAAATTCTGATATTGATTTTTCATCTTGCATAAGAGATTGGATAATATTTAAATACAAATCTTTCACAAATGTCATTTATATCATCAATTTTCCTTAATGCTCCAATATTAAAGCATTTTGCTTTTGACTTCATAAACAGTACAGCAGTGAAATACACGCATTTAACAAAATGTTTCCACATAAACAACTGATTCTCCATTCTCTTGATAAGTAGACATACACTGTAAAAAAAAATCTGTGAAGTTACTAAAGTTTTTCTAGGAAACTGGGATTCCTAGAACTTTTCATGTAACGTCAACAACAAAATTTCATGTAACAGACACACTTTTGCGCCGAAAATCAAAAAATCTGTAAGGTTACTAAGAATTTTTTTGGAAACTGGGATTCCGAGAACTTTTCGTGTAACTGCAGCCAGGGTTACAAATAAAAGTTTAGTAAGATTACTGAAATTTTAGCAGATTCATTTGTAATGTTACAGATTTTTGTAGCTTTACAAAAACTAGTTTTGTAGATTTGCAGCTTTTTTCGTACAGTTACAGGTGAAAGTTTAGTAAGCATGTATTTTTACATCTGTAGAACTACAGATTTTTTTTTACAGTGTAGTTCAACTCCTAGTGACACGACTCAATACAGGTTCAGTGCTATTTTGTGAGAAATCACGATTTTTTTTAAAAATTACATTAGAACCACAGAAACGAAAGTGGTTCTCCATTCACGCTGACAAAATTAATAACAACACAAATTATGTATTTTAGTGTATCTCACTCTTCAAACACTCTTGAATAATTCCATACGCCAAGAAATTAACACCATATTTATAACATCTGTCTTACACTAGCACGAGCTGTCAACCCTCTATCTATGGACATACATATACAGTAATTTTCATCTTAAATATTTTTCATATCTCTTGTAAATATTTTCTGTTGTTTCATATTCAAAATGGCACTCCACACTCACACATTTAAAAACTTTATTGTTATAAAATTTAATTTTAGATCATGTTCGTAGACAATACTCGCCTTTGTTGAATTCAATCATGACTATTATGTATTTCTCATTTGCCATAAACTGTCCAAGGTAATGCTTCATTTTCACTAATGCATATTTTGGAATCTTTCTCGTTCCTATTCAATATGTTTAATTTTTACAATGAACTTCTTAGAATATGTTACAGGACATCTTTATAATTAGCTTTTTTATTATTCATAATTATTTGGTTTTTTTACGCTTTGATTTGTACACTTTATCTTCGGAAGCATATGCATGAATTTTCTTTAATGTTACATCATTTGCAAGTTTATTTTATGTTTAAAAATTTTAAATGGTTCTTTGAATTTTCACATGTAGCCTTTTTATGGATACATACACTTATAGGAGGTAGTTTGTAAGACTCGTTATAATTATAAACGTAACATTTTTTTTTCTACAATGACTAATTTTGTTTGACTCCTAGGTATCTTTTAAACGCAGATGTATGGAACCTGTCAATTTTACTATTTTACATTTCAATGACACATCCGATATTTTTGGTAATACAGTAAAAACTTGAGTAGATACAATTAAATTTCAATTTAACACTTTGTTGACGAAGTATTCCACGGTATTTTTTTCATAAAGTAGTTTAATTGGATTCCAGCTCTTTTTGTGCAGAAAACTTCTGTTCATTGATATTTTATGCAAGTAATTCATAATATTTTTGCATGTAGTTCATTGAGATTACAGTTCATTGTGTATATGGAAAATTTTGTTCATTGGTATGTTTAAACGCAAATTCAACGATATATTTATATGGCTTGTCGCATCTTCGTTCGCAGCGCTTTATTCTTCTACTCAAGTCCGACTCTTTTGCGTAAGTAAGATTCGTAGATCCCCAGCCACGTCCCGAGTGAAACACTCTCTAGCGAAAGCAACTTTGAAAAAAAAATCAAAAATTGAAACCGGACAAATTTAAAAGGGAAATTACTCAAATTAAAGACACCGAAAAGCGGGAAGGGAGTGCGCGGGCCGATGAAGCTACCGAACGACTCCTAGCTACTTCGAGCCCATTATTAGTCTCGCAAAAGCAAAATTTTATTAGAACATTCTTGGTGCCATTTGTCGGTCTTGGAATTAAAATTTGGTGGCTAGACCGTCTAGCATCGCCCTTGAAAGGGATAAATCTATGTCGTCGTATTGAAGAGGCTTGCAATAGACGTTCCATGCTGAGAAATGTGCATGCAGAATTACTCTCACGAATACAAACGTGTATCGTGAGCAATGGCGAACTTTTCGAACAGACTGAATATTAACTTTTTATCACTGTGAGACAATTTCTCTTTTTTTTGTGTGTGATGTTATCAAAATGTATTAAGATAAGTACGTATTTATAGCATAAATTTTGCGTATTTCTTCATATTTCTTACTATTCCATTCAAACGTTTACTCAAAATGGAGTGCATCGATTTCGGTCATTATTGGGTAAACAGGCGAAGATTTAACTTACCCATGTAAACCAAATGCCGTATTCCATCAATTAATTGATGCTCTAAAACTTTCTAACTGGAAAATTTGCTCTATCTCTTTTCGTTTTCGATTTGCAGTGGCTATCTTCCAAATTTCGCCACTAGAGGCCACTGATGTCGTTTCATTAAATCGGGCGTTAAACACATACATTTCGTTTATTTTGATAGCGTTTTTAGATGCATTATTTATAGATTGTGTTCGTAATTTTCATTATTACGTAAATGTTATGTAAATATATTCATCACTACATACACTGTTCAATATTTATAACTAGTGTAAATGCCTTTCCTAGGACGGTGGGTAAAATTGAAAAACCGATAAAAAAATAATTCGCAATATGGAAGCGTTTATATGAGCGAAATTTGGCAAGTTTATGTTCTAATAAAAACACTATTAGCATTTAAAATACTTCTGCACTGTAAAAAAAAATTTGTAAGGTTACTAAGAATTTTGTAGGAAACTGGGATGCCTAGAACTTTTTATGTAACCCCAACAAAAGATAATCATGTAAATTTACAAAAGTTTCTTCAGTAAGTGTTACTAAATATTGCTTAGTAAACGTACTAGTGATTTTTTAGGGAGTTTCCCAAAAAAACTCTTGTAAATTTACTAAATATTGTTTAGTGAAGTTACTAATGCTTGTTTAGAGAGTTTACTAAATAAGTTTTAGTAAATTTATCAGTGAATATGCTGTAAACGTATTATCCATTTTTAGGGCGTTTTCTAAAATTTTTTTTGTAAATTTACTAAATATTGTGCTGTAAATTTACTAACGGTTTTTCAAGGGAGTTTCTCTAATTTGCTTTTGTAAATTTACTAAATATTTCTTAGTAAACTTACTAGCGATTTTTTAGGGAGTTTACTAAAGAATTTGTGGTAATTTTTCCAAAGATAGTTTAGTAAACGTACTAAGGATTGTTTAGAGAGTTTTCCAAAGAATTCCTTGTAAGTTTACTAAATATTGTTCAGTAAACTTACTAACGATTTTTTAGAGAGTTTACTAAAGAATTTTTCGTAAATTTACTTAGGATTATTTAGTCAAGATACTAACTTTTTTTTTAGGGAGTTTTCTAAAGAATACTTTGTGAATTTTCTAATGATTTTTTAGTACACTTACAAAGGAATTTTTAGTACATTGACTAAGAATTTTTTTTTTTGTAAATTTGCGAAGGATTTCATAGTACATTTACTATGAATTTTTTTAGTATTGCACCCAATTCTTTACATATACTTTAGCAAAAAATTGTTGGTAACTTTATTAAAGTACCGTCAGAAAAATTACCAATGATTTTTTAGTATTGTATCTAAAACAGTTTTTGTATTCTGCCAGAAAGTTTTTTGTAACCGTGCAAGAGATATTGCAGTAAAGTCAAAATCCTTCGATCAAAATAAGTAATATGGCCTGACGTGTTTTTCAGTAACACCACAGCAATTGCCAGAAATATTTGTATGTTATGCATTAAAAAACTGACTGAAGCTTCACTGTAGATATTCAAATAGGTACAAAATCATTTCCATATTAAATGAGCATTACAACAGCAGTAAATAAGCAGATCTTATGGTTTTTAGTTAAATTAAAAAAGCGAATAGAAACAATAATGAAAGTAAAGTAGCATTACTGAGTTTATAAAATATGCCTAAATTTTTAAAAAAAATGTTATCGATACACTGTTAAAAAGAAAGTGTGATGTTTCACCAAGAAAATGGTGAAAAGTCGCTGAAATTTAGCTGCAACCAAAATATTGGCGATAAGTTTTACCAGTTTATTGGTGCTTTCTCAAATACAATTATATTAGTGAAATGTTAAACAATGATTCAGTTTTTTTTATAAATCCAGTTTTCTGGTGAAAGGTTGAACCATAAATCAAGATTTTTTAAATCCAATTTTCTGATAAAAAGTTTAACTATAAATCAGGTTATTTTTTTTTAAATCCAATTTCCTGGTAACAGTTTGAACCATAATTTAGTTTTTTTTTTAATCAAATTTTCTGGTAAAAGGTTGGACCACGAATCAGGATTGTTTTTAAATCCAATTTTCTGGTGAAAGGTTAAATCATAATTCAAGGTTCTCTATTCCAATTTTTTGCTAAAAGTTTGAATCACGATTCAGAATTTTCTCTCATCTTTATGGGGAATGGTTACACCGGATTGTAGCTTTCTTTTTCCCCCTCACTTTGGTTTTCAATTTATCATTTTATGGTGTAAAAATAAACAAAATTTCAGATTATGCGAGATTATCTTGCAGTAGGAAAGCTTTTTTTTTTATTTTCATTAAACCGAAAATTATTTAAAATTTTAATTATTGATTCTATTGTCTTTGAAATATATTTAAAAAACAAATGTAAACCATTTTGATCTAATTTCACAAAATAATTACATTTTTTCCCCATAAATATTACCATTCTGTCCTTTTACATTTTGGAATATTTCTTCGCACTCAGTTACACTTATAGTCCATTTAGTGTTTGCTTATTCACAAAGAAAAAAAAAAAATCTTTAGATTTAAATACATACCCTGTTTTTATTATTGTTTTAATTAAAAAGGCAGCTATAAGTAGCAGAATCCATTTAACCTCTAATATCAGCTTATACAAAAGTATTACTTTAAACTTTAAAGATTTTTTTTTAAATGCACAATGTATTTCTACAGTATATTAAATACTTACTTTGAAGGGTTAATTTAATAACAGCAGTGTCGCCACCAAGCGACTAATTATTCTTACATATATAAGTATTTTTTCAGTATTCCTAAATGATAATCTATGACGACGATTTACTTATATTTTAACTATACTCGTAAAAAAGAAAAATATTCACCAGCAGCAGCCTTGCAATAGCTGAAAAAGAAATGGTCACAGACACTATTAAATAGCAACACATTTAAGTTGGTTTGCGGTATGCCGCTCCATTTATTGAAAATACAAATTATATAATCATTAAATTATATGTATAGTATGTCAGACTAATATTTACTGTAATATAATATCATTTTACATAGAGTTTCTCTCAGACAGTTTTAAAAAAGGGTGCTGCACTCTCTCTGACCATTCAGTTCATCAAATATAAAGAATTCTTGAAGCTTAGTATATTCTAAATCAGGATTTCAAGTCTGGTAAAATGGAAAAGATCCAAGCATCAGGTTAAATTCTCCACCTGTTTTAAATGAATGAGTAAATATTTTAAGACATAAAATATTTCTTGTGCAAACATAACAATAATCAAATTTCACACAGGGGAATTAATCAAAAAATTAAACAGTATATCAATTCAAATCTCTTTTACAAGGAAATCTTGAGCATTTAAAAAATCAATCAGTGTTCGAAATCATTGGTGGTCCGCTGGTCCGAGAACACCAAAAATTCATTTGGACCACTAATTTAAAAATTTTAGTGGACAGCAGGAACAGTAAGCTCCCCCCTCTCTCTCACAGGGTCATAGGTAAACTTAAATTTTTCCCGTCTCGGAGAAAACGGCAACCCAACACAAATCACACAATTTTATTTATTTTAAAAAATAAATAAAACTGCATTAAACCTTAGTCAATTGAAATATTGGAATTAAAATATCTAAATAATTTTATAGTTTTTCTTTATGTGCTGTTTATTTAATTTTTAGTTATAATTTTATATTTTATTAGGCTAAAAATTTTGGATAACTGCAAAGGAAGTTTGTAAGAAAAAGCTGAAAAATTCTCCATTTGTTAGGTAAAAGGAAAATATTGTGAGATTGTTAAATGTAGAAAAATATTGCAAAAAGCGTCAGTTGGTTGAGGGAAAAAATTCGTCAATCTATTGTGATTAACAAAAACTAATGCTTGCCATTTCGCTGCAATAGGGTGTTAACGATTTTAATCAACGATTAAATCATCATTTTAATCAACTGATTTATTTTGGAAAAATTGTTATTTTAATCAATGATTTTTTATGGTCTATTTCAATGGTATCTAGGAAAAAATCATTTGTAGTATATTGGAATGATATTACACTATTTCAAGCATATAGAAATTGATACACATCATTGAAATGTACAAATAGATGCTTACTATAGAACATGATGAGCATAGCATTAATCGTTTATTTATGGGGGGGAAACAAAAGGATTCGCTTATAGTACTGTATAAATAAATAATAATTGCTGGAAGTTCGGTATTTGTTGTGGAGTTTTTTTTAAATTTAACTAATTTATTTACTTCGTATGCATAAAATCTGTAAATCATATACAGGGCTGTAAAAAAGATGTATATATTTCCGTTTATTGACGAAATATGTTGAAGGGGAATTTTCAACTGTGAAAATGCGTTTCATAAATGAACTAATGTTTAGGATACTATTTGGTATATATTCAAATGTATAGATCATATATAGCGTTGCACAAAGGAATTCGGATATTTTTCCGATGACTGATAATAATTGCTGAACTTTAATTTTCAAATGTGTCACATGTTTTGTAATTTGCTTACTTAGCCATCATATTTAACTTTATTAAACGTTGATTTTTTTTTTACATAATTCTGAATGTGTTGGAAAATTATAATCTGTCGTTGAAGCTTGATTATTTTACGTTCTTGTTTAAAAAAATATTTTTATTTTGTATTTGTATATATATATATATATATACACATATGGGTGAGCTGTAAAAAACAGGGTAGGTGGGTTAAACCGGGTAGCGCAGATCCATCCTTCAGTTGTACTTCTGTCTATCAGCCAACACGAGAAATTAAATGTCGGTAACCATTATGGCATTTACAGCTGATTGAAACGTTACTGTGTGCGTTTTTTTTTTTTGTGTGAATGAATTAGTTTCACTTACTCTTATTTGATTCTAGATTTTACGCGTATAACCACGTTTTTTCAGCATATTAAATATTCCTGAGTACTATATCTAATTCTTTCCTTTCCTGATAATATTTTAAAATTTTTACTGATCTTTTGCTTATAGAATTAAGAGTAGTGACGCTATGTTTAAACTCTGTTATGTTGGAGTAAAACCGGGTACTTAAGAGTGGGTCAAAACTGGGTATACCCGATTTTGTCCGACACTCATAGAATGTATTTTTAGTATAGTTAATAAATTAGCATGGAATTTTAAATTGCATTCTTAATGCTGTTAAGTTATAATATAATTATAAATATATCTAGTCATAATGAAAAAAACTTTAATTTTGATTTTGTTTTATATTAAAAAGTGGGTCTAATTTTTAACTTATATTTATGAAATTAAATAATTTGCAATTATTAATGAACAACATAATGGTACTAATTAAGGCATAATTTTATATTATGCTTATTACATTTTAATAAATAACTTTCTAATGTGAGGTGTAATAACTTGCGTTATGGTACCACTTAAAATGCAAATATATTTCGTGACTTGTTTCTCTAAATAAAATAATCTGCCCAAATTGACAAATAATCCATAAAATCCCAATCCTATATAACTAGGCTATATAATCTATAACAGTATTTTTTTTAAATCAAATATTAAACAGGCAAAAAAAAAAACCCCTCTTGATGAATGAAACTTTTCCAGACCCATTTGCTGTATATAATAGGAGTGGATGGATTACGAAAGATGTCTTCATTTTATTTGGTTAAAAAATGTACAGATTTTTTAAAATCCTTGTTCTGAAAATCCCGTTCTTTAAATCCTTAATAGGTATTCAATTCATATAAAAGAATCCAGTTAATCTAGTAAGAGAAAGCAATGTATTTATATATGCTTCTTTCCTTAATCAACACATCGATTTCAACCCCTTGATGTGTCTTTCATGCATCTCTAAGCTCAAACTAAGAACAAGATGTGAAAAAGTGGTTATTTTCCAACTCTGCGCGATCTGTAACAATTTACCAAATTGGAAAATTATTTAAAACTGCATTTTCGAGAGCAGCACTTGTAAATACTGCAATCAGAAGGTTCGAGAAAACAGGGATTTTCCCCTACAACAATGTTTTTCCAGACCATCTTTTTGCTCCTTCGGAAGTGACAGAGAAACCCATGAAAGTCATGATAGCACACCTAGGTCTATGCAGCCACATGTTTGCATAGCTGCAGAAATAAATATTTCTGAAACATCACAGGATAATGGAGCCCAACCTTCCGAACATAAACGAGTTAACAACATCCAGCGGCTTTCACGTCGAGCTGCTTCCAGATGCAGCAGTTAACATCACAATCACAGACGTCATCACTCATTCAAAATGTTACATCAACAGAATACATTATTAAAATTATCCATTCGACATCTTCAGACTATGTAGCCCAGCAATCTGTATTTCCAATTTCGCCTAAAATGTTATTATCCCCTTCTAAGGAAGGCTTTAGAATTGAGAAAAAAAAGGGAAAAACTTATTTCGATTTCTTCTCCCTATAAATTACAGATCGAAGCAGATGTTAAGGAGAAATAAGCCAAACAAACTGCAAGACGAAAAAAGAAGTTTCTTTAAAAGAAAAAAAGAAATCAAAAAAGATTGCGGACACATCTTCAGAAGAAGAGGATAATGAAACCTGTATGTTTTGCTATGAACTTTACTCAAATTCTAAATCCAAATACGATGTTTGAAATGCCACGATTGGGCACACGAAGCATGTAGTAATGCAGAAGAATATGATGACAAATTCATCTGTGATTTTTGAAGCTAAAAGAACTCGAAAACGTACAGTGTAAAGTAAGCAGGCCTATACAACGTAGAAAATTTGCCAACGGATTATTTTTTTACGCATGGAAGAACACATGTGCAATTTCGTTTTGTTAAAGATAATTAAAATGTATTTTTTACTATATTAAGCAAGATCTTTTTGACCAAAATGAGTTTTCAATTAGTTCCCAACAAGCGAGGTAAAACCGAATTTTTGCATACGTTTGAAAAAAGCTATTTTTTTATATAAACAATTATATACATATATTTTGTTTGAAAAGAATGTTTTATTATAGCCAAGGATTCATTTTACATTAAAAACAGTGTTCAAAGTTTGTTTTCCCATTTCACAGCATTTGAGACTAACAAACTTTTATGGTACCCGAACAAACTTTTATGGTACCCGATTTTGCCCCACTTTCCCTATATATATATTTAAAGGATGCTGTAGAAGAAAATAGCATGAAACATTTATTAGCTCCTTTCTTCATCTGTTTCTACCAAAATTTTTGGTAACATGCCATTTATCTTTTAAAATAAGCAATTTTTCTATTCGCATACGCTTTACGATAGTTATCTCGATATATCACCAATATTAACACGTTGATATATTCCGATATTAAATTTACGATATTCTTCCCACCTAGCAGTTAAAGTTTTGAAAAAAAGATCAAAAAAGTTTTCCGAAAGCTTGTAGCCATTTATTCCAGGATGATATTTTAGAAGTATCGGCTAATACACACACACACACACACACACACACACACACACACACACACACACACACACATATATATATATATATATATATATATATATATGCATATATGCTCTAAAAGTTAAAATCTAACTGATGATGCAATTGATTTTTAAAAACATGAGTTTTAACTCTTTCAAATACATTGTTGAGCGTAGGTCACTTCGTGCCTCACAAAGGCTATATATTTTCTACCATAAAACTAACTAAACGTCCGTATTTTAACACTATCTTTTTAGAGCAAATCAACAGGCCAGATCTACATTTACCTACGAAAATTTCTTAACATTCGGACAAATATAAATATTTTTTACTAAATAAAAAGTGTAAAAACTTCGACAAAATAAGCAAAAACCTGAGTTACATCGTGGTAAAAATCTTACCAACATTTTCCCCACAAAATATTAATATTTTTTCACTCGGGCTACGAAAGCATTATGTTTTTAACATCTAAAAATTTCAAAGAGTCTGGATGATAACGACAAACTGTAAGAATTTAAAATACTGGAAGAACCTTGTCCCTCCCCCACATCCCTTTCCAGGCATATTTCAAAATTACACATAAGACTCCAAAAATCAAATTATGCAGAATATTAATACCAAATAATAATAATACCAAAAAGCATATACTTTCAATTATGTTTGAAATACTGCAATACATTTAAAAAAATAGAAAATTAATCTTTTAAAAAAATTCATTGTCCGAAGTCACTTTTCTGTTTTTCTGCGCATTTTACTGTACGACTCACATTACGTATATATTATTTAAAAATACACACTTAATGTTATACAGTAGCTTTGAAATGACCGAGTATTGATTTGGCTCAGATGTAAATGGATTTAAGGGTGAAAAAAAAAATTAGTTTGAAAAGAAAAAAAAACCACCAAGATTTTGATATGAAAATAAAATCTATATCTATCAATATTATAAAAAACAAATATATCTGTGCGTAACGCTGAAATCATTTTGCAACTGGCAGCACTTTGAAATCTGGAATGAAATTTAGGTTTTGCAATTTCCGTGTTCAGCTTGTCGTCAGCTTAAAATTCCGAGTAAAATGAGAACTACATTTAATATTTTTGTTGAACATTGTCACAATTCTATTTCAAAGACCCATGATCGGGGGGATGTAACTCACAATTATGTGGGTGGGAAACTGGAAATTGTTTTAATCCCTTCCGCTTAGGTCTAAAATGAAAGTACCAAGTTTTATCCCACGTACTAGGTGAACATTAGAAAATATGTACATATTTATAGTCGAGAAACTTTTTTTAAATTATCTTAACAATATCTCAGAACAATTAATGCTTTCAAAAACATTGTCAATAGAAATGTTGTAGAATTTGAAATTCTGAATAAAATGAGTACCCATATTAATATTTTTGCTGAACATTAAGGTCGCAATTCTATTTCTAAATTTTGCCTTAACCGCAAATCAAGAGAGAGACAGAGTTATCAATCCGCCCTGCCTCCGTTTATTACATACATGTATTTTCTTTAAGTTGTTGAGGCCCTCGCGATGTTTCTGTAAATATGTTAATGCTTTATTTTGTATATTTTGAGGATTATAATTTAGTAGTTATCGAGAAAGAGGTACATAATTGACAGCCGTTTTACATGCCATTTCTCAACTGATATCGTCAACCTTAAACCTTAGTTTAAAAAAAGTAAAGCTAACTTTTTAAGCTAACTAATAATACTTTTTTCAATATTCTGAAGGTTTTAAAATTTTATGAATTTAACTTAAGATGCTCGTATACTAGTCAAAAATAATTTTTATTAAAACCATCTTAGTCCTTTTCGTAAAATATCGAAGTTTAAAATTGTGCTATTGGTTGACCTATAATTCCTCTAGCGACAAGAATGCTGCACACTCATTTGTTTCCTCGCTCCTCCACACTATTTTCGATATCCTTAAACGTGATGCATACGCACTGTTATTCACTATATATATCAAATTAAATACGACGCATAATTCAAATACAATATCTGAGATCATAAACAATATTTCCCATCATTTACAAATCATTTTTGAAATATGCTAAAAATCATGAAATAGTGCGCTCTTTAAGTTATCTATTTGTTCGTAGCGGCAAAGCCGCACCTAGTAGGGCGGGAAAACTTAGTACGTTTATTTCTGATCTATGTCGAAGGGATTAAAACAATTTCCCGCTTTCCCGTATTTAATTCCGAATTCAGCCTTTTTTTTTTTTTTTTTTTTTTTTTTTTTTTCATTTCCTACCACTGGGCTATAATCCGTAATCAAGAGTTTAAGCCATAACTCTGAAAATATCCAAAATAAAGCCTAAAAAAATTACAAAATCCTCAATAAATTAAAATATATATATAAATTAGAAACAGGGTGAACTGATAACATCGTCTGTTCTGGGCTTCAATCACTTGATTAACGAATTAGGCAAAACTTTGTATTATAATTGTAAAAATTCAACAAAAATATTAAGTACACATTTCAATCAGAATTTTAATCTCTACAACATCTGTATTGACAATGTTTTTGATAGTGTTAGTTTTTTTTTTTTTTAGATATTGTTATGGTAATTAATAAAAATGTGTTTTTTGACTATAAATCTGTACATATCTTCAACCACTCACCTAGTAAGAGGGGGAAAACTTAGTACACTTAGTACATTCATTCTAGACTTAAAGTAAAGGGATTAAAACAATTTCCAGTTTTCCCCTAATTAATTCCAAATGCGGCCCTTTTTTTCCTCCCCTAACACTGGTCTATAAAGAGTTTTAAAGATTTTAAAATTCTATGTGCTCTAAGGGTTTTTTTTTTTTGGGGGGGGGGGGGGGGGTGCCAATTTCGGGTGGGAAGAAAAATCTTGATTATTTATTGTGACAATAAAATGACACAGAACAGATTTTTTTTTTTAATTTAAGCAGTTTTAAAGAGTTTTGAAACTTTAAATATTATTACTGTGAGAAGTGAATAAAACGGGGAAACGAAATTTTGAAGGTGAAATTCAGATAAAATTTTAATGAAATGGATATGATGGAATGAGTAGTTAATGAAATTTAGGACCGATTATTTTTTCACTTAAAGTAACAAATAGAGTAGAGCTTTTAACTGAAGTCAAAGAAATTGTCACATAACTAGTGTGAAGCGGTCTGTGAGATCGCTCCAACGAAAGATGAATAAAAGCCGCGATAACCTCATAGGATGTTTTTGTACTAAACTTTTTGCACAGGAGTGTTATAATTAAAATTCACCTATTCAAAAGTCTCTGGTGTTAGTACTCAATTAAAACATGGAAGTTATTCCAGAGGGAAACATTCGCCTGGCATACAATATTTCAAATGAAAAACAAATTTCAAAGTACAAAGTAATTGCTTAAAAGGCGCAAAGGCCAACATAGTGAAAAAGATTCCAAGCCAGGACTCGAACCCGGGCCATCAGTATAGCGCATTGACGTTCTACCGATTAAACCACTTGGAACGATACCCAGCACAGAAAATTTCTCTTGTGCTGCATTTGTAGCCTTGCCAACATATAACAGTGAGAAATTTTCTGTGCTGGGTATCGTTCCAAGTGGTTTAATCGGTAGAACGTCAGTGCGCTATACTGATGGCCCGGGTTCGAGTCCCGGTTTGGAATCTTTTTCACTATGTTGGCCTTTGCGCCTATTAAGCAATTACTTTGTACTTTGAAATTTGATTTTCATTTGAAATGTTAGTACTAAAGTTTCAAACGAAACAAAATTTCAGTAGTGTTTGTAATAAACTGAAATTTGCAAGTTAAACTATGAAAATTGAAAAAAGCACTGGTCTGTGAGACCGGTAACATCAGTTAAAGAATAAAAAAAAAGTTTTAAACAGTTTAAACTTTGGTATTGTGGAGAAGGGAGTAAAAAGGGGAGGTTAAATTTCAGAAGAAAGGTTAGCAATGGCGGTTTTATCTTTATTTTTTTAAATCAGAAATGAAAAGAAATGCAGAACAGTTCCACCCCCGATTAAGAAATAATATGAGAGTAAAGCACTTTAAAGGGCCTTAAAAAAAATTGTATGAAAATAAGCACTTTCAAGCACAAAAAAAAATCCTTTTGAAAAATGCAAGTACTTTTAAGGACCGTACGAATCCTGATATATTGAGAATTTCCCGACTACAGAGTAGTCCTGCACGGGTCAAGTTGCACCAGACACAAAACCGAATATTATACTTAAGTCAACCTGCAACTCGACCCGAACCCTCCAAAAATATTTCCTTGATCCGCAACCTGACCAGAATCAGCCAAAATTATTTCCGACAACCTGCAACTCAACCCAGGCTTATTTCAACCCGAACCCGAAATAAAAGGAAAGAAAATCGTGTTTTATTGATATTATGAAATGTAATCTACAATTACATCTCTAATAACAATGTTTTATGTAGGAAAATGGACAAATGTGTATAGTTTAATATTCAAATATATGTGGGTATCATGCCCACAAGTATTTGAAGTGAGGACAGCTTGTTAAAAAGCGCCATCGATATTCACCATCATGGTTGATCTCAATGGCGCTTGGTGACAAGTTGTCCTCAACATGGCTCACAATCACGTGACACACCTCAGTGATGTAGGATAGGTGGGGGCTAAAGTTACGCACTTATTAATTTTGATTTTTAACGAGCACATTGATCTAAACTTATGTGACGACTGATTAAAATGTTGTATTAAAATCTTAGGCACATTCCACTATCAAACGACATTCTGTCAAATTATAATTCCGTGAGAAATTGTAATTTAAAAAAAAAACATTGCTCTGCGTATCTTTGCCCCATAGGTTGGACTAAAAGTACGCAGTGATGAGGCAAAAGATTCGCAGTGCGCATTTTAGCCCCATTACGGCCGGATTTTGCCCCTATTTTCACTAAAATGAATGAGTAATGTAAAAGCATTAGTAAATTTTGATAATATTTAAACTGAAAATACTAAACTAGACCATGAAAAAAACAGCGGTAACCTCTAACTGTTGTGACAAAAATCGTTTCATAAATACTGTAAGCGGTCTCCGAGACCGCTTAATCGTTGATTGAATAAAATGGTTGACTGACTCATAAGAGGCTGTTTCTGCGCTAAACTTTATGCAAAGGGCTATTATAGTAAAATTTCCCGCATTCAGAAGTCTTCAGCTATACTTCTAATTTACCAAACGAATCAAAATTAAACTAACATAACTACTTAAATTGAAAATTACAAGTTAAACTGTGAAAACTGAATATTGCAGCGGTCGGCGAGACCGTTAACAGGAGTTAAGGATTAAGGTTTAAAACAAAAGCGATTCATGAAACAATATTGATTTTTTAAAAAAAAGGTAGGTAGATACCTACGTTCTATATTTAAAAAACAACAACTAGAAAAAGGAAAATGTAGTTTACTAACTTATATTAGTTA
The DNA here is from genome assembly GCA_963932465.1 of Maratus speciosus. Taxonomy (NCBI): domain Eukaryota; kingdom Metazoa; phylum Arthropoda; class Arachnida; order Araneae; family Salticidae; genus Maratus; species Maratus speciosus. The sequence goes on from OZ010800.1 coordinate 109,933,219, forward strand.
AGTAGCTATTATATTTTATTTTATATAATATAAATTTAGAAATTCTGAAAAGCTTTGCATCTAGCTAAAACGATAGGGCAAAGTCCCGTATCTTAAACATGTGCGTATCTTTGTCCCAAGAAGGACGCGTATTTTTACCCTATTCTGCAGTATTTTGCTTAACCTATAATAACCAATCCATAAGTATAAACAAATGTGATCGAGGCAAACTACGGCATTTAGAAGCTAAAGATATTTCAATCTCCACTAAAATTTTGGATTTGTAAAAATTCCAGGTACTATCAGCTAAAGAATAAAGTGAAATTTTAACAATATTAGATCAAAATTCGAAAATTTATACTTACCTCATTTTCTTAGCATAAACTGCTACTTTTATCAAAGGTTTAAACAAATGACTAGTACACTTGAAACAAAATTGCCACCTATTGGTCATGAGAGCCGAAATGCTGCTTCATATGAAATCAGCCGGTGCGTATTTTTGCCCCGCTCATATCTTTACTCCTACCTACCCTATATCTCTCTTTGCATGATAAAGTAAAAATTCGGCATTTTATCGCTCATAAACTCACATAAAATTAAAATGCAGTTGTTTATATTTAGGTTTTTTCCAAGTCTATGATTTTCACAAAAAGTTTGAGCAGAACAATTTTTCAGATAAAATAATACATATTTCAATATGAATGAGCTATTATTAAATTTACTCCTTAACCTTTAACTGATGTCACAGAAATTGTCACAACTAGTGTGAAGTCAATTAGTGTGAAGATGTCTGTGAGACCGCTTTATCGAAAGATGAATAAAAGGCACGATTAACTCATAGGATAGTGTTTTTGTACTGAACTTTTTGTACAGGACTGTTATAATTAAAATTCACCTATTCAAAAGTGTCTGGTGATAGTACTAAAGTTCACAACGGAACAAAATTTCGGTAGTGTTCGTAGTTGAACTGAAAATTGCAAGTATATAAAAAATTGCAAAACTATAAAAATTAAAAAAAGCTGCAATCTGAGAGGTCGGTAACATCAGTTAAAGGTTAAGAAAAAATATATATATATAAGAAATGTGATAAATTTTTATTTAAGGGACAGTTAAGAACCATTTATTCTTCTCTAGGAATAGAAAAATTTTACCAACATTTCATTTTTTCAACACATACCCATGACACGTGTGTATAGATAGAGAAATGCCCAATATTCAGAGTTAGAAGCATAGGAGAGAGTATAGAGGAATGGGACAACTTTTACAAAAATAAGAAAATGAACTTTGACACAAAAACAATATTTCAGTTTATAGAATACAAAATGAAACACTTTCTAATGTCCTTGAACCATATAGAAAAATAATTTTCAGAAACAATTTTATAATTAAAGAAATTGCAAGTTTCAAAATTTGTCCCATGATTAGTTTAAACCATGCTTAGACCCATGCTTGAAGGCTTAGTTTATGTTATGGATAATATACAGTATAATGTTCCATAAATAGGGAAACTATTACATCTATGCATAAACAAGTCATTAATATTCAGAAGGCATAGAAAGTATATGAAGCAAAATCACTTCTGATCTTGAAATAATCTTTTACTTTATACAATTAAAATCTTATGCAACTTTTTTCAACTGGAGATTGGGCTACCATTGCTTCGTCTAGTGTGCAATTGATGAAATGTCTAGAATGATCATATTCAAAAAATTTTATTACAACCAAAACAAAAACAAATTTTGCAGGAAAGTAAAAGAATATATAAAATTTATTAAGTTGAACCAGCTCTTTGCATGTTCGCCAACATAAATGAAAAATAGTGGAACTTCGAAGGATCACTTTTTGCTTCCTAATTGGTTTGATTAAGAGTATCAACAATAACACAGATTATAAAACATGTAAGCGGGGGGGGGGGGGGGGGGAGTTATGAAGAAAATTTTTAAAGTAAAATTTTTATTGTATAATTTTTTTTTATAAACAAAAAACTTTGAATTTTATCCATTACTGGCACATCTGCCCTATACCTAGATTTTTAACCTGAAAAAAAAATATTTTGGACATTCTTTTGAAAAATCAGTCAACCCGAACCCGACACACAAGATTCAAAACCCAAACCGACCCGATCCGAACCAAAAGCGTAAAGTAAACCCGACCCGATGCCGGAATCTAGTACAATAAATACCGATTACATGGCACAACTCTAATATTAAGAAAGATAATTTTGGTATACATTTTAAGTATTCTGCAGAAGAATAGTTGAATATTTAGCCTTCATTATCAATCAAAGGGGGGGGGGGGGTACTATTCATTGCATCACTAATTAAAAATAAAATATTTAATCTGCTAACCATATTGCAATAAAATATTATTTATAACATAAAACATTAGAAATTGCACGCATGTAATAAACACTGATGTAAAGAATAGTCATTTGACTGAATGATAAATATTTAACAATAAAATAATAGGATGATTACGCATTAATACCTGCTAAAATCATGTTACATTATAATTCGAAATCAAACGGTCTTACTGTGTAGTTCATTTTTACTTATTAGGAATCAAGGAGAATGGAAATATAACAAAATTTAACTCATAAAGAAGAAATATTTACTTACATCCCAATTTGAAATCATAATCAAGATGGATACCTTGAACATCTCTGTGGCTGCGTCAATAGTCATTACGTCATCGTTGAAGTCCTTTCTCATTGGCTGACATGGGAGACTAAGATATTTCATGTATTTCTACTATGCGAGTGGTAAGTATTATACCCGGTTACAGATAAAATTCTAGTAAACATGCAGATTTCTGTAGTTTTACAAAAACTAGTTTTGTAGGACTACAGATTTTTTTTTTTTTTTTTTTTTTTTTTTTTTTTTTTTTTTTTTACAGTGTGGGTACAGGCTTTCCGGCCAATATACGATTATAAAATTAAGATTTCTTAATAAAAAAATTTTTAACAAATATGCAATAAAACTGCGTAATTAAACCATCTGCAGCAACTATTTAAATAATACTATTTTTTTATATACCGGGTGATCCAAAAGTCAGGACGAAGTTTAAAAATGAATAATTCGAAAACGAATCAAGATACAAACATACGGTTTGCACCAAACTTATGGAAAAGAAACCGGGTTTTGAAGGCAACGAAAAAAAAATAGTTCTGATGGCGACCAACAGATGGCGCTATAGTGTTTTTTTCACCAAAAGATGATTTATAAATGAAAAAAATGTTGACAACTTAAAAGTCAGCTTAATTACAGGTAATTAGTACTTCAGTAAATGCTCAATGTGCTGTCCATCATTTAGAAGTACAACTGCGAGACGAGACACCACACCGTTCACAGCATTTAGTAGAATTTCCTGAGTTATGGCAGACACATTTTGGCGGATGGCATCTTTCAGTGTTGCTAGGGATGCCTGTTGGGGAACAGATGTCATAAGTTCCCACGGCCGCCATCTTAGAATTTTTCTTGGCGTGAAAACCCCTTTTCCGCCAAGTAGTAAATGTCGCCAAGCACCGGTTTATACGCATGTTTCGCTTAACGAAAAAAAAATATATATATAATAAAATTCGCTAAAGTGGCAATCAGTAATCTTGTATTAGCGCTTCGCGCACATTAACCGAAAAAGAAAAACATCATTGCATTCAGCAGTTCTCCCGGTGTAGCATTCTTAAAATTCAGCAGTTCTCGCTTTCTAGCAATCTCAAAATGTAAAAAACTCTTAAAGCAGCAAAATATACATAAAATTATCAACATACCTTAACAGATATCTGCTTTCTTGAAAGCTCTAGGACGCAATCTCTCTCATAACACCACCGTCATTTTCCCAAATAGGCTATTGAATACGCATTGAGACACAATAAACAATCCTACTTTTCTTCTCAAATTTCCTCATATTTCTTAATTAATTCAGCAAAAGCGATTAAACGGATTATAGAAACAATAGTCATTCAAATACATCCAATAAATTTAACATAAAAATAAAATGACAGGACGATACAACACGATATCAAAATACATCCACAAAATCCACCATTTCTCAGGGGTTGCCAGAACAAAACACGTCAGAATACACACGTCACTCGGGGTTCCACATATCGAGGTTGCCATAGCTATAAACACCGCCAATACGCCTACAAAAAATCGCCAATCAAATCAAAACAACAGCTGAGGGAACATAAGGGATCTAAACCCCGGTTGATCGCGGTACACTTTTGACTTCATGAATCCCTACAGCCAAAAGTCACAGGGTGTCAGATCGGGAGATCTTGGAGGCCTTGGGTGATTAAAGTATCGACTGATAACGCGATCATCCCCATATGTTGAGCGTAGCAGGTATTGCACAGGCAGAGTAGTATGAGGTGGTGCTCCATCTTGCATAAAGTTGACTTTTTGGAGTACCTGTCGCGCTTGCAGTTCAGGAATAATGTTGTTTTGTAACAGTGCTGTTAGAAAAACTAATCACTTTCAGAATTAGATAAACTCATCCTTAATCAAGATAAACTCTTTTTCCTGTTTTTCAAAAACACTTTGTCTGTCATAAATAAGACTTGATTATTACTTCACAAAATTACTTCCTTGTTTGTGTAATATGTCAATCAAAAACTGATAAACATTAAATTAATGATTGCAATTGTGACCGATGAAAGAACTATATTAATAATTTATAGACTCTAAATAATATTGATTGTTTTATTAAAATAAGTAATCAAGATTTTTTGTTCATGTTATTTAATCATATATCAATAATATTTTTTTTGTAAGGTACAATTTTCTTTAGCGTGTATATACATATGTAATCAGATGGGAGCAAAGATGTATGCTCCAATTTTGTATTTTAGAAACATATAAATACTAGCTGTTACCCGTGACTGCGTTCACGTAACATTTAAAGAAGAAGAAATTCACGAATTAAGCAAAAAATTTCGATAATTAAAAGCATATATAATTAAACCTTTTATCACATTTTATATTAGAAGCGCTTATGATGATCCCAATTTGCTTATATATATATATATATATATATATATATATATATATATATATATATATATAGGATCATTTAAATTTCTTTCGTGAGCATGAAATTTCATACACCTTTTATATGATTAAATGAAGAATAAATTTACATCTCTGTTATTCTATTTTATTATTTATATTTATTCTATTTTATATTTATTCCACTCAAGGACATTGATTTAATTTATGTTTTCGAGACAACGAATATTATTTAAAGAAATATATTAGTAAATATTTTTAAAGGAAAGTGGTTATTAACAGGTCACTTCAGACTTTGATAAGATTAGAATAATCGAAAAATCAACATGCAACATTATGTTTATATTCCAAAAAATCACATTTTGGAAGAAAATAAAAACATAAATGGTAATAAAAAGTAATAATGAAACGTGGTGAAGCATCAAAGTTCAAAAATAAATAATAATAGTAAGAGTAAATAATAATAGTAATCTTTAACTTTCAAATATTTATTACACTTTAATTTCACGGTACCACACTTTTATTAACTGTAGATCTACCAATAATATCAAAATATTTATCATGCTCTGAAGACTCTTGAGCCTAAATACTTATTATTTAAGCAATAGAGTTGCTTATTGCTTTCGCGGAATAAATCTATTTATGGAAAAACACCCCAATTATGAATTAACATTTTCATATCTAACGTTGTGGTGTAATTTTGGCTTTTGAAAGCTTTGAAATTTGCAGGAATATGCTCCAATGGGGGACATAGATTGTATTTCAGAGAGATTTTTAACTATAGATTTTGATATTTTAAATTCGAAAGAAAATTTCCCTTCTTCCTTTGCCCTTTTCGATAATCACGATGCCTTTAAAAATTAGAGGGATCTGAGGCAAAAGACAAATTTATTGCTTTATTAATGGGTTTGGTTCTTTTTTACACGTAAATGAAGTCACATGTAAAGCCTAATCGCAAATTAAAATTACTTGCTAAACTTTTTAAAGTCGACTTTGATGTGCCATTTATTAAATTTTCTTGAAACCAATGTTCCTGGAGATTGTACGGTAAAAGGGTGTTAAACTTATGTATTTGCTATTGTTAAGTTCTTAGCAAATTACGCCATTTTGTATAACTGCTATAAAATGCTAACATTTTCTGAAAGAAAAGCAGCTAATGATTTAAATATAACGACGCTTTCACTAGGTTAGTTTATCTTACAGAATGATACTTGTCGAAATATATATATATATATATTCTTTCACTTCATGAATCATTTAAAACTGTGCATTTCAATTTGTTTTAAACATAGAATCGATTAATGAAATCCAATATTATTGTACATTTAGAAAAAAAAATTAAACATTATTTTTATTAAATATATCCTAAATTTCAAGTAATAAAATATATTTAAAATGTAAGCTAAAATTTCATTTTGAAATAATGCGACTTTTGGTTCAAAATTTTATTTCTAAAAGTATATTATTATCTTAAGATTTTGTTTTAACTTTCGAAGCTGGTGTAACGAAAATGACATCGCTTTGACGAAATTGAAATAAATATATGTTAATGTTGTCGTATTAAAATTAATGCTTTCCATGAAAAAATATTACATCACTTTTACCCGATAAAGTTTTTACTAAAATCGCCTTTGTGACATGTTTTAACTGCCATCTTTAAAAATAATTAATTAAAATAGTATATGATTTTTTAAAACTTAATTCTTATGAATAGTAGGCAATAACTACCCACATAAATGTACAGAAGATAATATTCACATCCGCAGACGATTTTAGCTTCTGTGGAATAAATTCATTCATGAAGCTTCGATGTGTAAATATGTTTTCAGTTTTGGGAAATTTACTTTAATCATGTTTTTGTACCATTTATACTAATTGAAATTCAATTCTTTTTAATTTGAATGAGGAAATAGCGTCAAAAAATATATTAATCCGTTTTAATCCCCCTTTCTTCCACCAAAAATATCTTCTCCTTATAATCATAGCATGAATTTTGAAAGAAAACTCTCATTTGTTTGTAACTTATATTCAAACTCTTTAATCAGTATGGATAATATTCTTTTGACGTCACAATTTAGTAAAATGGTTGTTTTATAGCGAAACAGCACCGAAAACTGGCGATATGAAGCAACTAAAATGAAAAACTTTGTAAAAAATCACCATAAAGTTAAAACAAAACACAGGACGCGTTTCGAGCTAAAAACATAACAGCTCGTCATCAGCTACAGCATACACGTGTCCGTAAACGAACAAGTTCAAAAATGAACTGAAGATAAAGAATGTTGCGAAGAATGCGACAGATGGCGCTACCTGATAGAGGGATATGCAAAAGGGAAATGTGTTGAAAAAAGATAGAAGAGAAAATGAAATGGAAAAAATGGAAATAAAAGAAAAAATAAAAATAAAAGAAGTAAATTAAAAATATAAATAAAAATAATAAATAAAGAACTATAAAAGAACAAGAAAAAAACCAAATTATTATTATTATTATTATTTTAATACGAAATAAAAAGAAAAGAAACAAGAGAAAAGGGAAAAGGATTACAAAATTAATTTCCACGCTGGAGATAGGAAAGGAGATGATGGGAGATCTTTGACAAGATTAGCAGAATTTTTTGAAATAAAATATGCTTCATGAAAATCCAAGTGAGAGGGAGAGGCAGGGGGAAAAAATTATTTCTTCCCCTGCCTCTCCCTCTCACTTGGATTTTCATGAAGCATATTTTATTTCAAAAAATTCTGCTAATCTTGTCAATGATCTCCCATCATCTCCTTTCCTATCTCCAGCGTGGAAATTAATTTTGTAATTCTTTTCCCTTTTCTCTTGTTTCTTTTCTTTTTATTTCGTATTAAAAAAAAAAAATAATAATAATAATTTGGATTTTTTTCTTGTTCTTTTATAGTTCTTTATTTATTATTTTTATTTATATTTTTAATTTACTTCTTTTATTTTTATTTTTTCTTTTATTTCCATTTTTTCCATTTCATTTTCTCTTCTATCTTTTTTCAACACATTTCCCTTTTGCATATCCCTCTATCAGGTAGCGCCATCTGTCGCATTCTTCGCAACATTCTTTATCTTTAGTTCATTTTTGAACTTGTTCGTTTACGGACACGTGTATGCTGTAGCTGATGACGAGCTGTTATGTTTTTAGCTCGAAACGCGTCCTGTGTTTTGTTTTAACTTTATGGTGATTTTTTACAAAGTTTTTCATTTTAGTTGGTTGTTTTATAGCCTCGAACTGAAAGCGAGAATAGAGTCCATTAGTAAAAAAATATTTCAGTTATTCGTTTTAATATGACGTCATCCTTTATCTATTTTCATTATTTACTGATATTCATGTCCCTTGCATTTTTAACGAATGCATGGAAATATCTGTTTTATTTCAAATATGACGTCATATTTTCCAAGCGAATAATTTTATTAATAATATGATTCTTTTTTCATTCTTTTCCCTTCTAATTATGACTCCATGTTTTGCAGAAAAACTCTTATTAACGTAACTGATATTCATCATTCATGTATAATAAAAAATACATATTTTTCGTTTCAAATATGACGTCATAAATATTTTCTTTTGAATTCTTTTTATTTTAATTTTTAATTAGTTGTAGAGGAAAAATTATTATTCCAGATTTAGAATTTCTTGGCAACGGGAAAGAAAAATGGTCAAATTTTATCGGGAAAATGTCAATTGATTCTGTATGAAAAAGTATGAAATTTTGAATTATTAAGTGAAATATTTAAATAAAATAAATAAAACATAGCCTATGTTCTTTTCCGTTTAATAATATATCTATATGCAAAGATACAAAAGCATTAATTCATCCATTTTGATATTCACTTCATTCAAACATTCGGACACACATTGACATTTATAATATTATAAGGATTATAGTTTAACCAGAATTGTTAGAAAGTTCCTGAAAAATTCATCGGATACATTAGAAATTAAAAATTACACCTATTAATAAAAGAAAACACAAGTTTATTTTGCAGGATAAATCTCAAAGATATTTTATATAGCAACTGGATAGACATATAGCTCTTTAATAGATATGAAGAAGAAAGTTCCGTGCTGCCGTGGACGATCATGAACCAAAAGGTAAGGAAATTTACCTTATCTTTGTTTTGTGATTTAATGTGATTGTTGTTTTTTCACGTTAAGTCTCGGTTTTTAATCTAACAAGTGCTACATATCGCTGACCAGTGACAGAAACTGTTTTGAAACTCATCTGTGTGAAAAAAAGATGGACCAATTATGAAATCAGCAGTGAAGCCACAACAGACTGTCACTTTAGGCTGCTGCAAGGGTACCTCAACAAATGCATGCGGATTTTCTGTGGTCCACTCTCGACAATTGTGTCTGTTAACAGCGCTAGAGAGTATGAAAAGCGCTTCATCTGTCCAAAGCACAGTGTGAGGCCAGTCGTGCTGCTCTTACATCTTATTGAATACCAAATTCGCAAAATCTCGGCGAGACTCGAAGTCAGGAGTTTTCAGTTCTTGGTTATTTTGCAACTTGTATTGTATGGTTATCGTTGTAAAGTTATTCGCAGTGCTCTCCAGACACTTCCGTACGACACTCCTGTCTTCTTCAAAACTTCTCGACCACTGCACACCCCATGTGCAGCAACCACCGGCATCGATTGCACATCTGCTCCAGGCAACAGCAGCGGCTGTTGAGGGACGCCCACTTCTTTCACGTGACGCCAAAGAACCTGTAGCTTCAAATTTCTTCATGTGTGTTATTTTGTTCAATGCAGAAGAAGTTATTGGTCCTTTGCTATCTCGCATACCCTTCATGTAGCAATGTGCTCGCAATGCCGCAGTGGCACTTTCCGAATTCTTATAATACAGTTTAAGAGAGCTTTCTCAACTACGGGCAGTATTTCGATGCATACAAGCTTTGACTACCATTAACTGCTGCAGTTGCTCCTTTTTACATCGTTTGTTGCTTTGCACAATCCTACATAAGAAATCCGACAACGCCATCTGTTGGTCGCAAACAGAACTATTTTTTTGTTGCCACACAGAACCCGGTTTCTTTTCCATCCGTTTGGTGCAAACCGTATCTTTGTATCTTGATTCGTTTTGTAATTATTCATTTTTAAAGTTCGTCCTGACTTTTGGATCACCCGGTATATAACACTTTGAAATTCTACTTTTATCGTTTATCCCCATCCTCCCCCCCCCCAAAAAAAATATATATGTATATTGATTGATAAATATGATAAATTTTAAAAGAATAAAACAGTCTCAGTTTTTTTTAAATCTGTCAATAAAACTTGTAAGCAAAAGACGAAAGCTATTTTTATTCAAGTATAAAGATAGTGTTTCGTAGCCTTATTTTTTTTTTTATATCTATTTAGTTTTTAAGTTATTGTAATGCAAAGAAGAATCAAACATAGTTAATGCCGAGTTTTAGTAGCTGCATAAAACTTTTGTACTTAATGCTTTAATGTATCAAACGAAAATAATCGTTTATCCTTTTTTTTGACAAACGACGCTAACTTAGTTACCGAACAACGAACGCCATTTGACCTTTAACTTTGAAAACGACCGCGAAAGTATCTTTCGCAACCTCGCTGGACTTTGCTTATTCAAGTCATGGGGGTACGGACAGCGGCATTTTCCAAGCGTGTTTTTTTCTCTCTACGATCTTTGCGGAAGTCAACCCCAAGAAGCTCAACCCCATGCATTGTTAAAATGTTCTACACGCCTATTGGTGTTTTTCTTTTGTTTACCCGCTGCTGACGTCACGCAGCAGGGGTAAGACAGCTTCATGTGATGCCATTTATCTTGTCTCCTTTAACCTTCATAGCTTCATAGTTTAATTTTTTTTCAATGAATCACGAAAGGAATGATTCTATATCACAGCTTCTTACTTACGTTTTACGCACGGAGTACGTTACGTTTTGTTTTCAAATCGAACAGAAATGGCTGCGCAAATCATTGAAATTTCGTTAGTTTTGAATCTTTTATAGAAAATTATGTTGAACAGAAGAGATTTCAGGTAGAAAAGATATGTATTTAAGCAGATAAGTTTTCTCATACACATCTTAAATCAAAATTAATCCTAACGTGGATCCATATTATCGAAGACTGGTAAGATTGATGGGTTCACCCCGGATTCATTACACTGTGTTTTATTACATAGAGATTTATTTTTACACAAAGTTTGTGTGTAATTTCATGTTTAAAAAAATGACTTTTATTTATTTTTTCATTTTTATAGATATTTATTTTGCAAGATTACACTTTTTTTTAGGTTCCCTCGCGTGTTCCAGTTTCCTTGTATTTCAACTTAATTCACGCGATAATGTAATTCCTTTATTGAAGATTTTTGATCACTTGGTGCACAAATGTACATATATATATCTATATATTAAAGCACATAAATTAACGCCTGAATTCCATTTTTAATTATTAAAGGTACACATATATTAAGATAGACATTAAATACAATTAAATACAATAAACCCAACTGGAGTGAAAAATTAGCCGGGGCCAGGAATCGAACGTGGGTCGACAGCATAACGTGTTGTTGCTCTACCGTTCAGCTACCCCTGGCCGATGTCCTAGCCTGGCAATTTCCCACTAATAAACCAAGTTGGGGAACGTCACCGTCCATCTATCAGATAGCACAGGATGACGTGACAACGATGAATAAATTTCTTTATCCATCGATCCTCAATATATATTAAAGCACATAAATTAACGTCTGAATTCCATTTTTAATTATTAAAGGTACACATATATTAAGACAGACATTAAATACAATTAAATACAATAAACATATAATATATATATATATATATATATATATATATATTAACTGACGCATGCAGTCTTCTATTAGCATATACCAGTCATATCATCTCTCGGTGCTATATGAAGCTGCATTCGCACACACATACTTATTTCTTTTTACCCGACAGAAAAGAAGGGGTATGTGCTTCACGCGTATCTGTGTAAGTGGATTTCTTTATACCCTCGAAACATCACAAAGGCTAGATGGATTTTAATGAATGGTGTCTCTATCAATTTGTCTTAACAGCCCGAAGGTTATAGGCTAGGTTTTGTTTTCATAAATTCAAAATGGTGGCCGTAAAATACAAAATGGCGGTAGAGACGAAAAACAAAATAACGCACCCTATTGAGTGGCATATCATTGGATAGGTCTTTCAAAAGGAAGACGATGTTTCATTGAGTATTTTACAGTCATACGCTCCGTTAAAATATTATACAAACTGGAAGTTGTGCAGGTAGGATATCTAGCTTTACTGCAACTGTAACCATCATAGACATCTATAGACCTCATCAAAACAGTATTTATAGATAGGAAATAACAATTAAACACAGCTTAAAAGTCACCAATCAATACAAGTAAAATAAAAAAAAATAAGTAAGTAATATAAACAAGTATTATAAAAAAAATATTTTAAGTCAATCCCTACTTAACTTAGGTCAATAAGAGAATTTTTTCCTCCCATTCTTGTTTCCCTTTAAGTGGCGTTTAAAATGCATTGATCAAGAAGATTGCTCTCTCGGTCTTAAAATACCTTGATCAAGAAGAGGGCGCTCTCGATTATTGAAAATTAATTAATTAAATTTAATTAATGAATTAATATTTGAAAAAAACTGAATTAACATCATGCGTCATCCACAACAAGTTTTGAAAAAAATTATTTGAGAATGATTGGATGAATAATAAGTATTTTATTAACGATTGAAAATTTGAACAAGATATATAAAACGAGAGTGTGAGCTAATAGTAGGAATTTAAAAAAAAAATAGTTTCACATTGATAAGAAATAATTAATCAGTTCACTTTTTACGCAGTCGGGTTTTTGATTTTTTAAATTTAATTGTTTTTTCACCTGTTGTACAATGCATATTAAATATCATTATTTTTTATGCATTTTTTTAATTTCATTCCTTAAACGAACGGTTTTTATAACCTGCCTTTTGTTTCTAGGACATATGAGTATAACAAGTGTTCAATTACCGTTTGTTTTAAATTTTGATTATTTTAATACACGCACAGGGTATGTTTAAAATATTAAAAAATATACCATTATGACAGAGTCAAATGCGCTACAGATAAGAGAATCATATTTTTTTTTCTTAGCTTTTGTAGTCTGCATCCGTTTTAAAACTGTTGGTTCCTCATGGAGTGTTTCATATGTGAAGTTGTGATATTCATTATATTCATCTTTGTTTTGCCTTCGTTTACAATTCTTGTCTCAAAATAGTAATTTCATCCTGAGGCATCCATTAAAATGGAGGCTTCTTTTTAACCTACTACTCACATCAAATATTTCTTTGTAAGCAGGTCCTGATACTCCAATATCTATATACTCAACGTGGTATTCGGCCAGTTGTTAGTAAGTTACAATTTTTCTTTACTCATTTTATTTTTTAAGCACATTTTAGAATCTCTATGTTAGTTTTTATGTTTTGTAAATCCCAAGCTGGTTTGCAACTGTAATTTAGCTATATTTATTGCTTAGCACAATTTCAAAATATCCATTAAAACGGATGTTGGGTCATACTTGAGAAAATTTATATAGTCAGTTTTAATATTAGTTTGGTTTTAATCATGTGCAGGATTTCCAAGTTTTTGATGTTTATTTAATCTCTCTGTAATGTTTTAATTATTTTTTCATAAAAATACATATATATGTAATATTTTTTTATAAAATATTACATATTTTTGTGTTTTATTTTAACCAAATATTACCAATATTAGAAATAGTAGAAAATAGAAATGACTCTTGTCTTGAATTTAGTGATGAATATTTTAATATTAATGAAATTTATGAAGATTCTTCTGAAGCTGATAGTAAGGCTACTAAATAATAATTTTGTTGATGGCTAAGTTAGTTAAACTAACAGAAGTGAAATAGCAAATTATTAAAAGGCCAATATTTGATTTTAAAGAGATCTTTGCAGTAAGTTCAAGTTATGATTTATGCACTTATACATTTTATTAATATGTAAATTTAGATAATTATTTCTGTTAACTTTTTCTTTTGTTAGAAATTCATAAATATAATGAGAAAAATAAATTAATACAATAAAGAATATTTTTCACAAGCATCATGAAATCTGATTTTAATTATGATTCTTTTTAGGTTCGCTCAAGTATTCCATATCCTCCTGATATTTCACAACAGCTAGAACAAGAAGCAAAAGTGCACATAATCTTTAAAGCAAGTCATTATTTTAGATATTACATTGATAATAATATGTTTTTATAAGAAAACTTAGATGTCCAAGTTGCAATAGGTTTTTGTGCATTACCAGTGAAAGGAATTGTTTCAAAGATTAATATTTGGCTTAAATATGCGTAAAATAATTCTATTTTGTTCATTAAATTAATATATATATATATATATATATGTGTGTGTGTGTGTGTGTGTGTGTGTGTGTGTGTGTGTGTGTGTGTGTTTCAATTTATTGTTAATTTGGCGCTTTTAAGTATCACTTTACATGTGGAAAGTTGAAATGAACTGTGTTTACATTTTTTCATATTTAAGACCTGAATATCCATTAACATGGATATGATCTTTAAGAAATTAAAAATAAATAAATAAATAAATAAAAATCTTTAAAAGTAATATTTTTTTACTCTTTTGATGAAAATAATGTAGTAAAGGCAAAGTGTTTCAAATTTTCTTGGATCTCAGGAGATATGTACTGGATAAAATCCCACCAGTGTTGAAATTACCTGAAATACTTGTTATTGGCTTGAGTATAAAGTGCAAGTAACATTAAATTATGTTCATCTAACAATTGATTAAAAAGCAATATTGCGCACAAGAAAAAAAAAACAATCGTGGTTGAAAAGTTGAAACTGAGCTCAGTATTTCTTTTTTTTGTAATGCAAGTGCAATTGATATCAACTTGTATTGCGGTTACAAACCTGTATATTTACTTGAGACATGATTATTTTTTATATTATAAGACTTTATGTCTCTTATTTCAATTTATAGATAGGTTATTACCAGGTTACTACTGAAACTAATTTTATTTCGTTGTTTATGTGTTTTGTATTTCAGAGGAGCCATATGAAATCCCCCCCCCCCTACTTTTCAGCATGTTCATATACGGTCGTCCCGAAGATAATATGTGAAGTAAGGTACCTTCATATATTCAACTTCAATTTTTTTTTTATTTTACTTCTCCTACTCCACACTTTTCAGCATGACGTCGTCTACTGTCGTCCTGAAGACAATGTGTGAAGGAAGTTACCTTCAAACATTCAAATTCAACGTATTTTGCTTTTCTACTCATCATTTTACAACATGTTCGGCTACGGTCACCCTGACGATAATATATGAAGGACGTTACCTTACCTTAAAACATCCAGTTTCAATGTTTTTACTTTCTTCTATCTCCAATACAAGAAAATATTGTAATCTGAAGTTTCTTCGGCTTCCAGTTCCCGACGAATTTACAGGTTTTAGGGGTAAGAGATCCCGAAAACATGTTTACACAAAATGTCTGCCCCTCCGTGTGTGCGTTTATCTTCATTGTACCATCGGAAAGTGTATGAAGTTGTGCATAGAAATGAACCAAATTTTTTGTATGTTTTTGGCTATGCAAGCAAATCCTTCTTCAGTATGGAAATATTCTGCAAGAACTGGGCGCAGTAATAGCCATTTTTGTATCCTTTTCGTTATTTTACCATATTAAAGTGTACTGAGTTATGCATGGAATTGAACCAAATTTTTAGTGTATATTTTTGGCTATGACCAGCAGATATTCCTTCAATATGGAAACATTCCGCCGGAAGGGGGCGCTGTAATATCGATGTCTTTGCCATTTTTATTATTGTACCATCAAAAGTGTACGAAGCTATAAAAAAAAAATTGAATCAATTTTTGTGTAATGCTTTGGCTATTGCAAGCAGGTCCTTCCTGAATTTGAAAAACATCTACCGGAAGGGGGTGCTGTAATGGAAACTTTTTGATATTTTTCCTTTTTGTAGCATCGTAAAGTGTATAAAGTTACGCATGCAATTGTACTAAACTTTTTGTGTATGTTTTTGTCTATGGCCAAAGGTCCTCCTTCTATATGTAAATATTCCACCGAAAGGGGGAACTGTAATAGCGATGTATGTGGCATTTTTATTATTGTAGCATCAAACTGTGTATGAAGTTATGCATAAAAATGAAACACTATTTTGTGTATGTTTTTGGTTATGACAAGCTGGTCCTCTCTGAATTTTAAAATATTCTGCCGGAAGAAGGCGCTGTACTAGCTTTTGTGTGCCATTTTCTTTATTGTACCATATAAAACTGTATGAAGTTATGCATAGAACTGGACCAAATTTTTTGTGTACGTTTTTGGCTATGGCCAGGAGGTTCTCCTTGAACTTGGAAATATTCTGACGGAAAGGAGCTCTGTGATAGTAATTTTTGTATAATTTTCTCGATTTTCCGTTGTTTTATCCTCAATTGGCGACACTTGCAGCTACGGGAACGGCTCTATTCGGGAAGCCGGCTAATCTCAAACATCTGATGTACAAAAGAATAGCAAAAACTATTGATATTATTAAATATCATGATCGAGATTAACTCGTTTTTATTCCGATTAATTGACTGAATCAGAAATTTAAGATGAAAATCAAAGTTGGTATAGTATTGAGATTATAATATTGACGTATTAACATAACTAATTTTTGAAATATTAGGACTTTTTAGGACATGCTTTAGCTTTTATAAATATGAATACAAAATATTCTTATCTACGTCAATGTCTTAAATGTCTGTTTCGTCTGCCCCAAATGAAAATCAAAAAGGAGATAGTTTTTCTAACTACAGTTGTTCTAGAATATTGTACTGATTTTGAAAACCAATTTTTATTCACAGATAAATTAGCAACGGATTTTATGCGTCGAATACGGATAGCATTTTAGGAGATTTACTGAAGAAAATGTATGTGGCATTTCCATATAGTGCAATGAAATTATATATGAAGCTGATGTTGTGAATAATTGAGCTTGTTTGACGTAATTAATTAGGTCTATCCGCATGCTCATGCTGTAGTGTTTCTCTTTGTCTGAGTAATTAAATATGCCTTTAAAATTATCAAAACAGAGAAATAGATCTTTAAAAATATTTATAAAAAACATGACGTAGTTGTTGTGTATTGAAGCAAAAAATAAATACGTACAATTACTGGATTATTAAACAGCATATGATTGAACCTCTGCAAAATCTTGTGCATATTGAAATCTCTAAAATTTAAAAAATATATTTTTTAATTACATCTATCCATTCTATCGTTGTGCTGTTACAATATAAGGATGTTGCTATGAATAGCGAGCTATTTGTAAAAGCAGTGTCGAAACCAATTTTTCATACCAGTGCTCTATAGATTTAAATATATTTTGTAAGGCATGAAACTCTGATTAAAAAAAAAAAAAAATACAATATATCTTTTTAAATTCTGAATTTTCATTTAAGTGTAATATAATTCTTTTATTCTAATTTATATGAATAAGCATTTTCATATCATCTTTCTTTTTACAAAGAAAAAAAAAAAAAAAAAATCCAGAAATGTCTATATGTGATTGAAATTTTTCATACGTAAAAAATATAAAATATCAGCTGTTAAATGTATTTTTAATTAATAACTCTTATAAATCATTAAGACATACACATGTCAGCTGTAGTTAAACATTGGTATGTAAACCCATCCCAAAAAAATTAACATTATATATATATATATATATATATATGGTGTAGTTATATTTATATATTTATCAATTCATATTAAGTTTATCCATATGATTAATATTTAATAATGTTAACTATTACCTTGTATAGGCTACTCAGGACAATATCATATTAATTTCTAATACAAGGTATACTAACGTAAATGAGAATAAAATACATGTTTTAATAATTTTAATATTTGCTCTTCCCTCTCCCCTTAAATTATGTGCATTTCTTTTTTAAGAAAGTTTGTAAACACATTAAATGCAACTCATTAATTTCAAAATTTAATTATTATTAACATTTATTATTTAGCACCTTAATTTTAATATTTTTTTATATTTAATTATAAATAAATTTAAGTTATGATTCAATCTTATAGTCAGTCTATATGGACTCTATAGAATGCTATAGGGAACAGGAATTTAAATTGTGATATGTTATAGCAAGGTGTAAATATTTATGTGAAACTTTAATAATCATCAATTTCACCATTTTACATATAATTTTGATTTAATATATGAATTACTAATATTTTTCTAATACAATTGTATATATTTATTAAAACATTTTTAATTATTATTTATCATATATCTATCTCTAAACAGTATTTGCTTAAATACTTAATCTACTAATAGTTATAAATAGTTTTTATTATACAATATTTTTTATTTTACTAGTAAGTCAATAGATTGCAGCACCACACTGATCCATTTGATTACATAGCGCAGTTCATTCTCCATTCTAAATTATCTATAGAGGGCGCTAGTTTTATTTAATGGGTGCGTACTTGGCTATGCTGTATATTTTTTTCGTTGGTCCACCATCATATAAAAAAAGTTGGCAATGTGTGCTGGTGATCTCCAAAGTTTGTATAATGTTACGCCTCATTCTAAGATAGTATGGATTTCAATCTGGTAATTTTTTTTTCTATTTTTTTTTTTAAATTTTGTTTTATTTTGAACTTAACTGGTGTTCAATGGTTTATTTCTCTGGTTTATGTGTGTGGTTGTACCAAATTAATATTCTTTAGCTAATTTGTGGCATCTATGAAGATGAAACCACACATTTTATTTGTGTAACTTTAGACATTTGGTGCCCGACGATTTTGTATAAGTTCAACAGATCTCCATTATTTCATTTTTGTTATTCAATTTCTGCTGTTTTTTACTATTTTGGAATCTATGTTAAGAGTGTAGGGGGGAACTGCATTTCTGACATTTTGTTAATGTCATTTTATTCATAATTTCGTAGTTTTTGTTGGAGTACGGTAATGTTTATTTAATGGATATATATATGTATATATTTATAAAACTTGGGACACTTATAAAAATTAAATACTAAAAATTACATTGTGATTTTGTATTATTAAGCATGAACTAAATTTCAATCATTATGATAGAAGTCATTAAGATGACACATTACATTAGTATGTCACGCACGGTTTCAAACAGACGGCCATCACTTAAATATAGCACGAGATAATTCAAGACAAACATGTATTAGGTGAATTATATATATGAATAATACAATAACTATGTATACAGTGAGATAGAATTATATTTGTGCAGCCAAACTTTCTGCAGTATCTAGTTCATCGCCGCGCATAAAATATAAAATATGTGCAGAAAATTCCAGTACCATGTTGTACCTTGGATAACTTTCTAAAAATTTATGCCAAATAACAAAAGTAGCAAAAGAAAATAAATAAACTCAATGCTAAAGAAGCATGATATAGGACGTTAAACCTAAACAAATGTTAAATATATGAATATCAAGTATATTAATTGTTTTCTTATTTGAAGGGAGATTATTATTAAAATATATATAACAATAAGATATTAAGACATATGGACAATTGCACTATAAAATATAATAAATAAACACACAGCCTTGCTCAATGGTTCACAAAATACGAACTTTAATAAACTAACCTTTAAAATCTAAATTTCGAGCTGTTTCTACAGCCGTGTTGAGAAAAAAATGATTGTAAAAGAACTCAAAATTCAGAGACAAAAGCTTCCTGTACAAGAGATAATTAGTCGAAACTTGACCACTCATTTGAATACAAAAATGATTTGTTTTCATCCAGTGAAAATAAATAATTCTTAATGAACTGAGATCAAATGAATCAAAAGTCGATTTAAGAAACCAGGAATGCAGCCATCTTCACATGAGGGACAGAACCACGTTCAACTGAGTTTTCATTCAAGTTTTTGGCAACATAATATAAGTTTAAGCGGAAATATTGTAATTAGATATAGAATTATGACTTTATGATATTAAGCCAGATTTTTGGGATATTATAGGATAAACTATCGTTACAAGGTTGATCCTCACGTGTAATGATTTCAACTGATTCTCTAATTTTACTTTCAAAAGGGTTATTGCACGGAACTATAATTTTTGCCTCATCAAAGTTAATATAGCAGACTTCATTAGCCATGTAGAACCTAAAAAAGGCTGTATTCTGTTTATGCTGTTTAATGTCCTAGCGATGCTCTATAATCCTTAGTGAAAACTTACGTTTTGTCATGCCGATGTAGACTCTTTCAATACTGTTCGATAAAGTAATAGGGATTCCATATATACCAGATTTTTTATCCATTTTGATCCTGTCAATCTTATCACTGACGATGTCAATGAGGTAAGGGGGTGGAGTACTTACCAACTTTATATTATATTTTCGTATGATTTTTTTTTAGCTTTTCAAATATAGTAGGAATATAGTGAAATTTTCTGTAGACCACAAGTTTATTATTATCCTGCTGTTGGTCCGAAGAAGCGGAGCGTTATGCTTCTGAATTAAATTTTCTATATATTTTGTTGGATCCAACAAAACATATAAATAAGATAATTCAAGATGGTTCTGTCACTCAAGTGTAGATGGTGGCACTCGTGGTTCCTTAAATCGACCTTTATATTCATTTGATCTCAGTTCATTAATAATTACTTATTTTCACTGGATGGCAACACTTCATGTTTCTATTCAAATCAGAGGTCAAGTTTCGACTAATTATCTCTTGCGCAGGAAGCTTTCGTCTCTGAACTTTGAGTCATTTTACCATAATATTTTCCTGAAGACGGCTGTAGAAACAGCTCAATACGTAGATTTTAAATATTAGTTTATTAAAGTTCGTATTTTGTGCACCATCGAGCAAGATTGTGTGTTTATTTCGGAATAAGATATTTCAATACAACTGTCCGGATAGCACAATAGGTTTAGCATTAGCAAGGGAAGGGAAATTATCTTGGTTTGAGGCTTAGTTTTGACATTTTTCGCGCGATTGGAATAAATCTCAACTTTGCTATTCTAGCCTTAAAGATGATTTATCCATTTAGGAAAAATAACATTTCTCTTCATTATGAATTAACTAGTATATAACCCCATCAAAAATGACGGAATGTTGATTTGCATTACCTTTTCATAAATTAACAGAATGAATATTTTATTATTGAATATTTATTATTTTTACTGTTTGTATTGCAGAAAAGTACATTTTAAAAATGAAAAAAGATGTCTGCTTATACGAATGATGAGGATATATTTTTTTCACTCAATACTAAATTTCTGGAATAGTTCAACAATTGGACGAAACAAACAGCAGTATTTCTTGCAACAATAATAATAATTAGCAAAGTGAAACACAATTTCTGAAGATTTTACAAAACTTTAAAATTAAATATTCAGTACGTTAAAGATTTTTTTTAATATATTATTTTTATAAATGAATGAATCTTAATAATGAATGGCTCAATGAACCACTTTGTTTTAACGGAGGATCAAGGAACATAATTAATAGATAGATAGATTGAATTAGAAATCTGTGGGATCACAACAGCGGTTTTAATCATTAATGGAGCTTCGCGTTTCGTTTCTAAACATATATGTGGCGCCATTTGTCGTCAAATAACATAAACAAAGGAACTTTTTGTTATTTTTTTAATAGAAAATATACAGGATTTAGTTCAAGATAAAATTTTAAAAGTTTCAGTTATATAAAATTGAAAATACATTCTGTATGAATAAAACAATAATTACCAATTATCATTATTTCTTTCGAAAAAACTTTATTTTATTTTATCATTTAATAAAAACTTACCTTATATCCACATAAAATTCCTTGCATTGCAAATAAAATTTATATTTCATATCAAATGTAGTTAAAATATAAGGAATATATAATATTATGTTATGTACTGCATTTATTAATTATATCAATGAGATAAATTTCGATTTTTAACATAATAACATTTGAACATAACTTTGGAGTGAAAAAAATTGTAATGTAAGAGTGAAAAAATATCTTTCAGCCACACTGATGCAATCGTGATAACCTCTTATATTTCAAATACATCTAGGAAAAGAGAAAAAAAAAACTCATTTATAACACAAAAAATAAAAATAAAAAAATTAAGTGTATAAATGTTAAGATCATGAAAATTAATAAAAATAAGTTAAAATTCTATCAAAGAAATCATAATAATAATAATGTTCATTTTATTTATATTAAATGAAAAAACTTTTAAAAAATGATCTCGTTACATTAGTTACATCGTTGAATTACATCATTACGTCCTGCATTTTTTTTTATAAGAAACTCTAATTTCAATCTAAAGTTCTTTCATTTATATTGATTGTCGATAGATGTCGCCAAAATAATGGTTAAAAATGGACGGAATTTTCCAAATTTTCTGTACAGTCCAACCCGAGGGCACTAGTGTAGTGATACAGTTTGTACTTCCAGCCAACTAACTCAATTTTTCAATAAATCATGAGGTGGTGTGAAAAACGCAAATAATTTAGTAATCAGAAGTTAACTTGTATTTTCTTTCGTTTTAAAATGAAATCGTTCATTTGTATCTAAATTTGGAATTTGTAGTTCTAAAATGGCAACAGTCTACGTTTATTTATATCTGGTTATCCGTTATTTTAATTTATAATTTTAAACATTATAACTGGATAGTTTTTCAAGGTTTTGGAGAAAAATAAAGATGAATAGATGTGATACAAAACAGATTATTTGTATACGTATTTCGTAAGTTGAACAATCGGCAATTTTACGGCCTATTGAAAACTTATGCCTAACATGGGCGTGATAAGCTTTTTTTGAGGATGAGTTCTCCCCGGATTCGTTAAACTGAATTTTATTATATAGAGATTACATGGTATATGAGTTTCCACGTTATCACAGACTTTCATCATGTAAATACTATAGCTATATGTCAGATGAAGAGAAATGACTCTGCAGTTCGCTGACATGTCCAACAAATAAGCGTTACAAATATCAGCCAGGTATGGCTCGGATAGCTCAATAAATAAGCCATTGATATGGCGATTGAAGGTATAAATGTTCAAGCTCTGGTTTGGACATTTTTCGCTGTGTTATAGACGTTAAATGTACTTCTCCGGCCTTGAAGAATAAGATGTAAGTAAGAATTTGATGTATTTCTAATTTCCATTTCAGATTCAAATGAATTTGTTATTAATAAGACACTAAACTGTTGATTTTCACAGAATAGAAGAAACGCATAATTATTACTTTCTTCAGATTATCGTTTCTGAAATAAATTTATATTTATAAAAATATAATTTTATATCTTTATTATCAAATAATAAATAATTTCACATAATTAATGAATCCATGAACAATGAATAAAGTGAATTTTCAACAATGCCTTATCCATTATACTTGTGAAATTTATTTTTATTTTTGTCAAATAGAACAAAAATTACGATTTTAAAAATTATTGCTCGCATTTTTTGTTTCTCAATATATCATAAAAATATGAATTATTTATATTATTTTACCCTGTTAATATCTTTAGGATTATACGTGGAATTTAAATCTTTAAATAATTGAGAATATTTTCAATTTCATATAATAAAATTAATATGTTGACTTCTTGTTACTATGGATATTATGATTTACTGTATAACAGTAATCGCTGTATAAGTTATAAATTTAACATTTAGGATTACAATTACAAACACGGTTCCAAACAAACGGCCGTCAATTAAATATAGTACTAGATAATTCAAGGCGAGCATCCATTAGTTGAATTTCAGAATTTGCGATAAGGCGACCATCTAACATTATGTATATTATTCAAGTGTGTATGGGTATCTGTCAAATTCAGTTCCTATGATTCTGAGTATAAAAACAACGATTATCATATGTTATGGGCTACATTTATATTACTGTTATGTCATATTTGAACATCGAAATTTTACGGAAATATTTCTAATTTACCGATTGTTTATATTTTGATTATTTAGCTTTAAATCTGTAAATTATATATATATATATATTAAAACATCAGTTTTCTTTATTTTTCCTTGCATTCATTTGAACTGTAGTTACACCCATCGTTTCATTATTTTTTATTTATACATTAAAAACATACATTATACATTAAAAAAGGTATATATATATATACATATATATATACCTTTTTTAATAAATGTATATCTAATATTTATTTATTATTTAAAACACATTTTTCAGATACACATGTGGATTTTTGTTGTAAATAAAATTTTAAATACCTATGTACACTAGATAAAAAATAATCAAACGATGGCTGTAACTACAGTTCAAATGAATGCAAGGAAAAATAAAGAAAACTGATGTTTTAATTCGTACAAAGATCTCTATAATTTTAAATGGCTTATAAAGGCTAATGTATATATTATGTCTCTAACTTTTAAAAGTCCAATAGAAACATAGTTTTGTTGCATATAAAATATCCTCATATCAGAAAACGTTGAAATTAAAATTTCCACTAATTTTAAATGTTCATTTAGTGAGATATAACTTATTTAAAAATTAATGACACAATCTTAAACGTACGTCATTTAGGCATAACTCAAAAAAAAAAAATATATATTTTTCTCGTACATTACGTTTTGTCTTCGAAGATATCTTGTAAAAGCCTAAACTTCACTGACATGTTTAGTTTCCAAAAAGCATTTCTATGCGCTTACAAAATATACTTAAATAGAAACGTACATGACTTTGTCTTCAATAGAAAACAGCAGGAACAACAACAAAATAAGAATTTCTTGAAACATTGTTAGCAGATTTGCAATTTTTTTTACTTTGAGGAAGTTAATATTAAATTTTAATATATATATGTGAAACGATAAAAGCGAAGCCCTTTTTTAAATTTTAAAATCGCATTTTTGCCTCTTTCAAAATTTGAAATCTCCGTTTTAAAAAATAGAAATTTAAATGTAGAAATTAAAATTACAACTTTTTAAATGCTTTAGTAATTGTGTCTCAATTGATTGTATGCGTCTGCCCCTGTTAAATTAGTTTTCCCGCATCGCTTCTTATAACTTTCAATGATCATTTTGGCGCATTTCATAAGAATACTTTTGCTGCAGCACCATGGAAATAATTCCAATTTTTAGAGTAACCAATATTTTTATGTAGACTTAATATATAAAGGTAAAAATAGGTCCCAATTGGCTTGAGAGCTTGCTGGAGCAAAGAAAAATCTAAAACCAATGGAAAAAAAAACACCTGGGTTAAATTCACGAGATAAGACCCACAGGTCTTGCAGGCGAGTCCTGTGGCTTTTGTTTTAGTGGGGGGGGGGGGGGTTGAAACGATAAAAACGAAGCACCTTTTTAAAATTTAAAATCCCCTTTTGCCTCTTTTAAAATTTGACATCCCCGTTTTAAAAAATATAAATTTAAATGTAGAAATTAAAATTAAAACTTTTTAAATGCTTTTGTAATTGCGTCTCAATTGATTGGATGCATCTGCCCCTGTTAAATTAGTTTTCCCGCATCGCATCTTATAACTTTCAAAGATCGTTTTGGCACATTTCATAAGAATACTTTTGCTGAGTAAGTGCAATTTTTAAGTCTTGCGGCGACCCGTTGGCCGAAGTTGAGTCAGCGCCCAAACCTCGGACAATCAATCATTCAGCTACCGACCAATTATATTTTAAATGCGCCTCCTTTGACTTCAACGTCCCCTAGCAGGAATAATTCAAAATACCACGTACTTATACCGCTGCACGGGCGGCAAAAGAGTGCAGTAATGCCTAAGTCCACGCAACTTCGCTCTCAAGGTATCGCTTTGCGATACACCTAATTCCCGCTCCCGATGTCCATCAAGAAGTAAAGTAGCAGCTCTCATGAGAAAGGGGCCTGAGTTCTCTCAAAGGATGTACAGAAGATAAATAAATCAGGTCCCCGAAAAAACTGCGTCTTCCTTTAATCAGACACGCATCTTATCAGACTTTTATTAGCTCCCGGATCAACACTCACGGCCTGCGACTACAGAATTATGATAGAAACTCCGAGGGAGCGATCCGAAATCGGCACGATTGACACCGAAACAGAGGAAACACAACGGGAGTACCGAGAAGTCGTTATATATATATATATATATATATGGAAATTTCACTCCCTCTAACTTTAAACTGTAAACAGTATACGTATAATTATGGCTTTCCAGAAAAGCACTCTTACTCTAATTTAGAAATTATAGTTTCATTATTATTTTAATACTTTAATTCTAATATTGTTCAATTTTCAAAACACGTGCCTTAATATCAACACAGTCCCCGAATGGATTTTAACTCATATATCTTTGATCTGATCAATGTGAATTTATATTAGGTATAAAGGTGCTTCAGAAATAAAATCAAACAAAAAATATATATAAGACTTAGTATAGATATTTTCAATGATAATATAGAAATCCATTACATACGTATACGAATTCTCAATAAGATATTCCAGCACACAATTGTACAAAAACATGAACGAGGAAATTTGTTTGTGAAATTTCGATAATTTAGAATCCAACTAATGTCTGCATTTTTATTTTCTGTTTCGTACTGTAGTTCAGATCCTTTGCCAAAATATAATTCTTACTGCTCTTATTTCCATAAGTTGACGTTGCAAAGGAGCCGTATACAAGTGACAGTGATCTCAATATCTTTAATACTGCAACGAGTTGAACATGACCAAAAAGTCGGTGACATTCTCTTCATACACTATATGGCCAAATTTGACCGACCACTTGCGAATTTAGACGTTTTATTAAATATCTAGAAAGATTCATGAGGAATTAACCTTAAACTCCAGGTATGTAAACATTATAATACAGGTCATATATTTCCGCGAAGATTTTTCCCCGAAACCTCATAGGGGGCTGTAAACAAATTGAAAAAGAACAAATATCTTTTGGATAACAATCTGTCAAAACTAATGTAACAAAAGCGTTCAAACTACAGATTATGATTAAGTGGCTAATTGTAATAAATTGGGTTCATTTTTATGAGGACAGCATGTATACTCGAAGAGAAATTCAGGTTTTCATAAAATCAGCTTCAATTTTTGCCCAGTTGTTTTGCTTATAATTTCGAGAGCAAACAGCATTAAAATTTTGTAAAAATTGTATGAAAAATGAGCAGGTTTACAAAATAATGTTTCACGCCCATTCCTGAACGCAATCAAATTATAATGTGCATAAGGTGTTTGCTAAATGTATAGAGCAACTTTTATAAAAGTCTCAAAAACATAGCTTGAAAATTCTGAAAATTATCGTTGATAGAATAAGCTGAAAATCCGTTGTTCACAAAATGAAGCAAAAAGATGAGGGCTGTATCCATATATCCATTGATAAGTGCCAGTATAGCACAAACAATATTACACGCACTACTGTATTTGGTACAAAAAAGTGCCATTTTTACATATTCGTCTAATGAGTAAGCTTACAAAACTTTAAAATCGATGTAAACAAATTTGAATGAAAATATTAATTTTGTTTATTTTGAATTTTAAACTATAAAATATAATACGTTTATGCTATTAATGAAATGTTAACCCTTAAATGTATGATTTTTTTGGGGTTCGAAAAAAATTATATCTGATTCTAAGAACGGTTTATTACACATACAAATTAATAGAAAAAAAAAAAAACAGTGATATAATTTCCGTACAACACGCCAACTTTTCTTCGTATGTTGCCGTTATGCAACAGAAAAAATCACTCTCATAACAAAAATAGTGAAATATTATTAATTATTTTAATAAGAATCTAGATGCCTTATTTTTTGTGAAATTTAATTTCAAGAACTTAACTTTAATTTACTAGTAAACTCTGCAAAACAAAATGTGATTTCTGAATACTTTCTTCCCTTTGTTACTTCCTTCCAAATTCACTAAAAATTAGCCCTACTACCATCTATTGGAGGAAATATGCAATCTCTTTGAAATCTCTTCAAAAAATCACGTCAGCAATTTCATGTTTTTACTTTTTTTAAATAAGTCTGAAAATGTGTCAGAAAATTTCAAGTTGTTGGGCGTGAAAAATATATTTTTTTTTTATTCCGCCTTAATATGATTCTGATAAAACGAGCTCATACAGAAAAATGAAATTAAAGTTCGTCAAGAGCGACCTGATAAAATTTTTAAACTGGGTTTATCTCTAATCTGATTTAGTTTTTGTAGGTGAAATTAGTGCCTAACTTCGAAATCTACCCCCGCCTGTAGTTCGAGCCGTCAGGGATTTTTTTTTTATTATTCTATTGTGTCAAAGTCATAATCGCTCTTAATACGTATATAACGTTACTGATTCTTATATCTACTAGGGGGGCCCACCGCCTGCTCGCTGATCTCACCTTCCCCCGCATAATTGCTTCGCGATTCCGTTCGATATCGTGAAAAAATCCCTTTTATCTAGCCATCCCCAGACGTAATTCTTTTGTGTTTCCATTCTGGATCGCTTCGCGATCCCTTTTTTTATACATTAAATTTTTAGATTGCTGTTTGTAAAACCGCGCACTTCCCCAACTTCTGATAATTTTATTTTCTTATTTCTAAGCACATAATTATTAGTCCTTACAGGGTTTCAAAATTCTAAGAATTATTAAATATAGAATCCTTAAAAAAAGAAAAAATTATAATTTATTTGAACAATTACAATTTAAATAAATTTATAATTAAATAAAATTATAAAGTAATAGAAAATTCAAAAATTAAAATATTGCATAATTTAAATTTAAAATGCTGTAAATTAAAAATAGATATATGTTAAATTTAAAAAGTAAGAAATTTATTAAAATTGTTTGGATTTTTTTTTATTTGTTATGAAATCGCTGATTTTTAGTTACAGTAAACAATTTTATCATATAAATCTCCTCTCTTCTGAAATTTTCTCTTCGCCGCCTTTTCTCCGCAAATATATACGAGTAAAATTACATATATATTAAATTATTTTTTTTTCTTTCTTTTTTTATATTAATAATAATTAAATGATCTACATCCCTCCCTCATAAAAGTAGCAGAAAGCTGTCGAAACGCAGATGACCGCCCACCCTTCTCATTATTTTATGGAAATTATCTTCTTTCTGTAAAAATCACTTTTGCCATCGGCTCCTTAAAAACACTCCAAAAAACAGAAGTGTATCGAAATGCAGAAGATTATTTCCTTTCCCCGCCCATCCTATCTAAATTATCTACTTTCATGGTTTTCACCAAGCACAATTCCCGCTAAGAATAGTCAGAATGTTCTGTCCAATCAGATGCGTTTCGTGGTATGTACGCATATTTTCATTGGTCCATTTCCATATCGTTACTTTTTAAGAGCGTTCGTAATTATATAAATACGCAGCTCCTATAGTCCTCATTCAGTCCGTTTGTCTGTCCGTCCGTATATAACATAGCAAAAACTACCCAACCGAATGGTCTGAAATTTTAAAAATATAATTGTTGCAAAATTTTGTCGAGTCATTTCAAGTTTTATGAAAATCGGATGTACAGTTTAATTATGGGGAATGTCAAAAGCTTTCCGTTACATGACGGCCAATGGTAAACAATTATTGCAAGTGCATTTTAATGATGTTACAGACTATGCACTTATGAAGGCAAAAAATATACATTCAGTACAATATGGGGTGCAAACATTTTTTTATAAAACTAGTTATAGTACGAACGCACCTCATGTGCCCCGTTTGACGAGCAATTTCCTACATTTTTATATATAGAAGCATTTTTAATCATGAATTCTGCTCATGCTGAGGTTCTTCTCTGCTACATTTACGAATTCACTTTCATTCTTAAGTGGATACAATGGCCATAAACTTTTATACCTATAAAATACAATCGACTACTGTTTCCTCTAAAATAATCGGATATTTCAAAGAAATGTGTAAAATTTTTAATTTGAGCTGAATTTCAAGGACACGACAGTCACTAACTATTTTTATGAATAATGAATCGAATTTGGTTTAAGTTCTGCATCTTTTATAGAAAATTGGAAATTATCGGTCGATACTTCGGCATATAAGGTAAGTGATGCAAATATGGTTAATGCTGATAATTTGGTCAACACGAAATAATGTTATTAATTTCAGTGATTTCTAAACGATGACGGTTGAATCTAGTTGCTGGATGTCCCAAGGACGTAGTTCAGTATAGTGTTGTCCGCATTCGTCGATCACGTGAACAAGGGGCAGTCAATGTTGATTTCTTGTTAGTTGCATTGACATATTATAAATTTTCTGTGATAAGTATATTATTTTATCTTATTTAAACAAATTATTTGTATTTACTGTTATGCAAAATATTTTAGCTGGTTTAATGGTCTTTTTAACTGTAACAATGAATTTCAATATCTTAGAGTTCACACAGAATTACGAACGCTTTTTTAATGTTCATTATTCTTAGCAATATGCCTAGTTGGCCAAATACCTGGACGTATGGTCATATTACCTACACGTATGACCATATTACATTCATATAAATTAATTTTTCTAACTGTTTTATTGATTTATTTTATTTATTTATGTACATAAGCTGTTAAAAAAATTATTAATTACACTACTAGCATTAAAAAACTTATCAATGAACTTTTTAAAAGTATACACTACTTACGAAGTAAACATAACAGGAATCAAATATAATAATGTTATTATAAATTGCGTTACGTAAAATTGAATGAAGTTTAGCTAAACTTCGTTCTCTAAAATTCTCTCAATTTTTTGTTTTAGACTATAAATCACTAAACAAAGAGGACTCTTGAATAAGGAAAGCTTAAATTGGTGTTTAAGAGCAATAAAAGGGTATAAATTTTCGTAAAACGCTGCTTTTAAAGAGCATGGAATTCCTAAACGAACTGTCCGTCGTTATATTGTTAATAATAAGAGTTATAAATCACTATTGGGTAGAAAACCAGTTATCACACCATACCAAGAAAAATATCTCCCCACAAGAATTTTTAGGCTTGCTGATATCTGTTAATCTGTTATGTCAAAAATCATTAAACTCTGCTTTTTTAAATTTTGAAGTGAAAATGAAATAACTGACAATTTTGCATTTAGAAAAGACATAGCTGGCTGAACTGGTTGAAGGCATTTTCAGTAAGAAATCCGAGTTTTTCCAGGTGTAAAATTTAATCCCTTGAGGGGTGATGGGATATATTATATCCCACCTAATTTTAATTCAGATTTCCACCAGAAATTTTTAACTAAGTTTTACTTTTGTAACTTTCGTTAAAAAAAGCTGAAAAATTGCATTTCATTGTTTTGCAATAATATTTTCCTAAACTTCCGGTGGGAATTCAACATGACTGAAACACAATTGCTTTGTCCCTCAAAGGGTTAACCAATGAATCCTGACAGAGCAGTAAAGCTCAATAAATATATTATTGATGATTTGTTTTAGTAAATTATGAAAGGTTCACATTGGCAAAAGTCTCATGACATCCCAAGAACGAATATTTATTATGGACGAAAAAGGGATGTCGTGTCAGTTTGCATAAGGATCGAACTAATTATGCTGAAAAGGGCTGGAAAATAAAGCATTTGGTTTCTGAATAGCATGGTGAAATTTATAGCAATTAAGGTTTAGGGTAGTGCAACTTAGGGTATTAATCTCCCTATGATTTTGAATAAAGGTAAAAGAATGAAACGAGAGTGGATAGATAATTTGTCTTCAGGTTCTGAATGGGAAATGACACCAAAAGGAAGCATGGCAGCCCAGACATTTGTTAAATGGATTAGTCATTTTTCAAAATTTATACCACAAGTGTTCTCATCTCTGATTGGGTCAAGTCCCATTTTGATTACTCAATTGTGGATGCGCCTGAAAAAAAATGGAATTCTTCTAGGGTCATTCCACGTAAAATGAGCAAAAAATTAAAAAAAAAGTCGTGGCCACATAGTAACAGATTTTAATAAAATTTGATATACAGGTTCAAATCATATTCAAATAGAGCTCTGCAAAATATCTTCACAAAAAAATAAATTATTTTAGCAGTTATGGACATTTAAAAAACTTGTGATAAAGATTGGCATGTGTGCAATCGTCCAAAGTTGCAGGTTTGAAGTTCTGTATCTTGAAAACTATTTAACTGAAATGATTTTTTTTTAATAATGTAACCTCTGAAAAATTATCTTCTTATTTATTGAGCAATAATAATTTGGTAACACCATGATTATTGTTTAATTGGTTGTAAAAATTGAAAATTTGCAAATTTTGAGAAAATTAAAAACGTAATAAAAATTAAAGGAACTCAAAAACATCTGAGAAATTAATGCCTGATGTAGTTTTACATATTATGATCGAATTACTAATGTTTTTAGGTTGTCATGTATTTCCTTCATCTTTAAAAAAATTTAGAAACTTTTAAAAAAATGACAAAATCGTAATTTTTCCTCTTATTGATAGGTAAAAAAAAATAATGAAGGAAATGTCCCACATTACAGTTATTGCTTAGACATAAAGATCAATAAGTCCATAATCTGCTAAAAAAAATTCAAGCAAACCTTTTTCATTCCTAACGTCACAAAATTGGGTTAAAAAAGGCAATATTAGCTACATTCCATGAGCTATTTTTTTTTTTAATTCGCGCGCGTTTCTTAAAATATTGCACGATTTCAAGGTGAAAAAATTTAGTGCTGCCATCTATTTTCTGTATGTGGGTTTAGGTATTAATATATAATTTTCTGTTCAATTGAGCTTTTTTTTTCTACTTTAATTAAAAATCTTTTTGAGGAAAAAATAAACTGAAAGCAAGTATAAAAGTTTTTAGATTTAAAATATACACTGTTATCTAAAATATAAAAAGAATTAAAATTTAAAAAAGCTTTCTTTCAGGTCGAAACAAGTGATAGAAATATTGCATTTTATCCTCAACATTCTTTTACTATTTATTTTTTTTCTCATTAAGGAATAAAAACGGCAAGAATGAAAGTTTAAATATTTAATATATATACTTTTAGCTATAACGTCAAGTAATTTTGATATTGTAGGAGGTGTCCTTCATCTCAATAGAAACGTTGCATTTTTCCCTCAATTTTTTTCAAAAATAATTTTTTTCTCATTAAGGAATAAAAATACAATTACTAACTTACGTCAATCTGTTACTTATTATTCATTCCTAATTATAAATAATTTTTAATATAGTCTTTGCATACTTAAGGCTAATAACACAAATTGAAACTTCAAGCATGTAGCCAAAACCACGATTTTGCATCCACTTTTAATAGAAATTTTAATACTTAAATAAACAATCCTAAAATCTATTATTTTACATTTACTCAAAAATAGATATGATCTACTTACAAAATGATTTTCGTTAAAATCGGTGACATGTCTGCTACAGGTGATTTGCTCATTTTGTGTGGAATGACCCTACTTTGTTTACCTTCTAATACAATCCATGAGCTGCTTCCTTTGGATAAATCTTTTTTGGGCCATTTGAGCAATTTTGGAACCAGAAAGGACTTTTGTTTTTGGAACGAACCAACCATGACAACACTACAAAAGCTCGATTTGGAAGAATATTTTCTCCAGTTTGGGACAAAGCTATGACACCTACCACCGTTAAAGGTGGCTTGAAAGGGACAGGTATATGTCCTTTCAACCCAAATGCAACTCCGAGGAAGCTTTTACTCCAAGTTATGTTTCTGATAATCCAACTCCAACAAAGAATGTTGCCGAAAGTGGAAAAGAATTTTCTATCTCATGGATATCATCTGGAAAACAGGGTCGTCATAATCCTCCTTTCTCAACCTGTCTCTTCTTAAGGCTTGAGCTGAGATCCTTCATCGTTTGAAGATAAGGATAGAAATGGTGCCTCTGTTTATGACTCATCATTTCAAGAATTACTGACATCACAACAGAAAAAGCGTAAAATAATTTATGTCATAAAACTTCCAATGAACTATCGTGCACTATTTTTTTTTTCTTAAGGCCTTTTCCGCAAAATTTCTTAAAGTAATATTGAAGGCACACACACAAATTGATTAAACAAAAAATACAATAGCGTCAGTACGCGATTGAATAAGGCAAAATTGTCCAGAGCAAAAAAAAAGTGATAAAGGCATTTAGTTTGGCAGTATTTGCAACATGGAAAAAGTTGTGGAAATGAGATTATGTTTTTTTGTGTCGTAATTAAGTGGATGAAGATTGTGTCAGACTTAGGGGAGACCGGGGCTAGTTGGCTACAGGGGTAAGTTCGCGTAAATCGCCTGTTTGTGCATAGATTGCGCAACCAGTCACATAGTAATTTTCTTCTTGCTTTTTACAATCTTCATTGTAATTTTGCACCGCTACCTACGTGCAGTGGACATTTATTACGATTTCTCTGTTTTTTGCACTCATAAGAAATTTTTTGTTGCTTCATTATTTTTCTAAATTCTAATACTTATCTTAATAATTGCGTTTTAAATTGTGCAGTTTTTTATGGTGAATGATTACCTGTACTTAACCCATATGCGATTGACTTGGATTATTTATGTTTAGAAGGTTACGTCTCCCTTTTGTGACGAAATCTATTATGGGGCTAGTAGGAGCATTGAACAGGGGGCATGTTGGCTCGGTGTCTGGTGTGTGCTGTTAGCTTGAAATGCAGCAAACATAGAGAAAAGTGGTTTCAATGCAAGATTTTGGGCAAACGAGGCTTGTCCAAACTGAGACCCTCAATTTTTTTATTTGTGACAACTGTAACTCTGATGATGATATCGAGTAGGATAGAAGTTACTCCATGTTAATGTTTTATTCATTATTTTTATGTCTGTATAATTTAGAACTAACATTGTACGGCTATTACGCCTTTGTTGGAACTTACTGGTCATAATGAAATTGATTTATCTTAATTGCGTGTCTTATTTGAGTTTCTTTTAAATTCTTTTAAAGAGTGTGCTAACTTTCACCAAAAGTATAGGCAATTTGCCCCGTGACGATGTATGTTGGCGCACAATTTTCCTTTTACTTTGGGCTTCCACTAAACATAAGTTGCAAAAGCTACAAACTCAAAACTCCGGGTATATATAGCCAAATGCCAGTTCTTTAAAAATGCAGTTAAAGTTTTCAAAAAAAATTAACAAAAAAAAAAAATCCATAACTAAAAACTGCACCTACTAACCGCGGTCTCCACTACCAAGAAAGATATGGAAGTTTTTTAACTATCATATACATGTGAAATTTAAAAAAAAATCTTTTTTTCTGCATAAAGTTTAAAATTGCATAATTTTGTTTAAAATTGCTTAAAATATTTTCTATATCTATATCTATATATATATATTGATTATTTTTTGTAAAGTTTCAAAAATTAAATTTAATTTTGTAATTATCGATGTTTCTCTTGTGTTAAATTTGAATCTTTTCATTATATTTCTCCTATGAGCATATTACGCGCATATGGACATATTATCTTCATCAACAAGACTTAAAAAAATTAATGCAGTTTTAAATCTTGATTAATTTAAATTTGTTCTTGATTAATTAGTTGTTTCAGTACTAAACAGTTTCTGCTCTTTTAGAATTTCTTTTATTTTTTTAATAACTTACTACTATCTCTAAAAAATTTCTGACATTAAGGTGGCAATATTACCTGCACTTACCTTAAATGGTAATTTCAAAAATATTATTCATTTATTCATTAACTAGCAGCCTTCACCCGCTTCGCTGGTCTGTTTTTCTAAACAAACCATGAATCAAACGAAATATATCTGTGAATTTGGTCATTCCTTTGAAAGCAATATGGACCTGGCATACCCATCCGAATTGCTACAAACGATATGGACGTCATTATACTATTGCATTTTCTATTGAGACAGGCAAAATTTGAGCTGCTAAGGACCAACTTCTTTATTTGATCCTTTACTGTAGGATTTGGTAAAGTACGATAGAACAATACGTAGTATACTTATATCCTTCCTCTGAAAATTTATCAATGAAATTCTCATCAGATTCCGTGTAATAGAACCTATGAAAAAGGCTAATTTTCATAATTGGGCTCACCTCATTCTAGAACTTTCATCCAAAATCCTATAACCAAGCAACCTAGAACGATATGTGTTTTATACTAAAATATTCTCTGAAAAATTAACTAACTGGGCAAGTTCCACCAAAATCCACTTAGCAGAATCTTTTAAACTGGCAAATGTACCAAAACGTTCCTAAAAATTATCTAATTAACATTTTGTCTTACCAGAATCCACCCAGCAGAACCTTTAAAAAAGCCAATCTTTCATAATCGTGTTCTTCTGATTTTGAATTTTCCCCCTTTAATTATTTAAATAAGCAACGTAGAACGATATGATGTACTAATATTTTTTTCTGAAAAATTATCTAACAATGTAAGTCCCACCAAAAATCTATTCAGCAGAACTCAGGTTGTAAGCGGCCCAAACGAAATTTCTCTTTATATTTCATACATATTATAGATAGTTAAATTTAAATATATCTTCCATAATCGCGTTAACCAGATTATAGAACTCTCAGGGATGTAGGGGTATGTCTACTTTATATACCCACTGGATTTTTTAAGAAACCTGCACACCTTTATAGAATATATATTCTCTAGTATATACACATTGCATATAGCGTACATCCTCTAATAGTAATCTACTACACCACAGAGAACTTTCCGGCATAGCATCAAAATCCATTTAGTAGAACTTTACATTAAAATACATTAAGGTAATCTTTCATAATCGGGTTCACCTAATTTTAAAAGTCCCGTACTTATCACTAATTCAAATTAGAACTATTTTTTTTTTTACATTAAAACACTTCTAAAACAAATTACTCAACTAACAATGTACGTTTTACAAAATAACCTGAGTTATAGTCAATCGGAATGAAATAAGAATTTGCGTTTTGTAAATATCGTAGATGATGATGAGTAAAATTGTAAGTATTGGTATTTGCGATTTATAAAATGCTATTGGCGAGATTTATGCACGGCTAACATAAAAGTATCCATTTTTTTTTTTTTTTTTTTTTTTTTTTTAATCCATAGGAGCAAATGGCAAATTGCAAAATATTTTTCTATTTAAACCTTTGAATATGAACACTTTTTAAACAGTACAAACATTGCTTTCATACTTAAGTTAAATATTTCCGTTTTATAATATTTATCTCTTATTAAACCCTTTTTGTTTGTATTTTAAATAAAATCAGTAATTATTTTGGTATTTTCCCGTTATACCAACACCGTTGTCGCCAAGCATAATAATTAGCGCAAAATAAAATGAAACATTTGAAAAAAAAAATAATTTTGTTGATACAAAACTGAGTATTTAAAATATATAACATTTGAAAATTACAGACTTTCACCAACTATTTTTTTAAATCAATACAAATCAATACTTAAAAGAAAAAATAAATATTTTACAATAAAACAATAAAATAAAGTCAATTTAATCTGCAGGTCTCGAATTGTAAATGTCTTTCAGGTTATCATTGTAGCGTGGCGTACGTAATAAGCATGTCTGTCATTGCAGTAAACATTTAATTTTTTGAATGAAGACGTTCAACGTTTTTTAACAAAACATTTTTATAAGTATAATTTCTAAGTTCTGAAATGATTTTATTACACCTTCCTCGTCATCAAGTAACTGCCAAATCCTAAAATCCATGTCAGTGTCTGTAATAAATATAAGTTATAATTTAAAAATAAATATTTTCCATTCAAAAAATAACAAATTAAAAAGTTTTACGAGATTACGATGGAATAATACTCATAAAAATATTCACGTTCAATGAATAGCAAATGTTAATCTTTGACACGGTTTGCAATAAAAATCGTTTGCACGCTAAGGGTAGAAATAAATGGCGCAATACCATACATTTTGGCATAGTGTTGATAGAACGAAAAAGTACAACAGTTTTATTATTATTATTATTATTATTATTATTTAGTTTTAGTTTTTGAGGCGTTTATAATTTTTTTCCTAACTGACATAGTTGTTTTAAATTTTTAAGCAAAAGAATTGATTAAAAAATTATTCAATTTGAATATCTTCCCTTGCTATAGTAACAAAATGAAGAGAATGAGTTTTTAGAAATTATCACTTGAAAATTTTAGGTTTTGGCGCCAAAGATAGTGCCAAATTAGAAAAATATGAAATATCTCATGAACTATTAAACTTAAAATAATTTGGTTAGTACCAT
Source organism: Maratus speciosus (assembly GCA_963932465.1). NCBI lineage: Eukaryota > Metazoa > Arthropoda > Arachnida > Araneae > Salticidae > Maratus > Maratus speciosus. The sequence continues at coordinate 109,971,367 of OZ010800.1, forward strand.
TCGATTCAGCATACAAAAATACACTAAAGTATGTTATCAGTTGAAAAATAACTATAAAATCAGATTTTTAAGGAATTTTTTAAAAGTTCGTTCTATTTTTTACCCCCCTTAGGGATGGAATTTCAGAAAATCCTTTCTTAGCGGCACTCAATGTCATAAGAAGTATTTTTACCCCAAATTTCAATATTTTAGATTCAGAAGTTTGGGCTGCGCGTTGATTAATACAAAATCCAGACTTTCTTTTATATATATAGATTGCATTTTGTTAATGTGATAGTCAGATTTGTTTGTTCGGGGAAAAAGAAATTTAGTATTCTTGATAGTAGGAAGAGTATTTTTATTTTAAACCAAAGTACGCTTCTGATAAGATTGATTACAATTTTCTTTAAAATTAACATTGTGCAGAGGATTAAGGGTTTAACCTTTTATATACTGAATTATCAATTCATGAAAATTTTATCTTCTAAAGTATTCTTCGTGAATTGTTTAAACTACATTAGAAGATTTACATAATCATTTAATAAATTTTAGAAGGATTTTAGAAGGATTGAAGGATTTAGAAGGACTAATTAAATTTGAATTTATAAGGATTTTGTGCAATATTTATAACATCACTCAAATCTTTTATTTTAAATATTTTTCTTAGTATTTTGTAGAATTAGGAAATGTCCAAATATAATGTTCTTACAATAGAAATATAGAAATATTTCCGAACTGAAAAATCCCCCCCCCCCCCTCTTCACAACGCCAAGAAAGCTGAAAAGATGCAAGGGCAAAAGAAATCATCCTTTTAAAAAAAAATTTGTTTTGTGCGACAAATAATGATTTTGGAACAAGACAAAGTAACGTATTTATAATTCATTCAAAACTGCATTACAACTAATCGATGTATTAAACGAATTTTATAATTATATAAACGAATTTTATAGTTATTTTAACACGGGGGAACTCACTCTACTTTTCGTCACACGAGAGCTCGCAACGGGCTTCGTAGGCCCGGAGCGGATTTTTGCTTAAGAACCCAATAAAATGAATTTGGCTAACAATGAAACATTTATATTCTCAACGTACCATTATAAATTGGTACGTAAAAAATAAAATATTTTTTGAAACAGAAAGTTTTAAAAAGTTTAAGGATATATTTATAGATAAATTATTAAAGTAAGAAAAAAGAAGCAGTTTTCTTAAGTTATGCATGGAATATATATTAAAAATTATGAGCAATTAATAAATCCTGAAGTATTTTTTGAAAAAATAACATGTATTACTCCTACTATAATTAAAACAAAACTTACATTTCACTGGCATATTCTGCAAATAACACTGCTATGGTCACCGCATACATTTGTCGAACATTTAACTCAAGAAATTTTGGATATTCTATCAATTTTGCTGGGACAGATGTGACACCTTTTCTTGAAGGGTTTTTTTTTCAGGTGGTGCTTCAAAAATTTACATTGCGGCTACTATCTAATTTATCACTTAATCCGCGTGGAAGCAAGCGTTGGTTGCAAAGTTCTTTTTTCCACATGCTCTTCAGAGGCTTTAACGCCAGATCTTTAAAAAATAAACTTCTTTTTCTACATTGGAGCTGTGATGATTTCAAAGATAATATTAAAATCCGCGCATTTATGTATGCAGAATTCAAAATACTGCAATATACTGTCAACGGCCATCTGTTGCAAATTCTCGCAGTAGAATAAGTCGCTGACATTTTATCTATTACATCTACAGCTCCATATATCAGATTATAAAATGTTATTATTTCTGGTTTCTTGGAGTCTGCAGTTGAAACATCAATAGCACCATGATTGTGCATGGTCGACAAAAGTACCACACATTTATTTCTTTGGGGTACGTGGGATACCAAAGTGATATTCTTCTGGAATCGAAATAACGAGGAATAATACACTTCTCGTTTCTTCCCAGAAAAGAATTATTATGGTAATTCTCTTTTATTTTTCCTGACAGTTCCGACAAATGTAATTTTCTTTTGTGGAGTTCTTTAGCTAATGTAAAACTGGTTTACCAATTATCAACTGTGAGATTACGTCCAGAGTTGTAAACTGGTCCCACTAACCTCTTGACAATTTTATCTGGGGCATTTTCTACATTATACGAAACTTCTGGTTGAAACCCTGCATCAATTTCAAGGTACCAAGTATAAAATGTCCTAGAATCGACTAAAGCAAATATTTTTAGTCCTATTTAATCCTATTTAGTCCTATATATTTACGCAGACTTACTTGGTATATAATGACGAAATGAACATTTTTCTCTAAAAGGTTCTAACTTTCCCCTTACAGTTACAAATTCTCCAACAGTATATACATGTTGACAATTTGTAACAAATTTATTAAAAATAGATTTTATGGAAAATTTATTGAGTTCTCTTCTAGAAGAACGATCACTTATGTCATCGAATCTTATGCTTCTCATAAGGAATAAAAAAGGACTATATGACATAGTTCGATTGATAATTTGAAGCCCTGTGCCATCGGTATTCCAAATATCACGTTCATTTACATGTGAGGATTTGTAAATACCCCTTAAATAAAGAAAGCCAATTAATACTCGTATATCTATTATATTTATCTGACGAGCATCTCTTTCTCTTTGGAAATTGCCTGCAAGAGATTTATATAAATATTTGTGCATTCCACTATACTCTTTGTTAGTGTTTCATCAAAAAAGAATTGCCAAGAATCCACAAAGCAGAATATGTTCCTTACATTGCCAACATTTCCGGGCAATTTCGACACAATATTCATTTCATGTTGGTTCTTTTTTAATCCCTTTCGTTATTTTATCTTCTCCAATTAGTCCAGTAAAATTAGATAAAAAAATGCGTCTGCCTGGAAAGTTTCGGAGAATCTTTTTTCTCTTTATTTCTTTATGTTTTTGGGGTACTGAACACGATTTTACAATTTGCCACCTTGTATCTGGACGTCTTAAAAAGTTATAAGCAAAAAAAAAAAAAAACGTGAAAAAATCGTTTTCTTTTTCAAGTTTTTCATTGTAGTCGCTAGAGGCTTAAACTTTTTTGAAAAAAATGCTGCACCAAATTAAACTAGAGAAAATGTCCTACAATTTTCATGCGGTATGTTTTTTTCTAAGATGAATACTTTTGACAATACGAGCAAAAGGAATTTTAGCGATATATTCAAATTCCATCATCGGAGGACGAAAACGCAACACAATCGCAATACAATCGCAATGCACCCATTTCAATCACCAATTTGAAGCTTTTTAGTTAATTGTAGTTGCATTTCAAATATTGTGATATTTTCTTATCATGTTTTAAGCTTTTTATATATTTATTAACAAAATAAATTGAAATCGGTTAATTAAGAAAAATATAAAACACAAACACTCCGAACTGATTAGAGCATCAATTTTTATTTTCCTACAATTATAACTATTACATTATTATAACTGTACAATTATAACTATTATAAGTTAAATATAATAACATAAGTGGAAGATTGTAAACAGGAAAAAAAGAGAAATGCAGAGTTGTTCGCACATTAATGACGTTTTGGTAGCTTTGAAAAGCTGGTTGATGTTCTTCGAAAGGAGACTGGTCGTTATCTTGATTGCTTAGGTTGAGTTTTCACTTGGCTTAAAATATCCTAGAGACTTGTCAGACTTGTCAACCTCTATTTCCAAGTCATTTTCGGCTATGAAGGAGCTGAGATTGACACAGTGGCCATCGCAGTTCAAACGAAGGAGCAAAGAAAACAAACCTGCATTCCTATAGCCAAACTTTCCACTGTAATTTGTTTTGCATATGCAGAATTTTTTTCGCAAAACAGCTTCTTGTGCGTGAGTTTGACAGTTGTTATTGGTGTGGTGCCTCTCTTGATTTTATTTCAGCCCAATTCCTTAGCTTTTTTGCAGTTACCTAGCCATAGCTGTGCTGGTGGTAAACTCTTAGACATATGCATATAGTTTGTTGTTTGTTTGTTGCACAATGTTTCTTTCTTAGATGCATAGTTTTGGCAATACGAGTAAAAAGGATTTTAGCGATATATTCAAATTCCATAATCGGATGTCGAAAACGCTTAAGGTAATATTTTTGTGAATACAAAACGAGTAGATGGGTGTCTTTGAAACACTTCTATGGCGCCACGCACATGATATAAGAAGCCTCTCAACTTTCTCTTCCTTCCCCTCTCCATCAGGGCTTTTTTGGCGGGTGTTGAAATTGAAAGCTCGTCTCTCAGTTTGTGTTTAGACGTCTTGACCGTCTGTTATGCTTTTGCTTTAATGTATGTGCAATGTGGATTAAAAAAATATGTGTTTTAAAACATTTCCGTGAGACATGAAGCGATATTCATGATGGCAGAGAAGAGTTTTATATGTGACACGGAGTTATTTGGTGGAACTAAAATAACAGAAGTGAAATCAAAAGGTGTGGAGGCCTTCAGATTAGGAAGTAAAAAACTAACAGATGGGAAAATGATTTATTTATGAAACAAGGAGTCTCTAAGAATACATAAAAAAAGTCCGTAAACAGAACACAAACGAAAAACACATTGGATTACACAAACACACAAACAGGTTAGGTAACTGAGAAAAAGCTAATGAATGGGGCTTGAATAAAACCAAGAGAAGCAGCACACCAATAACAACTGTCAAACACACGCATTAGAAGCTGTTATGCGAAAAAACCCCTGCAAATTCAAGGTAAACTGCAGTGGAAAGTGTGGCTATAGGAATACAGATTTGTTTTGTTCGCTCCTTCGTTTGAACTGAGATGGCCATTGCAACAATATCTGCAAGTACATCGGCGAAAATGACTTGGAAATAGAGGATAACAAGCCTATAGGATATTTTAAGCCAAGTGAAGACCCAAACCCAGCAATCAAGATATTGATGAGCCTCCTTTCGAGGAACATCATCCAGGTCTTTCAAAGCTACCAAAACGCATTAATTGGAGAACAACTCTGGATTCCTCTTTTTTTCCTGTTTACAATCTCCCACTTATGTTATTATATTAAACTTATAATAGTTATAATTGTACAATTATAATCATATAATAGTCATAATCTGATTTATAGGGAAATAAAAATTAGTGCTCTCATCTGTTCGGAGTGTTTGTGTTTTATATTTTTCTTAATTACCCGATTTCAATTTATTTTGTTAATAAATATATAAAAGGCTTACAACTTGGTAAGCAAATGTTAACATATTCGAAATGCAACTACAATTAACTAAAAAGCTTCAAATTTGTGATTGAAATGGTTGCATTGTGATTGTATTGCGTTTTCGTCCTCCGATGATGGAATTTGAATATATCGCTAAAATTCGTTTTGCTCGTATTGCCAAAAGTATTCATCTTAGAAAAAAACATTGCGTATGTAAAATGTAGGAGAATATTCTCTACTTTAATTTGGTGCAGTAGTTTTTTCAAAAAGGTTTAACCATCTAGTGAATACATTGGAAATCTTTAAACAAACCCCGATTTTTTCACGGTTTTTTGCTTATAACTTTTTAAGCCGTCCAGATACAAGGTGGCAAAGTTGAGAATCGTGTTCAGCACCCCTAAAAACATAAATGAAGAAAGAGAAAAAAACTTCTCCAAAACTTTCCAGGCAGAATGCTACATTGACTGGATTAAATGTAATAATCAATGGATTCAATAATATCCGAGTGAATACATCAATGTAAACCCTCTTCTGAACTTGACTCATAATCACTATATTTTTCTGAGTGATCTGCTTCATTATCTTCCTCATTAATAGATTCCTCATCAGTTGAAACCTCAGTCAATAAGCTCCCCAATCTCTTCATTTCATCCTTATATGTTAAATAGCGATACATTTTACAACCTTATTTTTGCATTCACAATTCCAAATGAAAAGCTCGAGCGCTCGCTCAAGGCCTCCCAGGCCCGAACTGCAATTTTCCTAGAAAGGGGGAGTCTGTAATTTCTCAAATGCCTTTTGTCAGTATGTAGATGACAACGCAGCGATCGTGAAACCCGTCCATTTTTATTTTATTTTACTTTCTTCTATCTTCAATAGAAGAAAGTATTGTAATCGAAATTTTTTTCGACTTCCGGTTTTCGACGGATTTGCATGTTTTAGGGGTCAGAGATTCCAAAAAACATGTTTATAGAAAATGTCTGTCTGTCTGTGTGTCCGTCTGTCCGTCCGTCCGTCTGTCCGTCTGTCCGTCTGTCCGTCTGTCCGTCTGTCTGTCGCCATTGTACCATCAAAAAGTGTATGAAGTTATGTATAGAATTAAACAAAAATTTTATTATAAGTTTTTGGCTATGGCAAGCAGGTCCTCCCGGAATTTGGAAAAAATTCGCCGGTAGGGGGCGCTGATATAACAATTTTTGTGCGATTTTGAATATTGTACCATCCAAAAGTGTATGGAGTTATGCATAGAATTGAACCAAATTTTTAGTTTAAGTTTTTGGATATGACAAGCAGGTCCCCCCTGAATTTGGAAAAAATTCGCCGGTAGGGGGCGCTGTAAATGCGTTTTTTGTGCGATTTTGAATATTGTACCATCGAAAAGTGTATGAAGTTATGTATAGAATTAAACAAAAATTTTATTATAAGTTTTTGGATATGGCAAGCAGGTCCTCCCTGAATTTGGAAAAAAATCGCCGGTAGCGGGCGCTGTAATAGCGATTTTTGTGCGATTTTGAATATTGTACCGTCCAAAAGTGTATAAAGTTATGCATAGAATTAAACCAAATTTTTATTTTAAGTTTTTGGCTATGGCAAGCAGGTCCTCCCTGAATTTGGAGAAAATTCGCCGGTAGGGGGCGCTGTTATAGCGATTTTTGTGCGATTTTGAATATTGTACCGTCCAAAAGTGTATGAAGTTATGCATAGAATTAAACCAAATTTTTATTTTAAGTTTTTGGATATGGCAAGCAGGTCCTCCATGAATTTGCAAAAAATTCGCCGTTAGGGGGCGCTGTAATAGCGATTTTTGTGCGATTTTGAATATTGCACCATCGAAAAGTGTATGAAGTTATGCATAGAATTGAACCAAAAAAAATTTTTAAGTTCTTGGCTATGGCAAGGAGGTCCTCCCTTAATTTGTAAAAAAATCGCTCGTAGAGGGCGCTGTAATAGCGATTTTTGTACAATTTTTGTGCCATTTTGAATATTGTACCGCCGAAAAGTGTATGAAGTTATGCATAGAATTGAACCAAATTTTATGGGTTTATTTTTGGTCATGTCACGAAGGTTCTCCCTGAATTTGGAAAAATTCTGCCGGAAGGGGGCACTATAATTGCGATGTCTGTACCATTTTCATTATTGTACCATCGAGCAGCGTATAAAATTATGCATACAATTGAACCAAAATGTTTGTGCTTGTTTTTGGCTTTGGCCAACAGGTTCTCCTTGAATTTGGAAATATTGCGCGGTAAAGGGGCTCCGTTCTAGCGATTTTTGTATACTTTTCTTGATTTTTCGTAGTTCTATTGTGCATCGGCGGCTCATGCAGCGGCGGGAACTCGCTTCCTGCTATGCCGGCTATTCGCAAACAGCTGATAACGACAGAATAAGGAAAAATTAATAATTTTAACAAATATCATGATATAGATTAACTCGGTTTTAGTCCGTTTAATTGACTTGAGGAGAAATTTAAGATGAAAATCAAAGTTGGTATGGTATTGAACTAATAATATTGAAGTATTAACATGTGTAACTAGGTTTTGAAATATTAAGATGTATAAGACAGAAGAAAGTTTTGGGATTGGCACATCCAACTAGTTTTATTTTCTTTTTGAAAGGATGATTTAGCTGCTGTTTATTTTAGTTATCATCTGGACTGATAGGCCCTCACGGGTTAATGGTACTTATAAGCACCGTCTGTAGATAAAGGGTTAAACCGGTTATTTCTATGTAAGGTGCCGATTAAAAAAAGAGGTATTACTTGTGAAACATTTTTTAAACATTATTCATTTTTTTTTTAATTGCGAATAGTGTTAGGGTTGATTCGGGATTAAATTTTTCTTGATCGAGCGTAATCGTGCTGTAAAAGAAGAGGTCGCTCTCACATAATTTCGATACGTCATGCATCTCTCTACTATTATTTCACTCCATTGGATTTCTGTGGTGATTACAGTTTTCAGAAGTGGATGATTAATCAACTTTATATTCTGTAGTTTTTTGAAGGAAGTTTATCAGGCGTTCCTACCCACTGTAAGTTCTCCGAAGTCGGGTGTTGATTTTCCTTTTCTGATAAAAATTTTACAAAAAGTAAACTATGCTTTATTAGCACCGAAAATGAGTCAATACCTTACATGAACATGAAACAGGGTTAAATTTTGTAAGAGGAAAAATCGTAGTCATTCGCAAGCCCTTGATTAACATTCAATTATATTTGTTATTATCTTTAAAAAATGGGATAATTATGACTGTTTCTATCCACATCTATCTATTGGAATTAACGATAATAAGGGAACTTTTAATATCATACATAATGTTAATTCACAAATAAAATTAATATTGGTGCGATTATGAATAATCTACTTATTTAAAATTAACCGTTATGTATCATTTTTGGTAATTTTTCCAAAACGAGCTTGATATGAAATGTAAGTTTTCATCCAATCAGTAACGAATATCCTAAATTTAAAAAAATTACAGGAGACTATTTATGATTATACAGGATAATATATGTATTACAATTTATTAAATACTAAATGCCTACTTCTTCGTGTAAACAGTACACAAAAAGTTTGACTTACCTTAGTGTAAATTGGTACTTAGTATTAATACGTTTTAGCTAATACTTAAAATTATATTACCATTTTGTATAAAGCTAGAAATTCCGTGTACATTCTGAAATGCTGTTGATTAAGGATGTCGAATGGATACTCTTTATCTTTATTCTGAAAAGATTGATGCATTTTGTGAATATACTAGTGTAAAAAGTACTTTTAACTTGGGTGCAACACAAAATGCAGTGCAATAGCAAGCACACAAATATGCTTCTTAAAACATGAATATTAGAAGTTACTGAGCACATTATAGACTCAAAAAGAAAAATCGTGTTGTTTATCATGAATAATTTTATAGAGATGATTATATACACAAATATGTATACATATTATTTCATTAGATGAGCTTCTGTATAATACATTTCATTTTTCTCCAAATGTAAAATTTAGTAATGTAGATAATATTTCTAAAAGGTGTTTTACTTTAATAAGTGCTGAACAAACATTACATTTTTTTTTACTTTCTTTGAAAGAAAAAAAAAATAACAGATCAACAACTAATAAATTTTGAGAAGTTGAGAAATGTATAAATTGCCAACATATTATCGCTTCCTAAATTGTATGCTTCACGCTTCGATCCATTTGATCGTCTTCACAAACGCCCCGAAATAAAAATTAATTAATTAAAATAACTAATTGAAAATAGCTTTTACCAATTCCTTGATCGTAAAAAGATAGGAAATAAATATGTATAAATATAGAAATATATCAGCTAATTAAAAAAAGTGGTGTTTTATAGTTATTTTGCTATGAGAATAATTACGAAAAAGCCATATTGTATATATATATCTGAGTTTCAGATATGAAAAACTGTAAAATAACCATTATTATGCAATTTCCATAGCTAGGCAAGCGTATCAAACAAATATATTGTTTTCAGATTAAGAATAATTTAATTTAAAAAATAATCAAATTGAGTAGAATACATATAGTACATATTTCTTATTATTAAGACGTAATAGTATGTGTGAGAAAATAAGTATTAAATATCTTTATTATTTGAAACAGTGCAAGTGGGATGAACAGAAACAGGGTCTTCTTAAACTTTGTAAATGTCACAGGAAAAACAAACTTTTAGATACTTTTCTCTATTCAATAAGTGAGATACAGTCGGGGATATTTATTTATTTATTTATTTATTTTTATGAAATACAATAATACATTTCAATTAAATGATTCAAATTATATTTGTATTGGAATTTCATTTTTCATTCGTTGACTGTTTGAATATATTACTCATTTTTAAATGACATCATTCAGATCAAGTGGACTCAAAGTATGATAAAGCAGAAATATCAGAAAAAAATAGGCAGAATTTGAAACTTCACATAGTCCCGGTTTACAAAGATGCACGTACCTCTGACTAGCTTCAAAATCTCCTTTTCAAAATATGACACAGAAGAGTACAATTTAGAAACTTTCAAAGACAAAAATGACTATTTATAATTTGCAAAACTTTCTAAGATCAATTTTGTGTCCATTAAAAAAAAAAAAAAAAAAAAACTGTTTCAAAATCAAAGTTTTTATTTTTTTTTAATAGCGTAATGAATTTTAACTGTAGCTTTCAGTATTGAGCATTTATTCTGTAGTCTCTCTGCTATTAATATCAGAATCAATAACATTTGGTTAAATAGAGTGTAAGTACTTGGTCAGAGATGTAAATAAGGAAAGACGTTTATATGTGAAGTTTCGTAATTTCCTTTAATTTTAATTTTTCTTTTTTCCTGTCTCATTTTTTATGTTATTTTAATTTAAATGTATCATTATTTTTAAAGGTAATAGACAAATTTTAAGAGATGATAAAGTACTTCATCGATTTTTGTATAAAACAAGTTGGAAATTGCTCGTCAAACGTGGCAAATGAGGTGCGTTCGTACCATAACTAGTTTTATAATTATTTTTTGCACCCCATATTGTACTGAATGTATATTATCTGCACTTCATAAGTGCATAGTCTGTAACATCATTAAAATGCACTTGCAGTATTTTTTCCCCATTCCCCGTAACGTAACGAAAAATTTTGACTGTCCCTGTCATTAAACTATACATCCGATTTTCATAAAATTTGAAAAGGCGCGACAAAATTTTACAACAATTATATATTTAAAATTCCAGATCATTCGGAAGCTGTAACATCGTTAAAATGCACTTGCAATAATTTTTTTCCCATTGGCCGTAATGTAACGGAAAACTTTTGATTGTCCCTGTAATTGAACTATACATCCGATTTTCATAAAATCTAAAATGGCTCGACAAAATGTTGCAACAATTATATATTTAAAATTTCAGACTATTCGGAAGCATGTGACATCATTAAAGTGCACTTTCAATAATTTTTTCCATTGGCCGTAATGTAAAGAAAAACTTTTGACTGCCCCTGTAATTAAACTATGCATCCGATTTTCATAAAATTGGATATGGCTCGACAAACTTTTGCAACAATCATATATTTAAAAATTCAGATCATTCGGTTGGGTAAGTTTTTTTTCTGTTATATGCGGACGGACAGACGGACAGACAGACAGAAGTACTGAACGACGACTATAGGTACTATGTATTTATATAATTACGAACGCACCTAAAAAGGATGTATATAAATTTAGTTACTGACTTAATAATAGATACAGTCTGGAGGTATAAAGAATCTCGATTTTATTTTTTATTTTTTTCAAAACAGCCACGTTCCATTGAGTGTAAAGTAACTACAGTACAACTTCAAAAATCCGGCATAATCGGGATCAAGACTGTGCCGGATTTTTGAAAATTCCGAATTTTTGAAGGAATGTCAAAAGTACTAGCTAGGAATATCAAAAGTAGTACTATATTCTTAATGGTGCCTTTAGCCATAATTTAATTCATTATTAAGTAATAATTATGTAAGAAAACGAGAAAATTAAATATAGAAAAACTAACCTTAATTGATATTTTCTATGTTACAGAAAAAAAATCTAATAAAGAGTGAAATTATTTTTTCTCGTGTAATTTCGCAAACATCGATGTCAATTTTGTTTGCTTCAATATTTTTGGATGTTTTTTAACAAGTTCTTCTTGTATTTTATACAAATAAAGAATCTCTACTTCGGAAATACAGCCTTGTTCTTTAAAGCAAATATTAATTCTCCAGCCAAATTTATGCATTTTTTATAGTGACACCTTTTCTTCTGCATGTTGTTCATCCTCGTCTCCGGAACTGTTACTAGCGTTATCGGTGGTTCTATTTATCACAGCGTCAAATGATAGGCTCCAAAGAACTTGTGTACCAATCTACACGCCGTTGCTGAGAAACGGTGCAGCTCCCAGAAAATAATCGCCTCTGACAAATGAAAAAAAAAAAAAATCAAATATTATTTTTTTTTTTTTGCATTTTTTCTTTCGAACTTGAAGCTTTTAATTTATAAACAATTGCTATTTTCCTTCTACGATAACTTAAAAGTGTAAAAGAAAAAGGAAGGGAAAACATGGTTTAAATGCCGGATTTTGAAAGTCACACTGTATATTGATTAGATCAAATAACCTTAATCTACATCAAATAAGCACTGATCTAGGTACTTCGCATTTTTTTAATGTATGCGATATATCCTGCCATTTCGCTTTTAATACTGTGCGAAATATTTCAAAACGCTGTGGATTTTCACAAGGTATGTCGTTACAAGGAATGAAAACGAAAATAATATTTGTTAAAGGTTTCATTAAAACACTTATTTTTATACATATAGGAGCAATTCTTATGCTTAGAATGAAGTGGGGTGTTCCGTATTTTCATCTGAATAAATGGATTTTGCCCACTGATCGATATGCAAAAATCGTTTATTTTAATGTATTCTTCCACAAATTAAATTTGTCTAAGTACTTTTGTGTATCAAGAATTTACACATTGTAGAAATATTAAACATACATTTTCATAATTTAGTTTCTTTTATTATAAAATTCCTTTTATTATTTTTCAGCCTTTATGCTGCGTTTGTTTACATTTTCCTTCCTATTTAATTTATCAAATTTATTTTATCTTTTTCGCTGTATTACTGAAATACGTACTTTCCTAAATCTGAAGTAATTTTTATTGACATTTGTGTTTTATATCTTGTTTAATTAGCGTAATAACTCGCTAGCTGATAGATGTGTTTATCATCTCGAAGAAAGACTGATTCTTATATCGAAAAACATAATTATATATATATATTTTTTTTTGTGCTAAACAATTGTTAATTTTTTACGCCCTTTTTATAGTGTTGCTGTCCTATTTCAACATAGTTAATTATTTTCATAAAAAATATATTATTTAAACATAAAACATGATTAAATACAAATAACATTTATAAAGCAATCTTTGTTTTTTTTAGACTGAATTCGGAATAACTACTGCGTATAAAAGCTCTAATAAGAATAAGAGAAATTCTTTAATTTTTAACACTTTTGAGACGAAAGTCCCATGTGGAAAAGTAAGATTGAAAAATAATGCATCAAAACTAAATTATGGAACACATTCCAACACGTTCCGAATAATGTAAGAAACCTTCTCAGTTGCAGACACTGAAAAAAAAAAAAAAAAAACGACGTTTTTGACGACTGTTCATCTCGCGCACAAACTCGATCACAGTGAATGTGTTGTATTTTTCTTTGGTTTCCTAAAGTATATTAACATGGAAAATACAGTAGTTGCGTAAAATTAACATTAAAATGCGCTGGCAATTTGGACGCCAGCAGCTTGTGCTGTAAAAAAATGCATCCAAATTGCCAACACATTGTGCTGTGAATTTTACGCAGCTACTGTATTTTCCATGTTAATAAAGTCAGAAACCAAAGAAAGATGCAGCACATTTTTATTTTATTTTATTTATTTATTTTATTTTTTTACAATGTAAGATGAAAGATTATGTCTACGTAAACAATTTAGGAAACACATAACACATTTAAAAACCGAAGTTTAGTAACTATAATCAATAGTCGCAAAAATATCCGAAATCATTTATGAAGCCCTCTATATGATATTTATATTTGTATATGTGTTATATAGGATGCTAATGTTAATTTCCGTGCGGAAATATGCACATCGATTAAAAATTCCCTTTCAGCAACACCCGTCAATAAATGGAAATGTACTGGAAATCTTTGTTGCGGAGCAGTATATGATCTTTAGAATTTAAACACAGTAATATTTAAATATCGTTAAATTTTAAAACGCATGCAACAACTGTAAAAGCATATTCAGTAATTAATGTTTTTGCACAGTGCTTTAATTAAATTCTTTTTCACGGTCCAATAAATTAACCATAATGTTATGCACACCATTTCCTATATTGAACATTTTGTAGGTTACTCCAATGATATACATTAATTTCAATATGTTTAAAATAGTATAATATCCTTAAAAATCCGTAAACGGCTTTTCTTCATAGAACATAATGTAACGGTATTCATTTGACATGCCCTGTAAATGAAATATAAATACACATACCCCATTTTCAATACATAACATAACATTGTAAACTTCAATAATATATATCAATGTATGACAATCCGAGTGTAGTTAGCTGATTCGGACAGCATACAGCAGAGAGGCAAATAGACAAACTAAATCCATAAACAATTTGGACCTATATTGGATAGTGATAAAAAAATAAAACTGTTACAAAGTAGGGACGTTTGTCTCATTTATTCACAGCAATTTTGTGATAAAAACGAGATAAATTTAACATTTGTAAATAGTGCTGTCCCAAATCAACGATTGTATGCTCTCCATACGTGAAATCTGTCATCAAAGTGTTATAAAAGAAAGAAATCTGATATGATTTTAATAATCATACCTTACTTAATATAAAATAACTGTGTGTTACATGAGTAATATCAATGAATTTATTTTGTAGAAATAAGTTTAAACTGTCCCATGTAATAGATTTTATTCCTTGTTACTAAATGCGATAAAAAATAACATTTCTAAAACGCAACTATTTAAAACTTTCTTTCAACTGTTTTTTCGTATTTCTATAAACTGCGAAATTTTGTTCTTTCTTTCTTCAACTCTCTGTTTTTTTCTGTTTTGGAACATATGCATATTATAAATACTTAATACATTTCTGGCAAAACTGTTACAAATACAATTAAAATAATTTAACGAAACATTATTAGTGCTATACAGATTTAACTTCCATTATTTTATTATATACATTTAAATTCCATCATATTCAAAATTACTTTGAGATAGAAGTAGGATCTTTGATATATTTGTGAGGCTGATTATAATATTAATGTATTGAATAAGCAATTAGAATTAAATGTAAATCGAAGTTGGCAAATTATACTTATTAAGGCATAAGATTAGAAACTAATGGTTGTCGGTGTACACAATATCAAATGAATATGAAAAGATAAGAGAGATCAAAAGGATGAATAGCATTTAGGATATGTTTGATTTGATATTTGTTTTTAGAATATAATGCCGTTTACCTATTTTCACTAAAGAATAAACTTCATTCCTTTTTTTTACGCCTGTTTTATTCATACTTAATTTACATTCAACATAAAATACAGATACTGAAACATTATTTCGTTTAGTAAGTTTCAATTTTTATTTCTGCAAAATGTGCAATTTTATGATTAAAACATAAAATCATCTAGAAACTTTAATAAAATCTTATTTTTCAAAATGTTACAGATCTTATATACAATATCCTTTAAATATATCAACATCATAGCTCAGTAGCATAGTACGTCAAAAAATATATAATTGAAATGTCCAGTTGAAGTTAAAATCTTTATATGTATTTGCAATTACAATTCTCTGTTGAGTTTTTTTCAACTTAAACTATATATTTTAAAGGCAAAATATATATATATATATATAATACTTCAAATTATTTTAATGACAAAATTGATATTTTTTTATTTATAACCTTGCTGTTATTTAATGAGCTTTATACATAATACTCACACTTTATACAATGATATTAAATTCATTTTCTATTGATTGATAAATTACGATTAATAATTATAATTGAAGACATTTGTTATGCCATTTTATAAATTTCCTTGGTTGTTCTGAAGGATAAGAATAAGAAACTTTATCCATATTGGGGAAATTACACTGTATTTTTTTGTACAATTCCGTCTTACGCAATATCTCTTATTGTATATTGCAATGTGTATTGAAGACCAAAATGAACAAAGAGACCGGTCAGTTTATCTTTTTAACTTTAACCCTTTCGAGAATTTTTGAGGGTCCCTCAGCGATATGTGACTTTTTAAATATTACAAAAACTCTCGTCTAACAATTTTAATTATAGTTGCTACGTGTAGATATCTGTTTACAATATCGCAGTCCTACTATACTATATAACTACTATAATAACTATACTAAGTTGCACTATTACCCATGAAAATAGGAAGCTCAAATTTTTATTTTTTTTATATGTTTACTTTCTTGTTTAAAAGAAAAAAATCCTTCCTCACAATAATTATTTTTTGGATATTATTGTGATATTATTGTTGATAAATAGAAACAATATTTTACATAAAACTTTACAATTAAAAAAATAGAAAATGATTTTGTTTTAAATTTCCCCAATGTTCTAAAAATCAATATTTCTTGACACAAACCTTCCATTATCAGAGGTAGAAGCTGTGAAATCCAATAATTAGAGATCGCCTTGGACATATTTCTTACCGAATAAAGTTATGTAATTAATTATAATAAAATATTATATTTATTTGTCCTCTTGCACCCATGCATTAATAATAATTATTATTCACTTGTATATTACTGATAGTGTCAAAAATATATGAGTAATATTAAATAATTGTTTCGAAAATATTTGCTCGAAATTCCTGGTTTTTATGCTAAATTGTTTCTCAGTAGCTTAATATAATCCAGTTACCTGAATGTTTCATGATGAGTAAACAATAAGGCTAAAATATGTACTTTAATAAAATAATAATGTTTAAAAAGCGTCACATATAATATATAAAGTTTTGAAACAGTATTAAGCATAAGGATTATTATAGATTTCTCGTATTTTTAATTTCATTTTTAATTCATAATAAAACGAAAGGAAATCATAACGCAATTTTCCATATCTACGTTATGAAAGTTCGTATAAAAAGAAACATTTACACTCACCGTATTTTTTTTTTTTTTTTTAATTAAACGGGTTCATAGAAAATCAAAAACAATGATCTTGTCTGCAAAAAAGTTATACTTTATTAATGGTATGGCGATTTGTGTCTGAATCGATATTGCGTAAATTTTGAACTAAAAATATCGTATTAAAAAATGAAGTTTCATGAAATTATTTTATACAATGCATGAGCATATTCAGGTTGATTCAAAATAATTTGGTCAAAATGAAAGGGCAAAACAGGCCTTCAAAAATAATCAAAATTCACATATAAACTTGGGGACGCAAACGTCATCCTGGCCGCTAGTGGCCGTTTCCATGAAAACACTTTTTGAGCAAAGTGCGCGAATTCAAGTGTATAACTTCAGAACAACGGAGCTCCCGCACATTTCAGAAGACATTCGAAAACGCATTAGCTGGCTTTGTTTCTCCAGAGGCGATGGATTGGTTGAGGCGAACCATTCGCATGGCCACAGCGATCGTCATATTTGTCTCCAGTTCTTATGTTTTTTGATTAAATTCTTTGTGTAACACCTGTTTCAACACAGGAATATATAGTAGGAATAAGTAATGCGGCAGCTGGGTGTGTTCGAGATACACATGAATGTTTGAGAAGGTGCGCCAGTCCATGCAGCGTGGATGTAATGCATGTATCCAGGGGTCTGGCAAAAACTTTGACTATCTCCTGTAGTAGTATTGATTATAAAGGTGTAACATCTTTGGAAATACAGTATAAAAAACGATGTAGAATGATTTTTATTTATTCTTCTTGTGTTACATACAATTTTAATAACCTCCTATAGCGGCACAGATGGCGTTTGTAAACCCATATTCCTATGGGATTTTTTTTATTATTATTATTTTTTTTTTTCATTTTGACCACGTTATTTTGAATTACCCAGCATGTGCTCTAAATATAAATATTAAACAACAACAACAACAAAAAAAATACATGAGCTAAGTTAGTTTCCTACTAAAAATTTTAGAACTAATATAATATTTGATCTATTTAAAACATTTTATACACAAACACTTTTACACAATCTTCCATAGTATAAATCACTCCATATTTTGTAAATAAAGTTAAAATATGCAAAATTAAAAGCTGTCTCTAAGTAATAAAAACTATGCATTTCTAAACTTTGTTCATCTTAGAAACTTCCATTTTAATCAATTCTTAGCTATTATTTTTTTTTTTATCAATTAATAATTATTCGCATTTCTTTGTATTTTGTGACAGGTGATGTTATTTTTTAAGAAATGATTAAATATGATTATTACTTAGGCAACCAAAGTACACATTCACTGTTCGATTTATATATATATATATATTGAAAGCTTTATGATAGAAGTATGAATTATTAATACTTAAGGCTCACATGATCTGAATAACACTGATTTTCTCTGACGTGAATTGTTCATTATCGAAGAGGATCACAATAATATTTAAACAACTGAAATTCAATAAATATGATTCTTTAAGAAAGCATAAAACTTGGAAAATGTAATTGATTATGAAGAAGTATTCATGTTTATATTTTTGATTATGAATCTGGAGGAGTGAAACAAAATATATGGATTAATATTTTACAATTAATAGAATTAAAGAATTGTTTTTTTTTAAATAAAATTAGAAATATAGAGTGAATTTTTTCATAGTTGAAAAATGTGTTTTTGAAATAAAAGTAATTTAATTACTAAGTATGTTTAAAATATTTTTAA
The DNA here is from genome assembly GCA_963932465.1 of Maratus speciosus. Taxonomy (NCBI): domain Eukaryota; kingdom Metazoa; phylum Arthropoda; class Arachnida; order Araneae; family Salticidae; genus Maratus; species Maratus speciosus. The sequence continues at coordinate 109,989,958 of OZ010800.1, forward strand.
AATGTAAAAATACAAGAAAAGTAAAAATGTAGTTAAATATGAAGCGTTAATAATTTTAACATGTTTAATTAATGCTATTATATTAAAATGTTTAAAATGTTTACTGCGTTGAAATAAGTTTAGTGATTAAATCTAGATATGAAACGTATTATTTTATCAGAAAATTAATTAATTATTACAAAAAAAAACAGTTAAGTTTATAGACGAATACTGACCGCGCAATAACGCAAAGTCCTTTTTTTACGGTTAAACAAATTAAGAATTAAAAAATATATATATATATTACAATTCATCAGACATACAAGTAAAAATTACATAACTACATTTAATACTATTAAAAAGCAAACGTTTCGAGATAAATTTTAGCCCCTTATCAGTGCAATAAGTAACATTCAAATGACAGAAAACTATATATCATGTTTACAGTTAAAAACTACTAGCAGTTAAAATTAAATAAAGTATAAAAATTTCAAAACAATGCTGAGTATTCAGGAGGAAGTGCACATGATTAATTTATCGGCGGCGTTTGCTTACGAGTGAACACACCTTCCAGAAAAACTGTACATTTAATATTATTGCTACCGGATCTGATAACTTTCATATTTGCGAAATCTAGGATATGGTCGGTATCTAAAGAATGCTGTACAATTTTAGACTGTAGGCTTCCAGATTTGTAAGCACGATTATGTTCGGCAAGGCGAATGGCGCAAGTACGACCAGTTTCGCTGATATATACCGAGTCGCAATCTTTTCACGGGATACTGTAAATTGAACCGATTCTTATCAAGGTGGGAATTTTATGTTTAGATTTACGAAGTAAATTTTTTAAAAGATTTTGTGACTTGAATGATGTACAGATATTATGAGACTTCAAAAGGCTAGAAATTTCTTCAGAAAGATATTTGTTGTATGGTAGAGATATGTAAATAGCGGGAGCCTTACAAATTACAGGGGATGACACGCGACGCTCAGAAAAAATCCTTTTTAACCATCTTAAATGATAGTCATTTTGAATAAAGTCACTAAATATCTTCTTTTCTTTTTCAAATTGGAATGCGGCATCAGTATTACAATAACATATAGCTCTGTGGATTAAAGTTCTAATGAGTGAAATTTTATGGGAGAGTGGGTTCACATATTCAAAATTAGGTATTGCCCAGAATTAGTAGCCTTACGATATACAGATGTAAAATTTTTCTGAAAATTGGTATTCTCTACTCTTTCAACCATAACGTCGAGGAAAGGTAATTTGTGACCAGTCTCCATTTCGACAGTGAATTGGATTGCTGGACAGATAGATTTCGCAGTTTGTAGAATTTCATTCAAATCCTCATGCTTCGTAACAAGAAAAATGTCATCGACATAACGTCTACAAAAACAGACCTTAGAGCCTAAAAGGCACATTATTTCATACTCACTGAACTTCATTACTATTTCACCTATTCTAATGGAAATTGGGGATCCCATAGCTGTTCCAATATCTTGGCAATAAAATTTTCATCAAAAATGAAACAATTAGATGTAAGACAAAATATCACAAGATCAACAATGTCCATAATGTCAAGACTTGAGTCCGCATTATATTTAGGCCATACTTTCTGGACAGCTTCGCAAGCAAAATCAATCGGTATAGATGTAAACAGAGACACTACGTCAAATGAAGCCATTATGCAGTTAGGTGGAAAACGGAAACTCTTAAGACAATCCAAAAATTTATAAGCGGATGTAAGACAGTAAATAGACTCCAAAGTTAGGGGTTTCAACAATGTCGATAAAAACTAGACATTTTATAGACAGATGAACGAGTATAATCTATAATTGGACGGAAAGACATATTAGTTTTATGAACTTTAGGTAAACTATGAAAAGCCGGAACAATGCCGGTGTAACACTTTAATTTTTTAGCTGAATCCGGGGGCGTTTTTTTCTCTTTTTTCTGGATCGCTAAGCAAAACATTGAGGTTCTTCTGAGTACTTGCTGTAAGGTCTTTACTTAAAACTTTATGTGCAGAAACATAATCCAATAACTCATGTGCTTTAATAATGTAAGCGGATTTATCCATAATCACAGTCATGCGGCCCTTGTCGGCAAGTAAAAATTACATAAATACATTTAATACATTTAAAAAGCAAACGTTTTGAGCTAAATTTTAGCTCCTCATCAGAGCAATAAATAACATTCAAATGACAGAAAACTATATATCATGTTCACAATTAAAAACTACTAGCAGTTAAAATTAAATAAAGTATAAAAAATTTTAAAACAATGCTGAGTATTCAGGAGGAAGTGCACATGATTCATTTATAGGCGATGTTTGCTTACGAGAGAACACACCTTCCCGAAAAACTCTACTTTTAATATTATTTCAACCGGATCTGACAACTTTCATATTTGCGAAATCTGGGATATGGTCGGTATCTAAAGAATGCTGTACAATTTTAGACTGTAGGCTTCCAGATTTGTAGGCACGTTTATGTTCGGCAAGTCGAATGGCGCAAGTACGACCAGTTTCGCCGATAAATCTCATTTATACATGTTATCATAGATTGATGTATTCTTATCAATTTAAGAATTTTATTTCTCTCAATTTCTATGCATACTTTCAGAAAGTACATATTTCTGATAAGTTTTTAAAATTTTTAACTTTAGAGGATCCTTAAAAATTGGCAAATATTTGTGTTTGATGTAAAATTACATAATTCGTCTGTAAATGTTTAAAAGGTTTATCGTACTGCGTTTACTTTTCTAAAGGGTTGGTTGATGGTTGATTTTGTGACGGCCGATTATCTACACTAGGGATATAGGTCCGAGGGGGAGTGCCCTTCGTGGGGGTCTTTCTAAGGGAACCTAACCCGTATTAACGCATGGAAATCCATGGTTCGAAGAAAACCACGAAAACTCCGAACGATTAGGCCGACGGGCGCGATTGGGATCGAACCCAGCACTTCCCGTCTACCAGTTTCGAGAGCAGAACCTCTCAGCCACTGGTGGTGCCTTTTCTAAAGGGAGACGTCTAATTTATTATCGTCTACTGCGCGTATAAGTGTGCGATGTTTGCAATTTTAAGAGTAAACAGAAAAGATAAAAAGAAAGATGTTTAGCCACATAAAATCTATTGTTAGCATTTCTGACAAATAATTACCAACTTTTATACATTAATGTCAGCGCTATATGGAAAAATAAATACCTTGGAATACTTTGTTCTTTCTTTAATGCGAAAGAAAATCTTCAGCAGTTGATATTGCTTGATTTTAACACGTTGATTATAGAACGTCTTGCGATTACTTGACGCTTTTAAATTTTAAACATTTGAAACAGTTTATAGCGAGTTGGTGAACCGTAAAAGTAATCACCACACACACCATTTCAAGTTTCTAGTAAGTAATGTCGCATAAATCGTAATTTTATAACATTTTTTTTCCACACTACGGTTGGGTATATTTTTCGGGAATAGAATGCATACAATTTTGGAGAATATATGTCATTAGCATTTTGCTAGCAATGTATTTAAAATCGCCTCACAAATTCAGAGACTACTCTCCACAAACTAACAGAAACATTGCTCCTTTATAATATTTAGTACTAGGTATTTCTTTCATTTTGCGCATTAACACTGAGAGCGACTTATCTCCTAATTCTAAATCCTCAAGCAATGTCTTCAATTTCCGTTTTTTTGAGACCTCAAATTCAGATTCCACGCTTTAATAGCGAAATACGGCTCTTCTGGCGGTACACAAACAATAACTTTGCAAAAGAAAATGTTTCGGTATCCAACAAGGACACCAAATGATCGAATTTAATTTGATAGACGGATATTCCTGCTAATATAAAACTAATTTCAAACTGCACAAAAACAACTTTGCATTATCAGGCCAGAAATTAGGAACTTTCAACGACACTCTATTGCAGCCTGTATTTTTACTTTGCACCTCGTTAGAATAACTTGGAATATAATCAAGCATCCTTTACACTAACAAAAAATAAATAATACAAATAAAATAAACATCAAAATTCTGAACAAAACAACATATTGACTCAAAATGCAAAATGCAAAATGCAAAAAATAAATAAATAAATAAAAATAAAATAAATAATAATAATAATAATAATAATAATAATAATAATAATAATAATAATAGTCAACAGCCTCAGAGGATAAATGTACACAGGAAACAATTCAAAGTCATATACCTGACCTGGAAAGTTATGACAGCTTTGTGGGGAGATACAATAGAATACATTTCAAGCCTTACAAGTCGAGTTCATAACGTGTAAAATGACATGATATTGAACCAAAAGGATACGCTGGACTAGATAAAAAGCTGTAACTTTTGTTTAATTAAAACTTTAAACAATCTACAGAACAATAATAATGGATTCATGAACGTAGAACATTAAACATTCATGGCGCCGGCTCGTCAACGTATCAAGTCCAAAGTCTCCAGCGCAGAAAATCAACGGGGTAGAGTTATTTTTTGCATTCTCAGTTCTTGACTGCGGATAAAGGCCATCAAATAAAGCAAAATTGTCTTTTGCCTCGCCACATTAGTGTAAATAGTATTTTTTCAAGCAAATCAATAATAATAGGCTTGACCTAACTATAGAGCATTCTCCCACACCTCTGTAATTAGGTTACGTAGAACGATGCACTAGAATCTTCACCCAGATATAACATACCAGGCAATTCATATGCTTTAAAATTTAGCAGAACGACAGCTGCATGCGCTTGGAAGGAAATTGTTATACATAATCGGATTAAATAAATAATTATAAAACTTTCTCTCATAATTTACAACCAATCAAAGAAGAACGATGTATGCTAAAACCGTCACTAAAACATTACTTAACTGGCAATGTAATTCCCAAAAAAGTCCGTTCAGCAAAACGTGGGTTACAACAATTCGAAATGAAATTTCCATTTACATTATATGCATATATTGGATTTTTTTTTTTTTTTTTTTTTTTTTTTTTTTAAATCTGGAACTAAGTAAAGTTCTGTAATTTCATTCTACATTTTGTTTTACATTTTACAAAATAATCTTGTCTTCAATTTTATGTTTTAAACATAAATAGAAAAAAATACTATAAAATTTAAAATATATGACTATTTTTATGGCATATATTAGTTCATTCGGTTAGCAATTTTTTTATCCCATTCAGTCCGTGATAAACGTAAAAAGATAAAATGGCATCCACACCTTTCGAAAAAAGAGAATATTTTTTTCATTAGCTTGTATTGATTCTTTCTTAAATACATAATTCTTTTTAACATTTCCCGTTGACATAAGAATTAGATTCTTTTAGGGAGTTCCAGATTTTACTTTTTTCCTTGAGTATTCTGTTATCTTCCCCAATACACCATTTCTTGGATTATAGTTTTTTGATAAGGCAATCCTTTTCTGAATGATATATCAATGTAAGCTGTTAATCGAGGAATTTTATTATTTCAGTGGTTTATTTTTGGTGAATCGACAAGATTGTATTTTATTTCACTGCAGTTTCGGAAAACTGACACTGTATTAAGATATAGAAGAATAATAAGTTTTTTGTATATTTTTTGTGACAGGACATTTAATAATAAAAAAGAAATGAAAAAGAAATTTTGTGTTTTTTAATCTTTAGTATCAACCGTTATATATAAAAAGATATTTTTACAATTTTGAAATTGTATATGAATATTTTAAAGTATATTATAATCTATAAAATATCATTCGAATATCATTTTAAAGAAAAAATGCAATAAACATAAACATATTTTACCCCTTTATACACTGTGATAAATAGATACCAAAGTGAACATGAAGTAAATAGATTTAAATGAAATAAGTCAGCAATATCATTTGAATATTCTTGCATTTAAAGTTAAAGGAAATATATCCTCAGAAATTTCTAAAAAATTAGATTTCAGATTTACATTTTTGATTTCTATTTACAGTTTTGTTTACAAATGTAAGAATAGTATGTACTTTATTTTTTGCGTAGCTGGTGTCAGTTGGTGTAAAAAATATTGTTTAAAATATGTAATAGTATGATTTACAAATTTCTGGATGATTTCAATAAATTGAAGCATAATTTTTTTAAGAAATTATGGATGAATATAAATGTAAGGACATTTATCTGCATTATGCATTTTTTATTTATTTTTTTCCTGTGAACTTTGTTCAGAAAAGAAATCGCTGGAATTTTCTTCTGTTGATTGATTTCTCTGGGAATTTTATTTAAAAAAAACACCTAATTTTTTTAAAAAAAACTTTATACTTTAAAATCAATATTGTCGAAAGTTATTATATTTATGCATTTAAGGAAATCTATGATTTTTTTAAATTCTAATTAACCTTATATAAAATTGTTTTTAAATCTAGAATTTATTTTTTCTGGATCAATTTATATATAGATTTATCTATAAAAAACTGCTAACGACATAGTTTATACTTATAATACTGAGATGAAATATTATTTTGATTTATTTCGTGTACACTCTAAGAATATCCGAAGGTCATTTTTCGTCGCCTTTTCTTTGTTAAAACGTGAAAAAGTTCCCCTTGATCTATCCAATTCCATAAAAAAATACAGGAAATTCACTAATGTAACGTAAAGATTTCTCGAAATTATCCAGTAGTTGACACAAATTTTGTAAATTCACATGTGTGCTCTACAACATTTGTGCTTCTTTGTATAAGAAACGGAATTTTTACGGAAGCGTTTTCCCTCTGATAAATATTGTCGAAAGTTATATTTATGCATTTAAGAAAATCTCTGTATTGTTTAATTGTAATGAACTTTATATAAAATTGTTTTCAAATCTAGAATTTATTTATTCTGGAGCAATTTATCTATAGATTTATCAATAAAAATATTGTTAATGACATATTTTATACTTATAATACTGTGATGAAATATTATTTTGATTTATTTCGTGTACACTCTAAAAATATTCGAAAGCCATTTTTCGTCGCCTTTTCTATATTAAAACGTGAAACTTTCCTACTTGATCTGCCCAATTCCACCAAAAATACAGGGAATCCACTAATGTTAAATATTTCTTGAAATTCTCCAATGTTTGACACAATTTTTGTAAATTTCCAAGTGTGCTCTACAACATTTGTTCCTTTTTGTATAAGGAGTGAAATTTTTACAAAGCATTTTTCCTCTGATAACTCGAAAATTCGCTAAACGAACTTCCAAATTTCATGAACTTCTCCACGCAAAAGAAATAACACGTGAACATCATGAAATAACACATTTTTTTTTTTCTTTTAATCACAGACGTGTTCTTCAGTTCGCTGCAAGTCTTTTTTTTTTTTTTTTTTTTTTTTTTTTTTTTTTGCCATAGTGTAATTCAGGAATATTTTTTCACAAAATTCCTAGTTTTATAATTAACACTGATCTCTTATTTTACATTTGAGATTTTTAATAATTTTAATCTCCATTTAAAAACGATTCTTTTACTAAAATTATACTTTTCTAAAATGCGTATTTAAAAAAAAAAAAACTACAATACAGTTATTATGCATATAAATAAATTCGAATAGATGGCTTCTATGGCTGAAAACATATTTAATTACAGTATTTTGTATTAAAAAATATTTATTTCACTATACTCAAGATATTTTTATGGCACCGATTCTACAAATTGTTTTCAGAGGTATTTTTGAACCAACATCTCAAGGATTTTTCTAGAAATTTAAATATCTTACCTTGACAAAATTGAGAATGATTGAAAACAGTTTGTATGACTTATTACTAATTAAATTTGACAGAAAAGAATTTTGGTCTTTTTGGTTTAATATAATATACACAGTTATGCTTGACACTATACAATATATTCTTGAATAATTATTTGAAATTCTTTTCTTAAATAAATGATTTTGTTTTGTGAGTAAATCATTAATTTATCCTGTATATATTACTAAAATTATACATTAAAAACATCATTCAATTACGTGAAAATAAGTTTGACTCATTTTATTTATCTCTTCCTTCTTGTCAATGGTAATTTCTTCAGTTCAATTCTGGATTTTTCTTTCAAGTCACAAACTAAACCTCGACAGGTGAACAATGCTTAGAATGGATTCCTAGTTGCAGTGTAACTTAACTCCCTGCTGATGAGTAATTGTGTAACACATATCAGAAGAGCCATATGAAATAGCTTAACCATAGTATTATAACGTACTATAATAAAAAAAAATAAAAATGGTGGCATTAAATGTAAAGAAATACATTTATCTCATATAGATAAAGACGATACTATATAGTGTACAAGAAAAATCTATGAATATATAGCTAAAAAGTAAATTTAAATGATAGAATAACGACTTCAAAAAGCAAAATGAGAAAGCTTAAAATAAAATTATGTGTTTCCAGTGTTTAAAAATGTTTAAACATTCGTCATACTTTCAGAAAAAGAGTTAGATGTTAAGTAAAACTGCTCATATTATTTCTAGAAAAGGACAATTTTCAGTGCCATATATTGTAATATGCAGGGTATGCCGAATTCGAAAGGAAATTCAGTGGGGTGATAGGTTCTATGGCAAATGGATGAAAATTGTCATAGAACATGTGTTCGCAAAAAACGTGTAGTGGGAGAAAATCGTAGATTTCGTTATGAAGTGTTTGACGTCGAGTGGAGCAAAAAGGGCAATAATAAGTAGAAAAACATTTATTTGAATTAAAGCAGCATTAGAATAAATTACAGTCCAACGTCGGAAATGAGACGATGAGACATCTTTATAGGAATTGTTCGGAGTTTCGGATAAAAAGGTCATTGCACATCCTACACCGACGAACTAAGATTTACTGACGTATTCAAAGAAAGCAGGTCTGCTCGCGATGTCTTATGAAGTGACGGTGATCCATGCTGTTAGATCTTCTTGTGCATCCGGAGTCGTCTAAAAGCACTCGATTTCAAGTCTTTCTAAAAAATGAAATTCAGTGTATTAACGTCCGTGGAGCTTGGAGGCCAAGAAAGAAATCAGCCTCGTCCAACCCACCTTCCTGAATGTGTAGCATACAGATAGTTACGCATCGCAATTGCAAAATGTGCTGATTCACCAACATGCATAACCCTCATGTTCTGGCGCACAGTGGCCGCTATTTCTTGCATCAATTTCGTGAGTCTGCGAGAATCTCTGCCCAGATATTAATACCGAACCGCTGCTGCATTTTCGACGAGATAGTGCTGTGGTATTATTTTCTAACGACCACATAAACGCATTGTGCGTATTAACCACACCTTCTCTCGTGAAGCAAGCTTTATCAGATAATAAAATGTGGCGGTAAACACTGTGGCATACGATTTCTCATACGATATGCAGTGTGCCATACGAACTCTTCCCAAAATGGGTAATCGTAATCGTCATCGGCTAAGAGTAGGACATTCTGCACGTGAAATGGGTACATGTTTTCTACACGCAGAACCTTCAATATCGTTTTGTGCGGAATACCCAGTTCAGCTGCAACCGATCGTATACTTGTCGACGGGAAACAGCGATCTGTGACAATATATGTTTTTTTGTTGTTGTTTGTTTCATGTATGTGCACACTGCGTTCTTGTCCTGAATTACGCGAAAATTTAAACTATGGATCATTTGATTCCTAATGGACAAGGACGCAATTTTCTGAAATCGTCTCAGAAAAATTCAAATCGCTTTTGGAATCTAAGCAAAATAAACAAAATGTCAGAATGGATAATGCGTTGCAAAATTGTTATGCAAAAACATTGTATGAAACGTTGATCTCACCAGGTATATGCTTCCAAAATTAGATGAACCTCACTATAACTTGTTTCGTGAGTTAAATAATTAAATATTAAAACTGTATTATTTTTCATCGAAACAAAAACTGGTAATATTAGGGATTTTGTAAAGTTATTATTAATTTTTTATTGAATTTGTTATTTCTACTCAATTTTAATATTTCTTTCCCCAGAAACATGTATTTAAATGTCAATCATTGTATGTATTTAGGGCTTGACATTATTCAACTATTTATTCAATCCAAATGAAAACATATTCTTATACTCATTTTGAAACGCTGCACAGCCGTAAACATCTTATAGCCGTAAAAAAAGATCTCTAAAAATATGTTTAACACATAATTCAAAAACAATGAAAAATGTTAACTTTCTAAATATTCAACACCATCAGTGCATGAAATAAATTAAACGATTATACATTTTTACAATGCCATAAAAATGAATAAAATAATATACAACTATGCAAAGATGAATTTGTAAAGAGTCAGGATTGTAAAGTTTTTTCAGGATTGTGCAAAGCATTTTGGAAAATATGGTCGTTCGATGCTGTGGTATGCTGTGATTAGGAGACAAAACATAACCTTATGCCGTTTTTGTTGCAGTCTATTGTAAAGTCATGTCTCATTATATTAGTTATTTCTTATACCAATGCAAGGGTGTAATCAGCATTTTTCATATGATATAGAACATAATTATTTTTCCATCTCCATAATTCGTAAGCTTACGGTTAGAAATAAAATTTTGAATAAAATTTTAAAATATGTCCTTAGTTTCATTTTTTTCAAAATTATGTAAATCTATAAACGGTTTATGATTTCAAAAATTTGTAGAATAAACGCGGATTAATTTATTTCTATTATAAAGAACATTTTAGCCGACTTTTATACGAGTTGATTGTCTGTTTTTTTTTTGTTTTTTTTTTTTTTTTTTTTTTTTTTTTTTTTTAATAAGTATAATTATTAATTACAAAACTGGATAAGCAGAAAATGTTAGAAACGCAATTTTAAAGCTCTTTTCTCTTTACGAGCAAAAGAAGAAAATAAATCATTTTGTACAATTATTTGAAATCGTTTATTATATTTAAATTTCTTTATTTAGAAATAAGAATAAATAACAATAGTACAATCGGAAACATAATCTAAAAAAATAATAACTTGCGTTTATATTTAAATGTACAAAAAAGTTCACAAAAAGTAGAATATTAATCAAATATCACTCTATAAGCATTACTCCGAGCATATAGAATATTGAAACGTAAATAGTCATTTTGTATATCAATAAAACATGTCCTTCTTCTTTTGCGGCTGTTACAAAGATTTATTGAGGTAATCTGTTTCTGGCAGTGTAATTTATGTAAGATTAATGTGATTCTGTAGCATTTTCATTCGCCGAATAGAACATTTCAGTATGTGGTAAGTAAGTTGGATCCAAAAAATATATAAGAATAACAGTCGAAATCAGAAGAATATCATAACCTCTAGAGATTTTCCATATTGTTATTGAAGAATATTTTTATAAAGAAGGAATGACTTAACGACATGTCCGAAAAATTCAATATTTTTTAGTTGTATAGTAATAGTTAAAATGAAGATAATGCTTTGGGAATTTATTTAAACTTTCTTGATTTATATGTATTTTTACACAATTTTTCATTGAAAACACATAGAATTCTACTAATAAAAATTAGCTATTATTTAAAGAAACAATCACTATACATTTGTTTTTTAATAATGTGAGAAGATATTTTATGTATTTTTGAAACAATATTTTTATGATCTGTATTTGGAAGCATATGAGATCGCAGAAAAATTCATATTTCTTTTATAAATAGTATTTTTGTGATTGTATTTATTTCTCTATGGTTACTGGAAACAGAATCTAAATATAAAATCAAAAATATTCATATCTGACATAGATACATTTTTTTTTATTATTATAAAAGTGTGATGAAGTTTTTGTTTAAATATTATACGCGTTATTTTGAGATATTGTATATATCTAAATATATTTTGTTAATTTAAACTTCAATTTTCTTTTGCAAATGTACAATAATTTATTATGAACCTGATTACAATATGCCTTAGATTTCACACACTCTCTATACATTACAAAGGACAGTGCTTAACGCATACGTCATTCTGCGAATGGCAACACTTTCAAATTTGAAATGAATTTTCATTTTGCAAGTTTCACTATTGAAATTTTTAAACTTCTACGCATTGCATATTTTCAGTTTTTATACTGTCGTATAAGTAAAAATATGTACTTTTAAATGAAATTTGTTTGGAAGTGGCATCTCAAATTATTTTTGAGGTATTAATTTTTTTTATAGTTATTAGTACCAATTTTGTAATTGTGGCAAAAGACGTAATCCATTTCTATTAAACGTAAAGGGAAAATAGTAGATTACTGTATTTTTTGTTGTTATTTTCTCATAAAAAATGTAAATTTAAATACATGCTATGACAAAAATACCGTTGTTATAAAATCCGGTGAATTTTGTTTTTATTTCGTTTTTATTAATCAATGAAATGTTTCTTAGATTATAGAAAAAAAAATTTTCAAACGATATAACACTTTCTCTTTATGAAAACATATTTTCAATAATTGTGTAACTTTCCTTCACAATTACTTATTTCGTATCAGAAAGCTGGATGAATGCAATTTTATTTATCCATGTGTAATAATACATTCCAAATTTTGAAAAAAAATGATTTCTAATGACAAATGGATGAAAACATGTTGTAAACAAAAACAATTAAACGACTATGTAACATTAAATACCCTATTTTTTGGCCGAGCTTCTTGAAAGACGACATTGCTTCTTGTTGTGTTTGTGTATTCTGCGATAATGACGGCATTTGAGTACTTTTCTAAAGATGAAGAACTGTCTACAAAATTTAAGAATTCTAGAAGCTCTATATAGATACTGTTTAATACTGGATCATAAAAGTGAAATGCTTTAGCGGATGCAAATGACATCATTTTATAAAAAAGGATGTTTTTTAATTCTTAAAATTCAAATATGTTTTGTAGAAATACGTCATTTCACCCCAGCTTTGAAATTCTTCACATTGAAAAAACTTATTTTAAAAATAACGTAATCGAAACCACCAGCTGATAAACCGCAATGTTTTACAAAAATTACAGCGCCTTTATGGAAGAGAAGTGACGTAGAATGTCCATGCTCAGTTTGGAAGCCTTTGTTAAAAAAATAGTGACATATATTAAAGAACTTGATGCTTATCGCCTGGATGAGTTCGCTCCGTCGACTTATACGAGCAAAAATGATGATATTGCCAATAATTTGTGGTTTAAAATAATATCAGGTTCCCCATGTTTTTGTCCAAAATTCTCTTGACTAATAAAATCTGATACTAATACTCACTAATACTGCTATTCTTTAAGACATTCTACTATAATTTTATTAAATAATAAAATTTTCTTAATTTATTTTTGTATATTTTTATATAATCTATATATTTAAAACACAAGGCTGTTTTTATAATCATCTGCCCTGAGCTTTCTATTGAACCAATTTTACTAATATATATTTTTGAAGCTGTTCATAAGCTGTGTATGAGCCCGCACTAGCCGTTTTTTTTTTATATCGCCACTTTAATATTTTAATTTAAAATTATTTTAAGAAATTTCTTCAAAATGATCGTAATTAGCTTTCATTATCGCATAATTCAGAGAATAATGAGGTTTATTTATCTTTATTCATGACATTTTTTGATTAAATAAATAATTTTTCTTTATTTCTATCATATAAATTTCGTTATATAGGGAGCAATATCCCATAGCAAAGAAATAAATCGAGCAAAATCCCATTAGGGAGATATTGCACCAAAATATTTAGAATGGAAAATGACGTACAGCTTTTGAAAACACGCATTTTTATAATAAAGTTCCCATATTTTTTCTTCTGCATGAGTGTTGATAGGAATTTTGAGACACTCGGCAAAAGGCTTAAGTACGTGAAAATGATGCCATAATTAAAAGAAAACGATCAATCTCTTAGATAATAGTAAATATTTTAAACAAATGCGTCTAAAAAACATAAATTACGGCAATTTGTACTGTTCGGTGCTGAGATTAGTATGTCTGAAGTTAATAGTGCGAATGCTCACATGCAAATATGTTGTTGAGATCCGTGATTTCACGTTTTGAGTAAAAATGAATATAAAATGATCAAATTAAAAACCATTTTTTCGACATGGTGAATACAGATATGAGAAGTACATATGTAAATTATGAGAAGTTGAAAAATAATGTCGGGTTAAGATTTTACTGGGACAAAAATCTGATTTTGTCAAAATAGAATAAATTTTATTGTATTGTCTCGGAAAAACGAAGCATAAGAGACTTAATTGACAACTTCATCTTAATAACTGTTTTTTGTTATATTTTACTGATTACATATGAGTTTAAGTTTAATTTTAGTAATTCAGACAACCAGGGGTAGTATTCCATAAGGAAAATTTTATTGTTCCGACCAGAACTATTAATCAATAACCTGCACATTTTTTTTTAAATTTAAAACATGCTATAGAAAGATACTATGGAAATATTATTTTCAAAATAGTGGTGGGAACAAAAAAAATATTCCCTGTAGATTGAGATCCCTGGACAAATTAGTTTTATAGAAATAGTATATTGTTAATTTTAGATTAAAATAATATTTGTTTGAGAGTTAGACTAACCAATTTAAGATGCATTTTCTATTGTAACTAATTTTGTAGTTTTATTATAAATCAATGAAACAGTTCCTTCTTAAACATTTTCTTTCGCAAAAGTTCGACGGGTTCCACCTCTTACCTTTAATATCCACAGTATCAATTTATTCTACACAGAACATTTAAAAAAAATAAAACATATCAGTAAATTATAAAAATAGCAAATAAAGCCTTTGTGCAACAATATTAAAAAGCAGAAAAACCAACGTTTAAAATGCACAAATAATATATGAAAAGCAGCAAACAGCTGTTTCGAATCTACTAGCGAGATTCTTCTTCAGTGCAAAAGGAACAGCGTGCTAGAAAAAGCAAGGCTGAGCTCAGCCTTGCTTTTTCTAGCACGCTGTTCCTTTTGCACTGAAGAAGAATCTCGCTAGTAGATTCGAAACAGCTGTTTGCTGCTTTTCATATATTATTTGTGCATTTTAAACGTTGGTTTTTCTGCTTTTTAATATCAGTAAATTACTTTTGTACTCGTGCAGTTGAAACATTAGTAAGCTTTAGGATCTGATTCAATATATTACTAAATATTATCCGTGCAGTATTTCGAAAAAGTTATGTTTGGAATTTCTTTTTTCTACCTTTTGACAACAAAAAACGTCGCTTGCGTCAAAATACGTCGCCTGTGTGTGAATCTATGATTTGGCGCATTATACAATTAAACAGTTTAATAATCCCAATTCCAAGAACTTCTTGAGGAAATACACAAGGAATTATTCTATACTCGATGAATTATTGCTTAGATTTTTTTCTTTGGTTTATTAGGTAAGGTAATTATGCGTTAAGGGATTTGGAAATGATGCAATATGGGCACAGTGTTAGCAGAGTTACTGTGTTTACATTCAGACTGATTGATTACCACTATTTTCAGGTGCGTTAGTAATTATATATATATCTAGCAGCTATAGTCGTCGTCTGGTTCGTCCGTATGTCTGTCTGCAAATACCAGCGTCAAAAGTACCAGCCGAGTGCTTTGAAATTTAATATATATAATAATTGCAGATTCTGTCGAGTCATTTCAAATTATATGAAAATCGATTCAAAACTTAGAAAGATATTAATAAGAATTTTCTTCATTCTATTAAATCCTATCATATGTTATTCATTCAAGGATATCCCATGATAGGAAATGATTCTAAGTTGCCATGCTGATTATATCCTATATAAGATGGAGTCATATTATTTCCGTATTCCTGAATTTAATATGTAATCGTAATAGATTTTGATTTCATGCATTTTTGCATAGGACTGCAACAGCTATTGCACCGAAAACTGAATATTTAAAAAAACTAGTCGCAGTACGAGCGTATTTGGCACGTTTGTCGTACGTTTTCCGACTTGTCGAAATAGTAAATTTTACCTTATTGAATATTAAATAGGTCGAATTGTACGTATTTTTTAACAATGTATAGCGATAAAGTAATCTACACAGCATCTAAAATTTTGAAGCATTTCTTAATCTACTTAAAAAATAGTTAGATTATATCTACATGCATAACTTGAGGGTTTTTTTTAATGCATGTAATTCGTACCCGAGCATATGTGTATTGAAATTTTAAGAAAAGTTTAAGATTTACTTCGCATGCTATAATCTTAATTGTTATGAATCATATGGTACAAATCTAAATTTTTTTTTCAACAGCAGCAAAAGAAGTAATTATGAATAATACACATATATATATTGAAAATTTATTTTGTAAATATTTTTTTTTTCTATAAGTTTAGATATTTACAATTAATGCGAAAATTTCAAAATAATTCCTTCTTGCATAATGCTGCTATATCTACGAGTGTAGGTGAAATAAAAATTATACGATATTTTACACAGTAAAATGAGTTCTGTAAAATACGGAAGCAATAATTCTAATTGTAATGAATCATTAGCAGTGGGGTATATATTATCACATTTTAAAAGTCTTTTAATGGCTAATATTCAGTTCATTATGAAACTGGTGACATATAATTAGCAGTATCAATCAAATTTTAGTTTAAACATATTTCTGATAAACTGATATTCTCACATTTTAATCCAAACTGTACGATTAGTATATTTAATTATAAACAAAATGTATATCAATTTAAATATTGCATTTTATTTCATACATTAATGAACACTATGAGGAGTTTGATTAAGATTACAAAGATTGCTGTAAAATAAAATAATCAAGATCACGTAAATTCTAATTTTCCCAAGTAAGTTCAAATCTTCCGTTCCATATAAAAGTCTTTCGAATGCTATTTCGTTTCATTTCCTTTGAGTAACTTATTGAAAGTTCCAGTAAAAGTTAGCACTTGAATTAGTGCAGTGATAATTAAAAACGCTCAAATTTATTTGTTTTTTAAAATAGAATTGCTTTAATTTATCCAATAAAGTACATTTTTAAAGGCTCACAGTTGTATAAAATGCATCTGTATGAAACTTGATCATCCAGTTCAAACGAGAAAATCCAGTTTCTTTCAATGCTACGAATTAATAGTTGAAGATAACAAGATAAAAAACCCTTTTTTCAAATATGTATAACTTTATTATTATTATTATTCAAATTGCTTGCTTGCTGCTACTTAAAAAAAGAAAATGGTTAGATTTACATTCTTTTAATACGCTATTAAATAATACATTAAATAAGGCTATATATAAAAAATGCAGACACATTCAAGATTCTCAAACACGTCCAATTTGTAAAACTTCTTGACAAGAAATTGTGCCACTCGGATAGGAAATCAGGAATTGTTGCCAACATTAAGCCCCCTATTTTTACTTTTTATGTTAGTGATTCATGTAGTGCACATTTAAACTACCTACTCCAAATTTTATGTACAACTTGACAAAAATATTACTGTAATATAAATTCCAAATGAAATAGGATTTTTATTTAAAAAAAAATTAAATAAATAATCAATGATTTTGGCCATTTATCTCGAACATCAGGGTTAGACAGATTAATTGATCGGACAGATGTTCTCCATTCGTAAATAAATAAAAAAGAAAAGTGCAAAGCTAAACTGATGGCATTGAGCTCACAGTTTATTCACACTAATTGTATATTATACTCTTATTTTAAAGAATAATGCCCCTTAAAAAAAAATAAGTGAAGGGGATTAGTCCTCGTTTCCCCTTTTATACATAACCAATGAACCTCCAAATCTAATCAAGGAAGCTCCTTAACATAATAAACCGGTATACCAAATTTGGAGCAAATCGAATAATCCTGTAAAAAACCCATTTATCTAAATTAAGGGGGTGGACTAGCCCCCCTTTTCCACCTTTATCCTTAACCAATGAACCCCCAAAATTAATCAGGGAAGCTCCTTAACATACTAAACCGGTATACCAAATTCGGAGCAAATCGAATAATCCTGCATGAAAAACCCGTTTATCTGAATTAAAAGGTATAGACTAACCCCCATTTCCCCCTTTATCCTTAACTAATGAATTTTCAAAACTAATCAAGGAAGATCCTTAACATAATAAACCGGTATACCAAATTTGGAGCAAATCGAATAATTCTTCATGAAAAACACATTTATCTAAATTAAGGGGTGGTGGACTAGCCCCCCTTTTTCCCCTTTATCCTTAACCAATGAACCCCCAAATCTAATCAGGGAAGCGCCTTATCAGAATGAAACTATGAAAAATTTTTTTGAAGTAAATGGGATGTTTCTATCATGAGTTATCGCGTTACGTACATACAGATCCGGCGGGCACATAAGCTCTCAGGCGTTGATAGCCTGTGAGCTAATAAAAAGCAATGATAAGCCGGTTAATGAACATTTATAATTCATAAACAACGTTTGCATTTGACACAATATCTTATTTCCTTAAAATTTAAGAACTTTCTTTTCGAAAAAAAAAATTGCATTATAAAATCTTTAATAGATAAAATTTTTATTTGCAATTTTCTACTTTTTTCTTTTTAAAACTTTCCAACAAAGTTGAAAAGTGAATGTTTATGCGTTCGGTTTGTCTGTCCGTATGGCTCTAACGGACTCCATGCTCTAACTCCCGTAAATATACTCGCATTTCCATGCAAATGATAATCCATATTTAGGATCACTTAACCATGTTTGGTATTGTATATAAAGTATGTGGAGTTCATATTTTATTTACAGGGCTACCCAAAATAATTCCATTACATTATGGTATACGGGGAAAAATCGTTTACAGAGTATTTTAAGGACATTACGCTGCTTCGAATGTATTGAAATTGATATAAATCACTGAATTTTACTGCATGATGATTACGACAGAATAGAGTATTCATAGCATTTGTCGTTCATTTACAGGGGCACACAAAAGTAATCGGTTACAATACTGTCTTTGAGTAATAATTGCTGAAGTGCGTTTTCAATTTCGGCTTACGCTTTTAAATTTAACCTTTTTAATCATATACCGTGCTGCTCAAAGTATTTGGATAATTTTTCGATTGCAGATGGAAACCGCTAAATTTGAGTTTTAAAATGTGTTATGAGTTTCCATATGTTTGTATTCGACATGATATTTTAACTTATTAAACTATGAAGTTTTGTTACATTATTCTAAATGTGTTGGGAAGTGTTTCATAATCTATGCTTGGCGCATGATTTTTCTTTCTTGTTTACCTTTAATATTGAAACGGATATTATGCATTATGCATGTCTCATTCAGCCATTCCAAAGAATCAACACACTGCCTTTCCCCAATATGCCGGTAAACAAAACTGCAAGCCAATCGTCAAAACTTTTTTAATTGCTAAACTTGTTTAACTCTTAACTGATGTGACAGAAATTGTCGCGTAATTACTGTTAGCTTCCTGTGAGAGCGCTCCATCGAAAGGTGAATAAAAGTTTGGATTAACTAACACGAAACTTTTTCTAAGCTAAACTTTTGTACAAGACTATTATAATTAATTTTCAATTTTTCAAAAGTCTCTAACGATAGTAATGCCCCCCCCCCAAAAAAAAAAAAAAAAAAAAATAAATAAATAAATAAATAAACGCAGTAGTATTTTTAGTTAAACTTTAAATTACAAGTTAAACTGTGGAAAGGAAAAAAAAAGCGACCTGTGAGATCGCTGACAGAAATTAGGGATTAATCTAAACTAAGAGGGTTAACCTAACCACCCTTCCTATATTCGATGTACAAACTCTAACAACTAATTCGTGTAACAAATTAAATGAGTTAGATTTTTTTGTTGCATATTGAAGGATTTCGAAAATTTTCTTTTTATTTTCTACGAAACTTTATATTTATGTAATTTAAATTATGAATTTAGTGGTGTCGGGTGGGGGAGTGGAGGCCATAAAATTGGTAATAATACAAAAATTGTTATTTAAATAAATGAATAAGCATAAAGAAGCATTTTATTAATAATATGATGCTCCGGTATTAATCCTTGTAAATTTTACTGAGAGAATGATATACTAAGGAATTTTGGATTTCTATTTTGTATTTAGATTTCTATTTGTGAATATATATTCTGCTAGTGAATATATATTCTGATATAAATAAAAGGGACGTTCGGAAAGAGTGAATTAAAATTGTCTGCGCACAGTTAAAAATGCAAAACACTTAAATATTTTCCATTTAAAAACGTAACGGAATTTTGGATTTCTATTTTGTATTTAGTTTTCTATTTACTGCTTTTTAACATATATTCTGATATAAATAAAGGGGACGTTCAGAAAGAGTGAATTAAAATTTTCTAAGCACTGCTGAAAATCCAAAAGACTTAAATATTTTTCGGTTAAAAGTATAAGGGAATTGCAAGCTTTGAACCAACATTCTGAAATGAAAAAAGTGAAATGCTTAAATAGAAAATTTGTTACTACTAGCCCCGTATTCTGGCATAATATGGAATCATCCACTGGAAGTACCGTGATCAAATAAAAGGAAAAGCAGGTTATTATTTTAGGCAATTCTGAAGATTTAAAAATTTATTTCATATCTAATTTATTTGATAATTACGTCTTATCCCGAATCACAATCGATATATACACTATATGGCCATTAATGACCGGATACTTTTAATTTTTGACATTTTGTCGAATATTTAGAAATCTTCTTGTCAGATTCTTCTGCAATTTTAAGATTAAAAATAACAGGTTTGTCCTCATATTTATCAACGTCGATTTGGTAAGGGGGAGTATTATGGGGCCAACAAAAAATCAAAGAAAAAAGATAATACTTGGGGTCCACCTGTAAATTAAAATTCACGAAATGATCTCTCGCTGCAGAATACAAAATTGTGAATACTGTACAACATGTTTACTGATTTTTGTCAAATTGTCATTTTTAATTTATTATTTTTTTTTTTAATATTCATTTTTCTTGATGTTTTAGTTTTTCTTGGGTAGTCACCAGAACGACCGTATACCATGATAAAAAGAAGTATAGAAATCGATGCATTTGTTCTAATCTACTCCTTGATACTCATTAAATACTAACATGTTTTCTGAAAGTCAGTTAATAAAAATTACAATTTGTGGAAAATCCCTTATCTTTCAGCTGCTTTTAGAGAGCAACTGAAACTCATCTTACTCTATCGACGATATGTTTCTCAATTTTCACAATATTTGACTGGATGTTTTTTTTAGGAGTTGTTCCATAGAGTTGACAATTAAATTATGTAAAAAAAAAAAAAAAAAAAAAAATCTTTGTTATCTTTCGTGCTTGCGGAGATAAAAATTATTTCACACAACTACTCATATTTCGTAAAATATTTATTTCATTTATATTACAATTGCACTATATTATTCCTACTAAATAAAAAAAAAAAAAAAAAAAAAAAAATCTGGAACTGGGGTTAAATTTGTTTGAAAACCCTTTGTGACATAAGCTAAAAACATGCATGATTTTTTTTAACTTTTTAAGAAATCGCTATATCTCCAAGAATATACGTGTTATTCTTACAAAACTCAATAAACATGTTGTACAGTATCCAAAAATTTGTATTCTGCAGCGATAGATCATTTTGTGATTTTTAATTTACAGGTGGATCCCAAGTATTATTTTTTTCTTTGATTTCTGTTCCCCCCCCCCCCCCTAATTTTCCCTTTATAAAATCGACGTTGATAAATATGAGGTCAGATCTGTTCTTTCGAATCCTGAAATTTCATAATAATCTGAGAAGTATATTTATAAATATTCGACAAAATGTCTAAAATTGTAAGTGTCCGGTTATTTATGGCCATATAGTGCTTATCCCGGATGCAATGTGGGTCTACCGTCCTTTTAATCCGGGATAAATGGCCCTTCCAATAATTCTGGAAGTTGGAACAAATATGGCTGCAACCATTTTCTAACACATTTCTTGCTGTCTTTTTTAACAAAATTCACTAAATATTAGACGAAAAATCTGCAGTAAGTACATAATATTTCGACATTATTTGTTTCTATCTCATAAGAGCATACGACAAAAGCTAATCTTGCCATTCTTTCATGGAAATAAATTTTATTTGAAGAAAAAATCGCTTTAACATTACTTGGCTTTTAAATAATAACTGAGAGTAATAGAACGTTTAGAGCTCCGTCATATGTCCAATAGCTGAAATAAAGTTAATAGAGCAAGAGACCAACTGGGGCATCAAACCTGGATTCACAGTTTTGTGGAATAATTCATCTTGATACTATTATGTGTTTTGAAATCATTATACAGGTTGATTCTAAATTGTTTTTGCAAAATAAGAGACCAGACAAGCAATAATTACCATGGAACATAGGGTCGCAAACCGCCCATTTAATCAAAAATACAGAGTGTTCTAAAATAATGCAGCTTCGGTTGACGGTAATAATTTTCAGAAAAAGTGAAGTATATTATGATGACACTATTAATAGACAGGCGCAACTTTGTTGTAAATATGATAAAACAAAAAAGAAAGTGGCAGAAGTTTCCATTATATAGCGCCAGCAGTATGCATTCCACTCTCCACATTTTGAACTGTAATTATCAGTTCATATGGAATCATCGATTGCGTGAGCACCAAGTTTTTAAAGAATCTTTTGTAATGTCATCACATTTCATACAAAACAAGGTACATATTTTTGCAATTTTTTCTGCAATATTTTTATTTTTTGCAAAATTAATACCGTTAAGCCGACTTCACTTAGGGTCTTTTAGAAAACAACTGAAAATCAG
Organism: Maratus speciosus; assembly: GCA_963932465.1. NCBI lineage: Eukaryota > Metazoa > Arthropoda > Arachnida > Araneae > Salticidae > Maratus > Maratus speciosus. The sequence continues at coordinate 110,012,566 of OZ010800.1, forward strand.
CTTACTCTATTGACGATATATTTCTGAATTTTTACGATATTTGACAGGATGTTTTTTATTTTTATTTTTTTTTTTTTTTTGAGTTGTTCATTAGAGTTGACTATTAAATTATGCAAAAAAAAAAAAAAAAAAAAAAATCTTTGTTATTTTTCGCGCATGCGGAGATAAAAATTATTTCATACAACTGCTCGTATTTCATAAAATATTTAATTCATTAATATTCCAATTGCGCTATATTATTACTAAATTTTGAAAAAATATCTGAAACTGGAGTTAAATTTGGTTAAAGACATGATAAAAACTTGAATGAATTTTTTTTTTATATCTTTTTAAAGAAATCGCTATATCTCCAAGCATATACGTGTTATTCTTACAAAACTCTATAAACATGTTGTACAGTATCCAAAAAGTTGTATTCTGCAGCGATAGATCATTTCGTGCTTTTTAATTTACAGGTTGGCCCCAAGTATTATTTTTTTCTTTGAATTTTTGTTGGACCCCTAATTGTCCCCTTATCAAATCGACTTTGATAATATGAGGTCAGACCTGTTCTTTCTAATCCTGAAATTCCATAATCATCTGAGAAGTATATTTCTAAATATTCGACAAAATGTCTAAAATTTTAATTGTCAGGTCATTTATAGACATATAGTGTTTACCCCGATGCAAAGTGGGTCTACTGTGCTTATAATCCGAGATAAATGGCCCTGCCAGCAACTCTGGAAGTAGGAACAAATATGACTGCAACCAGTTTCTTAAAAATTTCTTGCTATCTTTTTTAACAATATTCACTAAATATGAGATGAAAAATTTTTACTAAGTACATTATATTTCGACTTCTATTTGTTTCTATCTCATAAGAGCGTACAACAAAAGCTAATCTTATCTTTCTTTGATGAAAATATCTTTTATTTGAAGAAACAAATCGCTTAAAGTTATCTACTAGGCTTTTAAATAATAACTGCGAGTAGTAGATCGTTTATAGCCCCCCCCCCCCCCCATATGTTCAATAGAAGAAATAATGTTTATAGAGCAACAGACCAAGTGGGCCAGCGAACCTGGATTCACAAATTTGTGAGATAATTCTTCTTGATTCTATTGTGTGTTTTGAAATCATTATACAGGGTGATTCTAAATTGTTTTTACAAAATAAGAGGGGTGATATGGTACCCATCCAGACAAGCAATAATTACCATGGAACATAGGGTCGCAAACCACACATTTAATCAACAATACAGTGTGTTCTAAAATAATGCAGCTTCGGTTGACGGTAATAATTTTCAGAAAAGTGAAGTATATTGTGATGACACTAGTAATAGACATGCGTACCGTTGTTGTAAATATGAAAAACAAAAAAGGAAGTGGTAGAAGTTTCCATTATACAGCGCCAGCAGTATGCATTCCACGCTCCACATTTTGGACTGTGATTATCAGCTCATACGGAATCATCGATTTCGTGAGCACCCAGTTTTTCAAGGACTTTTTGTAATGTCATCACATTTCATACAAAACAAGGTACCTATCTTTGTAAATTTTCTGCAATATTTTTATTTTTTGTAAAATTAGTACCGGCAAGCCGACTTCAGTTAGGGTCTTTTAGAGAACAACTGAAAATCAGCTTACTCTATCGACGATACATTTCTGAATTTTCACGATATTTGACAGGGTGTTTTTTAGGAGTTTCTCATTAGAGTTGACTATTAAATTATGTAATATATATATATATATATATATATATATATATGTATATATATATATATATATATATGTATATATTTGTTATCTTTCGCGCATGTGGAGATAAAAATTATTTCATACAACTGCTCTTAATTCATAAAATATTTAATTCATTAATACTTCAATTTCACTGTATTGTTACTACATTTTGAAAACATTTCTGAAACTGGAGTTAAATTTGATTGAAAACCCTGTGTGACATAAGCTAAAAACCTGCATGAATTTTTTTTTATATCTTTTAAAAGAAATCGCTATATCTCCAGAAATATACGTGTTATTCTTAAAAAACTCAATAAACATATTGTACAGTATCCAAAATTTTTTATTCTGCAGCGATAGATCATTTCGTTCTTTTTAATTTACAGGTTGTCACCAAGTATTATGTTTTTCTTTAAATTTTTGTTGGACCCCTAATTGTCCCCTTATCAAATCGACGTTGATAATATGAGGTCAGACCTGTTCTTTCTAATCCTGAAATTCCATAATAATCTGAGAAGTATATTTATAAATATTCGACAAAATGTCTAAAATTGTAATTGTCAGGTCATTTATAGACATATAGTGTTTACCCCGATGCAAAGTGGGTCTACTGTGCTTCTAATCTGAGATAAATGGCCCTGCCAGCAACTCTGGAAGTAGGAACAAATATGGCTGCAACCATTTTCTAACAAATTTCTTGCAATCTTTTTTAACAGTATTCACTAAATATCAGATGGAAAATTTTTAGTAAGTACATTATATTTCGACTTCTATTTGTTTCTATCTCATAAGAGCATACAACAAAAGCTAATCTTACCTTTCATTGATGAAAATATCTTTTATTTGAAGAAACAAATCGCTTAAAGTTATCTACTTGGCTTTTAAATAATAACTGAGAGTAGTAGATCGTTTATAGCTCCGCCATATGTTCAATAGCTGAAATAATGTTTATAGAGCAACAGCCTAAGTGGGGCATCGAACCTGGATTCACAATTTTGTGGGATATTTTTTCTTGATACTATTGTGTGTTTTGAAATCATTATACAGGTTGATTCTAAATTGTTTTTACAAATTAAGAGGGGTGATAGTACCCATCCAGACAAGCAATAATTACTATGGAGCGTAGGGTTGCAAACCACTCATTTAATCAAAAATACAGAGTGTTCTAAATAATTCAACTTTGGTTGACCGTAGTAATTTTCAGAAATCTGAAGTAAATTATGATGAAATTATTAATAGACATGCGCACCTTTGTTGTAAATATGATTAAAATTAAAAAAAAAAGTGGGAGAAGTTTCCATTATACAGCGCCAGCATTTCAGCGCCATTTCACTCTCCACATTTTGGACTGTACTGTTAAAAAATTTCTGTGAAATTAAAGAGAATCTACGGGTAATCCATTATCTTATGTCTTATATAAAATTACAGAGATTAGAAAAACAGAGATTCTGTTAAATAACAGAGAAGTTATTTGGTAAAATTACAGAAGACTCTGTGAGTTCACATCGTTTAAAATACACAAGACTCTGTAAATTAACATCTTTGAACATACACAAGACTCTGTAAATTAACGTAGCTAAAAGTACACAAGACTCTGTAAATCAACTTATTTTTTCAATTAAAATAATTTAACTTAGTTTTTGAAATCAGTGAATTTTAGAACTTCGAAGTCTCAGAATTATTCAAGCAAATTTGAACTGCGGCACCATTTAATTTTTTATACAACTTGCTTCTGGCCGGCCTGGGGTTTGAACTCGGGACCTCAGGGCACGAGAAAAACATCTTACTGACTACGCCATAGAAGCTGTTGGCGCTGTGTATTAAAGAATGTCCTTTATAATAAAGCGGGAAAAAATCTATTGTACTTGTGCTTTTCAAAAATTTCGCTTCAAATATATTCTATAGAAAATTTCTTAAATGGTTTATTTAAATTTAGTTTGGACCGATACATAATACCTATTATTTTTTAAAATCAAATTTAATTTTTTAATCCTTTATTTACGGAATTATTTATCAAGAAATTGCTTTTTCTCAATAATTATATTCTTTAATATCTGAAGATATACTGGAATTTTTAAATAATAATAATGCGAAATGTAGGTGTATTTTTTCATTAAAACTGGTTAAATATATCGGTAATTATCGGTAATTAACTTTTTTGTAAAATATTTACAAAAATAATCAGATTAATTAACGAAAAATACTTATATGGTTATATCACAATTCTTATAAAAGCAATGCATTTAAATGTATTATGATTCTTACTAACTAAATAAATGGAAAAAAAAATTGCAACTAAGTTTTCTTCTTTATTAATTTTAATAAAATTGCAAAAGAATTTTAAAAGCGTGTATTTAAATTACAAGTTTTAACAAAGCTGAAAATATTTTTAAATAAAAACATGGAAATAACTATAGGGAATTAGATACAAGATAAGGGAAATGTCTGTAAAACGATGACCGAGAAACTCAATCGAATGCACTTAACTGAGAACTAGTGTAAATTTACAGAGAGTCTTGAACGAGGAACTCAATCGAATGCATTCGAACCGAGAACTGGCGTAAATTTACTGAGAGTCTTGACTGAGAAACTCAATCGAATGCATTTAACCGATAACTGGTGTATATTTACGGAAAGTCTTGACCGAGGAACTCAATCGAATGCATTTAACCAAGAACTAGTGTAAATTTACAGAGAATCTTGACCGAGAAACTCAATCGAATGCATGTAACCGAAAACTGGCGTAAATTTACAGAGTCTTGACCGAGAAACTCAATCGAATGCATTTAACCAAGAACTAGTGTAAATTTACAGAGAATCTTGACCGAGAAATTCAATCGAATGCATTTAACCGAGAACTGGCGTAAATTTACACATAATCTTGACCGAGAAACTCAATCGAATGCATTTAACCGAGAACTGGTGTAAATTTATGGAGAGTCGTGACCGAGAAACTCAATCGAATGCATTTGACCAAGAACTAGTGTAAATTTACAGAGAGTATTGATTTTTTTTCTATGTTTTTACAGAAATTTTTAACAGTGTGTGATTATCCGCTCATACGGAATCATCGATTGCGTGAGCACCCCTTTTTTCCATAACTTTTTGTGATGTCATCACATTTCATACAAAACAAGGTACATATCTTTTCAGTTTTTCTGCAATATTTTTATTGTTTTGAAAAATTAGCACCGACAAGCCGACATCAGTTAGGGTGAAAAAACCTGTATTTGTGACTAATTAAGTAGTTTGTGGCCCCATGTTCTATGGTAATTATTTTTTGTCTTTATGAGTGTTATCACCTCTCTTATTTTGTAAAAACAATTAAGAATCACCCTTTATACAGGTAATAGATACTCTACTTCTTATTTTATATTGTAGAAAAGTAATTTTAATGACCCATCGGCGGTTTGTTCATGCTTGTATAACAAATCATTTAAATCGTCCTACACTTGCAAGTTATGTCATTCCATAGTTAGTTTTATTATACAATTAAATGTAAGAAAAAAACAAAAATAGGAAACGTTACAAATTTATTGTAATAAAAATAAGTTATCTGATAATTAGGAAAGCACAATGCAAAATATAAAATGTAACGCATCAAACACTTTTGAGCTTTCGAATGTTTCTGAAGTTAGAATTACCGAAAATTTTCTTATTTTAACCCTTTAAGTGTTTGGAGCGTAATATTCCGTTCACTAAGCTCCAGGTTTCCCAACAATATAAGCAATATTTAAGATAATATAATTCTATATATTTAATGAATTTTAAATACATTGAAGAATGATTAACGCTCTCTAGGATTACATTCATATTTGTAATTGAGTTTTTAAATGTTGAAAGAATTATATTTTCTTAGAATTTAAAACAAAATGCAAAGAAAACAACATTACAATTTTACACTTTTGCAAGACACTCGGAGGGTTAATATTGTTAAAACGTACAGTTTTATTGTAGAATTATTACTTAAATAGCACATACGATATAATATAAAAAATTATACGTGCAATAACCTATGTAGTTTTATAAACTTTAAGTTTAAATTTGTGCAGTGTTTAAAATTAATGACGTAGAACTGAAGTTATCTGATTCACTATACTAAAAAAAACTCAATGCTTTTCTACAAAAGATACGTTAGGTTATTTGAAATGTAAGTCAAATTATGAATACATAGATCAGCATAATCAAAACGTCAGTATTAAAAATATTTTTATGTCACAATTATTTTTATCAGCTCAAATGATGATAAAAGAAGCTTTGTAACAGAATCTGACATGTTTATTTTGTATGATAAATTGCTCAAAATGAAATCTGACAATGCTGTTAATTATGTTTGGGTAATAAAACCTTTTTGTATGCGAGCAGAAATATGTGCATGGTATGATATAAATGATATATTTTACTTTATTAAAGGAGATAATACGTTTGAACACACAGTAAAAAGAAATATTTTTATTTATTAAATTAGTATTTTTTTTTTTTTTTTTTTACAAATGACTATTGGACGATATGAATTAGCTTATTTTTTATCAGTAAAATAACTATTGAGAATTTCTTTACATTTTCCAATTAAGAAGATGTTTTTATGCAAGAATATGTTTATGTAATATTTTAAATATCAAAGCATTTCGTTAAATAAAGTTTAAACTCACCTGTCGTTTAGGATTCCTTGAAATGGAATTCATAATTTTCAAAACTAAAAAGTAACAAAATACTTAGAAATAGGGACATGATAATATCTACTTTTTTTATTCGAATACCGCAAATTCAAATCTTCAAAAGAAATTATGAACTGCAAATTAAAATAGATCTCGCGACTGTCAAAATTGATTATTACAGGAATTTCCGTGCACTGTAAAAAAAAAAAAAAAAAAAAAAAAAAAAAAAAAAAAAAAAAAATCCGACCAAGTTTTCTGTAGGAGACTGAAAAATTCCGAGCTGGGTCGGAAAATTTCCCCGTACGATAAGGGCAACTATTTTTCCGTCTCCTACCGGAAACTTGGTCGGATTTTTTTTTTTTATTTATTTATTTATTTATTTTTATTTATTTATTTATTTATTTATTTATTTTACAGTGTGGCAGTGTTCAGTCTTACAAAAAATATCAGCAGTTGCTGAAACTGATTGCTCTAAGTATCAAACAAAAATGTGGCCTTGTGTTCTAAACATAATCTCTAGTAAAGAAAAAAAGACTCTTTACAATAAATGATCCACTTATTTTTAAAACCTGTAACTTTTCTATCATAAAATTACATTTATTCAGAATAAATGTAGTTAACCATTATACGTAAATTTATATAAGTGCGTATAATATCATTTAAAATACAAATACACTTACAATGTAATAACTAAATAATGTTTTCGTTTTGGACAATAAAAAAAAAACTTATAATTTACTCTAAATCAATTTAAAAGGAATTTGTTTATCTCAACCTAATTATATAATTATGTATGTAAAATATTTTTAATACCAAGTGAATGTATTTAAGCAAACTTAATTAACATTTTTAATATCCGTATATTTTCCGTTACTTAAAGAAATCAACACTTATACGTATTTGCATGTTTCGGTAGCGTTTTAATTAAATAAGTGTAGAGCTTATTATGCCAGTAAGATTGAATCTCATTTGTCAGAGCATGTATTTGACTAATTTCCATATAAATGAAATTCCTAATTTCACTTTATAAACGAGTTATTAAAAATACTGAAAAATAAATGAAAGGGAAGTTTCCTAATTTTAAAAATCCAGTTATTGAATGTAAATGCTCATACGTACTGAAAGAAAATTGCCTGTGTACCTCCAGTGTATAATAATTAGGTCATTGTCATTTTTATCAAAACGTGTTTTAAATTAATGCTTTAAAGAGATAACTTAGAGATACTTTAAAGAGATGTTGAAATTATACTTTTTAAATTTAGAGCTTTCTTTATAAGATTTCATAAATCTTGATGCATATTAAATTTTTGGCAATATGTAATTGTTTTAGATCTTATTACTCTAGTTATGAAGTTGCTTTTATAAGGTGTTTGAAACTATACTATTTATCGTTGGAATGTGACTTTTATCTATAAATTAAAGGTAATTCCAGCAATATAAGCAATAATACATAGTTTTGAAATACAAATTAATGTTTTCATTTTAAAATACAAAAAATAATTATGCTGTTTATGAAATTTTGAACACCATGAAGGAACCATCAATATTAAATGAAATTTTTTACGTGCACTGTAAAAAACACAATGCCAGTTTTCCGGTAAGAATCAGAAAAATAGTTGCCCTTATCGTACCGGAATAATTTCCAACCCAGCTCGGAATAAAATCCTTAAAAATAAGGAAAGAGTCAGTAAAACGGTTTTTTACGGATGGTTCCCTCATGATGTTGAAAATTTCACAAACAGCATTTTTTGTATTTTAAAATAAAAGCATTAATTTGTATTTCAAAACTATGTTTAAATCCGTAAAATACCGTTTTACTGAATGTTTCCTTATTTTTACGGATTTTATTCCGAGCTGGGTCGGAAATTATTCCGGTACGATAAGGGCAACTATTTTTCCGATTCCTACCGGAAAACTGGCAGTATTTTTTTTTTTACAGTGTAAACGACTGGTATAGGTACAAACAAATGATTAAATTTTCAAAGCAAAAACAAATATATATAAGTCCGAAATCAGATTTGGTGTAGTCAGCACGCGCTGTAATAAATGCTGCTATAGGATGTGGCATAGAGTTAAACAGATTTTGAATGTCTGCCTGTGGAAGAGTATTCCATATTCTTTGTATGCGTACCCAAAGTCCATCTGTAGAAGCCATAGAGTAGGATAACGAGCAAGAAGCCGATCAACGAAATTCTCCTGTCCACTATGACTTTCGATATGACCCCTGGAATGTAGCGTTTATCGGCATAGTGTTTAACACGTATTTGGCCAGTATGGCACGACAAATTAAAGCGGTATTCGTCAGATAAAACAACTTGTTGTCAATCTGCATATCAGTGTCTATGTTCATGAGCACACTGCAACAGCAGGCGTGAGTGGTTCTGCGGAAGGGGATCTGGTATAAAGATGGTCTTACACGCATTCCATGGTGCAGCAGTCTTCAACGAATTGTCGATGCAGACAGTGATACACCTGTAGCAAATGACCACTGCGCAGCGAACTGTCTAGATGATCCGTTACCGCCAGTCGGACCATGTGTTGACGTCACCGTTCGGGGTCCACTCTCAGGTTTCCGAGTTGTCCGATCCTCGTTGGTACACTGCTTCCAAACTCGCATCACTCTGCTGCTGGTACGCTGTACACGCGCTGCTATTGTACGACAAAACTATTATTGATAAAGTTGTGAAATTTTCTTAAAGACATAATAAAGGGATGGTAATTTGTTTAAGCAATAAAAAAGTTCAAAATTTTGCCACCAGGGGGCGAGTTTTAATAGACGACACATTTAACATTACGATAGTTTAGAAATTTTATTTATTAACTTAACCTGATTCTAAAGACAGCTTTTCACGACACATTCCTAGCATTAAATTATAAGCAGAAGTTCTCTTATACGTCCATTAAAAATATTTCAAAAATATATATTCTAAAAACACACTCAAAATATATATTAAACATTTAATTGCTAAAAAGGACGTCAAACGTTAATAAAATACATTAAAATATCTTAATAATTTGACATGTTTCGATTGAATTTACTCAATCATCATCAGAAAAACAAATAAACACAAAGATGGAAAATAACAATAAACTATTACAAATGAAATTTAAAAATAAATAAATAAGAAAAAAAATAAATAAAAAAAAATAAAAATAAAAATCACGCGCGTAATATTTTAACATGTTTCACGTTGCCCTATTTTATTTTCAAATTATATAACAATTCAATCCAAATATTTGGGATTTGAAATGACAAGGAATCATTGCAGACCATTGAGTTTCTGACGTAAATTTCAATAGATTCTCTAATAAAAAGTTGCTCTAATAAAAAGATTTTGATTAAAAATAGATAGATTACGTAAAAATACTTTATTAATCTTTTAAATTTAATCTTTTTCGTGGCATACATACATTACTAATTCTTATTTTTTAAACTTGCGGAACAAGTGCGATGTTTATCAAAAACAAATTATCTAATTTAACGAAAAAAATATATATATGTGAGGATGTGAGTTTCAAAACTCGCTTTATCCAAAATTTAAAAAATCGAGATTTCCCTACCAATCAATTCTATTGGTGAACCTGCATCCAAAAAAAAAAAAAAAAAAAAAAAAAAAAGAAACACTACAGTCTGTAAAAAACTAGTTTTATTGTGTATTTATGGCATAGCAAAATCTTGATTTACAATGAAAACCAATGGACGTAGACAGAGCTTTTTCGCAATTTCTCAAAATTTGATTTTCCGTATAACACGAGTTTTGAAACTCACATCCTCATGTATTTGTTATACACTGTATTTGAATGCATAAAGTTAAACAGTTTTGTTAAACAGCTATTTTCACGGTTAAAGAATCAATTTTTTTCTAGTATTAAGAAGTAGGATAATGTACTTTTCGAAACTTTAATCAGAAGAACGCGTCACGAATAATTAATTATGTTGACTTTAATTAAAATGGTAATTTTGGTTCAAAGTTTCAGATTTCCCGAAGAACGTATTTATGTGTGATCGAATTATCTTTTTTATGAAATATTGTTTAAGTCTGGCTATATAAAGAGTACTGGGAAATTAAAAATTTTCATTAACTATTATTTAATTTCAGATTTACATTAACAAATGTTAAATAATGCATTACTTTCAAATATTTTGACAAAATAAAATATTCTGTTTACGGTTTATGATATATATTTCTATTGATTATGGGTCATTCCATACAAAATGAGCAAATCCCCTGTGGCAGAGATGTCACAGATTTTAACGAAAATCATTTTGTAAGTAGATCATATCTATTTATGAATAAATGCAAAATAATGGATTTTAGGATTGTTTATTTAAGTATTAAAATTTATATTAAAAGTGGAGGCAAAATCGTGTTTTTGGCTACATGCTTGAAGTTTCAATTTTGGTTATTAGCCTTAAGTATGCAAAAACTATGTTAAAAATTATTTATAATTAGGAATGAATAATAAGTAACAGATTGACGTAAGTTAGTAATTGTATTTTTATTCCTTAGTGAGAAAAAAATTATTTTTGAAAAAATTTGAGGGGAAAATGCAACGTTTCTATTGAGATGAAGGACACCTCCTACAATATCAAAATTGCTTGTCGTTATAGCTAAAAGTATATACATTAAATATTTAAACTTTCATTCTTGCCTTTTTTATTCCTTAATGAGAAAAAAAAATAAATAGTAAAAAATGTTGAAGATAAAATGCAATATTTCTATCACTTGTTTCGATCTGAAAGAAAGCTTTTTTAAACTTTTAATTCTTTTAATATTTTAGATAACAGTGTATATTTTAAATATAAAAACTTTTATACTTGCTTTTAGTTTATTTTTTCCCCGAGAAGATTTTTAATTAAAGTAGAAAAAAAAGCTCAATTGAACAGAAAATTATATATTAATACCTAAACAGAAAATAGATGGCAGCACTAAATTTTTTCACCTTGAAATCGTGCAATATTTTAAGAAACGCGCGCGAATTAAAAAAAAAAATAGCTCATGGAATGTAGTTAATATTGCCTTTTTTAACCCAATTTTGTGACGTTAGGAATGAAAAAGGCATGCTTGAAATTTTTTTAGCAGATTATGGACTTATTGATCTTTATGTCTGTGCAATAACTGTAATGTGGGACATATCCTTCATTATTTTTTTTTACCTATCAATAAGAGGAAAAATTACGATTTTGTCATTTTTTTTTAAGTTTCTAAATTTTTTTAAAGGTGAAGGAAATACATGGCAACCTAAAAACATTAGCAATTCGATCTTAATATGTAAAACTACATCAGGCATTAATTTCTCAGATGTTTTTGAATTCCTTTAATTTTTATTACGTTTTTAATTTTCTCAAAATTTGCAAATTTTCAATTTTTACAACCAATTAAAGAATAATCATGGTGTTACCAGATTATTATTGCTCAATAAATAAGAAGATAATTTTTCAGAGGTTACATTATTAAAAAAAAAATTCATTTCAGTTAAATAGTTTTCAAGATACAGAACTTCAAACCTGCAACTTTGGACGATTGCACACATGCCAATCTTTATCACAAGTTTTTAAATGTCCATAACTGCTAAAATAATTTAGTTTTTGTGAAGATATTTTGCAGAGCTCTATTTGAATATGATTTGAACTTGTATATCAAATTTTATTAAAATCTGTTACGATGTGGCCACGACTTTTTTTAAATTTTTGCTCATTTTACGTGGAATGACCCTATATGTTTTTCATTTATGAAATACGAGAAAATTCATTTTATTTATAATCTTTAATTTTTTTTAAATACTTAATGTAAAAGAATGTTTGTGTCGCTTTTCATAGTATTCTTCTGTAAATATAATTTTAAAAACTATGCTAATTAATAAATAATTAATTAATATTAGTTTTTCAAATTTTAAGTAAAAAACACAAAGTTTTACTTACCATCTTTAAATACTACACAGCTGAAAGATAGTATAAGGCTAAAAAAATTTTTCATACTAAATTACGTGCAAGAGTTCATATTAGTTGATATCAAAATGAAATTTCTGGTGGTAGAATTTCTCTTGATCTTCATAACGATTCTCCTAGCGCCTTATTATAACAAAATAAATATATACATACCAGGTATCCCGATAATGACGAATATATTTAAAAAAAGAATTAAAAAAAATGATATAAATGCATCGTTTGCTGCAGTATACATAGGAAAGTAGCATTTTTGAGAAACAGAATTATATTTCACTAATATGAATTGTATATATGAATAAAATAAATAAAATTAAATAAAATTTCAAATATACATTTCAATTTTGGCACACATTGTATATTAATCTTAAAAGTTATTGCAGCTTGCATTGCGCATAATTAGAATAAAGTGTAAAACATTGCAAAGTTGGTACGATATATACATTATATTATATTGAATTAATCATGTTTTCGCATCTTCATTAACTGAATTCGTGCTTTGTCGAAAAGTTCAGTAATCGCATTTGTTGAAAACCTTGGAGTAAAAGGAGTTTTAGAAATATTGCTAAAACAACAGTTTGACGTTTTATAGAATTGAGATCCTTGGTACAAATAACGACATCTTATTATAAGTTGTTTTATACAAAATAAATATATAAATGCATTCCAAATTTACATTAAAACTAGTTGGATGTGCCAATCCCCAAACGTTCTTCTATCCAATGTCAATATTTCATTTTAATTAGTTTTATTGCTATTTTTATTAGAATTATGCATAACTTCATACACTTTTCGATGGTACAATATTGAAAATTGCTCAAAAATCGCTATTACAGTGGCACCTTACGGCGGATTTTTTCCAAATTCAGTGAGGACATTCTTGCTATGACCAAAAACATACACAAAAAATTTGGTTCAATTCTATGCATAACTTGATACACTTTTCGATGGTACAATATTCAAAATGCACATAAATCGCTATTCCAGCGCCACCTGCCGTCGGAATTTTTCCAAATTCAGGGAAGATTTTCTTGCCATGGCAACAAACATACACAAGAAATTTGGTTCCATTCTATGCATTACTTCATACACTTTTCTATGGTAAAATATTCAAAATGCTCAAAAATCGCACAAGAATCGTTATTACTGTGCCCCCTATAGGCGTATTTTTTTTTTTCAAATTCAGGGAGGACCTTCTTGCTATGGCCAAAAACATACGCAAGAAAATTGGTTCAATTCTATGCATAACTTCATACACTTTTCGATGGTACAATATACAAAATGCACAAAAATCACCATTACAGCGAACCCCTACCGGCGGATTTATTCCAAATTAATGGAGGACCTGCTTTCCATAGCGAAAAACTTAAAAAAATTGTTAAATTCTATGCATAACTTCATACAATTTTTGATGGTACAATGGCGACACACAGACATACGGACAGACGGACATACGGACAGACGGACATACGGACAGACGGACACACGGACAGACACACATTTTGTATAAACATGTTTTTTGTTATCTCTGACACATAAAACGTGTAAATCCGTTGAAAAACTGAAGTCGAAAAAAAAATTCGATTACAAAACTATCTTCTATTGAAGATAGAAGAAAGTAACAAATTAATGAACATATACTTAAGTACACACTCTGATTTGGTAAACCGCAAAAGTGTATAATAACGCAAATTAATTATTTTCTTTTCAGTTTACAAACTGTATCTCCACATTCTGTTCTCTTAATACAATATTAATAAATACATTTTCTTCAAAACAGTCAAACAGGAAGCGTAGTGAAATTTACCAAGGGTGAGAAGAATACACTAGCGTGCATTTCGAACACTAAAATGCATTCCGAACACTAAAATGCGAAAAATCGAACACTAAAATGCATTTTCAATACTGATTTAATAATTATTCTCTAACCCCACAAAATTATCGAAATTGTAAAAGAAAAAACAATAATGTATTGACTTTTAAATTCAGCTTTAAATATTTAAGCACAAGCATAAAATGTCGATTTTTAAAGAATAATAAAAAGTTAGAATAAATAACATGGCCTAATTTGCGAATTTGGCAACTTATTTTAAATAAAGGATAGCAGAATTAGAAAAAAATGAAATTTCATAATTGTTAAAAATTTATTTTAAAATATGTTCAAACATAACTGTCCCAAAAGTTTATACACAATGGCGAAAATAATTACATTTATCATTTTTACAAAACTGTTGCATACAAATTATGTTTCTCTGATTTCAGATTAGCTCAAATAAACTTGCTTCCAAACAAAAAAATATATATATATATATTTGTAAGATTTCTAGTGGCAAATGTACCGTAATTCTCAATGGCCTCCCTCAGTTCTTCAAGGGAGTCATATTGCTTTCCATTGCTATAAACCTTACCGATTAAAATGCTCCAGACATTTTCAATCGGTTTTATGTCTGAACTTAAAGCTGGTCAGTCAATAATGTTACCATTTTTCTGTGAAAACCACAGTATAGAATGCTATATATGATTAATGTATCATCTTGTTTAAAGATTCATTCAGGACCCCCAAAAGTGTCACCAAATGGAAGCAAAACATGGTTCAGCGTCTCTATTTTTTTGTTTAATTTTGCTTACATTTTAAAAATGACAGAGAATGGTCAATGAAGACAAATGTCTCGAAACCGTAAGAGACATACCGCCTTGCTGCCAGCTGAGAAGTGTCCTTGGTTCCTTTCGAAGATCGTACTAATACGTGTTCTAATTATCGGGGCCAGCTAAGTTCAATTTTGTCGCATCACTGAATTTAACAGTAAGCCACTTGTCACAGCAGTGGGTTCTTTATTTTTTATTCCAGTTCATTCTGGCCTGTTTGTAAATTAGTTTGTGTCACAGTTTAGAACCCCCTTTTTTAGTATGATGTAATTACATTATTTAATACGTCTATGTACAGTAAGCACATCTTTACTTACTTGGTTTCCTTTTTAAATTATCATTTCAAGACTTGACACATACCTGGATTAATTTGTTTTTGAAATTTCAGAAAAAGTTTTATTTTGTTGTTCCAATTTTAAATTTTTTATAATCTCATCTTTAGTGCATTCTTTAACCTTTGGCTTTTATAAAACGAGTGGAAATAATTTCTCCACGTTTATACTTTTATAAAACTGAAATACGACGTTTTACAACGTCTTCACACTCGTCCAATCTCGTGTTTCTAAAAATAGTTCGCATAAACTGCTTAAAGGTTTGAGACGCTTCAGAAGAAAAAAAAAAAAAAAAAACAGTAAATAATATAAAAATTAATGTAATTTTTTTAACCAATAAAATCTACTTATGTTGTTTGATTTTAGAAGCACAATTATAATTAAAGATATTTACTAAAAGACGCATAATACACATTAAAGTTAACACTTCCTAAACATTAAACAAAATTCTAAAAGTCTAAAACCTACAAGTTTCAACCACCCCGTGGCCATCATCAAGGTCTTAATGAAAAAAAGTTATGAAATGAAAAAGGTTGTAAGACCCTGTTGATGGGCACAGAAGGGCTGAAACTTGTAGGTTTTAGACTTTTAGAATTTTATTTAATGTTTTGAAAGTGTTAAGTTTAATGTTTTATATAAGTCTTTTACTAAGTCTTTTTAATTATATTTGTGCTGTTAATTTCAAGACGAAATAGTCCTTCAATTTATTTATTTGATTTTAATTAAATATCTAGTATTTATTATAGAATTGTCTTCATATAAGGAAGGCTAGGCAGTATTGGCCAACTTTTTACAAAATGATTTTTTAATTTTTAAATATTGAACGTAGAATAAAGTTTTATATATCAATTTACCTCGTTATAAAATCAGATATCAAAATAAAATTGCTACATAAGTGAAATATGTAAGGAATTTGAAAAATGTTTGATTTTAATCATGAGAAAATAATGGGAGAAGGCTCAGCACATATGTGAGGGTTGACGCACTATGTTTTGCATTGAAATATTTGTGAAGAAAAATAAAATCACTTAAAACAAATCAAAATAACTTTATCCTACATGCTTTAATTATTATAAAAAACATTTTTGAATATATTATGCTTAAACAAACGTATTTAGACGCAATCGTAAGTTAGATGAGAAAATTCTTGTTTTAAACAGGATTTTGTCTGAGCAGGTATAATGGTATAGAAGGGAAAATAAAATGCAAACATTTAAGACAGGTTCCATTTTCATAATCTTTCATGCATTATTATGTCTGGATTTAGTAGCCACTGTTCCGCTTTTTTTGTCGCCTTGTCCTACTTTTGTGACGTTCGACCTAACAACTTTAGCAGTCACATAGTTTGGCTTCATCTTACTTTATTCATGATGTTGAAATTTGTCTACATACCTTCCTAAAGTTTTTTGACCAATCCTATTTTTTTTGTAGCTGCATGCGTACTTAACTTATCATTAACATATTTTAACCCTTTCAGGGGCAAAGTACTTGCAGTAGTAAAATGTTGAAATAAATGACTTTCACCAGGAATACAAATAACTTTATTTGGAAATATGGAAAATGTTATATTTCACACACACACACATATATATATATATATTAAATGGAAAATATTTTAGAAAAATTCTTGTACCATCGTGGCATTTGGGAATTAAAATTCAGTGGTTTCATAAACATTCCACTGCCCTGAAATTGTTAAGAAACTTAAGACTGTTAAACTTAAACACGGACACTTAACTTAAGACTGAACGTTTAACGGTTAAGTTTTCATACTTTCTAGTCATTTCTAGTGTTTTCCACTGTTCCTATTAACGTATTGTAAGTAATATTTAAATGGAAAAAGTTCCTATCAATCTTCCTATTTATATTTCGTCATTTTTCTCGTGCACTATATACTACAGTAATTTTTTACATCTTCCTTTAATCAGTTTTAAACGTTTTCTGTTCCATCAACCCATTTTACTTTATCTTTGCAGAATAAATTTACGTTCATTTTTAAGTATCCAAAATTCCCTAAATAACACATTGCCGACGGGCAATTTTTATCTCATCTTACTTTTAAAACAGTAGAAGCTCCCCTCGGTTCTGAGAGTCTTTTGTAAATTGGTGTTCTAGATAGGTTTTCTAAGTTTATGCATCGGTAAATATCTTTCAATTTACGAATTTAATAAAAAAATGTATTACAATTTTAAAAGAATAGGGCCAGCATTGTATAAATTCATTTTCTGTAACGTAGAAGCCACGCCCTTAGTCAGTGATGTTTTCTGAATGAAAACGTGAATTCTCGTTTCTCATCGTGAATGTGTTAAGGAAGTCTTGAACATCTGGTCAACCCTCCCTCACATTGACTGGGTCAAGACTCCCCACATAGCCCTTTTCTAAAGAATAACTCATTGCCACGCTAAGTCTAACGTACTGAATAATCTTTATGCCTGGAATGAAAGCTCGATATTTCTGCATTACATAAAACCTACTTACTTAAATTTCTATTACTAGGGGGCCCTGCCCCCTACGAGCTACGATCGTCAACCCCCGTTCAGACACCGCAGACTCTAAAAGTACGCTAATTTGATCGTCTTTAAAAAGATGTCGGAAGATTGAATTATAATTTAAAAAACAGTGGCGATCTCCCTATAAGCGGATTTCTATTCATTTCTCTTTGAATGGGGAATTTTAAGGCCAAATCCGCTGCGGTACTACTTGATGAACCCGTCGACCAATTTCGCCAAATTATATAAATCGCCAAAGCACTCGCCAATTATACAAACTGACATAATTTTTATTAACGAAAGAACAAATAAATTAGTGCAACATTAATAAAAATACAAATAAAACGTCGAAATAAAAATAACTTGATGACGTAGACACGTGTAACTTGCTTAAAGTCAAGTTAATGTGACATTTACGATCAACCATTATTGACATTTAATCTTATAGTTTGGCGAATGATAGATTTTTGGTCGGCGGGATAACTAAGTAGTACCAAAAATACATATGTCAATCGCTGTTTTTGTCTTTGACGTAGACACGTGTAACAACATTTCAAAATAAGCTAATGTAAAAGGAATTAAGTAAACAGAGTCTTTGTCTCCCGGTATTTTTTAACAAAGCGAAAAGAAAGTTCTTTTAAATAAGACTTTTTAATTTAATCTGACGTAATTTTGACCAAACTAATCTTTCTCTTTTTAATATTCACGTGAAAGTACGTGTGTTAGAAATGAAATATTATTTGCGCTTTCCTAACAGAAATAGTTGAAAAGTATCCGCTCAAAATATCAAATAAATGTCTAGCGCAATTTCTGAATTTAAACCTTTTTGCAATATTATTTTGTATTCATTTTATGTAATAACTGTAATGTGAAGTAAATATGACGTAATTTCTCCTATTTAAGACTTCTAACGCATGTTAATAAATTTATTATTTTACAAATTCTTTTCTCTCTTAAAATTCACGTGTAATTATAGTTTTTATGACGTAATTTTTAATAAGTTCCTGCTTTTTGTACATAATTATTTAATTCTAATTCCAAATGTTTTTTTCTGTTTATAATAGTCACGTGTAAATAAATTTTTAATTTATTTACAAGTATAATTTTTTTTTTTTTTTTTTTTTTTTTTTAAAGCAAACATTATTGTTTCCACTGTTTATACAGTTGGCAACAGTTTAAATTAATATCACTTTCTAAAATCTGAAAATATATCTAGAAATGCTGAAAATTTGAATTTAAAATAGATATAAAACCTCAAAAACTTTGTCAAATTAAAAAAAAGAAAAACAATCTGCACACCGGGAACTTCAAACGTATAAAATGACCTAAAAATGATTAAATTCCTATGAATAGTTTTTGCTCCTATAAAACTTTTTTAATAAAACGATTTTGTCCAACTTTAGCATTAAATATCTCTTAAAATAATTCTTCGATTTGAAAACTGTCTGCATCAGCGTATTTATCAAACATTTCTGTATTATACTACCGATTTTCATATTTTTGTATGCGTTATTTTTCTTAATATTAACGAAGAAAGACCCCCTGTCACAAAAAATTCAAAACCGGCGGCGGCGGCGGCGGCGGTGACAGCGGTAGTTACTTTTTTTTAGAATAGAGAGATATAATTTATCTGAAAAAAAGCTTACAAAATATTTCTAAAAAAACACGACTTTTAGGTGGAAAACGTCTCACAATTGATTTTTTCGACACCTATCTCGATTATTTGTATGGAACCGAGACTATTGTTTGAGGATTCCAGTAGCTTTGGTTGACACCTATTGATAAAACTCTGAGATTCTTTTAAATATTAAACTCATGGGTGGGTCAATTCTCCCGTATGGTCAACCCTCCCTAGCTTCCCCTTTTTGAACTCAGTCCCTGGATTTTAGATTCCTTGCCGTCCTTCCTGATAAAATTATACAGAAAATCACTGCAGATGCAGCTGCAGAATTTCTTTCAACTTCTTTCTCATGCAGAAATATGCAAGAGAAAAAATATCTAAAATTCTTTGACTTGCAATTTACTGCAGAATTTAAATCAGCATTTAAATATCAATTTCAAGCATTGTGGCTTTATTGGTAGACTGACCGTCCATAAGGTTTTTTTCCTCCATTTATCTAGGTCAATATTTTTCTATTTAATCCAATATAAATAACTGTTGTTAAAATTCAATCAATATTGGGACTATCACTTAATCTTATTTGATTTGACTTAAAATAGGTGGTAATTTTCCATACAGTCCCTTTTTTCCCCTGCCATCCCCTCTTTTTTCCTTACCGTCAATTCTTTAACACCCCTTTAAGACAATGTTATACTAAAATTTTGTACTAAAAATTCTACATTGTTATTATTTCTTATTTGAATGTTCCGTGGGTACTATGCAAATTAATTATAAGTAGAAATTTAGAAGATAATAAAAAATTAGAGAGGTAAAACGGTAAGAGAAATTAAACTCGAAAGTTTAAGTTAAACCTCAGTTAAAAAGAAAAAAATCGTCGCCGCTCACCATTGTTCTTTATTTTAAATCATTAAGCCATTCCAGGTCTATAAGTTTCAAATGTAATTTTATTCAATTTAATTTCTCCAGATTTTTATTCCTGAATGTTAAAATTTTGTGAGAATGCCTCATATACACTGACGAGCCAAAACATTATGACCACCTAAGTAATAACATGTTGACTCTCCTTTGGCCTGCAAAATCAGCTGCACCCCGTCTTGGCCGGAGACAGATTGTACCAGCTGTTCAAGTTGCGGTCACGCAAATCCTGGATATTCCAACATAATTGTGTTTGAGTTCAGATCTGCCGTTCCATGAAACCCCAAATGTGCTCTATTGGATTAAGATATGCTGAGTTAGGCTACCGGGACCTTAAATGAAACTCAGTACTATGTTCCTGGAATCTCTCAAGCACAATTCGAGGCTTGAGTCATGGAGCGTTGCCTTGCTCGAAGACTCTATTTCAAGTTGAGAAGACAGATACCATGTGAGGGTTGCAACTGGTCCTCATTGATGTTGATATGGTCAGCGGCTTTCATGGTCTGTTTTACCGTAATCACAGGTCCCAGAGACTTCCATGAGAACATTCTCCAAAGCATAATATCACCACCATTGGCCTGTGTATGACTTGCTGTATGAGGGGAAGCAACAGTTCACCTGAAAGACGGTGTACCCTGACACGGCCATCGACGTGTTGAAGGATAAATCGTGATTCATTCAACCAGGCAACTCTCTGCCAATGATCCATGGTCCAGTCACGATGTTTTCGGGCCTAGTGGAGGAGTAGTTGGCGAGTGTATTCTTGGTCAACAGAGGCATATGAGTGGAGCGTTTGCTACGTAGTCTTATACACAACAGTTTCACCTGCACTGTGTGCTCCGAAGGAATTCTACTTGGACCTGTATTATATTCCGCTGTCAGCTGAACCACTTTCTGGCGCGGTTAATGCTGTATTAAGCGAGAGAGTCTCCGAAGACCTATTTCCTTGATGACACGTGGAGGTCTAACGCCATGGTGTCTAGTGATGGTTTCATCGTCATTCATCCACTTTGTATACGTACTAACAACGATATGTTGCGAAAAATTCCCGAGTCGTGCAGTTTCGGAGGTGCACGTTCTGAGCCGAAGGCCATTGAAATGTGCCCTCTTTCAAAGTCACTTAGATCGAAAGCCTATCCCATCACATGCAGAAGTAAACGCAAAAATGATTCTTCAAACCCCCTATCAGCAGTTAAATACCATTCCCACCCTCCACGTGATCCAGACCAGTTCATTGCAAAATGTTTTGGCTCTTAGGTGTATAAGTGTATGTTTCTGCGTATGAATTATAAAAAATATGTTTCTGAATTTCTCATTGTAATACCTGTATTTGTTTTCTTCTACAGAGCATTTAGCAATATTGGGAATATATTTTTTTCTGTCAATTTCTTAATATTGGTTTATTTATACTCTCTCTATTATCTCTGTTTTAATACTTATATTTAATAAAATATTTTTTTTCTGTATATATATTTCTTAAAATAATTTTTTTTTATTTTATTTTTTTTCAACAGAAAATACGGAAAGCTTTACAACAGAAGGGTAGAATTATAATAAATATTAAGGTTGTTATTTAAATTGTCATTATTTTACATTATTTTAATTTTGTTTTCCCAAATGTCACTCAAGTACAAGTAATCAACACTATCAATGTACAATCTAAAAATTAACATATTTTAACAGTAAAGATGAAACATTTTATTGATATATATATATATTTTTTGTAATAGAAACAAAGATTATGCACTGTAACGAGAAATTGCACAGCACATCGTTGAAATTAATGCATTTTAATGAAACAAAATTTCGAATAATTCGCTCTACAATAAGCCGAAACTTATATTGAAAATACGAAAAAATAAAATATATATTTAATAGCTTCAATAGTTTTATTAAAATATATATTTATATCGTATTCATTCGTTTGAAAATTCAATATTATTAATACTACTCAAAATAATTACTTTATTATTATTTTTATTTAAGTTTTCAATAAAAATTCTGTAAAATTATTTAGATAATCACAATTTCGTAGAATATTTTACTTGATATATATATATATATATATATATACCCTATATATATAAAATCCTAATGAAACAAATTTATGAAAGGAATATATGAAACGCCTGAAATGTAAAGATTCTTTGAATCGACTGATTAAACAACTGATTATGCTTCACGGTGATTTCTCCTAAAAAAAAGGAATACTTTGCGATGAAATTAACACCATAAATCAATATTCATCCGCAGATTTCAAAACTGGTATTAGAATTTTTAAATTCGAATTAGTTTTCGAAATATTAATTTTTTTCTAATTTTATAAACATTTTTGTAATGATGGCAACTCAAATTTTAATCAAACAGATATTTGTTTTCTTCAGATTTTGGAAAAGGTTACTATTTTAAACAAATTTGGCTAAAAGTCTGGCCTCCCTTAAATGTATGCTAAGAAATGTATCATGTTACTTTTATTCATAATTCAATTTGTATTTCATTATCATATTATTTAATACAAGCAGAAACATTTAAAATAAATGGCTTTCACTTCTTTATTTTTTTTTAAACGAAATGAAAAGAAAAATATTAGGCACAGATGTCATATAAGCACCAGGGTACCTAATTGGCGCCAAAATGGCATTATTTTGGTTGACATGGTAACCCGGCTATTGTTGTTTATTTAATAATAAGAGTTTATTATTTTATTTTATTTTTTTAAATTACATAAATTGTTTCGTTCTATAGTTTATTATTATTATTTGGTTATTTTCCTTTAAAAATAAAAAAATAGAAAATAATTAAAAAATACGGTACTACTTAGTTATTCCATCGACCCATTTCGCTAAATTATATAAATCGCCAAACCACTCGCCAAATTATACAAATTGACAATTTTTATTTTAAATAACGAAAGAACAAAGAAAATAGTATAACATTAATAAATATACAAATAAAACGTCGAAATAAAAATCACTTGATGACATAAAGACGTGTAACTTGCTTAAAGTCAAGTGAATGTGACATTTATCAACCATTATTGGCATTTAATCTTATAGTTTTGTGATAGATTTTTGGTCGACGGGATAACTAAGTAGTACCAAAAATACATATGTAACTGGTATTCGAAAACGAAGGTTTCGCCAAATTTTCGTAAAAAAATCACGCCAAACAGGGTACGTATATGGCATCTGGCCAAATATTAAATGACAAACGATGACATTTAATTCCAACTTCAAAGCAATGTTATAATTTACCACTCGAAAAATAAAAAAAATGCTAACTGGCGAGTTGAAAAATAGTTATTGGCGAGATTTGCACCCGGTTAGCGTAACAGTACCAAGAATTCTTTGCGACAATGCTTTTATGTAGTATCATTCGAAAAAAAATTTAGATTTTTTAAAATCGAAATGGAAATCTTTTGACTCAGATGCCACATACGGTCCCATATTGGCGCTATTTTTTTCTGACGCCAATATCATATACGAACGGGTACTTAACTGGTGCCGTAGTATCGTTTTTTTTGCTTGATTTGATAAGCCGGATGTTGTTGTTTATGCTGTTGATCTTTTCCCCAAATTAGCGTCGGAAAAAATGGCGCCAATATGGGGCCGTATATGATATCTGGGCCAAACTTTCATATGAAAAGCGAAGGGATCAGAGCGTATTTATTTATGGCAGTTACATGATTTGGATTATTATAATATAGATGAAATGATGGCGATAGAATAGTATTTGGCGACTTATCACCTGTACCTGGGTAATATTAAAGTACCAAAATGGCACCAGGAATATAAAAAGCGAAGTGGTTCGCCCGGAACTCTTGATGATAGTCCCATGACTTAGGCTATTGTTATAGAAATTGTTTTAAAATACCGGGAGACAAAGACTCTGTACACTTAATTCCTTTTATTTTTAGCTTCTTTTCAAACGTTTAACTGATCCTCTTTAATCAAACACGAAAACAACCATTGGATGTCTTAACAGCAACTGATTCGGCCTTAAATTTTTGAAATCAAAGGAAATTGAATGGAAACCTGTTTACAGGGAGATCTGCACCGCTTTTTTCAGTGTAATTGAATCTTCTATAATATTTTTTAAACCGATCAGATTAGCGTGTTTTTAGATTCTGCGGTGTCTGAACGGGGGTTGGCGAGCGAAGCTTGCAGGGGGCAGAGCCCCCTAGTATATATATATATATATATATACATATATAAACAATTTCTGACACTACCGTAATCTGTAAATAACTATCAAAATAAATTCTTCTTATGACTTTTATGATCGATTTAAACTTTCTGCATTTAATTACACGAGTATCTTTAACTAGTACGTATACTCGAATGCATTTCATATGTATGAGATTACAAAGTTCTATACATTTTGCATGAAATTTTGGTTCTTTATATATATTATTCATAATTATATGAGTAACATATTTAAATGAAATCAATGTTTTTTGTTATTATTTTTAATACCGGATGAGCCAAATGTTCGTTATAACTTTTAAAACTCATAAAAAATGAAGAAATTAGGATAAAGGAGTATGGTTTGCAAGAAGGGCTCACAAGGTAGTCGATTTTTTCAGCAAAAAAAAAAAAAAAAAAAAAAAAAAAAAAAGGTTAAAAAGTTGCATGTAGAGGGCGCTGACGACCCAATACATAACGGACAGAACAACGATATGCTCCATTCATTTGTTCTCGCAATAGCAATTGCTCAACATGTACTCCAGAACATTCTACGAACAACTGTTGTCCTGTTCATTGTGTTTCGCGTCCTCAGTGCCCCTCTACATGTGATTTCTTAACAATTTTTTGGGGGGGCTGCTAAAAAAATCCAACTACCTAGTGAACCCTTTCATGCAAATCGTACTGCTTTATCCCAATTTCTTCCTTTTTATGAGTTTTTAAAGTTTTAACGAACTATTGGTTCACCCGGAATTGTTATTTTAATACTCATTAACACATATAAGTAATAAAAATGCTCAATGAATGTTTCACCTAATTAAAGACTCCTGAGTAATGAACTGCAGTTTGTCTGTGCTTGATATGACCAGCTGAGGACACAACGTGGATTCAATATAACAATGGGAGTATTTTGAATCATTGTACGAAAGATACATGCTAAAATCCCCATAGATGGGTTAAACAGTGGTGAATAATAGCGCGAATACAGCTTTGAAGAAGTGTGCTATTTATAAGAACACTAAATACTTTTATATTAGTATCATTTACAATAATGTATCATTTATATGTACAGTCGTGGAAAAAAAATAGACACCCCCTACTAACTCCTCAACAAATTATTGTAGAAGAAAGTTACTGGTACCAAACGGTTGAAAATAAAGTCTACTTTTAAATGGTGTATATAAAATTTGCTTAGGAGGCCATCTACATGTTAAAACGAACCATAACTTTGTTTTTTTCAATAGCAGTACATAATTGTAACAGCATAAATGAACTCTACACCCTTCAATTAAACAAAAAACAAATTTTTATGCAATTCGTACCACAAGTTTCCGAGAAATTAATTATTCTAAAACGAGCGTATTTTAATGGCTGGCTGTATCCAAATTGAAGATCGGTATTCGATTATTAACCAAGAGAGCTCCCTTCTTGATCAAGGCACCTTAAGCAGTCAATTAAGCCTGTTAAATTACAGGATAGCATAAGAAATTTCAAAATATTTAGTCACTTCTATCATAGACGGCCCCTTAAACGATCATTTTGCCGTTTTTAGGGTTCCGTACTTAAAAAGTAAAAACGGAACCATTATAAGATCACTCCTGTGTCTGTCCGTCTGTCTGTCTGCCACAGCCCTTTCACTCGTAAACTTTGCAACGTGGAAAGTAATTCGGGAAAGTAATACAGATTATTGACCCATATATTTACAGATTAAAAAATATTCATAAATATATTTAAGAAAAATGTAGAGGGGATAATTAAGTTACTTGAAAAAAAAAATCTTTTCTTTGTATATTGTGTGGGGTATCGTGTGAAAGCTTCCGTAACGCTGAAATAATAAAATATATTTCATTTAATTTTAGGTTTTATATTTTCAAAATTATGGTGGAAAATGTAGTGCAATTATATGTCCCCCCCTATCTAATTCCGAATCTATTGAAACTAAAATTACGAAAAATTTAGAGGTAGTAGACATTAATTTAAACCTTGCAAGGAAATTATATTGATTACCCTAGGTCACATAGTTTTTGAGAAAATCGCATTTTTCCTTTACACTCAAAATTCGATTTATGGGCTTCAGCAAACGTGTTGAGCAAAGCTGGAGGTACCTATCGTAGCAGAAGTATAAAAGCATTATTGATCATGAATTTCAGAAAAAATAGTCGGTAATTATTAACCCTTAAAGACACGGACGGTTTGGACATACATAATGACAGGGACGGCGTACTCTATGCTCCATCGGCTGTTAATACACCTACTATGTCTTTAAAGGTTAACTAAAAACCTATATGGAATAACAAATATACAGAATAGCTATATTTGCTATTACTTAGGTTCTATATATCTTTGAACTTTCATGGTATATCCATTTATACTTTTCTAGTATACAGGGTACAAAGAAAAGTCCCTTTAACCTGAAAATCCTTGTGAACGGAGAGAGCTACAGCTATGCAAGTGAGGTAACGAAATAGTAAAGCGACTACGCTCGATTTAATGAAAAAGATAGCAGCGCCCCCTAATAGCGAAATTTGGTAGATAGCCACTGTAA
This sequence comes from Maratus speciosus, assembly GCA_963932465.1. NCBI lineage: Eukaryota > Metazoa > Arthropoda > Arachnida > Araneae > Salticidae > Maratus > Maratus speciosus. Next base: position 110,039,619 of record OZ010800.1, read on the forward strand.
ATCGAAAACGAAAAAAAGGATAGAGCAAAATTTCCAGTTAGAAAGTTTTAGAGCATCAATTAATTTGTAGAATACGACATTTGGTTTACATGGAGAAGATAAATCTTCGCCAGTTTACCCAAAAATTTCCGAAATCGATGTACTCCATTTTGTGTAAACGTTTGAATGGAATAGTGATAAGTATGAAGAAGTACGCACAATTTATGCTATAAATACATACTTATCTCAATACATTTTTGTAACATCACATAAAAAAAGTCAAACTGTCTCACAGTGATAAAAAGTTAATATTCAGTATGTTCGAAAAGTTCGCCATTGCTCACGATACACGTTTGTATTCGTGAGAGTAATTCTGCGTGCACATTTCTCAGCATGGAACGTCTTTTGCAAGCCTCTTCAATACGATGACATAGATTTAACCCTTTCAAGGGCGGTGGCTAGACGGTCTAGCCACCTAATTTTAATTCCAAAACTGACAAATGGCGCCAAGAATATTTTAATAAAATTTTGCTTTTGTAATGAAAGGCAAATTAGCGGGTTTTTGTTTTCTGAGAAATTCGTTTGAATATTCTGGTGTCAGTCAATTACTTCATCAGTTTACGAACAGAATTCTTGTGGCACTGAAAGGGTTATTCTAAAATGTAAAATGCTTTGGAATTTAACTCTTTACAGACATTGCAGCACAGTACAACGTCACAATCTGCAACTGTGCAATGCTACATTTCCGGAATGTGAATAGGCAAAAGAGAATCGTCGCTCATCGATTTCGGACATTTTTGGACATGCAGGCGAAGATTTATCTTATCCGTTTGAATGAAATGTCATTTGGTACTAATTAATTGATGCTCTAAAACTTTGTAATTGGAAAATTTGAACTACCTCTTTTCGTTTTCCAAATTGCCACTAAAGGTGCCACTAAAATTTTGTCACTAAAGGTACCCGTTTACATTAGGTCGGTCGTAGTCGCTTTACTGTACCGTTACCTCATTGTATAGCTGTTGCTCTCTCCGTTCGCAAGTATTTTCAGGTTAAAGAGATTTTTCTTTGCACCCTGGATACTATACAGCTATACCCAATCCTACGTTATATAGTTTTTACAAAGTCTTAGAATTCTTTTAGCAACGGTATTTTTTTTTAATAATAAACTTACTAATTCATATATTATTGTACGGAACCCTCTATGCACGAGTAATACTCGCACTTGACCGTTTATTTAAGCATAATTTGAAAACTATTTGGAAGAAAAGTGTTAAATTTTGGATTTCCATAAAGCACGACTTAATAAATCTGAATCCATCAAACAAATTGTAGGTTGCAACTCATAATTTTTTTTTAATATTAATTTCATAGTTCCTAATTCATATCAGAAAATTATAAAAATTGAAAATTCAACGTATTTATGTTTGGGTACATTGGTATTATTGCTACACAAAAAATTCAAACATTAGGATCATAATTTCAGAAGTTATAACTAAAAATATGAAAATGTAATTTAACATTAGAAGCACTAAATTTTGAATGTTTATAATTCAAAAACGTATCATTCATATTGACTTGAAATTAGTGTCTAGGCATAGTTTGAATAAAAGATTTAAAATATCTCGTTAAAATTGGGTATTGCCATTGAAAAAAATGAAGTTTGGATTAGTTTTAATATTTAGATGGCCCCCTAAGCAAATTTTATATTCGTCAAGTAGACTTTATTTCCAATCGTTCGGTATCAGTAACTTTCGTCTACGATAATTTCTTGAGGAATTAATAGGGGTGTTTACTTTTTTTTTCCACGATTGTACATATGTGTCATAAGGAAATTATTTTTTTGAAAAATTCATGTTCACATAAAAAAAAAAAAATGAATTTCATATTTTATTATCTGCCATTATTCGTTTATATGTTTTGTCAGATTCTATAGACTTTCTGAAAAATATAATAGTGTTGAGATAGCGTACAATTTTAGCGGGACTTTTTAGTCAAACAAAAAACAAATCTCGGAAGGGAGTATGCTTTATTGCATTAATTCATTTCACATTTATGTGTTTAGAGCTTTATATTTTACACCACCTGGTTTAATTTATCATTTGTAAACTAAAAGCAATGATTTTTCTTTTCATATTCTGCTAAACATGATTAATTTCATACGACTTTAATAAATAAAATACTTTAAAGATAAAATGATACCGGCAAGTTTAAAGTTTTTAACTAAAACTTAAAATGTCATTTATTGTTTTATGATTAATAAAATTAATAAAAAGTTTTTTAAATTATATATAAATTTCTGTTACATTCATATACAATATTTGTATATTATATTTCTACTGCCTGTAATTATACTGAAAAATGTAATAATTCTCATATGATAATTATAGGACACATTCTGTATTAGATAGGAATATGATTTTTTTTTTTTTTTTTTTTTTTTTTTTTTTTTTTTTTTTTTTTAAGCATTAAAACATAATCGGTTTAAAATTAAAATATATAAAAGTTAAATTGATTACGGTAAAGATAAATTCTTAAACAAACTTTTAATAAGCATACCTACTATTTCCGTACACACTACTGGTGACATTCTCAAGGTTAGTAAGGATAAAATACACTATTTTATTTTTAAAAATCCCTGCCGGCCCGGCCTACAGGCTGAAGTAGATTTCGAAGTTAAGTAGATTAATTGCTCCAACAAAAACTGAATCATGATTACATATAAATCCACTTTACCAGTTTCATCTGGCCGCTTTTGACGAGTTTTTATTTCCTTTTTATATAATAGCTGGTTTTATCAGAATCATGTTAAGGCGGTATTAAAAAAAAAAAAAAAAAAATACTTCTCCATGCTCAACAAATCGAAATTTTCTGGCACATTTTCAGATTCATTTTTAATAAAAAAAATACGAAACTTGCTGACGTGATTTTTGAAAAGATATATAAGCGGCATGTGTTCTTATTTTTCTTTCAATTAATTGAAACTTGATTAATAAACTATTATTTTCTCAATAGGACAATATTTTTCGTTTCAAATACAATCGCTTCGGGAAATTCTGTTCAAAATGCCCACTTTTACATCATTTTTTTGAAATATATTCTGCCTCTATGAAAAAATCGATCATTACGGTACATTATATAGTTTCTGAACAAGAAAATCTATCAATTGGATGCGTTTGAGAACAAAAATGAACTTAAAAATGAGTAAGAAAATAAGGAGTTTGGATTTTAATACACGCTCAATAAGATGTTTTTTCCTTCAACCGCTATGTATTTTTAATTTGTTTTTGGTGTAATAATTGGTCCTATCGAAAACATATCTATATAAATGTTGAAGACGATATTAAGAAAATATATGATAAATTCATGGAGATTTTATATCTTGTGAATTGACGGAGTTATGGAAATTTTTCTTCTTCACCCCCCCCCCCCCTTTTTTTGTGGTAGGAATTGGTCCTATCAAAAACTTGTGAATATAAAAGTTGTAGATAATATTAAGGAGATGTATAATAAAATTAATTAAATTTGTTACCTTGAGAATTGACGAAGTTATGAATTTTTTTCTCCCAAAAACCCTACTTTGCGCCCCTTGAGCCCATTTTTAATTTTATCAGAAATCTGTGATGCATAAATTTTTGGCCCTATTTTTAAGGGTAATAAAAATTTTAAACTCATTTTATATGTTCAAAATTTAAGAAGTTATAGGGTTGTTTCTGTTTTCACAAAACCCCTCCTTATTTTCAGTCCCTTGGCCCGATTTTGTCCATTAACGAACTTGACCGAGATTTTATACCCCTTGATTTTATGGATCAGTTTGGAAGAGATTTACGCAGAATTGTGGAAGTTGTCGTGTCCAGAAGAAAGTGATATATATAGATAAATAGGTACATAGATAGATAGATAAATTTTTTTACTGAGGGTGTTGTTGGGTTCTAGGGGTCATAATCGGTGTAGATCTGCAAAAATTTTTCAGAAATTCCAACATAAGAACGACGCCAATAGGTAGTATTTCATACGAAATCTACCTAATATTTCATACGAAATCTACCTAAAAATTTGAAAATATATACTTGATAAATAAAAATCGCGAGATATCATTGTGAAAACGAAAACCTTCGCTTTAAGAAAAAGACACTCCATGAAAGTCATATTATTTTATCTTTGATTTTGCATCTCATTGATGCTGAAACTCCTTTCAGATGCATAGACTGAGATGTTTTAATTGGAATGGTCAATAGTAAAACACAAACGTTATAAATGCAATCCTAAAACAGTCTTCTGGTGTCTTCTTCGTAGGTTCTGAACCCACGGCATTCATGTAATGGTATCTTCATGAACTGATGTACCTAGATAATTCCCAATCACGTCGTGATTTCCAATACTTGAAAGAATATTAAATTTTAACGGAACCGGAAAAGCAAAATTCAACCAAAAATTCGATTTTTCTTTTTTATATCATTAAATAGTTTAAACATTTAACTTTCCAACGATGTGTCACACATGTTTATACATAAAAAAATAAGTGTTGAAATTATTCATTCTTTCTAAGAGTACTTCAGAGCTTAAGGGTAATTTAAATCCTTATTTGACTTTTTGTCAAAACATAGATTTTTCATATTTATGTTCTTTTTTTTTCAATATCTATTATACTTAAGAACTCAGATTTTTATTTAATTTTTATATTATGATACATTGTATATTTTAACTCGGGGATTTAATAATTTGTTGAGAATTATTTATTTTAGGCAGCGAAATCTTACAAAAAATCCTAATTTAAAAATGACTTACAATAAATAATTAATAATTAATTTTGAGTTTCACTTATAAAGAAAATGGTGTGTTAAAATACGTTATTTTAACAACTCTAAAAGATCTGGACATCTATCTTTCACCATTTCTGAGAAAAATGTTCATAAATTTGGTGAATTTAACATGGCGGAGATAGGGCTTTCCCGGTCCCTTTAAGAATCCCCTTAGATGGTCCCCTTTAAACTTTCCGGTCCCCCTCGGTCCTTACCCCCTCTACATTTGGCAATTTTTCCATTAGTAAGGAAAATCTTTTAATTAATTCTTTTGCATGTCATACTAGGCAACAGTCATATTAAATACATGTTTGTTTAGTCTTCTGTTAAGCATATAAAAAGTACAAATGAATTAATCCTTCTGGATATTTTAACAAAGTCACAAATACCAATTGAAATATTCGGTATTTTATTTACTTTTTTTTTCTTTTCTCGAGACGGAATTTTATTTTAGGCCAATACTCACACCTCAATAACATAGATTATCACGTAATCTTTGTTTCAAAAAGAAAATATAAGATTTTAAAAAATGTGTCATATATTTCAAAACTTTTCTCCCTTTTAAAATAATAAAAGAAAACATAAAACAGTTTTCCGATAGATCTTCTTTAATTTTCAGATCAATTGTTCAACTACATTATTATAGTCACGTGCCTTCAATGAAGCAATAAAAAAAAAAATGTTTTATGCCCTTAAAATTGTCGAAAACAATTATATTAGAAAAAAAAAAGTTTTTAAAAAAATCCCATTTTTAGGTAGCTTTCTTTACAAAAAGCTACCTATTGCAGCCGTTCGGAGGAAAGCGATTTCAAAAAATTTTGGTATATTTTCATCGATCATGACCCCCAGACCCCGAAACCACCCTCCGTTCAAAATTGATATATATATATATATATATATATATATATCTGACCTATGTCACACTGTAACTCCCGTAATTATGAACCGATTTCGATGTAATTCGGTGTGTACATAGTAAATACCAATGTCTCGACCGAGTTCGTTGGCCAGCTTCATCCGCCGTTTTGTTTCAAAATGGCGGCCATTTAAATTTTTTTAAAAAAATTAAAACTTGAAATATGGTACCAAAAAATTAAAAATGGAAAAATATTTTTTCTTATGTATTTGACCTTTATACAAAGATTCCGGAGCAGTTTTTGTTTCGTCTATATCTTAAAAAATGGCTGAGTTATAGCATTTTGAATTTCTAGCGTGACTGACATTTTGAAACGTCTTGAATTTTGTCACGCGATAAAAGGCGTATTTATGAACCGATTTGGATGTAATTCGGTGTGTACATAGCACATACCAATGTCTCGACCGAGGTCGTTGGCCAGCTTCATCCGCCATTTTGTTTAAAAATGGCGGCCATTTAATCTTTTAAGAAAAATATAAATTTGAAATGTGGTACCAAAAAATTGAAAATGGAAAAATATTTTTTTCTTATGTATTTGACCTTTATACAAAGATTTCGGAACAGTTTTTGTTTCGTCTATATCTTTAAAAATGGCCGAGTTATAGCATTTTGAATTTCTAGCGTGGCTGACATTTTGAAACGTCCTAAAATTCGTCACACGATAAAAGGTGTATTTATGAACCGATTTGGATGTAACTTCGTTTATACATAGTACATACCAATGTCTCAACTGGGTTCGCTGGACAGCTTCATCCGCCATCTTGTTTAAAAATGGCGGCCATTTAATCTTTTAAGAAAAATATAAATTTGAAATGTGGTACCAAAAAATTGAAAATTGAAAAAAATAGTTTTTTCTTATGTGTTTGACTTTGATAAAAAGATTCGGGAGCAGTTTTTGTTTTGTCTATATCTTAAGAAATGGCTGAGTTATAGCATTTTGAATTTCTAGCGTGGCTGACATTTTGAAACGTGCTGATTTTTCTCACGTAATAACAGGGGTATTTATGAACCGATTTGGATGTACCTGGGTGTGTACATAGTACATACAAATATCTCGACCGAGTTCGTTGGCCAGCTTCATCCGCCATCTTGTTTCAAAATGGCGGCCATTTAAAAAAATTAAAAAATTAAAAAAATTAAAGGAGATACCAAAAAAATTGGAAAATGAAGAAGATTTTTTTTTGTATGTGTTTGATCTTAATACAAAGATTCCGGAACAGTTTTTCTTTCGTCTATATCTAAAAAAAATGGCTGAGTAATAGCATTTGAATTTCTCTTGTGGCTGACATTTTACAACGACCTCATTTTTGTCACGCGATAACAGGTGTATTTATGAACCGATTTGGATGTAACTTGGTCTGTACATAGTACATACCAATGTCTCGAACGAGTTCGTTGGCCAGCTTCATTCGCCATCTTGCTTCAAAAGGGTTGCCATTTAAAAAAATTAAATTTAAAATTCAAAATGAGGTATAAAAAATTTAAAAATGAAAAAGATTTTTTTTATGTGTTTGGCCTTGATACAAAGATTCCGGGGCAGTTTTTGTTTCTGAAAATTTGTTCTTTTGTTTATATCTTAAAAAGTGGTTGAATTATAGCACTTTGAATTTCTAGCATGGCTAACATTTTGAAACGAACTTGTATTTGTCACGCGATTCGCCTATTTCGATGTAAGAAGGCATGTGGATAGTATACATCAACACCTCGACCAAGTTCGCTGGAAAGATTCATCAGCCATCTTGTTTCAAAATGGCGGCCATTAAATTAAAATATATATATATATATATATATTTAAAGTGAGGTGCAAAAAAATTAGAAATTGAAAAAAGTTTCTTTCTTAAGTAATTTACCTTGATATAAGTATTCAGGAGCATTTTTTGTTTGTCTTTATCTTAAAAAATGGCTCAGATATAGCAGTTTCAATTTCTATTGTGGGTGACATTTTGAAAAATCTGATTTTTTGCATGCGACAGCACTCCTATATATTAACCGATTCCGATGTAAGTGAGCATGTGCACAGCAATGTTCACTGCTTAGACTCATCCACCATGCTGTCTTAAAATGACAGGCACTTTAAGAAATTGCCGAATTTGGTTTGCCAAATATAAGTTACTTTAAAGAAAAGCAGCTTGGATAAAGCTGACTAATTTCGCGAAATTCTCATTCATTATATTGATAAAAATTAGTATTGAATCTCCTATGTTCGGTTTCCACTAAATTTAGCTTCATGTGTTTGAATGATATAAGTTGGCTTTTTTAAAATAAGGATTATGAAAGCTACCTCTTCCTCCCGGCGCTGGCCGGAAGGACTTTTTTTCTCTAAAATAAAAAAAGCCACCTTAACTTTTCTTTATTTAAAAATTCGATATCTGCATCAGGTATATATTTAAAATCTAGGCGTAATTCAACCGCAATTAAAATGATTAAATTCTGATATACAACTTTTAAGAAAAATCCCGATAGCATTTTTTCATAGCATTGAACTATTTCTCACGTCACTCTGGGCCACGTTACGGACCCATTAAAGGTTAATAATTAAATTTTTCAAACTACATTCTTTTTCATAGGCATGTTGCATCTTATACCTATCCACTGATAGGTTTTTTAACAGAGTTTCGTTCAGATACAGTTTTGTTTTGAATAGAGTGCAATTCTTGATGGTGGAATGTGGAACTAACAGACAGCGATTTCAGTTAAAGTAAGAAATCTAACAAGGCGATCTGTTTGAAACTTTAAGATAGAAACTTTAAGATATTAACACATAAGAAATTGTTTATAAAAAATAGCGAGTGAAATTTCAGGCAGGTGGGGGAAGAGGGAGGAGAGAAATGATTCTTCTTCTTCTTCTTTTTTTTTTTTTTTTTTTTTTTTTTATTACCTTTGCGTTTCATACTGTTTCAAGTGCGGTTTTTTGACGCCGTTCACAGATACATGCTACTTATTAAATATAAATTTGTCAAAAGTTAAGTTACCTCTATTTTCGAATAGTATTTTCTGCAAATATCTTAATTTATTGCTTAATACTGCCAACCCATCGAATAACATATCTACTGATAGGTTGTTTAACGGAGTTTTGTTCAAATACACTTCTGTTAAGAATACACTGCACTCCCTGGTGGTGGAATGTGGAATAGGGTGGTGCGAAAAAAGTCAAGTTGATAATTCCGAGTCGCTATAGTGCGGAAAAGTTGCGATTGGTCAATACAAGAAAAAAAAATTCTTTAAATCGGACTTTATCTTCCGATCCCGCAAACCGCCTAAAAATTCAAAAAAATTGAAAATTTCCGATTTTTTCCGATTTTTTTTTTTTTTTTTTTTTTACGTATATATATATATTTACCGTTATAGTTTAAAATATTTGCAGATTATAATGCTTAATAAGACTAATAAGAATAAACAATTACTTTTAAAGAATTTCTTCCGATCGCGCAAGCTCAATAATAATCGGGAAAAATTTAATTTTCAGTGAATTTAATGAATAAAGAAAATAATCACCTGAGATCACTTTGCGATCCAATGTTAACATTTACATATAAATTGTACAGTTTTTTGCTTGTTTAGATATTTGATAATATTTAAACAAACCAGAACTCACAACGGGATTGTAGCTGCACTTCCATTTCCACACCATTTCCACACCTTCCATCCACACCTTTCATTTCATCCAACCAATGAGGGTGTTTGCTATTTACATTAATTAAATACATAATTTTTATAATCGAGTCAAACACTGTATTAAAAAACAAGTGTCGTGACAGTATAAGATATGTAATTTGTTTTTTCATTTGTTTAAGTGTGACTTTTAGACGTAATTTTATACTGAAAATTGGTGGTAATGTCTGGTATCATGGACATTGATTTCAGTGTGGCCCTGATGAGTCCATATCTTGATTGGGGTCTACAGACCTTAAACGATGCTTCCGTTACCACCGTTTGACACACAGCTTGACAGCTTGCGTGTGGCAGGGAAATGTTTTACCATCCTAGCCTGAGATATCATCTGATTGAACGAAGAAATGTATTTCTTCATTGGTTATTCTCCGAAAAAGAGGAGGAGATGATAATTTTGCTACATTCCAATCAATTAATTCTGTATAGTCTGCCGCATCGAAGTTTAAAGTAGGAGTGATAAATATTCAGATGCCTTTACCCTTTGAAACATTCTGCCTGGCTTTTAACACTCTTCTTAACCCTAGCTCTCATATGTGCTCCTCTTACCAAAGACCATTGCCATCAGTAGGTTTTCCGGATGAGCATAGAACCAGTTTCGTTCAATATCAGGGACTAAACGTTCTTCAGGTTGTCACGCAAGTATCGAGATGTTTCTATTGCTCTGTACAGATGAATAGGACCTTCTGTACTTACTGCATTTTATTTCAAACCAAACTGGCATGTAGGATTTTAAAATAAATGTCAATATGACTTTTAAAGCGTCCGATGGGTTTTCCACGCTCACGTAAAGTCGAAGGACACTATTTGCACAAGTGAGCCATCTGACATGTGAAATTGGGCTGGGGTTACACTTTGATAAGTCATTTGGAAAGTTGCCACTTTTTATTGCTTGACTTACGTCAATAAGATATCTTTAGTCCTTGCTCAATAGTTGTCTGTTCACGTCTGGAAATTCACAATCGATCAGTTAACAATTTATCAACGAGAGCTTTACACAACAATGAGATTCTGCCCAATTTGTCTACTAAATGATCTTGGGCCAGTTGTTTCACCATCCAAATGTTGAAAAAGATGGCGGAAAGGTAATTCAACAAAATGGAATAAATAAAAAACCCACTGCAGCGGTCGTCCGAGATGCATTTCAAGCTGTCTAATAGCAACACCTTTCTGTCCAGTATTAGTGTTTGTACCACCACAGTCTACCACCACAGTTCAGTAAGACATGATACTATGAAAGTTACAATGTCCTTTGCAGACCTGGAGGTTGGAGACACATGGCCTAAATAAGCTGAGTCTCGTTCTTTTATGATAGAATAGTGTCCCTCTTTAATACTTCGACGAACCTGTTTAGATCCAATGTTGGATCTAAGGATATCCTTTCTTTAACTAGGGTATTTTCTTCCGTCAATATATATGCCATGTAGTTCATCTGAATCCAATTGTCTTTGCTGTAAATTTTATGGAGTTAGGTGAAACTAGATGGGAGTGCGTACGCCGACTTCAGCGCTGTTTTGCAACGTGGCAAACAGCAGTTGGGTGAACTACTAAACTTTTCAGACCTAGAACGAACTCTTCATAGTAAATTCTAGGTTGTTTAAAAATAACTTAATATGCTCAATAGTACGAATTAACATTTAAATCTTAACCTGAGACCGAAAACTGACCTCAGTTGATTATATTCTTAATGCATGAAAATCACTCAAAAAGTGAAATTTTGCCGATTTTTATTGAGCTTGCGCGATCGGAAGATATTCTCTAAACACAATTTTTATTATTATAATTATTAAACAGTGCAATCTGCAAATATTTGTCACTATAGAGATAAAAAATATATAAACGTAAAAAAAAAAAATATTAATAATTCTGAAAAAATCGGAAATTTTCAATTTTTCTGAATTTTTAGGCGGTTTGCGGGATCGGAAGATAAAGTCCGATTTGAAGAATTTTTTTTTTTTCGTTTTTCTTGTATTTACCAATCGCAACTTTTCCGCACTATAGCGACTCGGAAATATCAACTTGACTTTTTTCGCACCACCCTAATGTGGAACTAACAGACTGCAATTCCATTTAAAGTAGGAAATCTAACAAGGCGATCCGTTTGAAATATTTAGATTTATAACGCATAAGATAAAGTGTAAAAAAGAAAGGCGTGTGACATTCCTGGGAGGGGGGGGGGGAGGCTGCTAGATTTAAAACAGCTATTCGTACAGATACACCTTTGTTAAGAATAGAGTGCGCTCCGTGGTGGTGGAATGTGGAAACCCTATCTTTTTTTCACATTTCCTTAAATCTTGGCTTCTATTGGTCGTAGAGCTTAGTTCTCGCGCCAAAATTAGCTCGATAGGGACCAAGCAAACTTTTCCCTACGATTATTTAGGCGTCTTCCGATTTGCACTAACTCTATTAAGGGCCCGGGTAGGACCCCTTTTAAACGAATTTCGCAATCAGGAACGCACTCTATTCTAAACAATCCGCTATATGAACGAAACTCAGTTTTACAACCTATCAGTAGTTATATTGGTCGAGGGGATCGGGTCCATAGCACCAGAGATATGTAGGTGACCCCTGGTGGTCAAAAATAGAAATAAAATATGTAAGGCAATACGTAAAATATGTAAGTGCATAAAAGTTAAAAAGGTTTCGTATAATATTCCTTTCAAAACACTTTATTATTTTGCAAAATTTGTTAGATCCACATTTCGCAACCAGGGGCGCTTCAGGCAGGTGGGGGGAGGGGGAGGGACGAAATATTTCTTTTTTTTTTACCTTTGCGATACTTACTGTTTCAGTTGCGGTTTTTGGCGGAGATACATATGATCTTAAGGGGCCTTTCATCTGAATACCTTATAAAAAATTACCCTCGGTACACATTAGCTTGGTTTTGCGGGTTCTTGTGAGGAGGAGATTCAATAATTTTAATTTTAGTCAGCATCCTCCCAACGTACATCTTATTTTAAAGGTCTTCAAAAATTAGAAATACATATTTTACAATGTCATGGGTTACGAGGCTTCCCCATAAAGGGCCATTTAAAGATAGGGGCTGTTTTTTTCAAATCGCCGTAACTTCGCTCCTATTGGAGCCACACCGTGGAGAAGTCTTCTGGTAAAGTTTTAACCGAAGCTATTTTTCCAGCCCCATATTTTGGCTATCTCAGATTTTTGATAAATTGCATAGGGGCTTAGTTAGGGGTGCCGGGGAGGGGCTTAATTAAAATATTATAATTTTCGTCTTTTGGTCCAATTTTCATAGCTCTCATAAATTTTTTTACTCCTACACATCCTCGCCCCCCCCCCTTAGTTACGTGCCTATAAAGGGTTAACTTTTGCGACTTCTTCTGGTTTTGACTTAGTACAGCGATGCTTCATATCAAACTGTTGGACTTCACGAGCCCAGTTTGTCCCCCCTCTTGCCCCCTATCTTTATGCATCTTCGGTTTTCATTCAACCGTTTTCACCCCCCAAGGGGGCATTTTCTAAATTTTGACGATACACGTCATGCGATATATCGTTGAAAAGGACTGTGAGCGCGAAATGATATTATGCATCTGAGGTGTCCACTCTCCCCCCTTGCCTCCGCAAGGGTCACTTTTCTAAATTTTGGCGATACCCCTCATGTGATATATCGTTGGAAAGTTCAGTGACCGGTTAATAACATTGTGCATCCGAAGTGTCCATCCACCCACTTTGGCCACCAAGCTCGATTAGCCTTTCACAAGACTTTGCAGCGCGTGCGCAACACGCCTGCTATAGGGTGCCGTAGGCAGCGGGGACACGGTTCGAGGTTCGTTTAAGCTAGATTGCCTTTTTTGCAAGATTTTGCAGTGCGTGCGCAGAACGCCTGCCATACTGTGCTGTAGGGAGTGGGGACACGATTCCCGGTTCTTTCGAGCGATATTGTCTTTTTCAAAGACTTTGCAGTGCGTGCGAAGTACGCTTGCTATACGGTGCGTAGGCAGCGGGGACCCGGTTTGAGGTTCGTTCGCTTCTAGGTTCGTTCACATCAAGATTTGATATTCTTGGAGGCCCCGATATATTAGAGGTTCATAAAAAGGAGGGGCTCCGATAAAAGGAGGGGCCCGCTAGTGGGCGAATCCAGTTAGTGAAGTAAGAAGTGGGCAGATATCTGTAACATTTACATAAGTTTAATCTATCAGAATACATTGATTAAATGAATTAAAAATCCAGAAAACATACTGCCATTTGTAGCATTTACAAGTGTAAAATTTCGGAACATGGGATTTTTCTATCCAAAATACACCGTCATCGGATTCGGATTGATAATGAAACATAGACACAAAGATTTATGTACTAGTCAACATTTTATTTCTTTAAAACCAAACTCTGTGGCACTTCAATATCTAGAGGTCATGAACAGCAGTGTTTTCATGGAAATGGACCATGAAGTAATTTACTGAATATGTGCCGTTTAAATGATTATCATGACTCAGAAAGTTGCTAACCTCTGCACTCAATTTATTGTGATATTTTGAATGAACCTTGCCCAGTCCCTAGTCAAACTCTGTATCTCTAGCGTAATAGCATGATACTCTGACCACTTTAAAATATTGTGTTTCGTTTACTTAAAAATGGTGTTTTAATTGGCTTCCAAATTAATTGAAGATAATTTTCTAGGTCTTTCAAAATGTGCATGCGCCTTTTCTTTAAATTGATTTGTCGATGACAATTAGTAGGATATTTACAACCATCATGAAAGTAATTTTAAACAGTACTTTAATTTAAATATTAAAGACGGATAAATTATTTTTTTTATTTATATACTTATTTATTTATTTTTGCAAAACGTAATTAAAAATTTAATAAAAAAATAATAAAAAAAATTTTCTATGCTTATAAAGTGTACAAACTTTTAAAAGCGTGAAATATATTTCAAATTTTATATTACAATAACATTTTAGTAAATTTAATTTTTTTGAAATAACTAGTAGGGATATGCACATATTTTGAAGAAATTAAAACACTGTGTATGTGGTTCATGAAATGTATCTAATTTTAATAAAAAGAAAATAATTATTTTCGACAGAGACATTAATCTATTCGTTGGAGAAGCATATTTATGGTATCCCGCTACATTTGATACCCTTTTTAAAAAATATATCAAAATTAGCAAAATGATTATTCTTTTAAGTAGATTTGAAAATACGAATTCATATTATGTTATTAAAAATTTTTTCTGTATTTTCATACAAACTTTTTTTTTATATATATATAATTTTCAGAAACTTTATGCAATGTATGGCGGTTACTAAAAATGTCTTTAAGTCTGAAACAATGACATTTATGATATTTTTTTTTCCTAAAATATCCAATATGAGTTACTATATATGTAATAAATAAAAATCTATACCATAAAATAGAAATGTCCTCCTATATTTCCATTTAAATTGCCATTCTGGTGATTTTTGTTATTTTTAAGTAATAATTTATATATAAAAAAAAACTTTAAAAATTTCATAAAGCTGTGATACATTAAACTAATAGTTCAATACACTCATAATATGACAAAAATTATATACCACAGATTGCATATAAATATAAGTATAATTTTTTTTTTCAGATAAAAGTTTATTCATATCTAACTGTTCATAAAAATGAAGTTTTCCTGATAAAGCATATAAAAATTTTATATCTGAAAATCTGATAAAGTTTTGGCACAAGTTATAACAAAAATGTACAGGGATACTTTCGTAATCCCATATTAAATGTTTTTTTTAATTAATTAAATATACATTGCAGATCACTTAGACACTTATGGTTTGAGAATTAAAACGGAAGCAATCATAAGTATGCATTCAATAGTTGTCCGAGGAAATCAGAAACTATCCATGATCGCTAATTTTGCAGTGTTTCAAATAAAACAATTTTTTAAAAAAAGATGTGCTATTGACCGAAAGTTAGCTTTTTAAAGATATTCGGATAGCTTAAGCAATTTAAAGCGTGAATAAACTACAGACAAAGTGATTGGTGTCACAGGCAGAAAATCAGAAGTCATGAATATTTTATGCAATGTTGGGAGTTAATGTATTTCTCTAATGCCGTTTTTAAATGTCGTAAAATGGCAGGTATACTGTACCAGATGAAGATAAAAATGTTTGAAATGATGCACAGGTATGCGCCATTTGTCATTAGTTCGAAATATTTAAAGAATATACTACATTAGTTACTTTTGTTTGGTTAATCATATCCGTTTCTTCTACTTAAATATAAAACTGAATACATAGAATTATATTTTAACATATTTATGTGAACTTTGATAAAATAAATTGTTTATGCGATAGTCAAAATTAATCATTTAAATAAGCTGACTACATTCCAAATAAGATATGCAGTAAACTAGACATTAACTAAGTGATATGTGACAATTTTTTTTTTTTCTCAGCCTCAATCTAATTGAGCAAATGCGACGAATAAGAAATTTAAAAGCAGTTGACATTTAAGGCACAGAAAACGTTTTCTTTAGCAGTTTCTTATAGATTTTGGTTTTAAGTATCTGGTAAAGATCTAAACGTAATACACAACTTTAAATGTAAAACACAAGTCATTTACAAGTTAATAACACAAAATTATTATTTTTAAAAAGAGTGGGCATATTGTCATAAATTTCATTTATATGCTTAATAAATTAAAAAGTAATTTTAAAAAAATGTCACTCATATAAAAAAACTGGAAATTTAATATAAAATAAATCTGAAATTATTGCCTGAAATATAAAAATAAACAAACCACTCATGGAGCATTCACATAATGTTAAGATTGTGATACAATAGCATTTTTTAAAAGTAAAGGATTTAGAGTGGTAGTATAATTTCATTATAATACCACTTATTTCTAATAATGGAATCATCTGAATAATTTGAGAAATCTCTAAATATTAAAGACGGTGGCTATGATAAAAATACTCTGTAACATAATTTAAACAAAAAAATTAAATTACGAACCCTTTAGTGAATTTATAGTAAGACACTTAGCTTTCAAGAAAGAAAAGGTTTTTTTTTTATTTTTTTCTTTTAAAAATTTACACTTTGATGTGAAAGAAATAAAATAAAATATTCACTCCGAAAATATCACAGACCGAAATATACATCACACCGAAATCACACCGAAAATATAAACATTTTATAGTCCAGGCAATAGAGACCGTATAGGGACTCTACCTAGCAAAATTAATGGTAGTTCTGGAAATCGGCTTACTTTATGTTTTTTGGGTCGCGGAATCCGAATTTGTAACTTCCCACCAAAATGTTCCCCGGCAACTCCCCAAATTTTGCTAAAAAGCCCCCCCCCCCCAAAAAAAAAGTGTTTTTATTAAAAAAATCAATTTTTTTATTATTTTAGGGAAAAGTATCCAGAAATTAGAAAGTAGACAAAATTTGCAACAAATTAGATATATGACATTATGACTTAGGATGAAGGGGAAGGGTGGATATGCTTTGGAACATGCGCGCGGTGCTGCTTGAACTGAGTTGCGCAATTCCACTTAACCACTCACACGTTTACATTCGCCCTCCGATCTCACTGCCGAACTTTCTCTATAAGGTTTACTTTAATTTTTGAGGTCGCTGAATCCGAATTTTTAACTTCCCCTCAAAATCCCCCCCGAACCCCTAATTTAATAGACATTTTATAAGATTCTACACTCTTATCATATGGAATTTAACATCTGATTTTAAACAAATGCAATGTTACCTAAAATATTTCTCTAATGTTCATTTATATTTTTTAAGTTAGATGAGCCTACAATGTATTCCTGTTGAAATCGGCTACGCAGGACATTTCAATACTCCCAAAACACCTTCCTAGTAATATCAGCAGCTAAATGGTTTTAGCTCTAAATTTAATATAAACATTGAACATTTTTGAGACAATATCAAAGTGTGATTTTATGATGAAGCCCAAATTTGTGAGACAATGTTTCGTGCGATACTTGTAAAATGCTCTAGCTAATACGAAATTAAAATATTTGCTATTAAGTAATAAAAAATCATTTGCATTCCAAGCAGTCATTATCCTTAGCCTTAATGACTGACTCATGATACAAATAAATACAAGACCAAATTTTAATTTATTCATAACAGAAAATCATTTACAGTTTATTTTCAAAAAGTACACGTGGATTAATAAACGAAATACATTCATCTTCCTTCCTATCACAGCAAGTTGTTCAGTTGCAAAAATTATAATTAATCTCAAATTTCTCATTATCTTGACTTTTTAAAATTAATATTAAACAACTCAATCAATTTGCGAATAACAACATTAACACAAAAATGCTTAATTGTTTTACTGAGGTTTAAAAAGGTTTTTAGGTTTCAACAAAAGAACTCATGTATCAATATCTCTTACACACGCAAAAAACGCATAAATTATATAGACACTTGAACATATTTAATTTGAATAGTTATTAATTTAGTTTTTGAGAACGCCGTGTACGTGGAGCGTATGGGATAGGACATCATAAATTCTCTGACCCTGCGTCACGTTACTGATAATTAGAAAGTACAAGCGTATTTGTCAATCACCAACTCGTAATCTAAATTTATCGGTAGGGCTGTGACCTACGTCCAAATGTGCTACTCGTGGTCCACGTGGCTACATATCTGCCACCTTTATACTCGAAAAATCACATTTGATTATTTTAAGTAGTATTCATAAAAAATGTATAGCCAGTAATTAAAGAGTATGTTTTAGGTATCTTCTGATCATGCTGCAGACTTGTGCTTATAAAGAAACACTGTAAAAAATCGTTGGACAGCACTCTTGATCCCCCCCCCCTCCCCTCTCGCTGCTTACTAGCGGATAGCTCGTCAAAACTCTGCATTGATGTCGGCTGCTTGCCACGTGATTCTTAGTTCTAAATTCCACTTCGGAAAAGTGTTTCGAAGTGTTGAATTTTGATAAACTATGAAAAGGCACTTATAATAAAGGTACTTATAAAGTGTTATTAAGTGTTATTAACTTTTCCTTTTCACAGACTAGCCATGTTAGGCATGTTATAAAGTTAACTAAAACCAAAGGAGAAAAAGGGGAAAATAAAAAGTAAGAACTGCAAGAAAGATGCAAGTGAAGTCAATAATGAAAAATTGGATTACGCGTAACGCAGACGTTCTTTGCAAGGAATGTTTAGAAAACTACTCCAAAACAGAGGATGTGTAATTGGCTTCGTTGCATCATGTGATTAAATGTAGTTACGTAAAGACTGCACTTTTTCGACACTTTTTCTGTAGATTGTAGTCGAAAAAGCAGGACTCTTAACCCATAGGTGCATATAAGCACCTTCATAAAGAGCTTACAAAATTTGTTTCCGGCACCAGTAAAAAAGAAAAGTAATATTTGCTTTCTTTAATTAGAGTATTTTTTATAATTATTTAAGTAAAGTTAGCTTCTTTTAAAAAAGTGATACCAACCGAATAAAAATTGTGTGAAAGTCACCGGTTCCGATTGTGTTAACAAATAAATTATGCAAACACAATTTTACTTTTTTTTTCACTTTCTAATACATTGATGTTGCGTTGTTGGTGAAATAACAATTAAAATTTAATGTAAAACAATAAGTCAGGTTGGACTACATTCATAGTTTGAATTATTTTGTTAGGTAAATCATGAATTTTGTAAAGAGGTTTTTTTTTTTTTTTTTTTTTTTTTTTTTTTTTTTTTTTATGGGAGTTGTTTCAGTTATGAAAATATATCTTTATATATTTTCGAACTATATTTAAATATATGTTTAAATTTTAATAATGAAAGTAGGCAACAATTATAAATTTGAATATACTAATACGTTTCATTGTGCTCATTTAGTTTCATCTTTTTATTACATCGTTAATTATAGTCCAGATATGATATATATATTTTTAATATTTTTATTTATAATTTCATTCTGTTCGTATTACAAGCTTGGCATAACTACCGCACAAGTGCGGCGTCTCAGCCTGAATGTACGGGTGACGCGCCGCAGTGTAATGTTTTAGAAAAAAATTGTTAAAAATATTAATAATTTGTTCTGAAATTTTTTTCGCAGTAAACGTGTTGTATATTTAACATTAGATAGCACAGCATGATTTTTTTTTCATTTTATGTCCATCATGGGACTTTATACACAACTTCAAAAAAATGTGCGGCATAAATCCCGGAATTACCCTATAGGATCACCAATATATGTCTCCATAACGGTTTTTTTTAAATGCCTGTTTTAGAAAATCTCGGCCAGTTTTATAATTATTTTGTAAATTATTTCTGAATCAGTTATTTCCTTAAGAAAAGTAAAGTTAAATAAGTCTAGAATTTAAATTTTTTTGCTCATAATCTCTATGGCTATAAATGACTCTACTTTGTTATCTGCAACACGTTTTTTTTTTTTTTTTTTTTTTTTTTTTTTTTTTTTTTACTCCATGATCTACGTAAATATTTATTTCGTAATCTAGCGCCGACGATTAATCTAATTTTAAATTGTCATCTGTAGTAATTAATTTTATCATGGTCAAATTGTGAGAATATATCTGACAATTGTAATTTCGTACCAGTATATCGAAAAAACAATTGCGGTAGATTTCTATTGCACAAGTTCTAGTGCACATGAGTGTAAAAAAGATTGTTTTATGGAAAAAGATTTCAATATTGAGTATAGAAATGTTGATAGTCGCAGCCCTGAAAAGATCAGACATTGAGATTACAATCTAAAATTCTTTTATTTTTTGTTATCTCGGCTTTTTAAATTTATTCATTTTCCTCTGTTTTAAACGACAATCCATGAGGTAATTCTACATAGTTGAGCATTACAGGTGAAAACAGTCTTCAAAATTTAGTTAACACATAAATGTATTTAAAAGGAGGGAAATAACAAATATGCTAAAAGCAATTTAAAAATATACCTTCTAAAAAAAAAAATAAAAAAAAAATAAAAAAAAATTAGCCATCATTGATAATCGTGGAATTTTACTTACAAATTTTCCGACAGATTATACGTTTGCACATGTTTTTTTTTTTTTTTTTTTTTTTTTTTTTTTTTTTTTTTTAATGTCAGGGCTAAGAGAAATGCTGAAAATTCCCTCGCACCAAAAAAACAAAACAAATGTTCCAGAGTTGTTTAATTTTAATTTTGAATCTTAGTATCATGTAAGAAGCTTTATCATTATTTGTACTCTAAAGCGTTCTATTTATCGAACATTATTTGCTTATATTTAGGATTCTAAATATTTTTGCAATTCACAGCGTAAACTTTGCGTATTTAAAAATACTCTTGAAGTTAAGGGTGGGCGTTGATGATGATATTTGAATATTGAAAATGCGCGTATACTCGCACATATATTGCCGATTTTACTCTGAGGATGGAATTCTACTGAAATGGCAGTGTATAATATCACTGAACAAAGCCAACTTGCATTACAACATCCGTTGAAACAGCATTTGTTAATGCTACTTCTATCATATTATTTTAAATTATTCAAATCAATAGGTATTATATTTTTACTCGTTTTCTTTATAGCGATGAATATAATTAATTCGATGCATTTTCGTTCTCAGATTTTTAATGAGATGCATTTTAATGACAATAAAAGGTCTTGTTAATGAATTCGATGTTGTTTATTATCTATTCACATAAGACAAGCCTTACTTTATTACGTAAATCAGCTTTAAATGTTTGTTTGTGAAGACATTATATATACTTTAAAAAAATACTGTTTGTTTGAAAGTGATTTGCTTGCAAAAAATTCCACATGTATTTATACTGGGCATAAACAGAGAAAAAAAATTACGCTTTCGAAAAATTACAGTAAAAATTGTTATCTTTTGAAATTTGTTATTTCATGTATACAATTGAATATATTCTTTGCATTATTGAGCAAAATTCCATTATCGGAATCACTTGCGGCAATACATTTTCCATTTTAACAATAGATACCCTTTTGTGAAAGATCTATCATATAATTTTTCAAGCAGCCCATTCTTTTCATGAACTCAAAACCAATTTGAAATTTTAGATTAAAAAAGAATTATCTATCGAATAGAATTTATCTTTAGGAATCACTTTTTGACTGAAAATTTCAGTAAAAAATGTTACAATGTAAAATATAAAGATAAAACTTTTCAATTTTAACTTTTTTTTTATTCATTTTTTTATAAAATTAGACTACAGATGCAATTGTTGATATATACAATGCGTCTCTTCCTATCATTTTCTAATAGATTATATACCGTTAAGTTTAGAAGTACAGTTCTAGTCGTAAAAAATTATTCAAATGTTATTAATCAACATACAAATGTTAACGGCGTCAAAATAGTTTAAGTTACGAAGTTAATAATTTTTAACCGTCCCTTAATCCTGTAGGTTTTCTTTAGAAAAAACTTTATCCATGATTAACAATTTCAATTTCATTTTTGTAAGACCAAAATTTATTCAGTTATCATATTTTGTATTTTATGAATTTTCGTACTTTTTCTGCATTGAACATCCGATATTTTATTATGTAATAATAAAAAGACTTATTTGTACATTTTCAAAACAGTTTTCCATCAACCCCAATTTCTATCAGAGAAAATCAATTACTACAACTGCATGTTAAAATGGCAGAAAAAACATTTAGGTGAACTGCCTGGTTATTAAAGTATTTACCATATAAAATATGATGCAACATAATTCGGTATGTTCTTTAAATTTACATAGTTTTCATAAACATTAACATAAATTTTACGATGTTTTATATATTAAAAGAATTAATGTCTGTCAGTTCTTATATGACATATGTTCTCCGCGACTGATTTTGATTGCACTTGCACTGTTAAATAGAGTCAAAACACTGTTTTAACACTAGTGTCGTGAAGGAAATTTTCACCTTGTTATTAATAAACTTTATAATATACATTTAACTACTTAAAAGGTGAAAAAAACATATAAAAACATATAAAAATATTATTTAATGTAACCCGAGATCTTTCGAACACACACTCGTTCATTTTCAAAGGGATAAAAGATGATTGACTGAATAGAAATACATTTTAAAAACAAAAACAAAAATAGTACCCATGCGCAAGCGGAGTTCATTCCATTTCTTTGCAGAGGGGTGAAAAGATCAGTTCATATTATCAAGAGGTCGTGAAATATTTAGGATATTGTACCAAATTGCGGGAATATTATAGGAAAGGACATCGTTACAAACATTATCACTTCTAAGTAAAATTTCAATGGATTCACGGATTATTGATGAGTAGCTACTCATCAATAATCAAATAATTAACTGCATGTTAAAATGGAAGAACAAACATCTAGATGAACTGCCTGATTTTTAAAGTATTTACCATATAAAATATGATGCAACATAATTCGGTATGTTCTTTAAATTTACATAGTTTTCATAAACTTTAACATAAACTTAACGATGTTTTTATACATTAAAAGAAGTTCTTATATGACATATGTTCTACGCGACAGATTTTGATTGCACTTGCACTGTTAGTTATATTTAACTTTTTCTGGGCAATATATAAAGCGTTGATATCATAAACTTAATAGTAGAACTATGGATGAAATTTTTGTAATCAGTTCCATAGTCCTGCTTTGACATAATTATACTATTTAAGTTTGTAAAAGAAAAATATATATATATATTTGAAGCTAAACATATCATATTATTGACATTGCGTAAGAGGTCATTAATCTATATAGTTATATTTAACTTTTTCTGGGCAATATATAAAGCGTTGATATCATAAACTTAATAGCAGAACTATGGATGAAAGTTTTGTAATCAGGTCCATAGTCCTGCTTTGACATAATTAGACTATTTAAGTTTGAAAATATATATATATATATATATATATATATATATATATATATATATTTGAAGCTAAACATATCATATTATTGACATTGCGTAAGAGGTCATTAATCTATATAGTTATATTTAACTTTTCTGAGCAATATATGAAGCGTTGATATCATAAACTTAATAGTAGAACTATGGATGAAAGTTTTGTAATCAGGTCCATAGTCCTGCTTTGACATAATTAGACTATTTAAGTTTGAAAAAAATATATATATTTGAAGCTAAACATATCATATTATTGATATTGCGTAAGAGGTCATTAATCTATATAGTTATATTTAACTTTTCTGGGCAATATATGAAGCGTTGATATCATAAACTTAATAGTAGAACTATAGATGAAAGTTTTATAATCAGGTCCATAGTCCTGCTTTGACATAATTAGACTATTTAAGTTTGAATATATATATATATATTTGAAGCTAAACTTATCATATTATTGACATTGCGTAAGAAGTCATTGATCTATATAGTCCTAGCAAACTTTACTAGTGAGCTACTATTTAGAAATTTTAAATACAATTAATCAATGTTTTTATTTTTAACTAGATAATGTCCGTGAAGATTTCACGGTAAATAACTTCAATGTTTCATTAGAAAAATTCTTGAATTTTTAATTATTTGCTTTTAAATTATTTATTGAAATCGTGACAAATTTCTGTGTTGCATAAGTGATTCCTATTTCTTTAAGGCGATAGAGGGCGATGTCAGTCTAATTTATTTTATTACTTTTTTTTTTTTTTTGAAAAAAAATAGCAATATTTATTTTTATTTATTTATTTATTTTAAACTGCTCAACTATCAAAAGCTGCCATTAATTTTATTTTTATTAGTCTCATTTCTCTAAAACCTAAATTTGAAACATTATGCAGCTAACAATTTATAATATAATTTTTCTTTACTCGAATTTTATTTTACATTTTTATTTATTTTTTAAATATTAAATCACCGATATCAAGGTAATTTCTTTTATAATTCTTATATGAATATTTTTTTCTTTCTTTCCCTTTTATTTTTTACGGAAAAGAATGGCAAACTTTTCTTTCTGCCACGGGCATAAATATATTCTTGATAATGGTCAGAAAAAAAAATATGTAGATCAGTTCAATTTATTTACATTTATTTAATAATTACATGCAAAATATTTTAAATAAAAAATTATTATTTTTAAAAATATTGCTGCGTATTAAATTTTATTTAATTATAAAACATTCAAATAATAATAATAATATTTAATTATAAAGCATTCAGATATTAATATTAAAAAGCGAAATAAAAATCATACAACTTCTCCTGCTAAAAAAAACATGTCATTACTGAAGACAATCATCGCCAAAAATATTGCAGAAATCATTTTGCCGGGCGTTGGGTTCGAGCCCACGTCCTCTACAAAAATTCAAAGCTTTAAACTGCGGCCTTTGACCACTGTGCTACCAGGAACTCATTCAATATGTCTCTAAGTTAAAGAGCTTCGAAAAAAAGTTGACGCATGCGCAAATGTGTCAATATTGGTCTTACTGATCCTGGATTTAAAGAATAAGGTTTTCGCTTTAATACATTAGATTATATTATAATTTTACTATAGTAAAAATGCATTTAAATACAGTTATTCCCAGTTAAGTATCTTAATGAAAAATATCACTATAAAACAATATAGTAGCATCGACAAACCTAGCTTAAAATAATATAATTGACACTCTCTCATACATACTTTTATATTCTTCCATATTATTCTTACTCTAATATGCCCCTCATCTGTATATACATATACAAGCCTCTACCACGCTAAAATAAATAAAAATCACTAAATCTATTGAGATCTTTAGAATACATTTTCCAGAAATCGAAGCTTTAATCCATTATGTAAAGTATATCTTATTGTAAATAACATGACACACCAATCCTCTTACGAGATTTTATACGCATTTTTGATAAAATATGAAAAACCTGATAAAACCACGTCGATCTGTATAAAACCTATGATGAAGATAAATGGTTTTACGTCTTATGACGAAAATGTATGAGAATAAGGTATTAAGTTAAGGTATCTGGTTTATGTTACAACATAAAAGAGAAGAGAAACTTGATTTTTCAAAAACTGAAAGAAACATCATCTAAAGTTATTTTATATTTAAGTTAAAATTTAAGGTTTGACTTTTTTTTTTTCAAACTTCAGAATGAAAGAATGTTCTGTTTTTTCTTTCGGTTTGTGAGATGAATGTATTAAAAGCTTTCAATAAATTCTAAATAATTGAGTATATGAAGGAATAAATTCTATAAATGATTTGAAACAAAGTGGAGCAGCCTTTGGCCCAAGCAGCTAAGAAAGACTACAAAATAATAAAGTTATGCATAATACAGAAAATAACACGAAGAATGGAAGCATTCAAGAAAAGAAAATTATTTTGTAATTTATATGTTTCTGTTGTGTTAAATAAAATAAAAAAAAAAATGTAATTGTGCACCAAAGGTCATAGTTAAGATAATCTACATTCTTAAATATTTTATATTTTTTAAGTTCTGGGTTAAACAGTTAGTAAAAAACGTTTTAATGAAAAAAAATGATTAAACTAATGCTAAAAGATGCCAAAAATGATGAGTACATTTAACATCTTAAGCACCTCGACGTACCTGCGTATGTCAAGAGTTTTTCTATTTGAAATACCAGGACACGTGCATACGTCCTTATTTTAAGTTTAGACTGCAATGCTCTAATCATTTTTTTTTTGTTTGTTTGTTTGTTTTTTGCGTACCTAATTCCTATTGTGATTACGAAAGTGTTTTACCTTATTTCTGTTTGTATAACATAAAAAAAAAAAACTTTATTTCATCTTAATTACATAACATGTATATAAATAATTCACATGCTGTTTAAAATAATAACATAAACTGCTTCTGACGAAATTTAATATATGTGATATTCAGCATACTATCACAAAATTAAATATGGTGCTTAAGGGGTAAAAAGCATATAGTAAGTACCTTTATATCCGATCTTGCATGATGCATCGCAATGAATGCGTTTCAAGTACAATGAAGCAAGAATAAAAAATATTTCTATGCCTTTAAATCTGATTTTATCTATTTAGCATTTATTTAAAGAATTATTTTTTTAATTATAAATAACTTTCGAAAATAATGAGGATCATTGTATTTTACGTATTTCATTTAAATACCAAAGAATCAAGCTAATATCTGTTATTAGTAAATAAAAACTTGTGTGGAAATATAAATCACAAAAATCAACATTTACACACGTAATAAAATGAATTAGGTAATGTGAATAAAACCAGACGTGTACGTTTCGTGAGTTCCAGTACAAACATCATCAGTGTATAAAATCTATGTATAAAAACAATATCCCTCAACTACATGTACGGCGAAAACCCAAATGTCAGTAAACACAGCACCGAAAAACCATCAAGTTCCAATAGTCAATGAAATCAAAGCGGAGGTGAAGTATCGTGACACAAAAATTCCACCCAGAAAATAGAGATACAAGGAAAAACCACTTAACATCTTGCATCTCAACATTCAAGGTGGATTTGTTGTGTCCATAGAAGTACCGATAACGAGAAGGGAGACAAGAAACCGGATTAGCTCTGAAGCGCGCAGGGGCTGACGGGATTTAAGGAAGACGAACTGCTTGCAACCCCCCTAACGGTGCTGCAAACCCCCCTAACGATTCACCTTACTAAACAATGGGCTTTATTACTAGCACCCCTTTTGCCACAACTGCTCATGGGGATTAAAGAAAGAGAAATTATCAGGTGGCAAACAGCAGGCAGGGAAGATACAATGCAAAGATATGCTTGCCTTCCTTCTCGTTATTGGTACTTCTATGGTTGTGTCACGATAGTTTACAACCGCTTTGATTTCATTGGCTGTTGGAAATCGTTGGTTTTTCGGTACTGTGTTTACTGACATTTGTTTTTTTACCGTGCATGTAGTTGGGGGATGTTGTTTTTACACATAGATTTTATACACTGATGATTTAAGTCCTGGAATTCACGAAACGTATACGTCTGCTTTTATTCATATTACCTAATGTATTTTGTGTGTTTAAACGTTGATTTTTGATGATTTAATCTCGGTTATGTTAATATATATATATATCTTTTAATATAAGTAATTTTTTTTTTATATAGTAGAATCTTTCATATTTTTTTATAAATTAAAATCATCACTATTTTTACTAAATCAAAAATTTAATGTGTTAAAGATTAGAAGTTTTAACCCATCTACGCCACACATTGTTTCAGAACACACCCTCTCAACACTAGTGCGATTTGGGAATTCAGCTGCTACATCTGCTACTTATAACTTTATTCGAAATATATTAATAACGAAATATAACACTTGATTTCTATAAGTTACATAATGAGGAATCAAACTGTGATATTTATTTTTATTTAAACTTTTTTTTTCTAAATTTCGGTGCGTGTTCGCATTTGTGTGGATCTCAAAGGTTAAAATCGTATAAGTTTGAATGCTGTTAAATTAATAGTAATAATAGTATTGAAAGTAATAATGTCTCTTAATGATTGAAACCTAGAAATCTAGCAATAAAAATCTATTTATTGAAGGGAAATATTTATAAAAAAAATATACTTATTCATGATATATTACAAGACATTCAAAAATTCACATTCATTACACCAGTATGTTATAATTCAAAAATATTTATTTTTAAAGGCTGTTTTACATTTTGAAGTATAGTATGTATTTGGAAATAATTTTTATTAATAAATATATATCCTAGAAATTTACATATGTTTGAAAAATAGGAATTAAATTTGGTATCCAAAATAATTTTTTCATTATTCTCTAAATTAAATTCAATTAAAAAGAAATATTCTCAAAGCAATAGTTGCAAAAATATTTGTGAGTAGGATAAATAATTGATTTATATATATATATATATATATATATATATATATATATATATATATATATATATATATATACGGTTTCAATAATTTAAACATTTGTTTTACACTTATGTTTTACCTTGGAGAAATAGATATTGATTCAATGATGTTATAGTTTCAATTTTCAAAAATTATTATTTTTTAATTCCTGTTTTAGTTGCTATGAGTTGCGGTTTTAAAATAACATCTTAGTGAGAGATCCTTTTAATCTTTATTTATTTGTTTATTTACCAACAAATCAACAGTTTCATTTGAATTTAAAAATAAGTCTTTTTTTAAAGGAAAAGAGAAATTTTAATTCTATATTTAGAAAATACTTATAAACTGAAATATATGTATTTTCGCACTATCTGTCTGAAATCTTGTATAAAATACAGACCTGTAGAAAAAGGGTTAAAATTAATTACCTTTAGAAAATTTCGAGAAATATCTGAATTAGAGTAAAATTTTGTTACGAACTAGGGGGTTCTTTCCCCTGCGAGCTACGCTCGCCAATCCCCGTTCAGACACCGCAGACTAAAACCGCTAATTTGATCGGCTTTATAAAGATTACGTAAGATTGAATTATAATTATTAAAAAGAAAAAAAAAACATTGACGATATCCCTTTAAAGGACTTTCCATTCATATAATTTGTTTGGGAGATTTTAAGGCTGAAAGCTGCTGTTAAGATATCAATTGGCTATTTCTGCCTTTTATTAAATAAGATCAGTTAAACGTTTGAAAATAAGCTATTATAAAATGAATTAATTAAACATAGTCTTTGCCTCCCGGTATATTTTAACAATGCTATGAGAAAGTTGTTTTACATAAAACATTTTAAATGTATCGTTTTATATCTGATGTAAATTCCACCAAAATTTTCGTTCTTTTTTTAATATTCACGTAAAAATACTTTTGCTGTTGGTTAAGAAATATTATTTGCGCTGCTTTAGAGCTCACAACAATAGTTGAAAAGATCATCTCAAAATATGAAATAAATATCTCTTGTAAAAACATATTTAATCTGTCTTGCAATATTATTATTTGTTTATTTTAAATATGATGTAATTTCTTCTATTTAATGCTTTTAAAGCATATTATATTTATAAAGTTTGCTTCCTCGTTTTAATATTCACATGTAAATACTTTTGTTATTTTTATTTGTGCTACGTTAGAATTGGTAACAATAGTTTAAAAGATCATTTGGAAATGTGAAATAAATGTTTCGTGGAAATATATTTTCAAATTTAAAGTGAATAATAATATTATTGTTTGGTCATTTTAAGTAGGAAGTAATTTCCTCCATTTACGGCTTTTAACGCGTATTAATGTATTTATTATTTTATAATTTTCTTTTCTCTTATAAAACGTGTAAATACTTTTGTTGCAAGAAAGGAAATATTTTTATTTACGCTACCTTAGAATTGGCAATAATAGTTTAAAATATCATCTAGAAATGTGAAATAAATGTGTCGTATTCATATAGTTTAAAATTTAAGCTGTTTGGCAATATTATTATTTGACAATTTTAAATATTGCGTAATTTCTTCCATTTATGAATTTTAACGCACATTTATATATTTATTATTTTGAAAATTTCTTTCTCTCTTAAAATTCACGTGTAAATATAATTTTTATGACGTAATTTTCAATATTTTTCCTTTTTCTAACGAGGTTAATTCTAACGAGTCGAAACTCGTCGAATTCGACGAGTAAAAATGTTTAAATAACTGATTGACTGAATTTATATATATATATATATATATATATATATATATATATATATATATTAAATCACAATAAGTAATCAATATTATATTGTCTAGCCTAACTCTTTAAACAAATATAAATTTTAGCTAAAGTTTAATTTAAACTTTTCAAATCATTAAAAAAAATTATATTCCTATACGTATAATCAACAAAATTCAATTAAGATAAGGAAGTTATAAATTTATTAATTGCGGCTTTGATCTCTATTATTAAATGGCGTAATGAAAAGTCAGCGAAAGTTGCGCCACTATGACACAATTATAATTTTAGTTTTCAACAAAATCTCAAAATAACATCTTTTTTTACCGCTGCAAAATTCACATGCATACTTTTCATATTCATATTCAATATTAAAAAAAAATATTTTAATGCGCAATAGATTATTAGTAAATATATTCTCAAATTTGATATCATGTTTGCCAATTACAATTTTGATGTAAATGTTCGCACTCTTTTCTTGAGTTTCTAATCTGAGTGCCGGCGAAATCCAGATATTTACTTTTAGTCGGTATTCGTAGTAAAAATAGATTTATCAAAGAAAATAAGCATTTGATTTTGACCATGACATCCTTTTCAACCACTGAAGCCCTCTGAGATCTCATTCTGAGTATCAGCGGAATGACAAAAATAATGAAATGTAGCATTTTTATGAGTAAAAATGCATTTTTTTAAATCGTGGCGTCATTATCTGTTCAAAAGTTTCCATAAAAATTATTTTTATTTGTAATACAATAATGACATCTGTAGTAATATGGTAGCATGGAACTATTCATAAAAAGGAGCTGACATAGCCTTAAAATAGTGAAGCTTCAACTGTAACCGCTTTCGCAGGATCTGATTAACACCGGTGGCATCTTCCACAGTAAATACAGTCGAACCCCGTTATAGCGAACTCTATCTATAACGAACCCCCGGATATCAAGAACGAAAATTTTGGTCCCGCCGTTTTCCTATTGTATTTAATGCTAATTTATCCTTTTATAGCGAACCTCCGAAATTTTAAGAATCGGCTATAACGAACATTTTTTTTTTTTCCAGTCAACCATGTTTTTTTTTTTTTTTTTTTTTTTTTTTTTCCCGGAGTTGTGAAAACAGGACTTCGACTCCAATTTCATAAGAAAATGTATGCCGGCTAGTGAAACATGGTGCAAATCAGCGATGTCTTTTTTTTACGGCTGTTCTCAACTGCTCTGCTCAACAAGCGGAAAACGTTTTGACACATTTGCAAATTCATTTTTTAACGCAAGGATATAAAATTGGAAAGCCTGACCATGGAAGCGATTTGGAATCGAACTGTTTTTTCCATTTTTTGATCAATCAATTACCTATTGATTTATATCAACTCACTGTATCAAAACAGTGAGCAACAATTGAAGGTAAAGTTAATTTATTCACGTTTGTCTTCCTTCTTTTTTAATTTAATTAGTATTATGTCAGTTTAATGTAATCGATTTTAGTCAATTTAATTCTTTAATGGTTATATATAATAGATTTTACCCCTTTTTAATGCATCATTATTGAATATACATATATAGCAACTAATGAGTTATACAAATTGTGAACTCTAACATTTTTCTTAACGGTTCGGATATTGCGAACCATCGGATATAGCGAACAAAACCTTCGGTCCCTTGAAGTACGGGGCTGCGGCCTATTTTTTCCTAGTTTTTGTTAAAGTTTTAATGTTTACATAGTTTTTTTCTTGTTCTTCTTGTTCTGTGAGGGGGGGGGGGGGTGCGCTGGTTCAGGCTAAATATAATCCTATACTGCTTTATATTTAATTTATGTGTTTTACTGCAGCTGTTTGGCGCATTTCACATGAATTTATTTTGTTTTTTGTTGGTGATTACTGTGCTTTACGTTTATATATTTGTGTTTTAATAGTTTGCAGCTTTTAGCGCATTACTGGAATGCAACTGTTGTTTTCGTTTTTATTTGGTTTTGGACTAGCTCATCTCTTCTCTCTTTTATTGTTATTGCAACAAGCTAAAATGCTTGATAAAACTCTTTATATAAATATGTTACGCTTGTAAACTAAATTAAAATGGGTTTAAAGAAATGTGATGATAAAAGATGAAAAACTTGACCTAATGGAGATTTGTCTGCAAGCTCTTACACACATAGTACGGTTAATTTGAATTTTCACTTTTGCAAAATTAAACATGTCATTTATCTGTTAACCTGTACCATATGAGAGCAGAAATATGTTGGTGAAACATCTGGTGAGCTGCATTACAGAATCAATAATCACAGACATTTATCTAGTAAAGATGACCACAATTCTACTTTCGAGATTAAGCATTTTTTCTTGCATGGTTTTCATAATGTTAAAATTCAAATATTGGAGCAGATTATTGATGATTCTTTTCGATTAAGAAGTGAAAGTTTTTATATACTTCGTTTAAAATCCCTGTATCCTTACGGATTGAATACAAAGTTAAATTATCGTACGGAAAATTCTACATGTATTTATAGTATTTTTTCGTCTGTATTTATACCGTTATTCCAATATAAAAGAGGTAAACGTGGAAAGCATACAGATAAATTATTACAAAGAAAGTATTTTGACATAAATCCATCAATTATTTTACAGTATCTTTGTAATTTGTTTTGTAATAGCTACAATATTGGACAGATTAAAATAACTCTATTTGGTTTAAAGTTTAAGATACTGAGAAGATTGCAACAGAAAATAGGAAATTTTAATTGTACAAACCTGCAGTTTAAACATTTAGTTAATGATATTTTGTTATATAAAATTGGCAAATGTAGGCCTCCTGATATAGAAAAAGTTTATTTTGTATGCAATCTTCAACAAAAAAGTTTTGATCATTTACAGTTAAGCTCAATAATTTCACGTTACAATAGCTTATTTCCAGTTAAGGATATTGCAGTTATATCGACTTACAAATATACAAAAACACTGGGCAGTATTCTATTTAATTACAGAGAAGTTTCTCAAGAACTTGAATCATACCTGGATTTGGAATGTAAATGCGAATATTATAAAAATTCAACGTTTTTAAACGATACCGGATAACATATCGTAACAGGAGATCTGAACATTATCAAAAATGATAATCTACGTTATCTATTGAATTTCGGAACCAAATTCCGTATTAACAAAAAATTGAATCCAGTTAAAAGTTTTAATACATTTAAAGCTGATTTGAATGCTTTTATTTTAAATTTAAGTTGCAGATACAATACACCATTCCCCCTCTTTACAGATTGGAAGCTGCATATTTTAAGCGATTTTAAATCGTTTCAGGGTAGTTTCCTTAATAATTCTTCTTATACTTATCATAATTTTAGTATGGATATCAGAAATGAAATAACCAATTTGAAGCGGATGTTTGTTTTCTGTCACGTAGATAAAACAGCTGGAAATTTTGCAGTCATATGAAAAAAAAATTATGCTGAAATGCTAAATGCAGAGTTAAATAATAGTATAACTTACAAAGTATGTAAATCTTCCGTGCAGACACTTATTAATAAGCATTTGGCTTTTTCGAAGCAAACAAAAATTTCTTTCCCTCATAGTAAAAATCTTCCATTTCTTTTTCTGACCCCTAAATTTCATAAAGTTCCTACAAAATATAGATTTATTTGCAGCAATGTCAACAGTATAGGCAATAATTTTAATAGAAAATTTGAGGATTTACTTAAAAAAATTTTGAACATGTTAAAATATAAGTATAAAGATAGTAATTGTTTCTGGATTATTTCTAATAGCTTCGAAATTGCTGAAAAATTAAAAAGCAATAGTATTAATTCTATCCAAACATATGATTTTGAAAATTTATTCACTACCATTCCTATTAATAGTTTAAAGGAGGCACTTTTAAAGACAGCGGAACTGGTTTTAGATGTTACAGATTTCAACACTAACTTGTTTAATAAATTATGTCGTTTTTGCCTTTACAACAATTACGTTTATACAGGTTCTAAAGTATACTTACAGATCAATGGAATTGGTATGGGTACTAGTTACTCATCCACAGCTGCTAACTTATTTTTATTTTTTTATGAGTTTCAGTACAGTATTAATAAAGCTGATCTCCAGTTCCTGGCTTACAGATACATAGACGACTTGATCGTCTTAAACTTCAATAATGATTTTAATGAAATTTCTCAAGAAATTTATCCTGATTCCCTGACACTTAAGAAAACTAACAATAATGGTTTGGAGGCTGATTACCTTGATTTAAAAATAATTTTAGAAAGTAACAAAGTACATATTTCAATTTACAATAAACGTAATAGTTTTCAATTTCAGGTTAACCAACTTGTTCACTTGTCCTCCAATGTTTACAAACGCATTTATATTAATATAATTATTAGTCAAATATTTCGATTTTTTAGAATTTGTACAGATAAACATCTGTTTAAGAAGGAATTGTTTAATTTAAAAAGTAATCTATATTACAAAAACAATATACCTTTAATTTTTATAAAAAAAATATTCAGATTTTGCAGATTTTCTTCATTACTGATCGATTGCTTTTCGCCGTCAGTGAATGACTCATATTTCCTAAAGCCTTTTCAAGGACGGTTTTATGATGATGTGCTGCGTCGATTGGCAACAGACCTGGAAAGAATTAGGATTGGTTGATTGGATGTTGGATTCTGCTCTGTTTAGTTTGTTTTATGTTTTATATTTGGGTTGTGGCAATGTGGCTAAGTTGGTTGAGTGTGGTTTTTTCAACGAACATATTTTAGCATCTTTTACTGTGTTCCAGGTGAGGCATTCATTTAATATTGTTGGCGTAGGGTCCGGTGGGGGAGCATGTGATAATAGCCATCGAATGTTTTAACATTTGATTTTGCTATCACTGTTCTGTCCGAAACCCACTGCCACTAATGTATATTTTATCGAATGCTCGGCTGCTTTTGAAACATAACCCACTGCCGATGAGGCCGCAGCCTAGTTTTTCCTAGTTTTTGTTAAAGTTTTAATGTTTACATAGTTTTTTTCTTGTTCTTCTTGTTCTGTGAGGGGGGGGGGGGGCGCTGGTTCAGGCTAAATATAATCCTATACTGCTTTATATTTAATTTATGTGTTTTACTGCAGCTGTTTGGCGCATTTCACATGAATTTATTTTGTTTTTTGTTGGTGATTACTGTGCTTTACGTTTATATATATATATATATATTTCTATCCTGTGTAAATACCAGAACGTTAAACAGACTGCTCAATTTTATTTATTAAGTTTATTGAAATAAAGATCAATTTATTTAGTTGAATTTATTGTCTAAAGAATTATACATCGTTAGTTATATCTACATTTTATAGAAATTTATGCTCAAATACATTTTGAATATTACAAATCACGACAGTTTTTATAAAACATACGGAATGAAAGATACTTCTAAAATATATATATATATATGTGTGTGTGTGTGTGTGTGTGACGATTTGACGTCAAGCAGTAGGCACTGTCGAAATTATGGGGGTTTCCAGTCATAAAAAAAATACAGGTGTTCGGGCCGATATGGTTGTTGAGAATAAAAGACTCGAGGAACATAAAAATGCAGTCGATTGAAAGCAATCCAGCTTTATTGACATTCTCATAATTTGACTTTAGGAGGGGGGGGGGATGCTCCACTCCACCGATGATTAAAAAAATAATAATAAAAAAAATAAAAAACGAAATTCGCTCACATCAAAATTAGCTTAAAAGCTGTTCCATCTCTCAGTTCGAAATCCTTTTCGCTCCATTATGCTACCAGGCTCTTATTACATTCGTAAACTCACTAAATATCTGTCTTAAACGTACGGTCATTTACCATACTGAGCAAATCGCAATCTCTCACAAAGTTCTTAAAGACTCCAAGAAAACAACAACAAAATCGCAGCAAATCTCTCCGAATAATCTTTTCCCATAAACAATGCAGGCTGCTTTGAAGTGCTCTGTATCCGGCTAGCTGATTGCATTTATACTACCTCGCTCAACGATTGTTCTAGAATATTCCATAGCCTAGTGTCCACACGTGTTGGTGTAAACAAACTTTTAATCTCTGTTTCCGAGACTGCGCTAAAAATAACTTTTCTCTCACCCGACAGACGATTTTTAATAAAAAGAAAAATGAATTTATCTCTGCGTAAGTTTTAAAAAATTGAAATATTCTAGTTTGCATCTGGATAGTTTAAATAAAAGAATGAATTAAAATAAGTAAGATTTTTACAAGAGATTATTTTAGCAGTTAAATAAAGATTTTAGGGTGATATGATATACCGGATTTAATAGCAGATTTTAATATGAATTTAAATAATAAAAGGTTTTATTAAAAAAATATGAATAGTTAGCGTCATTTTTAGATTTACGCAATTTGTATAAATATTATTATATGGATAAGGATCTTATAGATATTAATATACTGGGTTTTTAATTTAATAAGCCGGTATATGCGGAATATTACTGAAAATGGAAAATTTATATAAAATACTTTTAAACTTCGCGAAAAGACATAAATCTTGTAATATTATACCCCTTTTCCAAAGATTTCGTATGAAACTTGCGGTTAATTAACAACTAGTTCAGAAAACATACTTGTAATAAAATAGGAAGTTAATTTTTGAATATTAAAATTTTAGAGACGTCAGCGAAAAGATGGAAAAGTAAAATTAATTTATCAATGTAAGAGAAAAAAAAATTGCTAAGAGCATTTAAATTTAATTGAGAGCATGTGCCCTGTAAAAGAATACAAATAATGGTTACAACGTCACACCATTTGTAAGTGCTCAGGAGAGAATATAAATACAATAAATAATAAATGATAAGAAATAATAATATCATACTAGTAAATACAACAATACAAATTCTGTCTTATGGTAATCTAATGCATTTCCATTTATCTTATCACAAACATATTTTCAATCAATTAAGTTTCAACAGTTTATTTTTTTTCAACTAGAACTTTAAGTTCTATTGACTTAATCAATCTGTAGGTCGTAACCGTCCTTAAATAATCAGGAAAAATAGCGGTACAGTCCTTATGAAAAAAGTTTAACTGGAATAAATATTTTTTACTAAATTTGTTCCACTACTCTGCCTATTAAAACTCTTTACATTAGATTTTAATACTATAACGCATCATTATAGTAGTTTGACTTTTATAAACAAATTTCTGGGTGTTATACAGTTACCTTTAACGTTTATTTATCAACTACTTTTTGAGCTCCTTTTTTCATTTCAATTGGGACTCACCATCTTTTAAAACTTCTCAACATTGTCTAAGTAGTAAATATTCAAACTTTTAAATTATTAGTTATATTCTCTTTTTCAATAATAAATAATAAATCTTTCGATAATATAAATAAAAAATATTGTCAATCCATAATATAATTCTAATAATAAAATTCTCAACAGTATACTTGAATAATAATATTAATAATAATAATAATACTTAATAAAAATAGTATAATCTAAGAAAATATCACAGTTTGTTTATTTATTGATATGGAAAATAATGGTTGAGGATAAAAATAATTACGTAGCAACTAAATAATTTTCATAATTTTTAATTATATAAGAAAGTATTTTTGCCAGTCGAAACATAAATATATATATATATATATTAATAATAATCCCAAAGTCCAAATAAATTTAACTCTAAATATTTAGAAATTGGACTCTCAACCAGCAGTTCCTTGCATTAATTTATCTCTCTGATACTCTTGGTGAACGTACGTCCATTTGACAAACTTAGAATAGTAAAATAAAGAAAATAAATGGGAATAAAAGATAATTTGTTTATGTACTTAATTTACACGATTATCATGTACACATATCATGTTCATGTATCTTATGTACACGATTACCAAAATTAGATGTTGATATAATTAGAGGACTATTATTAACTCTTACCAATTTTGTAAACAGTTACTTTAAGAAAAGTAAATAAAATATAGTCTATTTTCATAAGAAATTTGATATAGAATTAAAAGCATTTAAATTTATTTTTCAACATCAATTTGAAAACTCCTAAAATCAAATACACAACCTATGGCTGCATAAAGTGTCTACTTAATCTCAACAATTCCCCAAAACAAGTAATATCCTCGTGACTCCCAAGGTAATACTTGGAAATGTTGAAAACTGAGAAAGAAAAAAAATATATAAATAATTGTAATTTAATCTATGGTTTTTACTTTAGTTTGAGTTTGTAATTGCAAATGTCGTTGTGCTGGTTGCTGTGGTTTTGTTTGTTTTTTGGGCTGCTCATGAAACATTCTGAAATCATCTGGTGAAAAATAGGGTCTTAATTTAGAAACATGTAATAACTGAATTTAGTTCTGTCTCATAATTAAATTCATCTATTTCATAAGTTACTTCAGAAAGTTTATTTATAATTTTATATGGTCCTGAGAGAGTAGGTTCTAATTTTCTAGCGTTAGGATATTTAAATTCTTCATAAATTACAAAAACTTGTATTTTTAATGGGGATTCAACAAAATTTCTATCATATAGTCTTTTACATTTAAGATGAAATTCACGAGTTCCCGCTTTTGCAATTTTGAGTGCTTTACTTACGGGTGGATAATGATTTTGCTTTAAAAGAGATTGACCATAAAATAGATAGGTAGGTGGGAAATTAGTTATGGAATGTGGAGTGTTATTGTACTCTTGAATGACTTCGTCTAACAATCTAGTTCAAGGTATTTCAGAAGAAGTGGGATTGACTTAACATTTAAGCATGGTAACTATTGTCTGATTAACGCGCTCTATTTTCCCAGTGGTTTGTGGATGGTGCGATGATGCGATGATGTAAAACACTGTTGAATATGATGTTTTGTGAGGGATTTTTTTTAAATCTGGGAGACCTAAAAGCGTTATGCGTATCACTAAGTATTTTTTTTTAGGTGTTTGAACATTAAATATTTGCTTTAAACAGTTAGTATATGCTAGATTAATAATAACACAAATATTCTAATTGGTAAACAAATCATATTAGATGTAAATTTCCAACTGGGCGAAAACTGGGTTAGTATATGCTTCAGTAGTAACATTTTTAGAAAGAAAATCCCAAACCAGTCTAGTTGCATGGTCTATTATTATGTGTAAGAATTTCTTTGTTGAGTTGTAATAGTTAAATCCACCCACAGTTTCAATACAAAGACATTCAGAAGGTTGACCTGTGGCTGGAATAGCTTGTAACGAGCCAAATCTTTTTTTTTTTTTTACTGGTGTCGCAATGTTTGACAAATTATGTTATGTCTATAGACATATTAAGCCAATAATAGTTAGGGGATATTAAGTTAAACATTTTTTGGATTCCTAAATGTCCAAAATTATCATTAGCAATATGAAGTAATTTTTTCTTTAATGACATTGGTACAACTATTTTTTTATACTCCCTTTCTCTGAATTATCATAATCCCATTTTCTATTTTTTATATTTATTATCACAGACATTGTCTTTGTTTTGCATCTCTATGATTTCTTTTCTGCCCAACTATAAACTTACATGTTGAATGAAGTAAGCAAAAGGATTTCGAGACAACATGTGTGCTTCTACATTTGTAGAACCCCTCTCATACTTAATCTCGTAATCAATCATGCTAAGTTTAAGTGACCACCTAAAAAGTCTACCTCTTAAGTCCTTTACGCTCTTTAACCATACTAAAGAAGCGTGTTCGGTATGAATTGTAAATTTGACTCAATGGTAACAGTGATAGAATCTATCAAGTGTATGTATAATTGCTAAACACTCTAGCTCAGTTATAAAATAATTTTGTTCATAACTCTTCAAAATTCTAAAATGGTAAGCAATAGGTGGCACGAAATTATCTTTATCAGATTGTTTTGGAACTGCACCCACCTCTACCTGAGAGGCATCTAAAAACATATGGAGGTCCGGTTTTGGATAATAAATTTTGAGGACTGGTTTTGAAATTAAGGAATTTTTTAGTTTTTCAAAAGAGTCCTGATATTCCGAGTTCCATTCCCATATTGCATTTTATCTAAGTAATTTATTAAGGAGGTATGTAATTTCAGCAAATTTTCTATGAATTTATGGTATACATTAATAGGACCTAAAAATCGTTGTAATTCTTTAACATTACAGGGGGGTACTAATTTTTTTAATGGTCTCAATATTTGCACTAGCTGGAGTTAATGTCCAATTGACGATTCCGTAACCTAAGAAGTTAATTTTATTTTGGCTTAATTTACATTTAAAAAGATTATGTTTAATATTTTATAATTTACAGATTTCAAAGATTTGAGTTAAGTGATTTAAATGTTCTTCTAGGGAGGAGTAGAAAATTAAAATATGATCTAAATAGTGGCACGCGAAATCTATTTTATATTTGTTAAGGATCTTTCTAATAGTTCTATTGAATATTGGGAGGGCCTGTCTTTATACCTAACGGAAGAACTTTGTAAAAAAAAAACATTTCTAAACTATCTAAATTATCTAATTTTAGAGCTAAGAAATCAGAAAAATTTGGAATATTTATTTCAATGAATTTTTCTCTCAAGATTTTTGAAATCTGTTCGTAATTAGTAGAATTAACACAGTCATTGATA
Organism: Maratus speciosus; assembly: GCA_963932465.1. NCBI lineage: Eukaryota > Metazoa > Arthropoda > Arachnida > Araneae > Salticidae > Maratus > Maratus speciosus. The sequence goes on from OZ010800.1 coordinate 110,080,037, forward strand.
TAGACTCTTAGTGCTTCACCCTTTAAATTCTGTGGAATAGATTTAAATTTCCACTCTAAGTCTTTATTTTCCCTATTACACATATCATCATGATAATTTAATCAAGCCTGGATTTCCATTCCAGTACTAGGATCAAACTCAACTAACTTAGGTTCGGTCATTGTATTATTTTTCACTACAAGAAAAGAATAACTTTTATTTTCATTCATAACTGATAAAGTACTATATCAGAATTTGGTAATAAATAAATAAATAACTCTCATGACTTCATAATAAATAAACTTCACAATAAATAAATAATTAAATAAATAAATAAATAATCCCAATACATAAATAAATAATAAGAACAGAAATAATAACTTAACAAAGGTAAAACTCACTCCAAGAATGTTGTTCTCAGCACAAAAATTTTACAACACCTTGAAGCTTGGAGATTTCTGGAACTGATTTATTATTAAAATCATAAACAAACATATACTTCAGCATAATACCTCTACCCATTTGAAATTTGGAGATATAATTGCTTTTTTGCCGTCAGTTTATAATCCTGTCGGACTAATTATTTACTTGAGACGATTTGACGGCAAGCAGTAGACATTGTCGAAATTATGGGTGTTTCCAGTCATAAAAACGCTGGTGTTCAGGCCGATATGGTTGATGAGAATAAAAGACTTGAGGAACATAAAAATGCAATCGATTGAAAGCAATCCAGCTTTATTGACGTTCTCATAATTTTGCTTTAAGGGTCCACTCCACCGATGACAAAAAGAACGAAATTCGCTCACATCAAAATTTGCTTAAAAGCTATTCCATCTCTCGGTTCGAAATCCTTTTCGCTGCATTATGCTACCAGACTCTTATTACATTCGTAAACTCACTAAATATCTGTCTTAAACGTACGGTCATTTTCCATACTGAGCAACTCTCAATTTCTCACAAAGTTCTTAAAGGCTCCAAGAAAACAACAACAAAATCGCAGCAAATCTCTCAGAAAAATCTTTTCAATGACCAATGCAGGTTGCTTTGAAGTTCTCTGTATCCGGCTAGCTGATTGTGTTTATAGTACCTCGCTCAACGATTGTTCCAGACTATTCCATAGCCTAGCCTCCATCGTGATTGATGTAAACAAACTTTAATCTCTGCTATAGAGACTGCGCTAAAAATAACTTTTCTCTCACCCGGCAGACGATTTTTAATAAAAAAGAAAAATGAATTTATTTCTGCGCAAGTTTTAAAGCATTGAAACATTCTAGTTGGCGTCTGGATATTTTAAAAAACTGAGCTGAAATAAGTAAGTTTTTTAGACGGGATAATAATATTTTAGCAATTAAATAAATATTTTAAGGGGATATGATATACCGGGATTTAATAACGATTTTAATATAAATTTAAATAATAAAAGGTTTTATTAAAGAAATATAAATAGTTTGAGCCATTTTTAGATTTGCGCTATTTGGCATAAATATTATTAAATGGATTAAGATATTATAGAAATTAATTGACTAGGTTTATAATTTAATAAGCCTGTATAATATACGGAATATTACTGAAAACGGAATATTTATATAAATACTTTTAAACTTGGCGAAATATATATATATATATTGATGAACGTCTGAGAATCATTATGCCAGATAAGTATCTACTTTGTCAGTTTCTGCTTCAAAATAAAGTAATTCAGCTCTTTCCCGCAATAAAAGCTGCGACATCAAGAATATTTTAATAAAAAGTGATGTCAGAAGTAAACAAAATTAAATATTGATAGGGAAAAGACAGCAGTTATACATTATATCATATGTATACTTCAGATTAAGCAGATAACTCTCCGACATACTTCCGAAATCCTGACGTTCGGTTAAAAACCCATGATATTTCCCTTTCTAACTTCGTACGTAGTAACTATTTTTTGTTCTAAAGAAATGTTTCATGGCAAATCTTCTTACAGCATGTCGTTAAGCGTTACAGTGGTACGATGATACCTATATCCTCCTCATATATCCCTATGTGGCCATAGGATATTTTCTGTCAGGAGTTATCTCTTACAAGAACTTGTTGATCTAAATAAAAGTAAAAAAAAAAACTGTGTTTTTTCAATAATTTTTTTTTTTTTTTAAATGGAGCAATTCAGTATAAATAGTATTAAACTCAGAAAATGCATCGTAAACTTCTAACTATTACTAGGGAATAATTGAGATAGAAACATTTTTTATGGCTTCTCTATATAGTCAGTATCCAGCATTATACATTTTCCCCAACGTTTTTTTTAACCTTGCGAAGGTCGTCCATGAAGTACTCGAAAGTGAGGTGAAAGCCATTGTTACACCTCATTTGTGGTGTAAAACAGACCCCACAAAGTTTTTTTATTATTATTTATGATAATTAGAAAATGTAGCTTGGAGCAAGATCGGGCGGATGTTACCACATCGCTTAGTTTCCTCAACATAAACTCAAGATGAGGAGTGTGGGGTGGGGGAGCTAGCTATCTGGGAAATCAACGTGCTGGAACCTTTGACATGTGCGGGGGGCTTCGTGAATTAGTTTTCCACACACTGTAGTAACTAAGATGAGTTCATTCATGATCATTTGTATAGTTACCCTTCGGACTTTTCCTCAATTTCTTTAATTTTGCGTGACTAGTTTAAAAATTCCTTTTCCATCTAACAGCAGTGTCATATATTGGACTATCAATTCCATAAGCAGCAAACCTCTCATTATAAATTTGCCGGGAAGTGTACGAGGAGGGGGGAGGGCAGCCTCCATATTATCAATATTGCGGGTTACTTCAATCTTCAACTTCCTGAAAACAAACGAAGCAACATTAATAGCTGTAATTAATAACATTAAGTACATACGGATCAATTAATATTCAGAAAACATTTTTATCCAGGTATCTCAATTATTTCCAATTGATAATTAGAAGTTTAAACTGCCGTACTTACTGAGAAGTAAATGTATAGTTTATTAATTTGAAATATGTTCATTTTTTAAAACATATCATACATTTAAACGATATTCTTTTCTACTTTGTAAACATCTAATTAGCTTTTATGTTCCATCAGTGAAATGCGACGTTAAATAGAGATTAGGAAATCAATGTCTATCACTCAAATTTTTAATTCATCATTATTTAAGATGTATTTAATTATTTTTAATTCTTTAATTTTAGTAAAGAAAATATTTATTTAATCTTTTTTATGTCAATTTATGAATTCTTGAAAATTTCATCTTCAAAAGATTTTTTATGAATTTTGGAAACTATATTTGTAGATATATACAATCATTTAATAATTTTTAGAAATATTTTCCTAATTAAAATTAATTATTTAAATTTGAATTTATAGGGATTTTGGGCAATATTTATAACTCCTTTCAAATCTTTATTTCAAATATTTTTTTAGTATTTTATAGAATTTAGATATGTACATATAATGCTCTTATATTAGAACAATAGAAATATTTTCAAACTGAAACTTTTTCTCCCGCATTCTTTCAACGTCAAGAAAGCTAAAAATTTATAAATAAAAAAGACATCATCCTTTTAAGGGGTGTCGGGACTCTTAAAATAGGAAAAAATTAACAAAAAAGACCATTTTCAACATTTAATATGTATTTGATTTTAAGACACAATTTTTATTGGAATTGAAAGATATTAGTACGTTCTTTTATTTCATGTATTTTAAAAATGCAAAATTAGAATTTCAGGGGCCCTAAATTGTTAGATATTTGTCAAGCCGAAAATTGGCATAACAGATTACGCGCAGGATTAAAAAAATTAATTTTACAACTAAAATGGAAATTTTGGTGCCTATTTATACTTTATATTATAATAATTACCCTGAACGTAAATAAATTTATATTTAAAGTATTTTTATATTTTTAGTACAAAGTTGTATTTAGCTAGTGCAAAATATAGAAAATTTCAACAGTATAATTACCTAAAAAATATTTTTTTGAACAATAAAAAGGAAATTTTAGGTTCAGTTTATACAGACTAACATGAAACATGTGTTTAAAAAATTTCATGAAAAAATATTCAGAAGTTTTTGAGATATCGTGCGCGTTAGGGCCAAAAAATCATTTGGAAAAAATTGACTTCAAAGTTTCGGAAATGCCGCTTCATCTATTGAGCGGGTATAATTCTAAAAGCCATAACTTCTGTTCTAAAGGGAATTTCAAGGAAACAATTATATCAACATGGTCAGAAGAAAGTCGTTCGGTAGCTTCATCGCCCCGAGGCCCCCCTTACCTCTTTTCGGTGTCTTTAATTTGTGTAATTTCCCTTTTAAATTTGTCCGGTTTCAATTTTTGATTTTTTTTCAATATGGCTTTCGCTAGTGTGTCTTTTACTCGGGGTATGGCTGGGGACCTACGAATCTTGCTTCCGCTGCGTCGGTACTCCTTCTAAACTGTTGCACTACTATTTGAAGCATTAAATTAATTTTATATAAAAAAAGAAAATGTTACTTTAAAGTACCGCCGGGGCATAAAGCGTTAACATATGGCGCAAAATTGGCTTTGAGCTTTAATTTCTCAATCATTAATCATAATTTCTTATATATTTATTGTTCACTACACTGTAAAAAAGAAAAAAAAAAAAAAAAAAAAAAAAAAACATTGTAGATTTGCGAGAACAAACTCGATCACGGTGAATGTGCTGTATCTTTCTTTGGTTTCCTGACTATATTAACATGAAAAATACAGTGTAGTTGAGCAAAATTGTCAGCACATTGTGCTGTTAATTTGGACGCTTTTTTTTTACAGCACAAACTGCTGGCGTCCAAATTGCCATCACATTGCGCTGTTAATTTTACTCAACTACACTGTATTTTTCATGTTAATATAGTCAAGAAAGCAAAGAAAGATACAGCACATTCACTGTGATCGAGTTTGCGCGCAAGTGAACAGTACTTTGTACTGCACTGCAAATAGAAGCGTCTTAAATTCAGACACATATGTGACTGAAAAAGTATTTCGGACACTTGAGTGCCTGAATATGAAATTTCAGACATCACAGATGTCTGAATTTAAGACACATATGTGTCTTACTGGGATTATGGTATGGATGAACTGAAAGAAATGTCTGAATAATGATGAACCGTCTGACATTAACACACTTGGAAATTCAGACACTTAAGTGTCTGAATGCAATACAATTGTATCATATGTATGATGGCCGTATATACAATTGCATTACAATATATATGCCAGGATAATCAAGAAACGTTTTCGAATGGATGACAGATGTTTAAAATACTTTTCCATGCACTAAATTTGGTATTATTTTATAAAACAATCAACGCGATTAGACCATATTATGTCTTTCAAAATTATAAAAATCCGTTTATTAAGTTTTGGAAATAAGTTATTTTTAGTGCAATAGTTAATTAACGAATTGTCTTTCACAAAATATAAAGTTTTCCAAATAATTATATTAAAATAATCTACCAGCTACCATCCCTCTCCACCCCCCCCCCTTCCAAAAACACACAATTTCCTAATAATGGTTTTCGCCGACCAGAAGCAATTTAAAATAGTGCAACCCTACCGTAGTGAGCTATTATAGTGTTTTTAATGGCTTGACGAAGGGAATCACTGTATAGAAGTAACCTCTGGACTTTTCTAAATGTAAAACAAAAATTTGAAATATGAAAATTGTTTAAAAGTGTGATGACAAAATTTTTATTTAAGAGGCACTTCAGTCAAGTGAAAAGATTCGTTCGCTAATACTAATCCTATGGACAAAATTTATAAAGATATCTCGGTTGCATTTCGCTCTTTTTAAATGACTTTTTTTTGCAGTGGATAGCTGAGTTCGATCTGTTCAAAGGCGGTTTTTTACATTTACGATTTTGATTTTACATTTTTTTTTTTTTTTTTTTTTTTTTTTTTATGAGGATGCTTTCAGTTTCGAAACCGGTTTCGAAAACGAAAGTGTCTTACTCTTGCAAATGTATTAAAAACCACGCTTTGCATCTCCAACAAGCATATCTAATGTTATATGAAATAAATGATTGCAGCTTATGCGTTATATAACAGATAAATAAAACTTATTTTTATAGTATATCTAAATTGATAAAACAAATTTGTGGAAAATGCCAAGCATTAGTACATATAATTTATATAGTATATTGTAATAAATATATCACGCTAGGTGTATGTTTTATACAAATAATTATAATATATATATATATATATATATATATATATATATATATATATATATATATGTATATATATATATATAACAAGTAAAAAATAAAATAAAACACTGTATCATAACAGGAATTTAATATCGGGCAGTATTTTTTACATATTGAATTAAAAATTATAAACATAAAATAATAAACAATAATTCTTTAATCAATAAACGTCAAATATAACTTAAAAATAAACTTAAAGCGTCAATATATTTGCGTCTTGAAACTTCAGAAAATCCAATTTATTTTTATACGTCGCTGAATATTCTTTTTTCGATTTATTAAATGCTACGTCTTTTTAAAATGTGACAACCATTAGTTTTGAAAAGTTTACTAGAAAGACGGGAAAAAGATGTTTTAAAAGAGTGAATTCATTTCCCTAAATATCCCTTTCGATCCACTATAGATTTTTTTCTTAGTGCATTTAGAAGTTTATAGATATATATAAAAAATTCCCTAATGCTTATTTATTCTGAGAAGTGTTTAGGTGCCCAAACACAATATCAAAATATTGTTTTTGGAAAAATTAAACCAGTTGGAAATTGCTCGTCAAACGTGGCAAATGAGGTGCGTTCGTACTATAACTAGTTTTATAAATATCTTTTGCACCGCATATTTTAGTGCACTTCATAAGTGCCTGTCAATTTCATTCTGTTCGAAAGGCTATAGAATCTTTAAAATGCACTTGAAATAATTTTTCCCATTGGCCGTAATGTAACGGAAAACTTTTGACTCTGCCTGTAATTAAACTATGGATCCAATTTTCATAAAATGTGAAATGACTCGACAAAATTATGCAAAGATTATATATTTTAATTTCAAACTATTCGGTTGGGTAGTTTTTTCGCTGTTATATGCGACGGACAGACAGACGGATAGACAGACGGACTGAATGACGACTATAGATGATACGTAATTATATAATTACGAACGTATCTAAAAACAATTTTATATAAGATTAAGTTTTTAGAAATGGGTTGTGCATAAAAGAGTGTCGCAGTTATAAACTTTAAAAGTATCAGCTTTAAAGATTGTAAAGTTTGGTTCAAGTTCACAAAAATTAAACAGTTTTAGATAAGCGCATGCACGAGCACTGCTTTGTTATTTATTCGCTTGCAGTTCCACATGCGCAATTATCCACTCCTGAGAGTAAAGAGGTATTTCTGGGCTAAAGTTTTAAGAGCCGATAGAGCCATGTGATTTTTTTCTTTGGGAGTTTATAAAACATCCTGTCTAGATCCCACCGCTATCTAATGATTTTCCAGAGTTGAGACACTGTATTCAAGATGTTATTGCTTCCGTTATTCCGGAGTTGTTAGGCGATGTGTGGGAAGAAATGGACTTTAGGTTGGATATGTGCCGGATAACTATAGATGCACGTATTGAAAATTTTTAAGAGAAACTAATTTAGTTTACCTTCAATTTGATGTATGATTTGCTGTTAATAGTCTAAATTAAACTGTTGTAATATACCATTGAATCTGCGACATTCTTCAATGGACAATATGTATTAAAAATAAATATTCATTTTATATATAAATTAAAAATTTTAAATATACATAAAAAATCACTAAGTAAACCTCATATCTAATTTAAACACCAAACATCTTACATTTATTTAAATTTAAATATGAAAGATATGAAGAAGGAGAAAAGCTTTCGATTTCCAGTAAATATTTTTGAAACTTGGAATACGAAAATATTATTAAAAAAATGTTCTTACTGAAATTAGTTTTTCTTCAAGTGGCAGAAAAACTTGTTTCCTTAAGAACTAATTATTCTAAGAAATCAAAATACGTATATTATTATTATTTTTTAACCATTTGGAAAAATGGTTATTGTCCTCGTCAAGGTAGGAAATCAAAAGCATATCTGAAGCTTTTTATTGGATTAATCCGCATTTTATTCGTTTTATGAGTGGTCTATACAGTAATCTGTTTCCCCTTTACTTTCAGCAGAGATGGATCCTTCTGTTGCCACTATGACAAAAAGTAATAAAAACTACAAAAAAATTAATAACTCAGCAACAAATTGAGATACAGCTTTCAAACAAATTGCATTTAAAAGTACATTTTTTTTCTCTATACAACGGTGTAAAAAGTAATATTGTGGATGTTTAGAAGTTTAAGAATGAAATTTCATTTAAAATGGGTTTCAGATTTCTTGGAAATCTGACGCTGGAAAAGGCTTTTCCTGAACAGCCAATGAAATGCTTGGATAATACGTAAGTTTCAGGGAATCTAAAGCAGGCGATTTTTGTCGCTTGCAATTTGTACGTGTTATAACACTATTAATGTTTAATCCATGACGTAAGTAATGTATGATCAACTCCGTGCGATTTTTTATGTATTAAATTTTAGACTTTGAAAAAATCATTTTCCAAATGGTCGTTGAATTGCTGTTAATTTTTTTTTTTTTTTTTTTTTTTTTTTTTTTTTTTTTTTTTTTTTTTTTAATTCTGAAATGTTATCTCGATTATGCTGGCAAATCATCTATAATCAAGGTATAAGAATTTCTTCGTAGCCGGCTGCGTTTTCAACATCTGTTCTATGTATTTTTATGTTATCCTACTTAGAGCACAGTTACTGAAATTTGGATATTTTGTTATCGTAAAATAATATAAAATAACATATCTAGCAAAAAATCCAATGTTAAATAATGTAGCTGTGAACGTTGGAGAATATAGATATTTCATATTTGTCGCGAAGGGCATAGGTAAATGTCACAGGAGTAGAGTTAGAACAAAATGAAAACTGTCATAATCTTGAAGAGCTTCATAAAAACGAATCATATATGCCACTGGCAAAAGCATCATCTAGCGAAAAGAAAATCCAAATGCTACCACCGTAGCTGGCACGGCGGCACGTTTACTGATGATTTACTCTCAATCATGCTAATGCCATGAAGATTGCTCATTTATTCAATTTAGAGAATCTTCTTTTCGCAAGTAAAACTAAACATTTTGCACTAAATTTCGTATAATAAGTATAATTTTAATCGCATAAAAAATCAAATATTTTAAAAATATTTTAATTAATAAAAATACACGTGCTGTGCCAAAATTAATTCAATGTTTGCTTGAGCAGAAAAGAACCTCTTTCATGACTTTGTTTTACGGTTTTGATATTTTCAAAGTAGCATTGTTGCACTATAATGGTAAAAAAATACAATAAATATATAAATTTACACCCAGCAAAAATCTATATGTGATGGCCTGAGAATTTGTATGAAATAACAATTCCTCATATAGATATATAAATATGGAAATGACGTAAATAAAAATGACTAAAATTTTTAAATGGGGTGGTGAATGGAAAAATAGTGTTTTTTTTTTATTTTTATTATTAGCACAAAATTCACAAAAAATATTATTATAACATTAGAAACTTTAAAACTAACATTTAGATATAAAATAGCAAAGTAATTAATTCATTAAACAGCAGAAAAAATGCTTTTGTAGACAATTAAGAAAACCTAAAGTTATATAATTTTCTATACATACACTACATGTCTCTCAACTATTGCGGAATTTATCACATGCGTTTAGGATTCCACTATCAGAGAGAGGCTGAATCCTGATTTCCAGTAACTGGATACTCGATACTTTGCAGTAACTGGATACTTTGTATGCACTTTCTATGAAGTGCACAATACAGAAAATTTTCATTCACAGTTTCACAGTTCAGATAAAAATGCTTTGTTCACATTTGTAACATGAGACCTGTGACAATCTTATCCATTTACGATAAATTAATTCTAAATTTGCTTACTCTTTATATATTACCACACTGAAAAACAAGAAATCACAAGAAATAAGATGTTTCACAGAGAAAAAATTATTTTTGAAATTCGCAAAATTTTCTTGCTTCTGAATATTCTTATTGCAATCCCATTGATGCTAAAGCAAAAATTCGTTTACGTCGTGCGTTCGTAATTACATAAATACTTAGCACCTGTAGTCGTCGTTCGGTTCGTATGTCTGTCTGTCCATCCGTATATAACACAGCAAAAACTAACAAACCGATTGGTCTGAAATTTTAAATATATATTTTTTGCAAAATTTTGTCAATTCATTTCAAATTTTATGAAAACCGGATGTTTATTTAACTATAGGGACAGTCAAAAGTTTTCCGTTACATTGCAGCCAATGGGGAAATAAATATGTCTAGTCATTTTAATGATGTTGCAGCATTTCGAAAAGAATGAAATCCATATGCATTTATGAAGTGCATTAAAATATACATTCAGTACAATATGCGGTGCAAAATATATTTATAAAACTAGTAATAGTACGAACGCACCCCATTTGCTACGTTTAACGTGCAATTTCCAACTTGTTTTTAATTTTCTTGCGATAATAAAATTTCTTTTCAAGGTCATTTGACTATTTTTTTTTCATTTACTAAAATTGAAAGATTCAATTTAATTCAAACAAAAATGTATAGATGAAGAAAATATTTCTGGAGCTATCCCGAGCATTTATATTCTTTTCTTAAGGAAAACACATTTTTCAACGGTACGGAGGATTCTCAGATGTCATTAGTATCTATCGAAATATGAAATAGTTTATTTCAATAGGATTATGCTAGATTTGAATATAAGATACTTAATTTAAATTTACGAAAATTATCTGCAGATGTAATTTAAAAATTAAGTTTAATTTTTCAATATATTTTTTATATGACATTTACGTGGATGGATAGTGAAGGAATGTAATTCAGAAAATTATGTGATTGAAGTAAAAATATTTCATAGAAAGACAAATTTGCTGTAGAAGTAGAATTCATTATTAAGTAAAATGTAAAACATTAGTTAATTTTAATTTATAATTTTTATCCACACTTCTTATCCAAGTATAAAATTTGTAAAAGTTTAATTGTTTTCTTTTTTACTTTCTTCTATCTTTAAAAGAAGAAAGTATTGGATTTGGAAAAATAATAATTTACGTTTGTTTTTCTTTTCCTCTTAATGTGTTGAATTTCATCAAACTACATATTCTGTAAAATATTGAATAAATGGTTATTTTAGTGTATATCTCCCAACAGATATCGCTGTTATACTCTGCTATTCACGGAATTGTTGAAGCCAATATCGCAAAACAAGTAGATTCTCATTTAATTTTAGTAGCACACGATTTGATTTATACAGAAAAAGAAAGTATTTTGGAAGGCCATTACATATCAGTTTTAAGGTACATTATAGTTTATCTATATTTATTTTTCGTCACGTTCACCGTGATTATTAAATGAAAAATATACGAACTGAAACTTCTGATTTATTTTACAATAAACGGTCAAGTGCGAGAATTACTCGCGCACTGAGGTTTCCGTAGAATAAATATATGAATTTGTAATTGTATTATAAAATAAAAGAAAAAAAAAGTTGCTAAAAGAATACTAAGACTTTGTAAAAAACTATACAACGTAGGGTTGGATATAACTGTATATATTAGAAAAGTGTAAATGGGCATACCATGAAAGTTCAAAGAGATATGGAACTTAAATAATATCAAATATAGCTATTCGTATAATTCTTTTTTTTAATATTATCCTAATCTGTTTATGATGAACTTAATTCGGTACTGACAATAAAAGCAGCGCATAGTTAAACTTCATTTGGCATTTCATGAAACTAAATTCAGCGCAGAAATAACCTTTATTTCTACAGTGTAGCTAAAACAAAACCTTCGTTCAAAGTTGTTTTTCCAGATAGGTGTTTAATTAACTTTTAAAGTCACTCGAGGCGTATTGAGAGATTCAATCAATGCAAACTATCGCGAATCCCACAGTATTTATGCGATTCATTCTAATTAAATCTTTCTAGGGCGTTGCCCTTAAAAAACGGACACCTAATTTTAATTCCAAACCAGACAAACAGCACCAAGAATATTTAATTAAAATTTTCCTTTTATCATGTACGTGAAAATAAGCAAGTTCGCATTTTCTAATAAATTCGTTTATAAATTCTGGTGTCAGTTCATTATTTCATAAGTTTATAAATAGAATTACTCCGTGCGGAAAAGGATTACGTGGTCGCAGGACTCTTAAAGCTTCAAAATTTAAGAAATTTTAATTTTTTTACATGTTAAACTCCTATCTTTTCTGAATATTTTGATATAATTGTTTCCTTGAAATTCCCATTAGAACAGAAGTTTCGGCTTTTAGAATTATATCCGCTCAATAGCTGAAGCGGCGTTTCCGAAACATTAAAGTAATTATTTTTCAAATGGCATTTTTTGGGCATAACGCGCAGGATACCTCAAAAACTTCTGAATATTTTTTCATGAAATTTTCAAAACATATATTTCTTGTTAGTCTGTATAAACTGAACCTAAAATTTCATTTTTATTGTTCAAAGAAATACTATTTTAGGTGATTTTACTGTTGAAAATTTCAAAATTTTGTATTAGCTAAATGCAACATTGCATTAAAAATATAAAAATGCTTTAAATACAAATTTATTTAAGTTCAGGGAAATTATTACACTCTGAAGTATAAGGAAGCACCAGAATTTTCATTCTAGTTGCAATATTTATTTTGTAATCCTGCGTGTAATCTGTTATGCCAATATTTTGTTCGACAAATGTCTAACAGTTTCGAGCCCCCTATAAATACTAATTCTGTATCTTGCAATTTTTTAAATACATGAAACGAAAGAACATACTTATATCTTTCATTCCAATTAAAATTGAGTTTTAAAATCATATACATTTTAAGACATTAAATGTTGAATATGATCTTTTTTCATTTTTTCCACTTTTTAGAGTCCCGAGACCCCTTAAATTAGTATGTTTTTAACAATTTGACGCTTATTGCTTTTATACTGTTACTGGACATTACATTACACATATATATCATTAAAAGTTGTTAACTAGGTATAGAGTACGCCGCCGCTGTCGTTGTGTATGTCCAAACTGACCGTACATTTAAGGGTTAATATATCGGCTAATTACCGATAATTTTTTTCGAAAATCATTATCAACAATGCTTTTATTCTTCTGCAACGATAGGTATATTCAGCGATGCTCAACAATTTTTCTGAATGCCCGTAAATCGAAATTTGTGTATAACAGAAAAATGCAAATTACTCAAAAACAATATAACCTAGGGTAATCGCTAATAATTTTTCGGCAAGGCGTAAATTAACGTATACTACCTCTATTTTTTTCATAATTTTGGTTTCAGTAGATTCGGAATTAGATGGGGGGGGGGGGGGACATATTTTTGCGCTACATTTTCAACAATATCTTTGAAAATATAATACCTAAAATTAAAAGGAATGTATTTTTGAGTTCAGCGTTACAAAAGCTTTCAATGGATACCCCACATGATATACAAAGAAAAGATTTTTTTTTTCAAGTAGCCCTCTACTATTTTACTAAATATATTTATGAATGTTTATTAATCTGAAAATATGTGGGCTAATGGTCTTTATTACTTCCCCGAATTTGAACTTTCCACGTTCCATAGTTTACGAGTAAAATGGCTGTGACAGACAGACAGACGGAGAGACACAGGAGTGATCTTATAATGGTTCCGTTTTTACTTTTTAAGTACGGAACCCTAAAAATGAGCTAAATTACATTATAACGTTTTTAGAAATTAAAAACCTTCAAATTAAATTAAAACCCAAGCACTTTCAACTGTTACAAAACAGCCATCATCAGGGGAAATTTTCGTGAAAAGTCGGGAAAATTCAAGAATGTTAGTTGATTAAATAGCCGGAGACAAGTCTATTTCAAAGTAAGGGAGGGTGAGGGTAAGAGAAGGGGGGGGGATACAATCGCAATGTTCCAAAATTGATAGAGGTATTTAGTATGCTATACCAGGTCCTTTATGTATTCTAGGATAACATACCATTGCAAGTGTTCCATCCTTGAGTGAAATTATCTTAAGATTCTCTGATGATTAACGTGTAGTAATGTGAATTAAGGGTTATGATTCTTTCTTTACTGAATTATCTGTCGATGTTTATTTTTGGTTTACCACAGATAGAGCTGTTGGTTTATTTTACTAATAAGGTGCTAATATACAAAAACAAAGTTCAGAATTCTACCATAGCTCTATCAAAATTAAACAAAAAGAAGACATCATACCTGTGAAAATTGTCCCTGATGATAGCTGTTTTGTAACAGTTGAAATGGCTTTGTTTTGAACGTCATTTGGCGGTTTTCATGTTTTAAAAAACATTTTTATATATTTAAGAACATTTTTAATACAATAAATCAGAAGTTTAAATTCGTATTCTAGTTTTTTGTTAATTCCTTAAGATATTTATATTAAAAGTTTAGTGTATATGCATTTGTGCTTACATAAATAACGAAATTCTTTTGGATAAGCTATCAAAGAGAGTTCTCGAAAAATTCCATGTAAATAATGTATACATGTAATAATAAAATTTTCGCCCTTTAATCGTTATTAAACTATTCTAAATTATTGTAATATCTACCTAATTTACTTAGCTTTAATAATATCTTAAATATTTTTTATCATTTTTCTATGTTTTAAATGCGTATTCTTTTATTATTCTAAGAACCTTAATCCATTCGTCTAATCTTATAAAACCCATTAAATTAATTTTTCCTTTTATTCTGCAAATGAATTCTTTTTATTTCAAATGTTTTAATACCATTTGTTCTTTAGTGTTCTATTCTCATAATTCCTTGCAAATCCCGCCAGCCATTGTTTGCGCATTAATTCTGACGCCGAGGGTAAATAGTTCGTATCGTCGTCACGCGTGCTTCCCCTTCCCCCCGGAGCTAGGTCCTATAGTATTCTGTATCTCTCGTTTCCTTCTGGCTACTTTTACGGGATTTGTCACGTGTATTCTATTCATATGCATGCAGTTTTTGCAAGTATATAACCGGTTGCGTGGGCTAGGAGAGAGAGAAATTTACCATTATTGAGTTGCTTAATTAACCCACGTCACCTGGAGAGCTTTTTTCTCAATCTTCGTCATGTTGTTCTTATACGTAACATCTAGTGGTTTATATTTTACGATAAAGTAACTGCTCGAATATGGATAACATGTGGCTAGTGGAGTTTGGTGCATTATATGGTCAAATAATAAATGTATGGATGAATCTAAAGGCTTCGATTTTTAATTGTTCGGAAAACCTTCCAATGGACGGCAGCCTGACTCTACTCTTAATCACGATTTTACGACTGCAAAAACTATGATTTCTTCATTGAGGTACATAACGAGGGTATGCTGTTGCTTAACACCAACATGTTTAAATCTTATTAGTGAAATTGTATCATACATATAACAATTTTAAAAAGGTCCACTAGTAATAAACTGTAATATTTACGGATTGGAAACATAAAATAAAGGAGCCTGATCCCAGTAAAACGTAAGATTTCACAAAGTGAAGCACCTTCTGAGAAGAGATATTTTTGTCGAAAGTCATACGAACTATTGATGAGGTACAAATTATTAATTAACTATTTGAATGTTTTCTACCGCCATATGTACCGAAACAGTTACGATAACATTGTAGAAAAAATTCGGGCTTTATTTAAAATGCTTTTGTTCAATACAGAAATATAAACATATTATTAGAGCCATTTTTTCTCGTTTTTAAAAGTCTTATATTAGTCTCACCTTTAGCTTTTTAACACCTACATATAGCGTTGTCATTAGTCGATTAATTGTCAGCGAATTAATTTTCCAAACAAACTTTTAATCATTGGAAATTTAATCACTAATCATTTAATGATTATTGAAACTAAATAAATAATTACCATTTTAAAGATTTCCATGCATCATGTAATCACGATTATTTCAGTCGTGAATTATTTAATAAATAATCAGATTAATGAAACATGCCCTGTAAATCCTCCGCACTATAAATTTGTTAAATTTGATATCATTTCTATGAGCTTGATATATGGTATTAAGTGTCGCATTACCATTTTCAAAATTGAAAAATATTTTTTATAGCATTTTCACATTCTTTCGAAGGCGATGTATGTACAAATATGTTCACATACATCATTCTCAAAGGGTGAAAAAAAAACAGACAGGGGCAGATGTACTTCCAGTTTTAACGTATTTGCGAGACCTGACTAGTGTTTTTTTTTTTTTTTCAAAATTTAAATGATGGACACTTTTATGAATCAAACATACCACACTTTGAACAGGAAAAATAATGTTCTCCTCCATCTCTCCTTCAATTATAAATATTTCAAAGGGAATCTTGCATACTATTAATTTTGACCCCAAAATCAAGATCAAAGATTATTTCTAAAATAATTGTACAAAACTAAGTCAGAATTGTATTTAAAATAATTTCAGTTATTTAAATATAGAAAGTGTGTTTTTTAAAATATCTTCAAAACTTTTTTGTTTCCAATCAAGAATCATTCAGACGTGTTATAATATTTTTTACTGTTTTTGAAAAGGGAACTCAATATTAAATGCAATGTTAAGTAATATAACTTCAGAAAATCTGATTTATTTTTATCGAATATAGCACCGAATGTTTTTGTAAAAAAATAATAGTATTTGGATATTTGATTTTTTTATATAAAGTTAAACAAATATTTCAATTATTTAATGGCAATGTGGTGATCATTACTTCTGCATTGTGCCTTGTTTCGAAAAAATATCTTGAAATTTTAATGTAAATATAAAAACAGTTTTGGTGAAATTAAATACATAAGTTTATACGTTATCGAGGAGAGATTGCGCAGTTGGAAATATTGCGCACAAAGAAGTTCTGCAGGAAGGATTAGGGTGCGCGCGCAGCGACTTCAGATAGCTATAAAGTATCAGTAAGGGAATGTATACTTAAAGGTGCAAATTGATTGATTCGAACGTCTAGATAAAGTATTGCCATAGTTTTGTTTTCCAAAGATACATGCTTCAATTTTGATAACTATTCGTAAGAAAATCTATACAATGACAATAGTACAAAATATTTTAAACTTAAACGATTTCTCGCAATCTACTATCATGGAATAACGGTGTTAACACCACCGGTTCGTTTAAGAAACGGCCATATTTAAATAAGAGGCCGCGCTCTTTCTCCTGCCGAAATGGAGAGTTTGCACATCTTTACTTAAGAAAGATGGCGCATTGTTCTCATTAGTTTCCATGAAAGGGGAGATTAAGCAGATTATTGGTAAATTTACGTAAATTGCAAATTACACGTAAAACATATAAATGATTAAATTTTGAAATAACTTTCGAAAATATCATAATTATTGAACTAATTTTGGCAATAAATTTCTAATTTGCAAAAAAATACTTTCTGAGATTAAAAAAAAAAAATTATAAATTAATAATACAGTTGTCATTAAATTAATTTCAATTAAATATTTTTATTAATAAATTTATAATACATTTATTAATAAAATAATTACATATATTTTTGTTAATTTATAAATATTTTCTTTGCTAATAAATTAATTTTGTTAACTAAAAATGAATTTTCTAATAAAGGATTTTTTTCCTCATAAGTTAGTAGGAAAAGTTTGGTTTTCTTCGTTTATGCGAAGACATCCTGAATTAAGTGTCAAGTAAGCTCATTGTATTAGCAGAGCTAAAGCAGAAGGATAAAAATCCTGAAGGAAAGAAAACGAAGAGCAATGAGAATGAGTGCACTGAATTTATGGTCCTGTACCAAAACACAACTTAGACCAGTGACAATATTCAATGTATTAATTGTAGCAGGTGATTACATGAAACCATTAGCATTTACAACTATAAGTGCATCGATTTTGGACGACGACAACTTCGGTCAGCAATAAAGAAAACATTGAAACTGTCGAAATTAAATTGAGCTATTTTTAAGTTAAACATGATATAAAGTACCTTATTTTTATTTTCCAAGCTTCTCTGGGCTTGCTTTTTATGATTCAACATTTTCATTCTTTAATTAAAATTCTTTAGCTGCTCTTCAAATTATTTCCCTTTTCCGATTCCTTAATCACTAGGTTGAAATATTCATTCCTAATACAATAATATTTAATCAGAAAAGCCTTACATCGATGTATTCAAGTGTAATTGTTATTGTTGACAATTTAATTGTAGTTATTATTTGTAACAATCTCTCCTATCCATGTGCTAAAACACATCCAGGCTTTAAGGACAGATTGCGCAAAATAGCGTTTTAGGTTTTATTACAAGTATTCTATTAAATTACATCATAACAACAAAATAGCAATGGAAATGCATAAAAAACAAATGAAGTCAAAATTATTCATGTACAGTTTTTCTGGGCTTGCTTTTTATGATTCAACATTTTCATTCTTTAATTAAAATTCTTTAGCTGCTCTTCAAATTATTTCCCTTTTCCGATTCCTTAATCACTAGGTTGAAATATTCATTCCTAATACAATAATATTTAATCAGAAAAGCCTTACATCGATGTATTCAAGTGTAATTGTTATTGTTGACAATTTAATTGTAGTTATTATTTGTAACAATCTCTCCTATCCATGTGCTAAAACACATCCAGGCTTTAAGGACAGATTGCGCAAAATAGCGTTTTAGGTTTTATTACAAGTATTCTATTAAATTACATCATAACAACAAAATAGCAATGAAAATGCATAAAAAACAAATGAAGTCAAAATTATTCATGTACAGTTTAGCAAAATTTAATATTTAGATTATTTTTTATTATTCTGCCAAATTGTGCACAAACTCCCCTTGCTTTACCTTATATATATCTACATCTATATATATATATATATATATATGTATATATGTGTTATTTAAAAATTTACATTTATTATTCATTTAAATTATTCTAAATTGCCGGCGCATTCATTATTTCCCTATTTCTTAATGCTCTCTATTATTTATTTCTAGTCAAATTCCTATAAAATTAAAACACGTATCTTAATAATAGTCTTATACAAAAACTTAATCTAAACTTTTAATCCCTTCATTAATTTTTATCAGATACCAAATTGTAAAATTCTGAGTGCAGTGACTTTAATTTTCGAATGTATATAAAAGCCATTTTTACATTTTTATTTTATCCCATCTCAATTTCTTGCCAGGCAAATCATATCAAAATCCCTCCTGCAGCAGAGCAGGGACGTATTTCTAAGACGTTCCTCGCTCGCTCGCCATTGGTTGAGTGGCGGATAGCAGTTTCTTTCGTGTCTCGGTCATGAATTTGGTTGGTTAGTCTGAAGTTTGCATTTCAATCGGGATTCCTCCGCGTATTCTAATAAAACGATCGAGCATGAGCTCAAAAGGAAGTTTTTTTTCTGTTTGATTGTTTATCTAAGCTGTTACCTGGTGTCCAAAGTCACGTAGAATATTTAAATCGTGCTTTAACATCTTTTTCGCATGAATAATGATCAAGCATGATGACTCTGATAAATTCTCACCCTGGGGGAATTGTTTACGTTGATATGTTGTTATGCAATAAACAGTTTCCAATAACTACAGCCTATGTTTTATTGGGAAAACACTGGATTTCTTCATCCTTTTTTCACCACTCATGTGACCTAATCTGTCTTGACTGTATCATGAATCAATTGTTGTTTGATTGGACTTCACCAATCTCATCACTATCAACAATCGACAGAGTTCATTAAATAAGTCAACAGGAGTATTCTATCTGCCCACAGCTGCTAAATTTCCACAGTGTTAACACATCCAATAGCGATGCTTGCACAAAGTGGTAGGACTGTTATAACCTCACCAATGGCTGATTAATAAATAGTACTAATCCCACAATATGTCATAAAAAGCACGACGTGATTGTTTGAGATATATAATTAAAACCGTCCTTATATCAAACGTTCAAATTCTCCTAAATATTGGAGCAATACTCTATTTCTAATTTTCTTATTATGATTTCGCTTACATATAGTTGAAAATGATTCTTGCAAGATGTCTCGGTTAATGATAAAAATCACATAAAATTTTTCTTTGTGAAAATGCTCAGGTATTGCCTTTTTTTTGTGTGTGTGATAGAAAACAATGATTTTATTTATTTTTATTTTGAAGTGTATTATAGTATATTTGCCAACATTTTGGTTGTTTATATCTATTAAATATCTAGATTTCAAAGAATGAGATTAATTTAAATATTTCTCTTAGAAGTATGCCAACATTTTTCTAAATATATATTATGATCAAAACCGGTAGCTTTACACAGGTAACTGTAAAACTATGCCAAATAGTATCCATATGCGTATTTTTATTACAGGAAATTATAATGCTGCAGATAACTCAAAAGCCACCTTTTGAATAAACTTCATTCTTATATAGCATTAGGTGAACATCATACTTAATTTAATTAGAAGAACTAAAATTAATTACAAATTAATGGTAAGTTAGAATGCACTTTAAGATTTTCCGCTCATTTGATTTTTCATTTGGAATTTCGATGTTTTAGAAAATGTTCTTATCGAGTATTTAACTCTTTAAATTAAAAATGATGCCAAATTTCAATCATCTGGTTATCAAATCTTCTATTACAATTATACGACAAAATTTGTAATTTAAGAATTTTTTAGTTCCTTCACACTTTAACATTTTGATCTTTTAAAATCTGTTGTGTGTATCCATTTACGTCTCAGAAGAAACATCTATGTCAAATTTTAATTTTCTATCCCTAACACGTTCATCTAAATCATAATTTTGTTCGTCTGTAGAACGTTTTCCACTCATGTCACCCTTTTACATTTCTAATTATTTCTGAAACCTTCCTTAGCGTGTACTTTTATGTCAAATTTCTAGCACAGCTATTTCACAAATATCGCAACTTTCGAACGATTTTCGCTTCCTCACAATTTTAAATTTATAATTTTGTAAAAAACAAATGTTCTGTCCAAGCTTTTACCTCTTAGAAATAACAGGTATACTAATTTAAAATTTTATTTTCCTAAAAGGTATAAACAAACCGTAATTTAAATGAGATTCTGCTCATATCATCCGTGCCATGTCAAACTATTCAATTTGAAAACAGTTTTGCTAGTCGCCTACTTTTTAAAACTGAGATTTCTTAATTAGCACAATTTTTTTGAATAGGTGAACTTTGCCTTATTTAATGACATATTAATTAAGGCTAAATTAAGGAAAATTTTACCATTTCAGAAAAGTAGTGCCAATAAAGAAATTATCCTATTGGATAGTTTAACATTGTACCGAAGATATCATAACTTTAAATTTCAAATATTTAATTAACAGTATTTAGAATGTTTTTAGAATGTTTATCACTAATTTCAATCTTTTAATTTTGAATATTTTAGAAACCGTTCTTAGCGAAAATTTATATCATAAAAGCAGCCACCATGGAAAATGCCAAGATTCTGTAGCTACTGCATCACATAAATTACAATTTTAGACCATTTTTTATCTCCTGCATCCTTTTCAATTTCCAATTTTCACAAAACTGTCATGACCATTAACGACTATGAAGTAACAGTTATTCCAAAATTTAGGTTTTTAGACCTAAGAATTTCAAATAAATATTTATTTAGAACATTTTCCGCTCATTTTACCATTTTCAATTTTGAATTTTTTGAATGTTTCATAGTAAGTATTTATACTTTAAAAGTAACCACCACACCAAATTGTATATGTCTAGCAATAACAGTATCACAGAAATTGCAATTTTAGTCCCTTTTTGGTCCTGCACAACATTGGAGAGTGTTGTACCGAGATAAAATATAGCATGTGTTGGATCACAAATGATAATCAGCATTTTGCCAACATTCTTTTTGAAATCTGCCGGGAATTTCTAGAGATTATCCATTACAAAGAAACGCAACTTCTTTACAATATTAAAATATATAGAAAAGAAAAAAGCCCATATAACTTTTACATTCCGTATCTCAGAACGTATACATTTCCTTGTAAAATATATAAGGACTTTTTAAAAACTGTACTTAATTACTTTTTGTAATTGAAAGTACGATTCGACTCTTAACAACAGAATACACCATTATATGAATTTTGAACTTCGGTTCTCATTATTATGATTTTTTTTCATTAGAAATTATAATAATTCTCGGTTGTTTCCAATATGTTTCAAATTTACTTGTGTAGACTACATTACGTATATTCTCAAAACTAGATAAGCGAGATTCATAATTTTTAATATTATTAAACATATTCAAATTTCAAAAGTCACATGTATAGAATATTTTATTGGTTTTTAACTAGTGTGAATTAATACATAAATAAAATAGTTCTATGGTTGACAGGAAAACATTTATTTCTGACAAAAGACAAGATTTACTGTTGTTGAAGTCATTTTACCGCCTTTGACAAAACTAATATTTATAGAGTAACTTGTTTCCTTTTAAATTGAATGTATATTTACAAAGTACCATTTTTGAAGCTGCTTGTAGGAGCAACGAAAAATGTTGTACGCATTGTTTACCATTTTTACATGTTGTTTGAAAGTATCATTTATTTATTTCCAAATTCTTTATATTTCATTAAGTTCGTGAGGAAGTTTCAAACTCATTTTACTATTATTTTATAAAGGACAAAGATGCTTAATCCTTTTCTTCACAGTAAACATTATACTTACAAGGAAGGTCTCCATACTGGGCATACTCAGAATATGTTGAAAAAAATGCTAGAGAATGTACTCAGGTATGTAATCAAGGATCAGTTAAAATTAGCGGCTGAATTTCAGTAGAAAATCTGTAAAAAAAAAAAAAAAAAAATACTTTCGAATAATTGGCGTAAAAAGACGAAAGTGGCACGCAATTTGGCGAGCAGTACTTTTCCTCGCCAAAAGCAAACGATTTTAATGAATCTGACAATTGTCTTTAATTTATTTTGAGATTGTGCGGCATTTAATGAGTTTAAACGTAAACCATGAAAGAATTTATTATTATTATTATTACATTTTGTATTATACATGTTGCTTGTTGCCGATTTGAATGAAATTTTGCCATTGTTTATTCTCCAATCCACATTTTTTTTTTTTTTTTTTTTTTTTTTTTTTTTTTTTTTCTAACGGCTTTACTGGTTATAAAAATAAATTTTAAGGCCAGAAGAGTTGAATAATGCTGCCGTTATAAATTTCCATATCAAAGAAGTTGCTTCCATAGCAACAAAGTTGAATAGACAATGCTCAATGGGGCATATTTTTAGGTGCGTTCGTAATTATATAAATACGTAGCACCTATAGCCGTCGTTCAGTCCGTCCATCCGTCCGTCTGTCTGTCTGTCCGCATGTAACAGAGCAGAAACTACCCAACCGAATCGTCTGAAATTTTAAGTATATAATTGTTGCAATATTTTGTCGAGCCATTTCAAATTTTATGAAAATCGGATGTATAGTTTAATTACAGGGACAGTCAAAAGTTTTTCTTTACATTATGCCCAATGGGAAACATTATTGCAAGTGCATTTTAATGATGTTACAGCATTCCGAATGGTCTGAAATTTTAAATATATAACTGTTGCAAAACTCTGTCGAGCCATTTCAAATTTTATGAAAATCGAATTTATAGTTTAATTACAGGGACAGTCAAAAGTGTTCCGTTACATTACGGGAAATGGGAAAAAAAATATAGGAAGTGCATTTTAATGACGTTACAGACTAGGCACCTTATGAAGTGCAAAAAATTATACATTCAGTACAATATGGGGTGCAAAAAATAATTATAAAACTAGTTATAGTACGAACGCACTCATTTGCCACGTTTGACGAGCAATTTCCAACTTGTTGAGATTGAAACAGTTTTAATCAATTTAAATTTTGTTTTAAATCGTAAAATATGATAGTTAAATTTCATTTAAGTAGGGATATGTGATAGAACTACAGTTAAGACAAACCAAAAATGTAAAAGCTAAAGTTATTTAAATAAAATTATTTCAACAAATTCAAAATAAAAAGTTTTTTCTTAAAGAGTATTTGGCAAGCGCATTTTTTGAAATTTTATTTACTCGCCAACCTGTGATAAGTCGCCAAATAAACGAACTTCTCATTTTTTAAAGAAACGTTCTATCGAGGTTCCGCAGAATTTTTTCTTATAAATATATATACCCACAGGAGAAGTATGTATTTTTTTTTTCAGATTTTTCTGAGTATGCCCGTATGGAGACCTTCCTTGTTAGAACAACAAGTCAAACAAACAAGCGATCTTAATGCACTTTCTAGGTTACTTTGTATGTCAATTCAACCCTTAAACAAATAATCGGACATTAAATAGGAAGTGTCATCACATTTTAGTCTAATATGTCAGGTATAAACTTATAATTTTATGACAACGGTTTGTCGCCCAACCTCAATTTCTGAGGTTATGAAATATAGTCGTGCCGAAATAGCATAGCTTCAGAAAGACACAATCAATTTCATAAGTAGTTTCTCGAACCTCATCTTTAACTTTAAATTCGATGCTTTTAAAAAGAATTTTTATTATTATGGCAATCAGTCTATCGATTTAATAAAATATCTACGTTGAAAAACTAAAAGTTGTAAAATATTTTTGTTTAAAATTAAATTTTTCTAGATATTTTGTGAAATCATTGTGGAATAATGTATTACTCGCAGTAGGATACATTATTTTCTAAAAGGTAACAAATCGAAATGTACACAATTTTAATATCGTTAAACACATAAATATTTCACAATCCTCGTCTTAAGATTTTTAATTTGTGAAAAATAATACGTTACAGAAACAGTCTTTTATAATAGGCAAAAAGAAAAAAAAAATGGATTTACTGTTTCTAGACTTTTTTAAAATCTTAAAATAAAACAGATACTTATAAAGAAAAGTTTTCCTTTTGAAATTGAACGTATTTTTAAAATAACTATGTTGAATTAGTTTCTAGCAAAGAAAGTGTTATTGTTGGTACATATAGACTTTCTCCAGATTTCTTTGACTTTGGATGAAACTTCCAAACTCATTATATCGCTCTTTAAAAAGCAAAGGATGCTAAAAATTTAGTTTCATTCGTCAGTTACAACCTTGAACTTCAATGAAAATGTTTTGACGCCCGTAATTCTTTATGTTATAGTTAACAGTTATATTGAAATCGCTTAGCTACATATAAACATATTCAATTTCTTAAACAGTATCTAGAACATCACATTTAACGTTGGATTCTCTGAATGTATAAAGAATTTCTATTATTGTTACAACCGATCTATATATAAAAAAAATTGAAAGTCAAAACTTTGTAAAATATTTGTTCTTTAAATTTACATTTTCTGTATATTGTATATGTATTATCTTTAGACAGGTGTTCTTAAAGGAATTCATGTTAAAGCGTTACATATGATAGCCCAGCCCCTCGAAGTCTTACCGAAGTGTAAGGAATCCACTATGAATAAGAGCAATTGTTGAAAGTGAAAATCAAATATTTTTTTAATAAAAAATCATATAAAATTAAATAAAGTTTTTAAAAATAACATAAATAAAATGTATAATTGAGCCTTTTTTTTAAAAAATTCAAAAACAATAATGCAAATGAAGAAAAATAGCAGCTACCTTATCTCTTGAAAGCGCTTGTTCTATTTCCGTAAACTTCGTTATTATCTCCTTGATATTTTTTCCTGTTAAACACCTGACATTAGATAACCACATACTGTGTTTCAGATAAACATGCAATTTATCATTATAAAATCTTTTATTTTCGTATATTTATGGCTATTTAATAAATGGGAGATTAATTATTCTACAAATGTCTTACGTTTATAAAACTTTCTAAACCAATTAGTAGAGGAATTTATTTTATTCACTTAGTTTAATATGATAATTTTCCATAAAAGTCTGTAACTTGATTAAAACAAATACATAAACTTATTGAAACTATTCATTCACTATTTTAGGTTAAATTCTTAGATATACTTACTTAAGTTTAAAAAAACAAATGACAACTGTCAACTGAACAGTCTCGTTAATCAATTTATTTAAAAATATATACTGCGAAAATGCATCTCAACGTCATCGTTAAAGTTGAAATATCAATGTAGGAATAGAATATTTAAATTACGTAAAACAATGAAAAGGATTATGTAATACTTTTTAACGTTTACTTAATTGATTTTAATTCCCCTTAAAATAATATTCAATTTAGACAATATAAGATAATATAGTTTTTAATTTTTATAATAAGCTAAACTACAGCACATATTTGACATAAAAATCAAACAATTTCTATTAACTCTTGTAAAGTAATTGATGTTTGATTTAAGTGTTCTTTCGATCTATTCAACATTTCAATATAGAGGATATAAATTTGAATACATGTCTACTGAATATGGAAAGTAGAAAAATCGCAACATATAAATCAATATAAAATCTGTGAAATCATTCATAAAAGTGATTCATGAAAATTTATTACTAAAATAAATTTTTATAAAATATATACAGAAAGGTTTTCAGAAATGAAAAACACTAGGGGTTAAAATTCTATAAAACTCCCCGAACACTTTCGTCTTAAGTTAAGCTATTACCAAGAAGGTAACCATTGAAGACAACATCGATGTTGACTGACACCAGGAAACAAGAAACACTTTCAACTCCAGTGTGCAAAACTTTAGAATGCGTTCCAGGTGTCTGTTGTCAATCAACATCGAGCTTATCTCCACTGGTTTCCTGCTTGATAATGGCTTACATTTAAGGTTGTTCTCAAATCCAAAGGGACAACTTTATGACATAAGTTTTAATTCATATTTGTTCGGAAACACATGAAACTGGCAGGTGTTGCTATTCTGAAACTATGTAATCTAAAGAGTTTTTCAGTTTTTGTAAACACAATTTATCTTTCAGAAAATAATGTATAAGTAAGCGTATTGGGCCGAGTGTATCCCCAAAATCAGAAAAACCAGTCAGTGAAGGGAGAAAAACGACTTATCACATGATTAAAAACGCTTATAACTCAATTTATTGATTTATTGATTCCAAATCGCTTCTATTGACAGGTCTGCCAGTTTTCTACTTTTATGTTTCAAATGTGCACGTAATTGTGTCAGAAAGTTTCTCGCTTGTTGAGCAGTGTACTTGAGAATCCCCTTTTCCGAACTTTATATACTTTTAATACCTAGAGATTTTCATTTTTGAAAAATTTTTTGTACATATTTTATCAACACCTGTTTTAGTAATAAATTTTAATGAATAATTTATATAAATCTTGGAATATATTTTATGTAGTACACAAAGATGAATTTATCGTTTCGAGGATAGATTTATAAAGTCAGTTTATTAGCATAAAAGTCAAACAAATTTTAACCCTCCATTTGTTAAAGAACAATGTATTATTCCCCTCTATTTTCCAACACTTACCTGTTGAGTTTCATTTATCGGCTTCTTGGGTAACTTAATTATACTGATTATTCATAGGCAACAGTTCTTGTTTTTAAACGATGCCTTTTACATTTCTCCTAACTTCTTCTTTCAATTTGACTCACGAGATATTGACGCTAGTTACGTTTTTTGTAAAATTAAGTACTTATTTTTTGTTTTCATCATTTAGCGTCAGTAGATTATTTTTAAAATATTGGGAGTAAAAATTTTTGATAAACTACTGCCCTAGAGTCGTGCTACACATTGTAGAGACTGAATGCAATATAAAAAAAAATGAAGGAAATAACATAAAAATTGCATATATTTATCATATTTATTGTTTAAAATACTAACAACAAAAAAATATAAATAAATAAAACTTCTTCCGGTAGATCAAATGTATAAACTGAAATGTTAAACACAAGCATGGAGATATGTAATAAATAAATACACATAAATAAATCCAATATAAATTAAATATATATAGTAATATAAAATATTTCTAATTGACTTTATTATATATATATGTGTGTGTGTATGTGTGTGTGTGAGAGAGAGAGAGAGAGAGTATGTGTATTTAACTTTCTTTAATTGATATTTTTCAGTTTTTACATTTACATTTATTTATAAGCATTTCCTTCATAATCCTCAATTATATTTTCAATCATAACATATAATTTATTTTATAGATTTCTCGAACAGTTTTTAAGCATGTACTAATAATTATTATTTGATGCTATTCAGAATATTGTACATTTTAATTTGCATATTTTACATTGATTCACATTTCCAAACTTAAACTATTATAACTAATCCATTATATAGATATAACATGTATTTTTCTACTTGAATGCGGTGAAAATTTGTTATTCTCTTCTCATCAATAAAAGAAGTACATAAAAATAGTAGTCATTTAATTAAATACCACTTGGCTGATAGTGAGAGACATTAACCCTGTTTCCACTTTGAATGACATTAGAATTGCTCTTAATGATCGCAACAGCTTTTACAATGTCATTGGAAATCTGTCACAGTTCAGTAATAGTAATTAATGTTAAATGCATTAAATAGAATGAGTATTAAGGAATTCTTATCATTATCATGCATAAGTTAACACAAACGATAATTGTTTTTTGTCGTCAGTAATAAAGTATAAGTTATAGGAATATCGTTTGAAGCTTTATTTATAAAACATTAATGTATATAAAACTACACATTTTTTTATAAATATACATTACAGTATTTGAATAAAGTATGGTTTTAAGGAAATTTTATAAAAAAAAATATGTGCATATAAAAATTATATATACTATACATTTATACTTATATATGCATGATTTCATAAACATATATATGAAGTAATATCCACAACTTGTAATACAGTTACAGTGTTCTTCGACTAAAGTGAATAGCGTAAATTGATGAAGTGAAACAAACAAATAAAACAATTAAGTAGAAATACTGTTTTATCCACATTAGCAATCCCGCGCTAATAAAATAAAACATGAACTATAAAACTAAACAAATCAAAGTTAATCGCTGCAACAACCAACTAGGCTTCGGCCTCCTTAGCAGTATGACAATGTCAAATGTACCATGCATTCAAAACAGAGATTGTATTTAAAAATATATTTGTGGTGTTGTATTTCGGCTAGAATAATGCTCGAAAATTTCAAACTGTTCAAAAATGTATTTTAAGGTATATACTTACACTCTCAGAAATTAATACTCAGATTTCACGAAATTTTCTTTGTTTTTGACGAAATAGTTTCCTGGAAAATGCTCCGAGCGAACATTTCGTCAAATTGATGAAATTAGTTTCTTCACTTGCTTGACGATATAAATTTCGTCAATAGTTTCGTCAAAAGAGGGCTGGTGGCGCCATCTCTCAATCAGTTTGGAAGCTCCAGTATTTGACACGGGGAAAGAAAAAAAATCACCTCTCTCTTTCCCCGGCGTGATTCGAACTCATGACCTTTCGTGTGGGAGGTCGCTGTTCTTCCAACCTGGCTGCTGGGGACTTGAACGTGTCTGCTTTTAGACTGGTATAATGAATTCTACTTCGTGTTTTATTTTTATAAAGTAGATTGTATTTTTATCGGGCTGCAATATTTTCTGAAAGTTTTAAGGAAAACTAATTTATTTTTATGGTTTTATCGTATCAATGAATAATTATAATATGGCTTGATTAAATAATTTACAACTGAAATTTTCCTTGATCAATGGATGATTAGAATATGGTCTGGTTAATTTGTTGCTCACAAATAATGAATTGTGAAGTGCATATTGCGTGAGATTTTATCACTTTGAGTAGGGGGATAATATTTTAACACTTTACTGTTTATAAAGAGGAGAGGGATCAATTATGTTTATTTTTTATTTGATTGAAAACATAATATAATTCTAAAAAAAAAAAAAAAAAAAAAAAAAAAAAAAGGTATCCTAGAAGTTTGAAATTTTATTGACCTAATTTTCTTATTGAATGGTTTTGAAAAACACAGGAAATTTATTCTTTTCGAATTAAAACATAACGAACGACAACATATAAATAAAATAATAATAATATTAATAAGCATTCCTAAAAATTCTAACAGCTAAAAAAAATAACTAATGAAGAAACAATAACTACCTATATTTCAGTATTTTCTGAAAAGCACTAAGTGTTGTTTTAAAATAAATTATTACAGGACTAACATAAACAAGCAAATATCTGTTTGCTAAAATCGTAGGATTTGAGGAGGATTTGAGGAAATGTTTCCTTAAAATGCATTGAGTCTGACCGTGATTGAGGCAAAACTTTCGTCAAATATTTGAGGGTTTACGTTTCGTTAAAAGTCACGTGATGTTAATAGGAAATGATCGTCAAAAACGACGAAATACAGCTCGAGGATTTCTGAATCGTCAAAAGGGAGAGTTTTATTTCTGAGAGTGTATAATAAATATATTTTTCTCTCCATTACCGAAACCCAAACATGTGCATAAATTAAAAAAGTAACTAAATTATGCTAGTGATAATAGTTTTAAAGAAGTATACGTCTAACCTTGATTTATTTTCACACCTACCAACTCAATCATGTTGTCATATTAAAAAATTAAAAAAAAAATCCATTTTTCAGCAATCAATAACATTTTTTTTTCAAATACAATAACATGAAACATAGTCATCATTATCTAAGCATATTTTCTATAGAGGCTTTAGGAAATATCAGTTATTTATTGGTGATCAAAGGCAATAAATCAATAATGGAGTCTATATGCAAAAAGCGAATATTTTTTTTTATATAAAATTGAGATAAATAATGATATTGGAAAATAAATTACTTATAAAAAGATTAAAAATCTTTCCGAAATAATTTTTTACCAGTTCCGATTCAAATCAGATGGTATATTTGGCTGCTAATGATATTTATATACATACATTTATGAATAATATTAACCTAATGAACAAGTTTAAAAAACTTTAAAATGTAGGCTGTTATGTTTGTCATCATTAGACATCATTGATGTATTTACAAGTAGAATATAGAGATCAAGATAATTTGAAGTCGAACTATTATAACTATACCCTTTAAAAATACTAAATCTGAACAGATTTTTCAAACATTTTCTTGAAACTCACCTTCGAAATTCAAAAGAATTATGTAATAAATTCATAACAAAAACGTGAATAACGTACTGATGAATATCAATACTTGTACCATAATTTGAAAACACATTTTTACCTACGTATAACGCGATTATTAAAAAGAACTAAATCCGCTTAATAGATAAAATAAATAAAAATGAAAATCCATAACATCCAAAACAAGCTTGATAATTTTTAAGAATGACCGTTACGCTATTTTTGGGTACAATGTTGGTGAATAAATTTCAGAAATCATATTTTTGAATAGAATGTAGATTACTTTGTCTCTATTTTTATAACTTATGTATGTAATACAGAAATAATTACTATGTTTATATTTACAATTTAGCTTATTTAATATTTTCTTAAGTAAATTTTCAAATTCCATATTGAAATTATTGCCAATAATATTGTCACTACTGCGCTCAAACTTACATTTTACTGATCTTTTATGTGATTTAGGTGCAGTGAATAAAAAATTAAAATGGAAAAAAAAAAAAAAACCTTGGGGAGACAGGAATCCTAGCTTAGATAACATTATAGGCTTCTTAAGAAGAGTTTTCACTGAAGATTTACAGTTGCGGTAAATTATGTAGTCATTTAATTCAATATAGAGTAATACTGCACAAATCAATTAAGCACAAATCACTTCTCGATAATGTTGTTTTCAAGAAACACCAAAGTTTCTTGAACCTTTATCTTCAGGGAAAAAAATAAAGAGTCGTTTTAACCGTTGTAGTTCATTTATAATCTCTGTTCTGAAATTGTATATAAATAACAAGAAGCATTTATAAAAAAAGCCTGAAAGAACATTTAATTGTTTAAGATAGTCAGTTTCAAATCTGTTTGGATATAGATGGATTGATGTATTGTAACTGAAACAAAAACAAATATAAAAGCATACAAATCAGCTTTAATAGTGTGGAGTGATTTCTTCAGATTTTATTAGAGCGAAACATAGATGTAAACTTTAGTAGATGTCTGGATTCCTTGTTACTAACAATACTCAGATCATCATTTAAAATATTCAGAGAAGTACTTTTAAATAAATTTGAATATATATAGAATCTTTATGTTGTCACTCTATATTTATTTAATAAAGAAGACTTTGAGATACTAATCTCAAATAAAAAAAAAAAAAAAAATCCTACGAAGTGATTTTGTATAAATATATGCAAATGTAAATGTAACTGTAATACATTTATTTAGAAAAAAAAGTTTTTCTAACGTTAAAATATTGCAGTTATATGTTAATTGTTAAAAAAAAAAACTGCCGTTAGGATTCATAAAGTAAACCTTTTCTATGATAGGAACCTATATTCACCAATTTTAAGAGCAAAATATCTGCAACTAAATAACATAAACAGATGTTTTCTTCAGTTAATAATTTAATGTTTCAGATAAACTTAAAGTAATAAAAACAGGAATTTGCTTGATGATGTAACTATTACCAATTATTTTATATAAATTCTGTAAACTAATGGAATATTTATATCAAAAATACATATCTGTAATAATTTGTTTGCCTCTTTTATATTGAAACGGGAACATAAATTCAAAAGAAAATAAATGATAAAGTTAAAATGTGGAAAATGGTGATTTAGCGGGCTGATCACGTTGGCAGTTTAAAAAAATAATTCTTCACAAACATGAAAATGGATACCTTCAAAGTGATAAATCCACTGCAAAAAAGAATTTTACAATTAGAACATAAGTTAAGGTAAAAATATCTTGCATATAAGCATTTTCTGTAATGTTATAAGACAACTTTGAAGCTATTATACTAAAAATTGATTTTTTCGTATCCCTTGCAATATCATTTAAAAACTAATTATCATAGAACCTTTAAATTAGGTATATTATTAGTTCATATGTGTTATTTTACGCTGAACCTCAATTTAGACTGATTTTTGTCACAGAAAATTCTGGATTAAAAAAAAAAAAAAATGTATAGATTTTTGGTATAATTTAGTGAATATGATAAAAAAAAAAGACATTAATTTTGCTAAAGAATTCGAATACACTTTCAAATTTAACTTCAGTGAAGAGTGTAGCATTACAAGTAACAAAATATGAAACAATAAACATATATGTGCTGTAAAATTTGTAAAATCGTGCACGCAAAATACATATTTCGATATTCGTATTTTTCAAAAGCCACTTTTGTCGTTATGATTTAATTAATTAATATTACTAAATACATGAGCATTTGAATATTTTATCAAACCATAAGAATGTGTGAAAGTAAAGAAAAAATTGTTGCTTTCATTTATTGGTTGAGAAACTACAGAGGTTTTCGTACGGGTTTAATACGGTCATTTTCTGGATCCTCAACGTGATCTGCTCTCTTAAGGTGTGTATCGTGTATCACAATCTTAATGGTACAATGATGTTAAACGAAGAATATAAAATCTTTCCATTTTTGAAATGAAGCTATAATCCATAAAATGTTTCAGTACTTAGATTTTAATATTTTAGAAATTATGTAAATAAAATATTTATGAATATTCATTTAAAAGAAATATTCATGAATATTGATGAAAATGAAATATTCATGAAGATGAATATTCATGTACATAAAAATGCTTAATTAAAAAAAAATAATAATAATATGGATCATTTTTATTGGATGAAGATCTAAGATTATTCGATCTCATATTCAGTTTACCAGACATTTTGCCATCATTTTTTCAGATTATTTTCAGTATGAATTAAGAAAAATATAACATGAGTAATCTTTCATACGTTTCATATGCTACAAAAATAGAAGTATGTATCTAAAACCGGCGATGAACAATAAGCTACTTTTATAAATTTCCTTTATCCATACTTCTTTTATTCTTAATACTACGCTTTGAGACATTCAGTTTTTATTTCTCTTTAACCTAAAAAGTTTGATAACAGATAAGTAACATAAATACCTAGTCCTTTCTGATAGTTAGTCTTTGAATACACTTTTTCCTATATAATACAAGAAGAATTTTCCCAAATCATCTACACATCTCCATGTAAAATAATATTATTATGAATTTCAGATTCGTTTATCTCATATTATTTACTAATTGTTTTTCAAAAACATCAAATTATTTGGTATAACTCCATCAATGGGGATTGATAGGAAGTTAATCTTGCAAGAAATAAAGGAGGTTATCTTTTCTTTAAAAAATTAAGAATATTTTGTTTTATAATTTTATATTAGAAACTTAACTAATAGTATTTCCTTTTTATATCCAATGAATTATTTTAAACACGCAAAATTATAGTTAATTTCATTAACAAATGTGGAAAAGAAGTTCATTTCTTTATCAGGTTTCTAAAAAAATCAAAATGAATATTGTCCTTGTAGATTTGTCTAATTTTTCTTCAAGCATTGTTTACTTGTTATTCAGACTTTCATTAATATATTTGTTATACCAGGTGTATATTCCGTTTTACCACAAGAAAATGAAGAACGTCAAGTGATTAAACTATAAATGATAGAAACAGTTTCATTGTGATATATAAAACTTTATTAAACATGTTACAAAGAAAAATATAAAACACTAAATTGCATAAAAGTTAAATGCTATATTAGGTAGAAACAAAATATTATAAATTATACCTTCAACCATCGAAACTACACTAATGATAATAAGAAGATACCATAAAATCCGGTTCTTTTTCTTTTTTCCTAAGAGTATTTGAAGTATTACCCCGTAGAGGACAGATTAATTCGCGTCAAAAATAAGATGTCTGGTTTATACAGAATATGCGCTTTTGACATCTTTTTTCTGCATTTACATATTTAGATCTTCTCGTAATAACAAATAAAATTCTTAGAAATATAACATAAAAAAATTCTGAAATTAATGTTTCTCATTCATATTATTCAGTTAAGTATGTAGCGTGACTAATATTATCTAATGTAATATACCCGATCTAATAATGTTATGAAAAGATATATCTTATATTATAATCTTTAATACGAGCAAAAATTGTATGTGTGTGTGTATATGTAAATTTTATCTTAAAAATGGCTCTAATGAGTTTGATTAAATTTTGTACTTTATCATTTTCGGGTACAAGAAGACCATTGGATTAGGGCGCATGTTCGAGTAAATTCGATGAGCGGGTCATTTTGGGTCATAATGGGTCAGGACCAAGCTAATTATATATATAAAAAAGGCTCAATCTATTTTAACAAACTTTTGTATTCAACCATTTTTGGGCACGGGAACACTATTGGGCTAGGTCACATCACATGTTCGAAATATTTAAATTAGTGGGTCATATTTGGGTCACTAATGGGTCAAGCCAAATTTATCTGAAGAATGGCTCTAACGATCTTAATTATACTTTGTAATCTACTGTTTTGGATTATGAGAAGACATTGGGCTAAGTCACATGTAGGGAAAAATTCAATTAGTGGTCATTTTCGGATTACTGTGTGTCAAGTTAATTTTATCTAAAAAACGGCTCTAACGAACTTGACTAAATTTTGCCTTTTATAATTTTCAGGCACGAGAATACCATTGCGCTAGATCGCATGTTCAAGAACGGTCGATTTGTGGATCCTTTTGGTCACAATGGGTCAGGGTCAAGATAATCGTGTTTAAAAACCACTAAAACGATTTGATAAAATTTTGTATTTTACCGTTTCTGGGCACGCGAAGATCACTGAGCTAGGTCACATGTTCGAGAAATTTCGATTAGTGGATCATTTTTGGGTCACTACGGGTCAAGGTAAATTTATCTAAAAAACGACTGGACCGATTTTGATTAAATTCTGTATTATATCGTTTTCGGGATCGATAAGACCATTGGATAAAGTAGCATGTTCGTTAAAATTGGATTAGTGGGTGATTTTAGGCCACTATGTGTCCGGTTCAAGCTAATTGTATTTCAAAAACTTCTCAAAAGCTTTTGATAAAATATTGTATTATATTTCCGGGCACGGGACGATCATTAAGTTAGGTCAGATGTTCCTGAAATTTCGATTAGTGGGTAACTTTTGGGTCAATAAGGGTCGAGCTAATTTTATTTAGAAAACGATAGATAACGATTTTGATTAAATTTTATACTCTATCGTTTTCGGGCTCGAGAAGACAATTGGATTAGATAGCATTTTCGAGAAAATTGCAATAGTGGGTCATTTAGGGTCACTATGGGTCCGGGTCAAGCTAATTGTATAAAAAAACGGCTGAAACGACATTGAAAAAAATTGTATCATACCGTTTTTGATCACAAGAAGATCATTGGTCTAGGTCACATGTTCTAGAAATTTCGATTTGTGGGTTATTTTGGGTTTCACTACCCGTAAGGCATGGTGACGTCACGGCGACGTCGTTGTGAAGTCAAACTGTGATTTTGTGACCGTCGATGTGACGTCACGTGACGTCGATGTGACGTCATAGTGACTAGAATGCGAGGTCGTTATGGCCGTTTTAGAGGTCGTTTGTGACGTCACATTGTGACCACTCTGCGAAGTCACGGTGTGACAAATTTGTGAAAAGTGTGTCATTTGTGACTATTTTTGCATTAACTTTGTGACGAACCTGTGACGACAGCGACAATGCTTTGACGTCACACTGTGACTAATTTGTGAAATATGTGTCATTTGTGACGAACTTGTCATAAACAATGTGATGATTTCAAATGAAAATCAAATTTCAAATTAATTGCTTAAAAGGGCAAAGACCGACATACAGAAAAAGATTCCAAGCCGGGACTCGAATCCGGGCCATCAGTGTAGCGCACTCAGATTCTACAGACTAAACCACATGGAACGAGACCCAGCCTGGAAAATTTTGTACTAGTACATGTTGGCAAGGCTACAAACGCAGCACAATATGGAATATTTATCGTGAGCCGCCAACATCGGGTAAACACGAAAGTTAATTAAATCCAGCATCGATTCAAACTATATAAATACTTGGAAATTTTTCCATAGAGAACCATTCGCCTTGCATACAATATTTCAAATGAAAATCAAATTTCAAATTAATTGCTTAAAATGTAATTTTAATTTGAAATTTGATTTTCATTTGAAATATTGTATGCAAGGCGAATGTTTCTCTCTGGAAAAATTTCCAAGTATTCATATAGTTTAAACGCTGCTGGATTTAATTAAGTTTCGTGTTTGCCCCATGTCGGTGGCTCACGATAAATATTCCATCTTGTGCTGCGTTTGTAGCCTTGCCAACATGTAATAGTAAGACATTTTTCAGGCTGGGTCTCGTTCGATGTGGTTTAGTCGGTAGAATGTCAGTGCGCTATTCTGATGGCCCGGATTCAAGTACCGTTATGGAATTTTTTTCACTACGTTGGATTTTGCGCCTTTTAAGCAATCAATTTGAAATTTGATTTCCATTTGAAATATTGTTTGCAAGGCGAATGTTTCTCTCTGGAAAAAAAATCAGCATTAATACTGTGATGATTCTTGTTATAAACACTGTGATGAATTTTAAAATAAAGTTTTGTTTGAAATATACAATATTATCTTTTTACCGTACTTTTTAGCAAAGTATCGCTATTTTGGAGTCCTATTCTTCTAAAATACTTTTAATTTTTACACTGAAAAAAACAATGCTTATCAACTGGTATCCTTTTTTTATTAAGTTCTCAGCTTGATCTGGAGTTCAAGCTTTATATTAACAATGTGTAAGTTTTTATGTGTTGTGATTTGTTATTATTTTATTAAATACGAACATGGAGTCTAACGGATATTAATACATTTCCTATTTTAAGAAGAATAAGATAAGCCATATTTATTTAATTTTTTTATTCCCGTGTATATTGTTTTTTGTTAATATGAGCTAAATAGATTTGGTATGATTTATAGGAAATAACTGATCTGGGAAATAGAAAAAAACAAGTAAGAAAAATCATGCGTTAAGCATAGATTATAAAGCACTTTCCAACGCTTCCTGAATGCTTTAACTAGACATCGTAATTTAAGGAAATAACGTAAATAATATAACTAAGTAAATATTTTAGAAAACGCATAAAACATTTGAAAAACTGATTTCAGCAGTTACCGTCCATAGCCAAATATGTTTTCCAATTTCTTTGAATAGCCCTGTATTTAATCTGTAGGTTGATATATATTAGTATATAATGTGAAAATTTAGTTTAGCAAGAAAACGCATTACAGGTCGAAATTCTCATTCAGCAATTTATACTAATATACACTGACGGAAAAAAAAATCCCAACACCAAGAAAGACTTGTGTTAGATAAACGGAATTTGGTAGGCGTGTTTATACATCTGAAAGATGACATCGATTGAAATTTCGCGCTTCGCGCATAAGTATGGCGCTAGTGGCGCCACTCAGAACTTGCAGATCAGGTTTACTTTAAATGCGTGCTGTAAAGTTCGTGGGCGTTATTTAGCTACAAAACGTGACGTATTGAGTTGATGTTAGCCAAGAATGCCTTTAACAAGACGAAGAAGCCACTGTCAACAGCTCCCCGAGTTGGAACGAGTTCGCATATAGTGGAGATCTGTTGTGTTTCTTTTTCATCAGAAAACACAACAGATCTCCACTCCGTCCTCCAATGAGCTCTGGATTGATACCAATGACGTCTCAAACGGCAATGGCTTGGAGTCAGTAGAATGCACGCTACAGGGCGCCTAGTTCGGAGCTGTCCTCGAAGTAACCGATTTCTAACAGTTCGTTGTGTCACTGTGGTACCAACTACAGCTCGAATTTCTGCAGCAGACGCAGTACGATGCGCCATAGTCGTACGCCAAATATGGTGATCTTCCCTCTCAGGAGTGCACGTGGCCGCCTGGAACCCGGTCTTCTTGAGACAGCACCATCCCTTGACCACTGTTTCCAACAATCATGCACAGCGGATACATTCCAGCCAAGTGTTTCTGCAATATCGCGGAAAGAAAATCCACCTTCTCGTAGCCCGAATACGCGACCTCGTTCCAACACGGGGAGCTGTTGACAGTGGATTCTTCGTCTTGTTAAAGGCATTCTTGGCTAACATCAACTCAATACGTCACGTTTCGCAGCTAAATAACGCCCACGAACTTTACAGCACGCATTTAAAGTAAACCTGATCTTCAAGTTCTGAGTGGCCACACTAGCGCCACACTTATGCGCGAAGCGCGAAATTTCAATCGATGTCATCTTTCAGATGTATAAACACGCCTACCAAATTTCATTAATCTAACACAAGTCTTTCTTGGTGTTGGGATTTTTTTCCGCCAGTGTATGAAAACATACTTGAATACTTTAGTACAACCCTGTAGTTTACCTAGAATCTTTATTACACGCCACTATTTAGTTAAAATTTAATTCAAATTAAAACACTCTTAAAACTGCTGAAATCACATTTCCAGAAATTATAATTTATAGACGGCCATATGTGCATTTCCTTGCGTGACCCTGTGTATCATTTTATCCATGTTCTACAAACATTTCTTAGTAAATTAAATGCAGTTCAACGTAAAAATCCATAACTCATCTAAAAAACACCTTTAAGCAATTTGCGCCCATACCCCTTAACTCTTACATATACTTTTGTGTAGCCCTGTATAGGAATTATAGCTTTTATATACACCATATACTATGCATAAATATAGTGAATCATAAAAGCGCATATTATAATTAAAAATGCATTTCCAGCAATTATCGCTAATGAACAGTACAATATCAACTTTTATAAATATCATAAATTATAATTTTTTTTTATAAATATTAAAAATATCAAATTTTAAAAAGTATAGTAAAGCAGTTTAATCTATAAACTTGTTATCAGGCATGAAAAACACTTTATTTCAATGCTTAATTGTCATATTTTATTTTTTAATATGAAGTATCGAACGTGTATCGAAAACGTAGAAAATGAGTTTACAATCGAAGAAAATTTAATAACTGATTCTGAATGTCTACAATTAAATGTTTGATTAAAATCACGAACAGCAAAAACGTGCTTACATACAATTTAAAAAAATAAATATACCAATTTGAAAAACACTAAATAATTAGTATTTATAATTGTACTATTAAACAACAAAAAAGTACAATAGATGAATTAAATGTATTATTAGATTTAACATTTTCTCAAAAATCTCTCCATATGTTACAAGGAATTCCTATTATTTTATAATTATGGCAAATGTTAAATCTGAAAACATTGATATGAAGATTTAGGATTTTAAATAATAATTTAAAATATTATTAGCAATGAAAAAAAGTCTTTCAAAAGTTTCACTACTATAGTATGTAAAACGACATTTCCCATTCAGTATAATGTTAATTTCTAATCTGAAAAACAATCCCAGATCAGTGACTTTCTATAGGTATAATATAAAACTATTTAACTCATCTCACCAAATATACAAAACAGGAATAAACAATTTAAATTAAATAAGACTTACTTTTTGAGCTCCATAAATTAATTATTAATATCGTGTGTATCCGAAAATGGCGACGTCTTTTTCTTCCATTAAAAAAATCACACGCAAAAGCTTACATTTTAGGCTAGTAACTTACCGCATTTGTTAGAACAAAAAGTTCTCTGTTTCCCCTGCGGTATCGTGACAGACGATTTAGGGCAGGTGTTAGTTTATTTGCTTTTAGATAAACATATTTGGAACTTACATGTGCAATCATTTTATGAGACTGTCTGTATTTAAATTTTTGTATTTGAAGAATTTTCCAATGTATTTTACCTTTTCTTTTTATCAGTTTTAACCCCCCCCCCCCTCCCGTTTTCTAAGTAAAGATTGTTTCACACATAATAAATACAAAATATCTTCCTAAAAAATAAAAAGATATAAATAAATATCGAGGATAAAAAATAATTCTCTTTGTCAATCGTCATTCTTTTCATGTTAATTTCCTGTAGAATAAAGCAATTAGTAAAATAACTTTTTTTAAGAGTCATACCTCTAAAACACAAATTTGAAATACGAATAATAAATTATATCATGGGTTTTGCTTAAATTTTGTATATTTTTTTTTTAATTCGGAAAATGCTAATTTTATTTTAAAAGTCTGAAAGAAGTAGAATTTAAAAAAAAAAAAAAAATAGTTACTTAAAATAGTACACTAACAGGAAAAAATATGACTTGAATGCAAATTATAAAGCAATAAATGTATGTATGGGTAAACTCTGAAGTCTCTTTCCACGTGCTCATTAAAAGCTGCAGACTTAACTATAATAGAAATTTTTTAGTTTGAAGCCACAAAAGGG
The DNA here is from genome assembly GCA_963932465.1 of Maratus speciosus. NCBI lineage: Eukaryota > Metazoa > Arthropoda > Arachnida > Araneae > Salticidae > Maratus > Maratus speciosus. The sequence goes on from OZ010800.1 coordinate 110,121,273, forward strand.
TTTCAAATACCAGTGGTCGGTAAAAATAAATTAAAAATTTTCCTTCCTGCAAACTAAATATGTAAAGTGTATATATTTAATATTCCTAATTCTAAATATGTTATCCAAATTGCTCCAGCACGTACCATTTTTTCGAGGAACACTTTTATACTAATAAGAATAACAGAAGGATTATTATATTAAATTGCAGTACTAGATAAAATTGAAATCAGGAAAAAAGTATACTTTCACACTCTTAGATATCAAATTGATAAAATATAGCATGAAAATCTAGTATGTTGATACTTGTACCGTGCATTTTCCTTTATATGCCCCCCCCCCCCACCACCATCTTTTCGTGTCTGAATTTACTATTTGCTACCCACTAATATATTTTCATTCCTTATGCCGCTGTAACTCGGGCCTTTTTAAAACATTTCTCTTCATTTTCAAAGATTTTTGAAATTCATATTTTTCTCACACTATGACTTACAATATGGGGGGATTTTTTTTGTGAGTGTGACGTGACCTACGTTACATGCAGTGACATAACAATTCTTTTTTATTGCCAGAAAAATAAAATTTTACAATAACAACATGTTTTGAAATTTTTTTGTAATTTTTTAAAGTTTTCTAAGAAGTTCACATCTCAGTCACAATGTGACATCACTGAGTGCATTTCGATCACAGATGTGACGTGACCACAGTAACTCACAGTGACGTCACAACGACGTCACTGTGACCATGCATGCTATGAGGGTACGGGTCTAGCTAATTTTATACAAAAAAAAAAAGAGGTTCGAACGATTTTGTCTGAATTTTGTGTTCCACCGTTTTCGATTTTTAGAAGACCACTGGTCTGGGTCATATGTTTGAGAAATTTATATTAGTGTGTAATTAGACTATACGGGTGAAGCTAATGTTATCTATAAAACCGCTTTCAAGATTTTGATTAAAATTTGTATCCTACCGTTTGTGATTACCAGAAGACCAATCAGGTAAGTTACATTTACTAGAATATTTAATTAGTGGGTCATTTTCGATCTCTACGAGTCAGTGTCGCGAAGCCGCGTACTTGGCGATATTTGGCCGAAAAGTCGACTTTCAAGATTACGAATGCCAACATACATGGCGCCAAATGAAAGAATGTCGCCAAATTTGGCGATATTTGGCAAAAACAATAGGTTTTCAGAATGTGAAGGAATCGTTTAGAAATTCTTACTAGGATTCGATATACATGGTTAAAACAATCAGAGTAGAGTTAAAAATGTAATTTGGATTCATGTCCTTTCGTTGTATATGTGTAAATAAAGTAAAATTTAGAAACATGTACGTACATAGTTTTACAAGCTAATTTGTACATTGTTTGTTCAACCTAAATTTTACCGAGCATAGCTAGGTCATACCGATAGTGATTACTTGTTTAGTTCTTGAAGTAATACTCCGTAGAGCACAGCTTAATTCGCCCCGAAAACAAGATGTCTAGATTATTCAGAATATGCTTTTTATACTTTTTCCTAAACATTTTTCTTGTATTCAAGCGCGATTTAATTGTTTAATATGCCGTTTTAACTTATAGTCTGAGTGCTAAACGACTAAAATATGGTGAACACTACAAATACAGATAAGAATATACCGATTCATCAGTATGTCTTGTACTTTATATTAATACAATGAATATAACGGGGAAGGCATCGTATAAAGTCATCTGAATTCAAGATGGCGATGGCGGCTGTAAGTCAAAATGACATCATTTTCTGGAATTCTTGCAATTTTCTTACTATTCGTGGTATAAAAGTGTGTTTGATGTACATTTCTGTGCTATTTAGGTTCAAATTGTCATTGGTAACATTTTTTAAAAATTGTTGAAAAATATTTATGATTTCAGTTTGTGTGACTGTCTGTATGTCTGCCAGTTGGTCTTGCCATGCCCTAACTCATGTAGTATAGTCTGATCGCCATGAAACTTATATCTGTTATTGATACTTACGATGAAATGTTTGGTACTGAAAATGAAGTGTATATCACTTATAGTTCCTTTACAGGGACAGTCACAAAAATTTGGTTACATTACGACCTATGGGGGTAAGTCAATTGCGATGGTTTTTAACAATGTTTCATAAATTCAAACACATAATATTTATATATATCGATAAAGTGCACCATAAGAATTTTACTATAGTATATGGTATGGATAGCATGTAACGTTAATTTACATGGACAATGAAAAGAATTTCGTTGCATTAAGGTCTATAGGGTGGGGGAAATCATGTGCGGTGTATTTAATTTATGTTAATTTATGTTACACTATTTGAAACATATTGAAATTCATATATATCTGTGACCTGCTCTTCAAGACAATTATTATGGAATATGGTGTGCATAGCATTCATCGTTCATACACAGGGACACACATAATTATTCAGTTCATTACTCTCCACGAAAAATAATTGAAAGGAGTGTGTTTTTTCATTGTGATACGTGTTTTTAAATAATTTATTTTGCATATTACTTGACGTGTATAAATTATATAGGGCATATACAGGGCTGTATATAACATCTAAAGTATTTTTTCTGTGTATTGATGGAAATTGATGAATGGGGATTCCCGACTGTGCAATGTTTTTTTTTCTGAATTGAACTCAATTTTAGAATACTATGTATTATATGGCAAAACTATAGTTCATACACAGGGCTGTGCAAAAATTCAGATTTTAATGCGATTTTTGGTGGGAATTTCCGAAATTGGTTTTAAAATGTGTTATGCAGTTTATAAATTATTTGGACATCCCTTTTTGACCTTATTAAACTGCTAAGTTTTATTATAGTATTCTGAATGTGTAGGAAAGCGTTTCATAATCTATGCTTGAAGCACGATTGTACGTTCTTTAATATATTGAAAGCGTTTACTTATTTATTTATTTTTTTTTTTGGTTTCATACCAGGAACGTATTGGCTACTTTAAGAAAACTTACAGCAGCACTCGAAGACGCTATATCGGCATGAGAAATTGCACCTTTTCACCCGCTTTCTGACATCCACTCTCCTAACATTCGGAAAAAGCTTGCTCAATATGAAATGCTCCAAACATAATCAAGAATTTGATTTCTTCATATATTTCTTGATAATTACACTGTATCAAAATCCCTACTGTGATTAACGTTTGATCAAACAAATTTGATTTCCATTCAGAAACTGTCTAACCTGTTTCATTAACCGCATTGCGAAATTAGTCATTGCGATAGGCACAGACTCTTCATAAAATAGTAAAAGTGTCAGTAAATCTAGAATGAAAACAATTGAAGCTCTTGAATTACTTGCTGTTCACGAAACACCAAACATCAAATTATTAGTATATTGATTCAAGACATGTTTCAAGTGCATCTTCATCGTGATCATCTTTACATGCTTGCAAGATAGCGTCAGCAACGGTTTTCTCATATGCTAAAATATACTCGCTACCAGACATGTATTCCGTCAGGTTTGGGACGTGTGCAAAAATCCTCTGTCATAAATTTGAAGTTTGTATGTCAGGCACACATAATTGTTCATCTGTTCCTATAAGCTGAGTTAATCGCACCTTAAACATTTTTGTCACGAAACCCATTTTAAAAACTAGTTGAATGTAATTTGAATCTCTCATACTTTTTTCTACGAAATTACGCCCTGACATATTTGAACAGTATTGCTTTCTTATGACATTTCCTTACTCCGAGACTTGTTGTACAATTTTACAAGATATTTTACGTGGTGTTTGTCTGCTTGAGCTATCATATAGTACATAGTATGGTAAATTTTAATTCAATTTGGAAACGCATTCACAATTGAAAATTCCCTTAGGCAATTTCCATCAATAAACGGAAATATACATTAGATGTTTTACGCAGTTCTGTATACGATACATAAAATTTACACACACTAAATAATATGCAAAAAAAAAAAATATTTAAAAACGAGTACAATAATAGAAAACGCACTCCCAGCAATAATTGTTCGTAGAGATTTGTGTGATTAATATTTATCATTTCGCGTTTCACTGTATATGAAGGATGAATGCTATGCACACCAAACAATAAAATAAGTACTCTGGAATGGATCTGACAGATATATATATAATTTAATATGTTGTAAATAGTGTAACGTGGATAAATTACACTGAAAATGATTTTTTCTCATAGATCGTAATGTAACAAAGTCCTTTTGAGCATCCCTGTAAAGGAACTATAATCGATACACACTTCATTTTCAATACTGCATGTGCTGTGTAAATATCAAAAACATATAAAAAAATCATTGCGAACCGACTATATTTATGCGAGATAGAGCATAGCCAGATAAACAAACAAACGACTACACAGCCTGAATTCATAAATACTTCTCTGCAATGTTGGAAATTGTTATAAATGGCAATTTTTAACCTTAGAATCATAGAAATTTACATCAAACACACTTTTATACAAATAATAGTAAGAAAATTTCATGAATTCCAGAAAGTGACGTCATTTTAACAAGAGCCGCCATCTAGAATTCCTGTCGCTTTACATGATGCCTCCGGTTCTTATATACATAGTATTAATATAAAGTACATAATGACAGTTCGGTATATTTTTATCATAGTTTGCAGTTATTTCATGCCTAGCACCCGGACTAATACTTTTTTCTAAGCATTTTTATTATGTCAAACACTATTTAATTGTTAATAGCCTGCATTTCAGTATTTAGTTCTTATCATAATAACAAATAAAATTCTTAGAAATATACCTTATAGCTAATTTCTTAAATTAATATGTTTCGCATTCAGGTTATTTAGTTAAGTAAAGGGCATGACTAATATAATTTAATGTAACATAGTAGATCTAATAATGTTATGAAAAGATATATCATATATTATTAGCTGAACGTATAACTCAATACGATGCAATTACAGTTATTACATGCAAGTACTCGGCAGCTGCAAAAATCATTAAATGTGATCGAAGTGTCACTCAAAAAGAAATGTATAGGTGTTTAATATGCTACCAAGAAAGTATTTACCGTTTATCAGTTCATTGACATTAATTGAATATATATATAAATCAAGGGGAATGTTCCTGAAATTTATCGTTGTTGTTCTCTACTACTAACAGTACAAAGTAAGATATTAGACACTTTACTATTTTGATATTCAATTTCATTATAAAAAAAGTTTATTCAATAATTTTAAATGCATGTAATAAAAAAATACATAAAAAACATTAAATAGTTTAGGAAAATAACAGTTTAGATGATGTATGAAGTAATCTTTTTTTTTTTTTTTTTTTTTTTTTTTTTTTTAAAGAAAAAATGTACCTTTTGTATTTAATTTAATAACGAAAAATGTATCATTTTCAATAAATATAAAGCACAAGAATTGCATTTCTAGAAAAATTAAATACATTATAGATTTTTTTAATAATTAAACAAAAATATTGCATATCAGAATTTATTTTAAAGTGGAAAATTGATAATGAGACGAACTTAAATTACGAAGTACCAATTTTGGTGAAGCTCGCAACTAGCATTTAATTAAATCTTGGAGATTTTATAGTTCTACAATTCAAAGTTAAAGAACTGATTAAATTAATCTGCAAAAGTTGTATTTCCTTTCCAGCTTTCTGAAAATGCAGTTTTTGGCACCACTTATCAGACAATTAACTTAGAAAATAATTTTTAAGCTACTTTTTAATACAAATTTATAAATGATAAGAATAATATAGAGAATTAAATTTAACAACACTTCAAGAACCTGCTAATTTCTATTTGAGAAAATACAAAATTATTATTGCATTTCTGGCGGCGCGAAATTAACTGTTAAGGTAGAATTTTGGTCAGTAATGGTTTGGATTCACAGCGACATATTTCGCGTCTTAACTCGCTTTTGGGGTAAAACTCAAAAATTAAAATTCATTAATTTAAAATTAAATATATGCAAAAATATATACAATAAATTTTTCTCAAACAAATTTTATCGGCTCTCTAACTTTGGACTAGATTATAAAATGGACCATTTCTCAATATTGAGATGCAATATTCTCTAAAAGTGGTTCGGGGGTTAGTATGGTATAAAAATTACCTTATAGCAATCTTTTAATTAGATGAGATGAAATTGGGAATATATTAAATTAAATAGGTGATAAAACGATCGAATTTCTAAATTTATGGAACGCAAAATGATCGAGACAAGACGCAAAAAGTTACAAATTATATGAATTTTTAGTTTTCCACTTGTTTTTCTACGGGATTAGGCCACTGACTACTGGGCAGAGGGTAACGTTTTAAAATCGCAACTGACGCATGGCATTTGAGGTGAGTCAGATTCCACGTTAAACTGTGTTTCCAGTCTCTTTAGTATATTTTCCACGTGCTAAGTAAGCAAATTGCATACCACAAAAATAATTTCGACAGTTTGCCATTTAAAACGTAATACCTATCATTAACTATCCAGCTTATGTGTATTTTAATTTTAAAGAGTGAACATTGAAAACATGCATTTATGTTAAATGAGCATTTTAAATTGTATCGAAGCAGAAACACCTATATTTTATGCTTAAATTTTTAATATATGACGAAAATATTCACATAATGAGTAGTTGAACAGAGGAAAATTTGGGCAGAAAAGATTGAATTTAGATATTTCTTAACACATTTCAACATAGTTGAAAAGTGTTTATGACTTTGGTTTGTTTGACTGTATACCCATATTCGAACTCTGTAACTATACTCGGATTGTCACGAAATTGATATATGCTATTGAGACTTGCAATGGAATGTTCTTTATTGAAAGTAATGTGTATTGCATTTATAGTTGATGTACAGAAACACTCAAAAGATTTCCGTAATAATATGGTATATAGATAAAAATCGATTGCGGTATATTTTAGTGATGTTGCTCTATGTTAAAGATTTTGAAATTAATATACAGTGTGTCCATAAAGTCATGGTGCACTTTTTACCGGTCACAATAATTCAACGAAACAAGAAAGAAATGTGAAGTCTTCACCAAATAAAATAAACTTTTCAAGTTTCATACCTTTTCAGTGCATTTCAATGTGACCACCATTTGAAACAGAGAATCGCAGACGTTATTCAGTCTGTTACACCCGATGTCATTAACTGTGTGCGATCAGAACTTGAAAATCGTTTACACGTGTGTAGTGCAACAAATGGTGACCACATGGAACTGTATTGAATAGGTATGAATCTTGGAGAGATTTTCTTTTATTTGGTGAAGATTTCACATTTTCATCCTGTTTCGTTGGTTCCCAGTGACAGGTCAAATGTGCACCATGGCTTTATTCACACACTGTATATCACTGGGGAGCAATACAAGATGTTCACGCTAAAATAATGCGTGAAATTTATCGTTCATTAAGTTAGACACAGAAATGCATTCGGTTTGAGTACTGTCTGTCTATGAAAATTCGAATTGGAAGTGTTATTTCAATGGTAGTGTGATTTTATAAATTTAACTACTTTTTCGCATTTCACTTCGTAAGGATAAACACTATAGACTGGAAACACCATTGCTGGACTGTAGAAAACATTTCCATTTTTTGACGTAAATTACTAAGGGGTAATTTTCAAAAGAGCTTATGCGTTGCCTAACTGAGGTAAATTTGTGAACATACCAAGCATATATAAATATATACAAATATATAGATTATATGCAGGTATGCACAAAAGAACTCGTCTGTTATATCAGACTTTAGATGATAATTGCTGAATTTAAATTTTCAATTTCAGTTTACGCGTTTTCCAAATTGCTTACTTCTATGTTATTTTTTCTTTTCATTTGGGTAAGTTTTGTTACACTATTATTAATGTGAGGGTAAGTGTTTCATAATTTATGATTGACACGTGATTTTCTTTTTTTTCTTATAACTTGAATTTTGACGCGCATATGGCAGGTTCTTCGAGTATCTCGTTGTTGAATATATGTAGGATTTTATCTTACTCCTACTTAAATATTCACTTGTCTTATAACTACAAATGAATATACCTATTAGCTTTCCAATTTTTTAAAACAGTATTTATTTACTCAAAGAAATAACATTATTAGTACATCACGGGAATTTAACCACATATAATGCACTTTAACCATAAATATTGGAATTCACCTAGATTTCTTGGTCAAATCTTCTGTTTGGCATTTAACGGAACTTCAAACTTCCTTTTGAGATAAAACTGTGAAACTGTCAACTTCTTTCGGTACTTTTATTTAAATCTCCTTTCAATACGCGAATATTGTCTCATATATTGTTGCACTTTCTCCGCGTTCCTCGTGTTATGCTTTTTCTTTCATATGATTATCATGTACCAATTAATTAAACTCTTAATTATGTTAAGTTGCATTGTTGAGGATATTTATAATCACATATATTTATATATGTGTGTGTGTGTTCATTTATTTATTCATTCGACTGAGGCAAAGTGTTGTTAATATTTATGTACAAATTGTATTTCTATATAGAGCTGAACATTCAAATCACTAGACGACAGTTCAGATGAGAAAATGAGACGCATTTCGTTGATTTTTTATTTATTTGTTTATATTGCTTTTATAAATATTTATTGTATTTTGTTTTACGTGTGAATACCAATGCAACAAGTGCCTGGTTTATTACATTTTACCTTTAGACGCATTTTCTTATTTTTTTCTAATTTATTTTTTTTTAACTAGCTGCTAAATGCATGTGATTATATAAAGCGGATTACATTGTCAGGGAAGAACTGAGTCTAAATAATAAAAAAAAAATCCCTGAAGTCTCGGCCTACAGGCACAAGTAGATTTTTAAGTTAAGTAGTAATTTCACCAACAAAAACTAAATTAAGATTAGAGATAAACCCAGTTTAACCATTTTATCTGGCCGCTGTTGACGAGTTTTTAATTTCTTTTTTCTGTAGGAGCTAGTTTTTTCAGAATCATGTTAAGGTGTCAGAATTTTATCTCAGCCATGCTCTACTGCACTGCTCAACAAACCTGATATTTTCAGACACAATAACGTACGCATTTTCAATCGTAAAGGTGTAAAATTGGAAAACCTATCCCAAGGCGTATTTCTCCCTTCGTTCACTGGATTTTCTGCTTTCGTTCGTCGCGATATTCGGTTCAAAACCCTAACATTTACGGTACTTACTGAAACTTCTACTGAGTTTACTAAAAAACGAAGGACGTCTTTCAGTTACATAGTTTCTGTATAACAAAAACTTCCAGTTCCATGTGTTTCCGAAAAAAATAACCTAATACGATAATTTTTTCTTCAACCACTATTTTTTCTGTAACAGTTGGTCTTGAAAAAATCGTGTAAATATAAATTTTGTAGATAATATTAAGAATATTTATAATAAATTTAAGCGGATTTGATATCATATGAATTAACGAAGTTAAGTTCCACCCCCCCCCCCTCCTTTTGTTGTGTTTTTTAATTTATTTTTGATCTAAGAGTTGTGCTTATCAAAAACTTGTCAAAATAAAAATTGTAGATAATATTAAGAAGATTTATAATAAATTTAAGCGGATTTGATATCTTGTAAATTGACAAAAGTATGAATTTGGTTTTTCTTAAAACCCTATTTTTTCGCCCCTTGAAAGCATTTTTAATAATATCAAATACCTGTTATACATACATTTTTGGCCCTTCTTCTAGAAGTAATAATAACTTTAAACTGATTTGATATGTATTATAACTAACAAGTTATGAAGTTTTTCTATTTTCACAAAACCGAAATTTTCAATCCCTTGATTTTATGTATCAGTTTGGAAGATATTTGTCCAGAATTATAGAAGTTATTGTTCTTATAAAAAGTGAAATATATATATATATATATATATATATCCAAAAACTATACCAAAATATACAAAAACGGTGATCACATCTAAAATAAAAATTTAAAAGTGAACATAATAACAACTTCTAAATTAAATAATTAAAAAAAAAAACCCGACATCCCACGACACCTAACCAGAAAACTTTAAAAATATGAAACATCTATAAGCATAAGAACTTAGACCAAAAGAGACAGACGGCTTGGCTTGTGACATGCTCAGCAGGTTTAAACTAAAATTGTGTGCACAACACGCCCCCATATGCCTGCCAAAACCAAACGGAAAAACAAACTAAATATTTGAGATAACAAAAACCGGCGAAAACAAAATCATCTAATCGTCAAAACTCCATCAAACGTGCACAGTTTTTTGGAGAAAACTGTGCTATATCTGGGTAAACTGTGGGTGTATATATATATATATTATATAGAGAGATAGATAGATATTTTTTTTTAAACTGGGAGGTGATTTGGGGCACTAGGGGTCATGATCGGCGTAGATCTGCAAAAGTTTTCAGAAATCCCAACATAGGGGAGAATGGTATTTCGAAATATACCTAAAATTCCACTACGGCATAGTATAAGTGGCGATTGCCGTGAAGTGATTAAAATCAATTTTTTATAACGAGTGTTTTAACGTTAGATTTCAAAAAGATCATGCATCCAAATATACGCTTTAATAAACAGTTATTGCATATATTTTCGAACAATTAAAAAAATAAATGAACGTATCATAAAATATAATATGTTGTTGGAATATAAAAAATAAATAAATTATCGCTGCATGTAATTGTAAGAAATATTCACAGCTAATAAAATATTAACACGATAATTTATAATAAAATATAGTATGCCTGTATAATAAATTGAGTATTACACAATTGAAAATATATTTATCATTATTTGACTGTTAAATTAAATTTTTAATATTGTTGTATAATTTTAAAGCAGCTAAATTGCTGAAAATTCAAATAACTAGCAACAGTTCAGATGAGAAATCATGAAGCGCTTTGTTTTAAAAGTTTACTTAAGAGTATTTCTGTAGAAAATATTTATTATAATATATATATTACTAACATCTTCGTAAGTATTGTTGTGTATGCGTATTTTAAATTTTAGACACCATTTTTTCCAAATACTGCTATTACCTCTAATTAATCGCTGCCCGCGGTTAAATATTTGATTATATTCCCTAAGAGGGACTGCTCAGACAAGGAAATGAAGTCTGTAGAGCATGGTGTCCATCCCGATTCCTTTTATTAAGGTCTTTTAAAAAATACAGTTTTCAGACAGAGCTGAAGCCGACAGAAAACGAGACAGAGGGCGGTATTTCTATATATTTTTGTGAGAAAAGGTCTTGACCTACGGGGGCCCTGCCAGGGAAATGCGAAACACGAGCAAGGGACGGAGTCTGACTAAGGCTTTAATAGGAAAATATATTGTCTAAATGCAAAGATTATAAACCCTATCTGCCTCACGTATACGTAGCTTTTGTCCCGAAGTGGCTAAATTGATAATTCATAAACGAATATTTATTGTTAGATCTCTAAAAGAACATTAATCCATATATGCCCTTTAAGAAAATAAAAGTTCATGCCATTTTGGGAAAGTAACTAAAAAAAAATCAACACTGTAATAAAGATCGCTGAGCTTACTAAAATTTTTCTAGGAAACTGAGATTCATAATACTATTTATGTAACTGCAACCCGGGTAACATATAAAATTTTATTCAGATTACTGTAATTTTAGTAGATTCTTTGGTAAATCTAAATATTTATATTGCTTTAAAAACTAGTTTTGTAGATTTACATACTTTTCTGTACAGTGTACAGATAAAATTTTAGTAAGCATACAGATTTCTGTAACATTACATCTGTAGAATTACTGTTTTATTATTATTATTATTATTTTTTTTTTTTTTTTTACAGTGAATGTGTCATAAAACATACGTTGTAACACGTTGTTGTACATTGTTGGAATTTGTATAGATACTTTTAAATTAGTTTTTATTATTTGCAACCAATGCCCATTGCTGCAATTATTTATGTTACTTAAATACTCTTGAACTCAAAATTGCACTTCCACGCATAAGTTAGCTTCTGAAATATGAAAATTAAATGATTGACAATGTGGTGCGCAATGGACGTATGTTTGAATTCTGGTCTGTTTAAAGTGAATGTGGTGTCTGAATGTGATCAGTATTCATTAGTTATATCTCAAAGGCATTATTTATTTTTTTTTTTTATATTAGTCGTATTTGACCTCTGAATATACAAGGCTATGCAATAAATTTCCACAGAAAATAAGCTAGCTACAGAGAAACTAATATGGATTCATTTCATTGAACCAGATGGGTTATTGTTATTTCAGACTGATTATTTATCATCTGATAAAAGTGCGAATCTTTATTTCTCGTCAGATCGGAAAACATATCCTTAGTAATTTAAAAATATATATAGTGTATTAATAACGAATGGCTTCAAAAGCGGATATAAGAAAAGGGAAAAAGTATATAGAAGATGAAAAATTGAGAATGTCTGATTTTATGAAGATACATATTTTACAGCACGTATAGTCGATTGTATTTAAAGATGAACTTATTTGAATTGTACCTTCCGATTTTTTTTTTTTTAAATTTTCTATTCTGATTTTCTGTAACATAAATTTTGAACAAAATAACAATAATAAATAAATCAAAGACTTCAAAAACTGCTACAAAGTGTCATTTGATGAAAATCGTTGAAAGTGATTATTATTATTATTATTATTATTATTATTATTATTATAAAAATTTACTAAAACAACTTTTAATGTTTAATTCCCATAATTTAAGGATGTTTAATCCTAAATCTCTAAAATATAAACCAAGCAATTTTAAGTCAATTTAAGTTACGTGTAATTAAGATACTTCATCTTAAGTAATAACGTGTCATTTCCTACTTAATTAATTTAAAAATTTTAACTCTATTAAATTGGCGTTATCTGAAGAGAACACGCTGAATTACTGGTGGTTATAAATTTTACGATTATTAAGAAATAAAATTGCTATATATATATATATATACTCAGGCAATAAAATAAAATAAAGATTTCATTATTTTTTTATTTATATTATAATATCCACATATAAATTTGAATAACGTAAAAATAATATAAATCAGAATAAAAGTAGTCATTTTTAAATGTTTGATTACCAGCCAAAAATGAACAAAATACATGATATAAACAATATTTGTGGATTATTGCATCAATATAGAAAATAGATGTGTATAACCCCCCCCCCCCAAAAAAAAAAAAAAAAAAAAAAATAATAATAATAATAATAATAAATCACTGGTATATGTAGGATAATAAAAATCGTTTCTTTTTTTTCCTCTCAAGGTATCCTATATACACTGTTAAAAAATTTCGTTTATTGACTGGTTGTTTTCCGTGAATTATGATCAGAAATTTTCCGTTTTGTTAGAAAATGGAATCTCTCCCGTATATCTACTGCCATTTTAAGTTTACAGAGTTTTAAATGCGGAATTATTATTGTAAAAATCTATCAGCCAATGAGATTGCAGTATTTTTGGTCGCCACGCATGCGCTTCAACTCCTTCGCGCCTGTATCGCACCATTTACGGTGAGCACAGTGTAAGTTTGGACAAAAAACGGAATCATTTCGGCAACTTTGCTGCCAGTCCTTTTTCCGTAAACTGACGGAATTTTTTTTACAGTGTATAAGCATTCCGTGAATCGAAAAACGGAATATTACCAATGTAACTCAAATTTAGTAAAGTATATACACTCGTCATCAAAATTAAAGTATAGTGAGGAAAACATATGCTCACTATGTTGATGTTACAACCAATACAGATTGCTGCAATTATTTATTTTACTTAAATACTCTTGAACTCAAAATTGCACTTCCACGCATAAGTTAGCTTCTGAAATATGAAAATTAAATTATTGCAATGTGGTGCGCAATGGACGTATGTTTGAATTATGTTCTGTAGTGTTTTAGTTGTTTGGTACTGGTTTAGTTGGTTAGTAGTTTATTTAAAGTGAATGTGGTGTCTGAATGTGATCAGTATTCATTCCTTATATCGCAAAAGCATTATTTAAGTTAAGGCAAAAAGTGGCGAATAATTGTTATAATCGAGGAAGTTAAAAAACAAATGGACGTCACCCAAGATTTGAATATCTCTCAAAGTGTCATGTCAAGAGCTTCGATCCGCTTTTTAAGCACCCGAGCCGTAGATAGGCAGCCTGTTCAAGGGAGACCAAGAGCAAAAATTGCATCCGAAGACTGTTTTTTGTCATTGTGGCTCGAAGAATCCGCGATGAGACTACAAGAGATTTGGTTTTAGGCCTTCAGTCTGCCACAAGAAATCGAATTATCCGTTCTCCTGCTGCACTAAGGCTTAACAAGGGAGGAAGGACTGTATGCGTGAAAACCAAAAGTTTGTGTCCCACTCACTCCGACTTCCTAAGAGGCCCGTTTAAACGGTTGCCCTCGTCAAGTTCAATGCAGGCAAGAAGACTGGTCTCAAATATTGTTTACTGACGACTCCAGATATAATCTGAACAATGATTCTAGACGTGTTTTTATCTGCAGAGATGAAGGAATACGCAACTTGCCCTTTCCTTGTCCGTGAAATATCCCGTTGTAGCCCACTCTTCTTGGCTCTATTGAACATGAGGAAGGCAACAGTTTAAATGGACCCCTGGGGTAGCTGAAGTGAGTGAGGAACATACTTTTGGTTTTCTGGCATACAGCCCATCCACGTTAAGCCTTTGTGCAGCAGTAGAACGGATAATTCGTGTTCTTGTGGCAGCCTGAATGTCTGAAACCAAATTTCTTGTAGAGCTTCGCGGTTTCTTCGAGCCACAATGACAAAAAAAGGGTCTTCGGATGCAGTTGTTGCTCATGGTCTCCCTTGAACATGCTGTCTACCAACGCATCTGGTGCTTAAAACGCTGCTTGAAGCTCTTGCTATGACACTTTGAGGAATATTCAAAACTTGGGCGACCTCCATTTGTTTTTGACCTTCCTCGATCCTACCAATTATTTGCCACTTTGACCTTAACTTAAGTGATGCCTTTGAGTCATAACTAATGAATAATGCTCACACTCGGACACCATATTAACTTTAAACATCACTACAGACCAGAATTCCAACTAACGTCCATTGCGCACCACATTGTTAATCATCTAATTTGCATATTCCCGACGCTAACGTATGCGCGCAAGTGCAATTTTGAGTTCATTAGTATTTAATTAACATAAATAATTGAAGCATTGGGCATTGGTTCCAACATTAACTTAGTGAGCATATTTTTTCTCATTAAACTTTAATTTTGATGACCAGTGTATTAGTTTGTTTCAGCGAAATGTAACAGGTGCGAAAAATTAAAAATGGAAACTTTGAAAAGCTAAATATAAAAGGCAGAGTTTTTTTTTATGATTGAAAAGTGAAATGGGATTTATTTATTAAAATTACATCTATCAGTTTACTGTACATAAGAATTTGGATAACAAAAGTATTAAGCCAATATTTTATCAGGGAAAGACTGTAAAGGTACACCCAGATATGTATTTGTTCGAGAATGTATAAAAGTAACCTACACAAAAGTATCTCTCTCTCTCTCTCTCTCTCTCTCTATATATATATATATATATATATATACATTAGCGGTCAAAAGTATTTTGACACCATTATAATTGCTCTTATTTTGTTTAATATAAAAAGATAAAAGAAAATATATTCCCTATCGTTTATAACGATATGACTGCAGTTATCCAAAAGGTATCAAGTTTCAACTCATTTGTTTATTTTCGGCGCCAGCGAAGAAATATGGCTCCTCCTTAGCTCAAAAGTATTTTGACAATTAGTTTGCATTTGATTGTTGAAGGCGTAAGTTTCTCCATAGCTTTGTATAATATTTATATTGATTTATTTTGATTATTTTTAAATGCCGAAACTCAAAGAATATTCTACTGATTTTAGAAAAGCCATTAAGCAAGCATTTAAGAAGGGAAGGACACAAGCAGAGTTGATCGTTCTTTTAACGTGTCCCGGCAGCTTGTTAATACATGGAATACATTTTTTTAATAAACGGAAATCTATCGAAAATATGTCTTCAAGTGAACGTCGGAAAAAAAAACTTGCAATATTAACCGTATTAAAAAAAAAGCTATCTACAAGCGATTGTCGTAAGTTGGTTGCAGTAATAAAAAAATAATTGAAAGAAAATTATGGTATAGACATACCCATTTCAACTCTAAAACAATGCCTAAATCTCTATGGTTTTCATAACCGAAAAGCAGCAAAAAAGCCATTGATATCTGATAAGAATAGGAAGACTAGATTTGTATTTACTAAACGGCATAAATTGTGGACAAGTGTAGGGTGGTCTAATATTTTGTGGTGCGATTATAGCAAGCTTAATTTCGTAACATGAGATGGAATCAAGTACATTCGACCTCCTAAAAAAATATATGATGTTCGATACCAAATACCCACCATCAAACATGGAGGCGGCAATGTGATGGTTTCGAGTTGTTTTTCACGCTGCGGAGTTGGACTCTTTGTTCGAATTGACCTGAGTATGGAGCGCTTCATGTATGCTGATATATTAAAGACTCATATGCGCGTCATAATACGCTAAACAAAACAAGCCTGCTAGGTGGTATTTTCAGCAGTATAATGAACCGAAACACATATCCCAGTAAGTAAGTGATTTTATGAAACACAAAAAAAAAAAAAAACTCAAATTTCTAGAGTGTTCAAGACAAAGTCCGGATTTATACCTCAACGAGCATCTGTGAGAGGAGTTAGATTGTAGAGTAAGATACCAAATTTATTCAAATAAGGAGGCTTTCTATGAAACTCTTAAAAATGAGTGGAACCGAATTTTTTTTTATATCGAATACAAAATTGAGTCGACTCGAGGCCCGCCCGTTGTGAGGCTGTCATAAAATACAGAGGATATACTACTAAATATTGACTGCCTCATTACTGTATTTGATAATTATTGTGTTAATTTGTTTTTAATTATAATATCAAAATACTTTTGATTCATCATTTTCTGATTCTTCTTGGATATCAGGTTATTTACTTGCAAATTTTAACAGTTAATTTAGTAAAATTGAATATATTGAATTGAATTGAATATTTAGTACTATTGAATATGGTTAAATAAAATAAATGATTAACTTTTATATTTTATTATTGTTTTTAATTAAGTCAATTATTATCTTTGACAAAATACTTTTAAGCGCTACTATATATATTAGAGATGCATTCAATATAAGTTGAAATTTTTATTTTGAATATAGGGAAATTTGCCTTATATATATATATGTATATATATACAGGGTGATTCATAATTATCGAAATAATGGGCTATCTCCTTAAATATTGCCCCTAGGTACATACTTCCAATTGCAAAGTTTCATAAAAAAATGTGCAAAATTTCATGAGATACGTTTCAACTCCAGGGGGGGGGGGTCTATATGAGAGAATACAAAAATTAAATTTTTATACCGCCCCTGTAGAGTAAAATTCTCAATTAGGAAATTTTTGCTTATTCATTCCTGAATTAAACACAAAAAATTTCGTCTCGATATCTTTAAAATTTGCAGAGATATCAAAATCCAAAATTCGTGACTTATACCATTTATCCACACCTCTGAGTGACGAGTTTTTGACTCATTTTGAACGCAAGATAGGTATCATCTACAAATTGTACATTATTAAATGTCGATTAAGACAGTGCCTCTACTTTGGCATACAAGAGGCAGCGTATAGATTTTACGTTAAACCTGTTTTCAAAGTATGCTGGTGGTCTGCTCTAAAGGTGTGCATGGGTCGAAATATCTAGGTCGGGTCCCAAACTGACCCATAGGAAGAAAAGTTCGGCCCTGCCTGGAAAAAAGTTCAAATTGTAGCTTGGCCTGGCCCGACTGAATTTCTACATTGTTTTTTACATCTATATGGTTAAAAATTGTTTCATATGGGGAAGCTTAGACCAAAATTACTTATTATATCTTTTCTTTTTTCATGTTTATAATTATTATTTTTAAAGAAGCGTCAAAAACTGTGATTATGTGTTTTATTAATGAGTTTCTATTTATATGTAAATGATTCACTTCTCCTTTAATATCGTTAATCCATATTCCATGTATTGGAGACAATGAAAAATGCTATAAAGTAAAATCTTTTAAGATGGAATCACATAGGAAAGGAAAAAAAAGTGTTGTAGACAAGTCCGCTTCTTAGGAGTTGTAAATATAGTCATTAGTAGTAGGGTCAACCGATTTTTTCGTTTAAGAAAGGATCCCATCATAGGCAGAATGTTTTCACTAGTTTTATTGTATTTTAATTTTTTTTACCTTAAAATATACTATCCCTTAAAAATATGAGTTTAAATGTTTTATTGTAAAGATGACCATTTAAAAATATATGCATTTGTTGTAAATGTTTTTGTGCTGAATGAAATTTTAGTTTTTTTTGCACGGATTAGGTCAGTGAGAGATAATGATTTTAATACGGGTTGTTTCGAGATCGGGTCTGAAAATTTCGCCCAAGGGAGACTTAGGAATAAGGAAGCCAGTTCCGGTTCGGTATAACCAGTTGCCGAAAGGTGCAGCTCTTAAAGCTGGTAGACAGGAAGTACCGGGTTCGAACCCAATTGCGCCCTTCGGCCCAATCGTTCGGAGTTTTCAGTGGTTTTCTCCGAACCTTGGATATCCTTGCGTAAATACGGGTTAGGTTCCATTAGAAAGACCTCCACAGAAGCCACTTCCCCCCCTCCCCTTCGGGCCCATATCCCTCGTGTAGATAATTGGCTGTCATAAATCACACCAACTCCCGGTTCGGTAAGAGAAAATACGTTTGATCCGGCCTGGCCGAGTCTTAAAAAAAAGTCGCCAATCCCGTGTCTGGCCCGGCCCAGCCCCAGAATACAGACTTTTTTAATGGCCTAGCCGGCACCATAAAAAGCCTGAATTTGTGAGGGCTAAAATTATGAAAAACTCTTAATTGGCATGTTAGAAGGAACATTGTTTCAAATTACACATTTAACACTTATTTATGGACATATAAATAGTACAAAAAAGGAGGTGGAAGCGGCAAAAGTTAAACTGAATCGAAAGTTTAATACTACAGATAGAAGTTACTTTTTCTCGTGCAATTTCTTAAAAAGCATTTGAACATTTTATTAGAAGCCAATCGATGTTTAAATCTTTAAATGCGTTTTTCTGCATGATGTTATTTTTTCTTTTTTTTACCATTTCTCGTCTTTAAATCCATATATGTCAAGAATCGTAAATAAAACAGGTGCAAACTTGGAACATGTCTTTTTTGATTAGTTTACATTAATTTTGTTTCGGCAAATTTGAAAAAAATTTTGCTTTTGAAAATACGATTTTTTAAAAATAAGTTACATATATATATATTTTAAATAAATATTTTTAATATTTTAAAAATTAATATTAATTAAATGAAATTAATCTTTAATTAAATGAAAAAAAATTTGAAATCCAATGAATAATGTTTCGAGTTATAAAGATTTTAAATTAAATCCGCTTAAAAATATACTAATCATTTAAATTTTTAAAAAACTTTATGAGAAATATTAGGATGTGATTTTGTTTGCAAATTATATGGTTAACCATCACAAAAAAGAAAAAAAAAATCACAATTTTAACTCAACAACTATATTTTTTACATGTTTCCTCGAACTCTTGAAGTAACATTGTTTCTTGGATTGCACGGACTTCAATTTGTGTCTAATCCCTTAAATCCTGATGAATTATTTAAACGGCCATAACTCTGCGAATTTTTCAGATATGAAGATGCAATATTTTGTGTTTAATTCAGGAATGGATAAGGAAAGTTTTCCTGATTGGAATTTTTTCACTACGGGGAAAAATTTAATTTTCGTATTCTTTTCAAATAGACCCCTCATGGAATTGCAACTTATGTCATTAAATTTTTCATCTTATTTTATGAAAATTTGCAATTGGAAGTATGGGTCCAGGGCAATATTTAAGGAAATAGACTATTGTTTCGATATTTATGAATCACCCTGTATATATATATATACATATATAAATGCTTTTTTACTCAGAACATGCATTGTTTTAAAAAATCTAACTTAGAAAATCCAATAAATTTTTCGTACGATTGTTTTTAGATTGTAATGTAAGTACGTTTCAGCTGTAAAGAAAAAAAAATGAACTAAACTGTAATATTTAGAGTAATAAATAATCTTTTCGAATTATTTATTAAAATAGGAATTGCCTTGAAGAAACAAAGATATTTCCTACAAAATCAGCTCAAGGTCATCTTATAGAAATATAACTGGTACCAGTACACTGGTAATAATATCTGCTTTTTAATTCTATACATAAATTTTCTTCAGTCTGCCCTTCATAATCGAAGTTGTATCAAAGTTTGAAATTGTTGATCCAATAACCAATTTGGACATAGCGTTTGAATGTAATAACACAAATACATAAACATACAGCTACCATTACGAAAGATAATCTTTATATACGTCAAAAAGTTAGAAAAGATTTTTTTTTGTAATTTTGCCCAGAGGTTTTGGAGTCTCTCTGTTTTCTTCATAGCCAATTTACTTATCATACATAAGCTATCTATCAAACAGTATAATTGGTTGACATTATAATTATATTGATTATCTACCCTATATATATAAAATCCTAATGAAACGAATTTATGAAACGAATATATGAAACGCCTGAAATGTAACGATTCTTTGAATCCACTGATTAAACAACTGATTACGTTTCACGGTGATTTCTCCTAAAAAAAGGAATACTTTGCGATGAAATTAACACCAAAAATCAATATTGATCCGCAGATTTCAAAACTGGTATTAGAATTTTTAAACTCGAATTAGTTTTGAAATATTATTTTTTTTTCTAATTTTATACACATTTTTCTAATGACGACAACTAAAATTTTAATCAAACATATATACTTTTTTTCAGATTTTAGAAAAGGTTACTATTTTAAACTAATTTGGCGAGAAGTCTGACCTCCCTTGAATGGATGCTAAGAAATGTATCATGTTACTTTTATTCATAATTCAATTTGTATTTCATTATCATTTTATTTAATACAAGCAGAAACATTTAAAATAAATGGCTTTCACTTCTTTATTTTTTTAAACGAAATGAAATGAAAAATATTAGGCACAGATGTGATATACGCACCGGGGTTATTAATTGGCGCCAAAATGGGATTATTTTGGTTGACATGGTAACCCGGCTATTGTTGTTTATTTAATAATAAGAGTTTATTTACTTTATTTACTTTTTTTAAATTACATAAATTGTTTTGTGTTATAGTTTATTATTTTTTGTTATGTTCCTTTAAAAATAAAAAATAATAGAAAATAATTAAAAAATACGGTACTACTTAGTTATTCCATCGACCCATTTCGCCAAATTATACAAATTGACATAATTTTTATTTTAAATAACGAAAGAACAAAGAAAATAGTATAACATTAATAAATATACAAATAAAACGTCGAAATAAAAATCACTTGATGACGTAAAGACGTGTAACTTGCTTAAAGTCAAGTGACTGTGACATTTATCAACTATTATTAGCATTTAATCTTATAGTTTGGTGATAGATTTTTGTTCGACCGGATAACTAAGTAGTACCAAAAATACATATGTAACTGGTATTCGAAAACGAGGATTTCGCCAAATTTTCGTAAAAAAAAAAAACCAAACCGGGTGCGTATATGGCATCTGGCCCAATATTAAATTATGTAACAAACGATGACATTTAATTCCAACTTCAAAGCAATGTTATAATTTACCACTCGAAAAAATAAATTGGCGAGATTTGCACCCGGCTAGCGTAACAGTACCAAGAATTCTTTGCGACAATGCTTTTATGTAGCATTATTCGAAAAAAAAAAAAAGATTTTTAAAAATCGAAATGGAAAACTTTCGGCACAGATGCCACATACGGTCCCATATTGGCGCTATTTTTTTCTGACGCCAATGTCATATACGCAACGGGTACTTAACTGACGCCATAGTATCTATATTTTGCTTGATTTGATAAGCCGGATGTTGTTGTGTATGCTGTTGATCTTTTCCCCAAATTAGCGCCGGAAAAAAATCGCGCGAATATGGGGCCGTATATGATATCTGAGCCAAACTTTCATATGAAAAGCGAAGGGATCAGAGCGTATTTATTTATGGCAGCTTCATGACTTGGACTATTATAATATAGATGAAATGATGGCGATAGAATAATATTTGTCGACTTATCACCTGTACCTGGCTAATATTAAAGTACCAAAATGGCACCAGGAATATAAAAAGCGAAGTGGTTCGCCCGGAACTCTTGATGATAGTCACATGACTTAGGCTATTGTTATAGAAATTGTTTTTAAATACCGGGAGACAAAGACTCTGTACACTTAATTCCTTTTATTTTTAGCTTCTTTTCAAACGTTTAACTGATCCTCTTTATTCAAACACGAAAACAACATTGTATGTCTTAACAGCAACTGATTCGGCCTTAAATTTTTTAAATCAAAGAAAATTGAATGGAAACCCGTTTACAGGGAGACCTTCACAGCTTTTTTCAGTATAATTCAATCTTCTATAATATTTTTTAAACCGAGCAGATTAGCGTGTTTTTAGATTCTGCGGTGTCTGAACGGGGGATGGCGAGCGTAGCTTGCAGGGGGCAGAGCCCTCTAGTTAATATATAATAAAACAAGTATAGAGTGTATGCGTGTGTGTATGCGTGTGTGTGTGTGTGCATGTGTGAGTGGCGGCGTATGTGTGAAGATCAGCAAAATATAAAGCACGTACATGTCTCAAAATTTAGATGAGAACTGTACAAGGCAGGTTCTAATGCCCCTAAAGCTCAGAGTTTTCCTTTTTTCTTAATTATCGGAGATAGTAATTAAAAACCATAATGAACATACAGAATGCGTGAAAAATTACACCAATGGCGCAGAGAGTCCGTTTTTCCAATCAAGATCTGAGAGTGTGAATAAACAATTTTCCTTGCGTCTTTTGTAGCGCGCTTGGAAAACTATTCCAAATATATCAAAAAAGTTCTTAAATTTCGCACTTTAAGCTTTCTTATTGGCTATACGTTTAAATATCAATATAAACATTTTATTATTTTCAAAAATTCTTTTTTTTTTATTTTCCTGTCTTTCGAAACCCGCATCGGAGAAACTATTCGAATTACGAGAAAACAAGAAATACGTGGCTACATCTAAGTAAATTTAGCCTTCTAAGAATAGATATCGCATAAAAATACGAATATTGGCACTTTCACAAAAAAATTGCAGAGTTGTTTCCGCGATTTTTCGCCACTATTTAAAGTATGGAAACCATTTTGGGCATAGAACGATTTAAAAAAAAGATAGATTAGCAAGTTAACTGACGTATATTTATCTTTAAAACTACGTATTCAATATTAAATATATAAATATTAACTTTTAAAAAAATATATTTTCTGAAATTCACATTTCTCTCTGCATCATTGGATTTGAATATAGTTTCCCGTTCATCTTTAGAAAATTTTGGGTTTTGAGGATAGAAAGATGGAATATTAAACAATCTGAGGTATCTTTAATGTGTGTGGATGTTTTATAATATTTAGGTTTTCTCGGGAACATTCAGTCAAACTTGAAAGTTTAATATATCTGAACATGAGAAATTAAAGAGACAATCACTGTAAAGAGGTCTCCTTAGTTCCTTGTGAGATAATATTATTTAAAAAATATAAAATTATGAAAGTTCGTTGGTGCATGCTGTCGAAGGCACAATGGCTTACAACATTTCATTCGTTTGAAATTTTCCTTTAGTTACATAAAATTATTAGACATTGATTTTAAGTATTTTTAAGGTTACAATCACATGACCAGGTTGCGATTGTCTATTGTTACAAGTATAAAATCCGAACACACAACAGCGTGCGTAACATGTCTGGCGTTCACTGCCAGAGACTGTGGGACCCGCAACTCTAGGTTCGTTTTAACAATTTCACGACTAAGGGAAATATTTTCCCCCATTTTAAAATTGATGATAGTCGTACTTATTTATAACGTTATCTGCATTTTTTATACAGAATGTTCATATAAAACGTATGCTGAACGCAATTACGTAAAAGATGTGCAAATCGTGCTAAACGTCGCGTAATATATGCACTATGTCCATCTCTGTTTCACATCCAAAAAATTTGCTTCTCAGAATACCATAATTAGCACACAATTTTTTATAGTAATATAATATTTTAGTTACAATTTTGTTATAATAAACCAATAAATAAACGACATTCCATAATAAGCCTAATTATAATTTGTGTTATCCTTATAGTCAACTGGGAAAAATATTTCCCATAAAAAAACCCAACTCATTTTTATGTATTTTTCTTTTGATTTTTACTTATTTTGGATCTAAAGAAACTAAAATAAACAGTTACATACAAATTTTTACTCGTAGCAACTTTATGGTCCTGTAAGGTGCAAGAAATTTCGATTTAAAAATGTAAAATTGAACAAATTCGCGAGTGTATATTAACAAAGCCTTTGAAGCCCTTAGATTTAAGTAAGTAAACGATGTATCTTTTTTTCTAAAATCTATGCGGCATTTAATATTCTATGTGCTAATTGCGGGAGAACTGCGAGTAAGATTTTAACACTTCCTATAAAATTAAGTCTATACTTTAGAAATGTTTTGATAAGTAAGAAAAAAGAGACCTGTTTTAGGAAGTGTACACAAAAGATACAAGTTAAGATTATTAATTTGCAGAGGAGATATTTTAAATACACGAATGCATCAAATGTCCATAGACTTTGCATTAGTGAGGGGAAATCGGAATCTAAGTGACCAGCCTCCTTAACACTTGTTTATATATACTTAAAGTTATTATCACAGACCCGAGAAACACACGTTGTGTCAGTCTCAAAACCCACACACTGAACATCACATTATGGCCGGGACGACAGTTACAGTACATCGCGCTGTGAAAAGTGTAATTAAAACCATTAAAGTTAATATTGATCCTTTTTACATTAGTTTCTTCACTCGCCATTAAAATCATAAGAAGTACTTCTTAAATCCCATTACTGATTTAGTAAATATTTACATTTATTCTATTTATCTTTTATTTTGAGAATCGAGCTGAAAATTAAAAAAAAGAGTCAATATAATTAATCTCGCCGTTCAAATAAATCTTCAAGACACACCTAAAATTATGTTCTTAAAATAAATAATGTTAAAACACAAAGAGCACATCAAAAAATAACTTTTAATACACATTTATTTAGCTTTCTATGATTAATTATATATATATATATAAATATATATATATATATAAAGTACTATCTGCGCAGATTAAAAATAAAATACAGCATTAAAAAGTGTTTAAAAAACATTTATAAACAACAATATACGACGTTACACAAAAAACAAATTTGTAGATTTCATTCATCTCTAACAAAGAACATGAAAAGTAAGTAAGATTTCAAAAGATGTGGGAAAATAATGGCATTCTCAAAATTGAAGATACGCGGCGTTTAAGTGTAAATTTGTTCCAAGTCCAACAAGGATATCACTAGGAACTGCTTGAATAACACAAAAGGATTATCTCTTTATCAGAAATAAAGATCTAAAGCATTGTTTTAATTCAGTTCATTGTGAACTAAATGTAGATTCACTGCGATAAAAAAAATCTTAGTTTCCTTTTTTCTCGGTAGGTATTATGGATACAGCCTAGTTCGTCTTGTTTCAAAATTAACACTTAAATGCCTGAATTTTCAAAAATCATTGTAATAATGTTTTTCGGCTTTCATTTTTTAAATAAATCATGGGAAAAATACTATTAAAAATCATAATTTGTTTTAAGTATGGTTTACGGCTAAAAAACAGTTTGTTACTAATCGGCAATACTGGTGTTTAATTGAAAAAATAATTTTCCTTGATAAAATTCTATAATATTAAACACACAATAATTTTAGGAACTGTAATAAGAAATAAATTTCACTTACTCACTGCAGAACAAAATAGGGTATTTCGCAAGCTTCCAAACATAAAAAAAAGAACAAGTAGCAACAATTGAAAAAATAAATCTATCTTTATTTTTAAACAGCACAAGTGTTGCCATCTACATGTTGAAAATCGATTTAATAATATTTTCAGAATGTATATTATTGGTAACAGTAGGCATTATAGCTTCAATGTTATTCTAATAATATTTTAGAATCCTAAATTGGGTACGTTGCCGCAAAGCATTATCCGTCATTTTAAGGTTAAAATTATGTTAAATCTCGCCTCCAAAGATAAATCACAATTTTTTATCATTGACTGATTAAGATGACCTCATACAGTGCAATATGTGATTGAGATCGTGCATTCCAAAAGGACATCCATTACCATGACAACCGGTGATGATATTGAAAGGAGGTCGTTTTCTTCAGATCTCCCTGGAGTTGACATTGGCTTAAAATTGCTGGATTTTTGATGTTGCATTTCAAATTATTATTCACTTTTCATATATTAAATTGTTATAAAAGAAAATATTTGATAGATGCCGTATTTATAGGACAGCTAACCCGAAGCGCCATTGTGCGATATCTTATCACGACATATCAGCCTCCCCCCCCCCCCTACATCCTTTCTCCTTCAAAGCTAAAACACCAGAGAGAGGAAACTAGCTAGAGTGGGTTAGGAATGAACCGAATATTAACGGCAAGCCTTCTGATTGGCTGTTTTTCAAAAGTTCTCAAACGAAGTCAGAAGGAATGTTATTTGAAAAGTGAATCGATATAAAATGTATTTGAATTAAAATCAAAGTGATAGCATTTATTATAAATGGGAAAAATTAATTTAAAATGTATATTTTTTTTTTATAAATGAATTTTGACAATTATTTAATTCTGATAGTTGTTTATTTTTATTTTCCAACGATCTTGAGATTGAAAATAAATCTTTTTTCTAATTTTAGAAAAATATTGTTAATTTTTAACGTAAAGTAATTTAGATATTATTTGTTAATTTTTTATAGCTGAGAAATTTAGGAAAAATATAAAGGTTAAAAATTATATTTGAAATATCTTTTTAAAGAATGGCAACACGAAAACGAAACTTTGAATTTTAAAATAAATAAAGATCGTTAGAAAGATAAATAATGTCATAGCCGTCTCCATATTTTGAAATATTAAAATTTTAGGGGCAATTATTATTAAATTAAATAATTAAATTGTTTTATAAGGGGAAATGTTATGTTATGTTTATTATGACGTAACATGCTGTAATTGAATTATATTATTGAAATGTACTATTTCATTTTCTCCTGAAAATGGTGTGTATAACATTAGTAGTTCTTTAACGTGACACTGAAATGAATCTCATTACTATATAGTCTATAGAGAAAAATAGTTATGTATTTTAAGGATACTAAACAATTTGAAACATTACGAAATTTCTAAGGTGTGCTAAAACAAGTTTTCCTTATAACTACAAAGGATTTACAATTAATTTACAGTGATACATAAAATAATTCCGTTATACAATGTTCGATTTTAGAATACTTAAATAAATTTACACTATTTCAAACATATTGCAATTTATATACATTATTAAAGTGCTGTAGAAGATGCTTACTGTAGAATATCATGTACTTAATTCTTTTTTTTACAGGGGCACAAATATATTTCGTTTGCATTTTGTCTGTGAGAGTAAAATGCTGGATGTTTGTTTACAGTTTAGGAAAGCGTTTTTAGGCTTAATTTACTTTTTGTGTATTACATATATAGGTACATTTTATAGATCATATGCAGGCTACACAAAGGAATTCGTAAGAATTAGTTTGTATCAGCGTGGATTGTTTAAGGGTGTATATTAATTCAGTTATGTCATATCAAGCCAAGCGATATTAATTTACTAAGAGGATGTTTGTAAAATAACATAAATTTATATAGAGGGATACGTAAAGATTTCGATTCATTGCCGTCTATGGATGTTTATTTGTAAAAGTACGTTTTCCGTCCTTAAGCTTATCCGAAACTCTTTACTTAAAATATCCTCTTTCACTTTATTAAACGGTAAAGTAGTTACAATATCTTTAATGTGTTTCATAATCAATTTTTGATGCATAATTTTACTTTTTTCTTAAAGTTGGAAACAGTCTATAATTTAGTATTTTAGGGAAATGCACTGTATTGCGTTAAAAAAAAAAAAAAAAAAAAAAAAAAAAAAAAAAAAAAAAAATCTACGCTTTGCTGTGGTGTGTAATTCCACTCATCGGTTCATATAGTTTTTACTTACTATGAATTCATTGTTTAAATTAATTGAAAAAAAAGAGTGAATGAAGTTGTTCATAAATTAGTTTAATTTAACGACAAATATGAA
This sequence comes from Maratus speciosus, assembly GCA_963932465.1. NCBI lineage: Eukaryota > Metazoa > Arthropoda > Arachnida > Araneae > Salticidae > Maratus > Maratus speciosus. The sequence continues at coordinate 110,149,514 of OZ010800.1, forward strand.
TATTAAAATACTGTTACAGATCTTTTTTCAACTATCCAGCCTGCAGTTTTGTCCTTCAAATTTACTTTATTTATTTACAAATGTAAAACAAAATCGTCGAAAAACGTAAAACAAGTGGGGGAAGTGTGATCACAGATCGCACAGAGGATTTTGTTTAATATTCCTTTCAAAACACTTTAACCTTTTGCAAAATCTGCTAATTCCACATTTAGCAAACAGGTGGCGCACTCTATTCTAAACACTCTATGTGAACGAAACTCTGTTTTACAAACTATCCGTAGATATATTAGTCGAAGGAAGCGGGCCCATACCACCTGTGATAGGTAAGCGCCCCAGGCGGTAATAATTGGAACTAAAATATGTACGGCTACGGTGCATAATATGAAACAGTGGTCAAAGGAGTATCGGCAAAAGTAAAAAAAGTGCACCCCGGGTGAAAAAGATGGAGGTTAGACAAATTGCTAAAGATACAGAAGTTAGAGCCTGGAAGTGTAAATATTATAAGACTTTTTGAAAATTTTATGATTTTTCGTGTGATCATAAGTGTTCTGTTATAAGTATGAAAAATTCCACATTTTCAAATTAATTAGGGGCTGAGTTAGAAAAATTGCTTAAAATACACAAGTTAGAGCCCAGAGGGTAAATATAAGAATTTTTCAAAATTTTAGGATTTGTCGTTTGATGGGAGGTGTTCAGCTATAAGAATCCAAAATTCCAAGTCTCCAACACATATAGTTTCTGAGAACTGGCTATGTGACAGACAGACCGAGCAGCGAGACAAATAGGGTTTCGTCAGATGAATGAAAACCTAAAAAAGGTAATATGTAGCTTGAAAACACCCGTGGTTAGAAGAGATTTATCTTTTAATTGTTTTCAAGCTTTGAGGAAAAAAGGACATACGTAAAAATATCATCTCTAAAACGAAATAGGTAACAGACAGTACAGCTGCTGGAACACCCATACGATTTCACAAAAACGAAACTTCAGATTAAGGGGATTTTTAATTTACATTACGGGATTTACTTTAATTTTACTAAAAGCAGTAAATCAAAACGATTTTTTTTTTTTTGTATTTTGAAGGAATATAATAAACAGAAAAAATCAATTTAATTCACAGATTCTTTTGAGAGGGTAGCGATCAGGAAAATCGTAAACTATTTATGACATTTCTGGTTTTTTTCTGTGCTCTTTGATGAAACTCTATTTTTTGAAAAAAAATATTTGTAAGTATTTATATTTATATTTTTAATGTGATTTTAGACCAATAGTCTTTTTGCTTAATCTTTTATTAAAATTAAATATTGTGTGTAAAAATTCTAAAGAAAGAAAATCTTAGACTTTTAAACCCTTCATTCCTAGATACCCGTATACAATTTTAAAATAATTTCCATGACTATTTTTGGATACTAATCTTAGCATTAAAAATCCAGAAAAAATACGTGAGATAAAAAGGTTAAAAATTGCTGTTTGGAAATCGTTGTAGTAAAATTTAAGTATTGCGCGCATTCTATATATGATTGTCCTCAAGAAGATGTTAATGAAAGATATTTTCTAACATTACAATAAACGTATATTAGAAAACATAATACCTAATTGCAATATACTTCATTTAAATAAATTTATTTTATTAGATATTTTTTTTCGTATCTTATTGTGTGATTTGAAGTACATATTTATAAACAGCTATCTTAAGCAATCTTTTAACTAATTGTCCATATTTTTTTGTAAATTAACTCTAAATATTACGCTCGATGATGTTAAAGAAAGCTATCTTTTAACCTTACAATAAGCATATGCAATTTTAGAAAAGAAAATCCGTAAGGGAAATATGCTTCATGTGAATAAATTTATCTTATTTTAAATATATAATATTTACTACTTACTTTTTTTAAATTACTTTTTATATCTGGTGTGGAGGACTTTTTTTAAATAACAATTTTTAGCACATAATTTAACCAATAAACTGTAAAAAAAAAAAAAAAAAAAAAAAAAAAAAAAAAAAAAAAAAAAAAAAAGATGTAAATTTACAAAACAAGTTTTTATAAAAGCTACAGAAATATGTTACTAAACTGTATGCTTACTGAAATTTTATCTGTACTCTGCAAAGAAAAAAATATGTAAATCTACAAAAGTATTTTTTGTAAAATTACAGAAATATTTATCCTTACTGACATTTTATCGGCAACTCGAGATAATTACATGATTTTTTTTGTTGTTGCAGTTGCATAAAAAGTTCTAGGCATCTCTGTTTCCTATAAAATTCTTACTAACCTTCTAGATTTTTTTTTCACAGTCTAGTCCATATATTTGTAGACTACGAATCTTTCTACCTTTGTCATTTTTAACTGTGTGTTTGTTGATCTGAATATATGCTGAATAACTTATACAAAATACATTTCGCTGAAAAACTGTAAAAAATATATGTATTTAAACAAATTAAATAATATAACTTATAGCAACAAACTAAACAGATGTTATTGCAGTTGCGTTATTTAAAAAAAATCACATTTAGATGCATTTCGTTGAAAGTGTATTGATTTTTTCTTTGTTGCCCACCCTAAAACTAATTATAAGATCAATCTAATGAATAAACAGTAAACTAGAATTTTTATTAAAGAGAAATTGAAATTAGGAGACAAGAACGGAAAATAATGGACGCCAGTGTACTAATTAGAAAATGAATAGGAAAAGATTACAAATATCGAAAGGAAAATGGCATTTAGCATATTTTTGATTGAATAACTCTATTTAGAAAGCAGTGTTTCTTCCCCATTTTCATTAAAATTAATTAACTAATTCGGTTTTAATGAGGTTCTAAAGCATATTCAAATTACATTCATTTTAAAATGACGACATTCTAATTTATTTTTGTTTGATTGAGATTCAAATGTCTAAAACAAAATACTACATAAACTGTTATAAAACATTACTGTCAAATTATTAAATATAGATTCAGGGCTGCATAAATATTTAGGGCGATCTCGAAACTCCTTTACTTTTAATACATATTCTAGGACACAATTAATTAACAATATTTACAGTAAAATGTGTACATGGGCATATTAACAGTACAGGGACCTGTGACGTAGAAAATAGAGAGCTCGGTCAAGGCCGTCAGCGCCCGTCAAAAAAAGAGCACTTTCTGTTAAAAAAAAAAAAAAAAAAGATTGTTATTTCAATGGTCAGCAGTTTTTTAAAGATATTGGCATATAGATTTCCAATACTTTATCAAATTGGTATTTTCATCTTGTTGCAGCCTTTTCATCATAATTTTCTTGCACGAATACTGGCTAGCCATGTTGCTATGATTTGGAGTAGTAGTTTGTTACTAAGCGATATGATTCCCCTTCTATAACGAAGGTTTCTTGAATATTATGGTTCCTTTTTGTTGATGCTTCAGACGGATAAGAGGGCTGCAAAGCAAATATTGATTATTTGAATAACAAGACAGGAAGCTATTGAATTATGATCAGTCAGTGGTAAATCATCTGAATGTCTTTATTGTCCACCGGGATCGTTTCAAACACAACCGAGTTAGGCGGCTATCGCTGATGCTGAAGAAAGGGGCAAAATATAACATTTTTTATGCTCACAGAAAGAGAGACAAGAAGCAAGTGAACACAATTACATTTTCTCAAAATGATCAAGTATTGGCGCTATATGGCGAGAATACCATGAGAGAAGAGATGCGGTCAGAGGTTATTAATTGTACTTGAATGGAGGGCTTAAAAGGGTAATATGAGTAATTTACCGCCAACTGATTACGTAGGAATTATGCCTCAGAAACCGCGAAGAAACATTCTATAAGGGTTACCAAAGGTCTCACGGGACTGAAATGCTAGGAAGCGAAGGTTAATAAATTAAAACAAAATAAAGACAGGGTGCCAATAATGAAATGACTAATATATTGCATCTGGACTAACGAATAAAAATGCAGAGGTAACATGTCTAACTAATTTCTGCATATTATAAAAAGTAAGGCAGATGGATAAAAATTAGAGCACGGTTGCTAGGCGGGAAAAAGATACTATTTCTTTTCTTTCCAATGCAGTGCGCTGCGGTTAAAATATTAAAGAGACTGAGAATTGACTGCTAAATTTATGACAGCAAAAAGAGCGATAAAAAAAGATTGAATCCAAATGCAGACAGATAATTAAATTTAAGAATTTAAAAAAGGCGTAATTTTAAAGGGGGGGGGGAGGAGAAACTATTAATATTGATATGTGAAGGTAGACGCCTTCACACTTTCCACCCACGCAGGGAACAGTATGAGGTATATGACTTATTAACACTGGAATTTCAGCTTTCTAATTTTACTTAGAACATGGCATCGGTTATTTCGACAACTGTGTAAAAAAATATATATATATATGGAATTATATGTTATTTACTCATATATGTTACTTACTTATGTATGTTTATTGCTCAAATGTGTTAATAATTTCTAAAATTTATCTTTTTCCTGCAATTTTCAGTTTCTATTTGAAGAGAGGTGGCTTTTTTATAAGTTTTTAATACTTATTATATGAGAAGTAATATTTATTAAAAAAAGCACATTCCTGAAACCACTTATTAAAAAAATGATAAAAACAAATAAAAAAAATTGCATATGTTTTTTTTTTTCTTAACTTCAAAAATTTTTTAACTTAATATCTGAAAAGTAATTTTTATGGAAAAACACATTCCAGGAAACATAGTATTAAAAAGTGCCTACAAATAAGTAATATAAAATGTTTACCCCGTACAACCTTAACTTGAAAGTGGAATTTGAATACATTTTTTCTATTTATATTTTATGAACTGTAATATATAGGCTGAGTTTTCAAATAAATAAATGTTTGGTCACTTAACTGAAGACGTAGATATGTAAATAGTTAAAAAATACTTTATTATAGTCAACAGGTATTCTATGAAATGACTTTTTTGAATTATTTTTACTGTATCTATCTGAAAAAAAAATGTATGTATATTATATACATTTATTCTAAAATTATTGGACCTGCATTTCCGATACAAGTATAATCATTAATTCTCGGGTAAAAACCTTTTGAGACGGCATCTATTTTCTATACTCGGTTATATTTATATATAGTAAATATTCGAATTACATACCAAAAACGTAATTCACTGATTAGATAGATAAACCTCTGGGTAAAATAGATTCTTCTGAGAGAAACTGATGTGAAAAAAAAGCAGGCTACCCTAATAAATCAGTATGAATTATCGGAAATAAATAAATATAATAGAATATGCCACGGAAGCAAAGTATTTTTTATAATTTTTAATTGATTAATAAATAAGTCAAATATTATTTTTTTTAATTAAGAATTCATTTTTATGAATTTAAAAAGAGTAAAATTAATATTTATTAAAATATTTTCTAATATTTATTAAATCCCTTCCAACTTAATACATAATTAAAAAAATATATTAATTTCTATGCATTTTTTAATATTATATATATTTTTAATACCTGAACATCAGAAAAATAAGAACACTTAAAAAAAAAAGAGTTTATAGGAATAATATGGTATAAAATGGTTATTTACGCCATTATATTTTATTTTTCCTTTAAATAGGACTATATGTGGAAAGTATATAATAGTTTCAAGGACAGATAATTAAATGCAATTGATCAAATGATTTCATAGATTAATCAAACGATTTCATAAAAGTGCTGAATTACTTATTTTTGAACTTTCTCTATAGGTGATCTGTAAGAAAAAAAAAACATAGTCTCTTTTGTGTAACATTTAAGTAAGTATATTTAAGTAAGTATATTCAAAAAATATATATTTTTTAATTTCCTTTGTTTAAAGAAAATAATTACCATGTTTCATATACATTGGGTTATAAAACACTGTGTTGGCAAGACATAAAATTAAAGTGAGTAAAAAAAAAAAAAAAAAAAAAAAAAAAAAATCAAAATATTGGATTAATTTTTGAGTAGTTTGTAAACTTTTTTTGTATAAATTTTCCTTCAATTCTATGAAATACTTGACAAAAAATAGAAAATACCCAATATTTCTTTGATATACTCTCCATTCAGTATTAATTCCGTTATTTATCAGAATTCTGACACATTTCGACAAACAACAACAAAACATTTCGAAATGATCTATCTGAATTTTTTATTTATATAAAAAAATATATAAAATTCAAACATCCTCTAAATTCATTAAATTTCCTTCCAATTAACAAATTCACTTCAAAATTTCATTAAATTTTCTTAAATAAATTCATTAACTTCGCTGTCGCTTAGTGGAAGTATAATTGCAATACGTATATGACCTCTAATTTATCTCTTCGCAGCTTTTTGAAACAGGAGATTTCGAAAAAAAGTCCTGAATATGATGTTATTATCCAAGCGACGACTGAATAGAAAAAAAGCTCGTCTATAAATATCTGAAAAATATAGTGTTTATCTCGCAAAGCAAACAATATAGTGTTGTCGAATAACTAGAGTAGAGAGAAGATACATAAGTTCAAATCTGGTGTGAATTTCCATCACTTACGTAGATCATAAATATAGAATGAGTGCTAAAAACATATTGCAAAAAAATTAAATCTATTAAAAATGTTTTATAAATTTTATTAAAAACACAGCGTTGTCTTCTTCTACCTATTAAGTGTTAGTATTTGAATCCCAATGAAAAAGGCGTGAGTAAGTTAGATAAAATTGGGACTTACCCGTTCTTCAGGATACTTATCTATTTCGGTGTAAATCCACACTTTGTTTAATCCAACATTTGTTTGTTGTCATATTTTTAATCAACCACTCTTTATAACCTCCTTTGATAAAAGAAATTGTAGACTATTATATCAAATAAATGAGCAGTGGTAACACTTTAAGCTATTTAATTCAAATTGTTTAAATTGTAAAAAAGAGAGAGCATTTTCATACCTCTTCTCTGGAATGACTACATGTTCAGAATGAAAAAATATTTACATTATAAGATAATAAATCAGTAATAATAATTGTAATAGCAATATCATAATAATAATAATAAATCAGTTTAATGTCTATGAGTCACTGAACAAGTCATTATCTTTATCAAAGTTTTCAAGGTTAATTTCTTTTGAATAGATTTATGGCTGAGTTGAAACGACGCATTATTTATGTAACTGAGGGAATTATCTTTATCACAGCTAATTAGATTGATTTATGTCCATCATTAAAGTTCTCTATTAAAATATGTATGCCAAGTGAAATCGTGGTCCACTAGTTCCCCCTCCAAAATTAGAGCGTATTTTTGCCACCTACGTAGTTCATTAAACAAAATTTGAAGCCAACGGTAACATTCAGGATTTAAAAATCTGTACTGAAGTATATAGGTTTTCTAAAGAAATCGCGGTGCAACTGGTGGTAACCGTTTAAAATTTAGGTCCATTTTTGTCACTTGCCTAGTTATTAATAAAAAGATTAAAGCAATGCTAAAATGAAGATCTTACATTTATCAATTAAAACAGATAGAATTGCTTACGAAACTCTGCTCACTGTCAGCGACAACGCTCAAAAAATTAGTCCTATTTTGGGACACTTTCTTAGTTATTTTTATGATTAAACAAACGTTAAAATATAGAACGTACTTATTTCTATTTTTGTAAAAATGGGTTCATTTTGAAATCTTGGTGCAAATAGTGGAAACCCGAAAGAAATAGACTATGTTTGTCAGTTACATAGTTCATTAACTAAAAGATGAAACAAATGTTAACAAGAAGGCTTTTAACATTTCTATTAAAGTATATAGTGTTGCCAAGCGAAATCGTAGTGCAACTACTATTAACACCTTCCAAATTTAATTCAATATTGGTTACTTTTTTAGAGCATAAATTAAATAATCAAACCAGAGTTAATATAAAGATCATACAACTATCTACTAAAAATTTAAGCAATAGCAATTCAAAAATGTAGTAATTCCGCAATTGCACGTACAAAATATCCATATACAGGGTGATTTTTTTTAAAGTCGTGAAAGTAAAATCCTATAACAAAAGAACCACTGATCCAAATGACCTGAAATTTCACCAGTATGCTCCCAAAGCAATGGGAATTTTTTAGTTAAAAAACCCCCTTAAAATCGCACCGACAGATGGCGCTGTATATGCAGTAAAGCCGGGAGACGAGCTTGCGCGCGACACACGCACAGTGGCAATAAAAACCTGAAGCACGTGCACCTCGTGTTCATTATTCTGACCTCAATCACTGCGATTTCTGGCTCTGGGGGTACCCAAGAATGCTGTGTATTGTGATGGTTTTTCGAGCTTAACTGACCTGCAAGCACGCATTGAGCACCAGATCCGCACCATCCAGCCGGATATTCTTTGCTTTGTTGTGGAACTTGTGGTTTCACGTTTCCAACTCGTAGCTGAAAACGGGGGACAGCACATTGAAAATCTCTTGTTTTAGTCGTGCAGTTCCATAAGAATGCTTTGCTCCATATTTTTATTTCTTTCTGTTTCTGCGTAGGTGTTCGCATTGTCTTTACCCAATTACTGCATTCTGTATGTTTTTGATATGCGTAATAAAATGTTCTTTTTCTTGAAGTGCCGTCCATTGTTTTCCTCCCACTGACGATATTCTTTGTTTCTATGAACTTACAGCGCCATCTGTCAGTGCGATTTTAAGTTATTTTTTAACCATGCCAAAAAAATTCATATTGCTTTGGAAGCATACTGGTGAAATTTCAGGTCATTTGGATCAGTGGTCCTTTTGTTATAGGGTTTTACTTTCGCGACTTTAAAAAAAAAATCACCCTGTATTTTGGATAGTTGCCGCTAGTCTCACATCAATTTCAGCAGTCAATCCTATATATATATATATTTTTTTTATAGAGATCGTAATATGGTCCTTTTAGCCATAGTTTAATCTCTTAATTAATGAATTGAGAAACTGTTCAAAAATTGACCTTAATTGTGGAGTGTTGCCATTAGTTGCACAGCGATTTCTCTAGGCAGCGATATACGTCAGTTTTGATTTTTAAGGCATTTGCAGGGGCGTTGATTTAACCATTTAATTAATGAACTACATAAGTGCCTAAAATACACTCTATTTTTTAAAAGTTGACACTGGTTGCAACCGGATGTCCCCAGTTAATCCCTATATATTTATTACAGATTTTTAAGCACTACTTCTTAGTGCTGGTTTCATGTTTTGATTAATGAACAAAGGGGATGACATAAAGTTGATCTAAATTCTGAACGGTTGGCACTAGGTCCAGCGCTTTTTTTTCTATTCAACCCTATAGGGGTCAATATCACAAAATACGGAAATTGCAGTCCGCACAATAAAATTTCTATTTCATTTTATATAATACAATTTTCTTTTTTACATTCTAATAAAAAATATTCTTAGAAGTATTTTCAAGAGATACTATATTCATAATAATACAAAAATAAAGCAATTAAAGTGCTTAAAATTTCAGATTGTCATTTTCCTGGCATGTCACACTGTGATGTGAGCAAAGTAAAAGGCTTTCTGCTGTCATATACAAATATCTTTTTCTAGTTTTTTTCTTTAAATTTCTAATTAATAATTATACCTTATATAACACATATATGTGGAAGTTAACAAGTTCTATATTTTACAAATAATTTTCCATAATTAAAATATATTTGTCACTGAAAATGAATGTCATTGTCCTGGCATGTTCATTTTAGTTCTTTATGAGGTATAAAGATGACGCTACAGAGTAATTCTTCTTGTTCTTGACAAATTCTAAGTCAGAAGTAGTAAAATCATTGCTACCAACAATATCTTTAAGATATTTCTTTGAAAATAATGTGTTTAAAGGCTTTGTAAAAATTGAGTAGACTTTTATTATGTCATTTTCCTGGCTTCTGTAAATTACAAATAAAACTCAACATTACACTTAATTTGAGGTACTGTAGAGGAAACATGTTCCTTTAAAGAAAATTAAAATGTTGGATCTAAAAAAAAAAAAAAAAAAAAAAAAAAAAAAAAAAAAAAAAAAAACAAGAATGTAAAAAATGATTTAGAATGATATTGTCATTATCCCGGCGGTCATTATTCTGCATACATATGCCAAGAAAATGACACATGATTATAATTACATAAAAATGAACTTAAGTCCTTCAAACTTTAACAATTTTTCATATAAATTCCTTTAATCAGCTGTTTAACCATCACTTAAAAAAAAATCAGAATCTTTGAAACGATTTAAATTTAAAAAAATTTTGTTTTCAAGAACTCACATTTTGTGATATTCCCCCATGTACACTATTACAGATTTTCAAGCCTTACATGTTAAAGTTTGCTTCAGTTTTAATTAATGAACTACTAAGCCCAAACTACCATCTTATTTTAGAGGGTTGCCAGTATTTACACCGGAAGTAGTAGCTTTATATCTTTTAATTAACGAACTAAGTAACTGAGTTAAAAAAATACTTTTCTGACTTAAAAAAAAAAAAAAAAAAAAAAAAAAAGATGCTTCATGCATTTTGTTAATCAAAAAGTATTATCCTTTGATTTTTTATGATTAGAACAAAGAAATTATGTAAACTAGTCACCAGCGATTAAAAGTGCCACTTCCAGCTACACATTCTATGATGAAAAATGACGGAAAATAAATGATAAATCTTCAAAAAAATTAAAAAGTAGTTAAAAAAATAGTTTTCTGAATTAAAAAAAGATGTGTAATGCATTTTGTTAATCAAAAAGTATTATCCTTTGATTTTTTATGATTATAATAAAGAAATTATGTAAACTACAATTTAGCCACTAGCGGTTAAAACTGCCATTTACAGCTACACAATCTACGACGAAAAATGACGGAAAGTAAATGATAAATCTTCAAAACAATGGTTAAAAAAAACATTTTTCTGACTTTAAAAAAAATATATATATGCCTTATGCATTTTGTTAATCAAAATTATTATCCTTTGATTTTTTTATGATTAGAACAAAGGAGTTAGGTAAACTACAATTTAGTAACCAGCGCTTTAACGCGCCATTCCAGCTACACATTCTATGACGAAAATGATTGTTTAGGTTCCCTCTACATTAAAAATTTGTTGTTTAGCGTGACCTTTTATTTCGCTACAAACTATGTTGAAATTTATAATTTTATCTGCAAGATAATTAAAATATATTGTACCGATAAGAAATATTCATTAATTATTTTGCAATGTCTTCAAATCTGATAAAATGCATTGTAAAAAAGTACGATTACAACAGAAAGTTGTTGCCAAAAGAATTAGGAAGAAACATAAAGTCCTACACTCCTAATTTTCTGGGCATTTAAACGGCCTACAAAGGCACTGCTAGCAGCCTTCGGTAAAGAAAAAAAGGTCCTTTTAATTTCCCTTTAAATAATACTAAAGTGCCATTGAAATAATACTTTATTATAAATGCATTTGAAAGTTTTAGATATTCATAGATATTCTAGATTCGGATAATTTTTACTTTGTCATATAAGACAGAATACAAATGTCACAGAAAATCCGAAATTGTGCAAAAGAACAATCATTCTGAATAAATTAAAAATACATGTAATGCAATGTGCTTGCAAGGACTTTTCTAGAGTGAAAGTTATATCTTTTCTCCACCAGATGGCGATAGTTATCTGTTATTTTTAATTTAGAATTTGTTGTTGTTGTTGATTTGGCATTTAAATTTAGAACTTAACTGAATAATTTTTGAAGGTTTCAAACAAAGTCAAAATATACAAAGATTTTAATATGCTTTTACAAATATTTTAAAACCGGCATCGGCATTAACCTGTATTTATTTTTAATCAAGCGTTCAAAGAGCCATTCATTTGTTTGTAGATTTGCTGGAACTTGAATCTGAACGGCAACAGTATCGTTTGTTTAGATCTGATTTCTATGTTTACAATAGCTTAATTTTAATTCAAAACTTAATGCATTATAAATGGATATGATACACATGTTTTATGTGAAAATGTGCTGAACAGACATGATTTCAAGCATAAAAATATTATCATTAAGCCGTCATATGTTATGATATGTTTTTTATGAAATCTAACATGTCGTTTAGCTACGTTCGATTCGCAGACCGTTTTAGAAGGTTTTATATAATCTTTAGTATATTTAATATTTGTCTTAATATTTGGATGTTCCTTTAAAAATCTTGCTACTGCCAGATTGCTAAATAGAATTAGATTGCTTTATTAATATCTGTTAAATATTAATCATTAAAAAATCCCTATTCTACGGCAGAAATATAAAAAATCATTTAATTCTATAAAACATTTCTTTTCCAGTCAGATAGACAATAAACAAAAGTATGTTTACAGGCAAAATTACATTTAAAAAAATTGTTAATTATTATATTTTTCAGCGTAAAATGAAATATATAAAAGTGCAGTCTTGATTCAATTTACATTTTATTGTATCAAAATAATATTTTTATGAGTTAATTTAATTTTATTAAAGATTTATACCTTACTATTCGTACATAATGATTAATTTTTTTTCCCCAATGTTCATAGAGATTTAACTATGATACTTTAATAACTTGAACAAAAAATCGCATCACTATTATATAAAAATAATAATAATAATTTTGGATGCATTCGTAATTTTCATACATTTTTACATTTTAAAACCTATTGTTTTTAAGAGTTTAATAGTATACATTGTGTACATATATAATAGCTTATATTTTAGAAAATTCTTACCAAAATTTATTTCCTTATTAATTCGCAAATGTAATTCATTTCTAATAATATTTATTGTTAAATATTAATCTATGTGCTTAATATTCGCTGCTGAGTTATAATCATAAAGATAAACAAGTATACTTATCAATAATTAATTACACTGTGTGAGTATTATGTTGCATGAAATATTTATTTGTTCTAAGATTTACAGTTATTTAAGGATTGTTGTAATCCTGTTATAAAGTGAACAATGCATGTCAGAGAATCATTGTGTTACTCAGATTACACGAAGTTTAATTATTAATCATTCCTACTTCCACTTCACAGCATTTATTTTTGATATATTTTGAAAACAATATATTAATTATTATGTTACGCAATAAATAATTCTATTCATTGATTTCTTTAAAAATTGGAAATCTTACCTCACAAAATCCAAGAAAATGAAAATAACTTTTTACAAGAAATTTTTACTTAATTAAAATAATATTTTAATGAAATAGATAGTTTATAGATATATAGTTTTCAGCAGTTTTTCAAGAGCTTTTAAATCTACTTTAAATAAATGGAAGATGTTCTAAATTCGATTGGCATGATTTTTTTTTTATGCAAGTTTACCGATTACTATGATACTACGCGACCGAATAACCCTTAAATGCATAGTGCAACTTGGGAGTTCGATAATACTTTTTACCATTGGACGCTTAAATAAAAAGAAATTCAAAAATATAATCTTAAACTTATTTAAAAAAAATTAATATAACACATGAACCGGTTTGCCCGATTTCATTATTTTTTTTCCTTATTCTGTGCAGAAAAGCTTTCTTGTGAATTTTTCTTCACGATTTATGAAAATATTACTTTGAAAATGTATATTATATTTCAAAATATAAACTAAAGATAATATTTTAGAGTAATTTTTATCTCGAGGAATATGTATTTTAAAACGTTTCACATGAAATCACCATAAGAAAATTCATTAAGCACGTAATACAAAAACGATGCAGAAATATTACACCGACGTCTTGGAAGAAAGTTTTAATATATCCTATAAAACTTGAAATTTTATTTAAAAAAAAAAACATTCTAAAATTAGCACATTAACGACAGTAAATGAGAAATCCCGTTTATATATATATATATATAGATAGATAAACATAATTGATTAAGTGCGTGGCTTCTACTTTTCAGAAAACGCTTTATGTCATGTTGACCATATTTTTTTTAGTTTGTAAAACATTCTATTTGAAATCCGTATATTGAATGATCTTTACTGATACATATACTTGAGAACCTGTCTTGGATACACATTTATTAAAGACTTTCAGAAGAGATAGCAGCCTACGCCATTTTAACTCAGCATACCTAGTTCTAACAAAGACATCCCGTCGGTAAAGTATTAAACAGATTTTAATTTGTAGTAACGGACGCCGAAGAACTGATAGTACAACACAAAAATGATCATACTTGATTATTTAATCTTCGTGTATGATAGAGTATTCGAATATTGACCATTTCACATATTTTCAGGTATAACACCCTTCATTTTTTGGATTATCTGCAAAATATCACTGCACGTGGTCACTTTCTTTTTGAAAACCTTATGTTTTATTTTAATTTCAAAAAATTGTCAAAAGTGGATCAAATTCAGAGACTGGTCGACTAAGTTTGTCCCCCAGTGTCCTAAATTTAACCAAACAATATTACGCTGTTAAAAAGCAGAAAAACCAGCGTTTAAAATGCGCAAATAATATATGAAAAGCAGCAAGCAGCTGTTTCGAATCTACTAGCGAGATTCTTCTTCAGTGAAAGAAAGGGAAAAAGGAACAGCGTGCTAGAAAAAGCAAGGCTGAGTAAAATGATAGACAGAGACGCGCTGGCTTATATAACCTATGAGGATAGTGAAGGCAGAAAAACAACCAATGAGAGAGAAGCAGTGGAAACGACTGGGTAAACAAATAGCGACATCTACCGGAGAAGGAGAGAAAAAGAAACCAAAAAGGGGGAATTAAATTAAAGCTTTCCAAATACTTGGGAAATCAGGAGTACCAGATAAGTCATTGACTAAAGAGCGAGAATTTTTAATGATATGGTAAGCTTCCCAAAAATCAAGATCAAGGTTAGAAGAACATTTTTGGATAATGATTCCTTAGGAAAATTCGAACCTATGTTGAGAAGACCAAGAATGTTGAGCAATAGAAGAACGTTTGAGCTCCTGATTTTTAACATAAACTTCATGCTCTTTTAAACGAAATCTAAGAGCACGTTTAGTCTGGCCAATATAAGAAATCCCACATTGGCAAGAGATTTGGAAAATGCTTCAATTATCTAGGTGATCAACGGGGTTGTTTGAGATTTGAAAAAGTGATTTTATTTACAGGAGAAAAAATAACTTTAAAATCAAATCTTCTTAGGATTTTAGCAACTTGCTGACTGATTTTAGGAAAAAATGGTAACACTATTAGAGTTGGAATTAGAATGCTTTTCAGAATGGACAGATTTTGCCAATTTCTTATAAATAGAATCAATAATATTAGAGGAATAACCACGATCAACAGCAATAGCTTTGAGATAGTTAAGTTCAGCACTAAGTAACTGAGGAGTGGAACAAATATTAGTAGCCCGAAAAACAAAAGTATTGAAAGCAGCGAATTTCTGGTTAGGGGGATGAGAAGAATACCTGTGAGGTGGGAGACTGACAGCAAAGGTTTACGAAAGACGATAGTCTGAAAGCCATTTTCACAACGAATAACAAGGGCATCCAGGAAAGAAAGACAGTTATTGGTCTAAATGTCAGAGGTAAATTGAATGCAGGGATCAATGGAATTCTTAATAGAGAGAATATGATTAATATCCGAATTAATTTCAACCAGGACATAAACATCATCAACATAACGAATATAGAACAGAAATTTTAAAATTTCAAATAGTTTGACCTCAAAATAGTGCATATAAATATCGCATAAAATTGGACTAAGAGGATTACCCATAGCTAAACCGTCAATCATACGGAAGAAATTACCATTGAAAACAAAAGTATTTTGCGACAAGCAAGCGCGAGTGAGAAGGATAAGCTCATCGATTTCAAAATAAGAGAAATGGAATTCACAAAGCCTTTTCTTGAGGCAATATAAAGCCTCTGCAACCGGAACGTTTGTAAATAATGATTTAACATCAAAAGAAACCATCATGTGACCATGCGGCTTAAAATTATGAAGTTGTTTAACAAAATCAAAAGAATTCTTAACAGTGAAACAGTTACTGCTCAAAAGTGAGGAAAAAACAGAAACTAAATATTTGGCAAGCTTATAAGAAGCTGTACCGATATTAGAGACAATAGGTCTAAAAGGAATGTCAGGTTTATGGACTTTAGGTAAAGCATAAAACCTGGCACAATGCGCAATAGACGGAATAAGGGACTTCTTAAAGTTAGCAGGAATAATGGAAGAAGACTTGATGGCAGATATAATAGAGTTAATTTCACTAGTGGAAGGGTCTTTGCGGATATCCACATACGGACCATCATTAATTAATTTATGTCAATTTTCCAAATACGCAGATTTGTAGAGAAGAACAATCTGACCACCTTTGGCGGCCTTAGTAATAATTAAGTTTGGATCAGAACGGAAATTTTTCAGACATTGTTTAACAGGATGTTTAGGATTGGGCTTATAAACATTAGAATTGAAATCAACAGTATTGGCAATGTTATGCCTAATAGACTCTTTTTGAGAACACGATAGAGCGCTATGCTTAAAGGCTCTTTCAATAGGAGCAATAAGATTAGGTAAAGAAGGAATAGCAGATACTGAAAAATTGTTATTCAATTTGAGAGCATCGAGCTGATTGTTGCTTAAAGGAACACAAGAAATATTGACAACAGCATTTTGGTTAACAAGAGACAAATTATTGCAGTTATTAGCGACAGAACTTCCACAAAGCGTATTAAATTTCTTCTTTAAAACCAAACCATGAACAGAAGAAGCTGTGAGAACTCTGCTCCATGACCTTCTGTCGATAGACTCAAAATCAGTTGTAGAAGTAGCGAGGCTGATATGTAAAGAATATAACTCGCGCTCTATATGAGCAATTTTGTGGCGAGTCTCTTGAATAAAAGCTCTTAAAAGAGCTAATTTAGAACGAAATGTGACCTTGTCAATCCTATTTGAAGAAAATAAATTACAACGTATGGAAATGAATTTAGGAATAACCTTCTTACGCCTACAATCAAGTAGGAAATGTAAGTGTTCCAAAAACCTTTACTTTTTTAATCGTAAAAAATCGTTTTCCCTTATCTTGCACTGAATAAGAATCTCGCTAGTAGATTCGAAACAGCTGTTTACTGCTTTTCATATATTATTTGTGCATTTTAAACGTTTGTTTTTTCTGCTTTTTAATATTGTTGCACAACGGCTTTATTTGCAATTTTTAATTATTACGCTGTTTCAATGAGTAGGGAATATTACTAATGTTATTAAAAGCAAAGTTTGTGATTAATGAAACATTCAATCTGCAGAACAGCAATGGAATATAATGAAATTAAGTGTCTGAAAGTAAGCCTAATTATTTTAAATCAAAATGTATTCAAAATATCAATCAAAGTTATATGTAAATAAGAATAGGAGTGAATGAACTAATATCCAGTTACTTGAATGGCATGTAAGAAGTGATTCCAGGCTTACACATTAATTCCTTTTGTTAATTTTTTATTTCAGCGCACACATCGTGGAACTATATTTGGCAATCTGAACACAGAATCAATTCTGCTATTTCGTTTTTCTTACAAATTGGACAAAACCAATCATCACTGTCTTGATTTTTTTAGATTCTGAATTATTAGACTTTTTTTGCAACAGAAGCTTTCTTTACCTAATTTCTGTAGTTCTACCCTTCGATCATTTCCTTTCCGATTGACTTACACCTATTTTTTTAATTTGATGTTTCAATTGCTTTTGTGCTTTGAGAACTTCCTTTTTGACGTTTGTTTGTTATTTTCATTTCAAGGTTTACGTTATATGGCGAAGTTA
Organism: Maratus speciosus; assembly: GCA_963932465.1. Taxonomy (NCBI): domain Eukaryota; kingdom Metazoa; phylum Arthropoda; class Arachnida; order Araneae; family Salticidae; genus Maratus; species Maratus speciosus. Next base: position 110,167,185 of record OZ010800.1, read on the forward strand.
TTTACACAACTGTTTTTGGCTAGCTCTTTACCTTGACTTAACTGATTTTAGCAATGGAAATAACGTTTCCAAAGGTTATCTGGCTTTTTTTGGAAGGGGGTTTGTAGATGCAACCTTCTTGAGGGTAAATCTCTTCACATCTTACTCTTCCCTTTTCGGTTCCAACATTTTTAACAATTTTTTCTGTCACGGATGTTTTTCGGCCAGGCTGTTTTTCTAAATTTCATATTATTTACTCTCTTAGTTTTAATGGGTTTCATGATTACTGACTCTGATTCCGATATCTCACTAACAGGAGAATCACCGGATTTATAGTTCTGAAGTATATATTGTATATTACAGTATTATATTACTGCAGTTCATATCTATTCGCCAGGAATAAGTGCAGAAGGAGCTGCAAAATGTCTTTTAAAAGCATGCCTCTTAGGAGGACGAATGCCAAAAAATATTTTTTTTATGTTTATATTGTTATATTGGCCTAAACTGTATAAAGAAATTGATCCAGATATAAAAATAAAATTAAATTAAAAATATTCAAAACCGTGCATAAATAGTAATCCATTATAAAATTTAAAAAAAAAAAAAAAATGTGCCCAAAGCGAAATCGAAATTCATTATTTTCTTCTCAATCTTATGATGATATATGAGGTCCAATTTAAGCAACACAAACTGATCCAATTAAAGCAACTGCGCCATTTTTAAAAATAGATAATCTCAAGACTAAGAACAAAAACGGAAGCAAACAATTCCTCTTGAAAAATATGTGCAGTAAACACGTGGATATAGATATGTACATGAAAAAATAACAACTTACCTTTGTTTTAAAGTAATGTGTTTTCCTACTTAACGTAAGTTAAGCAGGAAAAAGTACCTCAAAAAGTTAAACTTAGTTTGTTTAAAATTGTCTGAAAACAGCACGAGCAATGCGAATGCTTCTTCTAATGATAAATTTAGTCATCCTGATAAGTAGGATTTCAGCGGTAGAGGCGTCTCTTTCGTCAGAATTGCGGCGGTCCATTTAAAGCGGCGGTCCAAATATGCCTACTCTCCCCTAAATACGCTAAATTTCCTTTATTTAATTTATTTAAATTTGTAATATTTTATTACCCTAAAGAAATAATGCACTTTGTGTACAAATTTGATACCCAGAGCTATATTAGGGATTATAAAATCAGAACCTCTAATTAAACAATTGACTTTTTAAGGAGGAAAATAATTCTAAAATTAATCTTTTATATTCTAGTAGAAATTTAACTATTTATAGAATTAAAAATTGCTTGAAATGACTAGAGTAAAATATAGCGAAAAAATAAATAAAGGAAAACATGTAAATTACATAATAACATTACACTTACATTAAGTAAGAGTATGTGTTTACATATTGATTTTACAAAATAAGTATATTAATACGAGAAAAATATTATATATAGTTTTACATATTTTTACTTATTTATTTATTTGTATTTTTCAGAAAATAATGTTTTTAAAATACTGTTGGCGAGAAAATAACCCCTGAACGTAAAAGTTCATTAATGATAAAAATAATGTAAATTTCATTACCTTGAATCATGTATGCTTTAAATTTTCACAATATCTATGCTCCGTTGATTATGATCCGGCTCCTGGATAACTGTTATAGGGATAACCGCTGCAGTGTAATTATTTTTGTTATATTAGAAGCCTTAAAATATCATATGTTGTAAGATTTTCTAGATAATTTAATGAAACCTAAAATAAAACTACTTTTTGTTAATGGAAGCTATTTGATAGAAATCTCAGTAAATGCTAACTAAAAATATTCTTGTACTATATATTCTTATAGAAGGAAAACAATAAACACATGCAGTACTATAATTCTTTTATAAATGTTATTGTAATTCCCACTAAAGTTTTTAGAAATATATTTTAATGTCACAATAATATAAATTAAAGTATTTTAAATTAATTGAAGTTTAAAATACTTTAAGTGAAGTACATAAATCATAATAAATTTAAAACCAATGGTAAATTATGCATTCAGAAGCCTGTTACCAGTTAACTTAAATCTGAGCGTATAACTTTCTTAAGAGATTAAAAGAAAAATTATAATGATGCAATAAAAACATAATAAATAATAATAATAAATATGATTTAACCATGATAAAGTATTATGTTGCATTAGTAGTCATCGGCCCATGGAATTTAGAACAATAGTCAAAGCACATTATTCAAGCTATTATAGACACAAATGCCAATATGGACATTATAACAATTTAGACCAAATAGGTGTAATTGTTTAGCACAAAGAAATATAGAAATTGCTGTTTACTGTGGGATTACATCAGCTGTAAAATTCAGGAATATACGCTTAAAGTACTACTGGTGTCTTTTATAGCTCATAAATATAAAAGTCTCAACTGCTTGAAGCTAGTAGTTTTAATCAAGTTGGTAATGCGCACAAATTTATTACAATACTAAGCTAAATGTGAACCAAATAAATAGATTATGACTCTTAATTTTTCTCACTAAGAAAATCTTAAATTCCTTATTCTTCAACAGAGGTTACCACTTGTTCCATTCTATTTACATAAATTTCTAATATTATAAATATGCTTTGGATTATATTCCTGCCCTAATAATTGAATTTTGACTTGATGATCCTCGTTTCCGTGTTGGCAATGTCTTTACATGCGTGAGTCAAGGAATAGTGAACTAGAAAAATCCATTATTTGGTATCAATATTATAAAGGACAAACATATCTGTGCGTAACACATACTTCATTACGCGAATGGCAATACATTCAAATTTAAAATGAATTTTCGTTTTGCAATTTTCGCTACTAAAATTTTTTAAACTTCTAATCATCGCACATTTTCAGTTTTTATACCGTCGTATAAGGGGAAAAAAAGTACTTTTAAGTGCAATTTGTTACAAAGCTGTTATCTTAATTTATTTTTGAGATATTAATTTTTTTATAGTTTTTAGTACGAATTTTGTAATTGTAGCGACAGAAGTACTTCATTTCTATCAAAAATAAAAGGGAAAATAGTAGATTACTGTATTTTTTTTTTTGTTGTTGTTTCCATCTATTACATATACAAAATCCAAATGGAAATTTCGTTCCGAACGCCAAGATTTCGAGTTCTTCTGCATGGATTTTTACGGAACTTATACCGGTAGATAGGTTTCGTTTCAGGGAAGGTTTTAAGCTATAACACATCATTCTACCTAGATTAATTATAGAATTATGACGGAAAGTTCTGTTATTTTGGACGATAAGGTTTACCATTTTATTTCTTGGCGAAATTTATCGTTGATAAAAAAAATTTAAACAGCTATTACACCTCGAAACATAAAAGAAAAAAACTGTTACTAATTTAAATTTTAAAAAAAAAGAAGGAAGAAAAAAATCCGTTTTAATGAGTGATAATATTAAAAAACGAAAATATTTAATTTAAACATGAAAGGGAATGTTCGTAATGCTTAAAAAATTACTCAGTTAAAATATTGCAATTGAAATAAGATTTGGCTATTTATCTTTTGCGCCAGGTTAAGAAAAATCATCGGAAAAATTAATATGATGATATCAAGGAAATTTCGATAAGTGCATGCTCAGAAATATTTAAAAAATATCTTCTCATGAGGAATATACAGAAGATTCTTCTCGTGACATATAATATGTTTATATATATAAAAAAAAAAAAATCCGCAAAACCTCGATTTAGCGTTTGTAAAAAAATAATGAAAATTTATCTTTTTTGGCGATTTAATGCTGGTTGGCGGCACAATAAAATTTTGAATAATACTTTTTTTTTATCATAAACAATTTGTAAGTAAAACCTTTTTCTACTCTTCATACAAAGATAGTTAGATTAAGTTTAACTTAAATAAATACATTTATATTACTACAGTTATGTCATATACCTTTATATGTGCATATATTAATATTTTATTATCGTAGTTATACTGTTTAAAAAAAATTTCAGTTTATTAAATTTTTTCCAAATTCAAAATTAATGTCCGATTCGGAAAATTGGCAATTTGACTTCGATATTGTTAGTATCAGAAACAAGAATTGAAGGTTATTGTTGCCATGGAAACAAGTATTTAATACAAAATGTTTAATGGTAGCATTTCTAATTAGCCAGCTACTTTTAAAACAAACTTAAAACGGTATTACTTGATTATTCCGCCGACAAAATAACTATCGCCAAACTATAAGATTAAATGCCCATAATAGCTGATCGTAAATTTTACATTCACTTGACATTAAATGCGGTATTGGTTGAATGAATAATCAAATAGTACCCTTAAGACATTTCCAGCCGGTGAAGCCATATAAAACTAGATAATTACTGCAAAACGCTATTTTTTATATTATATACGCTTAAAGATTAAAAAAAAATAATAATACGCTAATCCTTCGTTTAAGTTTAAATTCATTAAGTTTTAGGCATTTAAACACTTATTTAACAAGCAATTTTCAAACGCATTTAAATATCTTGCATTTGTTGGCTAGCCATATAGCGTGGGACGTTCGTCTTTTTTGCGCCAAATACTCGAATATATATAGTTTTTTTTTTTTTCAGATTTTTACTGAGATTCCGCCGCCAAATTTGACTGATGTTTTACTACATACATGAGTAGTTTTAAAAGCATTTTTCTTTTCAAAATAATTTGAGTATACTCTTTAAGGAGACCTTCCTTGTGGTAACAATTTTGTTTTTGATTTGTTCTTTTTTATTTCTAACTCTTCCATCATGTGACTTACAGACGAAGCTAGCAGATGTAATTGTAAAAATGATGGTACTTATGATTTACATGTTATATCTTTATTTGCGATTTTTGAGTTGACTTTTGTCGCCAAACAATTTGATTTTAAGACAAAAAGACTTAAGCGTGAATTGGGTTCAAGCGATGTTTACAATAAAGACGATTTTGCAAGTGTACGAAAGCATTTTTTGAGTATTTTTTTTAATTCAAATGTACAATATATAAATAGCAATTAATATTTTAAAAATGGAGTCAAATATTTTAATTTCAGTATAAATGTCCCCACACACGCACATACATATTGTAAAATAATTTAATTTTAGGCATTTAAAAAATTTCTCATCATACTTTACTGCGAAAGCATGTCGGTTTGTTTTCCCCAAATTTGTGACTTTTATAACCTCGAAGTCAGATTAGCTAATATTGTCCATTCTTTTTTTAATATAAAACATATCGCCAATTTCCCTTATACAAACGTTCAATGTTTTCAATGTTAGGTAGTAACGATTATTCTTAAGAAAATGTAAGCAATTATGCGTTATTTCTATCACGAAAAAAGACATTTTGCAATAATAATTGCTTTCTGAAATCACTTTTCCATATTCCATTCCATTCGTCATTTTTTTTTTCATACCTTCCCTTCTTTTAGAAATGTTATAAAAAGATATTGGATGAATCTTCCATAATCAGCTACCTTACAATTGGCGAATTTACTATATAGTGTTGGAAGATTCGTTTGTATTTGAAAGGAACCGAGGACGGTAAATCCGATTTCAGAAGATCACGCGAAATTTGTACTTTTAGTAATTAGCGATTAGTAAATTTATGTTTTTTTATTATGGAGCACACGGACAACAGAAGATTTACTAATAGATATTTTCATGTGCAGTTATTTTACTATCGCTAAAAAAGCATTAATTTGAATGTAAAAAAAAAAAAAAAAAAAAAAAAAAAAAAAAAAAAAAATCCAAATGCCAAAGGTAGCCAATGGAACAACATTTGTTCATTTAGCCTAGGTTTTTTTAAAAAAAGTACCTCAAATTTAATTAAAATTTCAATCATTATAAAATTTTGGCTGATGCACAGCCCGAACAGCTGATCGTAGTGACAAATTTTAGGTTTATTTTACTATCACTAAAAAAGCATTACTTTGAATGCATTAAAAAAAAAAAAAACTTTCAAATGCCAAAGGTGGCCAATGGAACAATATTTGTTCATTTACCCTAGGTTTAAAAAAGTGTACCTCAGATTCAAGTAAAATTTCAATCATTATAAAGAAATTTTGACTGATGCACAGCCCTAGCAGCTGATGATAGTCACAAATTAACATTTTTAGTTTTATTAAAGCAACAAACTGATGAATAATGACGTTTTGAAAATAAAAGCATGTATATTTCTCCGTCTTATTACGCTCATTAGAGGAATGCGAAAAAAATCTTCGGTTTGCCAAAAAAGATCACTACTAAAAATTTTGCATAACTAACTTTATTTATCATTTGCAAAGAGTTTTGATAGTGAAAGAACTAAAATTCAACCAACAGCAATTTGACATTATTTAATGGAATGTAGTTTGGAACGTAATTAACTCTGTTTTGCAGCTAACTCTGGTACATTTTTATCCATACCGTTGCGAACATTTCTAACTTTGCGCATCAAACTTGGTTGTGGATCCGATTACGGATGATTGGGAAGATTTTATTGAATGAAAAGTAGAGGTTTAGTTTTCTATTTGAATTCGTTATCGAGGTTATTTTGCTAGGTTAATAGTTGCATGATTAAAATTGGTATGTAAAAAGAAACAGCAGTTAAAATGACATTATTTTAATTTTATTCACACAATTCCGCTTTAAATAGCCTCTTTTAAATGATTCACATAATTAAAAATATAAAAGTTAAATACTGTTTTGATTGTATTTACTCTACTGGAAATCGAAGATAAGAAACTGTAGAGAAAACGTGGCAAAAGAAGGCGTATATCATCAAATATAATATACCGTAGAGTGAGATTGTATTTATGTTATCAGATCCGCACAAAGTACCAAGCTGAGAAGCCCGGAGTAAAAGAACTAACAAACGTAAGTGAATAACCCGAACATTCTTTAAGATAAATGGTCAATCCCTGCAGTCATTGTAATTCTCTCTTTTTTAGTAGTGTGGTGATATGATCGTAATGGCCGCATTTCCCTCCCAAACTCTACATGTGTACTAAAGAGTTGCTTCTGAATTGTCCGTATTTCGTCTAACGCATCACATAATGTAATACGGCAATTGCGTCCGATACGTATTCAGGAAATGTGGAAGGACCTTCCAGGTCCATATTAATTTAAAATACAATGTCGGATTTTCTATTTCGTTTGATTGAAGGCTTATTTGAAAAATGGTCCAGCGCAGCGGTCTCAGCCTGCTAGTTTCATCATAAAAATTGAAATTAAAATATAGGCTATGTCAAAAATACCGTCTGTTATAAAATGCAGTGACTTTGATTTTATTTCGTTTCTTTTCATAAATAAAATGTTTCTTAGTTTATAACAAAAATATTTTACAAACGATATAACACTTTCTCTTTACAAAAACGTATTTTAAATAATTGTGTGACTTTCCTTCACAATTACTTATTGCGAATCAGAAAGATGAAAAAATGCAATTTTCTTTATCCGTGTGTAATAATATTTTCCGAGTAAAAAAAAAAAAAAAAAAAAAAAAAAAAAAAATGATTTCTGATAATGATTTTTGATAAAACATGGAGCTATTATAAACAAAAACAACTGAAGGCATATGTGACATTAAATACCCGATTTTTTTGTTGGCGAGCTTCTTCAATGACGATATTGCTTTTAGTTGTTTTTGTGCATTATTCTGCGATAAATATTTTTCTCTAGATGTAGGACTGACTGCAAAATTTAAGAATTCTAGAAGCTCTGTATAGATGTTGTTTAAAACTGAATCATAAAAGTGTATTGCTTTAGCGGATGCAAAGGACGTCATTATAAAAAAAATCGTGTTTTTTAATTCTTAAACCTGAAATATGTTTTGTAGAAGTACGTCATTTCACCCCAGCTGCTTTGAAATTCTGTGAAAATATTGCACTTTAAAAAATAAAATAATTGAAATCACAGACTGATAAAGCGCAATGTTTTACAAAAAATTAATTACAGTGTCTTTTATAGAAGAACAGTGACATACAATATGCATGCTTAGTTTGGAAGCCTTTGTTCAAACAATAGTGACATATACTAAAGAACTTGATGGTTATCGCCTGGATGAATTCGCTTTGTCGAGTTGTAATGTACAAGCAAACAATGAGGATCTTGACAATAATTTGAGTTTTAAAATAATATCAGGTTTCCCATGCTTTTGTCTAAAATTCTCTTGACTAATAAATTCTACTGCTATTCTTTAAGACATTCTACTATAATTTTATTAAAAAATAATATATGCTTAATTAATATTTTTATATAATTTGATATAATCTATATATTTAAAACACAAGACTGATTTTTAATCATCTGCCCTGTGGTTTCTACTGAACCAATTTTACAAATATATATATATTTTTAATGGAAGCTGTCCATTTGTATATTTGTCCGCACTAGCCGTTTCTTTTAATATCTCTAATTTAATATTTTAATTTTTAAAATATTTTATGAAATTTCTTCAAGATGATCGTAATTAGATAGCTTTCATTATTGCAGAATTGAGAGAGCAATGAGGCTTATTTACCTTTATTGATGCCATTTTTTGATAAAAATTTAAAAATATATATTTTAAATTTCGTTTTATAGGGTTAAGTGGCGCAAAATCCAATTAGGGAAATATTTCACCAAAATATTTTGAATGGAAAATGACGTACTGTTTTAGAAAAAACACGCATTTGTCGTTATAAGTTTCCAAATTTTTCATACTGCATGAGTGCTGATGCAAATTTTGAGGCACAATGCAAAAGGCTTAAGTACATGAAAATGACGCCATATTATTAAAAAAAAAAAAAAAAAAAAAAAAAAAAAAAAAAAAAAAAAAACGATCAATTTCTTAGATAATACTAAACATTTATCACAAATGCGTCTAAAAAACATAAATTACGCCAATTTACTTAATTGACAACTTTCTCATAACTGTTTTTTTTATTATATTTTACTGATTACAGATGCGATTAAAGTTTAATTTTAATAATTCAGACAACCGGGGGTCGTATTCCATAGGGGAAATTTTATTATCCCTACCAGAACAATTAATCAATAATCTTCATATTTTTTTTAATTTAAAATATGTTATAGAAATGTACTATGAATATATTATTCTCAAAATAGTGGTAGGAACAATAAAATTTTCCCTGTAGAATGCGACCCCTTTACAAATGAGTTTTATAGCAATAGTATTTTCTTAATTTTAGGTTAAAATATTTGTTTGAGAGTTAGACTAACCAATTTACGATGCATTTCCTATTGTAACTATTTTTGTAATTTTATTATAAATCAATGAAACAGTTTCTTCTGTAACATTTTCCTTCGTCGTAGTTCAACAGGTTTCACCTCGTAAAATAAAATAATTGTTGTAAGAATAAAAGGATGCTTCTACTTAAAAAAGGAAAAAAATCTGAAAGTCGACAAATAATATAAATATAATCTTAATATAAATCCATACATTTAGTACTTATTCTTTCTTTCTGTTATCTGAAAACCGCTGAGTGTTGCATCCTTAAAAGTTTTAATTTTATTGGATGTAGTGTTAAATATAAGTCGGTATAAGATATATTAAATTTGAAAAATTTACATAGTTTTATTAATAAAATGAAATAACATATATGTTATAATTTTTATAAAAATATCCTTTCTACATATAAATCCTTAATAGTTATAATTTGTATTGCATAGTTTAACTATATGAATTTGTTAAAATCAGTGCCATGATTAATTTGAATGCTGAAAATAACATGCTTTTTACAAAAATTAAGAGGATAATATAGTTTTAAACTTACTCATACCACTAGAGAAAAGCAATGAATTCACTTTTGTGAGCATGCCATTTTCCATACCACATCCGTTATTCCGTTAAACTGGTTACTTTAAAAAAATAATTTGAAGGTAAAGTACAAATGTGATTAATCATTAAGAAACTTTCGATAATTTTTTTTTAATGTCTTAAGATTTGTATTTTCATATATTTTAAAAATACTTGAATTTCTGCACTACATTTCATAAATAGTTCTATAAAAATTTACTTTCAGATTAACACGTAAAATGCCTGACTAATATATGTAATTATCGTGCATATGAAATATTACAGAATAAGGCACTTATGGTTTCTGTGTCAGAAATGACGCCTGTGATGCAGTTGCCTCAAGGCGTTAGTTTTGACGCTGTTGGCATTCTTACAACTTTGACCAAACCAGGCCCGCGTTTTGGGGTCGATTTTATTTGCTAATGATTAGGACTGAGATTTGTCTCTAGTATGTCGGGTTCGGATTAACAAGATTTTTCCAAAAAGTTTAGAATATTTTTTCAGTTGACAAAAACTGCATATTTGAACATTATTACATATACAGTGTGCCTGCTAAAGTTCGTTGTCACTTCAATAATTTCTAAACGGCAAGAACTACTGTCATAAAAGTCGGTCTTGTTATAGTAAAATAGCCATGCGTTACTGAATTAGACAGCCTACGGCGCCACATGGTGGAAATCTACGGAAGACATTCCTATCTCGAAAACGGGAGAAGATAGAGGGAGGAAGTGATCTACGAAGTTCTAGAACGTCAATGATTTAGTCCGAAAAGACAGCTTGTGTTTAATTATATTTAAAATTAAAGTCAATTTGAACCAAATCCGAAACGCTATGAGAAAAAAAAAAAAAAAAAAAAAAAAAAAAAAAAAAAAAAAAAAAACCTTGATTTGTACCCAACCTGGAAAATTCTGATATCCGACCAGAAACACAACCTGATTTGGAAGAAAATACTGCAATGATTGTTGCCGAAATGAAAATCATCGGACATTTTGAAACAGAAGCCTCAAAATTAACTTTCATGTGAACAGGATGTCATAAGCAGGAGTCTCGCGTCGCACGCAGCCGGCACGTCGACGGACGCCGTGAGTTGGAAAAAGGGAGAACTCAATGGCTCAGCGTTGTGCTATGCGTTGTTTTTGACACCCGGCGTTGTCAATGGCCATGTGGACGACCTAGAAGATTGACCCCCAGGAACGAGCATTCAGTTCGATGCTTGTTCCACGACGGTAGTGTGATATTAGCCTTAAAATTTTAGTTGTTTGGTGAAAGGGTGGAAAATCTCTGTCACAGAGTTCTCGTTCCGAGTTCGCAACCACGTGAAGGATTGTTAGTGTCGCATGTCTCTTCAGTACGTTACTTAGAGATCGGTTGCTTTAATCGTACTCAAAGGCTTAAATCGTACGTCGAAGATCTCAGATAACTTTCTATATAATACATCATAAAAATACAATAAATGCCACCAACTGACGGGTATACGTGAACTCAAAATTCGCTTTATTGAAATACATATTATGTTAAATTTCAGACCAAATATACCCTTCGCGGTTTGAGAAAGTATTCCATCTCTTAATATCCGTAACGACAAAATGGCACTGGTCTTTAAAAATGCGCTGAAAAGCTGCATTGTTTGGACCAATGGGGAAAGAAAGGGTTTCGGTTCCGTATTTATACTCGCCAACTAATCACAGTAAGCTAAATAGCATACAATCACAACATAATAACCAGAAAACTGAAATGATGATCACTCTAGATGAGCGCTAAGACGCTCACAAACTAGCCTACCTTCATAAATGATTAGCAACAAATTGAAGACCATAACACTACACAAAATGTCAAAAGAAAAAGAAAATGGGATAAACGTATATCCAAGATAATTTTAATAAATATAATTTTTCAACCAAAAACTTAACTAAATCAAAAGATGAGTAATTACTTAAAAAAAATATTCCAAACTAAATTTTATTCTTAATACATCTGAAATCATTGGAACTACGTTTAATACTAGTCGATAGACTAGAATTAAAAATAAAGTTCCCGTCAAAATTTCTAAACTTCTGAAAACTTCATCAAATTGCGATACAGGTAATATATATATATATATATATATATATATATATATACTACTCTAAGAAACACATGATCGTAAATTTTCATCGCCCACGTGCCAAACTGGAATCTTTGAATTCTACGATGCTTCAAAACATTTCAAAACCATGTTCTGAAAATAAAATATTGCAACAAAAGATTCCCAGTGCCAAATATTCCATTCCAAATGTCAAAACAAATACGCATAAATGTTTTCTGAGAATTCGTAAACTGTCAAATATAACCTTACAAACCTGTCTGAAAACTTGAAATCCTGACGTACCAAGTTTAACTTCATGAACAACATAAAACTTCAAGCTACTTAAACATCTTAAGTAGAGTTCCCCTGCCTTTACAAAGGGACAGATACAAACGCATGTTTTTATGTCTAAGATTTTGTTAGAAAAACTAATCACTTTCAGAATTAAATAAACACTATCAATCATGTTAAACAAGCTAATCTCTTTCAAAATTATATAAACTCATCATTAATCAAGATAAACTGTTTTTTCCTGTCATTCAAAAAACACTTTAGCTATCATAAATAAAGACTAAGATTACTTCCTGTTTGTGGAATATGTGGATAAGAAACAAAACATTCAAATTAAATGACTATTATTGTGACACATGAAAGGACTATTTTCTTAATTTATGACATTAAGTATTTTATTCATATTTATAATCAAGATTCATTTTATTTGTTATTTTAATCATTTATCAATAATCCTTTTGTGCAAATTATAATTTCTTCAGTGTGCTTTTAGATATGTAATCAGAAGGGAGCAAAGATGTATGCTCTAATTTTGTATTTTAAAATGACATAAAATATTATAGTTTAACCAGGATTATCTGAACGTTACTGAAAAATGAATCGGATACATTAGGAATTAAAATTATATTTATTAATTACAAAAAAACAAAGATTTTTATTACAGGATAAATCAGAAAGATATTTCATCACAAATTGGATACGTCTATTAAATGTATATAATGAAGAAACTGACCTGCTTCGAAGTGGACGATCTACAATTAAAAGGTAAGGAGCTTTACCTTATCTTTATTTTGTGATTGAATGTGATTATTACTATTTCATGTTCAGTCTCATGTTTAATCTAACAGATTTTACATCTAGAAATATTCAACACATTACACAGCATAACTCTTCTTCTGATTCTTTCTAAAATGAAAAAAAAAAATAGTATCAGAAAACATAAAAAGAGTAGCATTCCCTGAAATAAACGTCATTACACATGAATATACATTTTGCAATCATTTTCACCAAAAAAAAAAAAAAAAAAAAAAAACCTATTTGTTCATAAGGGTAGTGGAATTTTTCGACCAGGAAATTCTTCGATACCAGGATTTTCTTATAGAAAATCTCTCCTTAAATAGTACGAAATTTCGCGAGTTTAATGTAGATTTTTTTTCTATAAATAAAACGCTGATATTTCTCCTAGAAAATTTCATGAAGCGTACGAACTCTGTATATACACGAGTTGAAAAAACTTAACCTGCGAAATTCTTCCCAAATGAACGACTCCGAAAACCCAAAAGCGAAAAAAGTTAGTTAATTTAGAGTTATCAAGAACCAATGAAAAATGGTTGTGAAGGATATCTTGACAGCAAACACGTGCTATCCTAACAGCGGAGTGTACCGAAAAATCGAAATATCAAAATAATTAAATTTTAGGTCATAAAAAATTTGAAATAGACGCACTGTAATTTTAAAGTACAGTATAGAGAAAATTCAGTAAAAAATAATGTAAAATGTTTTTAAAAGTAAATGAACTTTTCTAATGCGAAATTTATGCTTTGTAAATCATTGTTTTGCTTTTTAAAATTAAACTTTGGAATTAAAAAAAAAAAATCTTAATAAAGAGTAATAAATGATGCAAAAAATATTAAAATTAAACAATGTGAGAATGTTTATGAATCTTGAAAGACTTTGAATAATATACATAATGTGCACTTATAAATCAGAAAAACAAAAATTTAAATAGCTGCTCTAACTGTCCCGTTTTCTGAATAAAGCACGACACATTCATGGAATATAGATGATCAATTGTTGCATTCCTTTTGGAATTCCCCATGGAGACATATGAACGAATAAACTGAAAGTTTATAAACAAAAACTAATTTTGAATTTTCTGAAATATTTCACTGGAAGTATGAGTATTAATGATGAATGTTATTAAGAGGTGAAAAATAATACACGTGATTTTTTTTAATAATAAAAGAAGGTTTTCAAATATCTATGCATTTTTTTACAATATGCTTAAATTTTGAATTTCACAAATAGTGTTACAATCCATTTTAAAAACAAAGCATTGGTTATAAACATAATAACCGTTTAACACCTTCGGACAAGAGTCTTTTACAGAATTTTTAATCTTTTATCACCAGTTTTTAAAAATATCTTTTGCCTAATTGACTCGGGAAAAAGCTCGGATTAAATAAGGCAAAATTTACAATGAAAATTTACTGGTGAGAATAATCACTGTTTCTGAGCAACTTACCTGGCACGAATACCGGTCGCTCGTCCCCAATGGGTTAAGGAAGCATTACACATTTGCGTGTGTGTGTATGTACCGTATGTCCCAAAAATGACCGACGATTTTAAATTTCAATAACTTATAAACGGTGAAAGATATAAAAAAAAATTATTGCATGAGGTTTATGTATGATGTCAGGAGTTTTTTTTACTGTGATTCTTGATTTTAGTTGAAATTTCAAACAATAGATGGCGCTGACAGCGATTGGCGCTCAGTCGAGGCTGAAACTCACGTCACTCACCATTGAGCAAAGGAAGGAGATTAAGGCTATGGAGTGGGTCTAATTCGCCAGTACAATCTTGCTCTTAGGCCACGATTCTGAACTCATTCGATACGATTGCAATGGAATGCCTTGTTGCCATAAAAACAACAAATTCTTCGACAGTGGAATACAGCGTTCAGAACTGGGCATATTGGAATGTGTATTTTTGAAAATTAAGAACTTATAGGGTGGAAAGTTGAAAAGAAAAAGTAAAATTTAATTCTTAAAATCCAAATTAATCGAATTTCAGCTCATATGCTGATGCAATCTTTTGATGAAAAATTAAGTTTTCACGAATTTGAGTAATATTTTAATATGTATTTTTTTATTTTCTATTATTCTGTAATCAATTAAAATATTCTAAAGTAGAATTGTGCATTGTTTCAAGATTGTTTTCTTGAAATTGATTCAGTATTTATATAATAAAAAAGTAATAAATTTTAATATTTAAAATCCAAATTCATCGACTTTCATATTACATTTTTATGCATTCTTATGATGAAAAATACATTTTTTACATGTTTTAGAAACATTTTAACGCATATTTTTTATTTTCTATTTTTTATAATTAATGAAAATATTATAAAGTATAGTCATGCATTGTTTCGTGTATTTCGATTTGACCGTAATCTGGATGAAATAACTATTATTTTTCAAATAAGATTTTTTCTCTGAAATTGAGTATTTATGGATGAAAAACAAGAATAAAGTTTTATATTTAAAATCCAAATTCATCAAATTTCAGTTTTTATTTTTATGCATTCTTTTAAAATATTTTAATATATATTCTTCATTTTCCATTATTCTGTAATTAAAATATTTTAAAATAGTTATGCATCGGGTTTGACATACAATTTCAATGTCAGATACGTGGATGGAGTATTTGAAATTGATTCACTCTTTATGTCTGAAAAGTAAGAAAGTCTTCAGGTTAAAATCCGAATTCATCCATTTTTAGTTTACACCTCTATGCATTATTTTGATGAAAAAATAATATTCATATGTTTGGGTAATATTGGAATATTTTAGTTTTAATTTGATATTATTTTGTAATTTATTAAAACGAGTTATGTAATGAGTAAAGTAACTTGATTTTTACAGCAAAATTGTGGAGTGGTGGATATGGGCATTCATTAGATTTTCCTGAAGATCTGCGATTTTCTGCTTTTTCACAGTTTGTTATCATTAAAAAATATGTATTTTTTTTAGATTTTATTTTATTACTAACCTTACAGGGTGCCAACACTCGCGAAAAAAATCAGCAATTTCAGAAATATGCTCCCAGGATCACACTTTCAATCCTTCTCCGTCCAGTATACGAATGTCAGAATTTATGTTAAACAAATTTTATTATAATCTAAAAGTGAAAAAGAAATAAACGTGCACCTTATTTCTCATACATTCCCACTTTTTTATGTATATACTTTTCTCATAGTAAATACACAGTTAAATCCACCATTGAGTTCGTTGAATCTCGTTCGTTTTCACCCCAATAAGTTTTTAATTTTGTGTCTGTAAAAAAAGAAAAGAGTGTCTTAAAATTAATCATTTTAAAAAGAACTGATTTTAGGGATGTATCCAAATTGAAATTTCGTACTTGATTGTTGAAATGCTACATAATGACTATGTCACTTCTATTAATGTATTATTTCTTGCCAATAGTACCATTTCATTCGTTTAATATGTTTCGACTCTTGTGAATCCAAATGTTTAAATAAAATGCTTAAAATATATATATATTTTTTTTATTATGCTTTTCTACACACCATAGAAGCCCTCTTAAACCTTCATTTTGATGTGTTTTAATCATAATTCGAAAACTACTTAGAAAAAATTTGCATAAAGCAGGACATAATAAATACAAATCTATCAAAAAGATTGTAGGTTGCATTTCATATTTTTTTTATTATTAATTTCATAATTCATAACTCGTAATATACACACCGTAAAAAAAAAAAAAAAAAAAAAAAAAAAAAAAAAAAAAAAAAAATCAGAAACGTTCCAGGGAAAAGTTGGGCAGCTGAGTTGCTCATTATTTCCAAGAAACATTTCTTGAAAAATGACTGGAACTTTACTGTATAACTTTAAAACTTTCCACAGAAATGCCAGTATGATTCCTGCGAAATACCAGGAAAGTTTCTGTTAAAAACAAAATATTACTGATATTTCACAAAGAGCTTATACCTTATTTTCTATGGAACGTTTCAGAAGTGTTCAATAAAGTCTGTTCAATATTCTTAGAAGTGACAATAAAATCAATATTTATGACTGTCAGAATAGTAAAAATATAACTTTAAAAAATGAAACCATTATTTATTTCTCACAAAATATAAATGAATAAATATTATTAAAGTTTATTTTTTATAAGCAAATAAACTGCGTAAAAAAAGAGCTTACTGAGCTAAACAAATAAAACTATACAAATTCATGTTATATAGATCGAGTGAAAATGAAAAAAAAAAAAACAAATAACAAAAACAAAAACAAAAACAAAAACAAAAAACAGAAAACAAATGCGCAAATATAGATTAATATTAATTTTAATTCTAAGACATAAATGTATCATTCTTAAATGGGAACTCATTAACACATAAGTAATATTAATACACATACTTGTTAAACCAAATTTGTTCTAAAATAATATAGCATATTAAAAATATCAGCGGAAAAAGATAAAGTATTATATTTATAGCCACTTACTCTTTTGCGATTATCCTTTTCATTTAATTTATAATCCTTTAAAGGGAGGGGGGAGAGACTTCTTATGTCAAACAAGGATGTTCTAGATAATTGACAAAGTTCTTTTTTCATTTAAATTAACCAAGCTATCATAGAATCCCCAGTTAGATTGAAGTTTTAGTATGAATAGGCAGTCTTAATGGAAATCCAAATACTAGGCGTATTTTTCCACTTGTGCTGCTGGCTAAACATTCCACTGACAGGTACGGCGGATAATATCTTACAAGGAGAGGGTTCGTGGTTGGTCTCACCGAATACGATGGAAATTTGTGTTTCGATATAGTACTGTTAATATATGAATATATGTTCGGTAGCATGCTGGATTTGAGTTTTATCTACCCGGAATCAAACCCGGCTCGGATTCGTTTTTCGGAACGAAAATTTTTATCAATCATTTACGAACCGTAATTGAAAACATGTTTATAAGAATTGAAATTTACGAAAAATATGAATTAAATGTATGTTTTATAGCATATAAGTCTTTTTAACTACGATATTTTGCATGCTTAAATATATAATGAAAAAAAAACCCGCATATGTAATGTCTATAGACCGGAAAAATTTGCTGTTATTTAAAATTATTTACAGTTATTTCCAAGAATAATCTACTATTTTTCACAGCGAAATAAATTACAACCCGTGATATAAATGCGTGAATAATTATATTACTTTAATTTTGTTTTTATATGAAAGTATTTCGAATATTTCATGATTTTGTTTCATACCCTTTTTAAAATTTTTAATTTGACTAGTTTTATTTCGGATATTTGGTTTTGTAATTATTACCTACATAATAACAATTTTCAGCAGCTCAATATCTTTTTAGAACTTATTTTTAAGCAAAAAGACAGTTATTTTATCTATAATCATAAGAATACATTATTTAAAAAATCAAAAGTTAAAAAGCTAGTTGATAAAAAATGATACATTTATTTCACTGTGAAAAAAAGTAGCTTATTTATGTAAATAACAGTAAATAAATTTTAAAATTAGCTTAATTTTATGGTCTATAAAAGTTCTAATTGTCTTATTTTTAGTTTGTTATTATTATTATTTATTTATTTTATCCTTACTTTTCATTAAATATATAAACATGCAAAGATTCACACTTAAATTTGTCTTTATATAATTAAACTGCATTATATAAAAATATTAATCAAGAAAAAAAAATGATTTCCGAAAAAATTTACTACGTAGACACTTATTCTAATAAAAAAATCAAGAATCCCAGACTTTAAAAAATAATATTAAATATATAAAAGCATATTTCTCAAACCATGAAATATTTGAATTAGGAAACAAAATGAAAATAATATACTTGTTTACTTATTTTAATTTATTTTTCAGTTAAAAATTGTAGATATTTATTGAAATAACTGTAAATAATTTTAAATAACAAGAAAAGTATTCTGGTTTATAGACATTAAATATGCATTTTTTTTCATTGTATATATAAACATGCAAAATTTTGTAGTTAAAAAAGCACTTATATCCTACAGAAGATGCATTTAATTCGTATTTTTCGTAAATTTCAATTATTATACACATTTTTTTCAATTGCGGTTCGAAAATGATTGATAAAAAATTTCGTTCCAAATAACAAGTGCGAGCCGGGTTTGATCCCGGATAGAAAAAAACTCAAATCCAGGATGCTGCTAAACATGCCACGGAGCCGCTTGCGAAAGACTGAAATTTATCCGGTTATAAACTATAGCTTAAATTTGCGACTTATTTTCTCAAGACGCCCCTGTGGGTTGCGCTTTATGACAGTCATATATTTACATACTAACTATACTCTATCAAAATACAAATGTTCATCGCCTTCAGTGAGACCAACCACGGGCCCTCCCCTTGTTAGCGATGTCACAGAGGTATTGCATTTTCATCTGAAAGACCTTGACAATAGATACGGAAATGGTTACGTCCTCTATTCTTTTATTTGCACTCCACAATGATTTTTTGACATTCGTATAAGAAATTTGTTTTCGACAGACGAGCGCGAGCGTAGGACAACAACAAAATAATAAATTTGCGGCCGCAGCGTTTTGCTGTCGACAACTTTTGTTCAGGGACGTTTCAGATATGAAAACCAGAATTTCACAGGAAAGAGCAAAATTATTCTGAAAACCTGAGAAAAGGCGAAACGTTCCTGGAACTTACGTGGAAAGTTATCACTTTTTTTTACAGTGCATTTTTTAATAACAAGCTCAATGTATTTATGTTTAGGATTTTTAGTATTATTACCGCATAGAAAAATTACCACATTAGGTTTATAATTTCAAAAGATATTAATAAAAATATGAAAATGTAATTTAACATTTAAAGCTCTAAAATTTGAATGATTATCATTTAAAAAATTGTCATTCAAATGAATTGAAATTTCTTTTCTATGTGCAGTTTGAATCTAAAATTCGAATAATACTGTCAAAATTGTATATTGCCACTGAAAAAACCCAAATAAAACAGAGTTTTTTTTATTTTGATCTGTAGATATCCTTCTAAGAATATTTTATGCACATCATTTAATAGTAGACATTATACGCAATCGTCCGGTACCAGTAACTTTTTTCTGCTATATCAAGTTGCAGAATTAGTAGGGGAGTTTACTTTTTTACACGACTGTACAATACCTACCAGCCTCAGAAAAATGTTTTGAAAGCTAAAAACCTACCTTTGCTTTCGATTTTCAATTAAAATAATATTTTTAGCAAATGCATTTTTTTTCATTATATATGAATATTTTTATCATGATGAAGCATTATAATATTTCAGGTAAATGTCTTCAACGCTATCGGACATTTCCAATTTCGTCAGTCATTATGTCAATGTGCCTACCGATTTATGTTTAGAAAACCACATTACGGAAATTCGAAAGAACAGCTATTACTGAAGATACCTCTATTTGTCAGAAAAAAATGCACATTGGTTTCCAATAATGACTGTATATAATGTAAAATGAAAAAAGAAAGTACAATCTTCAGAGTATGTTCTTTTAAATCATAGGGGTGTCTGAAATTTCCTTCAACATCAATAAAATTAATCATAACCAAACAATAGAAACATATTAAGTTTTCAAACATCCATTGTAGAAATTTCATATTTAACATCTTTTATAAGTTACAGTATTCTAAAGATTTATCACGTTTTAGAATATAGCTTTTTAACACTTTCCAACAAAGGTGAAAAGTGTTTATGCATTCGATTTATCTGTCCGTCTGGCTGTCTGTCCACTCTCTAATCCCCGTAAATATACTTGGAAATTGAAAAACGTTATTTAAGATCACCAAGGCATGATTGGTAATGCATATGAAGTATGTGGGGTTAATAGTTCATTTACTGGAGCACTCAAAATAATTCCGTTACATTATAGACAATGGGGGAAAATCGTTTGCAGAGCATTTTAATGATATTACGCTATTTCAATTCTATTGAAATTGTTTTAATTCAGTGAATTTCACTTCAAGGTTAATACTATACAAAAGGGAAATACAATATTTACAGGGCCGATCAAAGGATTCGGACAATGTCCCGATAGTATATGGAAACAACAGAAATTGTTTTTTCAAATGTGTTACTCGTTTCCATATGGTTAAATTAAACATAATACTTTAATTTATTACACGGTGCAGTTTTGTATCATTATTCTGAATGAGTTGTAAGTGTTTCATAATCTATGCTTGACGCATGATTTGTAAATATAAGTCTTTTGTTTTAATTTTATGATTTGTCGTTTGATGTGAGGTGTTCAGCTATAAGAATCCAAAATTCCAAGTGTACAACAGATATAGTTTCTGAGCACGGGCTCTGTGACGGACAGACAGACAGAGGAGAGAGAATAATAGGGTTTCGTCAGATGAAGGAAACTGATGAAGGAAAAATATATTGTCATGTGCAGTAAAAATACTTTAATTCAGAGAGCAAGAAATATTCTGATATTATTATTTATTGAAGTCAATATTTGTTTTAAGAATCTCAGCTTTGTATAGTAATAATAAAGAAATGGGTATATGTTTCAATTTTAGTGTTATAAGTAGTCTGTGTTTAGCACGTTTTTAGAAAAAAATGAAAAAAAAAAACTTACAAGCTGTCATTTTTGGCATGCAGTTAAAAAAATTTTATTAAAATTTAAAAATCAAGAAGCTTTTTGCCGAATATTTTTAGGTGAACGCAACATTTCTTTTAAAATTTCTTAATTTTTTGTATTAATTACTAAAGCATATGTTGCTTTAAATATGCTGTTATAACTAAATAGTTTTTCCCAAATATATATAACAAAACTACCGAAAGTAAGTTTAAACATTATTACTTCTTCATTATTTTAAAACTCATTGAAAGTTATCATTCAAAGTAAAGGTAATTGAACATTTATTTTAAGAGTACTTTTATTGTAATTATATAAAAAGTAAATATTGAAATAATTTTTAAGCTAAAAAGAATGGTTTGAAAATTTTCGGCATACATGACAAAGAAATCTTATTTAAACAAATTTTAGAAATTACTAACAATATCACAAGCTGATTTTTTTCATAAATTCATACAGTTAATGAAGAATTTCTTTGTTAATGCCTTTTTGCTACTTATCAGAATAAAATATGCTATTGCAATTTGTAAATTATTTAAAGGTTATTTTTAATTATAAAAAAAATGGCATTCCAAAAAATTATTAATAATCGAAAACGTTTTACAAAATGTCCGTTTTTTATTTTTTTATTTTTTTATTTACCCTTGAAACATGTAATATATAAAACTAACGGAGCGTTGATGCATTCTTTCATAGAACATTATCGAAGATCACAAACGACAAGGTGCTTAAATTACAGAACGAAAGAAAACTTTCGTTACTCAAAAGAGCGCATAATGCGTATTCCCAATTAAGTAATGATATGCTAATTGTTGGTGTTATATGTAAAAAAAAACTTTTAATAATACTAGGGGATCGTATTCGGGCTTCTCAGGTTAAAGAATATAGGTGAAAATATTTTTTTTAATTGAAAACTAATACTTTTTTATATGCAATATCTTTTTAGATTGCCCACTTACATTAAAAAAGAATTTTTCATATGGAAAATACGAATTATACAATCAAATAAATTTTTGAAATTCTTCAAAAGCGATATTTTTTTTTTATTAGCCGCATGCTAAGAGTTATTTAACGAAGATTTTGCTACTTATGGCATCCTTTTATATTCTAATAATTTAAGAGGTTATACATGTCTGTTAAATTTGTGTTTTATTTATATTATTTTATTTATTTATTCATAGGGAATTTTTTTAATGGATATTAGCCGTAAGCAAATGAGGAACTCTTTATTTTGTTTTAAGGGCAAACTGATTAATCTTTATCGAGCTCCGCGCGATATAGATAAATTAAAAAAATATTTCATGCTTTATAATTGTTTTTAAAACCATAGACAATCAGTAAACTGAGATGAACTTTGCAAACAAATTCCATTTGAAAAAAAAAATCGTATTTGGTTGGTTGGTTGGTTCTATTTAAATCAGCCAATTATCAGCACGTGGGATATAGGCCCTAAGCGGGAGAGGGCCTTCCGTGGAGGTCTTTCTAAGGGAACCTAACCCGTATTAACGCTTGGAGAACCAAGGTTCGAAGAAAACCACGAAAACTCCGAACGATTAGGCCGACGGGCGCGATTGGGATCGAACACAGCACCTCCCGTCTACCAGCTTCGAGAGCAGAACCTCTTGGCCACTGGTCGGGCCAATCGTATTTGGTGATCTAAAAATTTAAATTGTACGATTACAAATATGTTAGATTTGTGTTTTTTCAATATTATTCTTTTATTTGTTTATAAAAGAAGTATTAAATTCGTTAATTTGTCTTTCACAAATATGTTAGACTGGTGGATTTTTTTAAAACTATTCTTGTATTTGTTTATAAAGGAAGTATTAATTTCGTTATGCAAAAATAGTCAGAAAGAAATGTTGAAAAATGTTTGTTGCTTTATGTGCAAAATGTTTATTATTATTATGCATTGAAACCGGTACGTGATAAGATAAAGTTTAAAAAATCATGCTTGAAAATTATTTTAGAAAATATAGTACATCAGTCAATTCAGATACAGTTTTTAAACAAATTGCATTTGGAAGTAAATTTATTTTCCTATAAGACGAAAATTGAAAATGTACGATGGTCAGAAGATTAAAAAATTACAGTAGCGAAAATTTCAAGACCGAACTTTGGTCGCGAAGAGTTGCCATTCGCAAAAGGACGTCAGCGTTAGGCACATATACGTTTGTTCATTATAATATAGATACTTAATCAGTAAATTATAATATAGATCAGTTATTAGGACTCTTATGCTTGGTATTCCGAAATGAAAAACAACAATTTTCACATTCTCAAAATTTGCATGCGCACTTCTCATATTCATCACTCCATATTCATCATTTTTTTTTAAATTGCATTTTGTTTGATCATTTAAAAATCATTTTAACTCAAAACTTGAAGTCACGATTGTCAGCAACATCTTTTATATGAACAGACGCACTCTTTACTTGAGATTCTAATCTCAATTCCGGAGAGTAAAAATTTGCGTAATTTATGTTTTTTAGACGCATTTGTGTTAAAATGTTTAGTTTTATCTAAGAAAATGATCGTTTTCATTTAAATATGACTTCATTTTCACTTAAATAAGCATTTTGCCAAGTGCTTGAAACTTAGTATCAGTACACATGCAGAAGGAAAAACAATATAAAAAATTTATGAGGAAAAATGCGATCTTTCAAAAGCAGCATGTTATTTTACGTTATTATGCCCCTAATATAATGTTCTGCTCCTAATGGGATTTTGCGACATTAAACCCTATACAACAATTTTTATCAACAATTTTGAATTTTTATCAGAAAATAGTATGAATAAAGATAAAAATATTTCATTATTTCTCTCTTTTCTGCAACAATGAAAGTTTTCTAATTTTCACCATTTTGAAGAAATTTTATAAAATGCTTTTAAAATTAAAATATAAAAGTGCAAATATTAAAAAAAAAGATATTGCGTCACATGTATAAATGAAGAGCTTTCAGTTTAAAAAAAAGTATTAATAAAATTGGTTCAGCTGAAAGATCAGGGCAGATGACTAAAAAACACACTTGAGTTTTAAATATATAGCATATAAAATTAAGAAAAATTAAAGTAAGCAAATTATGATATTTTGATAAAATTATCGTAGAATGTCCAAAGAATAGCATTAAAATTTTCTTATTCGAGAGAATTTTGGACAAATTCTTCAGGAACATGATATTATTTTAAACCACGAATTATTTGTTTGCTTGTCTAACTCGGCGAAGCAAATCCATCCAGGCGAGAATCATCAATTTCTGTAATATAAATCGCTATTATTTGCATGTCACCTCTCTTTTATAAAAACCCTCTAAATTTTTATAAAACGTTGCATTTTATGAGTGTGTGATTTCGATTACATTATTTTCAAAATTTAAGCATTTTCACCTGTGAAGAATTTCAAAGCAACTGGTCTGTGAAAATGACGCACTTCTACAAAACATAATTAAGGTTTAAGAATTGCACGCTTTTTTATAAAATGACGTCATTTGCATCGGCTAAAGGAATTCACTTTTACAATCCAGTCTTAAACTTCGTCTATAAAAATGTATGCATATGACGTCATTATCACGGAATAACAGACAATATTCTTGACATAGCCCATATTTTAATTTCAACTTTTTTTTCAGGTTTTATGAGAAGATGGCAACAAAAAGATACAGTATATCCTATTTTCGACTATTTTCCGTTTACTTTCAATGACATTCAATAGAAATAGGGTACTTTTGTTGCCACTATAAGAAAAATGGTATTAAAAACTACCAAAGAATTAATATCTCGAAAATAGTTTGAGATACAGCTTTCGAACAAATTGCATTTAAAAGAGCATTTTTTCCCTTGTACGACGATGTAAAAATTTAAAATGTGCGATGTTTAGAAGTTTAAATATTTGCAGTAAAGAAAATTACAAAACCAAAATTTTATTTCAAATTTCAGTGATGTCATTCGGAAAATGACGTATGCGTTACACACATATATGTTTGTCCTTTATAATATAGATATTAAATTAAAAAAATCAAAATACCCGACTGCGTAAAAAGCGAACTAATTAATTATTTCTCATTAATATGAAACTATTTTTTATATTACTTACTTTGTTTTATTATTTATCTGTATTGATGACTTTTAAGTTGTGTGTAATTATTAGTTCCTATCTACAAGCACTGTTTTGGTGAGGCCTATAGATGTCTATTATAAAGGTTAGAGTTGCAGTAAAGGTAGACATCCTGCTTAGAGAACTTCCAGGTTGTGTTATATTTAAACGGAGCTTCTGACTGCAAAATGGTCAATAAAACATCGTCTTTATTTTGAAAGACCTATCCAGTGATATGCCACTCAATAGGGTGCGTAAAAAGTTTTTTTCGTCTCTACCACCATTTTGCATTTTACAGTCGCCATTTCGAATTTATATAAAAAAACCCTACCCTATAACCATCGGACGATTGAGACAAATTGATAGAGACTTCATTCATTAAAATCCATCCAGCCGTTTGTATGTTTCGAGGGTATAAAGAAATCCACATACCCAGATACGCGTGAAACACATAACACTTCTTTTCAGTCGTGTAAAAATGTACTTAAAATAGCTTTAAGAAACAAGTAAAAAGATATTTGTCAAAGATTACTTATTCTAAAATTTATTCAGAACAACATTTAAAGAAGTAAAGAAAGGTAAAAATAATTAAATATATATATATTTTTTAAAGAGCCCATTTCATAGTAAAAAAATAAATAATAATAACTAGAGAAATACTAGGGAAATTGCTTTTTCAGAATTTTGTGTCACCCCCGGCATTTCAATTACTTCATTTTCTTGTGATGGACTGATGGCTTCTATTTTTATGAAACAGCCATTATAAATGAAGTGTTAGATGAATATGAAAGAGCAGCCGTAAAAAGTTAGAGCTCTGATTTTCTGGTCAGAATGGGGGTAAAAAATGGCAATTTTTTTATGGTTGCTCTTTCATCTTCCCCTAACACTTCATTTATAATGGCTGTTTCATAATAATAGAAACCACCAGTTCATTAGAAGAAAATAACTCGGTTAAGCGGGACTCTACTGCGGTACAAAACATATTTTAATTTTAAGAGTTAAAGCACACGTTTTATTTTATGTAAAATGACATCATTCGCATCCGCTTAAGAATTCCACATTTACGACCTACTCTTAAACATCTACAGTAAAGCATGCATAGCACATCACTATACCGAAATAATGCACAAATGCAGCAAAAGGATTCCGTCATTCAAGAAAATTAAAAAAAAAAAAAAAAAAAAAAAAAAAAAAAAAAAAAAAAAAAAAAAAAGCTATCTAATGATTCATAGATACTTGCAAGTAAATATATTATATAATAGTTCGATTGTTTTAACAGAAATCATTCGTTTATATTTTTTTTTTCAAAATAGCACGTATTTTAATTACATTTTCTTTCTGTTATTTCGAGAAAATCGCAGCAACAATATATAATTACTGTTTTAAAACTATTTTTCCTTTACTTTCTACGAAAATGGAGTGCCTCTGTTACCAATATTAAGCAAATGGCTCCAAAAACTACAAAAAAATTAATATTTCTAAAATAAATGGAGATACAGTTTTCAAACAAAATGCATTTAAAAGAACATTTTTTTTTTTTTTTTCCAATACGACGGTATAAAAACTGAAAATGTGCGATGCTTAGAAGTTTAAAAAATTGCTAAAGAGTATTTAATCGTAATGCTTTGTTTTACGGGTAGCTTCTGTAAGGTAACTTTATTTTTTTGGACACAAAATAAGCGGGGAGAAAGAAATAGCATACACTGTAAAAAAAAATGGTAACGTTCCATGTAAAATCCAGGAACGTTTCGCCTTTTATCAGGTTTTCAGAATAATTTAGCTCTTTCCTGTGAAATTCTGGTTTTCTTATCTGAAACGTTCCTGAACAAAAGTTGGAAACAGCAAAACGCTGCGGCCGCCATTTATTATTATTATTATTATTTTTTTTTTTGCTATAATCCGTTGCTCGCGCGCGAGTGTCGAAAACGAATTCCTTAAATGAATGTAAAAAAATCAATATGGAATGGAAATAAATCAATAGACGACATATCTTTAACGAGCAGACTGTGTAAAAAAAATACACCTATTATTTGGATCTCCATTAACCAGGGGACCATCAAATATGATTCTCGCCGATTTTGATTAATTTAAAGTATGTTTTAGAGTTCTTATCTCTAATTATTCTTGTGAAAGGATTTCTTCAAATGGGCCTTAGATTTTCAGAAATTAGATGCCGAGTTTTTGCATACGTTTCAAATACCCATTAGTTTGCAGCTCTCAACGTGTCTTCCGTGGTGTGGACGCAGAAAGCTCGCACGCCACCCGTACGGCCCGAGTTCGATGCTACCTCTGGACTTTTTTTTTCTTTTTCAATTAATTTTATATTTTAACACTTTATTACAATTTGATTTAAATTTGACATATATTTGACACTTTGAATTGCTGCAAATTTGAATTTTTTTTTTTCGGAAAAAATATACAATTACGTTTAGGTTTTTTTTTTTTCATGAAAATTTATATGTATTTTATCTAACTTGTAAACCAACATAATTACACTGACGAAAATCCAAAATATTTTATGTCTAGATTTTTTTTCTAATTATTATTTACATTTATATATTTTTATATTTTAAGCAAAGTTCAGAAACAATATATCACATATATATTTACTTTATTGAATTTTAACTGAAAATTTATTTTTTCGTGTAAATTATAAATAATAATTTTGATGTCAATTTCAAAATATTTTTTCATTCTAACAAATAATGATAATAAAGCGAAAATTGTCAACTGGAAATGTAAAAATCGTCTGCGGATCCCGCATGCTGTGAAATGTCAGTAATGTCATAATGAAGGGAATGAACATCCAGAGTGAATTATGTCAGCCAGGTATCGGTCCGGATAGCCTAACAGGTAAGGCATTGGCACGGCACGCCAAGTATCCAGGTTCGATCCCTGGTCTGGACATTTTTCGCTCTGTTGAAATAAACTTCAACTGTGCTACTCCAGCCTTGAATATGTCAGTAATGTTTTGCTGTCAACAGAAATATTCCTGGTATTTCGCAGGAAACTTACTGGCATTTCTGTAGAAAGTTTTTAACATATACAGTAAAGTTCCAGTCATTTTCAAGAAATGTTTCTTGGAAATAATGGGCAACTCAGCTGCCCATTTTTTCCCAGGAACGTTGCGGAATTTTTTTTACAGTGTACCGTACTGGAGGCTAATAATATAAACATATTTTGAAATTAACAATTGTTTGCAAGTTTGTAAGAAATGCATATTCCCAATTAAGTAATAATATGCTAATTTGCGGTGTTTTACGTAAAAACAACTTTTTGAAATGTACTTAAAATAGCTTTAATAAAAAAGTAAAAAAAAAAAATATATTGATTCAAAAATTTATTCAAAACGACACTTAACCTACATATACCCAAGCAAATTATAATGCATATATATTTTTTATATGAGTTTTTTTCAACAAATAGGCATCATAAATAATATTTTTAAAGAAATTAATAAATTTCGATTTTTTAATTTTGTTTTACAACACATCCATGTAAATGGATGTTCATGCCATAACTCGCTTTAAAATAATTTAAAAAATGTTAAAAGTGCGTAAAAGAATAGAAGTTGTTATAAAGAACATAAGGCAAGTATTAACATCTATTATTAAAATTGCAAAAAAAAAAAAAAAAAAAAAAAAAAAAAAAAAAAAGTTTAAACAAATTAAAATAACATAAAAACGAAACTTACCAGCAGAACGTAGAATTCCAACTTGACTCATTTATTACGCCATTTTGTAAAGAATGTAGTTACCGTTGCCAAAATCCAAAAGCTGAGTGTTAATTTTTGATTAATACATTACCATGCCAAACTGGTTCTAGATTACTACCATAATATTTAACGCAATAGAAGGAGAAATCAAAACATCTATTTAAATGGATGGTCTCAGGAGGTTATAGATATAAAGAAAGGTCAAAATATTTATAAACATATAAATAAAAGTTACTCCAAAGTAACTGCTATAAATGACTGAAATTATAATAAAATAGATGTTCTACCATTCTTATATTAAATATAATGGTTTCAAATTCTATTGATGATATTGCAAAGAATTCAACAGAATATTTTTAAAGCGATAATGATAGTGATTACTAAATATGAGAGATGTCTTTCAATTTAATGCTCGTTTCATAAGAATAGTTTTATTTTATGCGCATTTTTCGCACACAAACAATCAAATCACAAACGATTTCAGATCACAAACGATGTCAGATCACAAACGATCTCAGATCACAAATGATAAAGAGCTTAAATGACAGAACAGATCAATTTTTATTCACGAAAGCGTAAAGGAAATTATTAAAGATTTTCAATAACACATCCTTCGAAGAAAGGAAATTAGAAAAAAAAGTATTAAATGCGTTTTTGTCACGTGACACAAAAGTGTGTATTTCATAGTAAAAAGATAATTTTATTAATATATTTTTTAAGTTAGCATTTGTTTTCAAGTTTGTGAGAAATGCATATTCACAATTAAGTATTGGTGTGCTAATTTTTGGTGTTATTTGTAATTTTCTTTTTAAATATAGGTAAACAATTAAAAAAAAAAAAGTTTAACATCTACTTTCAAAGATTAATTATTTTATGATTTTATGTGTCATATATGCGTTCAGAATTTATAATTAAACTATATATTTTAGTTATCTCTATTACATTTAAGCAAGTTATATTCACACATTTTCTTTCCATTAGATGTTACATATATTATTATTTTTCTCATTTTTTCCGTAAAAAAGGCAAAAATCCTTCTGACAAACAAATTAAATAAATTTATATTTTTCCTTGTTATATAGTACATCTTCTATTAATATTTGTTTCAGGAACAATATATTATACTAGACAGTTTATGGTGCGTAATCAACCATACAGATAATACTATCAAAAGTTCTAAATTAACCATTTTTAATTAAATTAAACATAGCTTTCTTCTATATGCATGAATCTTGTTCAACTAAATCCATGAAATCCGGGATGGAATCTATTTTCCATTGAAAACATATTTTTATTCATAATTTATTTTGACATTTAGCTAAAAAAAATACTTCTACTATTGGAGTATTATCTGAATGTTTCTGTAAAAAAAGAAAAGGTAATTAATATTTATACCTGTTAAAGGAACAAAAACACTAAAAAACTCAATCTTCTTTAAAAGATTTATTTAAAATATTTATTATCCTATTATCCAATTGCAAAGGCTATCTTTAATTGAATATTATTGAAAATCTGAAATGGTAAGTAATTTAAATGACAGAATTAACAATTTAAAAGAAAACATTAAAAGGAAATATTTTAGGCGAAAATATATTTTCGAACAAAGAAGAAAATATACACTGTCTTGTGACGTAAAAACTTTTACTTAAATTCTGAAAGCAAGACTTTTTTGGTATCATTTTTTTATTGAAGGCAATATTTGTACCAAAGATTCTTATTTTTACATACTAGTTAGTATTTAAATATTTAAATTTTAGTTTTATAAAATAATTTTCGCAAGTTTTTCAAAAAAAGAGAAAAATACAAGCTGTCCTTTTTGGCATGCAATAAGAAAACTAGGAAGGTTTTTTTTCTATTATTATCAGTTGATCTCAATATTTCGTTTGAAGTTTCTCAAATTTTCGTATTAAATACTAAAAAATATATTACTTTAATTATTAGTAATTTAATTACTAATACTGTATTTTGCAGATATATAGAGAATAGTAGCCAAATTTGAAGCACTTCGCTTATTTTCAGGTGTAATCTACCTCATTTTTGGAAAATCTGCAAAATATTACTACACTTGGTAACTACTAACTAAATAAATCTCTGGAACAATTTCTTTCTGAAAATCTTACGTTTTATTTTAATTTGTAAAATTTGTCAAAAGTGGTTCAAATTCAGCAACTGACTGCCTAAGTTGGACCACAGTCCCCTAAATTGAACCAAACAATATTAGGCTGTTTTAATCAGTAGGGAATATAAATGATTTTTTTTTCTCTTAAGTTTGCGATAAATGAAACAATCAAACAAAACAACAGCAATGAAATATAATGAAATCGAATGTTTGAAAGTAAGAGTAATTGTTTTACATGAAAACTTATTCGAAATATAAATCAGAGTTATAAGAATAAAAATTATGGAGCTAATTGCCAGCTACTTAATATCATGTAAGAAGTGATGCAAAGCTTACATATGCATTTCTTTAATTCATTTTGTATTCCAGCGCACACAACATGGAACCATATTTGGCAATCTGAACACTGAATCACTTCTGCTATTTTATTTTGCTTACAAATTTGGCAAAATCAATTATCAATGTCTTGATTTTTCTTTTTAGATTCTGAATCATTAGACTGTTTTTTTTTTTTTTCAACAGAAGTTTTCGTTACCATATTTCTGTAGTTCTTCCATTCTATAATTTTCTTTCCAATTGAATTACGCCTATTTTTTAAAACTTGATGTTTCAATTGCTTTTGTGTTTTGGGTGCTTCCTTTATGTCGTTTTCCTTTTTTTTTTCTTTTTTTTTGGGCGGGGGGTTACGTTATGTAATAACGGGGTGTATATCAATTGCGCCTACGGTAGGAGGAGATCATAAATTGCGCCTACAGCTTCGGCCCCTTCTGTATGAACTGCGCTCGAAGGGGTGAGATAAGCAATCAATCATTGTATTGAGGGTTGCCTTAAAGAGTTTTTTTTTTTTTTTTTTTTTCCAAAAAGTCTTCTGGATGCAAATACAGCCATGGTAAATCTTGGCGACAATAATCACAATACTTAAGGGTGTTCTCAAATCCAAAAGGGCAACTTTTTGACATAAGTTTTAATTTAATTTTGTTCCAAAATGCATGAAACTTGATTGTGTTATTGTTCAGAAACTATGTAATCGAGCTGTGTTTCCTTTTTTTTTCGCAAACGCAATAGATCTTTCAGAAAATTGTGTCAAAGTAGGCGTTTTGAACCGAAGGGACAAAGAGCACTCAAGAGCAGGCGAAAAACGGGTTTGTCACGTGATCGAATTTGCTGATAACTCAATAGGTAGTTGATGGATCAAAAAAAAAAAAAAAAAAAAAAAAAAAAAAAAACAGTTCAATTCCAAATCGCTTCAATGGTCAAGCTTTCCAATTTTATACCTTTCCGTTAAAAATGAATTTGTAAATATGTAAAAACGTTTTGCGCTTGTTGAGAAATATATATTTAAGTTTCAGTTATAAAACATCGTGCATCCGCTTTGGAATTTTAAAATTTACTTTGGAATTTGAAAAAAAAAAGTTTTGAAAGAAAATAATAGATCAATATTTAAATACCATAGTTCCAAACAACTTAATAATAATAATAGTAAAAACAATAATATTAAGAGCAATAAAAAAGTACTAATTAGCGTTCATAGGAATGTTTCAGCAGCAATAATATCCTTGTATTTAGAATGTAGTTCTTTTACCCCTTAATCTTCCTTAAAAAATAATACAGAAAAGAATTTTAAGTTGAAATTTATTTCTAGCATATTAATTGAAATACGAAATATCTGTATATAAATGTTGATATCTCATACGTTTGATGTTCTAGAAGAATCTTAGAATGAAACATCCAAAGGCACAGTCAACGAGAAATTATTTAAACCTTACCAAAATGTTTGTTTTCATACATAATTATCTTATGTCAAATATTTAAAATAATATATTTAAACGAAAAATGATATGCTCGGGGAAAAAATGGTATTATTAGATAGCAAGTGTTACTTCTTCATAAAATTTTCTCCTCTAAAATAGTTTAAAAAAATCTCCAAAGTTTAAATTTCTTGTTTAAATATATTTATATATGGATTTTTTATCATAATACTTTTATTTATTTTTTTTTCAATTTGTGCATTTTATATTAACGGATATACATCTTTATATTGTCGATTTTTATGATTTAATAGTTATTATTAACAAAAAATTGTATTTTATACATATATAAAATATTTGTGCATAAAATTTTTGTGAGTTTAAGAAAAAACATTATTGATAGCCCAAATTATCGATAAAGCGCCCAATTTAGCAAATTAACGCCAGCAGAAAAGACTCTTTCTAACATAAAAAGCTCTCACTTCGCGTCCATAAGTGCAACAGACGGGGGGGTGACAACGATATCCGTTCCCCGTGACGCCGAGCGCAGTTCATACAGGAGCAGGGAATGAAGAGTCGGCATAGACGCAGTTAGCCGGTCTCCATGTAACGATGATGTTAACGTAGGACCCCCCCCCCCCCCCCTCCACGCACACACACACACACGCGGAACCACAGATATCCTCTCGGAAGAAAATGTCTGAATTCAAGACTGTAAATCAAATACTCCATAGGAATAAAGAATTCAAAGAAAATAAATACTCATACATACAAATTAAAAGAAATTGCAAACAAAATTTATTGCATAAATATGTAAAATATATTTTTTATGTTTATATAGGCCTAAACTGTATAAAGAAATTGATCCAGATATACAAAAAAAAAGTAAATTACAATATTCAAAAACTTGCATGGAGCTAGTAATATATTATAAAATATTAACAACAAAAAAATATATAGTGTCCAAAGCATACAGCCCTCGAAAGTCATAACTTATTTTTTCAAATTCATGATCGTATATTTGGTCCGATTTAAGCAACTCAAATTGGTCCAATTGAGGCAGCTGCGCCATTTTTTAAAACAGATAATTTGAAGACTATGATAAAATACGAAAACAAACAAATCCGTGTAAAAAATATGCGCAATAAGTACATACATTAAGATATGTATATGAAAACATGACAACTTACCTTATTTTTAAAGTATTCTCTTACGCTTAGCAGGAAAAAATTAGATCAAAACAGCTAATTTTAGTTTTCTTAAAATTGTGTGAAAACAGCTCGTGGAAGGCAGGTGCTTTTTCTAATCATAAATAACGTCATTCCGATGAGTAGGATTTCAGCGGTAGATGGCTTCTCTTTCTGTAATTAACGGCAGAATTGCATCGGTCCAATTAAAGCGGAGGTCCAAATATGGCTACTCTCCCCTATAAAGAAATTAGTGGACTAAATCTAAAAATCATTACTTCTTTATATATATATTGACTTATTGAAACATATCATTCAAAGTAAAATGAATTGAATACATTATTAAAGAGTACTTTGAGTGTAATTATACAAAAGGGAAATAATGAAATATCTTTATGATAAAACTAATGGCTTGAAATTTTCTTGCATATATAACAAAGAAATCATAATTTTTGTAATAACTTTTAGCATAGAAATACTAACAATATCGCAAGCTAAAACTTTTTTCATAATTTCATATAGTTATGAAGACGCTCTTTTTTAATGACATTTTGTTGTTTATCAAAATAAACTAGTATGTTGTGGCCATCACAAAACTTTCTTCTATATAAATCACGTCAACTAAATCATTTAAATAGTACAAGAAATCACAACGATTTAGCACAATTCATATCAAAGTATATCTGAATTTGAAGTTGGATGAAGATTCGTGCATTAGTTCTTGAGATAGAGCTATAGCGGAAATTCTGAAAAAAATGTAGCATAGCAGCGCCACCTGTTGAGCGATTTACAACAAAAGTAAACAGCACTAAACGATATCAAGGTATACCTGAATCTGAAGTATGTTGAAAATCCAAGCATTAGTTCTTGAGATAAAGCTATTGCGGAAATCGCAAAAAATACAGCATAACAGCGCCACCTGTTGAGCGATTTACACCAAAAATTAAACAGCACTAATTTATACATCAATTCATGTCAAGGACTAACTAAATCTGAAGTTTGATGAAAATCCGCGCAATAGTTCTTGAAATACAGCTCTTGTGGAAATCGTGAAAAATGCAGCAAAGCAGCGCCACCTGTTGGGCGATTTGCACCAAAAATTAAGCAGCACTAATTTATATCAGGGACTAACAAAATCTGAAGTTTGATGAAAATTCGTGAATTTTTTCTTGAGTTAGAGCTATTGCGATAATCATGAACAATGCAGCATACCAGCGCCACCTGTTGAGCGATTTTCACAGAAAAGTAATCAGCACCAAACTATATCCTGGACTAACTGAATCTGAAGTTTTATGCAAAACCGTACAGTAGTTCTTGAGATACAGCTATTGCAGAAATCGTTAAAAATGACGCATAGCAGCGCCACCTGTTGGGAGATTTTCACCAAAAACTAATCAGTTCCAGTTTATGTCAAGGTCTAACTAAATATGAAGTTTTGTGAAATTTCGTGCATTAGTTCTTGAGATAGAGAGCCAAAAAATTTGTGTCACATACAGACAGAAAGACGGACAGACAGACAGACGGACAGACAGACAGACAGACAGACAGACTCACAGACAGACATTTTGTAAAAACATGTTTTTTGGAATCTCTGACTCATAAAAGGTGTAAATCCGTCGAAAACTGGAATTCGAAAATTTTCATGAAACCAATACTTTCTTCTTGTAAAGATAGAAGAAAGTAAAAAGTCCTTCCGGCCAGTGCCGGGAGGAAGAGGTAGCTTTCATATTCCTTATTTTTAAAAAGCCAACTTATATTATTCAAACACACGAAGCTCAGT
The DNA here is from genome assembly GCA_963932465.1 of Maratus speciosus. Classification (NCBI taxonomy): domain Eukaryota; kingdom Metazoa; phylum Arthropoda; class Arachnida; order Araneae; family Salticidae; genus Maratus; species Maratus speciosus. The sequence continues at coordinate 110,203,297 of OZ010800.1, forward strand.
TAAGTGGAAACCGAATATAGGAGATTCAATACTAATTTTTATCAATACTAAATCATTATGAATGAGAATTTCGCGAAATTAGTCAGCTTTATCCAAGCTGCTTTTATTTAAAGTCACTTATATTTGGCTGCCAAATTTGGCGATTTCTTAAAGTGCCTGCCATTTTAAGACAACATGGTAGATGAGGCTAACCAGTGAACTTGGTCGAGACCTTAGTAATTGCTGTGCACATGCTCACTCATATCGGAATCGGTTGATATATACGAGTGCTGTCGCAGGCAAAAAATCAGATTTTTCAAAATGTCACCCACTTTAGAAATTGAAATTTCTATATCTAAGCCATTTTTTAAGATAAAGACAAACAAAAAATGCTCCTGAATCCTTATATCAAGGTCAAATACTTAAGAAAGAAACCTTTTTCAATTTCTAATTTTTTTGCACCTCACTTTAAATATAATTTTTTTTTAATTTAATGGCCGCCATTTTGAAACAAGATGGCTGATGAAGCTGGCCAGCGAACTTGGTCGAGATATTGATGTATACTATCCACATGCCTTCTTCCATCGAAATAGGCGAATACGTGTGGTATCGCGTGACAAATACAAGATCGTTTCAAAGTGTTAGCCATGATAGAAATTCAAAGTGCTATAATTCAACCACTTTTTAAGATATAAACAAAAAAACATATTTTCAGAAACAAAAACTGCTCCAGAATCTTTGTATCAAGGCCAAACACATAAAAAATCTTTTTCAATTTCCAATTTTTTAATACCTCATTTTAAATTTTAAATTACATTTTTTTTTTTAAATGGCAACCCTTTTGAAACAAGATGGCGAATGAAGCTGGTCAACGAACTCGGTTGAGTTATTTGTATGTACTATGTACACACCAAGGTACATCCAAATCGGTTCATAAATACGTCTGTTATCACGTGGCAAATATCAGGACGTTTCAAAATGTCAGCCACGTTAGAAATTCAAAATGCTATAACTCAGCCATTTTTTAAGATATAGACGAAACAAAAACTGCTCCCGAATCTTTTTATCAAGGTCAAACACATAAGAAAAAAATATTTTTTCAATTTTCAATTTTTTGCTACCACATTTCAAATTTAAATTTTTCTCAAAATTTTAAATGGCCGCCATTTTTAAACAAGATGGCGGATGAAGCTGGCCAACGAACTCGTTCGAGACATTGGTCTGTACTATGTATAAAAGAAGTTACATCCAAATCGGTTCATAAATACGCCTTTTATCGCGTGACAAAATTCAGGACGTTTCAAAATGTCAGCTTTGCTAGAAATTCAAAATGCTATAACTCAGCCATTTTTTAAGATATAGACAAAACAAAAACTGCTACGGAGTCTTTGGATAAAGGTCAAATACATAAGAAAAAAATATTTTTCCATTTTCAATTTTTTGGTACCACATTTCAAATTTAAATATTTTTTAAATTTTTTAAATGGCCGCCATTTTGAAACAAAATGGCGGATGAAGCTGGCCAACGAACTCGGTCGAGACATTGGTATGTACTATGTACACACCGAATTATATCCAAATCGGTTCATAAATACGAGAGTTACAGTGTGACATAGGTCAGATATATATATATATATATATATATATATATATATATATATATGGATATATATATATATATATATATATATATATATATATATATATATATATATATATATATATATATATATATATAAATTTTGAACGGAGGGTGGTTTCGGGGTCTGGGGGTCATGATCGATGAAAATATACCAAAATTTTTTGAAATCGCTTTCCTCCGAACGGCTGCAATAGGTAGCTTTTTGTAAAGAAAGCTACCTAAAAGGATATTACAATTGCTAAAATATATGGAGAATATTTTAAAGCATTAATATAACTGACATTCCAAAAATTTATTAATGATCGAAAACATTTTTCAAAATGTGTGTTTTCTTTTTATGTACCATTAAAATATGTAATATATAAAATTATCGGAGCGTTGATCCATTCTTCCATGGGACATTATCGAAGATCACAAACGACAAAAAGCTTAAATGACAGAACTAATCGATTTTTATTTATGAAGGCGAAAAGAACATTTTTAAAGATTTTCAATAACACATCCTTTGAACAAAGAAAATTAGAAAAAAAGCATTGAATGTGTTTTTGCCTCGTTACAGAAAAGAGCGCATTTCATAATAATAATAAAGTAATAATAATAGTAATATATTTTGAAGTGAATATTTGTTTGCAAGTGTGTAAGAAATGCATATTCCCAATTAATTAATGATGTACTAAATGTTGGTTTTATATGTAAAAAAAAAAAAAAAAAAAAAACCTTAAAAAACCTTAAAAAAATACTTAAAATAGCTTTAAGAAACAAGCAAAAAAAAATATTTCTCAAATATTGCTTATTCTAAAATTTATTCAGAACCAGCATTTAAATATGTAAAAAAAGGTAAAAATAATTAAATATATATATTTTTTTAAAGAGCACATTTCACAGTAAAAAAAAATAATAATAATAATAATAATATAAACTTTTTGTAAGTTAATTTTTTTTTTTCTCAGGTTTGTAAGAAATGCATATTCCCAATTAATGATATGCTAATTGTTGGTGTTATGTGTAATATATATACATATATATATATATATATAAGTGTATATATATATATCTTATACTATAATGCGAGCAAAAATTGTGTGTGTATGTGTGTGTATGTAAATATTATCTTAAAAATGGCTCTAACGATTTTGAAGAAATTTTGTATTTTACCATTTTCGGGCACAAAAAGGTAATTGGGCTAGGTCACATGTTTGAGAAAATTCGATTAGTGGGTCATTTCGGGTCATTATGGGTCAGGGTCAAGCTAATTATATCTAAAAAACGGCTCATTCGATTCTGAGTAAATTTTTTATCCAACCGTTTTTGGATATGAGTAGACTATTGGGTTAGGTCACATGTTCCAGAAATTTTGATTAGTGGGTCATTTTGGGGTCACTGCGGGTCAAGCTATTTTTATCTAAAAAACTGCTCTAACGATTTTCATGAAACTCTACATTCTGCAGTTTTGGATTATGAGAAGACCATTTGGCTAAGCCACATGTTCGCGAAAATTCGATTTGTGGGTCAGTTTTGGGTCATGGTATCTTAGCTTATCTAGAAAACGGCTTTAACCATTTTGACGAAATTTTGTAGTCTGCCATTTTCGGGCGCGATAATACCATTGGGCTAGGTCTCATGTTCAAGAAAATTCTATCAGTGGGTCATTTTGGGTCACAATGGGTCAGGTTCAAGCTAATTGAATGTAAAAAAAAAGCTCAAAACGTTTTCATATAATTTTGTAATATACCGTTTCTGGGCATGAAAAGACCATTGGGATAGGTCACATGTTTGAGAAAATTCGATTAGTGTGTCATTTTGGGTCATTATGGGTCAAGGTCAAGCTAATTATATCTAAAAAACGGCTCAATCGATTTTGACTAAATTTTGTATCCAACCGTTTTCAAATGTGACAAGACTGTTGGTCTAGGTCACATGTTCGAGAAATTTCGATTAGTGGGTCATTTTTTGGGTCACTGCGGGTTAAGCTATATTTATCTCAAAAACGGCTCTAACGATTTTCACGAAACTCTATATTCTACAGTTTTGGATTACGAGGAGACTATTTGGCTAAGTCACGATCCGAGAAAAATTTGATTAGTGGGTCATTTTTGGGTCACTGTGGGTCAAGCTTAGTATATCTAGAAAACGGCTTTAACGGCTTTAACGATTTTGACGGAATTTTGTAATTTGTCGTTTTCGTGGACGAGAATATTATTAGGCTAAGTCGCATGTTCAAGAAAATTAGGTTAGTGGGTCATTTAGGGTCACAATGGGTCAGGGTTAAGCTAATTGATTCTAAAAAAAGGCTCAAAACATTTTCACAAAATTTTATAATGTACCGTTCCTGGGCATGAGATGACCATTGGGCTAAATCCCATGTTCGGGAAAATTCGATTAGAGGGTCATTTTTGGGCCACTGTGTGTCAAGATAATTGTATCTAAAAAACGACTCAAACGATTTTGACAAAATTTTGTATTATACCGTTTCTGGGCATGAGAAGACCATTGGGCTAAGTCACATGTTCGAGAAAATTCGATAGGTTATTTTTGGTTCACTGTGGGTCAAGGGAAATTTATCTAGAAAACAGTTGCAACGATTCTAACTCAATTTTGTATTCTATTGTTTTCGGGCTCGAGAAGTCCATTGGACTAAGTCACATGTTCAAGATGATTCAATTAGTGGGTCATTCTGGGTCACAATGGGTCAGGGTCAAGCTAATTGTATCTAAAAAATAGTTCAAACCATTTTGACAAAATTTTGTATTATACTGTTTCCGGGCTAGCTCCATGTGGCTAGGTCGTATGCTCAAGTAAATTCAATCAGTGGGTCATTTTGGGTCCTAATGGATCAGAATCAAGATAGAGCTGTATCTAAAAAACGGCTCAAGCGATTTTGACAAAACTTCGTATTATATCCTTTCTATTGCATACTCAAGAAAATTCTATTAAGGGATCATTTTGTGTCATAATGCGTCAGGGTCAAGCTAACTGTATCGCAAACAGCTTCAAATGATTTTGACATTTTTTTTTTTTTATTATACCGTTTCCCAGTACGTGAAGACCATTGTAATATGTCACATGTTGGATAATTTCGATTAGTGGGTCATTTTTGGATGAACGCGGGTCAAGCTAATTTTATCAAAAAATGACAAACGATGTTCACTAAATTTTATATTCCATCGTTTTCAGGCTGGAGAAGAGCATTGGATTAGATCGCATGTTCGAAAAAATTCGATTAGTGGGTCATTTTGGGTGTCTATGGCTCAGTGTCAAGCTCAGTGTAACTAAAACAGCAAGAATGATCCAGTGGGAATAATACATCGAGAGAAACACAAAGCTAAACTTGACCGAGCTTAGCTCGGTCATTCCTGCTAGTATATACTTTAAGAAACAAGTAAAAAAATATTTCTCACAGACTACCTATTCTAAAATTTATTCAGAACAACATTTAAAGATGTAAAGAAAGATAAAGATATTTATAAATATATAAATAAAAATTACTCAAAAGTAACTGCTATAAATTGACCTAAATTATATTGAATAGATGTTCCAGCACTCTTATATTAAATATAATGGTTTCAAATTGTCTTGCTGATATTGCGAAGAATTCTACAGAATATTTAAGCGATAAAAATAGCAATTACTAAATATGAGAGATATCTTGAAATTTAGTGCTAATTTCATAAGTATAATTTTATTTTATGCATATTCTTTCTATTCGATACCCTTATATTACCTTCTATATCTACATTCATTAGAATTGTTAGATAGTTCTGTCGTATTATTATAATAAATTATTTTTCGTACTTCACATACTAAACTAAAAGTTGAAAATATATAGTCATATAAATTTGTCATGAGTAATTAATATAAGGTAGATATTTAAATAATTTTAATGGCTTTTGAATGGCAAATACCTAGCAAATTCAGAAATTTGTCACTTTGTGATACGGATTGCACTACTATTAATATATATTAAAAAAAAATATGTTTATGAATATTAAAATTTTTGCTGCAAATAGCTAACATGTTAACATAAAATTAAGAGTAATATCAATTAAAATAATGTGTAATATTAGACTTTATAACGATTGCTATTAATAGTTACAAATTTTAAGATTCATATTATAAAAAATGAGTGAAATCTTAAGTATGCTTCTCATATAAATCATTATTTTTCTTTTAATATAACAGTTTTAGTTTTATATATGTGTTCGTTAACTATTATCTTATTTTATATGTTCGAGCGCATTTATCAATTCAGCTATAGAACAGTTTTGCTTGGACAGAAATAATTGAAGACATTCTAATTACTATTATTTTAACACATACATACTGATTGGTAAAGTTATCATAAAAATTGAATCTATCCAACTGAGCGAAAAAAATTGCCCAAACCAGGAATCGAACCCAGATCATTTGCTTACACTGCCAATACTCTACACTGTAAAATAATAATAATAATAATAATAATGCCAGTTTTCCGTACCGGAATAATTTCCGATTTTATTCCGATTTTACGGATTTTATTCCGAGCTGGGTTGGAAATTATTCCGGTACGATAGCGGCAACTATTTTTCCGATTCCTACAAGAAAACTCCTCAGATTTTTTTACAGTGTACATATGATGTGATGCATGCATACATATGATATGACGCATGATCATGTACACCATATAGACATTAATCAACGGACACTTTCAATTTTAGACATTTTGTAGAATATTTAAAAATATACTTCCCGGATTCTTCTGGAACTTCAGCATTATAAAGAATATGTTTAACCGGATATTTATGAGTGTCGTATAAGGAGGACACTTAGGGAGGCAACAAAAAAATCCAAAAATAATAATATTTGGGATCACACTGTAAATACATGGAATGATCGATCACTGCAGAATACAAATACATGAATACCGTACAACATGTTTATTGATTTGTGTAAGAACAGCACGTATATGCATAGTAAAATAGCGATTTCTTTTTTTAATTAAAAAAATTCTTGAATGCTTTTTTGTTTATATCATGCAGGGTATCAACCAAATTTAAAGCTAGTTTCAGAAAAAATAACAAAATGTTATAGAAATAATATAGTGCGAATGGAATATAAATATGTTATATATTTTAAGAAATATGAGCAATTGCATGAAATAATTTTTATCTGCGCATGCCGGAACGATATATATATATATATATATCAGTGGCGTGGCGTGAAAATTTTCGGTAGTCATCGCAATTATTTAAGTTTGTGATGAAAAATTATTAACTCTAAAATTCAATGGTTGAATGTTCAAAAAAGAAACTTTAAATCTTACCTTCAGTTATACATGAACTCCAAATGTTCTGCTAAAACTGGCTCGTAGAGTTTTAAAAGCTTATTAAGAGTTTTAAAATATTGCTTGGTCATCGCCGCATCCAGCGATGACCGGACGCCACGCCACTGATATATATATATATATATATATATATATATATATATATATATATATACATAATTTTATAGCCAACTCTATGGAGCAACACATAAAAAATCCAGTCTAATATCGTTAAAATTCGAAAACATATAGGCGATAGAGTGATTTGAATTTTTAGTTGTTCTTTAAAAGCAGCTGAATGATAAGGGATTTGTTCAAATTTTCAGTTCGTATTAACTGACTTTCAGCGAATATCAACGAATCAGCGAGTAGATTTGGAACAAATGATTCAAATTTGATACTTCTTTTTAGCATGGAGTAGGCTCGTCCTGGTGATTATGCAAGAAGGACGAAAGCATAAATTAAAAATTTAACTTAAAAAATCTAAAATTAAAATTGACAATTTGTGGAAAATTCCTTATCGGCGACTTTTAGAGAGCAACTAAAAATTAGCTCACTGTATTGCCGATATCATTCTGAATTTTCGCGCTATTTGACTTGATTTTTTAATGAGTTGACTATTACATTATGTAAAGAAATCTTTCTTATTGTTCGCGCATTCTCAGACAAGCTTTACAACATACAACTGCATATTTCATAAAATATTTATTATATTTATATTACAATTGCACTTTATTTTTACTACTACATTTTGTTACGTTTTCTGAAAAATGCGTTATATTTGGTTGAAAACCCTGTTTGATATAAGATTTAAACATGAAGAATTTTTTGAACTTAAAAAAATCGTTATATCTGCATGAATATAAGAGCTATTCTTACACAAATCAGTAAAAATATTGTACAGTATCCACATATTTGTAATTCTGCAGCGATAATGATTTCGTGCATTTTAATTTACAGGGTGATCCAAAATATTATTATTTTTCTTTGATTTTTGGTTGGCTCTCTAATTATCCTCGTTATGAAATCATCCTTATCATTTTCAATTACATTTATGAGAGTTGATGCGCGGAAAGTGAGAGCAGACGCAGATAAATAAACTGAAATCATAAACACGTTTCAAATATTTTGGAAAATATTAAAGGAAATAACAATAGCATTTACTGCACGTAAAGACTTAGTATGAAGGTAATATGCGATGTATTTTTCAGAAAAAACTCCATAGAAACATTCGCATTTTCTGCAAATGATCTCTCTTCTAGAAATATAGTATAATTCCTTCAACTATTGAAAAAAAAAATTGTTTCATAAATTATAACGCATAAATGTTAACATTCGTTACTAGGATGAGCGAAGCGAATCCTGTACTAGGGTGCATAAACTACATTTTATCATACACTTTACAAAAATACTATTCAGTGTTTTGACTTGAAATTAAACATACAAATAAATTATGACCTTTAGATTTGCACAATATTTTTCTTTTTCAGAATAACCTTAAAAAAAATATTTTTTTAATTAATTTATTTTACATGTTTTACCATTACGGACGCATTTTTGCAAATAAAAAATGAAACACATATGTTTTCAGAAGAAAAAATAAATCACGGAGTCACGATTTCTTTTATGAAACTTTTAAAATAACTTTTTTAAATGAAAATTATAGCATATTCTTAATGAATTAAATTTGTGAAAATTCAATTATTTACATTCATATTACATTCATTACAATTATAAAAGTATCTTTCAGTGTTAACAATTCAAATACACAGTTTATGCTTATTATGGTAAATCATTTACGCAGACGATACTTAAACATTTTAAAAGAATTATATTATGATTTTATTTAAGTGGCAACAAAAGAATTTTAAACAAATAAAATAAATTGTTAATTTCGTTACATAAATATTTTGTAAATTTTTTCTTCGAAAATATTTTTATTTATACCAGTCTTATATCATAAATAAAAAAATCCGAGGAATTTCATAGCTATTTGGCTGAATTTACACTTCGAAAATTAAAATACACCAAAACATAAAATAAAATTTTTGCTTAATAAAAATGCAAGAATAACATAAAAAAATTATTGTTACTTTCAAATATTTATCTTATTAAATAATGCTTCACGAATCCAAACAAAGCATGGCTTTTGCTAGTTATAGCATAATAATAACTGTTACTTACTTTTATGTGAAACTAGTTAAAAGCACTTTTTTTCATCTAATGTAACTAATATTATATCAAACAATAAAAAATGTCCTCAAAAGGTATAGCGACACAGTGTAGTAACATCTTCTTATAAATCACTCTAATAAACTAAGCTCAAAATAATAATTCGTCGGTTTATATTTCATGCTTCTAAGGTTCTGACTGGTCAGAAAGCAGCACCATGAAGACAAATTTTCAACTAATTGTTTGTCTTTGAAAATTTACGATATGTCCTGAGTACAACAATATTTACCATGATTCGCTTCAAATCGTATTTCGTTAATACACACAAAAAAAAAATAATTGGCATATATTTTGCATATTAAAAAAATATTATTTCGAACGTGTCTTGGAACGTGTCATATTTGTATTCAGATATTAGTGTTGGAATCTTGAGATACTACAATAATGAAACACAGCATTCGTTATTTCAACAATTGAAATAATAAGCTAGAATAATAAATAATCAAATAAAACATTGGATGCATAAATTAGGAGCAAAAAAACTGCCTGCATTCAGTATGTTTCTATGTCAGATTAATTGTTCATTTGCCTATATCACCACAAAAGCGTTATATTTTGATAATATATATTTAAATTTTATATATTTTTTTTTTATAAAAATGCATCGTACACTGAAGTTAATAACGTCACAGAAATGAAACTTATCACTATAAATATCGTAACGTAAAAAGAAAATAACTCAACCTACAGTAATAGATATATTTTTTCGGTTCTAAAGGTAGAGAGTTTATAATTATATTATTCTCTATAATTAAGCTTAGTTAAAAACTAATACATAATAGCATCGCCTGATTTATGATCCATTTCTCAATATTTCAGTTTTAAAGAAATATCCATAAAGATAAAAAGTATCTACTTATGTTTATTAAATATCATAGACTGTGCTTGGTGCCTCGATCTATTTAAAGTACTTATTTTATGAAAAAATAGGTTGGGTATAAGTAACCCAAACACATCTTCGTTCGAGTCAACGGGAGTCGCATATACAAGACTTTTCAGATGTTCCCATAAAAGTTCCCATAAAAGTTCCCATCGTTGTTTGTGAGCGACTATGGTTTCAAAATGACGAGGTGCCAGCCTATTGAGCACAGTTGTCAGCAATTACCTAGAAGCCCCCTTTTAGTTCCGCTGTATTGCGGGTGCACGTTTATGCGACTCCAGTAGGATTTCATCGTTCGAATATCCGTTGCTGTTGCAAATATGAGTTAAATATCTAGAACCTTTAAATATGTACGCTAATTGCAGCATCCATGCTGCCAGACCATGTAATACTATTATTTGACGCTACTTTTAACATTTATTGTACATAGCACTTGCCAGTAACGCTGTCAATAAACATCTTTTTCATGTATCTTTTCTACGTTTATACCTCAACGCGAGATTTGTGACCATAGATTCCTATATAATAAATGATTGTTGCAGTGTCATGTACCAACATTAAAGTGTGTACTATGAATTCGGTATCACCTAGTATATAATTTTAAACGTACAAATGCTGTAAAGATTTAGTTGTAAGAACAATTAATGTTTTGCAAGTAATAGTTTGGTATGGAAACTTTAGAAAAAGGCACAATTTATGTCTAAATAAGCATTTTTTGAGCAAATTAAAAGAGCTATTTTTTATATTTCTTATTTAGTTAATACATAATGAATGTATTAACTATAGAAAAAGCATTGTATCATTCTTTTCCATAGTATTATTATCAATAATATTTCATTATCAAAAATAATATCTGTCATAAGGATATTATTTTTCAAATATTTTTGCTCGCATAAAGTGGAAATGAGCTTCATCTATTCTTCTGAGGCAGTGGTTGTTTACATTTTTGTTGATATTCTATAGTTTCTGAAAAATAAATGAGGGAACGTAACAATGCCTATGGGAGCATTTAGTTAAAAAAAAAAAAAAAAAAATCTCAGCTAGGATTATGCTTAATGACGTTAATTTATTTTTCCTTTATGCGGTTAGAGCTTTGAGTTTTACACAAGCTGGCTTAATTTATCACTTGTAAATTAAAAACAACGTTTTCTTTATATATTCTGATAAAAAAGATTTATTTCGCTAAGTCTTTAAACAATAAAAGACGTTAAAAATGTATAAAACACATTTTTATCAAAATAAAGATTGATTTCATTCATTGTTTTACAGAAAATAAAATTAGATATTTTTGAAATAAATGCAAACTTCAGTTACATTCATGTACAATATTTGTATTTTATCTTTTCACAGTCTCAAATTACATGCAAAAATTTAATATTTCTCATTGGATATTTCTTTACTAAAGGGAAAAGTAAACCTTAAATCTCAAACTATATTTTTTATTCAGTTAAAGCATTATCTATTTTATCTTATTTTACGAAAGCATTTGCATGTTTTTATGTAAAATTATAATACAGAAATGTTTTACATTTTTCTGTCAGAAAGCAGATTTGAGGACCCCAGAAGTCAATGGATACAAGTGTCAAAATTTAGATTTGGAGTAAATTGAGTTCAAAGTTGAACATCAATAGTAATTGACTGAATTAAGATATGAAACTGTTGCATATTTCATAGTGGTTTTTGAATTTCTTATTTCAGTAACTGTGAACGAAATTGTAGTACAATATTTTTTTTTTAAATTTAAGTAGAGATTAAAGATGTCAAGTACTTAAGTTGTTTAAAAAGCTTAAGTAGTTGAGCTTTAGAGCACAATACAAAATTAAAAAATTACCTATATTTCTTTACATTCAAACGAATAACCTTTTCCCCAGATAGCCTGTGTAATTAGCTTAGTTTTTTTTTTTCGATTTTGTCACTTATATCCTGAGCTTCTGGTGTCCTAATTTATAATTAATTAAAATATTACCAATCTGATAAAGATGCATTTGTTATACCTATGTAAATTATATATTCATAATACATTACGAAACACAAATTTGACTGTTGTCAAGTAAGTTAATGATCTATTGATTAAACAATTATGTAAATATTACGCCTGTGACAAAGCATACAATTTTTTATTAAATGCCCCCTTTTGTTTCCTTTGTATTGCGGGTCCACGTTTATGCGACTCCAGGAGGATTTCATAGTTCGAATGTCTGTTGCTGCAGCAGAAGTGACTTAAATATCTGAAACTTATAAATACGTACGCCAGTTGCTGCATCCACTCTGTCAGGCATGTAATACTATCGTTTGACGCTATTTTTAACACTTATTGTACATAGCACTTTCCAGTGACACAGTCAGTAAAGATTTTGTTCATAACTATTTTTTTACGTTTGTTCCTCAACGCGACATTTACGACCATTCATTCCTATTCAATAAATGATTGTTGCAGTGTCCTGTACCAAAATTAGAGTTTGCACTATGAATTCGGTATCAACCAGTATATAATTTTAAACAGGTTATAAACGTACAAAGGCAGTAAAGATTTGGTTGTAAGAACATTTAATGTTTTGCTGGTAATAGTTTGCTATTAAAACTACAAAAAAATTCACAATTTCTCGTCTAAACAAACATTTTTTTGCGCTAATTGAAAGACCTATTTTGTATATATGTATTTTTATTTAATACATAGTAAATGAATTAACTATACATAATGAGTGTATTAATTTCATTACTACGAAAAAAATATCATTATCAATAATATTTCATAAAAAATATATCATATGTATCATAAGTAAATTTTACTTCAAATATTTCTGCTCGCATAAAAGAAGAAATGAGTATCATCTATCATGCTGGAGTCGGTATTTGTTTAGATGTTAGTTGAGATTTTATAGTTTCTAAAAACAAATGAGGAAACCTATCAATGCCTGTGGGAACATTTGGTTTAAAAAAAAAAAAAAAAATGTCAGTTAGGATTATACTTAATGATCTTAATTTACTTCTCATTTATGAGGTTAGATCTTTGCGTTTTACATCATCTGTCTTCATTTATCATTTTAACGCCCCCCCCCCAAAAAAAAAAAAAAAAATCTTTACACATTCTGCTAAAGACGATTTATTTCAACAAGTCTTTAAGCAATAAAAGTGATTAAATATAAATTTCTTAAACACATTTTTATCAAAATAAAGATTAAGATTCTATCCATTGTATCTTAGATAATAAAATTAGATACTTTTGAAATATATGTAAATTTCAGTTAAATTCCTGTAAAATATTTTTATTTTACCTTTGCTCAGTATCAAATTACATGCAAAAATTTAATATTTCGAATGATATAAGTCTAGAAATTGGCCTATGCTAAAGAAAAAAGGGAAATCTCAAATTTCAAATCATATTTTGTATTCCGTTAAAACCTTATCTATTTGTTTCTTATTTTACGAAAACATTCGCATGTTTTATGTAAAATTATAACACAATAATATTTTGCTATTTTCTGTCAGAAAGGAGATTTATAAATAATTAAAATATTTCCAATATGAAAAATATGTATTTTATTATGCATATATCAAATTATGAAACAAAAATGGGACTAATAAGTTAAGGATTTATTAATTAAAAATGTATGTAAATATTGCAGCTGTGATGAGGCATACAATTTTTAAGAACAATAATTCCTTTTATCATTTACACTAATGTCTAATTTATAAGAACAAAATGTATCAAAATGAAATCCTTTTTGTGATATTTCTGTTTGCATAAAAATTAGATGCATTTTATATTTTATTGTTTGGTTTCATTGTTTTACATGTTTGATCTGATTTTATTGAATTTCTCTAAAAGAAATATGTTGAGATAGTTTACAATTCCTGTGGGAACAGTTATTCGAACAAACAAACAGAAAAAATGTCACCAGGGATAAGCGTAATGGCATTATATTGTTTCTGATTTATGTGTTTAGGGCTTTGTGTGGTATATTATCTGACTTAATTTATCATTTAGTAATCGAAAATAATCTTTTTTATTTTTATATTGTAGTAAAGCTGATGAATTTTCAGACGGTTTCGATAAATAAAATCCTTTAAATATCAATTTACAACCAAGATTTTATGAAATTAAAATTTCCTTTTTCATTCATTGCATTAAAAAATAAAATTAGGTATTTTGCTAATAATGTAAATTTAAATTTCATTAGTATACGATAGTGAATGCTTTTCTTTGAACAGTCTATATTAGAATGTAAACGTTTATTATTTCGCACACCATAATTTTAGTAAATGTCTTACACTAGAGTGGAATATAAAATGCAATATGATCGAGATACACTTTTATTTACCTTTCAGACATAATCGGGTTGTTAAGAAAACTTTATGACATGACCGATAAGAAATACTGGATGTAGCATAAGTCCCTGATACATATTAAAATTTAATATAAATTCGAGTAATTGCAGTAAGAGACGTGAGAGGATTCCTACAGGTCAGGGAATTTCCCTGACTTTTTGTCACATAAACACCCGTATTTTCTTTTAGAAAAACTCGCCTTCTGGAATAGCCCGGATATATAATCCGAGAGTTTCTACATAAAAATACTGGTATGCCAGCTGAAAGGGTAGGAACCTTGGGGGAGGATTGGACTAAAATTCTTCTCACGATGAAAATGTTCTTGACGCGAATAATAAATTACTTAAAACGTCTTCCATAGATGGCGCTGCAACTTACATTATCAGAAAAAAGCATAATAAACTCAAGCTAATCAGTTACAGATCATTTATTTTGTCGCAAGCTGTTACAGAATATGTATATTGTGCAATCAATTACCACATTTAATTGTGTGCACCCTTTGTAGCTGAAGAAAAATACATGCTATGTAACTGCTTACGACAAAATAAATGATCTGGAACTGATTGTGTTGCGTTTTTTTGTGCTTCAATCTGACAATGTACAGAGCTATCTACGGGCAATGTTTGAAACGTTTTTTTTTCAGCTCGCTTACATAAAACCTTTCATTTCACGAAGCCTTTTAGTCCAATCCTCACCTCCCGTGCGAAAATTATTTGATTTTATATTAAATTTAAAATATGTCAGGAACTTTTAGACAACTCTGAATAGCACATTAAATCTAGAAAAGACTACAAATATTAAATTTCATAAATTGTACGTTGTTCAATATCTTGCATTTCTAAAATACAGATTCAAATTGAAAAAAAAAAAAAAAAAAAAAAAAAAAAAACTTCAAGCAAGAATTGAAAAGCGTCACTGCTGCTCATAGTACAGCTCCAAGCAAAAAAAAAAATAATGTATATATATATATATATATTCATTTTATTTGGATTTGGATTTTAGATTTTTTTTTCATTGTAGTAAAATTCAAGAAGAACAACGGTTACCTTTTTAATAAATTTGCATGTTATTAAAGAATATTAAGACTGTAAAAGATTAAATTTTGAGTGAATATCGTATTTTTGTAAAATTATTTTCATTATTCAAAATATTAGAATACTAAAGTAGATGGTTCAAAAAATTGGAATACTTATGAATTTTCCTGATTGGATGAGAAGGTTGCATAAATTTAGCATAGAATTAGATTCTGTGGGGCTTCTTCTTAGGTTATAAAAACAGTTTGCATCATCATTGCTTTTATTTTGTGTGAAACATGTGTCGTTCATCCGACATAACGGTCTTTACAAAGCATCGTGTTATTGATTTGCATACAGAATGCAATAGATCGCCAGTTACTTAAAATGTTCTCTACCAAGTATTAGTAGAGCAACGAAACATTATTTTAACGAGAGATATTTAAGATAAAAGCATCTGAATAGTGGCCGAAAGCCTATAACTACACAGAGATATGATAGAAAGCTAAAGAGTACTACTAAAAAAACAATTTTAAAAGTGTACATTTGCATCGAAAGTGGAAAGAACACGGCGTTGATGTGAGTAAATATAAAATATTAGTACGTATCCAAAAACTTGGATTTCAATCTAATGTTCCAAAGATAATGCCTCTCAGGACAATTAAACAGAAAGGAGACAGAATGAAGTGGTGAAAAAAGAGAGCTTTTTGAGGGTCTGGATGATTGGGAAAATATATTTTTTATTTATACAGTGTGTTTTGTGTAACATATGGTCATCAAGGTGTACTTGTATGGCGAATTAAGCAATAATCATATGAAAAGGACTGCATAAAACGATCAGTGAAATTTGCAGTCAGTGTAATGGTATGGGCTTGCATGACTTGAGATGGTACTGGAAGGCTAGGTATCGTTAACGAAAGGATTAATTCTGAGATATATCAAGAAATCTTTGAGCATTTCATACTACCACTATCGGAAGATCTGTGTGGTGATGATTTTATTTTCAAAAATGATTTAGCACCTTCACACAGGTCAATGCCCATCAGGAACTGGCTTAGCCAACACCAAATTAATGTACTTCCCTGACCGGCTAATTCACCGGATTGAAATCCAATAGAGAAATTGTGGGGAATAGTGAAGAAAAGTCTTCAAGGTATTGCGCCAAGAAAACAAATTTGATCTTCTTTCCAGCATTAAATCGACATGATCATATCTTGGTACATAACATTGTGAATCAGTTGTAGCTAGTTTGAAAAGCGAGTTCGAGCTGTTATAAAATGTAATGGTTTGCTATAAATATTAAAGAATTACTATTTTTCCCTTTTTAAGAAACACGTATTATTTACAATGCTTTATTCTAATATTTTGAACCAGGTAAATGGTTATTCTAATATTTAGATTTTTCAAAGTGTGAATAATTATTTAAATTTTGTGTTATATCCTCTAATTTTTATGCTAAGACGTTTTACAAACTATGTATTTACAAACTATGTAGTTTCATACAATATTAAGTTTTATCCTGTATTACTTTTTGTATAAGCGGTACACAAAAAACCTTTTTTCACAATTTTTTTTTTTTTTTTTTTTTTTTTTTTTTTTTTTTTTTTTTTTTTTACTTCGAGATGTATATATACGTATATATAGACACATATTTTAATATTAACTTGAAAACAAAAACAATTTCATATCATTTGGAAATTTTCATAAGCTATCATAGACGTAATCTATCTTTTGTAATCTACGATTCTTAATATATCATTCGTAAATAGGATTCATCTACATAAATGCGAATAAAAGTTTACAATAGAGTATAAATTATTTTAATTGTCAACCTCCCATTTTCTCAACTAATATGTAGCGTACAACGATTTCTGCATACAACAGACATTGCATTCTGAATTTTCGTCATACTTTTATGTTAAGTATCATCATACATACTATTAATTCGGATGTTAAATTCCTATTTCCCATGCACTTACAAATCGGCCAACGATGAATGGGGTGTTATGCGAATGGTTTTTAACAGGCTTTTGCAATAGTACACTCATATTTCCTTAAAACAATTGTTCGATATAAAAAAATGCAGTTAACTACAAATTAATGAAACATGTATCAGAAAATTCACTCAAAGATTATAGTGTGAAAGCCTCGCACGGTTCTGATGGTGTAGTATAAGTGTCCGCATTAATTAACACGAGACGGTATAGCCACCAGATACGGCGCATTAGCATTGTCGTCCTTTGAGTTTTCGGGGTAAAATGAAATCTCTTTCTTTTAATTGCTAAAAAAATGCAAGTTGAAAATTTTGTAAACACTAAAAGTAGTTAATAATTAAACTGTTTACATGTTTCATACTTATCCGAGTCCTTTTCTAAATAATTAAACTAGAAAAATATAAAATTGAACGATCTATGACGTATTAAATTGAAACGCCATCATTAAATTTTTCTGGTATCCTTTCTGATTACGCTCATTACATTTTTTCTTTTTACTCGGACGTAAAATTCCGTAGTCGTAACCATGGCGGAAATTGCTTATTGTAAGCACTAAATTATATTTCTAATGTAAGTAATTTGTAGATAATGAAAATTAGATTCTATGAATTACTTGTTTTTGATTAAATTGTTACTATGCCCTTACAAGAGACCATACCTAGTCGAGAGGACTCTTTTCACCAAATGTTGGTAAGATTACAGGTATCAAAAAGTTCGAGTTTTTTTTTTTTTTTTTTTTTCTAAATATTAGTAAAAACGTGTTTGTTCGTTTAACTATAGATAAGGTCTGCGGTGTGAGTTGCAAAACTGTGGACAAAGGCATGCAATATATGCATGCACCATGTGCGTAAGCTATTTTAGAAATCCATATTGCATCAGAATCGATTAATCTATATTTTAAAGAACTAGGATAACTGGTATTTTGTACCGATAAATAATGTCGTAATCTCTCAGCTTCTGCTAATAATTTTAGAAACTGTTTTTGATCTTTCAATTCTAAGAAGTTGTGATGGCCTCGTAGTATAGGAAAAAACATAAATATTTCAATAAAATAAATTATTACTTTTAACTGTATAATAAGAAATTATTTTCACAGTTTCAAATTGTTAGACTGAAGAGTGAAATATTCTACAATTTTATTTTTTTTAATTTTACATTTTCTTCTTTGATTTCGTACATGACGAATGCTGACCATGCAATAGATATGTCTCATCCTATGTCTCGTACCCTGAAAAATGGAATTTATTATAACATATAGGATTTTTTCAAATTGCGTCCTTCCCTAAAATTCATCGATTTTAAAATTACAGGAAATGTTTCATCTTCATCTAGTTTACGTAACACACAAAAACAAAGTTTACTCCGATTCCCAACTATTTTTAGCTTCAACATTCTGCATGTGTAATGATATTTTGTTACAAATGTTATACTGTGTTCTCGCAGTATAGGTTTTATCCAGCTTATAATCGCGACATCTTGTCAAAGTATTTTCATTTAAGTGGACCGTGGACCTTTATTTGGAGCAAAAATCGACCACAAACCGACTTTTCTTTTTGTGTGTATTATTACTCTCCAATTTGCATTACGTCATTCGTGGAGATGCGATTATTTTACGCAAAATTACAAGTGTTTTAATTTTGTTCACAAACGATTTTTTGGCCTTTTAACATACATTAAATCTGTTTTTATCAATACTGATGTTTCAGCATTTATTTTAATTTTTGAAATGATCCTTGCTACTTAATGTTTGATCAAAATTCATGAATCTGATAATGAAGAATCCTGATAGTGCTTGAAAAGAAACTGTGTATGCATTTTAAAATTCGACTTCATTAAGACAATTAAATTTTCATCTTTAACTTGTTATAAGGTAGAATTTTAATGAAAATCAATATGGAATTTAGAAATGTTTGATCAAAATTCATGAATCTGATAATGAAGAATCCTGATAGTGCTTGAAAAGAATCTGTGTATGCATTTTAAAATTCGACTTCATTAAGGCAATTAAATTTTCATTTTTAACTTGTTATAAGGTAGAATTTTAATGAAAATCAATATGGAATTCAGAAATGTTTGATCAAAATTCATGAATCTGATAATGAAGAATCCTGATAGTGCTTGAAAAGAAACTGCGTATGCATTTTAAAATTCGACTTCATTAAGGCAATTAAATTTTCATTTTTAACTTGTTTTAAGGTAGAATTTTAATGAAAATCAATATGGAATTCAGTAATGTTTGATCAAAATTCATGAATCTGATAATGAAGAATCCTGACAGTGCTTGACAAGAAACTGTGTATGCATTTTAAAATTCGACTTCATTAAGGCAATTAAATTTTCATTTTTAACTTGTTATAAGGTAGAATTTTATTGAAAATCGATATGGATTTGAGAAATGCATCTCTAAAAATGAAATATTTAAGAGATTAAAAAATCTATGTGCATATTTGTTTGTAATAGAATTTTGGGTGATTAAAATCCAAAATTGAGGAAACATCTAAAAAATTAAGACAAAAAGAGCATTTTTTTATTTTTTATTTTTTTTTTAAAGATCTTAAAATTATAATAAGATTGTAAATTTCTTTTAAGGTGTTCTATCCCAGCAAAGAGGCAATTGCTGGCAATCAAGATATGTGCTGGCAATGGTAGAGAAGTGATAGCTAGTAGTTTACCACTGCATGATCACTGCTGGACAGCTTCAGTCAACTTTGCAGTGGAAAATAATCAGATAAAATTCTGATTGGTATCAGTTTTATCTAATGCGCTGGCCCACCACACCATTGAAGCACTGCAGGAAAAGTGCGGGATTGAAGTAATATGATGTCACACTAATGCTAGTCTCTTGTTGGCCATAACTGATGGGCCAGCTGCATTCCGCTCGAACACTTTTGTAGAGGTTTAAGTAATGGCACCATTGCATACATAACCCTCTAAGTGTTTGGGGCGTAATATTCCGTTCACTAAGCTCCAGGTTTCACAGCAATACAAGCAATATTTAAGATAATATAATTGTATAGATTTAATAAAATTTAAATACATTGAAGCATGATTAATACTCTCAAGGATTACATTCATATTTGTAATTAAGTTTTTTTTTTTTTTTTTTTTTTTTTTTTTTATAATGTTCAAATAATCATATTTTCTTAGCATTTAAAACAAAATGCAATGAAAACAACATTACAATTTTACCCTTTTGCAAGACGTTCTGAGAGTAGGCAGAGCTGGCCGCCATCTTTTTTCCAGTTGATGGCCACTGTTTCTTTCTCTGCTGGGAGATACTTATGGCGAAATGTATATTTACACAAAATTTCATATGTCTATTGTGAAAATTAAAAGATTTTTTTTTAAACGTCCACCGTTCCCTTAACGGGATTTCAGTATTTTATTATTATTATTATTATTTACTCATCAACTATTTGAGACCAAAATATGAACAGAAATACTATTATTGAAAATCTTTTCCGAAGTTGTGGAAAAATATTATTATTATTATTTTTTTTAAGTTAATCGTCTTTAATTGGATGGAATAACTTACCATTAAATATACTACTTACGTCTTGGCCGTTTTATCGCTTCTATCTAAAGAACTATTCCCGAAAATTATAAGTAATTTTGTCTGAGTTTTCATCAAACATTATTTATAGGCTCTTCAACTAATGTTTTTCTTTTTTCATCTCACGGTATGCGGTTGTGACCCAAAGAATAAATGTGGCAAAAACAGTCATTAAATGGACCTAATAAAATCTAGAAACTGCAAAACTCAGTTTAAGACAATAAAGCTCCTTGAATAAGATTAAGAGCCAGGACTGACTCGCTGTACTTACTAAAACCGAAGAGGAAAGAAGATACTTCATAAAAGGCGAGCACTTGTTTGAATATTACTTAGAATATGTACTAACATATCTCTCGTAATGATACTCTAATCAGAAAAGGTGTAGCAGCGGCTGTACCAAAATATTTCATATTTTAATTTGCTAAATTGCAAAAGTTATGGATTGATGAAAGAAGATTAAAGAGATAAATCAGTGTCAATAATGCAAGTTTCTGAAGGATTTAAACGGAATTACCCTAAATAGAGAAATATTTTTGAATATTTAACAAACATACATTATAAAAATTAAAATTAGAGTTTATATTAAATTGTGAGTATATGTAAATATATATATATATATATATATATATATTTTTTTTTTTTTTTTTTTTGATTGATTAAAATATTTCCGTGTGTTTCAAGAATTCGACTTACTAATAAAACACGATAATAAATTACAATCTAATAAATTACAATCACTGGTGAATTATATGGTTTATAATTAATATTCACTGAGGTAAAAGATTTGTATTTAAAGGAAAAGTAGTTCAATATGTAGAAAATAGAAGGTGCTGATGAAAAAAAAAAGCAATAAGAGACAATAAATATTCAAAGGGCACTTGAGCGTGCGAATGTAAAGAAAGCAACGGCAGTTAAATATAGTAAAAAATATATACATTTTATTAGAGCAGCGTGTACCATCTGTTTGTAGTAATTACTAAGCGTGGTTTTCCAGACATGGCCACAATGTTAAGCACTATGGGTATTTCAATACTCTGAAATGATGTATTATTCCTCTTTGTAACCTCGATTTTACGTATATTGCCACACAATCAGAAAGCACAGAGCGTTATTGTTTATGACCCCAATAATTCGTTTTGTAAGCAATATTTATATTAGAAGTTAATGCGACAAGTGCATTAGGGCTCATTGTTGTTGGTTTTATTTATTTATGTATTTATATTGTCATCCAGAATAACGTATTACCGTATATATAATTCTGCCAAAGGAACATATAGACGTTCTTTTCCTGTATAAAAAAGAACCTTTAAGTGTACATGTATATATATTTCAAACTATACTAATGAATAAAATTGCATCAAATGCGGTAAAAACAGCTCATAAAATATTATCATTAATAATGCTAAGCAATTTTTATATCCCAAGTACGTGGGGAAAAACAATAATTAATTCGTTTAAATAATAATTTGGTGTTTCTTTACATATATTTAATTCGGTTTCTATATACAAAACAACATAAGAACGTTCGGTTCGTGGACATTCATTCAAATTTTAACATCTGAAACATTGACCAGTAGTCAAAATATTAAAGATACAAAGACATTCTTACTTATTTTATTATTTTCGTACCCATTTATTCTGAAACAGCATTAAACATTTCTCATGTATAATATTATATTATATCATATCATATTATATTATATTATATTATATTATATTATATTATATTATATTATATTATGTTATATTATATTATATTATATTATATTATATTATATTATATTATATTATATTATGTATGTATATATATTTGTTTTACATCCAGTTTTTTTTATATATATATTTGTATTAAAATGATGTATTCCATCGACACATTTTTTCCTATTTATAGTTCTATATATTCCTAAATGATGTTTTGAATTTTCTTGATTATTCGTTTTAACAAAAGAATTTGTTTTACAAATGGAAGTTGAGCCATATCTCATTTAAATATAAAATACTTTTAACTCTACTATTATCACACAACGGTATTCACATTATTGAAAAAAAAATTCTAAGCATAAGAATAAGTATTTATTGTAATTATTTAAAAATTGCTTTACAAAAGTTTGACCTTTAGTATATTTAATATATTATGAAATAAAACTACTGTGAGAAAAACAATTTTTCTTTTTTCTCTGTATATAACATGTCAATTTGATAATGGAAACTCTTCGTTTCAAAAGTATCTGCTAAAAATACTACTTCATACAGTATTCATTTTATTGTGCTCGGAATTACAAAAATCCTCTTTAAATGTTTTCATAATAATTTAATTCAACCATACTAAAATCATGTATTTTGTTTATTTTATAAATCTAATTAGATTTTTTTTGGTAATTTTTAAAACGTATAAACGTTACCTGTGTAACTTTTTTATTGTTTTAGAGGAGTATTGATGCATTTTATTAAATCTAATTTTGAGAACAGGTTCCAATTTTGCTTTTACATAATATTACACATCCAAATTCAAGCGACACTGAATTATACAAATTTTCTGAAAATTCAATAAAGAGATCTTTTAAATGCATGTGAAAATTACTGTAACTAATAGTCATATGGTCTACAAATCACATTTTCATTCTCTTCCTAGAAGCGTATTCTTTTTTATAGTAACCCACTTTCAGACAAAGTAACAGAATTGCTACAAGAAGACGCCAACGCACTTTTTATGAGAACATTTACAAGAAATATTTCTAATCTTGCTTTAAATGGATATATTTACTTTAGTTTTGGAATGTAATGTTAGTTAAAATGTTGGTTTTAAATATTCGCTGTAGTTCTGAAAACAACAGAAAACATTTCCTACATTTTTTTTTTTTTTTTTTTTTTTAATAATTTAAATTGAGAAAGTCGGAAAAATAAAACTTCTCTTATTTAAAAAATGTCAAACTTAAAAATAAAGAAATATTATTTAGCAAAAATTATATATTAGTCTCCATACTATTAATAATTCCATAAAAATACTTAAATATATTTTTTTAAATATTCTGTGAAAAAAAAAAAAAAAAAAAAAATGTTGTTGCCACAAAAGAAGCATTGTCGTTTAAGGCTGGAAATACGTTAATTATTATAATTATAAACAAATATATATATATATATATATTGTTAATAGATTTAATCTATGTATGCGTTACCATTTATATTATATTTACATAATAATAATAATTATATTTCTATAATAATAATAAATTATTAAGTAATATCAATTTTCTTTCTACTAAAAACATTTAGTATAATTAGATTCTGAATAGAATTGCGTGGTATAATTATAATACTGATGAAATAATTTACTATTTGGAATAAATGGATATAAGCCAATTCTAAAAGATATTTATTATTATTTTTATACAAATTTTCGCCGCACTTACTATAAGTAATAAGTAAATACAAATTATTTGATGGACTTAGTATAAAATTGCCTTAAACAATTATACTTAAAATGCAAAAATACTGGCTGAAAAAGTTTTATTAATTAAACTTCCATATATCTGTTATATAATCTGTGGTAAAAATAAAATGTACAGTACTCCATTGATTATAGGTAATAGATCTCACCAGTCAATGTATTACAAGATATTTAAATTTTTCATAGACTGCAGCACTAAACTGATAACACTAAACTCATTTTTAGTAAATTTGGATTTATATTATTATTTCTATAGATTAAAGGTCTTAACATTATATCTTGAATTCTTCTTGTAATTTATAAAGTTTTAATCAGTTTTTTTTCTGTTACGTTAAGTTTCGTTGTTCCTGTATTCGTACTTTTCTTTTTAATTCTTTCAAAGAATTATCTCGGTAGACATAATCCTTTCTGAATATTTCACCAGTCTTTTGTAAAAAATAATGCATTTTTTGGAAATGTAGTTTTATTTCAAACCGATGCTTAAGCACTTACATGCCGCTTGCTTTATCGAATTTCCATCAGCATTTGATTTCTGAATTTCATTTTTTGTTGCAGTTTATGATTAAATTCCATTTGTTTCATTTTGTTCGATATCATACATCTTGAAATGTGTTTACCTTTCTTATTATATTGAGATTTCCCGGTATCTTTAATTAAGAAAGATGTTTTCTTATTATTTTTTTGTTACTATGAAAATTAAGGAAGAAATTATGAAATGCCATTTTTACATTAGAGATTAATTCTGATATTCTTATACGAACTTGTTTTGCGTCATTTTTTTCGATATCATACATCTTGAAATGAGTTTACCTTTCTTATTATATTGAGATTTCCCGGTATCTTTAATTAAGAAAGATGTTTCCTTATTATTTTTTGTTACTATGAAAATTAAGGAAGAAATTATGAAATGCCATCTTTACATTAGAGATTTATTCTGATATTCTTATACAAACTTGTTTTGCGTCTTTTTGTTCGATATCATACATCTTGAAATGTGTTTACCTTTCCTATTATATTGAGATTTCCGGTATCTTTAATTAAGAAAGATGTTTCCTTATTATTTTTTGTTACTATGAAAATTAAGGAAGAAATTATGAAATGCCATCTTTACATTAGAGATTTATTCTGATATTCTTATACGAACTTGTTTTGTGTCATTTTGTTCGATATCATACACCTTGAAATGAGTTTACCTTTCTTATTATATTGAGATTTCCCGGTATCTTTAATTAAGAAACATGTTTCCTTATTATTTTTTGTTACTATGAAAATTAAGGAAGAAATTATGAAATGCCATCTTTACATTAGAGATTTATTCTGATATTCTTATACAAACTTGTTTTGCGTCTTTTTGTTCGATATCACACATCTTGAAATGTGTTTACTTTTCCTATTATATTGAGATTTCCCGGTATCTTTAATTAAGAAAGATGTTTCCTTATTATTTTTTGTTACTATGAAAATTAAGGAAGAAATTATGAAATGCCATCTTTACATTAGAGATTTATTCTGATATTCTTATACGAACTTGTTTTGTGTCATTTTGTTCGATATCATACACCTTGAAATGAGTTTACCTTTCTTATTATATTGAGATTTCCCGGTATCTTTAATTAAGAAACATGTTTTCTTATTATTTTTTGTTACTATGAAAATTATGGAAGAAATTATGAAATGCCATCTTTACATTAGAGATTAATTCTGATATTCTTATACGAGCTTGTTTTGCGTCATTTTGTTCGATATCATACATCTTGAAATGCGTTTACCTTTCTTATTATATTGAGATTTACCGGTATCTTTAATTAAGAAAGATGTTTCCTTATTATTTTTTGTTACTATGAAAATTAAGGAAGAAATTATGAAATGCCATCTTTACATTTGAGATTTATTCTGATATTCTTATACGAACTTGTTTTGTGTCATTTTGTTCGATATCATACACCTTGAAATGAGTTTACCTTTCTTATTATATTGAGATTTCCCGGTATCTTTAATTAAGAAACATGTTTTCTTATTATTTTTTGTTACTATGAAAATTATGGAAGAAATTATGAAATGCCATCTTTACATTAGAGATTAATTCTGATATTCTTATACGAGCTTGTTTTGCGTCATTTTGTTCGATATCATACATCTTGAAATGCGTTTACCTTTCTTATTATATTGAGATTTACCGGTATCTTTAATTAAGAAAGATGTTTCCTTATTATTTTTTGTTACTATGAAAATTAAGGAAGAAATTATGAAATGCCATCTTTACATTTGAGATTTATTCTGATATTCTTATACGAACTTGTTTTGCGTCATTTTGTTCGATATCATACATCTTGAAATGTGTTTACCTTTCTTATTATGTTGAGATTTCCCGGTATCTTTAATTAAGAAAGATGTTTCCTTATTATTTTTTGTTACTATGAAAATTAAGAAAGAAATTATGAAATGTCATCTTTACATTAGAGATTTATTCTGATATTCTTAGACGAACTTGTTTTGCGTCATTTTGTTCGACATCATACATCTTGAAATGTGTTTACCTTTCTTATTATATTGATATTTCCCGGTATCTTTAATTAAGGAAGATGTTTCCTTATTATTTTTTGTTATTATGAAAATTAAGGAAGAAATTATGAAATGCCATCTTTACATTTGAGATTTATTCTGATATTCTTATACGAACTTGTTTTGCGTCATTTTGTTCGATATCATACATCTAGAAATGTGTTTACCTTTCTTATTATATTGAGATTTCCCGGTATCTTTAATTAAGAAAGATGTTTCCTTATTATTTTTTGTTACTATGAAAATTAAGGAAGAAATTATGAAATGCCATCTTTACATTAGAGATTTATTTTGATATTCTTATACAAACTTGTTTTGCGTCATTTTGTTCGATATCATACATCTTGAAATGTGTTTACCTTTCTTATTATATTGTGATTTCCCGGTATCTTTAATTAAGAAAGATTTTTTCTTATTATTTTTTGTTACTATGAAAATTAAGGAAGAAATTATGAAATGCCATCTTTACATTAGAGATTTATTCTGATATTCTTATACGAACTTGTTTTGCGTCATTTTGTTCGATATCATACATCTTGAAATGTGTTTACCTTTCTTATTATATTGAGATTTCCCGGTATCTTTAATTAAGAAAGATTTTTTCCTTATTATTTTTTTGTTACTATGAAAATTAAGGAAGAAATTATTAAATGCCATCTTTACATTAGAGATTTATTCTGATATTATTATACGAACTTGTTTTGCGTCTTTTGATTTCAAAAAATCACATATATTTAAATATATTATTCATTTTGGAAAACATATATATGAAATGCAGTAAACCAACGTTTAAAATGCACAAATAATGCGTGAAAAAGCAGCAAACAGCTGTTTCGAATCTACAGCGAGATTCTTCTTCAGTGCAAGAAAGGGAAAAAAGGAACAGCGTGCTAGAAAAAGCAAGGCTGAGCAAAATGATAGACAGAGACGCGCTGCCTTATATACACTATGCGGGTAGCGAAAACGCCAGAAACAACCAATGAGAGAGAAGCAGTGGAAAAGACTGGGTGGACAAGTAGCGACATCTACCGGAAAAGGAGAGAAAATGAAACCAAAAAAGAGGAAATTAAATTAATGCTTTCTAAATACTTGGAAAATCTGGAGTACTAGATAAGTCATTGACTAAAGAGTGAGAATTTTTAATGATGTGGTAAGCTTCCCAAAAATCAAGATCAAGGTTAGAAGAACATTTTTGGATAATGGTGGCTGAGGAAAAATCGAACCTATGTTGAGAAGACCAAGAATGTTGAGCAATAGAAGAACGTTTGAGCTCCTGATTCTTAACATAACCTTCATGCTCTTTTAAACGAAATCTAAGAGCAAGTTTAGTCTGGCCAATATAAGAAAGGCCACATTGGCAAGAGATTTGGTAAATACCCCAGTTATCTAGGCGATCAATGGGGTGTTTGAGATTTGAAAAAGTGATTTTATTAACTGGAGAAAAAATAACATTAAAATCAAACCTTCTTAAGATTTTAGCAACTTGCTGACAGATTTTAGGAAAAAATGGTAACACAACTGAAGTATTAGAGTTGAAATTAGAATGCTTTTCAGAATGGACGGATTTCGTCAATTTCTTATAAATAGAATCAATAATATTAGAGGAATAACCACGATGAACAGCAATAGCTTTGAGGTAATTAAGTTCAGCACTAAGTAACTGAGGAGTGGAACAAACAATGGTAGCCCGAAAAACAAAAGTATTGACAGCAGCGAATTTCTGGTTAGGGGGGTGAGAAGAATGCCTGTGAGGTAGAAGACTGACAGCAAAAGGTTTACGAAAGACGGTAGTCTGAAAGCCATTGTAACAACGAATAACAAGGACACCGAGGAAAGAAAGACAGTTATTGGTCTCAATTTCAGAGGTAAATTGAATGCAGGGATCAATGTAATTCATAATAGAGAGAATATGATTAATATCCGAATTTATTTCAACCAGGACATAAACATCATCAACATAACGAACATAGAACGGAAATTTTAAAATTTCAAAAAGT
Organism: Maratus speciosus; assembly: GCA_963932465.1. Classification (NCBI taxonomy): domain Eukaryota; kingdom Metazoa; phylum Arthropoda; class Arachnida; order Araneae; family Salticidae; genus Maratus; species Maratus speciosus. The sequence goes on from OZ010800.1 coordinate 110,232,225, forward strand.
TTGACCTCAAAATAGTGCATATCAATATCGCATAAAATTGGACTAAGAGGATTACCCATAGCCAAACCATCAATAGCCTGCCGGTCAAACAGTCTGTCATCAAGTCTTCTTCCATTATTCCTGCTAACTTTAAGAAGTCTCTTATTCCATCTATTGCGCATTGTGCCAGGTTTTATGCTTTACCTAAGGTCCATAAACCTGACATTCCTTTTAGACCTATTGTCTCTAGTATCGGTACAGCTTCTTATAAGCTTGCCAAATATTTAGTTTCTGTTTTTTCACCACTTTTGAGCAGTAACTGTTTCACTGTTAAAAATTCTTTTGATTTTGTCAAAAAACTCCATAATTTTAAGCCGCAGGGTCACATGATGGTTTCTTTTGATGTTAAATCATTATTTACAAACGTTCCGGTTGAGGGGGCTTTGGATTGCCTCAAGAACAGGCTTTGTGAATTCCATTTCTCTTATTTTGAAATCGAGGAACTTATCCTTCTCACTAGCGCTTGCTTGTCACAAAATACTTTTGTTTTCAATGGTAATTTCTTCCGCATGATTGATGGTTTGGCTATGGATAATCCTCTTAGTCCAATTTTATGCGATATTTATATGCACTATTTTGAGGTCAAACTTTTTGAAATTTTAAAATTTCCGTTCTATGTTCGTTATGCTGATGATGTTTATGTCCTGGTTGAAATAAATTCGGATATTAATCATATTCTGTCTATTATGAATTCCATTGATCCCTGCATTCAATTTACCTCTGAAATTGAGACCAATAACTGTCTTTCTTTCCTCGATGTCCTTGTTATTCGTTGTGACAATGGCTTTCAGAATACCGTCTTTCGTAAACCTTTTGCTGTCAGTCTTCCACCTCACAGGCATTCTTCTCATCCCCCTAACCAGAAATTCGCTGCTTTCAATACTTTTGTTTTTCGGGCTACCAATGTTTCTTCCACTCCTCAGTTACTTAGTGCTGAACTTAATTACCTCAAAGCTATTGCTGTTGATCGTGGTTATTCCTCTAATATTATTGATTCTATTTATAAGAAATTGACGAAATCCGTCCATTCTGAAAAGCATTCTAATTCCAACTCTAATACTTCAGTTGTGTTACCATTTTTTCCTAAAATCAGTCAGCAAGTTGCTAAAATCTTAAGAAGGTTTGATTTTAATGTTATTTTTTCTCCAGTTAATAAAATCACTTTTTCAAATCTCAAACACCCCATTGATTGCCTAGATAACTGGGGTATTTACCAAATCTCTTGCCAATGTGGCCTTTCTTATATTGGCCAGACTAAACGTGCTCTTAGATTTCGTTTAAAAGAGCATGAAGGTTATGTTAAAAATCAGGAGCTCAAACGTTCTTCTATTGCTCAACATTCTTGGTCTTCTCAACATAGGTTCGATTTTTCCTCAGCCACCATTATCCAAAAATGTTCTTCTAACCTTGATCTTGATTTTTGAGAAGCTTACCACATCATTAAAAATTCTCACTCTTTAGTCAATGACTTATCTAGTACTCCAAATTTTCCAAGTATTTGGAAAGCATTAATTTAATTTCTTCTTTTTTGGTTTCATTTTCTCTCCTTTTCCGGTAGATGTCGGTACTTGTCCACCCAGTCGTTTCCACTGCTTCTCTCTCATTGGTTGTTTCTGGCGCTTTCGCTACCCGCATAGGGTATATAAGGCAGCGCGTCTCTGTCTATCATTTTGCTCAGCCTTGCTTTTTCTAGCACGCTGTTCCTTTTTCCCTCTCTTGCACTGAAGAAGAATCTCGCTGTAGATTCGAAACAGCTGTTTGCTGCTTTTTCACGCATTATTTGTGCATTTTAAACGTTGGTTTACTGCTTTTCAATATTCCTGCACAAAGGCTTTAATTGCTATTTTAACATATATATGATTATTTAAAGAAACATAATGAGTCCATTTATCCTTTAAGTGTTCAATTAAAGAAATCATAAAGAATGATATTTCTATTCATAAAAATGATTTATGTTAAAAATAAATGCATAAACTCACATAAAATAAACAGTTATGAGACTCTTAAAACGTTTAAATTCCTAAACAAAAACATTCGTCTAGTATTTATCTTTTTTTATATTAAAATATTATAACAACATAGAAGGAATTAATACTAAACTTAATAGCACAACAAACTCATGCATGCTTCACAATATTTCTGTCTTAATAAAAAGTAGAACTATTTTAATTGAGTTCGAATTGGCTTTTCAAGATTAAATCCTCGTATTTTGAAAGTGAAGAATAATTTCATAAATGGTGAACTACATAAGTATTTCTTAAAACGATCGCATGAAAGGATGTCAGATTAGAATATGCTCTTCTTAATTACTCTATCTACTTTAACAAATTAAATGCTTCTGGATACTTCAGTTAGCAAACTTAATTTTTCTTGGTTCAGATAGTGACATTTAGTGTAATTTTTAATGGAAATATAAGATTATTAAATATTGACATTTAAACGTAATTGAAGAGGTCAGATGATAGAGGAGGCATGCGAGGCATTAATCATATGACTGAAGATAATGAATGGTTCTCTATCATCTTTTAAATTACTATTTTGAAAAACCTAATAAAGAAATTTTATTTGATAAAAAATGATAAAGGACGCATTTCAGAAATGAAGATTTGGAACTTTACAGCTCATGATTATTAGATGTGTATCTTAGTAATTGAAGAGTAGGAGAATAGTGGAGGCATGTGGAAAAATACACATAAGTAACTCCTATCGTCTGTTAAATTGCTATTTTGAAAACATAATACTCACAGAAATATTAATTGATAAAGGATGCATATGACTATAGTCAGTCTTTAAAGTTTATGCACTCTTCAAATATGGTTAAAAATAATTGAAAAGGTTAATATATGAAGCCAATTCACAATAAATACTCGAGATTCAATCAAAATCAAATCAAATAAGCAGTTTTTGTTGGTTTAAATAAAAATTACATTTAATTTTAATTTAATTTAATTTTTCTGGAAGAAACACTGTCTCAAAAGTTTAAGCATTTTATGCATTTTTTTTTTTTTAGAAACACGGGATTGGATGGGTGTAATGAGGTTGTATGACGTCATTTTCCAATTTTATAAAAATATAAATAAAAGTGAAAAAATCATTTCTACTCGTTTTAAAAATGCCGAAGGGTAAAGAATTCACAAAAGGTGAGTTTTAAAAGTTTTTAAATTGAAATCACAAAATAAAACACTTTCTTAAATTCCAAAAACTTTAAATTGGTCAAATCAATGTATCTATTTCAAGTACACTCAAGAAATGATAATTTCAACAGGAAACCAAGATGTGGACGACCACATATAACGTCTGTTGAGATGGATAGAAAAATATACCGATTCATGCTTATATAAAATATGTCCATACAGCAAATTAAAAATAATCCCGGTGTACAGGTGTTCAAAGGTACTGTACACGGGGCCCGACTAGAAAGTTTCTGTGCCCAGGGCACTTTCAATTTTTCGTGCCCCCTTAGATTGATTGATTTACTGATACTAGTTTTTTTTTTCTTTTTCACACATTACATACTTATTCGAAAAGTGTCAACTCAAAAAATTAAGTTTCCCGGAAAATTGAAAAACGTTCCAGCAATAAAAATAAAATATTTTTTTCCATTCTTTATTGAAATGTGATTTTAAGCATATATCGAGGTATATGTTTGTCATTTCATCGGATTAATATCTCAAACATCACATTTTTTTCACAATTATGGTTTTTAATGGAAATTTAGATGAAAGTATGAAAAATTTTGTGCCCCTCAGAAATTGCGTGCCCAGGGCACAGGCCCCGGGTGCCCGTGCGATAGTCAGGGCCTGACTGTACATAGATGTATTAAGGAATGTGATTACTTCATACTAAAGGAAATGGTTTAGAAACCATGTCTCAAACTACGCCACTAACAAGTACGAATGAACTGAGCTAAAAAACACATGTCCTGCGGGGACAAGTGGCTTACTGTTTTATTCAGTGATGGTAAAAAATGGAATTTAAACAGTCCTGATTGGTGTAACTTGTATTGGCATGATCTCCGAAAGGAACCAATGAGTTTTTGCAACAGGCAGCGAAGCGGTAAACATGTTTATTTTTTATTTTTTTTTATTTATTTTTTTTGTGGGTGGGTGGGGGGGGGGGGGTATTCGGTTTCAACAGCCTGCCCTCTCTTTATTTTCTAAATGGAAGATAAAATTCCAAAAATATCAAGAAACGCTGAACCAACATTTCCTTCCTTTCGGTGACATTTTGGGGACCCTGAATGAATCTTTGAACAAGTTAATGCCTCAATGTACATATTACATACTACATAGCCGTGGCTTTCGCATAAATGTTTTTAATTTTTGACTAGCCAGCGTTAATTCCTCGCATAAGCCCAATTGAAAATGTCTATGGCATTTTAACACGGCATGTTTACAGCAATGGAAAACAGTATGACTCTCTTGAAGAACTCAAAGGGGCCATATAGAAAGCATGGTACTCTTTGCCATCAGAAACCCTACACAAACTAATAATTTTGATATACGCGCAAGTATTTGAACTAATCCGAAGTCACGGAAGAATAATTTATGTGTAACAATTTTGTAAAAATGATAAATGTAGTTGTTTCTGCCATTGTGCATAAACTTTTGAGACAGTTTTGTTTAAAATATTTTTAAATTATATTTTTTACAAATATGTAATTTAATTTTTTTCTACTTTTGATATCATTTATTTAAATGAAAATGCGAAATACACATATTAAAAAAAATTCTTTATTTTAACTTTTTATTATTCATGAAAAATGAACATTTTATTCTTGTGCTTAAACTTTTGAGACAGACTATATAAACGCAAATTGAGATTTGGAACTTTTCAGCTCATTTTCTCAAAATGATTGTTGTGTGTCAATTACTACCTTTATCAATCGAGTACTTCAATTACTTACATTATTACTAAAATTGAAAGTTGCCATAATTAATATGCAGATAAAAAAATGTAATTTTTTATGAGTTTTAATTTTTCGAATTTAAAATATTTTTGGCATATTTTAAAGATTTTCTCTGGATCGCCAAAAATAGTTTAATAATGAAAGATTTGTTTGTTTTAAACCAAAAAATGTTCGTGGATTTCAGCTTTATACCTTAAATATTTATCGGAAACATATATTATAAAGTACAAAGTTATATAAAAAAAAGAGACATAATTTTATGAAATCAATTACAATTTTCACGGAATTAAATTTAAATAAAAGCAAAATTTAAATTTTTATACGACCCTTACAAAATTTTTCCCAATTAATAATATGTACCTTATACACTATTAAGATAATGTATAAACTTTCAGTATTTTGCTATAAAAAGACAGAGATATATGTTTAAATAAATTTAGTGAGGAGTCAATCATAAATTTTCACTCAACAAAATAATGCAACCATGGCTTTCGTTCGTAATTTGCGTACAACTCCTTAAAAGTGATCGTCCGACATTATTTTCCCCTTTTGTGAACTCATATCTAGGTATAAAAAGGGGGGATGTAATTCAGCATTTAAATACTTTCATATTTGTGCGAGATTTTATGATAAAAAGCTGAAATTTTGAACATGACTTTATTAGTATATGGAGCATATTTTATTCATTGAATTTTTTTTTTATTCGAGGACCGTATAAAGATTGAAATTTTATATTTTCTCAAATTTAATCCACTGAAAATTAAATCGATTTCATAAAATTCTGTACGTTTTTTTACGTAAATTTGTAATTTATAATATATGTCTATGATCAAAATTAAGGAATAAAAACTGATGTCACTGATTTCGGGGAACCCTGTATGATTTTATTATATTTTATAAAAAATGAAATACAAGAGCTGGGTCAGAAAATTTTCCGGTACGATAAGAGCAACTATTTTTCCGATTCCTACAGGAATACTGTTCGGATTTTTTTAAAGTGTAGTCTAAGAGCTAGCAACATTTCGTCACCTGATTTTATCAAGGGTCATTTTTTTATATGCACTTCCCTTTTAAGGTGTAGTACGTTTTCAACCGGTCTGGCAAACGGAAGACGTTGCGTTTACCTGTGGGAGAAGGGGTTATGCAGGTCAAAAAGTTCAAAATTACCTCATTTTTTCAAGGCTCATTTTTTTATATATTCTTCCCTTTTATGATGCAGTACGTTAGCAACTGGTCTGGCAGTCGGGAGACGTTCCGTTTACCTGTGGCAGAAGGGGTTATGCAGGTCAAAAAACTTCAAAATTACGTCATTTTATGAAGGCTCATTTTTTTATATGTTCTTTCCTTTAATGGTGTAGTACGTTTGCAACCGGTTTGGCAGTCGGGAGACGTTGCATTTACTTGTGGCAGAAGGCGTTATGCAGGTCAAAAAACTTCAAACTTACGTCGGGAAACCTTACTTTTACCTGTGGCAAAAGGGGTTATGCAGGTCAATAAAATTCAAAATTATGTCATTTTATAAAGTCTCATTTTTTTATATGTTCTTTCATTTTATGGTGTAGTACGTTTGCAACCGGTCTGGAAGTCGGGAGACGTTGCGTTTACCTGTGGCAGAAGGGGATATGCAGAAAAAGAAAACTTAAAAAATAACGTCACTTTATCAAGACTCATTTTATTTTATATGTTCTTCCCTTTTATGGTGTAGTAAGTTTGCAACCGGTCTGACAGTCGAGAGACGTTGCATTTACCAGAGAGAGAAGGGGTTATGCAAGTGATAAAACATCGCAATTACGTCATTTTAGCATGATTTTTGTTTATAACATTTATTTCTACTAATTATTTGTGATATTAATCCATTATTGCCAGATGTTGCCAGATGTTGCTAAGACACTGCGAGATCCACATTTATAAGTAACATATTACATTTGGCTATCAGACAATCTATAATTAATTTGCAAGACACAATTTCGGTTGCAAAGTTAATGCCAGACGGCTTTAAACATGGCAACGAAAGTGCCTGTTTCAAGAGTGGTTTATAGTTTAAAAAATATAAGTCATCTTTACGTCATTTTATCAAGCTTAAAAATTACGAGATATTACTCTTTGACTACCAGACAACACACAACTAATTTGCCAGACACAAATTTGGTTGCAAAGTTAATGCCAGACGGCTTTAAATATGACAACGAAAATGTCTGTTTCAAGAGTGTTTATAGTTTAAAAATTATAAGTCATCTTTACGTCATTTTATCAAGCTTAAAAATTACAAGATATTACTCTTTGGCAAGCAGAAAACCCACAACTAATTTGCCAGAATCAAATTCGGTTGCAAAGTTAATGCCAGACGGCTTTAAATATGGTAACGAAAGTGCCTGTTTCAAGAGTGGTTTATAATTTTAAAATTATAAGTCATCTTTACTTCACTTTATCAAGCTTAAAAATTACGAGATATTACTCTTTGGCTATCAGATAACATATAATTAATTTGCCAGACTCAAGTTTGGTTGCAAAGTTAACGCCAGACGGCTTTAAATATGGCAACGAAAGTGCCTGTGCTCTTAGACTATAGGTTCTATTTCTGAGCACATTTAAAAGTCACTAAAATTCGCAGAAGAAGTCCTTTTCTGAAAGGTGTATATTCCGAGACATACAAATGTAATATAATTTTGTATAATTTAAAAAATAAACATATATTCGTATTTTGTAGATATTCTTTTAAAATATTTCATTGCAAAATATTAGTTTTATATTGATTATGTTTTTGGTCCTTGTTCGCATTTTATTAAGGATTGATTCACTGTGCAGTGCATCTCTCAGTCTCTCCGTCTGACCGCCTGTCCGCGCTCTAACTCCCGTAAATATTCTCGGATTGCCCTGAAATTTTTTATTGTTATTAATGTTTACCATAGCACCTTTCCTTTTTCACATGAAGTTTCTAGCATGTTTAGTTCATTTACAGGGAAACTCAAAAGTATTCCGTTACATTACGGCCTATTGGAAAAAATCGTTTAAAATCATATTTTAATTATATTATATTTTTTAACCATAATAAAATTGATATGCATTTATCAAGTGCACTAAAATATATGCGGTGCAAAGAATAATTATTATTCAATTACAGGGCCACACAAAAGAATTTCGTTACATAATGATATAGGGGCGGAGGGAAGTCTTTGCGGCGTATTTTAATTATGTTAAATTATTTCATGTTTAATGAAATTGATATACGTCGCTGAGGTTTGCTATATCTTATTTCATGTATAATGCGAAGTGCATAGCATTTACAAGGACACACAAAATATTTCAGATATTATATTTTATCCGATGTACTGTACAGTAGCGATGATTGCTGGAAATGCATTTTTAATTATGTTATGTGCTTTTACGTTTCATTATATTTATGCATAGTATATGGCGTGTCCAAATTCTGTAATCCATATACAGGCTACACAAAAGAATTCGTAACGGTTACTGGGTATGATTGTGTAAAGGGCAACCGGATGGTCGCGTGTGGGCTTTTCTATAAGGATTGGCTAATTATCAAAACAACACAAACGTTTATTATACACATAGGACGGGACGGTGAACACAGACTGGCACAAACAAATGTACACATGACACTAAGTCATATCAAACAAAACTTATAGTTTCATCTTGATTCTTTACGGCTGGCACTAGCCAAAACCATTCTCAGTAGTTTTGGATCACCTTCTTAGGCGAAGCCATCCCAGATTCTGCTCTGTTTCTCCTCTTTTGGCCACAGATGGCGCTTCTATAGGTGAGAGGGCGTGTACAAACATCACACCTCCCCCATTCAAAGTTTTGATTTAGTCGTTAAAGACTAATCAAAATCTAATGGAATCTCTATAAACATTTTAGCATACACACTATTAATAAAAATCAAAATTACAATACTTACTTAACATAAAGATAACTAAAAAGAATAACTAAGATACTATGCAATATGAGATTATGATACTAGTACTAATACGTTAAAGTTCTAGAATAAATATTTTAAAGTTCAAATAATAATGTTCAATCAATTAATGTCCACAAAAGTCATATTCAGAAAAGTCTTGAAGGAAACATATAATCACAAACAAAATAAATCAAAAGTTTATCGTGAGTTTTTTTTTGATCGGCAAAGTCTCTTTCGTTTAAGTGAGGCATATAGTCTGCTTAAGGAATCTGCATTAGTGTGGAGTTTTCCACGTCGATAGGCTATCTGGGCTTGAAATCGCTGCAATGCCAGAGCCCACCTCTGAAGGCGCGCACTTTGGGATGCACAATCGGTCAAGAATTTCAAAGGGTTGTGGTCACTCACAACAGTCACTTCCGAGCCATATATATAATGTTCAAATTTTTTTTGAGCGAAAATAACCGCGTAGGCTTCCTTCTCTATAGTAGCATAATTTCTTGGCATTTCGATTGTTTTTTGCTAATGAAAGCAATGGGATGTTCTTGGTCATTTTCATCTTTTTGAGATAGGCAAGCACCTATCGCGTACGATGAAGCATCTGCATGTATGATGAAGGGTTTTGTAAAGTTTTGTGAATAACAAATGGGCGTTTGGCTGATTGCCTGCTTCAGATCACGGAAAGCTCTTTCACACTGCTCAGTCCAGGTAATTTCATTAGGAGCACGTTTTTTTGTAAGTTCTATTAATGGTCGGGCTATTTCAGAGAATGTCGGGATATAGGACCTATAATAGGACAGAAGGCCTAATAAACTTCTGACATCTTTCTTGGATTTCGGCACTTCTAAATTTTGGATGGCTGCTACTTTCTCTGGATCAGGAGCATGTCTGCCTGATCCTACCACATGTCCTAGGAATTTTATCTGGGATCGTGCAAAGACACATTTCTGAAAATTTACTGTCAGGTTTGCTTCTTCGAGGGTTGTCAGAACAGCGTCTATGTGCTTGAGATGGTCAGTCCAGTTATTAGAAAAAACTACCACGTCATCTATGTACGTTTCGGTATATTCTTTATGTTGGACTAAAGTGCGATTCATGGACCTTTGAAACTTGGCTGCCGCGTTACGTAGCCCGAACGGCATAACTACGAAGGAATACTGTCCTCGGTGTGTGACGAAAGACGTTAAACGTTTAGAGTCTTCACTTAATCTTATCTGCCAGTACCCTTTCAGTAAGTCCAACAGGCTGATGAATTTCGCTGGAGCGACTTTGTAGAGCAAGTCGGTAGCATTAGGCATAGGGAATGAGTCGACTTCTGTCTGGGAGTTTAAATATCGATAGTCCACACATAATCTAACTGAGGAGTCTTTTTTGGCTACACATACGATCGGATGAGCATATTCACTCTCAGAGTGCTCGATTAGTCCTAAACTTAATAATTCTTCGATTTGTCTGTCGACTTCACTTTTGAGTGCCTCTGGGATTCTGTAGGGCTTCTGACGTTTTGGTTGGTTATCAGGTTTTAATTTAATTTTATGTTCTCCTACATTTGCAATTTTAGGGATTCCCGACTGAAGGTTTGAGTGCCTACGTAATATGTTGATCAGTTGCTCCATCTCATCTTCTGTTACATGGTCCAAGTGTAATTTTTGTTGGAGGTTATTTGGATCGTCTTTACTAATCTGCGGGATGTTTTCGATCTCACCGAAATCGATATCATCATCATAGATGACGCCTATGTGTGTTGTCTGAGCTTTTAATTCTCTGATTTTATTCGCGTGTAAATGCTTTATACTGTTATCTGGCAATTGTACTAAATAATTATAAGGAGACTTCTTTTCAAGTATCGTAGCTGGTGCTGTCCACCTAGCGTATATTTTGTGATTACTGTCCGGAATTAATACAATAACTTGATCATTCGGTTTAAATTCTTTATGTCTAGCTTTCCTGTTGTGATAATAAGCGTAAGGCTGGTGCTGGTCCTTGCAAGAAATTCCGGCATGCTCGGCTGCTTTTTCCAACTTTATTTTCAGATCATTTAAGTAATTGGTAACTGAGCCTAACTGGCCAATTGGTAGAGGTGTTTCGTTGGTCCATGATGACTTTAATATGGAAAGAGGACCAGTTGGACGCCTACCATATAACATTTGGAACGGACTAACGTTCGTTGTAGCATTTGGTACCTCCCTGTATTGCCACAACAAAAAGGGTATGTGTTTATGCCAACTTCCGGCATTTTCTCTTATAACATGGTGTATCATCCCTTTAAGTACCCCATTCCATCGTTCCACCAATCCATTCGACTGTGCGTACCCCGGAACGGAAAAACGCGGGGACGCCCCTAAACGTTTCATAAATTCTTTCGTGAGGGCCGAAGTGAAGTTTTTACCCTGATCGCTAGCTATTAATTTAAGAATTCCGGTCCGTGAAAATATCTGTAAAAGGGCATCGCATGTGGATTTTGCAAAAAGGTTTCGTAAACAGACCGCTTCCGGCCAACGTGTGCACTGGTCTACCGCGGTTAGTACGTACTTGTACCCTCCACTAGCCGGTTCTATTGGGCCTAATACGTCTATATTTACAATCTGAATTGCCTCGTCAGGACGAGTAACTGGGGTTATTGGTACATCATCAAATTTATTTGCTTTCGCTCGAAGCTGACAGGACAAACATTTGTCGCAAAACTCGCTCACATCTGTCTTAATCCCAGGCCAAAAAAAAAGAATATTTTAATCTTTCAGTGGTCTTTCGTTTTCTTAAATGTCCACCGCAGGGGCTTGAATGAGCGAGCTCTAGCAACTGCTTTCTACGCGGCTCGGGCACGAACAATTGATATACCGTTTCCCCTAATATTTTGTCACGATGGTATAACTGATCGTCCTGAACAAAATAATTATTACGCTCATTTTTGGCATCTGTCCAACACTGATTTAGTGATGCATCCGTCTTTTGTTCCCATTTAAATTTTTCCGAGTCGTTCGTGAAATTTCTGGTATTTTCATTGCCATCGTTATCAGTATTCTCGTTTGCATTTCCTATTTTAACCCGCTCGGCCTCTGTAGCAGCGCAAGCTAAATCTAAATCTACCGCGTCGTGTTCTCTCGTACGGGGCAAATTTATAGTACTAAAATCATTTATTGTGGTGTTGGGTTCGTTACTTTCGCTTATTGTGCTTAATTCCTTATGAGCATTTAAAGATAACAGTAAATCATTAATTAAATTATCAACCATCGCGCACGTTATTACTATTTTTGGGAACACCCTGTAATGTACTTTATCTGCAGCTATGCTTAATGGAATGCTTATTAACGGTGCTCTTAACTCGTGTCCGAAAGCTGATTTAAGTATAATTGAACCGCATGGTACTTTAAAATGCTCCGGTACACAATCGCTCTTTATAATTGAAATCTGAGTACCGGTATCGACGACCCCTCGCAAAATTTTATTCACAAATTCTAAGTCTATAAATTGGAGTGGTTCAATTATTTTTTCTTTTCTCGCACCCGTTCTAAATCAAATACATTCCGCGACATTACTCGGGCTGACAGCGCATTTTCATTCGTATTTTTTTCTGATTTATTACCCTTCCCAACTAAAGAATTACAAATTGACACGTGATGTAATTTAGAACACAGCCTACATTTAGTTTTTTCTGTACAATATTTAATTATGTGTTTTCGCTTCAGGCACGCGTAACATCTACCCTCAGCTTTTAATTTATTAATTCTTTCCTGAATTGAATATCTGTCACATTTTTCAGTTAGATGATTATCTGACCTGCAAAACAAACAAACATTCTCTAAAGCAAACACTTCAGCTACGCCAGATGTTTTGTTAATCTGTTTACATTCCGGTAATATTTCTGATAAGTACTTTGGCCTTGAATGGTCAAAAGATAAACTTATAATTTGAGTTTGCTTTTCCCTAGCCTCCAAATCATTTCGGATAAATGATAATAATTTATCCACGCCGTAATTCTCTTCAGAATTTTTGACACTTTGTCTGTTGAACTCAAGCGATAAATTATACGGTAATGCTTTTAATATTATCGGAGTCAATAATGCATCAAAACTGTCCGCTTCCATTTCTAATGACCTTAGACTACGAATCTGCGTTTGAATAGCGTCATATAATTTACGTAATGACATGACGTCATGCGATTTTGTAACCGGTTTTAAAGTTAACAGCGTATTAATATAACTGGTAATAATTAAATCTTTCCTACCAAATTGTCTTTAAAGTAAGTCGACTGCTTCTATGTAATTTTTATCAGATAATGCAAAACCCGATATAGAATTATACGCACTCCCTCCTAAATAACTGAATAAATAATTCATTTTCTCAATATTTGAGAGGTGTTCATTGTCATGTACCGCTGTTTTAAACGAGTTCCAGAAATTCTGGAAAAAGTTAATATCTCCATAATATTTCTCAATTTTAAGTGTCGGTAGTTTGACGGTGTTAGGAAATTCTACGCACCTATTTGCGGGACATACAGGGGGGGGGGTCTTTTTGTTTCAGTTTTTTATTCGCTCTGAACTTCCAGAGCGTAATTTTTTCCTGGTACTCTGCCGACGCCTTGGCATCTTTCTCGACTTCAGATAAATCATCAATTAATGTTAGGATTTCGTTATCCTCTTGTTTCAAATCACTACCTTTCTGTTCTAACATCGCCAAATTTTCTTCAAGATCGTCTAAGTTTGGCGTGTCGGACACAAAATTATCTTCGATTTTTTTTAATTATTGACGTAATAGAACTTTTAGTGACTCCGCGAGCTTTTTTTAATTTTGATAACTTATCTGCCATACTTAAAGTAATGTAATAAAATCTTACCTCCGTAAAAATATAATTCGATACGGATAATATAAATCAAAAATAATCCGCACGTCCAGGGAAAAATAATCCAGGGATAGGGTATCCTTAATGCACATTAAATTCACTTGTTGAATTCACTTGTTGAATTCACTTTGGCCAAATCCCACTTCTGACACCAGTGTAAAGGGCAACCGGATGGTCGCGTGTGGGCTTTTCTATAAGGATTGGCCAATTATCAAAACAACACAAACGTTTATTATACACATAGGACGGGACGGTGAACACAGACTGGCACAAACAAATGTACACATGACACTAAGTCATATCAAACAAAACTTATAGTTTCATCTTGATTCTTTACGGCTGGCACTAGCCAAAACCGTTCTCAGTAGTTTTGGATCACCTTCTTAGGCGAAGCCATCCCAGATTCTGCTCCGTTTCTCCTCTTTTGGCCACAGATGGCGCTTCTATAGGTGAGAGGGCGTGTACAAACATCACAGATTGCAAATTGCTTAAGGGTGGTATTTAAATGAGTTATGAATTTTTACGCTTAAATGCATTTGGTTTACTAAGAAGTTTTTGTAGAACATAGATAAAATGATATACAGGGTCACGCAAAGAATTGGATACATGGCCGTCTATAAAGGATAAATTCTGGAAATGAGATTTCAGTAGTTTTAATAGTGTTTTACTTCGAATTAAACTTTTGCTAAATAGTGGCGTGTAATAAAGATACTAAGTTAACTACAAGGTTCTACAAAAATATAAATGCATGTTTCCATCTATTAGTATAAATTGCTGAAAGAATAAAAAACAACCTCTAATGTGTTTCTATGCTAAACTAAATTTCCCCATTATATAATATGTATATCAATCTACAGATTAAATGCAGGTCTGTTCAAAAGAATTGGAATACATAGTTTCTATGGACGGTAACATATGAAAACAGTTTTTTAAATGTTTTATGCGTTTTCTAAAATCTTTACTTAGTTATGTTTTATATCTTATTTCCTTAAATAACGAAGTTTTCTTAAAGCATTCAGGAAGTGTTGGAAAGTGTTTCATAACTTATGTTTAACGCATGATTGTTCTTACTTGTTTTACTTATATTGCCCTTGACGAGAATCTTGCAATATAAGTTACAATATATATATATATATATATATTACATATCTTTTGTATTTTTTCCTAATATTATTTTCAATTATTCCACTTTGATATATAGCACTTTGTATGATCAATTTTTACGGTATCATAAGTTATTTCATTTCATAGTTAATTTTTCCGTTTTTAAAATGGTTTAAAATTACAAAATGTTTGACTATATATATATATGTATAAATCTATAAAATTTTTATGCAGACAATGTAGAAGACCCGTACAATATTCCTAAAGTTTACATTGCCATAATTAATTTTGCTTAAAATGCGTAAACAAGGTGAGTCAATATTCTTTAAGAAATTTCTGAGCCATAATTACTTTTTGCGAATACTCTTGTTGAAAAAAAAACACGAAAAAATTAATTGCTTTTCATTCTACTAGAAATATTTTTTACTGTATTTAAAAGCCATATAAAGTGTTTAACAACAGTTTTGTGTAATGGTGATATAACTAAGAATTGTATTTATTGCGAACATTTTTTGCGTTTTTTTGTCTCAATTAATTATTTTCAATTTAAACGATGCATAGTTATTCGACTGTAGGGTAGTCTGAAATATGATGCAAAGTTGTTAAATAGAATAAAGAAAATAGTGTTAAAATGTTAAATTAATTAAATGCGTTAGGCGTCTAAGGGATCAAACCACAGGATTTACTCACAAAATGTTAATCACGGGACGTAAGAGTTAAAATTAATTAATACATTTTTCAATATATTTCGTACTAGCTCGAAATTTATAAAAAAATCAAATCATATATAACCTTTGTACATTTTTAAACTGAATACCTAATGAAATTATGATTTTATTTAAGAATCTTTAAAATGCATGTTCAATTTTAGCACATACAGGGTTCGTACGGATCCCATTATTTTCAAGGCAATATATCAGTACCTTATAAGAAAATAAATAAATCTAGTTGTGTCTCTCGAAATTTTGCCATATTTAAGGAGAGATTTTCTATAAGAAAATACTGGTACCAAAGAATTTCCTGCACTGGAAATTCTAGGACCCGTACGAAACCAGATGTACATTAACTGTTGGAGAGTTATGTAAATATATGTTTGAGGACGTGAGATTTAAAACTCGTCTCATCAAGAATTAAAAAATATCGTGTTTTTTTCTATAAATCTATTCTATTGGTAAACCTGCATCGAAAACACACTAGAAGCTGTAAAAAAAAAAAAAAAAAAGTTTTTTATCGTGTATTTCTGCGGTTGTAAAATCACGTGTACAATGAAAACAATGGACGCAGTTAGAGGTTTTTTGCGATTTCCCAAAATTTGATTTTCTGGAAAAAGCGAATTTTGACACTAACATCCTCATTTATATATCTTTTACTCAAGACATGGCTGGGAACCTATGAACCTTGCTTCCGCAAAAGAGTCGGAATAAGTATAAGAATAAAGGGCTGCGGGCGAAGAGAGGCCGCTCGCCGCGGCGGTTGATCCTGGCTTTTTTTCTAGTGCCAACCAACTGACGTTTTTTCTAGTGCCAGTCTTATTTGAATTTATATTTCACTTTTTTTTTAGCACTGTTCACATAAAACTAAAATTAGCGTAATCTGTAATGTTTTGAACCATATATTTTACTCGTTTTCACTAACGCATATGACAGTAATTATGCAAAGTAATCATGCAACAAAATATCTTTTGCTATTTTCTATCTAAACCAACAAATTGACATCGATATATAATTCTATATGTAACAAAATCGATGGATCATTTTGTCAGATAATTAAAAAAACTTTTCGAAAGAAGATGAACGAAAAAACTTTTAATTAAATTTATTTGTTTCCGATAATGATTTTGAAAATCTTGTATCCAATTTACATTGTTAAGTATGTAAGAGATAAAAATTGATTCAAACAGTCAGTTACATTTTTCTTGGAATCCGTTTCTCAGTACATAACTCAGAATGTAAGAATCTTAGAAAGTGTAAATATGTATCTTTACTTGAGCATTGGAAAATGAGCATTCTTTGCGTATTATATCTAACACGTTTAAAAAACAAATTCCTACAATTAGATCAAATACGGATAAAAGCGTTTTCATTGAATGAAAATAATTAAATTTTTATATAAAATGTATCCAAAAATAATAAAATTGTTTTATATCTGGTGACAAAACCAACTTTTTTATTATAACGTGAGTCATATAACGCCCAATTATCTTAACGCACGTTAGTCAGAAGTGTTCCATAAATTCATAAACAAAAAAATATATTATATTGTAATTAGGTAATTTCTTAAAAATATTTAAAAGTGCTTTAAATAAAATATGAATAAACAGGTTTATAATGCTTTCAAATATGAAGCTTCTTCTATTCATCTCAGTATTCGTACACAATACGGATATAAAAGTGTTACAAGCGAGAAATGATAAAACTTTTCTAATCCTATCATTTAAATGTGCTTTGAATATCAGACTCGTAAGCATTTTGTGATATTTCTAGTATTAATATTAGCATTTGTAGGCAGCAAGGTTGTATGTATACGGTGATACGCAGAAAATGATTACATTTTCTAATTCGTTCACTTTTAAATTTATTGAAACGTTTTTTAATGACAGATATATAAACATTATTTTTAATAACTCCTCTTTATATATATATACATATATATACCGAAGAGCCAAAATATTATGACCTTCCCACATTTTGAAATGAACACGCCTGGATGACGAGGAAGACACGTAATCAGGTGGTAACGGTATTTAACTGCTGCTAGGGAGTTTGGGTAATAATTTTTGCCCTTAATTATGACTGTGAGTGGAAAGGCTGCTGATCTAAGGGAATTTGATAGAGGGCAGAATTCAATAGCCCGAAGACTCAGAACGAGTATCTCCGAAACTACACGACTTGTGGGTTGTTCATGACATATCGTTCTTAGTACTTCTGCAAAGTGCATGAAAGACGGTGAAACTATCAGTAGATGCCATGGCGTTGGGCGACTACATGTTATCAAAGAAAACGGACACCGGAGACTTTCCCGCTTGGTAAAGCAAAATTAGCGCCAGTGACTGGCTCAACTGACATCCCTGTACAATTCAGTTCCCAGTAGAAATGTTTCGGAGCATACAGTTCAGATGACACTGTTGAATATATGACTACGCAGCAAACGTCCTACTCATGTGCATCTGTTGACGAAGCATCATCGTTATTTACTCCTACAATAGGTCAGGGAACATCATGACTGGTGCATGTATCATTGGGAGAGAGTTTCCTAGTCGAAAAATCGCGATTCATCCTTCAACACACCGGAGGACGTGTCAGAGTACACCGTTTTCCTGGCGAGATGTTGCTCGCCCTTATACAGCAGATCGTACATAGGCCTGTGCCGGCGATATTATGAGGTGGGGAATATTCTCATAAGCATCTCTGTGAGTTGTGGTTGTGTTAGAACAGATCATGAAGGCCGCGGACTAAGGACAAGTTACGCCCTTAGATGGTATCTGTCTTCGCAAATGTAAATGGAGTCTTCGAGGAAGATCTCCATGTCACAAGATTCGAATTGTGTTGGAATGGTTCCAAGAACGGAATACTGAATTTCATTTAAGGTCCTGTCCACCTAATTTAACGGATATTAATCTGACAGAGCACATTTTGGAATGCCATGGAATGGCAGCTGAGAGTTCTAAAACAACCATGTCGGAATATCCTGGATTTGCGTGACCACTGTTAGAACATTTGGTACAATCTGCTTCCGGCCATCTACCAAAAACTTGTTTCCTCCATACGATGGCGTGTTACAGCTATTTTGTGGGCCAAAGTTGGACTAACGCGTTATTAGGTAGGTGGTCATAATCTTTTGGCTCGACAGTTTACATATATTATATCTCTTTCTCTTTCTTTCTCTCCCGCTCTCTCTCTCTCTCTCTCTCTCTCTCTCTCTCTCTATATATATATATATATATATATGTAGATTATCTATATTCTAATCAAAAAAATACAGCTGTAAGGTATCACATTTAGTTTATAAGAGTTATATAAATGTAAGCATACAAATATAAAAATCAGTTATTTTTTTTTTTTTTTTTTTTTTTTTTTTATGAGTGATCTTTTTACGTTTAGAAAGAAAAAAGTTGTCTTACGTCTAAGAAGGATATGAAAAAGAATCATTTTTGAACTACTCAAATTACCAAGATATATTGCATTTAATTATATACATTGCTGGTGATAAAAAAAAAAAAAACTGTTTATCAGTGGCACAAAATGCTTAATCTTAATGAAAAGCAGCGATAGTGTATATTAGTATTTTTTATTGCAAATTATCATGTTTTGTCTAAACAAATAGGACTTTTTAATGATTTCTAGCTTTAGGTGCTAAAAAGTATTTTTCGTAAATAATGACACGGGAAGAAGTGGCCATCAAATAATTAATTTCAGCATAATTAACATATACAGGGTGTCCGAAAACTCTGGGAACTGTCGAATAACTCGAGAAATACAAAGCAGATTGAAAAACGAAAATATACGTGTTAAATATTTTTTTAAACGCTACTCAGTGATACCAAATTTGACCACCGCAACCGAACCCCGGGGGTCAGAGGGGGGGTCCAACTTTGAAATTTTGAATAATAACCCCCATTGTTTATTGCACATTCGGATACTACGGACAAAAATACGTAACTTTTGCAGTTAACATTTTTTTTCGCATCCTCGTTGATCACGGTGTAATGGAGCAAATAAAACAGATACATATTTTGTTTTTCCAACCACGTTTTGACATCTTGAAATCTGATTGACCAGAACTTTTAACGTCAAAGTTGCTCCCTTTTGCGGAAATAGTGTTTTACGAAAACCATCAGTGGAGATTGTTTTCATGGCGTTTTATATGCTTTTTCCATAAAAAATAATAGAAATATATTAAATTAGTTTTCTATTTGCATTTCTTTTTATCCAGTCGATCATTTTTAAATAATAAACTGCGTATTTTGATTTTTTAACGAGTAAATAAGCACATCCCCTCACGAACAGAAAAAATGATAGCTTCATTATTTGGGGGCGGTGTGTGTTGATATTCTGTGTTTCGATGTCTTCAGCTGTTACAAAAATCAATTAATTCGGGGCCGGATGGGAGTGTATGAGGTTTTTTTTTTTTTTAATTATTACTGTAAAATAACATAGGATTTAAAAGACAAACAAACATATAAAATCTTTTTGTGCTGGCTGAGCAAAGTTCGGGAAGTAGTGTAAATTTCAGGAGGGATTATAGGTTTTGATGATTGATTAGTTACTACAACTACTGACTAGCAAGTAGGGCAGAAAACATTCAAAAATTCTAATAAATGTAATTATTTTTTTGTAAATTAATATATTTTTCCATTTAAACATGTTTTCATAATTTTAAATTTATTATTGGGTTATTCGGAAAGTCCGTTAAGGAAAATTAATTCGTACCGGAAAATCCTGCACGGTAATTATTAGACATTAGATATCGGAATCAATGTCTAATAATTAAATGATAGAATTTTCCGATACGAATTAATTTTCCCAAACGGACACGACTTTCTGAACGACCCAATATTTTTAAACAATTGGAAAATTTTGATCTTTTAAACTTTTGAAATTAAAATATAATTTAACTCTTTAGGCATTGTTGATTATTTCCTGGGGAAGAAGACGTTTTAATTTTCATGGGGGAAGAATAATGTCGAAAACTGTTTAATTATTTATTAATTATTACAATAATATAACAAATGTGAAAAAATGTATAAAACAAAACGTTATTTGCAGAACAAATTAAAAACATAATGAGGTTTTTTTTTTTTTTTGCTACATTTTTTAAGCCCGAGAAGGGACATTTATTCATATATTTCATTCAGTTAGTTCGACGTTTAATGTTAAAGTTTTGTAACAAATAAGTTAACCTTTTTTTCTGGCAGTGTCCTTAAAAAAGGACATATAATTTTTATTTTGCTGGCACCCATAATATTTGATTAAAATTTTCCATTTATAACGTACATGAAAATAAGCAAGTGTGTGTTTTCCAATAAAATCGTTTATAAATACGGATGTCAGTCTATCATTTCACCAGTTTATAAACAGAATTAATCCGCGCCGGTAAGGGTTAAACCAAATGAACATTAAAAAATAAAAACAAAATTTAGCCAATATGATAATTTAAATACCCTAAAAACTTAGGTTCCCTTCAAATTAAATCGAAATAAATCTTAGACATTATTTTTTATTTATTTATTTATTTATTTGCATTTTACACGTGCCTTATTGTTTTTTACACACTCATCATAAGCATAATACAAAATCTGCAATACGAATATTTTCAGCTTAAAAATGAAAAAAGTTAAAAATTTGTTTAGATTTCTTTTTAACGAAACTTAAATTTTTAATGGGTTTTATGTATCATACTAGCAAGCTGAGCCCGCTGCACTGGTCCATTTTTCGAATAAACCTTCAATCAAACGAAATGGAGAATTTGAGCCTGCATTTTAAATTAATATGGACCTTCACCTGGAACGTCCTTCCGTTATTTTCTGAATACGCATCGGACGCCATTGTGCTATTATATTATCTGATGTGTTAGACGAAATTCGGGAAACTCAGAAGCAACTGTTTAGTACATCATGTAGAGTTTGATAGGGAAATGCGGCCATTACGATGATCAGAAATTACTATGTTCTCTAATCACCACACTACTAAAAAAAAAAAAAGAGAGAATTACAATGATTGCAGAGATTGACCATTTAACTTAATGAATGTTCGGGTTATTCACTTTCGTTTGCTAGTTCTTTTACTCCGCGCTTCTCAGCTTGGTGCTATTTGTAGAACTAATAACATAAATACAATCTCTCTCTACCTTACATTATATTTGATAATATACGTCTTCTTTTGGCAGGTTTTCTACAGTTTCTTATTTTCGAATTCTAGTAGATTAAATATAGTCAAAACAGTATTAATCTTTTATAATTTAAAATATGTGAATCATGTAAAAGTGGATATTTAAAGCTGAATTGTGTGAATAAAATTTAAAAAAATGTCATTTTAAATGACGTTTCTTTTTATATAACAGTTTTAATCATGCAAATATTAACCTAGGAAAAAACCCTGGATAACTGATTCAAATAGAAAACTAAACCTCTAGTTTTCATTCAATAAAATAATCCCAATCAACCATAATCGGATCCAGAACCAAGTTTGATGTGAAACTTTAGAAATGTTCGTAATAGTATGGCTACAAATGTACCAGAGTTAGATACAAAGCAGAGATAATTATGCGCCAAACTAAATTCCATTAAAAAATGTCAAATTGCTGTTGATTGAATTTTAGATTTTTCACTATCAAAACTCTTTGCGAATGATAGTTAAAGTTAGTTATGCAAAATTTTTTGTAGTGATCTTTTTGGCAAACCGAAGATTTTTTCACATTTCTCTAATGAGCGTAATAAGACGGAGAAATAAACATGCTTTTATTTTCAAGACATCATTATTCATCAATCTGTCACCTAAATAAAACTAAAAACGGTAATTTTTTACTACGATCAGCTGCTCGGGATGCGCATCAGCTAAAATTGCTTTATAATGATTGAAATTGTATTTGAATCTGAGGTACTTTTTTTTTTTTTTTTTTTTAAACCCAGGCTAAGTGAACAGATATTTTTCCATTGGCCCCCTTTGGCATTTGAAAGGTTTTTTTTTTTTTTTTTTTTTTTTTTTTTTTTTTTTTTTTTTTCTGTACATTCAAAGTGATGCTTTGTCAGTGATAGCAAAGTGAATAATTGTAGATGAAAAATATATAATAGTAAATATTCTTTTGTGCATTTGGTCCATAATAAAAAAACATAAATTTACTAATCTCTAAGTACAAATTTCGCGTAATCTTCTAAAATTGGATTTACCGTCGACGGTCCCTTATAAATATAAACGAATCTTCCAACATTATATAATTAAATTTGCCAATTGTAGGATGATTGATTATGGAAGATTCATCCAATATCTTTTGATAACATTTCTAAAAGAATGCAGGATATGGGGGAAAATGACGAATTAAAAGGAATAAAGAAAAGTGATTTCTGAAAGCATTTTATTATTATTATTTTTTTTTCAAAATGTTTTCTTTTGTGATGGTAATAACACAAAATTGCTTACATTTAATTAAGAATAACCTTTACTACTTAACATTGCAAGCATTGAACGTTTCTGTAATGGAAATTGGATATATGTTTTTTGTTAAAATAAGAGTGGACAATATTAGCTAATCTGGCTTCCAAGTTATAAAAGTCACACATTTGGGGAAAACAAACCGACATGCTTTCGCAGTAAAGTATGATGAGAAATTTTTTAAATGCCTAAAATTAAATTATTTTACAGTATGTATGTGCGTGTGTGGGGGACATTTATACTAAAATTACAATATTTGACACCATTTTAAAAATATTAATTGCTATTTATATATTGTACATTTGAATTTTTAAAAAATACTCTAAAATGCTTTCGTACACTTGCAAAAACAACTTTATTGTAAACTTCGCTTGAACCTAATTCACGCTTACGTCTTTTTGGCATAAAATCAAATTGTTTGGTTACAAACTTGAACTCAAAATTACAAATAAACATATAACATGTAAATCAAATTACATCTGCTAATTTCTGTTTGTAAGTCACATGATGGAGGAGAGTAAAGGAGGAGGACATTAGAAATAAAAAGAACAAATCAAACTCAAAATTGTTACTTACAAGGAAGGCCTCTTTAAAGAGCATACTCAAATTATTTTGAAAAAAATGCTTATAAAACTACTCATGTGTGTACTAAAACATCAGTCAAATTTTGTGGCGGAATCTCAGTAAAAATCTGAAAAAAAAGAAATATATTTAAGTATTTGGCGCAAAAAAGACGAACGTTCCACGCTATTTGGCTACCAACACATTTCCTTCCCAAATGCAATATATTTAAATGCATTTGGAAATTGCTTGTTAAATAAGTGTTTAAATGCCTAAAACTCAATGAAATTAAATCTAAACGAAAGATTAGTGTATTATTTTTATCTGTAAGCGTATATAATATAGACAAATTGCGTGTTGCAGTAGTTATTTAATTTTACATGGCTTCACCGTCTAGAAAAGTTTTAAGGATACTATTTGTTTATCCTGTCGACCAATTTTGCCAAATTATATAAACTGCCAAAATACTCGCCAAATTATACAAATTGACAAAATTTTTATTTTAAACAACGAAAGTATAAAGAAATTTGTAAACATTAAGAAAATTACATATAGAATTCAAATTAAAAATCACTTAATGATGCAACAAACGCGTGCACCGTGTTCAATTTCAAGTGAATGTAAAATTTATGATCAGCCATTATTGAAATTTAATGTTATAATTTGGCGATAGTTTTTTTGTCGATGGCATAATCAATTAGTACAGTTTTAAGTTTGCTTTAAAAGTCGCTGGCTAATTAAACATGCTATCATTAAATATTTTAATAAGAAGTAGTTATTTCCATGGCAACAATAACCATCACTTCTAGTTTCTGAAACTAACAATATCAAAGTCAAATTCCCAAGGTTCAGAATCGGGCATTAATTTTGAGTTTGGAACAAATTTAATAAACTTAAATTTTGTTTTAAAGCGTATAATTATGATAGTAAAATTTTTATATATACACATATAAAGGTATATGACAAAACAGTAGTAATAAAAATGTATTTATTAAAGTTAAACTTAATCTTACTAACTTCATATGAAGAGTAAAAAAAGATTTTACTTAAACTAGGGGGCTCTGCCCCCTACGAGCTACGCTCGTCAACCCCCGTTCAGAGACCACAGACTCTAACAGCACGCTAATTTGATCGGCTTTAAAAAGATTTCGGAAGATTGAATTATAATTTGAATCTGACAATAATAATCTGACGTAATTTTCACCAAAGTTTTCTTTCTCTTTTTAATATTCACGTAAAAATACTTTTGTTAGAAATGAAATATTATGATCATCTTAAAATATCAAATAAATTGCTCGCGCAATTTTTAAATTTAAACTGTTTTGCAATGTTATGTTTTGTTCATTTTACGTATTAAGTGTAATGTGACGTAAATTCTCCTGTTTAAGACTTCTAACGCATGTTAATGAATTTATTATTTTACAATATTCTTTCTCTTTTAAAATTCATGTGTAATTATAATTTTTATGAGGTAATTTTCAATGAGTTCCTTCTTTTCATATTTTTTTTTTTTGGTTTTGTTTAAAATAGTCACGTGTAAAATAAATTTTTAACTTGAAGCAAAAGTTATTGTTTGCTCTGTTTATACAGTTGGCAACAGTTTAAATTAATACAATTTTCTAAAATATCTAAAAAATATCTCTCGAAATGCTGAAAATATGAATTTAAAATAGAAATAAAATCACAAAAAATGAGTCAAATTAAAAAACTAAATGCAATCTGCACACTGGGAGATTCTGACGCATAAAATGATCTAAAAATGATTAAATTCCTATGTACAGTTTTTGCTCCTATAAAACTCTTTTAATGGAACGATTTTGTCCAACTTTGGCATTAAATATCTCTTAAAATAATTCTTCGATTTGAAAACGGTCTACATCAGCGTGTTTATCAAACATTTCTCTATAATACTACGGATTTTCATATTTTTGTATGCAACAGTTTTTTTTAATATTAACGAAGAAAGGCCATGCTTAAGCATTCAAATTGGATGCCGATCTTCCGGGAATATCTATGCAGATTTTCATTGGTCCATTTCCAAAAAAAAACTTTTTTTTTATATATAGAAGGAAAATATTTATCATAAAAAAAGTATCATTCAAAATTTTATTGTATCTCCAACCAGCATTAAATCGCCAAGCAAATTAAATTTTCATTATTTTTTTACGAACGCTAAATCTAGGTTCTGTCGATTATTTTTAGAAACATATTATATGTCATACGAAGAATATTATATAGATTCTTCATGAGAAGAATAGTATATAAGTTTTTTAAATATTTTTGAGCATGCACTTATGGAAACTTCCTGGATATCATCCTATCAATTTTTCAGATACATTTTTCTTAACCTGACGCAAAAGAGAAATAGCCAAATCTTATTTCAATTGCTATATTCTGTTTGAGTAATTTTTTAAGCATTACGAACATTCCCTTTCATGTTTAAATTAAATATTTTCGCTTTTTAATATTATCACTCATTAAAACCGATTTTTTTTTTTTTAATAAAAATTGTAACAGTTTTTTTCTTTTATTTTTCAAGATTTAATAGCCGTTTCTTTTTTTTTCTTTTTTTTTATCAGCGATAAATTTCGCCAAGAAATAAAATGTAACCTTAGCGTCCAAAATAACAAAACTTTCCGTCATAAATCTACAACTAATCTACGTAGAATGATGTGTTATAGCTTAAAACCTCCGCTTTAACGATACCTATATAACAGTATAAGTTCCGTCAAAATCCATGCAGTAGAACTTGAAATATAGATGTTCGGAGCGAAATTTCCGTTTGGATTTTATATATATACTAGCAGGCTATGCCCGCTGCGCTGGTCAATATTTCCAAATGAACCTTGGATTAAACTAAATGGTGAATTTGAACTTGTATTTTAAACAATATGGATCTTCAGCTTGACCTTGCACATTACTGAAAACGATGCGAACGAAATTGCGATATAATGTTATCTTAAGCGTTGGACAAAATTTAGCAATTAAGAAGTAATTGTTTTAGTTGATTATAAACAGCGCACTTATGGTCGGGTAATGAGACCGTTATGACAACAGGAATTAATACCTCTGTAACTAATCAACATATAATGAAATCGTATATACTAACACCATTCCTAAAAGTCATGCAACAGGGCCACTTGTAACAAAATATGTTCTGTAGATTTTTTTAAAAAAGGCTAAACTTTCATAATCAGGTTCACTTAATTTTTGAACTTTTACTGTTGCTCTATAACTAAGTACCCTTGAACAATATGTATACACTAAAACCTTTCCAAAATTATTACCTAACTAATTGTGGTATATCCTACGAAAGTATTATAAACAATCGGAATGAAATACAAATTTCCGTTGTAAATATATAGTAGATGATGATGATGCGATTTTGTGTAATAGAATTCATAGTAAAGTTTTCGCTTCAAACAAAAACGATGCTTTCGACATTAAAGCTAATACACCAATATGTGAAGTATCCGATTACGGAAGGTTAACTTGAATTCTCATGAGCAACTACTCAACGAAAAGTGAATATGTGGCTTTTGTAATACTTTTATGTCAGCCGGGCACAGGTAATAAATCAATAAAGATTGTTTTCATAGCATATTCTTATTTTATTATTTCCATTTAAAACACAAACCTTTCACTCATTTAATTTAAAATGCATGCCTTATACTAATTTCATTTAAAAAACTGAAAAGATAAACAATAACAGGAAATAATGCCATAATTAAAAGCAAAAAAATATTTTTAATTTACATACGCAAAATGTAACTACTGCTACTGGGAATTTTAAAAATGCTATCAGCGAGATGTGCGCACGGTTGTTATAAATGTACCCATTTTTTCTTCTTATCGAGGAGCAATTTATAAATCGCACAATATTATTCCAATTCCAATTTCTTTCATTGAGGAACCTATGACCGGAAAAAATGGAAAAAGACTCTTGTAGATTCTTCGGATGACGGCATCTGACGCCATAAACCGAGTTTATATATATGAAAATAATTTTTAAGTCGTTACAAACATTGCTTTCATACTTAAATATTTTCATTGGTACTACTTGTTATCCCGTCGACCAATTTCGCCAAATTATATAAATCGCCAAACCATTCGCCAAATTATATAAATTGACATAATCTTTATTTTAAATAACGAAATAACAAATAAATTAGTATAACATTAATAAAAATACAAATAAAACGTCGAAATTAAAATCACTTGATGACGTAAACACGTGTAGTTTGTTTAAATTCAAGTGAATTTGATATTTACGATCAACCGTTATTGGCATTTAATCTTATAGTTTGACGATAGATTTTTGGTCGACGGAATATCTAAGTAGTACCTTTTCCATTTTTGTTTTATAACGCTAAATTCTCAGTAATTTTTTCCCTTTTATTTTACATAAAATCACTATTTTTTAAAAAAATTAAGATGCTTGCATTTTTATTTCAAACTCATAGAGCCGTTTTTATTTTTTAGTCAAAAGGGTTGATTTGAATTTTTTCCGTTGCTAGAGTAACGGATGTAATGATAGATATTTTGAGGTTTAGATGCCAAAGACACCGCCAAATTAGAAAAATATGAAATGTGTCATGAACTGTTGGACTTATAAAAATTTATTTGGTAGCATTCGATTCAGCATACAAAACTACATTAAAATATGCTATCATTTGACGCATAATTTTGATATTCGATTTTTTTCTCCTCCCCGTGCAAAAACCATTAGGGGTGATACTTTAGAAAATCCTTTCTTAGCAGAAGTTTATGTCATAAGAAGTATTTTTACCACGATTTTCAAGATTTTAGGTTCAGTAGTTTGCGCTGTGCGTTAATTAGCCCCCTAATCCAGACTTTATTTTATATACTATATTAGATATGCGATTTTGCGGTGAATCGATGATCGAAAATTAGTCCAATATCATTTGAAATATTACATAACAGAGGAGAAAGTATAAAGAAAGACGAAGAAGAAATGGCGAATTACAAAAGACTTGTAATTTTTTTTTTTTTTCAAAATGTTGAATTTTTCCATAGTAATAACGTATTAAAACATAAATTTCCTTAAAAATTATCTTTATTTCCTAGATTTCGAATCTGTGAATTTTCCTATAAATGAAATTGGCGATATGACTTGAGAAAATAGATAATATTTGCTTAAATAAAATGGGTAATATTCGTTGATCTGAGTTCGAGTTTATAAATATCACATGCTTTCGGAATTACGGCGAAAAACATTTTAAAAAGTATGAAATTATTTTACAATATGTATGTGTGGCAGAAATTCACACTGAAATTTAAGTATTTGATTCCATTTTTAAAATATTAACTGATATCTGTATAAGTTACAATTGAATATGAAAATGTACTCAAAAAATGATCTCTTTCACCTAAAAAAACACCATTTGTGAGAACATCCTCAAGCTAATGTCACGCTTATGCATTTTTGGCTTAAAATCACATTGTTTGGCGACAAAAGAAAAATAAAAAATTGTAAAAAAACAAATAGTAATTACACATGTGACTCACAATTACATCTGCTTGTTTCTTCTATAAGTCACGTGATGGGACAATTAGATATAAAAAAAAAAAAAAGAACAGAACAGAACAGAAAGAAAATGTCGTTAAAATTTCATCTAATCAAATTTTCAGATTCGTTTCCATATCTAACGCAAGCGATAAAGAGCCAAATATTGCATATCAAGTGTAATATTTCTTTTTAAATTAATTTTTAAGCATTGCAAATATTTCTTTCAGGTTTTGATTAAATGTTTCCGTTTTTTAATATTATCACTCATTAAAAAGGTTTTTCTTCTTCTTTTTTTTTTCATTTAAATAAAATTAGTAACAGTTTTTCTTTTATTTTTCGAGGTTTAATAGCCGTTTCAATTTTTTCAACTACAAAAAACTTCGGCAAGAAATAAAATGGTAACATTATCGTCCAAAGTAACAGAACTTTCCGTCATACTTCTATAACTAATCTAGGTAGAATGATGTGTTATAGCTTAAAACCTTTCCTGAAACGATACCTATCTAACGGTATAAGTTCCGTCAAAATCCATGCAGTAGAACTCGAAATCTAGGCGTTCGGAACGAAATTTCCGTTTGGATTTTATATATATAATAGATAATAGAATAGATAATAGATTTTATATATAGATAATAGAATAGATAATAGATTTTATATATAGATAATAGAATAGATAATAGATTATGTGTTATGAACTGTCTCAAAGTTTAAAACAGATCGCATTGTTAGATTTCCTAATTTTAACAATATCGCGTTATGTTAATTCCACATTCCACCACCAGGGAGCGCACTCTATTCTTAACGAAAGCGTATCTGAACGAAACTCCTTCATGCAACCTTTCCATAGATACATGAATCGGGAGGGTGGCGGTCTTAACCAATAATTTAAGATAATTGCTGAAATTACTACGAAAAATATTTTAAAGGGGCACTACGCGGGCCCCTAATAGAGTTAGAGGAAATCGGAAGACGGCAAAATAATCGCGGGGAAAAGTTTGCTTGGGTGCTTTGGAGCAACTTTTGGCGCGAGATCTAAGCTTACGACCAATAGGAGCCCAGATATTTAATAAAATATGAAGTAACAAAGTCCAAAATAATAGAATTTTCCGTAATAATTCTATAACTAATCCAAGTAGAATGATGTGTTATAGCTTAAAACCTTCCCTGGAACAATACCTGTCTAACGGTATAAGTTCCGTCAAAATCCATGCGGTAGAACTCAAAATCTCGGCGTTCGGAACGAAATTTCCGTTTGGATTTTATATATATAATAGATAGAATAGATTGTTTGATTTTTTTTTTAATCGTTCAATTGGTTTAACTTATTTGTTACAAAAATTTAACATTGAACGCAGAACTATCTGAATGAAATATATTAATAAATGCCCCATCTAGGGCTAAAAAAATGTAGAAAATAAATTGATCTTTTTTTAACTTGTTCTACCAGTTTTGTTTTAGATTATATTTTTTGTCGCATAAGATATTTTATTGCAATAATAAATAAACAGTTGTCTACATTATCCTTCTGTTATGAAAATTAAAACGTCGTCTACCCCAGCAAATAATCATTACACCTTAACCCTTTCGAGATCGCATCGCGTACACAAATTTCATTTGTAGTACACCGTTTTTTTTTCAATTGTCCCCTTTACTTGTGAAATACCAAAAAATCCTTTAATTAAAAAAGTCTAATATTATTATTCATTTATTAATGGGGCCCAAAACAAATTCCACATGCGCCTTTTGATGATGAATATATCTGCCTCACAAATACCGACAGAGTTAAAGATTTAAATTATTTTTTAAATTAAAAAGTTTCAAATATCAAAATTTTTCTATTGTTTAAATTTATGAAAAAAATGTTAAATTGAAAAAATATATTAATGTACAAAAAATCATTACATTTATTAGATTTATTGAATTTTTTTTTGCCAGACTTCTTATTTCTAGTTTCAGTAACTAATCAATGATCTAAATCTCCAATCCCACCACCACCTGAAATTTACACTTCTTCCCCATTCTTTGCCCCGCCCGCACACAAAAAAATTATGTGTACTTCTTTTTATTTTGTCCTATATGTTACTCTATAGTAATAGTAAAAAAATCCCATACACACACATCCTCCCCGCGATTTAGAGTATAAAAATAACCAAACAGCAGAAGCTGTCGAAATGTCGAATATCCACACATACCTCTACCAAATAACGATTATCATTTTTTTCTGTTCAGAAGAGGAAGGTCATGTTTACACATTAAAATATTTAAAAACGCAGGTTAATTGATTAGAATGGATTGAATGGATGAAATAAAAACACAAATAGAAATCTAATTGAATATATTTCTGTTAATTTTCATGGAAAAAGCATATAAAGCACTTTTGTCATCGAAAGAATCTCCATTGATAGTTTTCGACAAACACAATTCCAGCTAAGGCGACCACTTTGGCCCACCACATTTCGTGATTGCAAAACATGGTTGAGAGAACAAAATATGTATTTGACACTTTTTTCTGGATTACACCGTCATCTACAAAGATTCGATAAAAACGTTAAAAGCAAAAGTTGCGCATTTTTTCCCCGTATAATCCTAATCTGAAATAAAAAACGTGGATTACCATTTAAGATTTCAAAGTTGGAACGCCTCTGACCACCAGGTGGTTGTGATGGGATGTCAACTTTGGTATCACGGAATAGCTTTTAAAAAAATATTTAACATGTATTTTTTCGTTTTTTTAATCTTATATGAATTTCATGAGTTATTCGACCGTTTCCAGACTTTTAAGACACTCTGTAGTTTTTCAGATTTGATATTTTATTGTAATAATAAATAATTAATTAAACAATTTTCTACATCATTCTTCCCGTGTGAAAATTAAAGCGTCGTCTACCCCAGGAAATAATCAAGAGAGCTTAAAGAGTTTAATTATTTTTTAAATGAAAAAGTTTATAAGATCGAAATATTTCTATTGTTTAAAATTATTAATTTTAAAATTATGGGAAGAATATTAAATTGAAAAATATTTTATATTGCAATAAATTATTACGTTTATAAGAATTATGGAAAAAATTTCTGCCCGACTTGATATTTTGGAGTTACAGTAACTAATCAATCATCAAAACATATAACTCTACCCCCACTGAAATTTACGCTACTTCCCCATCCTTTGCTCAGCCAGCATAAAAAGTTTTTATATGCTTTTTTTTAATATTTTGTCTTATATGTTTTTCTATAGTAATAATTTTAAAAAACTGTACATCCGCATCAGCCTCCTGAATTAGGTGATATTAAAAAAAAAGAAAAAAAAATACAGCAGAGGCCATCAAAACGCAGAATATTTGTACACCCCGCCCCCAAATAATGAAGATCATCCCTTTTCTGTTCGAGAGGGAAGGTGTATATTTACACGTTAAAAAATCAAAATACGCAGGTTATTATTTAGAAATGGATAATAAAATATGCAAATAGAGTACTAATTTAAGATATTTCTATTAATTTTTATAGAAAAAAAATATAAAGCGTCATCAAGCAACCACCACTGATGGTTTTCGAGAAACACTATTCCCGCAAAAGACGGCTATTTTGACGACGAACGAAAGTTCTGGCCAATAAGATCTTGAGATGGCAAAAGCAGTTTGGGAAAATCAAAATATGTGTCTATCGAATATGCTCGATTACACCGTGATCAAAGCGGATCCGAAAAAAAAATGTTAAAAGCAAAATTTACGTATTTTTGTCCGTAGAATCCGAATCTGCAATAAAAAATGGTGGTTATCATTCAAGATTTCAAAGTTGGACCCCTCTGACCCCCGGGGTGGTCGGTTGCGGGGGTCAAATTTGGTATCACTGAGTAGCTTTTTAAAAAAATATTTAACACGCATATTTTCGTTTTACAATCTGCTTTGTATTTCTCGAGTTATTCGAACGTTTCCAGACTTTTCGGACACCCTGTATATATATATATATATATATACTTGTAAAATGCCCTTCATATAGAAAAACTGTTAATTTATACATTTTGCAATTCTAAATATGTCACTATCATCATAATATAAATAAATATTCGCCATAACATATGTTTGATTTACCAGGTATAACTTTCTAAATTCGTAAGAAAACATGAGGATAATAGTTTTTAAAAGATATTCATCATCATTATCAATTTCACCTTTTTATTATTAGTATCTTTGTACATATATTGATTAAGTTTTCCATAATCTAAATTGAAAATAAACAGTTTTAAAATTGTACTCATATATTTATCTATAGCTTTTTAATTAGAAATGTGCATAAATTAACACTACCTAATGTATAAAACAGCACAATATATTGTGAAAATATTATCCGTAGTACCAAAGTAAAGAAACGAGTTCCGAGTACATTTTTGAGAAATTAAATATTCTCAATTAAAGATGACCGCATCAATAATTGATCAATTTATAATATTTTGGGATTCCAGAACTTCCACCTTATACCTAGATCTGCAGAAAATCAAATTAAAGTAATATTTTTCTATCTTTTTTATGGTGATTGAATTTGTGTGTAGATTGTGTAGTGTATGCACAATCATCAACGATGCGCCGTACACTTTTAATTAATTTCTAAGGGTAAAAAATTCTGTTTCGTTAGTACATAATCATCTACTTGTTTTTAAATAATCATTATACGATATAGAAGTTACATCTGAATTAGTGTAAATGTGTGACAAAGCAAGCAGCACAAACCTTGCGGCTCATACGTTATTCGTGAAATAATATATATATATATATATACCATGTCATATTATATATAATGTCAGACCATGTAGGTGAGTTAAGAACGTCTTTATTTATGGCTGATTGCGTTGGTAAATGTTATTTAAAATAAAAATATTATTCAAAGACGAAACACAACTTAATTCTGCATAAAACGAACACTGTTAGAAACAAAAACAATGCAATAATAAGCTCGAAGTCTAATATATATATTATAGAGGCAAGCGGCCTCTTTTCGTCCGCAGCCCTTTATTCTTCCGCTCATTCCGACTCTTTTGCGGAAGCAAGGTTCATAGGTCCCCAGCAACGTCCCGAGTAAAAAACACTCTAGCGAAAGCCAGGTTGAAAAAAAAATCGAAAGTTGAAACCGGACAAATTTAAAAGGGAAATTACAGGAATTAAAGATACCGAAAAGCAGTAAGGGACGGCTTGGGGCGATGGAGCTACCGATCGACTCCTGCTTCCTCGAGCTTATTATTAGTCTAAGTGGAGATTTAGTCTAATGGGAATCAATTTCTGTACATCATCATTGTGCGATCAAGATTTCGTGACTGAAAGGGGATACATCGAACAAGTTAAATATACAAAAGGTTTTTTCCCCAAAGTTCATTTCTTCTCGCGCTAAATATCCTGCAGTACAGTTAGAAACTATAGTATAATATTAACTCGTAACTCGTGTTGATCAAGGACTGTTTCAATCACTCTATACTTAACCCTCTCGCTGCGTAATTACAGAATCAAAATAGCTTCAAAAATTCGACTTATAAAATTTTTATTCTTTTCTCACAGGTTTTTCAATATATATATATATATATATATATATATATATATACATCTAAATTAATCGGGAAAATGCTCCGATTAAATAAGGCAAAACTTGAAAAAAAAAATAATTTGTCGGAATAATCAAAGAAGGTTAATTAGATGGGGAAAAAATGCATTTCCGATAAAATCTCGGGTCGTGCAGCGATAGGGTTAATGACAGACGCGCGAGGATTTTAAGTTGAATATGTAACAAAAATGTAATTGCGTATCAGAAAGTCTTTTATTAATTTAGACTGTTATGTATTTGGCATATATTTATTTATGTTTTATAGAAATGCTATATATTTGTTAAGTTGAAAAAAAAAATGGTAACAATAGTTTTATTATCATAAGAAAAAATTACACATGCAAAACTAGATTTGATGTCTATTTTGTTCAGAATTAATTTTCAATATTTTTGAGTTGTCATTTTTAAGTTATCCTGCTTATTACTATTGTTATAAAAACAACGGTATCTTTGCAATCTAAAGATTTCTTACCTGAGCCGAGAATTCTACGATTTTAGTATGTCTGATCTCGCTCAAGGTGTATTTACTTCGAAGTATATAAACTCTGTTGAAGGAAACAAAACATTTAATAAACGAAAACTAACACTAAAACTGGTGCATAAACTATCTTTAAACATAAAAATAGCAAATAAAGCCTTTGTGCAACACTATTAAAAAGCAGAAAAAACAACGTTTAAAATTGCACAAATAATACAAAAAAAAAAAAAAAAAAAAAAAAAAAAAAGCTGTTTTTCATGTATTATTTGTGTATTTTTAAACGTTGATTTTTCTGATTTTAATATCTTTAAACATCTCCAATTTTAAAGTTCGTACATCTCGTCTACAGAAAATGAATAGAACAACAAAAAATACATACAAAAAAAGAAATTTATCAAATTACAACGACCATTTGGAAAATGATTTTTTTCAAAGACTAAAATTCAAGACATAAAAAATCGCACGAAGTTGATCATACATTACGTACGTCATGAATTAAACATTAATAGTGTTATTACACGTAAAAATTTCAAGCGACAAAAATCGCCTGCGACTCGTCAGATTTCCTGAAACATACGTATTATCCACCTGAAACTTACGTATTATCCAAGTATTTCATTGGCTGTTCGGGAAAGGATTTTCCATCGTATTCAATTTTAAATAGAATTTCATTCTTAAATTTCTAAACATCCCACAATATTACTTTTTACACCGTCGTATACAGAAAAAAATGTTCTTTTAAACGCAATTTGTTTGAACGCTGTATCTCAATTTCTTTCTGAGTTATTAATTTTTTGTAGTTTTTATTACTTTTTTGTCATAGTGGCAACAGAAGTATCCATCTCTGTTGAAAGTAAAAGGAAAATACATACTGTATAGACCAATCAGAAAACGAATAAAATGCGAATTCAACCAATAAAACCTCTCAGATATGTTTTTGATTTCCTACCCTGACAGAGAACAATAATCATTTTTCCAAATGGTTAATAAAAATCAAATCTTAAATAAAAATAAATCGCTTCAGATCTCACACCTTGTTTTTTGACCGCGCATCACAGAGTTTGATAACTGAGTCAGAAATTACAACAAACACCTCTCTCTTGTTTACACCAGGAAAACAAACAGACAAATATTTTATCAAGTTATAACAAAATATATATTTGTTTCGGCATTTTGAATTTTTAAGGTTTTATTATTTTTAAAATTTGTTGTATTTTTTGGTTGATGTTGCTGTTTGTTTGTTTTTTCTACAGTTCGTGCAAAAACGTAACATGTAGCGTAAAGAAGAAATGATCACTCAAATATATGGAATGTGGACATGAATATAGTGACAAAATGTGTTTTGTAAGATTCAGTTTGTCTTAGAAGATTAAAACATTCGTCAAATGTTATTTTATTTTTGTCTGAAATTTAACAAATAAATTTTATTTCTATAAAACATTAAAAAAAAAAAATGCAAAAATATGTGATAGTCAAAATTAATTACAGACTTCCTTATCCAAGATGCAACTTCTTCAGTCAATTTTAATCATTTCAAATCTTTCTGGTCATTAGCGAAAAAAAGAATATATTAATTTACAAACCATAATACCAGATTTAATTTACATGTATAAATTAATTAATATGTTACCTCCCAAAGATATTTTAACATTATTATACTATAGATTGTGTCATTTAGATAAATAAATTTGCAAACATTTGTATTGAATGTTTTTACATATTTTAACAATTTTCGAATTACGTGCAAATCTATTGAAGTTTTTATTGCCCCATTACTAATGTAGTGTTTTAGGACGTTTTAGCTATTTATCGAAAAGCTTAATTTTTTAATGGATTATTGTTTAATTTTTTATATATTAATTATTTAATTATGTTATATACATATTTTTTATTATTGTTATACATTCGAAAACTATTTCTTTATCTTAATATAGAACTTATAAAGAGCTGTGTTCTACCTTGGAGCTTACTTAACCTTATAAAGAAACTTGTTACTAAACTCTTACAATGATATGTCTTTTTTGTGTGGAAAACTATTTTATGTCAAATAATAACTCTTTATCGAATATTATAATGATCAGGATAAATAAAAAAACGCAATTAGTAACAACATTTTTTCTTTGTCCAAAAGGATAAGATTTGTAGGTTTTCTTTATTTAAAAAATCTAAAAATTCGATATATGTGAAGACACTATTTAAATAATGTAATTTCTCATTTACATTTCTTTGGAAATGCCCAAGAAGACTTTGCGATCAAAATAAAGGATATTGTATTTCGATATATGTAACACTCAGTTTCCTCTAAAATTTAATTTCCGGTGCTCATTAAGCGCATTTATATCAATTGCGTTTGTTTCTAATCGATAAAGTTATTATCGTAGAAATATCAAAGTTGATTGTTAAAGTTGATTCAGTATTAATAGTTAAAAACTAATTTAATATTAAACTGCCAATTTCAAAATAATATTTTGACGCCCGGATATGTTTATATTTTGTTTATTTAAAAAAGATGCTTCGTATGTGCACTTAAGATAAATTAAATGTCAACATCTAGGTTAATTAAATTTTCAATTTATGAATGTATTTGTGGAAGAATAACAACATCAAGATAGCTATCATAAACATTTTTCTAAAATCAGAACAGAAGAACTCTTTTATTTTTTTATTCATAATTTTCTACAAAACAAAATTGAATTATAAAATATAGTATTCTGTTCATAAGTAGTGGACAATTTTCTTAAGATATTCAATTTGATAGTATGCAAAAATGCAATATTTCTTAAATTCAGCTCCATCACAAAGAAATAGAATGGCTGTGAACATGTTATTTTTTATGTGCTTTGTATACAAGTCATTAGTAGAAATTTTCATAATTTTCATATATGTATGATATATTTCCACATTCTAAATATGTAAACAAACAAAAAAAAATTACAAGTTTAATCATAGCATGTAACCTACGCGGACGCAAAAAAAAGCAATATACAATATATTAGAAAACATAACTTTACTTTGCATATTGCAGGAAGTTTGCTCCGGGAATGCATTTGTTATTATTGGCGATATTTCTTGATTAATGTTAAAAATCTATTATATTTCAAAGTAGGAACAATTAGGTTAAGTGATATTTGATGTTAAAAACAGTCAAACTAGATCAATTAAAAAAGTTTTATAAGATCAAAAGTTTTACAAGATCAATTTAATCTTATTGTGTAGGAAGATGCTGTACTAAATTTTGATTTTTCGTGACCAATCGTAATATTTGTCTATTTTGTAAAGTTTTATTTTTTTCAACATTTATTTAAAAATTTCCTTATCAGTATAGAGTTTGACTTCATATTTCGAAAAATTATTTTATTTTACCAACTGCTGCCGGATCTTATAAAATCGCAAATAATTACATTTCCCAGCAATTAAGTTGAAAAATATATTTACACATGAACAATAAAAACAAGCTGGAAATTGCTCGTCAAACGTAGCAAATGTGGTGCTTTCGTACTTTAAATAGTTTTATAAAGATTTTTTACACTGCATATTGTTCTGAAAGTATATTTTATTGCACTTCATATGTGCATATCAATTTTATTCTGTTCGAAATGCTGTGACAACATTAAAATGCACTTGAAATAATTCTTTCCCATTGGCCATAATGTAAAGGAAAGCTTTTGACTGTCCCTGTAATTAAACCAAACATCCGATTTTCATAAAATTTGAAATGACTCGACAACATTTTGCAACAATTATATATTTAAAATTTAAGACCATTCGGAGCGCTGTAACATCATTAAAATGCACTTGCAATAATTTTTTTCCCATTGGCCGTAATGTAACGGAAAACTTTTGACTGTCCCTGTAATTAAATTATACATCCGATTTTCATAAAATTTGAAATCACTCGACAAAATTTTGCAAAAATTATATATTTAAAGTTTTAGATAATTCGGTTGCATAGTTTTAGCTCTGTTATATGCAGGCGGTCCGAACGAGACTATAGGTGCTACGTATTCATATAATTTTGAATGCACCTAAAAAGAAACCGTCGTACCAAAATGGCCGAGCACTGAGTGGCATATACTTAAAAGATAGTATTAATGTATATATCTGCATACTTTTTATTAGCATATAACTAAGTTTGCAGAGGTTAAATCATTTTTTTTCAAGTGATTTTTAGCTGTCAGTTGCCTCAGGTAATGATCAAATGCTAATATGACATCAAGTTTATTCTGGTTTTTTTCATTTTGTCAAAGATATCCTTTACAAATAGCATTTCAATGAGAATATCATCTAAACGACTCCAGTTGAACTCTACTTAAAGCAACACAATTCGTT
The DNA here is from genome assembly GCA_963932465.1 of Maratus speciosus. NCBI lineage: Eukaryota > Metazoa > Arthropoda > Arachnida > Araneae > Salticidae > Maratus > Maratus speciosus. Next base: position 110,271,661 of record OZ010800.1, read on the forward strand.
CCAAGTGACAACTCCTTTGAACTTATATTCACAGCAGTTTTTGATAATGATAAATCCAGGTAATTGTGTATTTTGACAGCCAACGAAAGCATAAAAAAAAAATCTGAGTTTGTAAAAGTGAGAGATTTTTCTCAAGATTTTGGAAAGGGTGTGATAGGAAGACATCTTTCAGTTAGACATATCATCATACTGGATAATATTCAATTACTGATACTTGTAGTAAGCCTGGAGGCCAGAATCTTTGGACGTAGGTAGTATCTTTTAACATATCAATATAATTTATAACAAATTCATTACCTAATATAATGCTATGAAAAGTTCGTAATTTTTAAGCAATTGAATGACTTCCCGTTTCGTAGCCGACGATGTACTGTACAGCAAAATTGAAATATGTTGTCCAAATTATTATTATTAATTTTTTTTTTGAAAATTTTGCTCTTTGACACATTTTTATTATAAAGACGACTCTCTACGAAATATGTAAATGTAACATTTACCTGTAGGTATCATTATTAATCTAATGATAAAGGTTATATTTTATACAATGATTTGCTGCAGAATTAGAAGATGCGAGACATTTTTTTTTTTTCATGGCTATGCATTCACATTTTTATTTAACTTATTATGTTGGAATTTAGTTTTACTCACATTTTCTGATATCATATTAATATATATATATATATATATATATTATTTCATAACAGAATATCTATTTGATAAATAAACTTTTTTAATGAAATTTTCAAACGTATATCCAATTCCATAAAAGGCAACGTTGCTTGAGATGCTGCACATTATTTAACTAACAAAATGCTTTCTATTGTGAAAATAGAATATGTATTATCACAAGGAAGTATCAAATTTCCGATCTCTCCACGACAATGCAACGATCGAATTCAGTCCCTTGTTCCAAAGAAGAAGAAGTTTCAAAAGTTAAATCCGTTAAAATAGTTCTTAAAGCCTGTAATAATATCTTTCGATTTATAGTTATTAGTAATGCAACTAGAATTAAATATCTTTACTGTTATTGTTTTAGGAATCTTTATTTTATTCTAAAACATAAATAATCTCATTAAAACAAAACTTTGAATGAGATTCTCCGACGGAATTAAAGAGTATGTTACATGGTTGTATAATACGTGGTGTAAAATTTTTAACAATGATTATATATTGATCATCACGTGCCATAAATAATAATGAGCATGTCGTGAATTATTAATTTTTAATTAAACTTTAATAATATTGCAATTTTATTATTGTAAAATTTCATGTTTTGGCTTATATAAAAAATTTATTGCATTTCAAAGTAAGAAAGTGGATAATTTTATATAGAAGTGCATGTTAAGTACGTTGAAGCTGATAAATTTTAGATTAAATAATTACATTACGCGATATTTTCCGTTAAAAAAGTGCAACTTACTTCCCTAAGGAAAACTTATAATCTCAAAATTGTGCATAGTAATTTAGCCATTTTGTAAAACAGGAACGTACGTTAAATTGTTATATACACTGTCTTATCAAGTTTAAAATTTATCTGATTTTTAGAGTTTTCTTTATGCAAAATTTCTTTATATTTACAGAGTTTTATTTCTTATTTCGAAAACCTAATTTATTTTACCAACTGATGCTAGATATTCAAAATTTGCAAATAATTAAATTTCCAAAATATGTTTAATTGAAATTAATATTGACACGTGAATATACAAAAAAATAAAAATACAGAAATTAAACTAATTCGTGGGGCCTAAATGTCGGATCATTGAGTGCATTAACTTTAAATACAATATAAAATGTATTTCATATATATATATATATATATATATATACTGCTGACCATTTAAATTGCAACACCATGAAAGATTGAAAATACAAAAAATTATTTATCGTACGTAAACAGTATGGCATGAAAACAAAATGATTAAATTTGTAAACAATTTGGGGGTTTACAAGGGTGTGAAATTGGTAGAAACAGCTGCTCCCCCTGGCAGCTAAAACGGCCCTATCCGGTTAGGCATGGAGCCGAACTGGGCTTGGAGGATAGAAACGGGCTACCCATTCCATGCTGCTTAGAGTCTATGTCACACTTCATCAACCGTATTAGATGGAGATGTGTGGCGGGCTAGTCTCTAAGCAATTCATGACCAGATGTCATCAATGGGTGACAGATCTGGAGACCGTGCAGGCCAGGGCAGCAATAGAATGCCCTGTGTATCGAAGAAGGTCTAACACACATGTGTCGGTCTAACACACGAAGGTCTACACGACGTGCAACATGTGGTCTTGAGTTATCTTGCTGGAAGATGGCGTTTGGCAGGCCTCGAACACAGGGCACAACCACTGGACGTAAGATGTCAAAAATGTACCGATCTGCGTTCAAATTACCATCGGTCTGAACTAGAGATGTGCATGTCATGTACAAAATGGCTGCTCAAGCCAGCACACCAAGTGCAGGGCCCCTGTGCCGATATCGAATGTAAGCATGCGACAGGCGTTTTCCTCGGAGCCTCCAGAAAAGTATACGGCCATCTGAATACAGCACGTACAAGCGGGACTCGTCTGAAAAGACTACATTGTGCCAGTCATGCATCCAGCTTTGTCGTTCGGCGCACCAGAGTCGCCGACTCTCTCTATGCTGCATTGTCAAGGGAAGCCGCAGTATTGGTCACCGTTCTGACAGTCCACACTGCTGTAAACGTCATCGAACCGTACGAGCGGATACTGGGTCCACTTCAAACATGCCCATTTCCTCACTAATGGTTCGAGATTTGGTTGTACGGTTTTGCAGGGCGACCTCACAATATGTCTGTCCTCTCCGGCGTTAGTCATGGCAGGGCGTCGAGATCCTGCATGCCGTTCAGTATGACGATCAGCAATCCATTGATTCCATATTTGCATGGCAGTAGTTGGATTTCGACGAATGGAATGGGCGATATCACGGAAAGATAATCCACACTCTCGATAGGCAACGATACTTTTTCTATCAGATACCGACACTTAGTGATAAACGTTTCTTCTTATTATTCGAGGCATAGCACGATATTCTGAGCAAAGACCGAACTTACAAATCGCGTTCCGAATAAGAAATCCACTACGCAACTTTTCTTTTATGCAGTGCTTCAGATGTCGTTTCTCCCACCTGCCTCGTCTAAATACGCTGAAACACTAATCATTTGCATATTCCAACCTCTTCTTCCTTTCTTGTGATTTTGACGTTCGCCAGATCATTCCTTCCTGGTGTTGCAATTTAAATGGCCAGCAGTGTATATATATGTAAATAAACACACACACATATATATATATATGTGTATATAAACGCATATGAAATGTTCAAGACCATGGTAGACCAAGTCCATTTTGCAAAACAAATAAGATAGTATCTTTAGAAGGTGCATAAAATTTGTTTTATACACTCCACAATGAACCAAGTCTGTTTTCGTATACATTCTTATATATGTCACTTGTTTACATACTAGATTTACTGTGGGATTTGGATAAAACAGATTTTATGCACACACACACACACACACACACACACACACACATATATATATATATATATATATATATATATATATATATACATATGTATGTATATATATGAGGACGTCAGTTTCAAAGCTTGCCTTATCCACAATTTTTAAAATTGAATTACTTCTATCAGTATATTATTTTGGTGTCTCTGCATTTAAAAAACACTAAAAAAACTCTGCAAAACACAGTTTTATCGTGTATTTCTGGCATTGTAAAATCCTGGTTTACAATAAAAATCAATGGACTCAGCGTGATTTTTCGGAATTTTGCAACATTTGATTTTCTGGATAAGGTAGTTTTGAAACTCACGTGCTTTTTTATATATATGACATTTTTATATATACTGTTTAGTTGCAAAAAACTAAGTTTGCATTAACAAATATTGATTCATATTTTCCAGTACTTTTTAGTTTCCTCTTGTCTGCGTAATGATTAATTGATAATCTGCCATCATGTACATGTGATCCTTTAATTTTGTGTAGAATACGCTTTAAAGGCACTTCAATGATAATATATTTTTAACGACTCAACTCGAATTGTACTAAAAGTAACACAAGTTTCTCCATATGTCAATCCCTTTGAACTTGTGTTCACAGCAGTTTTTGGTAGTGATAAATCCTTAATATTTGTGTACCAGCATATGGTACCAGCACTTATATCACAGCATATGGAACAGTTAAAGGCAACTGAGTTTGTGAAGGTGATATTTTTTTCTTCGATTTGGTAATACGTGTAACAGGAAAAAAAATCAGTTAATTAGAAATTGCCCATAAATAAATATCAACCACTGCTACTTGTAGTTACCCTGGAGGCCGGAATATTCGAAAGCAGGCAGTATTTTTTTGTGTTCTACTTTAATTTATTACAAAAACAGTATAATCTTAAACTAATATAACGCCTTTAACCCTTAGTAATTTCTTAAAAATTGAATGACATTCCGTTTGGTATTCGATGATGATATGCACATCAAAAATCGAAATATATGGTAAAATTTAAGTATTAGATTTGAAAGTTTTAAAGTTTGATACATTTTGAATATAGAGACAACTATTTAAAAAATTTAAATTACGATATTTATCATTAGAAATTGTTATTCATCGAACTGCAACGGTTAAATTTTATACAACTATTTCTAGCAGCGTTTGTAGAAAAGATACTTTTCTTTACATGGTTATACGTTTCACTTATTATGTTTGGGTTTGTTTTTATTGTTATTTTGTGTTAGCGTATTAAAATGTTTTGTATGTATATTTCATAATAGGAAAATCTATTTGATTTGAATGAAATTGATTTTGAGCGAAAATTTTAACATAAACTCAAGGAAAAACGGTGGAACTTGAGATACTGCACTTAATTTCCTTAACAAGAGGGTTTCTATTATGAAAATGGAATACGTATTTTCGAAAGAATGTATCAGATTTTAGAACTTCTGCAAGACAATGCAATGATCGAATTCAATCCAGCGTTTGAAAGGACAGCAAGTTTCAAAAGTTAAATGTTCGTATTTCATAACAGGAAAATCAATTTTTTAAATAATATTTTTGAACGAAAATTTAATATTGATGTTCAACTCAAGAATAAACAGTGTTACTTGATATACTGCTTTTAATTTCCTTAATAAGAGGCTTTCTATTTTGAAAATTGAATATGTACTATCGAAAGAAAGTCTCCGATTTGAGAACTCTGCATCACAATGTAATGATCGAATTCAATTCAGTGTATTAAAAGAAGAGCAAGTTTCAAATGTTAAATATATTAAAGTTGTTTTTAAAAATATATAAAAATGATTTTCTATTTATAGTTATTAATAATGCAGCTAGAATTATATTTTTAACAATTCTTGTTTGAAACGCAATACTATTTTCGCAATCTTTACTTTTTTTCTTTAGCTAAAATGTAAGTAATCTCATTAAGAACAAAAATTTAATCAGATTCTCTTATTGAATTAAAGAATATGCACAAGAATGCATAATACGTGGCGTAAAATTTTTAACAAGGAATTTTATTGTGATGAAAAGCATCACATAATGGAAATATTAAGGATAATGCCGTGAGGTATTCAATTACAATAAGTCTGAATTAATATTACAAATTCATTAATTTAAAATTGCATGGCGATACGTCTTTTTTACTTTGTTTGAGTTTAATTTTCAACTAGGAAGCTTCTTAAGTCAATTAGTATAATTAAATTGTAGAAATATATAATTTTAATTACAGTTCTTAAAAATATATATATTCTTATTTTTATATGTTTCTGTATAAAAAAAATTGCAAAATAACCCAAAAAATATTTATCTTAGTTTTCTAACAAGTTTAATTTTAGAATATGAAAAATAAATTATGAAATAAGTATCAACATTTAAAATTAGCTGTCTGTGGATGATGGGCAGGGAAATTTATTGCATCAGAATTTTAAAATTTTCGTTCCCTGTAGGCGAAGACGAATCACAATGAACATGATACTCAAATATTTCAATCCTTAATTAGTTTGTTCCTTGTACATTCAAAGAGTTTTCTTTCCATTTCCCAGTTTACAGACGATTTTTAGTAAATACGAAAACAACCCAAATTCAATATTTTATACAGTCACAATCAATTTGTTCTTCTTTTCTACAATATTTGTTTAAATTCCGTAATGCAACTATAAAAAATTTACTAATATTTAAAAATACATTCATATTTTCTGCTAAAATGTCGTTTTCTTTGGAGGTTTTTTCATTAAAATGTTTATATTTGAAATTTGTGTCGCTGAAATATTATGTTATTATTTATAATACCTTAATATTTTCACTTTTGATTTGTAAAATTACCAACGCATTAATTATCACTTCATTCCGGATAAATGTATCCATAACCACAAAATCACTTACAACATTATCTAGTAGATATAGACTTACTTATTATCAATGTAGATGTCTATGTTCTTAAACTATAAAAATGCAGGGGGTTTGTACTAACGTAAAGACACAGGCGGCTCAATTTTTTAAAATCAGACTTTAAAGCCTAAATGGCAATATTTAATGATATCTTTTTTATTGAGGACTAAAAATCAAAAACGCAAAAATTTGAAAGTCTTTTTTTTTACGTAAAAAAACTTAAATGCCAAGACCGAAAGTCGGTATCTGATTATATTTTGATGTTTTGTAACACACATTTCTGTAGTGTTGTAAAAAAAAAAAAATAGTTGCATTATAAGAAACTGAAGTTAAAGTCATAGATTTAACTGACAGTTTGCAAGACTTGCTATTGTTTAAAAACATTGTGTAATTTCAAATCGCACTTAGTTATTTTCTGGTATAATAATAGATCACGCATAAAATGTTTCAGTAATGGGAATAATTGTGGTAGAATGAAAGACATTGGCATTAAACTAAAACGTGTTCCTAATACTGTAAAAGAAAGTAATATCGCAATTGAATGTATTCTTAGAACTATTCAAATTGTTGAATTTTTACGAAGCCTTTACTTAAAGTTAAATTTTATGAACTATTATTTCATTGTTGTTTGCATAAGTTAGGTTTAAAACTGTGTTATGGTATTTTTAATGATTGTTTACTAGAAATTTCTTGTTGTTTTTCTGATGTAATGTGCATTAAGGGCGGGTGTTAGAATATTGTAATCATAGCATTACATTAAATTGTTATTCATTAATTTTCCTTTTCTATATAACTGTTTATGTTTAACTACTTTTCATTCTTAATTTTATTTCAGAGTTCTTGTAAACACGTAACTCAATATACTCAATTCTATATAGCCTCGCCATTTTATCTCTTTTTTATCAACTTTTAAATGAAATTTATTGATTTTATGACATTGTAAATAATTTTTAAGCATGCTTTTTTGTAGCTCTATCGATAAAATAAACATTTGAAGGCTACAATAACATAAACTAAATAACTATATATTGGAAGAGTTATTAAATTGACAAATGATTGCTCATATTTCGCTACCGATAACTAGAAAGTTTAAAAATAACTTTTATTTTGGTATTAAATTCGACTAATCTACCGTAAATGTTTTTTTTTTTTGCCCTAATGAATACTATTTCAATTATGTGTGAATACAGTTAAAGGTTTTAAAACACATTCGAGCGCCAAATCACATCCCTTGAAATACGCAATTTGGCTCTGAACCTGATTGTGGAATATTAACAATGAGATAAGATTAACCATAAGGAAGCTCAATTAGACGCAAAATTTACATAGGTTAACGGAAGTACATATATCCATTTATGCTGAACATTTTTTTTTAATCTATCATTTATTAAAAAACAATGAAAATTAAACAAAAACGCTTAATGATCTATGAAAAAATATTCAAATAAATCATATCGAAATGAATAATAGCGTATATATTCATAGCTTAAAAGTCTCTAATTATATTGTGCCTAAAACATTTAGCTAATTGTAAAATAATACATCATTTAATACTATTACATAACTATATTTATTAAAAATATTTTTTTAAGTGAATTTTAGGAAACACTTAAATGATCGTGTTTCAGTTATTCAATTTTTTTGTGTAATATTTTTTGGTGGCTGGGAATATCATGCTTTTTCAATGGCTACTTTTATTTCTTTAGTAAAGAGTCAAGTGGTTTTTCCATTTCCTTGTCAAAAAACCTGTATTATAACAGATGTTTTAACTTAAAATATATTTAAATGAAGGTTTTACATAATTTAAATGTAATTGTAGCTAATGTTTTAATTTTTGTGCGCAAAAGGCTCATCTTCTGCTTAGAAAGACGTCAATATTTAAAATGAAAAAATACCGTGAGTGTGTAATTTTCATTGTCTTATAGAAGCAAAGCACGCGTATTATTCTTTGCGCCGTTAAGACATTGCGCTGTTTTTAAAAGGTTTGGAAACAGGAAAGAAAACTTTGCATTAGATAACTGCATAAAAAGATATTCTATAATGGTACTGTATGGGAGGATTTTACAAAGGAAAAAGTTTCAAGAGAGGTCTGTTATATATTTTTTAAATTGACATTTTTACAGTTGTTCTCTTACGTATATATATATCAAGTTTTGTGCAATATGATTTATATTTAAAGACTTTTATAAAAGACATGCAATCCAAGAATGACCTTTATATAAATACATTAAAATATACTTTTGCTATGTTTACTGTATATCTAAATCAGCAGTTCTTATTAATAAAAATAATTTGCAATTACTACCTTAATATGTGACCACGTAAAGAAATTGATCCTCTACAATCGTATTCTTTAATACTGTGAAATATAAAAAGTTATATTTTTACCATTATTTTTTTTCACGCATAAATGCAATCGTTAAATTTTGAAACAGCCAAATACATTGAGAACTTGAGTACGTTATTTTTCACAAACTGAAGCTTCAAAAGATTATAGATAATGTAAAATATTTCTAAAAGTAAATATCATGCTACACCAATCCTCTTATCGATATTTTATACCTATTTTTGCTATAATATGTAAAATGTGATGAAATGATATTGGTCTGGATAAATTTTTTGACGGAGATTGATGACACTATATCTTACACGGAAAATTTATTAGAATACGGATTTAAGATAAAATCTGAGATTTAAGTTGCAGTATCAAAAAGAAAAACGAAATCGATTTTTGAAGTACTGTAACAGACATCACCTAAGGTTATTATAATTTTAAAGTTTAAATTTATATTGTAGCTTCAGAAAAAGGAAATATCTTGTTTACATTTTAAGTTTTTTAAAAATGGAAGAAAAAATAGATTTTAAGGAATTAAATTAATGAGTAAATAAACATTTCCACTGATTTAGTTATACACTTTTGCTATTTTTTAATCGAAAAATAATAGAGATGACTTATTACGATTTAAAATAACTTCAAAAGTTATTGCCAGGGGATAATTACTTTAAAATATCATGTTTAACTGTGTAGTAGATTGCTACAAAATAAAGGTAACTGTTTTTAATTAATATTAAAGCGAAATTAGAGCAGATTTATTTTGTATTAAAAAATAGAAATATCTATAGAGATTTAAAAAATAGAACATTCTATTTTACGCTTAATAAATTACTGTAAATGTTGAGATTTTATATTTTCTCATTCACAATATTCTTTATGACTTTGGTGTTTGTTGAATGTTTTACATTTTAACTTATGGATCACTATTTTTTGGTTAAGATAAATGTTTCTCTTCAAAACAAGAACAAAAAACGCTGTTTGATATTGTTTACAGTAGATCTATATTTGTAATTAAAAAATTACTCTTAAAACTGGAACATGCATATTTGTGTAAAACTTACGACAAATATCTAAATTTTCTGTTTACCCGCTCTTTGTATTCTTTCAAATTTTATGTGTGAAGGATATTATACAGTTTATCTTATAGACCAACAATGAAACTTTATAGTTTTTTTTTCTGTTTTTACCTCGTGAAATAAACATGCATTCTAAATCAATGTGTACAACGTATTTTCGTCAGGATAACTGTACATGTCGTTATTTAAAAAGTGTTTCAATTTAATAATACAGATAAAATTAAAGATTAGTTTTCATTTAAAAATGTATTTTCTTAACGTTATTTGATATTGGATGACTGAAAACTTTTGAAAAAACAACGAATGAAATTGGTATGTCTGCTCTATGCCTAACGTTATTAAAACACTCTCATTTAACTTTTTTCAGTTATGTTTCATATAAATGAAAATAAAATGGAAAATATTTACCTTTTTCTCAGAACCAAGTATTTTGAAATACACTCTCTGATTCAAATATTTGAATTTTTTTGGAAATGCTTTTAAGAGTCATAGCAAAAATATATTACAGGAAGTCTAAGGATAAAAAACATCAAATGAAATTATTTTCATGTTCATTTGAATTTACCACTGGTAATTTTCCTAACGTTGTATTTGCTCAGCATAAGGAATTGAAAAGAATTAATTACATTTATCAGCATAAGGATTTGAGCTGATTAAAAAGTTTTGTAAAATCCCTTATAATAAAGCTATTTTTACAAAGCAACTCACTATATCGCCCCTATCTTTGTGAATTTCCGCGATATTTGATTGGATATTTTACATAAGTTGCTCTAAATAGCTGGCTAACAAATTATAAAATAAAAATTTTAGAATCGTCCACGCATGCTCTGTCAAAATTTATTTCATACAAATGCTCATATCTCACCAAATATTCATGTTTTAATTGCAGTATACTTTTTCTGCTGTTCTTTGTCAGGTTTACTGAAAGTTTTGTTAAATTTTGTTGAAAACTATGTATGCTATAAACAAAAAACTTTTGAATTTTTCACAGACTCAATAACATCTTCACGAATATGAGTGCTATGCTTACTGAAATGAGCACAAACGTTGAACAGTACCTAAATAGTCATTTAACACAGTTGCAAACCATTTTCAGCATTTTCTGCTACACAGGTGATCGCACACATTATTGTATTATTAAATTTATTATTAGCCCCCGAATTGTCCTCCCCACATTATTTTACTAACTTAAAAATTTCATTAGAATTTTAGCGTTTTTATAATTTAATCTTATGCTTTATAATTTTCTAAAATAACAAGATATTTTATGAATGCAAACATAAAATATAGTTTTCTTAAACAAATTTGAATTAAAAATACACATACTTACAAACATATACTACTTTATTATACATTACAGAGTGACCAAAATTTACATTTCTGTTACATCCTTAGTTCAGAAGTTCATGTTATTTATATATCATAGATATTAAACTTGCAAAAAGTTCTAAAACCCATTCGAGTCTCAACAGAATTTTACGGTAAACATTTTTACAGCGTATGATAAAAAATTAATTGGACACGAAAATATCGATTTCTGTTTTTCAAAAATCCAATGATTTTAATGTAAATTTTTTATCAGAAGATATAAAATTTAAAATTTCGGTTGATTTAAGTTTAATAAAATAAAAATTATCTATATATTTACAATGTGGTTAGTTTTTCTTTTAAATATTATTACTCAAAAAAAAAAAAAAAAAAAAAAAAAAAAAAACATCATTTCATGGTTTCTAAAAGTATATAAAATATTTTTATTTATAAGTTATTTCCACTGCTAAGTGGATTTCTTCGACTGAAAACAAAATCTTTAAAGATTATTTTCCATTCCAATCTATACAGTGAACAGCATTTATTGAAGTTGTATAATGACTCCAACTTTTTACAATCCACCCTTGCCCTTTCCTCCTTCATCTACCTGTCCCGTGCAGTCAATAAGAGCATTTCAAAGTCATTCAATATTCTTTCTACGAACCTGCGCATGAAATTTAAGTTTATTAAATTCGATTGCGTGTAAGATATTCTTTTTGTCTTCCATGATTTTACGCTTAAATAAATATTTAACTTATTCCAGCATTGATGATGATTTTGTTGATTGTCACTACATTTTCATTCGACAGAAAATATCTTCTTTTTGTACTTTTTTTTAAAGGCGTGGTGGTTGTTCAGATATACGGACCATTCTGCGAGTTATACAGTAGGGTGGGTCGAAAAAAACCGAAATTTTTATAATCGAAACGTAATAGGTCGGAAAAGTTGCATTTTGGGGTAAAGATTAATTTTTTAAAATATTACACCAATCGGTCAATATCTTTTACCGCCGCAAAAGGGTTAATTTTCCAAAAAATCGCAAAAAACATAGTTTTTTCATTATTTTTTTTAGTTATTCAAACATAGCAATACAACTTCTAATAGAGCGCAATAGCTACATGAAGATATCAGAAATATCCCTGTAAAAGTTCATTAAGATGAAAGCATATCTTTTACCGCCGCAAAAGGACCATTAAAAAAAAAACAAATGGCAAAATTTCAATTTTCCGTTTTTTCTGTACTTTTATAATATCTCTAGAATTAAATAACTTTACTTTATTTTTACTAAAATGTTATAAATGTCTAGTAATTATGATAACAATAGATAAAATAATAAAAATAAATAAATAAAGGTACTCACTTATTTTTCTTGACGATCGCTTCATGCTCTGCTGTTTTACTTCATGTCAGCAATAGACAGAAGTTCCTTGATGCACCACAAATTACAAAAATGATATAAAATGAAGTATTTTATTAAGTGAAATAAAGATATTTTTAGCAGAATAGGGTTAAATAAAATTTAAATGAAACGATATTTATTTGAAATGAATTTTATAATCCGATTTGCTTTCAAATGAAGCCACTATTCATCGTGAGACCAAAGTTCATCTAATGTAACCCTCACTCTGCTCTTGTCCACAAACTTTCGAAGCTGCTTCGGTGACTAATTTTACACATCTCTCTACTGCCTGTGTATCACAAGGAAATTTATAGCAGCTAATATCTTTAATCGAACCTCTCAAACTCACCAGCGTTGTGTGATCGTCAGATGATAGAGATATCGTAATAGGCGGTTCCGTTAGTTCACAGTTTTACCAGTCAATTAAATCTATATAGTTTTCAGCTTCAAAGTTCAAGTGTGGAATAACGAAATGTCGGATGGCGCTATTGGACTCTGCAGAATTTCTTGCTTTGGCAATTCTCTTCAAAATTTGGGTCCCTATGTGCTGTCTTTCATTTGCTAGCATTCCAATAAGGATAATTTCGTGATTTGCGAAATAAGCATTTCGTGAAATTACAGGATCTATAATCTTTCGTAGATTGTCCGGTAAGTAACGGATGCTTTTAATTATAGTCCAAAAATGCTGGGCACCATGGAAGCATGATGGATTCATTTTAATAGTGAACCAACCGATGCAATACACTTTCACGATGTACTCAGCTAGTATTACAAGTTCAGAAGAGGGTTTCTCTGTTCCAATATAGAGTCTCAAAATTCGATTTGCAGTAGTGATCCACCTTGCGTGAGATTTTTTTTCAGGGCTTCGGCGAGATAAGTCAATTGATCACTCGCCTGTTGAAACAGCTTGCACTACTTCAAACATATACTTCTAGTCAGTTGACAAATCGTCTTTATTAACAGCTAGGAGATCAGATTTAATTGGCTTAAATTTTGCAAGTCGTAATAATTCACAAGTCGCAAGAGATTTCCCAATTGGCCTACAATAGGACAGAGAACCCGTCATTTGTCCATCAAGATGCTCGAAAAGGTGTCTAAGAGGGATCTTATTGAAGTGCAGAAGACAAGGAAGCCACTGAAGTGGTCTTTGAAATTTGTCCTCTAACAAGCGTATAACACCTCCTTTGCTTCCTGCGTTAAGGACAGTTCCATCACATCCAACTGCAATTATTTTTGAAGTTTCCATTTCATTTTTCTCCAAAAAATCTACAATGTCATTGCTTATAGTAGCCGTCTTGCTAGTCGATGGGGTCAAATGACCAAAATAATGGGAACCTGATTCATGTATCAAAGATATATGTTCTTCCTTTACTTCGCCCCCTCTTTGACCTGGCAGAAAGTTCTATCTTTACGTCCATCAAAGTATAGAGCAAAGGCAGTATCTAAACTTGGCATGTCAAATGTTCTACTTATTTGAGATCTAATTTTCCGTTTCTCTCTTCGGATTTTAGACTTATCTATAACTTTTGAAGTATCATCTTCGTTTATGATACCTACGTCCTGGAGAACTGCTGATTCTAATGCGGCAGTAGCCCTGTCAGATACACCATATCTATCGCTTAACGTTGAAGTTGCTGCAAGATTCATCCGCATATTTTGAGATTTAGAAAAAGGTTTTTTTGGTTTATAATCTGCACTTTCAACAGAAAATGAAATTTTATCTTCGATTAGTTCAGTCAACTCATTCGTAGAAGAATCATTCTACAGCGAGATTTTTAAATAATTTGTTTCTGATTTTTAGTCATCCTTTTTTGTGAACGGGCTTTCCTTTCCACTCTCTTTAGTATATGTGAATTATATTCAGCATCTAATTAACCAATATAACCGACTCTTGTCGTCCGTTGATCCAGCAAAAATGCACGTTCTCTTTTTGGAACTTTACTTTGTTTCTTACAATTGCATTTGTTCAAATCTTTGCATTTACATGCGGCTATATCAAACAAGGTTTTTCTTGCATCAGCTACGAAATTATTAATTTTCTTCTGAAAGTTGGATTTATCCGTATCCCTTCTGTAAGACTTCATCATGTTCCTATATCTTTTATGATATATATTTAACATCCCTATGACTCGATTATGCGAAACTGTTGGTATAGATGATTTATTGTAGACACTTTCAATTTTTTAGCTACACGTTCAGCAATAGCGGAGAATTTGGGTTCTTGATCGCCGATGTCCGGTGCCAGATTACACCTTTCTTGGAAACAATAGCGCAATACATCTTCATGGGTTGGTAATCTTCACTGTGTTAATTCCTTCGGGGTTCCAAATAAAGGACATGTGAAATTCGAACGATTTCGAAACTTACTTGCTTTCTTAGGTGTTTCCATTTACATTGCGAAACTTAATTTTGAAATCTATTACTTCTAAAGAAATTTAATGATTCTCACACGTGTACTAACTTTCAACTACTGCACGTCAAACCTTGACAATGTCGAATAGGAAAATAAACTATAAAAAAAAAAAACCCAGTGAAATATGTTATACATTTAATAATTAATAATAATTATTATTCAAGTGAAATATGCCATTTTATAAAGAGAAATAAATTTACGCGCATGCAGTTGCAGGTATTTCTATCGTAGAGCAGATGTTTTTTGATAGCATTACATCGGTCATGATAAACAATCTGTATGAAATTAAATTCAACAGAAAATAACATTTTTAGTCTATTAGAAATATAAATATTATGGCGATTAAGATGAAGATAAAAATATAAAAATGTGAAGCTAAAAATATTAAAAGATTATTACAATTGGGAAAAAAGAAAAACTTAAATTTTGTAACATTTTTTAGAAATTTTGGCCTTTTTGCGGCGGTAAAAGATATGATGCCACCATAATGAAATTTTAATATTAGATTACTGATACCTTGAATTAGCTATTGTGTTTTATTAGAAATTGTATAGCTATGTTTGGATAATTTAGAAAAAAAACTGCAAAAATCATGTTTTTTGCGATTTTTTGGAACTTTAGCCCGCTTGCGGCTGTAAAAGATATTAACCGATCGGTTTAATATTTTACAAATTGATTCTTTATAGCAAAAGGCAACTTTTCCGCACTATTACGTTTCGATTATAAATATTTCGGTTTTTTCGAACCACCCTATTATACAGCTTAATACTTTGCACACTGCATCATTTTTTATGTTTTAATTCAGAGCGTGCTTTCGAAATACTTGTTCTGTATATCATCTTTAATTATTTCTGTGAGTGGAATATTAATCTACCTAGAAAATAACAGTTTATTCTTCTCCATTTATCAAGTTTATATTTGCTCATTATTTAATAGCTTTGCGTTCAATTTAACGCAGAAACTTTGTGATTAGCATAATTTGTTTAACGAGTTTTAACATTAGATTTTCATTTATACGACGTATTTTTTCTTTACGTTATGTCTTCTCTAGACAGTCAGCTCTCTCATAAAATTACCGTATTTTTATACTGTATATCAATTTCATTGTTAACTACTAATAACCGTACAATTTAAGGAATAAAAATATTTTAATGTCTTGCATCGTGGTCGTATAATATCATATCAAAATTGTACAAAGTTGGCAATTTAAGTTGTGCAGAACACTGTTATTATTTTTTAGTAGAAATTTCAATCATTCGATGTTGTTAATCGCAGTATTTAAATTAATGCATTTATGATTAAACCTTTACAAATATAGCTAAGCTCTACTAATTTGGTGCTTTAGAAAGTCTAAGTATATTTCTATATATACATCTTTTAAAGACTATTTTCAACACGAGATACCATTTATGAATCTTGATTCATGCATTGGTGTGTATGTTGTGCGCATGATTCTACGTTAGACTGGGGAACCTATTTATTAATTTTATTTCAATCAATTTGGTTTTTGTATTTAAATGTCTAACTTCGTAATCTATTTTTAGAACTCATTCTGCTATGCTGGGCATTTAAAAGCTATGTACAAACGTTGCTTTCCGATGATAAACTACAGTTAAAAAATTTTAGAACTTCATCTTAAAATAATAATGTAGTTTTAAGGCGTTTACTCGCGACAGGTGATAAATCTCAAAATTGTCTTTAAAGTTTCTATTGAACAAGTGTTATAACAACAATGGATTTAATTATGTGACAACCCATGCTAAGAAAAAAAGAGCCAACTATCTTAACAAAATGACAAGTAAATGACGTAATCTTTACGTGCGTGTGGATTTTTATGAGAAAAAACAATGTTTAAACGTTGTATTTTTTCATGGCAAGTCAATTGCAAAATCATTGCAAATTTTTTAACATATTATTTTTACATCTTCTAAAACAGCAAAATTCAAGTTATCGCGATAATTTTAATTGCATTCCGTAATAAGTATGTCATGCTATATTTAAGTTCTCATCATGCAAAATATGAAATAAATAACATTTACTGGCTTCTAATAAAATTATTTTACATATACAAAGTCAGATCACACTAAATCCATGACGCTCTACCACTTTGTCAGTGACTACAATCCCGTATCTCTTTCAACCTAAAATGCAATTCAAAAGATAAAAAAAAAAGTACAGAAACGGAAAAGGCACAGCCAGGAAAAATGCCGCCTGTACTCCATTTTTTTCTTCTGTTTTTTTTTTTTTTTTTTTTTTTTTCAATATTGTTAATTTCTCGCTATTAAGGTGTTAATTTTCAGATTCTAAGGCTTTAAATTTCTGTTTAAAAATAAATGTGTTCAGTATCATAATATTAAAAAAATCTATATAATAATTATTTATACTAATGCACATTTATACGGTATAAGATTTGTATTGTATAATTTTATCGCCTTGGGATTCCAACTTCGGTACTTGCGATTACAGAACAAATGCTGTATTCCCTGCACCAGAATACCCCATCAACACACATTTTTATAGACCAAAATACCATTCAGAAAAATGGATATGCATATTTTTCGTTTTCTCTGAAATGAAAAGGAGCATTTTCGTTTGTCACTATTGGAATGAGTGTTTTTTTTTTTTTTTTTTTTTTTTTTTTTTTTTTTTTTTTTTTTTTTTTTTTTTTTTTTTTACATTTAGTAAGTACTAAGGAGAAAAAGGACATTTTTAGTTTAATTCATAAAAATGTATGATTTCTCCTTAAAACAAAAAGTTCCAGTTAATACACTGAAATTTCACATAAAATCCTTAGCATATAAAGGTTTTTTTTTTTTCACTGTTATCCACATAGGAACCTCGAAGTTTACAGCAATATGGGCGATGCGAGGTACCTCATCGAGAAGCTCTTATCTTTTTAACTTTATCTGAACACATATTATCTAGATGCTCATATATGTGTATCACTGGTTCCACTGGTTATTCCTGGCGGAACTAAATTAAGAAAAAACTCTATATAATTAACATAGCGCGATTCTTATTTACTTTGACATGTTTTATGGAACTGAAAGTAAATATCTAAAAATCGTTTTAAGTCATCATCTGTAATTATTCGGAAATAATGAAAAATTTTTTGGTATAAAAATGTGTAAAATAGGTAGGATGGAACCGATGAGAGAATTTTTCTGTGGAAAAAAAGTTTCTTGTAAAAAATTCGCTTTATTTAATCTCAAAATTAAATAAAATTATTTTTTCTAAGATAAAAATTTGTATTTTCCCTAAAAAACTCCTTGACCGGTGTCCAATCTGAACAGTATAAAACTGAGCTTTTTTGAGATTTTTATTTAAATAAATTAATTAGAATGTAATTATATTTGGGTTATTATTTCACTCGAATTGAACTGTGAATAAAGTGTGAAAAAATGTTTATAAATAATATCATATTAAGATAAACAAAATATTCCATAACTTCGTATACTCTTGGGCGTTTGAAAAAATACCGAGTGTTTTAAAATAGTTGCAAAATAGTCGCAAAAAATGATTATTTTACAATTATTTTTTAAAGGATATATTTGTCAAGAAAGGCAATAAAGAATTTCAATGTTACCATTTTTGGAGTTTATAGAATCATTTTTTTTTTTCGTAAAAAAAATTAATCATTCCTCTCCTACAAATATATCTGATAGAAGTCTTCATGTTTTACCGTTTTCAAACTTATAACATTCAAATTTCTTCTTCAGTATTTTCAGAGGAATTTTCTTTGTCTTTCATTAATATCTTTAAAACGAAATACACTGTAAAAAAAATCTGTAAAGTTACTAAAGTTTATATAGGAAACTGAGATTCCTAGAACTTTTTATGTAACGGCAACAACAAAAATTCCTGTAATAGAGTGTGTTACAGGAATTCTTTTTGTTGCCGTTACATAAAAAAATCTAGGAATCCCAGTTTCCTAGAAATACTTTAGTAACATTACAGATTTTTTTTTTTTACAGTGTATGAATTCGCAGGCCGTGTCTCCAAACAGGCGCACTTGCACCTAACGACACCATTTTTCAACGCAACCATCGTCTATAAATTTACATGTAAAACTAAATACTTTGTACTCTGATTTACATTTAAAATAAGTTTTTTTTTCTTTGCAAAAAGAAAAAAATGTTCTCTAATACATTATTTTTATTAAATGATAGAGGAAGAAGCTTTCAATAAGATATTAAAATATATCTTATCACCCATCACTAAAAAATTTAAATTTCCATGTGGTTTTTCCACTGTTGCAAAGTTCATCCTGAAAAGTTCAACTACATCCTGTTATATTCTATATATTATGGATTATGGGTATTTTTAGATTGTGCAATTTCTACATGAATATATAATTGTTAAGTCATGAATGTTCACTAAAGTGATTAAACATTCTAAGTGCACCAGTTCTTGTATACTGATTCTCCTTCTCTCATCAATTACATAGAATTCACAAAAAAGTCTTATTAAAGATTTTACAGAGCTAAAAACTATCTATTTTAAATAAATTAACCATTTCAAGAGATTGGTGCAAAAGGCGACAACACAATTTTTTTTCAGAAGACAGACAAACTCTATAACATGGTAAATGTGCATGTGAGTTAATTTAGTAAGACATACAGAGGACATAGCACGTAGGGAATAATAAATAATGTGTCTAAATTTCACACTTTGAAATCGATTTGTTAATGTGTAAAAAAAATCAGTGGCTAGCTTCATTTTACACTGTAAGTAATCTGAAATGTCTCGACACCAATTACATTTATAAAAGTAAAAAAGAAAAAAAAAAAAAAAAAAAAATATTCAAGAATTTTTTTAGGCGATTGTTGCAAAGTTATTGTAATTGTGGAAATATTTATCTTACACATATATGGAGCTATCTTTTGACAGGCCTGGCTCTTTTGTGCACCTTCTAAAAAACACAAAGTGTATATATGTGACTTTACATGCATGTTTTTATCCTTTTTGAGCTGTAAAATGCACCGCATTCACACTTCGGAATCTTAGAGAAAGTACAGGATATTTTTGACTAATCTTATACACATAGTCGATAACCATAGCACAAATCCATTAAACTGAGATATTTGCAGATTACTTTTATGTTCAGTGTACGGCTATATGCTAGAGATTTACTTTACATAATAATACACAGCGAGTTGCATAGTGCATACAGAGAATACGCATTCTGTATAACGGTGTATTATGAAAACAACTAAACAGAAAATGCAAGATTCTCAAAAAAAAATATTTGCAGTCTTTCATTGAAACGGGCTGATCTAATTCGATGCAAAAACAAGACATTTCAGGAACTACCTCCTTCTTGGACCGAATAATTAAAGAAGACATAATTATATCTCGCGTAGCATACACCTAAATCAGCGGAGCTGATTTTGCACCAATGGATAGCACATTTTTTAGCACTTTCTATAGCATTTGTATATTATAACAATTATTATTGTTACTATTTATATCATTTACTACTGTAGTATTTTTGCATAGTATTTTAAATGTAAAATTTACACAAAAGCGCATATACCTTCTTTTTACTCCATTTTCAATAATTTGTTCATTGGTGAAAATGCAAAGACAAGTTTTTTTGTCAGACGATGTTTCTTATCAATAGATAAAGCAATATTAAAATTATATTTATTCATTAAATACACCTTCCACTATTATGGTTGCACTTAACTTACTCCTATAAAAATTTTGCTCACAGAAAAGCGTTATCGCTGTGAGACTCTTGGTGATGGTAACACACATTTAGTAAGAACAGCCACAAAATATTTCCGTGCACAGATTAAACTGACATTTACAATTGTCAAAAGATGTTCTTTCACATTTATCACTTTTAAACTGTGTGAATATATGCCACTGACTATTAAAAAATTAAAAATCTCCTTGTATTTCATATGCACTGCGCGTGCGATATGAATCAAAAAGTAATATCCTACAAACTGCCAAATTTAAAGAAAATGTTCTTTGATATTTATAATGTATTGGTTACTTCTGAGTATATGCATTCCAGTCGATTTTGATAATGTATGAAAAGATCGTGATATTTCCTTTTCTTTCGATATAGTTTTCTTTTCAATAAAACTTCCCTAATATATTTTTAAAGAAATAAAATTGTTTTAATAAAATTCAAAGTTTTAATGTACCTGAGACAAAAGTTAAATTATCAAATAATTATTTTAGGCGTCATTAGCAAAAAAAATAATCATCCGTGAAAATAAAAAGAGTTTTAAAAGTATGGAAGATTCTGAGATGTCATTAGTGCCTAACGTATCATGAAATATCTCATTTCATTTAGAATATGTCAGATTCAGATATCATATAAAAACTTAATGAAGCTTCAGAACGTTATCTGGAAAAGTAATTTAAAAATAAATTAATTTCTTCCCTATGTATTGCAAAAATAAAAAATGAAACTCGGAAAATTAAGCTATTGAATTAAATATTATTTCCTTTTATAAAGAGAAAAATTTGTTGAAGAAGCACAAACAATATTTAGTAATATTAAAGACTTTTGTTATTATGCATTTATAAAAATATTTATCATATTTTTAACTCATAGATATAATTAGTTGATGTTCAATACCTTTAATTTTTAAAGGCGTTTGCATAAAATATTTAAATTAATGACTAAATCAACTCATATATCTGAAATCCAGTTTGAAATTTCGGTACTTCTTAGTTATCCCGTCGACCAATTTCGCCAAATTGTATAAATCGCCAAACCACTCGCCAAATTATACACATTGACATAACTTTTTATTTTAAATAACGGAAGAACAAATAAATTAGTAAAACATTAATTAAAATACAAATAAAACGTCGAATTAATGGTTTTATTGGCCATTATTGGCATTTAATCTTAGAATTAATTAATTAATGGCAACCATTATTGGCATTTAATCTTAGAATTAATTAATTAATGGCAACCATTATTGGCAATTAATCTTACAATTTGGCGACAGTAATTTGGTCGATGTAATAACTAAGAAGTACCGAAATTTCTTATCAATATTTTTAAGGTAGAAACATTTCGATCTGTTGGATATGAATCCAATTTTCCTATAAGAAATTAATTTTGAAATAACAGTTGTAAATATATAATTAAACATTACTTATTAAAACATTTATTAGTGCATAGAATATAAGACAGAATGTTTCAATCCCTGCTTAAACACGTTTTTATCTGAAAAGGGGAAATGGGGGGAAAGCGGGTTGGTATATCAAAGCTGGAACTGTTTATTTTTAGTCCGAAGTGCTGCTTCCTGGTATATAGTAACCTAATGGTTTCTACAACGGATTGCTTAATACCGTCAAAAGGAAGATTTGTTTTGATACATTTATGAAATTTTGATAGAATATGCAACATCGTATTGTTTTTTAACACTCTGCAACACAGTTGAAAACTTTTTAACTGAGATCTCTCTACCTGGTCGTATGTCTGTCAGTCTGTCAGACTGTAATGTAAGTAACGTAAATATATTGTTCATTTCATGTTGTTGATACATATTATTTATGCTTATTGTGACATATTGGTGTTGAAAGAGTGTATATCATGGTGTATATCATGTACTGTTCATTTACACGGACACTCAAAAAAGTCCGTTCCAAACTCGTCTGTAAGAAGAATTCTATTCCAATTTATTTTAATGACGTTACACTATTCCAAACATATTGAAACTTATATACAGCCCTTCGATGTAATACAAGATGTTTTCTGTAAAACATGGTGTGTATAGCATTTATTGTTCATTTACCGGGACACAAAATTGAATTAGGCAAAGTACTGTATATGAGCGATAATTGCTGCAAGTTTGTTTACAGTTGTGGTTCCGATTTTAAATTCAATGAATTTTTACATATTATTATTTGCGTATAAATTCTAGTAATGGTACGCACGTCTGCACAAAAAAAACCTCCAGTGCATTTCCGCTTATTGGCGAAAATCGCTGAAAGAGAATTTTCAAGTTTCTTATGCATTTCTTATTGAACTAAATATTAGCATATTCAGTATGTATATATACAAATATATAGATCATATACAAAACTTAACAAAATAATTCTAATTAATTTTTTATTATACTTTCAAATATCGTGTTTTAAAAGGTGTTTGTTAAATAGAAATCATCTTTCACAAACAAATTCCCTTGGTTCCAATTAAATGTCCACTTTATGAATTCAAAGTGCTTTTTAGATTCTAAATAACTCGTCATTTTAAAATTAACATAATAGTTTATTCATACATCTACAAGATATTACTAAGAACTTGCATTCAAAAATTCACCACTCTCATGCAATATAATTTCTGCTTCATTTTGAAGCTTACATCACAGTTTAGAACACATTTCATATGTATTTTAGTCATAAATACTGAAGTCATATTTATGGCTGTGAAACTTCATTGCATTTACGAGAAGTGTAATTTAACGAAGTCACCTGGTTTTTATTTCTGAATCCCTATCACATTTTCGACAACCCTATCAAAATTTGAAGTTTAGATATAGTATTGAATATGTTGTAAAGTGTTTCACAATCTATTCTTGTCGCATGGTTTTCATTTCTTGTTCTCTGATATTATGAGTCGTAAATATATACTTTACTAATTAAAATAAATTATAAATTAAATTAAATGTTAGTTTGATTTATTTGTTTATTACTTTAGAACTGGCATTAAGTGGAATCGAAAATGTCGTTGTGGCCATGAGAACAATCAGCGTTTTCCTTTGAGAATGTTGTGTAAAAGTTTAAGTGAATTGAAAACCAAGATAAAATCAGTACGGAAAGAGACGTATGCATAAGGCAAGATAAAGTATCGAAAAATTTTAATGCTTACACCTTTGAGTAAGAAAGTGACATTAGCATTTATACATGTAATAAATTATATTCGCATTTTCAATAACGATCTGTTAATACAAAAAAAAAAAAAATCTAAAATTATTAAATGTTTAATCTCTACTCCTCACTGGATTTTCTTGAGAATTTATTCTGAAAAACCTTTTGATACTCGGTTTTGCCGGACTATCATAGATTTGGTTTGATATTTGTCACCTTCAATGCATTGCAGTAGCTAAAGATGTTGAGATGAAAGTCAAGGCTCCATTAACACTGATTTATTTAAAAAAAACCTTCATATCAAAACAATTTAAAACAAAATGTACTCATTTATCTAATATCAATAATGAAGCAATATCAAATATCCTCATCAATTATGAACCTCAAATAACAAACACGATTACACATTCTTAAGCTTGTGGTTAAATCGCTTTTGCATTTTGCATCAAATGTATTATAAATGAGCCGTGATCTGAAGATAATTGTGAAATATCTTCTATTGTATCATAGGAGTGGCTCACAACCTTAGTAGACCAAGTTCATTTTGAAAATAAAAGAGATAGTATACTTAGCAGGTGCATAAAATATATTTTATTTACTTCTACAGTCAACCAAATCTGTAAATAGGTTTCATATATGAGAAAGTATGTAAAAACAGACTTGTTGACTGTGGGAGTAGATAAAACAGATTTTATGTCTGTTTCTAACTGTTCTAACTGTTCTGTCTGTCCGTCTAAATGACTATCTCATTTTTTTCCAAATTGGACTTGGTGTACTATGGTTGTGAGCCCCGCATATACAGGTGTCCCAGAAGTAATGGGACAAACTTTAAGGGAAGGTAGGGGACATCACAAGGATTCAGATTTGTATAGCAACCCAGATTCGGAATCGCTTTCCTGGCGCGGTAGTGACGACACAAAACACAAGAAAGACAGGATAAGAATAAGTGGAGAAAACATGTTTATTATCCTTAGTACATCAAAAACTAAGAAGAAAGAACATTAAAGGGACAACGATCGTCATCAAAGTAGGTGTTCGAAATTACAACACCGGGCCGTGATGCTTGGAAGTGCATCTCCGGCGTATGGAACATCTAATGTTCTCGATAATACTGAGAGTGCCCCGGATTTCCCCAGAAGCTGCCACGATGCGTGCAACAAGTTCCTCAACACTTTCCAGCATTGTTCCGGCCTTTTTGCAGTACTAAGAATAATAAACATGTTTTATCTCCCTGTTCGTGTGATTTCTTTCTTGTGTATTGTGTCGTCGCTACCGCGCCAGGAAAGCGTTTCCGACCCTGAGTTGCCATGCAAATTTGAATCCTTGTTATTTCCCCCCACATCCACTTAAAATTTGTCCCATTAATTCTGAGACACCTTATAACAAGATTTTGTAAAATTTATTTTGCAAACTTATGCAGAAGATACTTTTAAATTATTATTCTTCATACTGTTCTACTTAAAAATATGAAAAAGGCTTTAAAGTATGATTCGTTATATCATGATATATGTACAAGGCGAAGTTAAAACACCTTTTTGCTGTTTGTATGTAGATTAAAAATTTAAATGTTACTTTTTACTTCGATATTAGAAAGTATCAAAGAATATGTCTAAGTATTAAAATTTAATTGTGTTTTAAAGTATTCCAAATTTTAAAGGTAAGTTAAAAATTAAAAGTGCAATTTATTTTATATAATCTAAATTTGAAATTTAAGTATAAGTATTTAACGAAGCTGTGTTTCTCCAATAAAATAACTATGAATTTAAGTTCATTTAAAAAAGAAATTGTGTACAAAAATAATATTTTTCTACCTCTTAATTTGTAGTTATATCAAAACTAATGGTACCTGAAATATTTTTTCTGCTTGTTAGTTTTTTTATATATTCCCTTTTTTTCCGTTTCACAGTGATTTCGAATATTTTATAGAACGTTTATTTGCGCATCATTAAATCTATTCTTTAATTGGAAAATTAATTATTAAGATGCTACTTGGCGCAGAATGATATAGGGGAGACTAGGGAGGGTTGACCCACTTTTTACAAAATGATTTTTTATTTTTTAAATATTGAACGTAAAATAAAGTTTTATGTATCATTTTATTCGTTATACAATCAGTTATCAAAATAAAATTGCTACATAAGTGTAATATATAAGAAATTTGAAAAATGAATGATTTTATTCATGACAAAATAATGGGTCAAGGCTCCCCACATACGGGAGGGTTGACCCACTATATGGGAGGCTTAACCCACTTTGTATTATATTGAAATATTTGAGAAGAGAATAAAATCAGTATTAAAAAAAAAAAAAAAAAAAAAAAAAAAAAAAAAAAAAAACAGAATAACTTTATGCTACATGTTTTAATTATTAAAAAAATATTTTTGAAAACATGACGCTTAAAAAAACCTGTTTTGATGCAATCGCAAGTCATAGGAGAAAACATTTGTTTTAAACATGATTTTGTATGAGCATATATAATTGTACAGCAGAGAAAATGAAATTTTAACATTTAAGACAATATTCCGGTAGAGACAGGTTCCGTTTTCATAGGGTTTCATGTATGAATATGTCTGGATTTAGGAAACACTGTCACGCCTTTTTTTTTGTCTCCTTGTCCTACTTTTTTTGACACTCGACCTAACAACATAGTCGTCACATAGTTTGGCTTCATCTAACTTTATTCATCCTGGTGAAATTTGTCTACATGCCTTCCTAAAGTTTTTCGATCAATGCTATTTTCTTTTGCAGCCGCATTGGGCACTTAATTTATTATTAACATCGTTTAGGCCTTTCGGGAGCAAAGTACTTTCAGTACTAAAATGTTGAAATAAATGAGTGGCACCGGAATTTACGAACAAATTTATTTGGAAATAAGAAAATGGCTGTATTTCACATACATATTAAATGGAAAACATTTTAGTAAAATTCTGGTGTCATTCTGGCGTTTGGGAATTAAAATTAAGGGGTTTCATAAACATGGCACTGTCCCTGAAATGGTTAAGACTGCTGTTTTCATACTTTCTATTCTTTTCCACTGTGTCTATTTACCTATTTTAAGTAATATTTAGATGGAGAAAAGTTCCTGTCAACTTTCCCATTTATATTTCATTAAGTATTTTCTTGCAGTGGATACACTTTCTTTTCCATCACCCCATTTTACAGTAGCTTTACAGGATAAATATATATTCTTTTTTATATATAACCCTTTTCATTATGCACAGTGTATAATAAACAGATTGCCAAAACCACTTAATTAAGGGAGCCTTGAGCATCTGGTCAACCCACCCTCACATTGACTAGGTCAAACCTCCCCACATACCACTTTTCTAAATAATGGCATATTGTTATGTTAAGCCTAACTTACGGTACAATCTTTATTCCTGGAATGAAAGCTCGTTATTTCTGCATTACTTTAAACCTACTTACTTAAATTTGTATGATATATTTTATATGAAAAAAGCTTACAAATTATTTCTAAAAAACGCACATTTTAGGTTTAAAACGCTCCCCATTTGATTTTTCCACACCTATTTCGATTAGCTGTATGAAACAAAGACTGTTGTTTGAGCATTCCAATAGCTTTGGTTGACACCTATTGGTAAAACTCTGAAATTATTTTAAATATGAAAACTCATGGGTGGGTCAAGCCTTCCGTATGGTCAACCCTCCCTAGTTTACCCTAAATTTAAAAGCAACGTTAAAAACGCCAGAATATGCAAACCTGTCATGATTTTTGTGTGTCATGATGTCATGAATTTTTCTTTTGCTTAATTACTACCAGTATTTTTCACATTTTTGTGACATTATCTATTATATTCTCCTATTGACTGGTACCTGTATTTTCCTCTTTCCTTATAGGCTAATGAAAATCTCAGTTGAATCCGCTTCTCATTTATATAATTGAGCAATTTTCCGTTATTCTTTGTACTAAGGACGGTGTGCTAAAGACTACCGAAACTAGTCTGCTCAAAGTGTGCATATTCTGGCTTTTTTAATAATGCTCTTAAATTTATTACTAATTGGAAAATGCCATAAAATCAATGTATTAATGAATAATTAAGTTGTAAAAACACTGAAATTCTGTTTTGTATCGGAAATACACATGTTCATAATTGTTTATAATTTTAGCATATCAAGAAGCAGGTTAAATATATATTGCAAAATTGCATCTTTACATACAAAAACAAAGTCGAGTTAAATAAAAGAGTATAAAAATAGGATTTTATTATTTTATACTTTAATATTAATAACATATAATTTTAATTTATATGTTGGAGCGGCGAGGGATTATGAATCATGATTAGTCGTCACATGACGTTACACACATGCTCAATTTGTCAATTCATTTGAAGAAGACGACCTTCCTAAATGAACAGTACATTATACTGTAGAAGCAATGCGGACACAATCTGCACATTGTGTTATCGGATATTATGCTGCTGAATGAATCCCTGTGTGTTTAATAAAGATCTGATGGAATGGGATTTTGTTAAGAATACGTCAATTTCAAAATATTGCTATAATTTGGGAATATAGAAACAGAAGGCTTATCACCATCATTTTGACACCATTATTTTTTAAATCGGTTTGGTACTTCTTGGGATTGCGTAAAAATCGCCATTTAGAATGTTTTTTAGAAAGCTTTTTGCGCATTTTCACCCCTTTTAAATTTCGAATTTATTTAGAAGTGTTCTTAGAGATCATTATATCTAATAAGTAACTACCACGCCGAATTCCATGTATCTTTGCCCTTCAATAGCACCAAAAATCACAATTTCGAACGTTTTTTTGCTCCTGCACCCCCTTCAGGGGTTGTGGCACCAACATAAAATGTAGCCTATGTTGGAGCAAGGGTTGTCACTATCATTTTGACACCATTATTTTTTAAATCAGTTTGGTACTTTCTGAAATTGCATGAAAATCGTAATTTAGAACGTTTTATAGAACGCTTTTCGCGCATTTCCACCCCTTTTTTATTTCGATTTTTTTTTAAAGAAATGTCCTTAGAAATCATTAGTATCTTTTAAGAAACTACCATTCCAAATTTCATGTTTCTAGGCCCTTCAGTAACACAAAAATCGCATTTTTAGAACGTTTTTTTCTCCTGCACCCCCTTTTGGCCAGTGGCACGGACATAAGATATAGCCTATGTTCTAAGTTGGATTAACACCATCATCTTGATACCATTACTTATGGAATCGGTTCGGTAGTTCCAGAGATTACCTCCTACAAATAATTAATTTTTGCCTGTTTTTAATATTAGTACAGATAAGTGTATGCAAGTAAGCCATATTGACCTTCTTATCCATAGCCAAATGATGATATGGTTGAAACATAAGGATATAGACCTGACCACATGAAAAGTCCAATGAATTTGGCAAATTCGTTTGACAGATTTAAAAAAAATGTAAAGCAGTAGTAAAGCAGTTTTCAATGATTAAACTTCATTTAATTACGTATATCATTTTTCACAAAATATAATTTAAAAAAACTTAAATCTTAAAAATTTTTATATTATATATTATTTTAAAAAGTATGTACTGTAATTTTCTTTATTATGCTTATCTTTCTTTTAAACAATGCAATGGTAAATATATCTTTACATCATTTTCACCTTTTTGTTATATGTTACATGTTAAAAAGAAAACCCAAATTTATCCTGATATTAAGAAAAAATATGAAACATATTAAAGTGTCTTCTTAAAGGTTTTAAACGAGATGAAAGAAAGAAAAAAATTTAAATTTAAAATTTGAATCAGTGTGTCTTAAAAAAGTTTGACATTAAATTTTGACTATTGCTTAAACCTATTGAAGTTTTTAACATAATAATATTCAACTTGACTAATTATTTAAAGAATTTGTGTATGATTGAAATCTTTTTCACCCCTCCTTTCACCCCTAACGTGTCTAAAACGTTTCTACTTTTCATTTCTGTAAACACATATAAAATATTTTTTAAATGCTCGACTCTTAAATAAAATTACTGTCATCTACCATCTAAAAAATATTTCTTTTATTTGAAAATTTTACAGTTTACTCACTAAAATTACTCACAACTGAAAAATTTTATCACTGTAAATACATAAACTTATACTAGTAAATCTGCAGATCAGGAGCCTCAACGTCAGCTCTACAATTCATTGTGTTTAGCATCCTTTGAGTAATATTAATCTTTCTACAAAAAACGAAATTTAAAGTTTTGAAATTACATAAACATTTATAAAACGAAAAAATATTTCGAAGGTTTCTGACATTAGAAGCGTTAAATTAAACCCCTTGTTATGTAATGGTATTCTGAAAATCTCATGAGCTACTTATTCTGGTAATTTTTAGATAATAAAGTAGATTTCTTCAGGGGGGAAGAGCCCCCCTGAACCCCTTCGTAGTGTAATTTAATTTACATTTGTAATTATCAATTAATTGTGTTAATGTCCTTTAGTAAATTCTACCAATAGACATGTACATGAAGGAAACGTACATGAATTCTTTTCTACAGCCCTGTATATTACGTGAAGATTTTTACGCGTCGTCTATAACATTTAAATTTAATGCAGACAAAAAACCCTCTTAAAACTGCTCATATCACATTTCCGGGGATTAGTATGCATAGTGTGCACCATATATCCAGTTTCTGAGGAGTCCTGTATATGGTTCTATTTAAATTCTGCAAACATTTGTTAGTATACTAAATGTATTTGGGCTGGGAAATACATAACTCAAAAAAAAAAAAAAAAAAAAAAACACTGAAGCAATTCGCGCTCATTTTCATTTATACTTACGAATTCATTTGTGTATCCCTGTACATGGTCTATACAATATTTAAGCACTACTTATTAAGCACAAATTTACTTAACGTTAAAACGCACACCATAATCGAAAATGCTCTTCAGCAATCATCCCTAATAGACCAGAACTGTATCCGAAATATTTTATGTGACCCTATAAGTGAACGATAAATACGATACAAATCATATTCAAGCTTCTTATAGTCAATCACAGTAATGTAATTTAATTTCATAATGTTTGAATTAGTGCAACACAATTAACACACTGACGACAGGCAATTTAATTAAATCTGGGTTTAAAAACAGTAGAAGCTCCTCCCTCTTCTGAAAGTGTCTCGGAATTTGGTTTCTGAGATATGTTTTTCATGTTTATGCAGCAGTAAATATCTTTCAATGTACGGATGTAATATATAATGTCTTACAATCTATAAAAAATATGGACAACACAATATAAATGTCTTTTCTGTAAGGTAGAAGTCACTCCCTTAGCCAATGATGTATTCTGAATAAAAACGAGAATTTTCGTTTCCCGTCGCTAATGTGTTAAAATAAGCTGTGAAGAGTTTTTTTCCCCCGTAGACCACATTTTAATCGACCACTTTTGTGTGACCCTGAAAAAAACATATGCTTTGCAACCCATATACTACAAAAATGTTTCAAAAATACATATCAATTTTATTATTTTGTAACAGAGTAACATCATTAAAAAACGCCACAAAAGGATTTTCTTCAAAGATTGTAATATTATGAATACTTTTGAGTTCCCTGTATGCATGCTGTAAGTGCTACACATAACATATTTTATAGTAACCAGGTTCTAGTGCACCTTAATAAAGTATATAAATTTCATTACGTTTAAAATTGTGTAACATTATTAAAATACACCGCAGACGATTTTTCCCAAAGACTATAATGTAACGGAATAGTTTTGAGGGCCCCTGTAATTAAGCTATGAATGCTACACTCTTCATTTTTAATACCAAACATACTTTGGCAAACCTCAATAACGTATATCAATTACATGCAATCCCGACTATATTTACGCGAGTTAGAGCACGTAGAGAAACACGGCAGGCGACAGATAGAAAAACTGAAGTCATAAATACTTTTCATCCATGTTGGAAAGTGTTAAAAAGGATTTACATGCCTTTAACTGTACTTTTTTTTCACTAATAGCATGGTTAAACATTAGTTTAAACATCCTAATCCATGCGATAGCAATAACATATTAAAAGCCCCCCAAAATATGCATATCTGGAGATCTATAAATCTACTGGAAAATAATTCATTATCGTGCCCACTGTTAATTGCATAAATTGCATCGATTTGGCGCGATAAAATATTTTTTGTGATAGCCTTTTAATAGTACATGCAACAAATTAACGTAATTTACTAACTTCATTCATATTTGAAGCAATGATAGGCTACTAATAACAGTCGCTAGGCAACGAAGAAAAGGGAAAAAAAAGAAATATGTATCATGTAAAACAAGAAAATTAATTAAAAAATTCTTTATATTATTGGAATACGTGTATAAATGTCCTCAAAACATTATACACGTAAATAAAAAAAATCTTATAGATATATTGATAAAACTTCAATATAATAGGAATAATTTAAAACCTTTATTTGGAATTTTAGTATCCATAATTTGACATTTAAATCCATTAATCAAACGTGCCATTTTCTTTCAACAAATCGAAATTTGAAAATCGTCTGACTTGCCGTAGAAAAGCATTATAAAGAAAAATAAAATATTCCATATTTTCCGAACGAATGAACCAAATTTAACCAAAAACTATACAGCTACGTCCGGGTATCTCACAAATATGCCCAATTAATTTCAAGCTGATCGGGTGCTTTTTGCGGCAGTTATCGCGGAACAGACGGACAGACAGACAGACAGACAGACAGACAGACATCCGGAAATCAAAACTTTTCGTGTCTCCACAGTAAGCCTTCACTGACGTTTCGGCAATAATTTTAAACTCAAACATGTGCTTTTTAATTAGACCAAATTTTATAACTAGCAACGCATACAAACTCAACTTTTCATCCAGTAATGTTTAAAATGTAGCTTTTCGAAACACTTGTGTCGGAGTTATAACTTAATTACCTTTCAAAAAATGCATCCTATTTTTGCTATAATTTCAGTTGTAATTGGAATTTGTGCATGCGGCTAATTTTTAAATACTTCTAATTAGTTATTTTATAATAATAATTGAAAATAAAAAATCTATTTTTGAAGACTTAAATCGTACAGACGATACCCCTTAGCACATAATACAGTTGGAGACAAAAATCATATACTAACCCAAGAAAACATTTATTCGAAAATTTTAGCCGCATTATGAGTATGACATTATTTACTCATAATTTTGCCTGCTAACTAAAAACTTAGTTTCTTAGATAACATTCATGCCTAAAGTAGCATTAATTGTAGCTAATATAGCGTACTTTTTATAAAATTATTATTCATAAATTCATTCAGAATTCTGGATTAGAAACTTTTGTTTAAAATAATCATTCGGTGTCTCTCATCAACTAAAATGCAAAGTACCATTAGTAAATTATTGTAGGAATTTCAGAAAAATAAACGCGCAAATTTGATACACGTGTAACATGAAATACAATATCCCATTTACAATATACTAAACAAAGAAATTAAATAAAGAACTATACTATCAATTCCTTAATATGTATTTTCGTATATTTGAAATAAAAAAAAATGTACTTACAAATTCTACATAATTTCTATCCATAGTAAAAAGAAAATGCAATGACAGACAAACCAAAAAAAAATAATAATATTGATTTTCCAAATTAAACTTTTAAAATACTTTGTAGGACTTTTATGAAAGTTGTTATATCAATTAGCCTCTAATAAAGAGTAATTTGATAAAGTGTTTTTGAATGTACATTTCTCTTATAAATTAGTCCCAATACTATTCAAAAATTTCAAATACTTTCAATTTTTTTTTTCTGAGAAGTAAAATGTACTCTTTTGGGGATTAAAAATGATGAAGTAAATGTTCGATTATCGTTATAGTTGAGAATTTTAACATTTGATATTTAATTTATATTTGTTAGTTTAAGGTGCTGTATGTTGTGCCATAATTAAACTCCGAAAATTTAGGTTTACAACAAGACAAAACACTTTAATATCATGAAGCATGAAACTAATCGGTGCACATATTTACGAATGAATTTTAAATCATACCATACAATTTATTAAATCGAGCCTATATTGATTATGAAAATAAACATTTTTGTAATCTGTGATAAATAATTAAAAAAAATCATTATAAATCTATCATCCTTTTCATCATTGTTTTTTTTTTCAAAGTAACGTGTTTTTTATTCCAAGTCTAAAGAAAAGATGTATTTTTTATTCAATAAAAAAGCAAAAGCATAAACCAAAGCATAAGACGATTATTTCAAAATATTAGCGTGAATTCTTATTAAACAAGCAAAATTTATAGTTGACTATTTTAATATTTGATATTTAAATTAGATTTGCTAGTTTGAGGTGCTGTATGTTTTGTCATAATTACACTCCGAAAATCTGAATTTACAGCAAGAAAAACACTTGAATATCATGGTACCTGATCGGTGCACATATTTAAGATTGACATGTTAAATCATGCCATACAAGTTATTGAATTGAGCCTATATTGGTTGTAAAAATAAACATTTTTGTAATATGTGATGAATAATTAAAAATTCATTATAAATCAATCATCCTTTTCATTATTGTATTGTTTTTTATTTTTCAAAATAACGCATATTTCATTCCAAGTCTAAAGAAAAAATGTATTTTATATTCCAATATTGCAAAAGCATAAGAAGATTATTTCAAAATATTAGCATGAATTCTTATTAAACAAGCAAAATTTATAGTTGAGTATTTTAACATTTGCCATTTAAATTGGATTTCTTAGTTTGATTCGATGTATGTTGTGTCATAATTAAACTTTAGATTTGCAACAAGAAAAAAATTGAATATTATGAATCATGAAATTAATCAGTGCACATATTTAAGAGGTACATGTTAAATTATACCATACTATGTATTGAATTGAACCTATATTGGTTGTAAAAATAAATATTTTTGTAATGTGTGATAAATGATTTAAAATATATATATAAATCAATCATCCTTTTCATCATCGTATTTTTTTAATAGCGTATTTTTCATTACAAGCATAAAGGATGTATGTTTTTTTTATTCCCTAACTGCAAAATCATAAGATGATTATTCCAAAATATTAGTTTGAATTCTCATTAAACAAGTAAAATTCATACTCTCGCGTACATTAAAATTTAAAGATGATTTGTCATATAAATATAGTATGTCTTCACTCTAAGTTTTCTAAATTCGTTTCCTATAAAAATAACATACCTGACTGGATCCATTTAGTTAATTTTGTTAAATATTAAGTTCAAAGTAAAAAATTTCCTTTTTAAGATTCCCTTCTTCAAAGTTAACATAAATTATATATTAATGTCTGTGAAACTAATCGTAGAAATGTAATGCCAATTTGTACTTGTCTTGATTCTAAAAATTAGGCATTTCCAATATGAATTAATATATATATATATATATATATATTATAATTTCAATAGACTGACTGTTCTCTATGTGTATTTTTATTAAAAATTTAAAAAAGTACTTTCTTATGGCATTGTTGT
Organism: Maratus speciosus; assembly: GCA_963932465.1. Classification (NCBI taxonomy): domain Eukaryota; kingdom Metazoa; phylum Arthropoda; class Arachnida; order Araneae; family Salticidae; genus Maratus; species Maratus speciosus. The sequence goes on from OZ010800.1 coordinate 110,306,920, forward strand.
GTTAAACTTAATCTGAGACAATTTAGGGAATAAAATACATTTACCGTATATACTCGCGTATTGGTCGACTCGCGTATAAGTCGACCCCCTAACTTTCGAATGCAAATTCTGCAAAAAATAAAAAACCCGCATATAAGTCGACCTCCTAACTTTTTACTTCAATTTCGCGCAAAATCAAACCAAATATTTCACTTGCCTATGCGAAAAAGTAGTAAGTAAATAAAAATAAATCATTGAAAAATTTTTTAATGATAAATTATTATTATTTGTATATTTTCTGTAATATTTTATTATTCATACACATAAAAAGTCAGAAATTTGCAGTATTCGAAGTTTAATTTTTTATTTTTTAATTGACTCGCGTAGTCGACCCCCCAAATTTGCTTGCCAAAAATTGTCAGTAATTCCTCGACTTATACGCGAGTATATACGGTATTTATTATTACTATTTTTTTTTTTTTTACAACTGTACATAAATTTCGATTGAACCAACGTAATATTATCTCACTAATTATTCAAAAAAGTGCCATTTCTAACAGTAAAATTTATTCATACCTGGAACAGAAAAAAATATTTTTTGTCAAGGTCTACATTTTTAGATAATACTCAGATACACACACACAAAAAAAATCTATTTATTTTAATAAAAAAAATCTAAATAAGTAAATAAATCTGAAATTTGATGAAGCTTTATGACATAAGTCCACTAAATTTTTTTTTTTTTTTTTTTTTTTTTTTTTTTTTTTTTTTTTTTTTTTTTTAGAAAAAGAGCTATTTTGCAAATTATTTGTATTACATAAAATATCACACGCGATTAAAAAATATATAAAACAAAGAAATGAAACAAGAATTTAAATGAGGCTTTATCGAATTATTTCTTGTATTTTTTTCTCAAAAATAAAGCTATTCTCAGAAGAAAAACAATTTTCCTGGATGGTTCAAATTGTAGTTAATGATGGGGAAAATAAGGAAAATCATCGTCTATACCATTCAAAATAAGATTCTTAAAATGAATCTTTAAAAAAGTTACAGAATATTTTTTCCACATCAACCTCCAATATTCAGCAATCTGATTTGTAACTCTCGAAAATAAATAAAATATTTGCTTTTTATAGAAGGTCATGATTCAACCAACTAATCTTTAATTTCAGTTATATTTGAATTACATTATTTGTTTCTATTATTTGTCATTAGAAAATTTCTTTCAATTCCAACTTTTAATTATTTGTTAATTTCTGTATAAAGTAAAATGATTGTTTGTTTCTAGTTTCGTTCGTTTCTAGACATCGTTTGAACAGACGATTTGAAATATCTTGTTAAAATTAGGTATTGTTATTGAAAAAAAAAAGTTTGTCTTCGTTTTAATATGTGGATGGCCGCCTAAGAAAATTTTATATACATCATTTAAAACTAGACTTTATTTCCAATCGTTCGGCACCAGTAACTTCCTTCTATGATAATTTGTTGAGGAGTTAGTAGGGGGTGTTTACTTTTTTTTTCTACAACTGTACATCCTTTGAGCAACCGCTCCATTTCCATCTGCAGCCCCAAATAGGAAATGCATGTCGGCAAGCTCCGCATTGATGTAACGAGGCATGTTGCTCAACATCCGAGCGGAGAATGATGATTCAAGTCATTGAAGCGCTTTCATCCGACCAGAACCGTTCTTAGTGAAAGCGAGGCCCGGTGTACGATTTTTTGCGAGGTCTATCCTTTCCATTCCCAATCTCTTCCATCCAAATCTTATTACATTATTTGTTTTTTGATTTGAATATTTGAATTACATTATTTGTTTCTATTATTTGGTATTAGAAAATTTCTTACAATTCCAACTTTTAATTATTTGTTAATTTCTGTATAAAGTAAAATGATTGTTCTTCCCTAAGACATATTTACAACTCTTTCTTGAAGAGAACTACATCCATTTTATAGGAAGTAATGATCAAAACAACAAATATAACATTTGAGTTATTTAAATTATATTATTTTGAATTTATTATCTGTCATTAAAAGGTTTCTTAAAAATCCCACCTTCACATATTTATTAAATTATGTACAAAACAAAATGCTTTTTCATTCAGAGTTTAATTTATTTTGCAATTTTTTTCTCCTTCTCCAGTATTTAAGCAATGAAAAATTAATTGAAATCAGCATTTACAACATGCAACACATGATGCATCTGTTTATATTAACAAATTTATATTTACGATAAAAAAAAAAAAAAAAAAATCAGATATCTTACAGAGTGGGACAGTTTTAGAGATTAATGGAAGTTACTTGGATTTTTCGACGCCTACTTAGACCTCGAATAATCTGTTACAGAACGACATATTTTATTGTACTATGTTTTTTTTATTATTATTATTATTTAAATTTTGTACAGTTTTGAATTTAAATTGATGATTTTTGAATACATTGAAGTTATTACAAAGATCATAATAAATTAGCCATTCTTATTCTTTGTATCAATTTATGCTTGTTTGTTTTCATAATTAATATAAAAATATATAAAGAGGGCTCAGAACTATATGTAAAAAACGAAAAGTCAGGTAGACAGGACCTAAATAAGCAAATTTCGTACAGGAATGTGGGTGCGGAAACGTAGTGTCGAGGCAGTAGCGGGCGATGTTGAGTTAGGCGGATGAAAGCGCTTCGATGATTTGAATCGTCACTTCGGAGATTTCATAATCGGCACTTGCTGACATACATTTCATGTATGGGTTTACGCAAGGAAAAGTCTCTCACCCAATGCACGTCCAACGCTCGAGCTTGTCGAAGAACTATCCTCTACTGTGTTTAATACTGCTTCTTTCACTGCATGAATTCTGATATATTTTTCAGTCTCAGTATCACTCATCGAAGCATAAAATGATTCACTTGTACACAACTCCCGATGAAGACGCTCAAATGATTGAAAATCCAGCAGATTCCTACCCTGGAATTGTTCCATGTACAGTCGTGGTAAAAAAATAAGTAAACACCCCTTACTAACTTTGCAAACAATTTTCGTTGAAGAAAGTTACTGGTACCACACGATTGGTAATAAAGTCTAATTTTAAATGATGTACAGAAACTTTGCTTAGGGGGCAATCTACATATTGAAACGAACAATAACTTTGTTTTTTTTTCTGTAGCAGTACACAATTATGACAGCATAAATAAATTCTACACCCTTCAATTAGCTTTTTTTTTTTAATTCGCACGATGCGTTTCCGAGAAATTAATTATTTTAAAACGAGCGTATTTTAGGAGCTGTATCCTAATTGAAGTTCGGTCTGGATGAAGTTGACCGAGGATCAAGGCGTCTTAAGCGCCACTCAAGGAGTCATTGAAAACTGATAGCTTACAGGATAACCTAATACATTTCAAAATATCTACTCACATCTATCATAGACGGCCACTTAAACCATCCTTTTGCCGTTTTTAAGCATAATTTGAAAACTACTTTGAAGAAAAATGTGAAATTTGGGATTTCCATAAAGCAGGACTTAATAAATCTAAATCCATGAAAAAAATTGTAGGTTGTAATTCATAATTTTTTTTCGAATATTAATTTCATAATTCATATCCTAAAATTATAAAAATTCCAAATTCAATGTATTTATGTTTGGGTATATTATTATTATTGCTACAAAATAAATTAGCACATTAGGAGTATAATTTCAGGAAATATTAATGAAAATGAGAAAGTGTAATTTAACATTAGAAGCAATAAATTTTGAATATTTATAATTTAAAACAGATTATACAAATGACTTGAAATTTCGTTTCTAGACATCGTTTGAACAGACGATTTGAAATATCTTGTTAAAATTTGGTATTGTTATTGAAAAAAAAAATGAAGTTTGTGTTCGTTTTAACATGTGGATGGCCGCCTAAGAAAATTTTATATACATCATTTAAAAGTGGATCTCATTTCTAATCGTTCGGCACCACTAACTTTCTTCTATGATAATTTGTTGAGGAGTTACTAGGGGGTGTTTACTTTTTTTTCTACAACTGTACATCCTTTGAGCAACCGCTCCATTTCATCTGCAGCCCCAAATAGGAAATGCATGTCGGCAAGCTCCGCATTGATGTAACGAGGCATGTTGCTCAACATCCGAGCGGAGAATGATGATTCAAGTCATTGAAGCGCTTTCATCCGCCCAGAACCGTTCTTAGTGAAAGCGAGACCCGGTGCACGATTTTTTGCGAGGTCTTTCCCTTCCAAATTAATTAAATCTCTTCCATTCCCACCAACGTTGCTAATCTGGCTTGTTTTTTTTCATTCATCCACCAGAAACTTAGAATAGTAATTTTTGCTTTATTTGAGGGGTCTTGTAACTTTTAAACTCGTCGGAAATTAACGAAAAACTTCAAAGTTTGAATTAGTCTATCTTCAAAGCATTTTATGTGTAAATATGAAATTTTGGAAGTTGATTAAACAGATTGTGTTTTGCAATATGCTACCATTTGAAATTTATTAACCCTTTACAGAATTTGTTTATTATTGAAATCAAAATAGCTCTTTTTTTTTACCCCATAAGTCATTGCGCGCCTGATATCTCGAGAAAGTATATATGGATTGGCATGAAATTCGGTAAAGATACTAAACATATATGTGTGTTTAAAATGACCTACTCTTAAGCTAAAATTGTTTCATTAACTATATAAAAAAAATATTTTCGTAAAAAAAAATAATAAAAATTTTGTATTTTTAATGAATAAAAAAAGTCATAACTAAAAATATTACCATTGTAAATACTATAAAGTAGATCATTTTAAACACACATATTTGTTTAGTATATTTACCAAATTTCATAACAATCCATACATAATTTCTCAAGATATCATGCACGCAATGACTTATCGGGTAAAAAAAAGAGCTATTCTGATTTCAACTATACACAAATTCTGTAAAGGGTTAATAAATTTCAGTAAGTAGTATATTACAAAGCACAATCTGTTTAATCAATGTCCAAAATTTTATGTTTATACATAAAAAGGTTTTTAAGATAGACTAATTCAAACTTTAAAGTTTTTCGTTAATTTTCGACGCGTTTAAAAGGTACAAGACCCCTTAAGGGCAGACATTCCGTAATTAAATAACTTGAAAGTAACCATTCGAAAATTCTGGTAGTTATATTTTGAATAAAAGAGTCCTTTAACTAAGCAACTGTATTTCACACAATGCAATCACTTCTTCAAAAATCTTGAATGACATACACAGTGGCGAGCACAGGATTACGCTTTTCGGGAGTAGTTGGGTGTTTATGCTTTAGTCGAGGTTTACAAGACTCGGCCAATTTCCTTTCAAAATACTTGGATTCATATTCTTTTTTCTGAAAATTTGGGCCGGGCCGGGAATTTATTCTTCCTATTCTCGTGTCATGTCAGTGGGACATTTTTTCCTCTTCTGTTTCAATTTTTTGGTAAACTAGTGATATTGTACGGTTGTTTAAAAAAAGAAAGAGAAAGAGAACATCCCCATAGTTTTTAATCGTCAAATTGCTTCAGAGAGATGCGAAAGGTTCAGCTGGTAATGGTATCTCCCTTTCGAATGTGAAATGGTGAAATTTTCTGAATTACAAATTTGAAATAGGTATCTTCTACTTATTAAAAAGTGTATGTACTTTGAATTTTCCAATGGTAACACCCACGTTTGACATTCTTTTCTAGTTCCTTTGATCAAGGCAGCCCGAAAAAAGTCATAGATTTTATACTTTTTCTTAAATCTTCGTAGAGTTAGATGAGTTCAAAATTTGAGGATGTTAATGTTAAATCCACGTGACAAATTTTCATTTATATCTTCTCCCCCTTCCAATAAAAAAAATTATGAGTTACAATGCGTAGACTCAAAAATATTTCAGATTTTTTTTTCTTCAATTCAAAAGCAAATTTTTAACTATGGAATTATTAATAATTCATATTAAGAAAATTATGAATTATGATCTGCTTTAAATTTTACAGAAAACAAGCCACAATTGTAAAAAAAAACAAACATGGGTATATAAGTGTATAGCTCATTCCAATCGTTATTTTTTTAGATATAGATAAATTTTACTTTTAGACGGCGTAAAGGAAAACGTCTTCTATAAACCGGAAAAAATTATGATTTTTTTTTTTTTTTTTTTTTTTTTTTTTTTTTTTTTTTTTTTTTTTGAGATATAAAGTAATTTAATTTTACACTTAAATTTTTTTTATAATTTTCCGGTAGTTAATTGGATGTTTCCGATGCATCTCATTGTAAGTTATGAATTTTATTTTTCTAAATTTATGGAAAACCCTAACACATTTTCTTTTTTAACTAAACGAAGATTTAAAAAAGAGTATATACAAGGAATAGACTTTTTTCCTGGGCTACCTTGATCTCAAATATGGTGTCAAAAGTGGTTTCTATTAGTTGGAAATTTAAAGTTAGTATAATTTTTAATATACAGACGACCTTTATTGCAAAAATTACATTTATATTAGGAAAGTAGGCAAATTCCGAGTCGAACAGTACCTCACGAATCTCGCTGCGACAGTTTTAAGATTAAAAAGTATGGGGGTGCTCTCTGTATCTCTCTTTTTCTTGGTTGATGACTGTGTACATTTGTTAGCGAAATCTTTAGAAATTTATTTCGACTTAATAAATTAAATAGAAATATTTTTAAAAATCAACTTTTTTTTTCCTTTAGAGATTCAGACTTATGAGTTTTTTAATCATTCTTTTCTTTTTTCTGATCTATTTAATCTTAATAAGTCTTCATTTGAATATAATTATCTCACGCGATCATTAATATTGTAATTCCGCATACTTTGGCTTGTGGATTCCGATAGTGTACTGACTGTAATGTAAAAGAAAAGCTGCACTTTAACACGTTTGCTTAATTATGTATCCAATATTCTTTTAAAGGTTTTAATAATTTTCCTTCGCCTCAAGCCGGGGTGAGATTTTATCTTTTACAACGGGTTAGGATAGCTTTCTCTGGCCCGGGCTGGATCTTGGTCGGAAAATTTTGGTCCATGCAGAGCCCTAGTATATTTACGAGCCATTCGTGATTAGGCTATCAGTGATCAGCCTAAAGTCAATTAAAATTATGCAAAACCAATTTGTTTGACAAAATCGCAATTCCTTTCTGATAATTTAAATCGAAACATAAATCAAATATAGTGATTAATATATTTATGTATCTGGCTATAGAGGGACAATTACATCCTACGGAGCGGTTAACAGGGCTGCCACTATGGGTTATTTTTCTATTCGTACAACCATTTAAAAAAAATTGCCTCTGGTAGATTTCGCTTAAAATTGTCATAAAAGTATACTGCAAAGATCATTTTTTCGTGAAAGAGCTACGAATATATTTAATAAAAATAAAAATTGCATCAGCTGCTGAAGTTTCCAATAGCAAACAAATTTGTAGTCAGAGGATTAATCGATTTAATTACTCGATTAGGCCGCTTCATATTGTGTCAGTAATGAATTTATTAATGAAAGAATTTTTATCTATAAACTCTATTCTTTCTAACATGTTTAAAGTTTTTGATTTCATTGGCAAATATTAAACATATTTATATTTTAATTTTAGTAAGAATTTAAAAATGTGTAAAAATCTCCTGATCAATATTTCCCAATTTGTTTTTCTTTCTGAGAAATTTTAAGATGTTAATCTTTACAGTTTTTGGAGGCTAAAAATTTCATTTTATCTAGGTTTGTGGGTGACGGAGGTTTCAGCTCACTTGTCACCAGTTTTTACGTGGCAGGACATGCTTATGCATGTGGACAGGCTTTTAATGAAAATAGAATATATTACAGTGAGGAAATGAAAACTGTGTTGCTATATTACAAATATTAATTGAAATAAACTTGAGCAGTTTGTCAGAAACATCATCAGCCCCGATCGCTTAACAATCCACACTCAATTCATGCACCTGTCCAGATTTGTTGTGTGCCTAGGCAAGAGTATGTCAATGTATAGCGTCCATAACTTCCACCGAACAGTTTACTGGTAAAACATTTTACATATTATAACTAAGCATGTTTACACAGATAAATTTTACTATGAAATAAACAACTCTGATCGAAATGAATAATAAATATTGAGTTATTTTGTTTGTTTTTTTTTTGGGGGGGGGGGGGCGAGGCCCTGTGCGGCCGCACCTGTCGCACACCCCTAAGGTCGGCTCCTCATCCGCCTAACTCAACAACTCCCATTACTTCCTCAATGCTGCATTCCCGTACCAGCATTCCTATACGAAATCTGTTTATTTAGGTTGACCTCTATCTGCCGGTACATTTTTGACATATAGTTCTGAACCTCCCTGTATATTATAATATGAGCAAATCTTGTGTGTGTGTGTGCAAATTCTATCTCAAAGTATGCCATAACGATTATGATTATGAATAAATTTTGTATCTTACCGATTTGGGGTACTAGAAGACCACAGTTTAAGACCAATAATTTAAAAAGGCTAGATCCCATGTTCAGGTAAGTTTGATTAGTTGGTTTTAGATTAGTTTGATTTGTTTGAATCACTATGGGTCAATGTATTTACGGCTCTAAAAATGTTGGCTACATTTTATAACCTACTGATTTGGGGTACGAGAAGACCATTTTTCCAGGTCCTATGCCTGAGAAAAATCAGCTAGTGCACCATTCTCGGATAACTGCGTGCCTATGCATTTTAATGGGAATGAAGTTTTAAAACGGCTCTAAAAATTTTGATTAAATTTTGTATCCTGCCGTTTTGGAGTTAGAAAAAACATTGAACTAGGTCATATCTTTGAGAAAATTAGAGTAGTACGTTATTTTATGGTCACTACCTGTCAATACATTTCAATTGCAATGTAGATAAAAGTAGTTATTAAGTTGTTAAACAGTCGCCAACTTGGAACCGTTTCTCCAAATTTCACGACTTACAAAATAATCAGTGACAAAACACATACTTGGTTCCAAATTTAATACCGACGACAAATTTCGCGACATATGCTGAAAAGTTCTTTCCGAATCTGAAGGAATTTTCTAGAAATTCCCAATAGCTCCGAGAAGAATGATTCAGCCAATGCGATTCCATACAGCGTAATGGAAATAAAATTCAATCAATCAGGGAACACATAAGTTTCTCAAAAAATGCTTGGAGCCAAATTAAAGAATGTCGAGAATCTGGCAATGTTTGCCTTTTTTTTTGCCGACATTTGCGCCGATATATAATTGTTAAAACGCTAAGTCTTTATTGTTTTATCGAGTTGAACACAAAGATTATTTTAAGCGAGCGTAGCTCTGTCTTCTCAGCTTGTACATTATAGTATAAATCTCGTCCCTCTCTTTGTGCATGTGTATGAATCATTATATCTACAAAACGGCTCTAACGACATTGACTAATTTTTGCATAATATCGCTTTGGAGTACGAGAATACAATTGTGCTAGGTCACATGTAAGATAAAATTTGATTAGTGGTTTATTTTGATGTCCCTACGGTACAATGCATTTTAATGGGAACCAAGGGTGAATCCTCTTGAACAGTTTGCAGTAAACGAATTCGCGAAGTCGACAATTTTTTTTCGCCAAATTTGACGGTTTTTGTCAAAATATTTGTGACATTGGTAAGATTTTGCACCAAAATTGCCTTTCAGGATTAAAAATGTCAGACAACATTTTTGGCGCCAAATAGAAGAATAATTGAGACATTTGGCAATTCAGAATTTGAAGAAATTTTACACATATTCCAAATGTGAGCCAATATTCATGAATCCGTCAATCAGAGTCCATAGAACTTTCTCATAACAAGAATTTAACCAATCAGGGTACATAGAACTTACAAAGATGGTCACCAGAAAGCACATACTCAGAAAAATTTGAAAAAGATTGCAGAATGTTGTTTTCATGGGGATATATATATTTATACAAAACATTCCGGCGGAACATTGGCATAGCATCCTTACAAATGTAATACAAATTTCCTTTTCTAGGCGATTTATCAAAAGTTGCGTCACCATGGAATTAAAATGAATATTAATAATAAATATCGCTTAATATGATAAACATACTCTTTCAGGAAAACCTTTTCTACTCTTCATATTAAAATAGTTTAGGTAAGTTTTACTTAAATACGTGGAATTTTATAAATACGGATTTCTCATACTCATTCATATGTATCTATAATGAAATTTAATGATCGTTTAACGAAGGTTTAGAACAAAACTTAAATTAATTAAAATTGCTTAAAACTTACAATTAAGGTAGATTCTGACAACTCTCAATTTGACTTTTGATATTGTTAGTTTCGAGACTAGATGAAAATGGTGTTGTTGCTAATGAACCAACTACTTATTCAATATCGAGAGCTTTCTTCATCGGTCATTTACTTTTAGAATACTACACTTAAAACTTATCAAGTCAGTGAAAACCTCTAAAATGAAATAACTGAAACAACTTGTACATCGTATATATCATATAAGCGTTTAGAAAAATAATAAACTGTGTCATCGTTTAAGTTTAAAATTATTAAGTACAGGGAATTTAAACACTCATTAAACTAGCAATTTCCAAATACATTCAAATTGTTTGCATTGATTGCCAAATCGAGTTGAGTGTTCGTTTCGTCGCGCAAAATGCTGCAATGATTTTTTATTTATTTATTTATTCATTTATCATTCTTTTTACAGATTTTGTAAGGAGATTCCACCGGTAAATATGACAGACACTTTATTAGGTACATGATTAGTTATATTAGCATTTTTTTTTTCAAAATATTCTGAGTATGCACTTTAAGGAGACATTCCTTGTTAGATAAAATTTAGAAATATGTAGATACATTTAAAATTGATTGTTTCTGTAAATAATACTGTTCTAAAATAAAATGACTTATAGAAGCAATGCAGAGAGAATTTATTCTTACATCAAGTTGAATACTAAGGTAATTTTAAAAGAGCATAACTTGATCTTCCTCACTGGTTTATTTTTACATACTACAAATTAAATACATGAAAAATTTATTATTAAATAAAGTATGAATCTAATCCTAAGTAAAAATAGACATATGAACATTTTAGCATTATATTTCCTTGCTCATACAAAGAAACATTTTACCTACCAAGAGATCATATTCGTTTTTCCGTTATCATGTATCCCTAAAAAGCATAAAATATCCCACACCATTTGGAATTAAAGAACAAAGTAAGTACTTATGAAACTTTATGACAATTTTTGTATACTTTTATTTTGATGTGCTCACGACGCAGGTTACTTTTGATACACACCTTAAAGGAGTCATAACTACGAGTAAAGGCGAGACCTTTATATCTTTTCAATTTATGAATTTAAATGAATTATTCTAAAAACTTCTGATAAGCTTTCTTCGGTAAGAAAAGAAAATGTTCAGAAGTTAATAAATATATACAGGGTGCAATATGTTTTCTATCGCCGACCTTCAATTTCTCAACCGTTGTTCATAGACATATAGTACAGTTTACAAAAAAGTTTCAAATCAGGTAAATATTCACGTTGTGGCATTATTTAAACCAAAAAAATCAATTTTATAAAAATTACAAAATCTAACTTTTTATATGGTCCCCCAGTCCCTATAGTTACATTTAGTAACAGTTTACACTTATCATAACAGAAATAACACAAAAGGTTTGACATCTATACTACAAAAACTGACACAGTTATTAAATTTCTAAGTTTGAAATTTTTGCACATGTCTTCGTCTTTTATTGAGGGATCAGTTAAAAGATGAATTAACCCATTAACCGCCAAAACTATAACGGGTTAAAAAAAAATTTACAAATGATATTGGTTATTCATTTGAACATGCATAACAATAAAATGTAAAAAATATTCTTTTACCAATAAATATTGTGCTCTTACATCTATCGATATTCAAGGTGCATTCGACTAGGATACTTCGAGGGTACTGACTAGAATTATTGATTTGATGCCTATTCCGAAATTCCATAAATTTATTTTGAAGAACTATATTTCTTATCGGAACATAGGATATAAATTTGCATCGGGTATCAAGCGGTTTAAACTTTTTCAGGGTTGCCCTCATGGATCGTGTATCGGTTCACTACTTTGGCTTATAGTTGCAGATTATATACTTAAGAGTTTTAGGGTTCTTTTTGGTTCTATTATTTCTTATGCTGATGACTTCATTGTTCTTAAGGAAGTTCATACTTGCAAAGAGCTGGAGGTGAATATGAATAATGATATCAATAAATTTGATTCGATATGCGATGAATTATTATTAAACATCAGTATTGATAAGTGTATATCCATGCTTTTTGGACGTTAAACTCTGGGAAAGAGAAGACCAATCTTTAACCCATATTGGACCACACCAATTAAATATTTTTGAAATTTTTTAAAGCTTCGATTATATTATTAATATGGTGTAATTAAGTAGATACTAGCAAAATTTTGAAAAAAAAAAAATCTCATTTTTTAAGTAACTAGCTATCCTATAAACAGGAAATATTAGTAGGACACATAGTAAGGACATCTAAAATTCATACATAAACTAATTTTATGAGCAAATATTTTATTTTACTTTAAAAATACTGATTATGTTGTACAAAAATACTCTATGATTTCTCCAATAAAAAGATAATAATAACGGTAAAATTCTAGATTATATGATCACAATTTTTCAAATATTTTTTAAATAGATTTTTTTCAATTAAATTTTAATTGGTTACTTGTTTTTTTTATTTACGTGTTATACTTTTATGTATTTTAAAGACGTCATAACAAAATGCATCAAGAAAATCTTTACCAATTTTATTAAAAAAAAAAAAAAAATATTAGCTGCCCTATTTATAGGACAGCGGTCCAATAAGGGTTAAACTTCGTGGCCACGCAATACCGGTCAAAGATAATATTAAATATAGAGGTTTTTATCTCGATAGTAGGTCAACTGGATTTACCACTTAGAAATGGTCCGAGAGAAAGTTAGAAATTTTGCATCGAATATTAAGAAAGCTTCTGTTAGAAAACGAGGTCTTCATGCATCTTTCAGAAAGATTTGGTATGAGTGTGTTATTGAGAGCCAGATTACCTGTGGTTCTGATATTTGGTTTACGGATCTAAAATCCCATGCTCTACGCAAAACTCAGCTCACGTCAAAGAACTGGCTATTTGCCTGTATTAAATACCTATCGCGTACACTATCAAGGGATGCACTATGTGTTATGTCTGGTATAGCTCCCTTGCATATAAAATTAAAATGTCTTACTCTTAAGTTTAACATAATCCATAATAATGCGTCTGTGGTCATTGAACGCATTGCTTCTGACAACATCATGAAACCATTGTGCTCTTTTAATTTTATTAATTATATTTTCTTTTAATTATATTACAAAGTGTATAATCTTATATTTTTGGAACATGTTTCATCTTATACTAATTGCCGTTCTTCTATAGTTTTTACCGATAGCTGCAAAATGCCTGGCGATGTTGGTGTCGCTTATACAGTGTTTATAAATAATCAGTTTATTGTGGATGACAAGATTGCTGTACATGAGATGAATTCCATCTATCAGGCTGAACTTATCGGTAAAAACATACCATAATCTGGATATCTTCTTCAAAATGTAATTCTGAAATAATTTATACAGATAATATCTCCTGTGTTTCTACATTACAGAGAGCTTTTCCAACTATCGTTATTGTCCGTAATATACATGATACTTTATTGGCTCATAGTAATAAGACGTTTGCGACTGGGTGGATAAAAGCCAATGCTGGCTTTGCAGGCATGAACGGCAGATTCTTTGGCCAAATCAGTGATTACCGACAAGTCTGCTGATATTTATGAAACAGTGCCAATTCCAATTTCTGTCACTACAAAATATTGTAGGACTAAGATAAGTAAGGATTGGCAGGACTATTGGTCCAGTAGTTCAAAAGGTCAGGACATTTATTCTATCTTGAAAATAGTGGTCATATAATATAACAAGTAATGAAGTCTTACAATACTATATCTCAGGACATGGTAGTTTCCCTGCTTTCCTTTTTAAGATTGGAAAGCACGTGAATTATAAATGCAATTGTGGTGAGACTGGAAATGTGCTTCATTATATTTATGGTAGATGTCCTTTGGTGCCCAACTTTTTAGATTTTAAACAAAGTAGGACTGTTAGGGAGAACTTAAGAAGAGTTTTGTTGAATCCAGATAATTATGCCAAGCTGACTGAAAATTATAATACACTTCATTCACTGTACTCCATCATCATATATAAATTCACTTAAATACTTCGATTATACTTATGCAAGGACTGCTTTTAGAACTCTGTAGAACTTTTGAACTTTGGTTTCCAGTTCAACTGGCTCGATGACTGTTATTCGCTTGCTTTATTCTTAAAAGTTGTCAGTTACCTATAAACTGTCTCTTATCTGTAATTATTTTTAGTTTTGTATATTTCTTTTGTGCTGGTCTGTGGCCAGTTGTCATTTTTGTCTATTTTTTGATTTGTAACTTTTCAACAATCGTCGTTGATTTGGCTTGTTTCTCTGTCGGTCTTTCGCTGAATAGCGGTGGGGACTTTTCCCGCCTGCACATTTAATCCATAAACCTCACAGTTGGAGTCCCGGTAGGGTGTCCTTAGTCCTTAGATGTGAGCGCTTTCCGTATGATCTAATTGAATTCGAACTTGGACAAATCGTTGGCACTAGTATGGTGAGTGTTTCCGTTACTAATGTAGCCGACGTTTTTCATGTTTCAAAAGGCACCGCATCGAAGATTTACACCGTATACAGGAAAAGCTAAAAACATCAACCGTTAAGTCACAATGTGGACAAACTTGTGTGTTGGATGATCGTGACAGTCATTAAAGTTGATTGTGACGAAAAATAAGAAGACGACAGTTGCAAAAGTCACTGTTGAACTAAATGTCGAACTCATAAAGCCTGTCAGCAGCAAAACAATAAGAAAGGAGCTCCGTAATAAGGTATTTCCAGGGCATGGTAATATGTCTTTTTAGGCGTTCCTTTATTTTTGTCCAACGCCTGTAATTACTACCGAATTATTTTATTGCTTTTTGTTCTTAAAATTTTTGTATAGAGGTATCGTAGCTATCTCCTCTGTCTCCTCCTATTATATTGTTCGTATGTCTTAGTGGATTCGGGAGATTTTAGGGGGGTTCAATACAAAAAAGTTTTTTAAAAGTAACGTTCGCCATATTTAAACACAGAATTATTTTCATTAATATAGATAATCACGAATGTTTAGAAAAAATAGTATGTTATTAGATGTTAGAATTGAATGTGAATAACATACACTAATAAATACTGTCTTATTTTATGGTTTATTGATGATAAAATTGTGTATCGAGATATCATACTAATCTCTTCTGTCTCCTCTTATTAAAGTCTTCGTACACCTTAGGGGATTCATGAGATTTTTGGGGGATTGAATATTAGAATTTATTTTAAAGCATTAGTCGCCGTATTTAAACACTCAAATTGATTTAATTAAATCAGTCAATGTTGCTTTATAAAAAATAGGGAATTATTTCCTTGATGCGTTCCAACTCTCTGTTAGAGATAATTTTTACACAACTTGAACGTCATTATGAATCGAATAATATGAAACCTACTACCAATCGATAGCACATTAACAATCAAATTATTGTATGGGGGGAACTTTTTTTATTTTACTTTAAATTAATTTCATTTATTTTTCGACTAAATATAATGATGTGTATTTTACCTTGAGAAACATGGTTCTTTATGAGGCTACTGCGCTCACACGAAAACACCCGCTCACTAATGTTAATCCTATGGCAGATTTTTTTTTTTAATATCTGGTATGCATTTGAATAATTTTAAATATTTTTTCCTACATTGGATAGCAGAGGACTGATCTCTACAAAGGACGGTCGTTTTTTATTTTTTGGATTTTTCGTACAGGTTTTTTTTCCTTAGGATAGTTTTATTTTCGGAACGGGTGTTCGAAAGTGAAAGTATCCTCATAAAAAACTGCAACCAAGATCAAAAAAGTAAATAAGTACTTTTTCAGATATCAACTTCAGCTATCCATTGTATAAGAATTATTTTAAGATATTTAAAAGGAAACGAGATATTTCAAAACTTCCTTTCCATAAGTTTAAATTTAGCGTACAGTTGTTATCACGTGAGTGAATTGGCTGCTCCACTAAATTATCGATATGGTGTTTCCTATATTCTCCACAAACAGCCATAGTTGATTTCGAGTGTGAATGCGTCTGTTATTGGATATCGAGAGGAAATAGAATAGCATACTAACTATCTAGCATTATCGACAAATATAAATTGTCGGTGAAATCATCGTTGAAATTGGAATCTATAAGGGTGGTCAAAAAGGTTTGCAAGTGCTGCATAAAGGAAATTTAGTTACAGATATCGCAACAAATCTCTGGTGCATGGGATGGAACGTATACTAGTGATAATATGTTTGAATTCATGCTAATGATTTACGATGCTTGTACTAATTGATCTACGCTTGTTTAAATATATATTGAGGATTCAGAATAGGAATGGATGTGTAGCCCTTTTTTAATGTAAAGCATTAATTTATCAGAGCATATCTGGGGAAATTATGAACGAAATGGGGTTACGTTATGTTCAAAATCCTTAAATGAAATTGATTGTTGCTATTGTTAAACTTGATTTATTTTTCAAATTTTATGTTTTCATTTCATTGTAAATTAGACAAAATACCATGATTTATCAACTTTATTTGGTATAGGTATTGTTATTATGTTTATTTATTTTATTAATGAACATAACAAGTTATAATTCAAACTGCTAAAATTGCTAGTCTTTTAATATATCATGAAAAAATTAAAGTGATTTTTTTCTGATAGCATTTAGCTTACATAAATACGTAACATAAAATAATTACGCTTCTTGTAATTAGATATTTCTGGAAATTCGAATAACTTTGTTCTATCGGTTTAAGTTATATATCACAATAAATTTATTTATAAAAAAAATATGTGCAAATAGCGTGCAATCGTTTGATACGTAATTTCTGAAATAACCATGTATGAAACTTTGTTTTTCACACCAATGTGTTTATTGCGATTTAATTTTTGTGATATTATAACTTTCTAACATGTTATAATTTTTTTACTCTATATCATAAATAACATTCATATTTTTTTATATACAGTTTCTGAATATCACTGTGTTTAAATATATGTCCATAAAATATTATTTGTTATATTCTTTATGTTATTTCTTTATTATTATATTTCTTTGCGAAATTTAAATAACGATAAAAGTATTTAAATATTTTACGAAATAAAAAAAAAAATGTATAAATTCCATTAAGAAATTAAAAAAATAAATTCTGAGAGCCTATTGATAAATATTTTTATCATGAAAATGACTTATTTCGGTACATTTTAGAAGAGAATTACAAAAACATATTAAATTATAATTTTGAGGAAGAATGTTTTGGATATGTACAGGGTGATTGGAAAATAACTAGTTAAATTTTAAAGGTGATAGAGAGTGCGAAAATGAGCTTTTTTTTTATCACAGAATGTGTGTTCTGAAAAGACGCACATAAGCATTAATCTATTGGTGCGTATATGCTATGTTTCATCTCACCTTTCACATTTTTCTTCATCTCACCAACTCTTAAACGCACCATTACCGAACATACATTCTATGATAGAAAATGTTTATTTTGGTCCCATCTACCAACCTCTGCCATTTGGACAGTTATTTTCCGATCACCTGGTATATATTATTACATTTATTGAAATTGACCTTAATTCTCAATTATATATATATATATATATATATATATATATATATATATATATTTCCTTTTTAAATAACCAGTTGTACGATAATGTAGAAATAATAAATGTGAGTCAAAGGACATGCGAATAAAATTAGGTTTCAGAATTATAATATAGAGTTAAAAGGGTAAAAATATCCTAAAACATAATAGCAAATCAATGTGAATCTTTTTTTTTTGTATAATTTGTTTTTAATGTGTTTTTAGTCCACATTGTTTACTGATTATAACAATTTAATAAATGAAAAAAAAAATACAAAGTCATATCATAATTACACAATTTTAATTATATTTCAGGAAAAGGCAAAAAGTTTTCATTTATTTTGAATAAAATAACATCAATTATATCTTGTAAAAATTCCAAATTAATTAACGTAAGCAGTTAATTAAAATACTATCAAATTAGCAATATTTTTATAAAATAAAACGAAAATATAACTAAGATGATTAACCGAGTGAAGATTATTTTCTTGTAAAAAACTTATTCACTTCTGAACACTAAACTGTGTTTCACAATTTTGTTACAGATAATTAACTAATTTAAAATACAAAATAAAATGGTCAAGTTCTATTATTTCTATTTTATGATGAAATACATAAGAAAATTAATTATCAGTTGTTCTTTTGTTAATGAGAATATAAATATGCTTAAATGAGTGACAATGTAAATTTTTGTTGAAATAAAATTTGATTACTATCGAATTATTGTTGATCACGAGGTAATCGCTAATTTTATATCTACAGGTATTATTTAAAAATGCATATAATACACAATTGTTTTATTATTGATATAAAGAATTATATAAAAATTAGTTAATTAATAACTTAATTATATAAAGAATTAACAGAATTCAAATTCTGTTAATTAGACAAATAAGTTGTACAAACACTCACAGATTCTTAGATATATTTATAGACTTTTATATGTAATTCAAATGATAGCTTAAAAAAAAAAAAAAAAAAAAAAAAAAAAATTCAATGGCAATTTTCATATTTCAGAACAATTATTGATTACCTGTTCTAACTGTTAAAGCATATTTCTACAGATTTTTTTAATACATGGCAATTTCGTGAGTGCTTTTCGATAGGTAATGTCTACTTTATTCAGATGTTTCACATTAAACAATGACGAATGATAGATGGCCAGTCATTTCATTATATTTATACGGAGAATTCGGTAATTTAATATTCGAAAGTTTTAGTTAATTTATTTAAAGGTATATAACACCAGGCTTCTGGCTGCACATTTGTTTTAAGTTTTACATTGTAATTTAGTTCTAATAGAAAATTTAGTTTACTATAACTTTTATAAAACGAAAAAAACCGCTATTTTGACTTTTGAATACACTCATGTGATAGATTTTCATCCATACAGGGATATTTTCAAAAATATTTGAACTTTTATTTATGCCTTTAATTGTTTTTCTTTGTTTTGGAGCACAAAAATGATTAAAATTAGCCAACTGTCTTGTTCGGCTATACAGTGTGTGTCACAATTCCCTTCCAGGTTTGGAAGGCTTATAAAACAATTACCAACACGGCAACAAAGTTGACATTACTGGAGGAAGAAACATTAGATGTTTTGTTTCACAAACGCTCATTATGTGAATCTTTGGTGACGTCACAGATATCAAGTCTAAAATCTATTTTTTTTCCACACTCGCTCCATATGTCCCGATCAATGATAGCGAGTGCGATTGAGATCCTTTGGCGTAAATCTTGTAAATCACGCACAAACGCATCGACAACACGAGTAACCATTTCTGCAGAAGGGCCTGGACGATCAGTTCATTGTCCATCACACAAGCAACTACTTTTCTCAAATTTCCGAAACCACGCATGAATTGATTTCTCCGCTGGTGGTTGCAATCCGTATTTTGTAAGAAATGTTCTTTGAACTGCCATATCCGATTGACTTTTCGCAAATTCTAGTCGCAGTTAGCTTTCTGTGAGAAATTAAAACGCCATAAATTTACGTTCAAAATTTTCAAATGTCTGCTTTTCAATTATTTTCAACTGCTGTCAGAAGTAGTTGCGCTATCTACTAATTCATTCGTGAAACAAAACTTGTAATATTTCATTCGCTAGTAAAGTGAACTAACTGTTGCTGTATTGGTAATATATTTTTTTATAAGCCTTCAAAATCCTGGAGGAAATTGGGACACCTCCAGTATATTTTGTCGTGAAAATGTGATTAAAAGTTTTAAATGTTTCTAGCTATTTTAAAATAATACAAGACAAATGAGAACAATAAAAAATGTTAATTTATCTCGAGCAAAAGAAAACTTATAGATTGTTACATTCTAAATAGTGTAATATATTTGATAAAGCAACTTAAAACATACACAAAAAGGGAAAAGGACATAAATAGAAAATTTTCACCTAATAAACGTATTTGCTTTCAATAAACTTTAATTTTTGAGGTTATTCCGGCCAGATCTCAAATTTGGATCATAAATTGTCATAATAATATTATCAAAATATGTAGATCAAGATATTACATAGCGATGTTAACAAAATCTGAAATGTTACAAAATTAGTAGTAACAAACATATGGTTGTAAAACTTCAGAAAAAGGCATTTAAATTTTAGGTGTAAAAATATATACGTTAATTTCTGGTCAGTTATACAAGGTATAATCAAAATACTATGGAAATTTCCTTCGTACATATTTTTACAATATCAGGAATTATTGCTACTTGTCAATATCAATATTGCGGAATTCTTTTTCTTTTTTTTATTAATTCAAATGCGGCAAGTTCTGCAACAAAATGTTTACGAATTCCCATATAAGAATAAACATGGGCCATTTTATTATTGTAAATATGCCTAAATCGATCATATTTTTACTTTAAAAAAGTCCTTCCGGCCAGTGCCGGGAGGAAGAGGTAGATTTCATATTCCTTATTTTAAAAAAGCCAACTTATATTATTCAAACACACGAAGCTCAATTAAGTGGAAACCGAATGTGGGAGATTCAATACTAATTTTTATCAATACTAAATCATTATGAATGAGAATATCGCGAAATTAGTCAGCTTTATCCAAGCTGCTTTTATTTAAAGTAACTTACATTTGGTTGCCAAATTCGGCGATTTCTTAAAGTGCCTGCCATTTTAAGACAAGATGGTGGATGAGGCTAACCAGTGAACTTCGTCGAGACCTTAGTAATTGCTGTGAACATGCTCACTCACATCGGAATCGGTTGATATATACGAGTGCTGTCGCAGGCAAAAATCAGATTTTTCAAAATGTCACAAACGTTAGAAATTTAAACTGCTATATCTGAGCCATTTTTTTAAGATAAAGACAAACAAAAAACCTCCTGAATCCTTATATCAAGGTCAAATACTTAAGAAAGAAACCTTTTTCAATTTCTAATTTTTTTGCACCTCACTTTAAATATAATTTTTTTTTAATTTAATGGCCGCCATTTTGAAACAAAATGCCTGATGAAGCAGGCCAGCGAGCTTGGTCGAGATATTGATGTATACTATCCACATGCCTTCTTCCATCGAAATAGGCGAATACGTGTGGTATCGCGTGACAAATACAAGATCGTTTCCCAAGTGTTATCCATGATAGAAATTCAAAGTGCTATAATTCAACCACTTTTTAAGATATAAACAAAAGAACAAATTTTCAGAAACAAAAACTGCTCCAGAATCTTTGTATCAAGGCCAAACACATAAAGAAAATCTTTTTCATTTTCCAATTTTTTAATACCTCATTTTAAATTTTAAATTACATTTTTTAAATGGCAACCCTTTTGAAACAAGAAGGCGAATGAAGCTGGCCAACGAACTCGGTCGAGACATTGGTATGTACTATGTACAGACTAAATTACATTCAAATCGGTTCATAAATACGCCTTTTATCGCGTGACAAATTTCAGGACGTTTCAAAATGTCAGCCACGCTAGAAATTCAAAATGCTATAACTCAGCCATTTTTTAAGATATAGACGAAACAAAAACTGCTCCAGAATCTTTGTATAAAGGTCAAATACATAAGAAAAAGATATTTTCCCTTTTTCAATTCTTTGGTACCACATTTCAAATTTAAAATTTTTTAAAAAATTTTAAATGGCCGCCATTTTGAAACAAAATGGCGGATGAAGCTGGCCAACGAACTCGGTCGAGACATTGGTATGTACTATGTACATACCGAATTACATCCAAATCGGTTCATAAATTCGAGAGTTACAGTATGACAAAGGTCAGATATATATATATATATATATATGGATATATGCCATATATATATATATATATATATATATATATATATATAGGAGATTCAATACTAATTTTTATCAATACTAAGTCATTATGAATGAGAATTTCACGAAATTAGTCAGCTTTATCCAAGCTGCTTTTATTTAACCCTCCGACTGTCTTGGAAAAGGGCAAAATTGTAATGTTGTCTTCACTTCATTTTGTTTTAAATGCTAAAAAAAAAAAATGATTCTTTGAACAATTTATAAAAAAAAACTTAATAATGAATATGAATGGAATCCTTGGAAGTATTAATCATTGTTCAATGTATTAAAAATGCATTAAATCAATAGAATAATATTACTATAAATATTGCTTGTATTGCAGTGAAACCTGGAGCTTAGTCAACGTATTAACACGGGCTTGTCAGTGAGGGGGTTAAAGTAACTTATATTTGGCTGAGATGTTGATGTATACTATCCACATGCCTTCTTACATGGAAATAGGCGAATACGTGTGTTATCGCGTGACAAATACAAGATCGTTTCAAAATGTTAGCCATACTAGAAATTCAAAGTGCTATAATTCAACCATTTTTTAAGATATAAACAAAAGAACAAATTTTCAGAAACAAAATCTGCTCCGGAATCTTTATATCAAGGCCAAACACATAAAAAAATCTTTTTCATTTTCCAATTTTTTAATACCTCATTTTAAATTTTAAATTACATTTTTTAAATGGCAACCCTTTTGAAACAAGATGGCGAATGAAGCTGGCCAACGAACTCGGTCGAGACATTGGTATGTACTATGTACAGACTAAATTACATTCAAATCGGTTCATAAATACGCCCGTTATCGCGTGACAAAAATCAGGTCGTTTTAAAATGTCAGCCACAATAGAAATTCAAACTGTTATAAATCAGCCATTTTTTTTAGATATAGACGAAACAAAAACTGTTCAGGAATCTTTGTATTAAGGTCAAACACATACAAAAAAAATATTTTTCATTTTCCAATTTTTTTGGTATCTCATTTTAAATTTTAATTTTTTTATTTTTTTTTTTTAAATGGCTGAGATTTTGAAGCAAGATGACGGATGAAGCTGGCCAACGAACTCGGTTGAGTTATTTGTATGTACTATGTACACACCAAGGTACATCCAAATCGGTTCATAAATACGTCTGTTATCACGTGGCGAAAATCAGGGGGTTTCAAAATGTCAGCCACGCTAGAAATTCAAAATGCTATAACTCAGCCATTTTTTAAGATATAGACAAAACAAAAACTGCTCCCGAATCTTTTTATCAAGGTCAAACACATAAGAAAAAAATATTTTTTCAATTTTCAATTTTTTGGGTACCACATTTCAAATTTAAATTTTTCTTAAATTTTTAAATGGCCGCCATTTTTAAACGAAATGGCGGATGAAGCTGGCCAACGAACGCGGTTGAGACATTAGTCTGTACTATGTATAAACGAAGTTACATCCAAATCGGTTTATAAATACGCCTTTTATCGCGTGACAAAATTCAGGACATTTCAAAATGTCAGCTTCGCTAGAAATTCAAAATGCTATAACTCAGCCATTTTTTAAGATATAGACAAAACAAAAACTGATACGGAGTCTTTGTATAAAGGGCAAATACATAAGAAAAAAATATTTTCCCATTTTGAATTTTTTGGTACCACATTTCAAATTTTAAATTTTTAAAAAAATTGTAAATAGCCGCCATTTTAAAACAAAATGGCGGATGAAGCTGGCCAACGAACTCGGTCGAGACATTGATATGTACTATGTACACACCGAATTACATCCAAATCGGTGCATAAATACGAGAGTTACAGTGTGATATAGGTCATATATATATATATATATATATATATCAATTTTGAACGGAGGTTGGTTTCGGGGTCTGGTGGTCGTGATCGATGAAAATATACCAAAATTTTTTGAAATCGCTTTCCTCCGAACGGCTGCAATAGGTAGCTTTTTGTAAAGAAAGCTACCTAAAAAACGAGATGGAACCCTTCGAACATCGTAGAAGAAAAATGTTTAAGAAGGAATTGTTTCATTGATTTATAATAAACCTACAAAATTAGTTACAATAGAAAATGCATTTTAAATTGGTTAGTTTGACTCTCAAGCAAATATTATTTTAACCTAAAATTAACAAAATACTATTTCTATAAAACTCAGTTGTCCAGGTGTCGCATTCTACAAGGAAAAGTTTATTATTCCTACCACTATTTTGCAAATAATATTTTCATAGTACCTTTCAATAGCATATTTTAAATAAAAAAAATATGAAGATTATTGGTTAATAGTTCTGGTAGGAACAATAAAATTCCCCATATGGAATGCGACACCTGATTGTCTGAATTATTAAAATTAAACTTTAATTGCATATGTACTCAGTAAATTATAATAAAAAACAGTTATTATGTTGAAGTTTTCCATTAAGTCTAGTATTTTTTTGTTTTCTTGAATCAAAACTACAAAATTTATTGAAGTTAGATACAACCAGATTTTTTTTCTTCTGTAAAATCTAAACCGGACATTTTTAGGTAGCTTTCATTACAAAAAGCTACCTATTGCAGCCGTTCGGAGGAAAGCGATTTCAAAAAATTTTGGTGACCCCCAGACCCCAATCATGACCCCCAGACACCGAAACCACCCTCCGTTCAAAAGTTTATATATATATATATATATATATATATATATATATATATATATATCTGACCTTTGTCATACTGTAACTCTCGAATTTATGAACCGATTTGGATGTAATTCGGTATGTACATAGTACATACCAATGTCTCGACCGAGTTCGTTGGCCAGCTTCATCCGCCATCTTGTTTAAAAATGGCAGCCATTTAAATTTTTAAGAAAAATTTAAATTTGAAATGTGGTACCAAAAAATTGAAAATTGAGAAAATATTTTTTCTTATGTATTTGACCTTGATACAAAGATTCGGGAGCAGTTTTTGTTTCGTCTATATCTTAAAAAATGGCTGAGTTATAGCATTTTGAATTTCAAGCGTGGCTGACATTTTGAAACGTCCTGATATTTGTCACGTGATAACAGGCGTATTTATGAACCGATTTGGATGTACTTTGGTGTGTATATAGTACATACAAATATCTCGACCGAGTTCGCTGGCCAGCTTCATCCTCCATCTTGTTTCAATATGGCGGCCATTTAAAAAAAAATTTAAAATTTAAAATTTAAAATGAGATACCAAAAAATTGGAAAATGAAAAAGATTTTTTTTTGTATGTGTTTGACCTTAATACAAAGATTCCGGAACAGTTTTTGTTTCGTCTATATCTAAAAAAATGGCTGAGTTATAGGATTTTGAATTTCTATTGTGGCTGACATTTTAAAACGACCTGATTTTTGTCACGCGATAACAAGCGTATTTATGAACCGATTTGGATGTTACTTGGTCGGTACATAGTACATACCAATGTCTCGAACGAGTTCGTTGGCCAGCTTCATTCGCCATCTTGTTTCAAAAGGGTTGCCATTAAAAAATTTAATTTAAAATTTAAAATGAGGTATTAAAAAATTGGAAAATGAAAAAGATTTTTTTATGTGTTTGGCCTTGATACAAAGATTCCGGAGCAGATTTTGTTTCTGAAAATTTGTTCTTTTGTTTATATCTTAAAAAATGTTTGAATTATAGCACTTTGAATTTCTAGTATGGCTAACATTTTGAAACGATCTTGTATTTGTCACGCGATAACACACGTATTCGCCTATTTCCATGTAAGAAGGCATGTGGATAGTATACATCAACATCTCAGCCAAATATAAGTTACTTTAAATAAAAGCAGCTTGGATAAAGCTGAATAATTTCGTGAAATTCTCATTCATAATGACTTAGTATTGATAAAAATTAGTATTGAATCTCCTATATTCGTTTTCCACTAAATTGAGCTTCGTGTGTTTGAATAATTTAAGTTGGCTTTTTAAAAATAAGGAATTTGAAAGCTACCTCTTCCTCCCGGCACTGGCCGGAAGGACTTTTTTTAACCTTCTCATAATTTACAACAATACTTCTCATATCAGTATTCACCATGATTAAAAAAATGGAATTTTAATTTGATCATTTAAAATTCATTTAACTAAAAAATTGAAGTCACTATTGTCAACAACATACTTGCATGTGGACAGTCGCACTCTTAACTTCAGATACTAATCTCATACCGAAGAATAAAAAATGTCGTAATTTATGTTTTTTAGAAGCATTTGTTTTAAAAATGTTTTGTTTTATCTAAGAGATTGGTCGTTATATTTTAAATATGACGTCATTTTCACGTACTTAAGCCTTTTGCCTGATGTCTCACAATTAGTATCAGTACTTATGAAGAAGAAAAAATATGGCAACTTTATAAGGAAAAATGCGTGTTTTGAAAAGCATTTCAATAGCGTCATTTTCCATTCAAAATAGTTTGGTGCAATATGTACCTAATGGGATTCTGCGCCACTTAACGTTACACAACAAAATTTAAATCATAGAAAAAAAGATTTAAAGAAATTAAAAATAGCATAAATGGAGATAAATAAACGTCATTATTATCTGAATTCTGCAATAATGAAAGTATCTAATTACGATCATTTTGAAGAAATTTCATAAAATATTTTTAAAAGTAAAATATTGAAGTGAGGATATTAAAAAAACGGCTAGTGCGAGCAATAAAATTTTATTATTCAAGAGAATTTCAAAAAAAAAAACATGGGGAATCTGATATTAATTTAAACATTAAATTATTGCCAAGATCCTCATTGTTTGCTTGTATAACTCAACGAAGCGAATTCACCCAGGTGATAATTATCAAGTTCTTTAATATATGTCACTATTTTTCGAATAAAGGCTTCCAAATTGAGCATGCGAATTTTATTTCACCGCACTTCCATAAAGACACTGTAAATTTTTAAAAAACATTGCGCTTTATCAGACTGTGATTTCGATTACGTTATTTTTAAAAGACGTTTTTTCATCTGTGAATAATTTCAAAGCAGCTGGGGTGAAATCATGTACTTCTATAAAGCATATTTCAGTTTTAAGAATTAAAAAACATTTTTTTAATAAAATGACGTCATACGTATCCGCTAAAGAATTGCACTTTTATGATCCAGTCTTAAACAACATCTATATAGAGCTTCTAGAATTCTTAAATTATGTAGTCAATACTACATCTATAGAATAGTATTCAAATGACGTCATTACCGCAGAATAACACACAAACACAATAAAATGCAATATCGTCATTCCAGAAGTTCGGCAAAAAAAAAAAAAAAAATCGGGTATTCAATGTTACATATGCCATCACATGTTTTTGTTCATAGAAGCTCCATGTTTTATCAGAAAGCATTATCAAAAATCATTTTTTTCAAAATTCGAAAAATATTATCACACACGAATAAATAAAATTGCATTTTGTCAGCTTTCTGAAACGAAATAAATAATTGTAAGAAAAAATAACACAATTATTTAAAATACGTTTTCGTAAAGAAAAAGCATTATGTTGTTTGTAAAATATTTTTGCTATAAACTAAGAAACATTCAATTGATGAACAGAAATGAAATAAAACCAAAATTTACCGGATTTTATAACAAACTGTATTTTTGACATAGCATGTATTTTAATTTCAATTCCTATGAGGAAATGGCAACAAAAAATACAGTAATCTGCTATTTTCCATTCTACTTCTGTCGCCACACTTACAAAATTGATACTAAAAACCATAACAAAATTAATATCTCAAAAATAAATTGAGATACAGCTTTCAAACAAATTGCATTTAAAAGTATTTTTTTTTTCGTATACAACAGTATAAAAACTGAAAACGTGCGATGTGTAGAAGTTAAAAAAATTTCAGTAGCGAAAATTTCAAATCGAAAATTCATTTCAAATTTGAAAGTGTTGCCATTCGCAGAATGACGTATGCGTTACACACAGATATGTATGTCCTTTATAATATAGATACAAGGGTTAGATTTTATGATAAAATTTTTCACCAAATCTTTATGCAGTATTTATAGTCATATTAAGGATTTATTACTTCCGTCCCCCCACATTCCGACGAGCATCGTTTTCACTTCAGGACGAAATTTTTAGAATTAGAATTTACAACTTTTTTATTGCAGAAAACCTGTTACAAGATTACGAGATTTTATTTTACTAAAATATTAGTGTTTAAATTCAATTTTTCCGTGATGGGCTATTCCAACGTGTATTACAATTAGATTAAATTTTCATGAAATCTTTTGCAATTATGAAACTCATTTAAGGTTTATTAGCCCCCGGTACGGTAAGCTATTTCTTTCTCCCAGCTTACTTTGTTTCGTCTTCAAAAAATAACATTACCTTACAGAAGCCAGCCGTAAAACAAAGCAGTACGATTAAATACTCGATACTAATTTTTGAAACTTCTAAGCATTGCAAATTTTCGTATTTTATACCATCCTATTGAAAAAAAAAGTACATTTAAATGCAATTTGTTTGAAAACTGCATCTCTATTTATTTTTATTTTTATTTATTTTTTTTTTTTGAGCCATTTGCTTAATATTGGCAATGGAATTACTCCATTTCTGTAGAAAGTAAATGAAAAATAGATGCAAAATATCAATTATATATTTTTGTTGCCATTTTTTCATAACAACCGAAAGAAAATGTAATTAAAATACGTGCTATTTTGAAAAAAATATAAACGAATGATTTGTGTTAAAACATGAAGCTATTATAAACTATATTTAATTTTTAGTATCGATATTAATGTTACAAACAAATGAAAGCCTGTGAATCATGAGATAGCCGTATTTATTTGTCGGGTTTCCTGAATGACGCCATCTTTTTGCTGTATTTGTGTATTCTTTAGGGATAGTGACGTTCTTGCATAATTTACTGTAGATGTTTAAGAGTGGATCGTAAATGTGGAATCCTTAAGCGGATGCGAATGACGTCATTTTACATAAAATAAAAACTTGTGCTGCAAGTCTTAAAATTAAAATATGCTAATAGTTTCCTATTAACCCATTTATCCCATGTTTTCTAGTTTCTTTTTTTTTTCTGACTCCGAGTAAGTATTATACTTGTGTAATATATATATATATATATATATATATATATATATATAATATGGCCATTATTGGCCGCCAACTTTCTATTTCAGACATTTTGCTGAATATTTAGAAATATACTTGACAGATTCTTCTGGAATTTCAGGATTAAAAAGAACAGGTATGACCTCATATTTAGCGATGTCGATTTGATAAGGGGGCTATTAGGGAGCCAACAAAAAAAATCAAAGAAAAAAATAAATACTTGGATCACTCTGTAAAATAAAATGCACGAAACGATCTATAGCAATTTATTTAAAAAAAATTTTTAAATCTTCCATGTTTTTTGTTTATAACATGCTGTGTTTTCAACCAAATTTAACGCCGGATTCAGAATTTTTTTTAATATATTGAAATTTAATATATTGCAATATATTGCAATTGGAATATAAATATATTGAATATTTTAAGAAATATGAGCAGTTGTATGAAATATTTTTTCTGCGCATGCGCGAACAATAACAAGGATCATTTTACAGAATTTAATAGTCAAATTTATAGAGCAGCTTATTAAAAATATTCAGTCAAGTATCTTAAAAATTCAGAAAGATATCGGCGTTAGAGTGAGCAAAATTGTAGGTGTTCTCTAAAAGCAGCTGAATGATAAAAGATTTTCCGCAAATTGTCATTTTTTTTTAACTGACTTTCAGAAAAAGTTAGTATTTAGTAACTATCAACGAGTAGATTTGAAAAAAAAAATGCTTCGATTTTGGTATTTCATATTATCATGATATAGGCTCGTTCTGATGGTTATCCAAGAAAAACTAAAGTAACAATAAAAAATTAAAAAAAAATTAAATTGACAAATTGTGGACAATCCCTTATCATTCAGCTACTTTTAGCGAAAACTAAAAATTAGCTTACTTTAACGCCGATATCTTTCTGAATTTTTACGATATTTGACTGGATTTTTTTAAAAAGTTGATCATTGAACTGGCTGTTAAATTATGTAAAAAGATCCTTGTTATCGTTCGCGCATGCGCAGATAAAAAATATTTCATAAAACTACTCATATTTCCTAAAATATTTATTATATTTATATTCCAGTTGCACTATACTGTGTCTACTACATTTTGTCAATTTTCCTGAAACTGGCGTTAAATTTGGTTGGAAACCCTGCATATTATAAGCAAAAAACATGCAAGATTTTTTTTAATCGCTATATCTTTGTTAATGTACGTGCTTTTCTTACACAGATGAATACACATATTGCACAATATCTAGTTATTTATATTCAGTAGCGATAGATGATTTCGTGTATTTTATTTTACAAGATGATCCCAAGTATTATTTTTTCTTTGATTTTTTGTTGGCATCCTAAATGTCCCTCTTATCAAATCGACATAGCAAAATTGAGGCCATACCTGTTCTTTTTAATCCTAAAATTCCAGAAGAATCTGACAAGTATACATCTAAATATTCAACAAAATGTATAAAATTAAAAAATGCCGGTCCTTAATGGCCATATAGTTTATATATATATATATGCACGTTTTTAAATTAAACAAAAAATAATGAATTAGAGCTGTGACGTACAGGACACGATATTAAAAAGAGTTTTTCAAATGGTTTGCTTCTAACAAGAAATTCTCTGATTTTGCTGTGTTTATACAGTTGTATATTTTTTTACTAAAAGCTCAGAATCCTTACGAACTATTTATTGTGTTATTTGTTGAAAAAATAAAATTTACAACAAGAAAAATTTTCCTACTAGATGTCATGTGAAGGACATTCTTGTCACTTGCGGGATAGTGTGCGAGTTACTAATTTTAAGGAAAAAAATTAGTTGCATATTAACTGAAAAAGTTAATTTAACATTCATTTAACATCATTTCTACATTAGTATGAAGAAGCAGCTATAAAATAGAAAAAAATTTACTTGTTAAAGTAAAATTTTTATGAATAGAAATTGCATGGAATAAAAATCTAGATAATAATATAAGCAAAGTATTTATGACAAATATGCCCTCATAATTGAAAATAACCTATTTTTCAAAATTAAGATCTTCATTGGAAATTAAGATTTATAAAGTGTTTGTGGTAAAGTGACAGACAATATTTACTTTATTTATTACCCCCACAGTATACTTTTACTATCTCCTAGCTAATATAGTATCGTCTCCAAAAAATAGCGTTACGTTGTATAAGCCAGCCGTAAAACAAAGAAGATGTATCTTTGTACTGTTAAATACTTTCTGAAATTCTTTTAACTTCTAAGCATGGCACATTTTCATTTTTTATACCGCCGTATTGGGAAAAAATGTACAATGCAATTTGTTTGAAAATCCCATCTCCATTTCTTTTTGAGATATATATTTTTTTTTTTTTTTTTTTTTTTTTTTGTAATTTTAATCGTCATTTGTTTAATTTTGGCAACTCAAGTACTCCATTTCTACAGAAAGTAAAGGAAAAATAGTTGAAAATAGAAATTACACATATTTTTGTTGCCTATTTTAACATAAAAACTGAAAAAGAAAATATTTAGAATGCATGCTATTTTGAAAAAATATAAATGAATGATTTCTGATAAACATGGAACTGTTATAAACTAAATTTAACTTTCAGTATCTATATTAATATCGCAAACACATGAAGGTATATGAATCATTAGATAGCCGATTTTTTTTATCAATTTTCTTGAATGACGATATTTATTTTTGTGGATTTGTGTATTATTCAGCGATAGTGACACCATATGCTGTAGATGTTGTTTAATACTGTATCACAAATGAGGAATTCTTCAATGGTTGCGGACGACGTCATTTTATATAAAAAAAAACGTGTATTTTAAGTCTTAAAAGTGAAATACGTTTTGTAGTATCTATCTATCTATCTATATCTATATCTATATCTATATCTATATCTATATCTATATCTAAAACTGGTGACCAATTTGACATGTTTGAATGCCGGAGATGGAATAATATCTTCATAAAGTATTTCTCTGCAAAGTTGTAAAGTTATCGTTTTCATGAATAAGTATAAGATTTTCGAATGTTTATATTTATAACGTTTATAACGTTTGCACTTATCCTCTGATGTGGTGAATGTTCATTATTTTAAATTGTTTCATATTTTTAGTGAGTATTTGTTTTTGTTCTGAATTTTGATATTTCTGTTATATTTTATTTATCTTTTGTTACTGTAAAGATACCCTGACGATATTCCAACTGTGCCTATTGCGGTTGGAAATGTAAATACAGGATGTAGTAGAGTGTCACTAAATGTTCCAAATTTATGGCCTAATAATGCTAAGTTATTTTTTTGTGCAGTTAAAAGGTAGTTTTAGATTAGCAGGAATATCCTTCGAACAAACTAAATTTGATCATTTGGTTGCTTCGTTGGATGCGGAAACATTATCGTTTGCAACATATTTTCTGTGTACATAACCGGAGGATCCGTATTGTGCTTTTAATCGGAATTATCGGTTATTATCGGAATTTGAAGTTTCGCAGAATCGGAAAGTAAAGACATTGCTTGAAGATTTAGAACTGGGTGATAGGTCCCCCTCAATGTTGTTGAGAGAGAATTAAGTGAAGAATTAAGTAAGAGAATAAAATGAGAAAATGAAGTGAGAGTCATGTAGACGATGATTTTTTGAAAAATATATGGCTTCGTAGGCTACCGGTCTCGGTGCTAACAATTTTGTCTGTCAGTTCTGATAGTTTAAATAAAGTGGCGTTATTAACAGATAACATTTACAAATGCACGCAGGTTAGTCTTAATTCTCTGGATTCGCGTGGGTCTGAATAGGAGCCGATTAATCACCTTAAAGTGCAGGTTGAGGAACTTTGAAAGCTTGTTAGTTCAGGTTCTTGCCCCCTTCACTAGGAAACCATACCGATGAAACTCATTATTTCAAACGACAGAGCACGTAAACACGGACGGCTACGTTGGTATCATTTTCGATTTAGGGAAAGGCGCAAAAATGTGTCTCTCCACGTACTTACCAATCAAAAAACGATCATCACTCGCAGGAGTAGCGGCGGCTACTGTGCGCTTGAGTTAAAGACGTTATGTTACTAATAAAATTACGCAATCCAGCTTTTTTGATAGATACTGGTAGTGATGTTTCATGTTTTCCTAAGTCGTGTTTGGTTAAAGATATTAGTAAGAGCTATTTCACATTGTACGCTGCTAATGATACTAAAATCTGCAATTACGATGCTAAGCTGTTGACTTTAGATCTGAGATTGAAACGCAAATTGCAATGGCCGTTCATCATAGCTGAGGTAACTAAACCGAGAATAGGTGCTTGTTTTTTTTTCCAACATGTTGGTTTATTGGTTGATTTAAAAAAATCGTTATTTATTTTACCCGATGACTAATATTACTGATCGTGGTTGCGCAAGTGTGTGTGGTATCCCAGTTGTTAAGACTATTCCTATTGATTATGAATATATCGAACTACTAAAAAATTATAAGGTGATTACTCAATTGAACAATACGGGCAATCGAAATGTCAAACATGATACAGTGCATTTTATCCCTACTGTTGGGTCCCCTGTTACGGCTAGTGATCGTCGGTTCCATCCAGTGCAACCCTGAATAGCTAAACAGTAATTTGATTATATGCAAGAGAAAGGTATTTATAGACCCTCTAAAAGAAATTGGGCCAGTCCATTGCATATGGTTCCTAAGGGTGCATCACTTTGGAGATCAATAGGGGATTATTGGGCGCTTAATCGAATTACAGTGCAAGACAGGTACCCCATTCCTCACATTCAGGATTTTACATATATGTTAAAAGGTAAAAAAAACATTTTCGAAAGTGCATCTAGTCCAGGCATACCATCAAATTCCGGTCCTTTCTCTCGATATCCTGAAAACTCCTTTTGGTTTATGTGAATTTCCATTTGTAAACATTGGCGTATCCTCTGCGGCGCACACGTTTCAACGCTTCATTGGTGAAGTCCTTCGTGGTTTATATTTTTGCTATCCTTATCTCAATAACATCTTAATTGCATGTGAAACTCAGGCGGAGCACATGCAGTATTTGGAGGAAGTTTTTAGGCGATTTCGAGATTACGGGGTTATAATTAACGAATGAAAATGTGAATTTGGTAAAGAAACTAGAGATTTTCTGCGCCTCACTATAAATAGTCAGGGCTGTATTCCCGACAGAGATAAAGTAAAAGCGATTGTTGATTTTCCAAAAGAAAAGATTGTTAGCGTATGAGGAGATTTTTGGTATGCTAACTTTTTATCATCGCTTTGTACCCCATATAGCAGCAATTTTGGGACCGCTGAATAGGTTCTTAAATGGGACGGAAAAAGACATAAAAGAGAAATACAGTGGGATGCTGATACTGAAAGTACTTTTGAACAAGTTAAAGATGCTATGGCCTTCTCAAGATGTGGAACTTACATTTATAACCGATTGCAGTAATTTTGCTATGGGTGTGGTGTTACAAGAAGTTTCGTTAGATGGTTCAAAACCACATGGATTTTTCTCCCGTAAGTTATCCCCTGCGCAGTAAAATTATTCAACATATGACCTGTAATTATTAGCGGCATATTCAGCGATACAGAATTGTAGGCATATGTTGGAGGATCGTGCATTCGCGCTGTACGTGAATAATAAACACTTAATTTTTGCATTCCACCAGAAAGAAGAAAAATGTTCCCCTAAAAGGCTTCGGCAATTAGATTTTATATCGCGTTTACCACAGATACACTTTATTTGCCAAGTAAAGAAAATTTTGTTGCTCATATTTTATCGAGAAATTGTGAGATTCAGATTTCGACACTTGCTGATTCAGAGTTGTGGGCAAAGTTGCAAACGGAAGATGAGGAGCTAAAGTCTATTTTGGATGGAAAGGTTGAGTTTAAGTGGAAATTAGCTAAAATACAAACGCCGGAAGCTAAGACCTTATTGTATTGTGAAATATCTAGTGAGGTAAAGAGGTTTTATGTCCCTCTGGTTCTAAGAAAAAAGGTATTTGAATCAATGCATGGGTTATCGCATCCAGGAATACGGACATCTAGGCAGCTAATATGTTTAAAGTAAATTTTGACAAGACTAAATAACAACGTTTCTGTTTGGTGTAGAGCATGCATTCCCTGTCAAAAGACAAGGGTACACTTGCATACTAAATCTCCTTTGATGCCATTTCTGGTCCCAAATGAGAAATTTGCGCATGTACACCTGAATATAATTGGCCCTTTGCCTTTAGTACGTGGATTCAGATATTCTCTAACGGTGATTGATAGGTTTACTTGATGACCTGAGGCTGTACATATAGGAGGTATAACTGCAGAAACTGTCGATCAGGCTTTTGTTCAGACGGGGATTTCTCGTTTTGGTACACAACAAAGGATAACATGCGATAGGCGTAGATAGTTTGAGACCATAGTTTTCAAGACTCTGACAAGATTACTCGGCACTAATCTAGCTATGATTGCTTCATATACACCACAGTGAAATAGTTTGGTGGAGCGACTTCAGCGATCTTTAAAACATGCCTAAATGTGCTATAAAGTTGATTGTCTCGGAGCTCTTTCTCTAGTTTTGCTAGGTCTCCTAACTGCAGTACGTGAGGATCTTGGTGCTTCTATTGCTGTTTTAACATATGGAACAACCTTACGGCTTCCGAGACAGTTGTATGAAGATTCATCCTTGTTACCCAATAAATTATATAGCCAAGTGACAGAAAATAATCTGTTGTTTGAGAACCGTTCAGTCTCTAAGGCATGGACAGCAAAAGATCTACGTTCCAAATGAACTAAATAACTGCAGCCACGTTTTTCTTCGGAGAGGTCCTTTCAAGAGGGATCTACAACCTACTTATGAGGAGCCATTCCAGGTTGTAAAAAGACTGGAAAAGGACATTATTCTTCTCATTCATGGTCAAGAGAAACTTATAAATATTGAAAAGTTTAAACCTTCTTTTCTTTTGTCAGAAAAAAGAATTGCTTCTTCGACCTACACTGCGAGAGCTGGACGAAAAGTTCATTTTCGTCTACCAATGTTTGTGTGAGACTAGCAGGGGAGATGTGTGGCAAAGCGACAGACAATATTTATTGTTATTTATCTGATTATTTTTATCGGCAGACGATTTCTGAGATAAACCCCAACAACTCTTCTCCGAGGTTTTGGATATCGACAGAGAGAGTTGGTGGACATTCGGATGTTGTCGGCTCCCAGATGAGTTTACCACTTTGTAAATAATTTAATTTTAAAAGTTTTAATCCAAATATATTTTTTATAATATCCAGCGCATACCTTCTTCTGCTATGCATGACTCCACGTTTGATTCATTTTTTCTTCTTTCGACAGGCAGTAGATGTGATAAACTATGTTCCGTTTCTTGTATTCAGTGATATGGAAACTTCATATTCAATTGATTTTAGATACATTTTCCCAAGGATTTTCTATATATAACCTTTTTCAATTTCCTCTTTACGAATGCAGAATGTTTTCATGCTACTATGTGCATTTTGTTCTTGCTCATCTTCTGTTGGTACACAAGTGCTGTTATGTTACCACCTTCTCCATTAGCTTCTTATTTTCCATGACAATCATTTTCCTCCATACATTCCGTATACTCCATACTCCACTGAAAATGAGTTTTGCCATGGATATATGTTTACACATGGAGGACGGTCCATTTATCCATATAATTTCTTTCTGCATATGCTTTTTGTCTAATTGAAGCTTAAAGCAAAAATAGTGTAGTTTTTTGGTGGTAGTTAAACATATGGGATAAGTCTGATAGTTATCAATTAAACAAACTTGCAGCAGGGAACAAAAACGCAATTGCCCGTGACCTCAAATCACTTTGTACTTCATTCTGATACTAAAACGACAATAGAATGTCAATTTAAAAAAATCGTGCGTGTTTTTTTTTTTATTATTCATTTCAAATTTAATATATTCGGTTCTTTCATTATTTAATTGATTCATCCTTTTAGTCACATTTTCCATTATTGTACCATATCCATCTCTAGATTGAGAACATTTGTGTATGCAGCTGAGTTTTGCCATCGATATTTTCTCACATTTTTTCACAAAACAATTTTATTCGAATTACTACTGGGAATTGTAAATAAATTCCATCACAGCATTTGTAATACAATAAATACACCTGTATACTAAACAAAAGTACATTCTAAAAATATTAATAATGTTATACGTATATGTATATACCGGGTGTCCCAAAAAGGACTGACTGATTTTAAAATTCAACAACTTCCAAACGGTGACAGATATTAAAAAAATTCTTGCAGGAGGGTTATGCATAAAGTCAAAAGTTTTATTACAGTGATTTTCGATTTTAGTTCGAATTACAAACAATAGATGGCGCTGTAAGCAATAGTCGCTAAATACAGGCTCGATTTTTGGTCCTTCCTGTTGTTCCATGCAGAAAAAGGAGATGGAAATGTATTATACGGGCCATGAAGTACCAAAAATCGAGCCTGAATTTAGCCTCTATTGATCGCAGCGCCATCTATAGTTTGTAATTGGAACTAAAATCGAAAATCACTGTAAAAAAACTTTTGACTTTATGCATAACCCTCCTGCAAGAATTTTTTAATATCTGTCACCGTTTGGAAGTTATTGAATTTTAAAATCAGTCAGTCCTTTTTGGGACACCCGGTATATTAATAACATTCGTACTCATTATTTCGCAATATTTTTATTTGAAATATCACACAAGTGACGTCACGTGCTGGACAGCATAAAATATTGTTTTATTAATTTATAAATTTATATTATTTTTTTTTTTAATATTTGGGAAATGTTTATACGTAATAAGGTTATTTATAAACAGCAACCATTTTAAAATATAATTCTTGGTTCAGTACCAATAATAATAAAAAAAAAATACTGTTTATTCTGTCTCGTGAGGGACGTAAATTTACAGCAGATATAATTGGTAATAACACATCTAATACTGCTGTAAAATTCCTAAAACAACGCATAAAGTGGAAAAGATACTTGCATATAATAAACAGCACTGTAAAAAACCCACTGTAGATTTGCCTGAACAAACTCGATCACAGTGAATGTGCTGTATCTTTCTTTGGTTTCCTGACTATATTAACATGGAAAATACAGTACTTGCGTAAAATTAACAGCAAAATGTGCTGGCAATTTGGGGGCATTTTTTTACAGCACAAACTGCTGGTGTCCAAATTGCCAGCATATTGGCATTAATTTTATGCAACT
The DNA here is from genome assembly GCA_963932465.1 of Maratus speciosus. Lineage (NCBI taxonomy): Eukaryota > Metazoa > Arthropoda > Arachnida > Araneae > Salticidae > Maratus > Maratus speciosus. The sequence continues at coordinate 110,345,200 of OZ010800.1, forward strand.
ACTGTATTTTCCATGTTAATATAGTCAGGAAACCAAAGAAAGATACAGCACATTCACTGTGATCGAGTTTGTGCGTGAGATAAACAGTACTTTGTAGTAAAAAAGTGTCGTTTTTTTTTTTTTTTTTTTTTTTTTTTTTTTTTTTTTTTTTTTCTTTACAGTGAGTAACAGGCAAATTCTTAAAGTGAAAAAGAAAACAAAATTACGTCATTTTGAAGTCAATGCATTTTATTTGCATGGTAATTCAGCTGATGACGGCTGGCTTTGAAGCACTATTTTCACTCGCTAAAAGTGTATAATTGGAAAACAATTCTTAGATATGTATTATTTTGACGTTCAGAAATAACTTCAGTAGCTTGTATAATTATTTTTACAATATTTTCCCTGCCTAAAAATGTCTTGTTTTTCATGAAATAACCCTCGTACTAAAAGAAAGTATATGTACCGCTCGAGAAGGAGCTGGTAGTCCAATCCTTTCCTGAAGGATAAAATGACAAAATATTTTACACAACTCAATATTATTCTCTTGAAATCATCACAGTATTTTATACTCTGCTTACAATAAATATGTTAATAGATAGCCATACAACGTATAGAATAATGTTAAAGCATATTTAAAACTCATATTAATGATTTATGTAACTTAACATCTCTGAGTAGAGGGTTTTTTATACTTTGTACGAGTTAATATAAATGGTAATATTCTATTTTTTTTTAAAATAAGAATTTGTGATTAGATGAAGTAATTTATACCCTCTTTAGCAGTAATATTTTGTCACACAACTTCAAACTAATTAAAATAGCAAAATTATTTATTCAACGATGTTAATTTTATGATGGAAAATGTATGCATGAGAAGATGAAATATTTCGCATAATACTTATATACTCATAATTTGCCCATTTATTTTATTTTAGATTTATCAAATTAGTGTTATATTTTCCTTAGCTCATTTGTCTATTACAATATTTTATTTTCTGCGCTTATATAACCTAAAAGATTTAGAAAGAAAAAAAGTATAGCAAATGAAAATACATTTCCATTTCTTTCGCAGTTAAAAAAAAAAAAAAAAAACAACACACAAATGCGCATTTTAAAGTCTTGGAAATTCTAATACAAGAAAAGGAAAAAATAAAGCTTCTGTAACGGAAAAACAGGTTGAAAATGACATATGTGTTTTTCGCTCAAATTTAAAATGTTTCTGAGTGTGCGCCAGATTTTTTTTTTCAATGTAATTCAATTTTACACGAAACAATTAGGAAGAAAAATAACTTTTAAAAGTTATTTTTTCTTTTTATTATTCTTATTTATTCTTATTATCTTTTTATTATTTCTTTTTATTATTCTTTTTATTATTAGTTAGTAAAACAAGAAAAGTAATTTTTTTTATTATCTTTTGTCGTTCTTTAGTGTTAGAATGAGTTATCTCTAAATATTTATTTTATAATTTATGTACACTTCTCATTATTCTATGCATTTATAGATGTTACCTTTCATCGCTCCCAAAAATAGATTAACTTCGGATTTAAAAAAAAAAAAAAAAAAAAAAAAAAAAGATTAATAAAGCACAAATTTGAATTTACTCATTTAGTATTGATATCTTTTACTATCTTTTTTCAGTATGTAACAATTATTAAAAAAGATGGATACATTATTAGTTGCATATTAGTATAGTGTGCACGCATCATACACCCCCAATTAGTGCACTGTTTCTGAAAGTCTTCTGAAACAAATGAAATCAAAACTATTTATTTGATAGAACACTTAGAAAATCGGGTGGGAGGGGAGTCGGTGAAATGAATCTATTTTTAGGATAAGGAGACGAAATTGCTTTCCCTTTCAACTTGGTTTAAAATTATTGGTTTATTATTATTATTATTATTATTATTATTATTATTATTATTATTATTAATTTACTCATGAAAGAATAATGGCGCCCCAAAATGGTTCATCTATACATTCCAAAAAGGAAAGTTTAATTGGTTGAAACGTTAATTTCAGGCTACTATGAAAAAGGTGGTTTCAAGAAAAACGCTTTTTAGTTTTCAATCAAGAAAAAAGAAAAAAAAATTAATGAATTCCTATATTTTATATTTAGATTTTATAATTGATTTCTGGATTTATATCTACGAAACAAGCAAATCAACAAGCATACAGCTGTGTCACCCGGGGTCCTGTATATGTGTCTTTCAGACGGTCCGCACTCCCTTTCAATTGAATGTAATATTCTAATCACTTCACCCAGTCAATCGTAGGTATTTCCTATACAAACTATAAGTATTATAAAAATGTAAAATAACAATAACGATCATAGTAACACTAAACAAAACCCTTCTTAAACTTTTCAGCTAACATATTTAAAAACCTTTAAACATTATATGCGTTTTAATAAATGATTGCTCCAATAAATGCTACATTTTAGTACCATATAACCATTTATTTAATAAAAGTATACAGAAAAAAAAAACTATTTAAGTACAATTTGATATTACATTTTCATGATTGACATGAAGCATTTCAGAAAGTTTTAAAGAAGAACTAATAATCAATCCCAAAACCATTTTTTGCAAAGTTTCTGATTTTTTCTAAACATTTAAGTTTATGAATTATTCATTCGCGTATAGTACAGGGTGGTTAAAACTAAAATTACAATTTGAAATCGTCATAAAAGAAAAACTACTGCACCAAATATTATCAATCTTGGTAATAGTTTAAAGGAGGTCATTGAAATATATTTCCGGCTAAAAAAGCTCAAATAAACACTAACAGGGGGGGAATAGCGCTGCATGCAATATTCTTAAATGAAATAAGAAATGAAGACATCGGTTTAAAATGTGTTAATCCATTCTGAAACATGTTACAAAGCAAGTTAAATGTGGCGTCCACCATTTTCCGAAAGCAAGAGAAATCGTATTACTGAATTCTCAACAGTAGCCCTTAGCATAACAGGAGGAATGTCACGGATTTGTCGGTGTACCGCATCTCTCAATTCTTCATATTGTTTTAGATTATCACGACAAGCAATTCTTCTGAAATAATCCCATAACCAAAAGTCACAGGGGTTGATGTCTGGTGACCGGGGTGGCCAAGAAATGCGGAAGATTCGGCCTATAATCCGTTCATTCGTGAAATCTTGCTTAAATGTGTGACACATGTACCACTGTTCGGTGGGGCCTCATCCAGCATAAAAATTGTGGAGTCTAAATTGCCAAGCAGCAGGAGTTCATGTCCCAGCAAGCACAAAACTGACAGATTGATAAAAGAAAGATACCTTTCGACAAACACCAGAGGTAGTATTTTGATAACAGCCAATCGTAACATAACTGTGTCGATTCTGTCCTTTTGTCTTATATCTTTGGCGATACGCGAACGGGTTATCAATTTGTCGCCAGAAAATCGACACATCGCGATATAATCGATACGTATTCGATACAAATACGCATGAATTTGGATTTTATTGGCACAAAAAAGGGATCAAAATGACACAATATTTCTTATAGATCAATTTCAACTGACGTCACACCCTAGCAACCAGCTTAGCAACCATTTGAGCGTTTTGTTTACCCTTCAAATTTGGCTACTTTAGCTATTTATATATATATTAATGGACTTCACTATCTAAAATTTTAAAGTTTTATGAATACAATCATAAAATCTATCTGTCCATATGTTGTTCTAGGGGAGAAAAAAAAAAAAAAAAAAAAAAAAAAAAAAAAAAAAAAAAACATAATTCATGAAACAAAAAAAAAAATTAAAATTTCTTCTTAGCTATTATTATTGCTGAAATTAGTATTATATATAAAAGTTACATATTTTACTTATTGCAGATTTTATTCTTTTTTTTTTCCTCGTATGGCATTCGCCTTTAATTCCATTTATGATTTAAAAAATATATATATATATGTTATTCCAAAGAAGCCATAATTTTTCTGAGGGAAAAAAAATCGTTTAACTTTCCTAATTAATCCTGAAGCATAAAGAATATTCTAATTGTTGCTCAACTATTCAATTATAAACTTGTTTTTGACCATAAAGAATATATTTTCTTTTAACTTTCTAACTAATTGTGAAGCATAAAAAGATATTTTAATTTCTACTCAATTCAATGGCTAACTTGCTTTTGACCATAAAATAGATTTATTAATGCTGAAATTAGCATTAAAAAAAAGTTGATATTTTTACTTATTTGAGACTTTATTCATCTTATGGCATTTGCCTTGAAATCTATATATAAGAAAAAAAAAAAAAAAAAAAAAAAAAAAACTTATTACTTACAAAATTAAATATTATCAGGTGTTAATACAGGATTTTTTCCCCTTGAATAATAAAAAAGTTTTGGGATATAACGTGTTTTGTTTTTGAGATGCATAAACCATTTAAATAAACAAAAAGTATACCAATAAAATTGTGACAATTCAAATTTGGAATAAGGGGGAGGGGGGGGGGTGTCTTAAGTGGAGTAACTCATACATCATAAACTTTTATAGACACTTAACTATAACAAATTGAAAATTTTGTATCAAATAGAGTTAAATTCAAAATTTGCAAACTTACATGCCAAACAAAATTAACTCCATATCCATACACACACCAAATATAAACATTTTTGTTTAATTTTTAAAATATTCACGCTAAACTTTACGTATCAAAATTGCAGTGCAGTAAACTAGTATAGTTTAATGCACTGCTATGTTTTGCATGAATTAAATTTTCTAATACTTGAGGCAATCATTGAGACTTCATGCACAATCAAGCATGAAAGTAAAAAAAATAAAATAAATAAATCATGCCCCCTCCCCTTTTGTGATAAACCTTGAAATGAGTCTTCCTTTTCAAACTGCATCTGGAATTAAGAGTTCTATGTAGCTGTTCCAAGCTATTTCTATACAAGTTTAGGTTGTAACTTTATGTTTACACACGTCTACAAAAAGAGAGTCTGTAGCCTTAAAAAGAAAAGTTTTAGTCATTTTCTTACATTATCTTTCTTCCAAAGTAAGGTTTTTTCTTCTCTTTATGCTCCATCTGAAAATACCTACCGTCCTATGATAGCTGAAATAAAAATACACAGACAATTTAAAGCAATGTTAGTGTTTTCATTGTGCTACTTTATTTCTTAAGCATAATTTCTGCTCACAAGTTATATGTATATATATATTTTTACTTAATGATTAGGTACAGTTATATTGCAATATGAATTAAACAAGAAAAGCAAGAGTGTCAAGGCTACTTTTAAAATATGACTTCTTTTTGTAATATATTCATCGGAAGTTAACTTTTTTTACTTTGTACAGCAAGTTTAGAACTTTATATATTTAAAGGATACATTTATAAAAAAAAAATATGAATAAAATTTTTCTAAAACATTTTTCATGTTTGACTTTAATATACTAAAATTTTAAGTATCCTGTTCTGACTTTGTCCTCTGCAAATTCAAATCAATTAAAAATAAATAATTAAATAAAGTAAAATAATATTCCAACTATAGCACAAATTCTACTTAACTGTATAAATCGTAATATATTGCATAACATTTTAAATTGTATCTAATAAAAATAACTTTTGATAATAAGATTAAAAAATAACAATACAAATACATGGTAATTTCTTTATTAACATCATTCATATTCACATTAGAATTTTCAATTGCAACAATGTTTTCAAATACAATGTTTTTTTCGAGATAACAATTTTCAATTTGATCTGTTGCGTATTGCAGCCTACTTGGCTATCCAGCTTTATACCACGTTGACTGCAGCATCTTCTTGCATCTTATTATGTCATACAGATATAGAAGCTAGAAAATGTAAGAAAAATACAACTTATTAAACTACATTAATATTACCAATACAAGTTACAGTTTTGATACAGGGTTTTAAAAAGATTTTATTTCAGAAACTGATTGCTTTTCATTTCATTGTAAAAAGTGCTCATGCATGCATTTACAATGAATGATGATAGCATATTTAACCCATTCTAGGCAGGGTTGCAAAAAACCCACCTGGCACCTACCCAAAAAACCAGGTGGGTTTCTTTTGGGGTAAAACCCACTCTAAAAAAACCAATAAAACTTACATCAAAGCAGGATTTATTTGTTTTTTTTAAAATCCATATTATTATTTAATATTCAGTAACTTTTATAGTAGTTTTTTAACCTTTGTGTTTAAAGAGTTGCACTATCCTATTAAAACATATTTTGGACGTACTACCAAATCCAAATGTGACAAAGTCAAAATGAAATAAATCATTAAGTCTTTTAAAAGCCTATTAATATTATGAAAAAAAAAGCCAAAATCAATATACACAGCTGATCATAAAAAAAGGACATAAAAAAAAACCCCAAACAAATCTGGTTTTTTTTTTTTTTTTTTTTTTTTTTTTTTTTTTAGTATCATTTCTTATTACATACAGATGCATGTTTGTTGATAAAAATAAACATTGTTCGATATTATATAAGTATTATAACTTTATTTCAAAATACAGTCGGACCTCTATTTAACAAAGTCGCTAAATCCCGAAAAAAAGTTCGTTATGTGGAAAATTCGTTAAATAGAGATGAACCTTTTTAAATACTTTAAACTACGCAAAACAGATTTTTAATTCATAAACACTAAACATTATTAAAAAACTTAACTAATCACACTTTTTTTTGTCAATCATATTTATTTTTTTTATTATTATTCATTTTACCCGTCAAAAGAAATCTGTAAGGACAACAAGAATTTTTAAAAATATTGTCCGGAAATACACTGTATTTTCAGTTTTAAGAAAATATTTACATTAAAAATTAATGAATTTTAATGACATTATCGTATTTATTATAACAAGTAATTTTAAGCATTGTATTACTACATGCGTCCTTAAATTTAATTACTGAAACATTTACTACAGAACAGCCCTTTTAAGTGTGAAAGGGGGATATTGAAAGTTTGCATTTCCTGGATGAAATGCAAAGAATGACAGGGATTTTACTGCTCTCGTTGAGTTAGGTACCTGGTAAAACTAATTCAATGTTATTGAGCATTATAAAATGTGTAAAAGAAAGAATAAGTTTGAAGTGTCCAGAAATATTTTGAGAAATAGGGAGAAAATTATATTAGAAGAAAAAGTTCGTTAAATAGAGAATACACTCCGCTGTTTGGAAGTTATTTTACGAAGAAATTCACAAAATGTTGTTGGTTCCGATGAAAAGTTCGCAAAATAGAGGTTCGTTAAATAGAGGTCCGACTGTATTCAAATTATATAATTACAATCATTTATGTAGATAATTGAAATCATTTGTAATTTAAATATTTTTAGTATCATCTATGTTCAAAGAATAAACTGTTTATACAGTGAACCATAGATATCTTGAAAATATTATCAAGCATTATTTGATTAATAAATAATAAAAGATTAGTTTCAAAAATGTGTTCTTAGTGGGGAATACAGATAAAAAGTAATCTATTAAAGTAACTCTTAAATATGTGATATGTGGTTATTATATAATATTATATGATGTCAGAAGTAAAAGCTTTTTTACAGACTTTTACACTGTTTATTTGTGTTATTTCAATTCAAATTACTTGTACATTAGTTAATCAATAAAAATATAATAAGATTTCTTAATTTAATACATATACTTAAAAAAAAGGGACTGCCCTCACTTCTTAAAAAAACAAAACAATAAAAAAAACAATAAAACCCGGCCGGGTTGGTTTTATTTTTTTAAATAAAAAACCCGGGTTTTTTGCAACCCTGATTCTAGGGCAAAGTAATTCTGCTAATTAAAAGTTGAAATGAGATGATCTCTTAGAAATGGTAATGCTAGGAAAAAAAGAATACCCAAGAAATTTAGGGGGAAAACTGCTTTTATAATAAAAAAATTCCCATTGGAAAGAGAAATTTTTTTTTACAAAATAGAATACTCAAGAACTTTTCCAAATTCAAAACTCGAAATTTCATTTAAAAAAAACTATTTAAAATTTTATAACAGATACATTCTGATACTTTTCTTGATATTTTGTTTTATGTTCAATGCCTTACATGCAAAACATTAGAGAAAAAAAAAAGGGTGGGTACAAAGAAGTGAACATTTCAGGGTGAAGATTGAGATATGAAATTCACTAGTTATACTGACTGTCAAATCAAAATAAATATTTCAGAAAAAATTCCAAGCAATGTAACAATGTGCTAAATTTTTTAAAAAGTGAATTGGGGGTGATAACAGTAGGAAGTGAAAATCTAGATGAAATTTCTGAAGAAAACTACACCTGGAGTAGGATTTGCGAAAACAAATCATTTTGCTCACTTTTAAGGGGACAAAGCTTTCAATTATTTTTCTAAATCACAATAAAATTTATTGAATTCCATAACATTTTTGGTTGATTACAAACGACTTTCCCAGGTACTGCAGTACTTTCTCGTAAAATATTATGTCATTTGATATTTTGTAACACAGTACTTGTTACATACAATCTATACATATGATTTATGAACTTAACATCTTCAAATTCAAACAATAATTCAGATTAATAATTTTTACATTTTAATTAATATACAGTTAAGAATTTATTCATTGTGTAATGTGCCCAAAGGCTATTTTCAAAGTACTTTATATGCCCAGTGGTCCTTGGTGCTCTTTTTGACACATCCTTTCTTGCAAAATATGTTAATTAGGCATAAGGTAAAAAAAAATATGAATTTCTTGAATTGGCCGAGGAAAAATATTGAAATTTGTTGATGAATCAAGGGGAAGGTGAGATGTGCAAAATTTGCCAGTTGTTCAGGAAAATATCTCAAAATTTTACAGATTAAATTACTCTAAACAGCTACAACTGTACCCAGCAAAAAACGAAAAAAAATTCTAGCTGCCAGAACTCCCCCCCCCCCAAAAAAAAAAAAAATAAATAAAATAAAAAAAAAAAAAAAAAAATAAAAATAAAAAACCATACACTTCATTGTAAGTTCCCATGTTTTAATGTTTTAAACTTAATATTTAAAGACATGGGTGGTGTATCCTATGCAGCTTCAGTTTTTTATTCATAAATAACAACTTTTAATAATACTCTTATTTAATGCAATGTGCACAGAAAATTATAAACATCAAATTATTATACATAATAAAACACCGACTTAACCATAATCAATATTATACACAACCATAATATTAAATGCATGGTTTTGTAGTAACATAAAGACACAGGTGACATACTCCATGCACCAATGCCTTTTAAAGCTTAAATATCTGAAGAATAGTGCCTGATGTCCAGGGTTGCGGAGTCTGAGTAAAACCCATTTTTACACAAGAGTCGGAGTGGCTAAAAAAAACAAGCAGACTCCGACTCCAGATTTTTTTGTTAGACATTTTAAAATGAAATGAATCAAATTATATGTAGCTTTAAATCTATAAAATGAATTATTATTGTTATTTATGGACTATACCAGGCTACTCAAGTTGAAGATGACCAATTTATTGCAGTGTACAAAGTAGATACAGAATAACTACAGCATACTAACCATGTACAGTGTACACAAAAACTGTTTTAATTCATAACTGTAGTAGATATTTTAAATTTAGTAGGGGAGACCGGGGAGTTTTCCAACTTTTTACAATTTTATTTTTTTCTATTTTGATATCATTGTATTCCCAGACCTTTCTGTACAAAGTAGCATAATTATTATTCAAAAAACTAAATATACTTTTTCACAAAAATTGGTTAAGTCTTCCAGCTTCCTAAAAATGGTCAGGGGCAGGGCAAGTTTTCCAACTATACTTTAAATGCTAATAACTTGCTTGTTAATAAGTATTTTTTATTAAGAACTAAAAGCACAGTAACATAAAAATCAGTTGTAATCCATTACACATTTCAAGACGAAGGTCCAAACAGCTCCCTGGCTGGGATTGGATTTTGCTTTTCCCGCCCCTTTTATCAGATTCCGTTTTTTTAGATGAATCTTTTTTTCCATTTTCAGTTGATGTTTAACAAGAGAATCAGTCAGTATAATACTTTCTATTTCTCTTTCCATGCTGTGTTTGCCTTTTTAGTGCACCTTCGCAAAAGTCTTAACTTCTTCTGGTGTAGGCAAAGTTTGTTTGGATGTAGATGGAATGCCTTTTTCATAAGCAATAGGGAAAGTTTGAGTAGAATTCAAGGAACGGCTTCTTTGGAAGTGCTAGCCTGCATTGGTGTAGAAGGATTTGATGCTTTCGGAGTTTGGGGGAGGGGAGAGAGGACAATCGATTATTGAGGAAAGTCTTTTCAGGATTGTTGGTGCTTTCAAGATTTGGTGCGGCAAGAGGTGGCCTGTCAGAAAACTAAGATGGCATAAAAGCAGAGTCTGCAAATATTTCAGGATTCAGTGGGAAAATTCTCGAACTTTTAAAACCCGCCATAATATTGACTGTGAATTAACGCCAGTGGAGCAGCTCTAAGCACGGTTAATTTGCTTTTTGAGGGATCCATACATGCTGCGATCTCAGTGTTGTAGCTTATGACTATAAAGGCATAATTAACATAAAATGGATTCATTAAATAAATGCATTTTTGAAACAATTGATATTTTATTATATTTTTTAATTTATCTTGTTTTTTATATGGATAGTTTTACTGAAATGACTAAATGATCAAACGGGTTCATAAATATATATGGTTATTTGGCCAATTTTACTACACAATAAATATATTTTTGATATAATAAGACTAGTTGATTTAAGAGGAGGAACGTTTTCCAACGAGAAACATATTGGAAAACATGCCCCATATGTTGCTGGAAAACCTGCCCCGTCGCCATATTTGAACTTTTACGCTACCTGGACGAATAGCGGTGCAAGTTATTTGCGAAACAAATGTATAGCTACCTGAAGAAAGAAACCCTTTTTTAGTACATGCAATGTCAAAATATGTAAGTTTAACCCTAGTACATTTATTTTACATTTTAATAAAGACTTGAAATTTTACTCGCTGTTGAAAAAATGAAAAAACAGCTTTCCTGACGAATTGACAGCAGCTACTAAACTATAACTTTTGGAGATGATGTGTAAGATGTTGCCACCTCAACCAGTTCACCAGCTGGCATCACCTAGCGGCTCATTTAAAAACTAAAGCAAGTTGGAAAACTTGTCCACATTGAAAATGTGCCCCGGTCTCCCCTATATAAGTAATTCCCCTCATATTTTTGTGGTTTGCTGATAGAACCCGAGGACAAAGGTCTCAAAGGACCCAAGGCCCGGAAAATGAAGGTAATTTTTCAAACAGCCCATGTAAGAAGAATTAAGACAATGTACATTAATGGGCCGGATCAGACTGATAAACAAATTGATCAAGCTGACAAACCCAATGTAACAAATTTGAAAGAATCAAACTACGCCTATAAAATAGGAACAATTTACAATGGGCATCATTGGGATGAGAATAAATACAAAGGTACGGTCAAACATTTTAGAGGACAGGCCTTAAAATTTCAGCTCATGGATATATCTCTTACCAAAAATGCGAAAATTATAAATTTGTACTATTTTTGGAGGCAAAAGGACTAAGAACCTGGTATAGCATTGTAATAGAAGCGATCTCCCCCCCCCCCCCCTCAAATATTTCTGGTCTGTATGACCAAAACTCAAAATACCCTTCCTTTATTTATTTATTTTTGTTCACAAGAGTCAAAATAAGATGAAATTGTATTTTTTTTTCCTGAATCGGTGGTAACCAAAATAACGATAAAATAGTGAAATTTGTCTTTCATGTTTTGAATTTTAGATTTTTTAGGTCTGCAGCTGAAATAAAGCCAAAATTGTAAAATAAATTTTTAAAAATGTAACTTTTATTTTTTCATTAGAATCCACAGAATCTGAATTATTTCCAAAATAATAAACATTTTATCTTTATTTTTCCACCTTCCATAGAAATTTTTTGAGTCTGAGGACACAGCAAAATAATAACTAAATTGTAACATTTTTGCTTTTTCTTTGCAGTCTGCCGATCCAAAATACCGTATTTACTCATGTATAATGTGCACTTTCCCCCCCAAAAATGTAAGGCAAAAACACTAGGTGTGCATTATACACAAGGTAATTTTTTACTGTTGGATGTAATCACACGATATACATATGAATCAAGAAATGTATTCAAAGAAGAAATGAAAACTGGAAAAATTTTACTTAATAGAAGTATTGCTGTATATTTATTTCACTCCTTGAACTTTTTTATACAACAGCGCTACTAACGTTATTTAAACATTAATTAGCAGTTCTCATTGTCGCTACTGTTGCTGTCCAAGTCAGCACTGGCACAGTCGATTTATCCTCGTAAATCATATCGTCTTCAGTTCCATCCATCTGATTGGAAATTCCAGTCATTTTGAAGCTTTTTACTATCATCTCGGCTGAGATGAAATTCCAAGCTTCACATAACCACTCACATACAGCTGGGAGTGACGCACACTTCATTCTGCCATTTGGAGAGAAGTTGTGATCTGTTGTCATCCACCGATTGTAAGCATGCCGAAATGAAACCTCAAATGATCGGCTGAGGACAACATTTTGTTAAAATAAAATTGTACTTTTCCTTATCTCCCATACACGGAGCAGTGCCGATGTATTTTTCTCACTTTGTTTACTTTTCGTAGTTACCGGCGAAACGATTGAGTAAATGCTCGTACTGTAATTTTGTTGTTAAAATGTAACTTAATAAATTCTTTCTTTTTTCACATTATATAATTTTATTACACATTTAAGGGCTGCAGCACTTTCATCATCCCTCCTGGTATCACAATCAAATCACTTGAGCGGCAAATTTTCGCTTTTACTCCAGACATCGTGTGTCCACCACAGAAGCTGTCCAGTACCAGCATCGACAGCTGACGTAAAGCACATAGCCGACCAATCTTTCATGAGTTCATCCGTCATCCACCTGTTTTCCTGTCCTCTTAGAATTATGCTAACTCGAAAAGATTCTTTAGGGATAGTTTTATGTTTAAAAATCACTGTAAGTGATCATACGGTGTATACTTGCAGCCGTCAGCCGTAATGGCTAGAAGTCTGCACGGGCTGAAATTTCCAGGCCCGGGGCCGGCCCGACTCATCGAAAAAAATTAAAAGTTCGGCCCGAGCCCGGCCCAACAAAAAAGTTAAAAGTTCGACCCGGGTCCGGAAAAAAGTTAAAATCTCGGCCCGAATGAATTTTTACAAAAAATTGCTTTATATGTCAATTTGGTTAAAAATTTGTCTCGTACGAAGAAGCTCTGACCAAATATATTTAACTTAACTCTTTTTTCTCATGTTTATAATCTTCATTTTTATAGAAGTGCCGCAAGGTGCGATATTTATTTTTTTTAACGAATCTCTATTTCTTGTATGTAAATGTTTCAGTTATCATTAATATTGTTAATCCATATTCCATGCATTAACATACATGTATTCCATGTATGCTAAAAATCTGAAAAATGCTATACAGTAAAATCTTCTAAGACGGAATTGCATAGATAAGAAAAAAAAATGCGTTATAGACAAGCTCCCTTCTTTAGCAAGTGTATAGCTATCATAGTATAGCTATTATAGTATAGCTATCAGGGGTAGTAGGATAAATTCAGGACATACTTTTATCAATATTTCAAGACAATTTCAGGACACATTTTCCCGACATACTACTTTTTTTCACAATTGTTCGTCGAAATTTGCGATTTCCCCCCGAAATTCCATTTTTTTTTAACGATCATTTGACGCGAAAAAAATGTTCGACGATTCATGTTTTTTTCTTGTATAGTTTGCTGAAATTTATGATTTTTTTTTTCCTGCATTCGTTTTCTGAAATTCAAGATTTATTTCCCCGGATCATTTGATGAAATTCGCAATCTTTTGCCAAAATTCGGGATTTTCCCCCCACGATCGTTTGCGGAAATATGAGATTTTATCCCATGATTGTTTGCCAAAATTAGATTTTTTTTCAGCGATCGTTTGAAGAAATTCACATTTTTTTCTTCGATCATTTGCCGAATTTGTGTACCATTTTCTCAATCATTTGCCGAAAATCACAATTTATTTCCGCAATCATTTGCCGAAACTAGATTTTTTCTGCAATCGTTTGCCGAAATTCTTGTCTTTTCTTCGATCATTTGCGAAATTCGCACTTTTTTTCCGTGATCATTTGCCGAAATTCATGTTTCTTTCCCGACTTTGTTTGCCGAAATTTGAGATTTTTTCTGTCATCGTTTGCCAAAATTAGTGTTCCTTTTTTCCAATCGTTTGTCGAAATTAGTGTCAGTTTTCTCCGATCGCTTGCCGAAATTCGTGATTTTTTTCAGCGAACGTTTGCTGGACGGTTTGACGAAATTCTCAGTCGGTTTGTTCTGCAGTGCACATCAACGTGAATTTTTTGTTTTCACGATTCTGCGGAAACTGCTGATCGATTTTATAAAAAAGCGAAAAAAGTGGAAATTCGTCAAAAAATGGAAAAGTGGCATCTCTGTGAGTTCCAGCGAATGATCGATTACATTTCCCATTTCTTTAGAGATAAATTGAAGACTAATGCATTTTTTTCGATGACCGATTAATGAAATTCGCAATTTTCTTTCCTGTCCGATTGACAAATTCCCGATTTTTTTTTTCTGCAACTACTTTATGAAATTTGTGAGTTTTTCATCATCAGATGACAAAATATTGCATTATTTTCTGGTTCTCTTATGAGCATATTAATTCCGAAATACAGATTTTGTGGATTTTTTCAAAAAGAATGATTTGTGGAATTGCACACACACACACACACACACACAAAAAAAATGTGTATATATATATTCGCGGAAATATAATGACTGTTAGTGTTATAGTACAAAACTTGCAAAATTTCAGGAATTTTAGGACATGTTACTATATTTCAGGACGTTTTTTCAGTTTTCAGGACAAGTACTACCCCTGCTACTATTCTTTAAAAAGAATAAATTTTAATATTTAAGTGCAGAATAATGGCAATTTATAAAAGTATGCATTTTTTGCAAGAATTTTTGGACCAGGCCTAATTTAACTGATCTTTCAATGGATCTGGCTATGGAGACAATGGAGACAATGATTTTCATACGGGCTGGGTCAAAACTAGGACTGAAAATTTTGGGCCGTGAAGACTAGGAATGAAACCAGTCCCGGCTCTGTACAGAAAAAATAAGTTAGGACCGTCCCGGCCCGAGCTATACTTTTGCATCATTTTACTCGCAACTGGTGAGTGAATTTTCTGACAGGGCGAGTGAATTTTTAGGTAGCCTTTGAAAACTGCAAACTATAGAGATATGCCAAAAACTTTTTCTTAGTAGTTAGCTATATTTTTCAACTTTCCTAATTACTGTGATGTAAACATGGTACTAAGTTATATTTTATATGAAACTTTCCATCTCTTGTTTATATTTCTTAATTTTACAGGAAAAATATATGAAGATGCATTATAGTAATAGTAAGCAACTATTTTTGAGTTGCGTAAATTTTGTCATAAAAATTTTCAACTGTACGGTGCATTTTACTGGCTGGTGAAATAAATTCTTGGCTGGTAAGATTTTCTAGAAATTCCCCACCCCTACCATTGAGTAACCTATAGAGTGAAAAAGTAAAAGTTTTAAAAGATTTCTTAAACTGGATTTTAGTTAATTTCGTGTTTGAATAATGTTGGATACTGACAAACACTTTGTTTACATAAATGCTTATGACACTTTCAGTGTTGTTTTATTTATAATTTTTTACATGCATTTATGAGGAAGAAAAATAAGAATTCTTAAAGTACAAATTTTGATATTATCTCCAATTTCAACATATTTGATAAAACGTTTGAAAAATTTTAAGACTTTTGGTTTATTAATTACACAGTAAGAGTTGACACCATTAAGGAATTGAAATACCTTTATAATAACTGTCTGTTTTTTCTTTTTCATAAAAAATCTTCATATTTGTTTGTATAAAGTTTGTGAAAATGAAACACCAATCGCATTCCGTCATTTTTTATGGGTGTTATATACTGGTATTTAAATATAATATTAAGATATTTATTACAGATAAAATTAATTTACTTACTTGATTTATTGCAGTAAATTTTAATTATATATTTTTTAATAACATGCAGGAAATGCTACCCACCATGCTTTTTACTATATACTTACATTTTTACATGCAGATCCGGCCTTAAAGGAAGCAAAATCAGGCAGCCCAACCAATGGCACTAAAAAATAAAGGACTGAATGAAATATATGCAAAATAAAATAGTAAAGAGTTTTTTTTTTTTTTTCTAAGAATATAGCATTTGTAGAAGTGCAGAAAAGAATCTTGCGCATGGTGCCATGTTCTAGTACAGCCGCTCGTGCCTCTTATTTTCCCAAATTATCTTTTGCAATTCCTGCGTGTTTTGCTGAACTATTTTTAAGGCAACAACTAAAAAATACCACCTCGTTCCTATTGTTGAAAAAAAAAATTAATCCAGATCACACCTTTGGTAGGGGGGGGGGGGGAGGTAGTGACTGTGGGGTATACTAAAAAAGGGGATGAAAAATATGCAAAGCAAAATACTTAATAAAACTTTTTTATAAGAATACAGTCAAGGATCTATAATCCGTACACCCATAATCCGCAATTTTCTATAATTCGCATTGCTTAATGAATGTAAACAATTAAACAAATTTACAAATTCTTGATCCAAAAAGGATTTTTTAAAAGAAATATCTGAAAATTTTAAATATAAAAGTGAATATAATCAATTTTTAATGCAAGAATTTGAAAAATGCATTTTTTGATATAGCATATTAAATTAATTATTATATTTCACATTTTTCTTTTCATGTTACACTGAATGTGGGAGTAAAATAGTGTCCAGAAATAAGAAAATGAGATACAATCCATAATCCGCAATATTCCATAATCTGCACAACCTTTGGTCCCAACTTGTGCAGATTAAAGAACTTTGCCTGTATATCATTTATAAGGCTATCGAAAAAATATCACACAAGTGCCATTGCTAGCAAAGCCGCCTCTCTTTATCCTCAAAAATTAAAATTATTACTTTTTTCCCCCCCCCCACACACAAGAGATATTTTACTGAAGGAAATCCTGATTTTTGGATTTTTAAGAATTTACACTAGTCACGCAAACTTACAAGCTAACGTTAAACCTATGGGAAGCAATCTTCTCAAATGTTTTCATTTTAATATTTTTTAATTATTCCCCCCCCCCCCCTTAGCATAATTGAGATTGATCTTTAATGTTGCTATTCTTTTACTTTTGAAACTAGTATACTAAAAAAACTATGACCGAAATAAAAAAAAATACAACCTCACAATAAAAGTTATAGACATCTGGTACCTATTGTCCCCCCCCCCCCCCAAAAAAAAAATAAAATAAAAATGGGATTAAAAAATCTGTAAACAACCCTCCCATAGTACAGTAGACTCCCTCAAATCCACAACCCTAAAATCTGCACGCCGTCGCAGATGTAAACAATGAAACTTTCAGTTCAGATGCAGAGGCAGAATTACAGATTTTTTTTTTTTTTTTTTTTTTTTTTTTATATCATTCTGTTTCTAGTTTAATCTGTAATTAATTCTCTATAATGACTGAACTCTTTTTTTTTTTTTTTTTTTTTTTTTTTTTTTTTTTTTTTTTTTTTTAATGAAGGAAGTACAATTTATTCCTTCAAAAAAAAATAAATAAATAAATAAATAAATAAATAAATAAAATAAAAATAAATAAATAAATAAAGGTTTTGCTGGTATATTTGGTAATCACAATCTTTTTATATATTGAGATTTTTTGGTTATTAAGACTGGCTAAACCTGAAATAAAACTTCCTTACTTTATGATTTTGATGTGAATTAATAGGGTACCATAATGAGGCAAGTTTCATTCAATAATTCAAGGAAAATGTACTTTATCTTTGTTATGCAGATTTAATTATACATTATTAATTATTTACTTGACTTTTACTTTTAATAATTTACTAATTTTAAAAATTATCTTACTTATTATCATTTTAGTTTATTACTTTACTTAATTATTTTAATACTTTAATGTTTGCAAGGATTCTTTATAATTTTCATTGCATTATTACATTCAAATTATCTACTCCAGGGACCGGGCTAAGAAATTAAGACTATTCGCCAACACATTAGCCAAATATGAAAATAATTAGCCAAATTTATCTATTATTAGCCAAAAGTATATTAAAAGTATATTCGATCTTTTGACAAAATTTTTCGGTCTTTTTACGAAGTTTGCAGGGTTTTTTACTCTTTTGACGAAATTTGAGTTTTTTTCGCGATCTTTTGACAAAATTTGTGTGTTTATTCACGATCTTTTGATGAAATTTGCAATTTTTTGTGATCTTTTGACGAAACTTGCAGGTTTTTCGCGATCTTATGACAAAAATTTGCGTTTTTCTGCGATTCTTCGACGAAATTTATGCTTTTCCCGTGATCCTTTGACGAAATTCGAAATTTTTCTGCAAACGATTGACAAAATTTTTTTCAGCGACCATTTGTCGAAAGTTACGCTATTTTTTATGTCCGAATTTTCAGATTGACGACAGACTATTTTTTAATTTTCGGATATTAATTCCTTAAATTTTCGAAAAAATCGGAACAGAATCACCTCTAATTGGCCGACTGAGAAGAAGAGGAGGAATATAGACAGGAAATATGGCTGTACGCGAACTCACGCTAAAAACGGAAATTCATTTATGTTCCAAAACATGATTACATAACAAAAGAGATCCCCAAAAAACATTCGCCAGCTTTTTCGCCATAATAATTTTTTCCTCGCCAATTTCACGATGTATTCGCATTTAGCTAGTTAGCGAATGGTTAGCGTGGCCCCTGCATTCGGTTCAGAAAATTTAAAAATTTCTTCAGTCAGAAAATACTGACAAATAGTCGCCGAAAAAATCAAATTTCGTCAATCGTTCGCAGAAAAAAATCAAATTTCGTCAAAAGATCGTGGGAAAAAATGAGAATTTCAGCAAAGGGCTGCAGAAAAAACGCGAATTTCGTCAAAGGATCGCAGAAAAAATGTGAATTTCCTCAAAAGATCGTGAAAAAAAAAATTTGCGAAAGGGTCGTGAAAAATTGCGAATTTTGTCAAAGGGACCGGAAAGAAATGCAAATTTCATCAAAGTGTCGTAAAAGAAATGCGAATTTGATTGAAGGATCGCAAAAGAAATGTGAATTTCATCAAATGATAGCGAAAAAAACCTGAATTTCGTTAAAGGATCGGGGAGAAAAAAAGTAAATTTTGTCAAAGGGCAGCAGAAAAAACACTAATTTCGTGAAAGTATAACGGGAAAAAAACGCGAATTTCGTCAAAGCACCATGGAAGAAATGCAAATTCCGTCAAAGGGTCATGAAAAAAATATGGTGGCCTCTTTAGATATTGTTGACTCTAGAAAAAAAAGGGCCATAGGGCGAGAATTTTTCAAAAAGGGAGCTATATTATAAAAAATGATACATTTTTCAAAAAGGGGACACTATTCTAAAAAATAGGGGCTCAGTTAGAAAAAAAAAAGCTTAAAATACACAAGTTAGAGCCCAGGGGGTTAAATATTTAAGACTTTTTCAAAATTTTATGATTTGTCATTTGATGTGAGGTGTTCAGCTATAAGTATGCAAAATTTCAAGTCTCCAACATATATGGTTTCTGAGAACGGGCTCGGTGACGCAGGGGTGCAGAATATGTCCGATCCGGCGATCTAAGATCGGGGGAAATTTTAATCACCTGGGGAAATATTGCAGAAATATATACAATTGATTTCGATTTTAACAACGAATTCCATAATTCCCTGAGATAGAAAAAATTCACTGCAAGTAAAGAGATTCGTATGGCGATGTTTACAAAATCGATTTCAGAAAAATATGTACCGTATATCAGGGGTGATTCTGTTCCGAATTTTCCAAAAATTTAAAGCATTCGGTTCCGAATATTTAAAAAAAAATCGTTCAACAATCTGAAAATTCGGATATAAAAATACCGCGAATTTTGTCCAAGAATTACGGAAAAAAGCGAATTTCGTAAAAAAAGATCGCAAAAAACCGCAAATTTCGTAAAAAGATCGCAAAAGAACCTCAAGTTTCGTCGAAATATCGCAAAAGAACCTCAAGTTTTGTCAAAAGATTGTGAAAGAACCTCAAGTTTCGTCAAAAGATTGTGAAAGAACCTCAAGTTTCGTCAAAAGATTGTGAAAGAAACTCAAGTTGCGTCAAAAGATTGTGAAAGAACCGCAAATTTCGTCAAAAGAAGGCGAAAGAACAGCAAATTTCGTCAAAAGACGCGAAATGAACACAAATTTCGTCAAAAGATCCCATGGACAACTGCAAATTGCATCAAAATATCACAAAACCGCAAATTTCGTCACAATATCGAATAACACTAATTTCGTCGAAAGATCGCGAAAGAACCGAAAGTTTCGTCAAAAGATCGCGAGATGAATGCAAATTTCGACGATAGAAAAACAACCGCGAATTTCGTCAAAAGATCACGAAATAACCGCGAGTTTTGTCAAAAGATCGCGAAATAACCGTGAATTTCGTCAAAGCCGCGATATAACCGAGAATTTCGTCAAAGCCGCGATATAACCGAGAATGTCGTCAAAGGAACGCGAAAAACCCTGCAAATTTCGTCAAAAAGTCGCAAAAACCCTACAAATTTATTCAAAACATCAAGAAAGAATCGCGAATTTCGTCAAAAGGAAGGCGAAATAACAATAAATTTCATCAAAAGATCGCTAAAAAAAGCAAATTTCATCAAAAGATCGCAAAAAACGTAATTTCGTCAAAGGGCCGCGAAAAAAACATAGTGCTGGGAGTTAATTCCACGCCTTCCCCCACTCTGCTGTAACCTTTCAGAATATTTGCTGTGAATTTCAGATTTTTTTTCACTTAGAATCACCCCTGCCATACATATATATAAGTTGAGAAACATTGGAAAAATAATTTTTCTATAACTACATTAATACAGCATTTACGTATAACATACCGTAAAATTTTGGGGAAATTTTCATGTGGATTGGGGAAATGTTGGGAGCAGAAACATTTTTTGCACCCCTGCTGTGACGGACAGACAGACAGAGGAGCGAGACGAATAGGGTTTCATCAGATGAACGAAACCCTAAAAAAGGGCACATTTGTACCTTGTTCACAAAAAATATTTCGAACTGGTTTGTTTAGAGACCCCTAGAATTTGCAATATTTTCTTGGGATCAATTGAATTGCCACAGGGTGCATAGGAAGTGTTGAAAAGGTCAGCCGGGTGCATCAGAAGGGTTTTAAAGAGCCGCCAAATGCAAAACAGAAATGAGGTCTGCCAAGCGCTGTGCCCTGCTAAAGCGGCTTAAAGACAACACTACTTTAGAAAACAGTACACACGCAAAAATCTATGATTATTATTATAGGTATTATCAAGGGTGTAAATTTTTTTTTAAAATCTAGGAGCCAGTTACTATCGATAACAAATTTGTAAAATGAAATTACAGTATAAGTTAATAATAGTACATACAAGTTACTCTTTTTAATTTAATATATCTGACACATAACATAAATTTTTCTTGTATGAAAAAGTAATGTTACATAAAATTATAAATATTGATATAAAAAATTTGGAAGTGCTGATGTAAAATACAAATAATAATCATTAAAAACTTCTTTAAACACCTCAAAAGTACAAATATGTAATTCACTTCAAGGGCTATAATATATGCCATAAGTCAATACTGTTAACTTATTGTTTGTCCTATTTTGCTTTTAAATTTTTATGATGTTTATGACCGCTCATGTGTCCTGTTGTTTTTGATGTAAAGTACCAGCGTTCAACTGCTTTTGTAGGATCAAATGCTCAGAGTTTCCCACAGGTTTAAAAAAGGGCAGGGTTCTTCTTGTAGGAAAAGGGCACTTTTGGATTCCGAAGGTCATGTTTTGGATTCTTAAAGCTACTTTAAAAAAAAATTAAAGGCATTCTTTTGATTTTTAAAACTACTTTTAATATTTAATAGACAGGACACTATTTTAAAGACTGCAATGAGTCAATTTTTACTATGCAAGTAAATTTTTTAATAAACAAAGGAGTAAAGGCACTTTTTTCAGTTGGGGGCAACAAGGGTGCTAATGTTTTTCATCAGGGGCAAGAGGGGTGCTATTTTGTAAACGTAAGGGCAGGCAGGGTGCAGCACCCTCCTGAAACTGTCTAGGAGAATCTCTGAAATGCTTCTACAGAAGGTCCATTTAAATTTATTAATAATAAATCATTTAAATTTTGTGATGTCAAAGTAGAGCAAAACTTGTTCTTGATCAAATTCATTGTGCTGAATCCTCGCTCTCAGGATGCAGTTGCCACAGGTATTACAGATACAATTTGCAGTAACTTTGATAAAATTGGAAATTTATAATCATTTTTCATTGATTTGATCAAAAGCTCACTAAATTTCATGTCTTTGCATAGTAGCTTAAACTCGTACCATTCGTCAAGAGCAATACTTTCAGTTGTTTCCAAATCAACATTCAATGTGACAAAATATTTCTGGAAATGATTTAATAATAATTTTAATAAGTCCAGTTCAGTGAAAAAGAACTTCATTTTTTTTTCTTTGCGCATGGAACAAAAAGAAAAAGAAATCCATAAATAATCAAGCTTATAAATGAATTATTTTTCATTTCCTAAGACATATCTAGGCGCCAGTGTCAAAAATTTAGTCGCCCGGGCGACCTGGTGTCCGGTATTTTTACACCCCTGGATATAATTATAATTTCGTCCAATGACAGCCAAAAAAAAAAAAAAAAAAAAAGAATGGAAAAGAAACACGAATGTCATCGAAGGGTCATGAAAAAAAAAAAACCACTGATTTCATCAAAGGACTGCGAAAGATCACAATATTTGACAAAGTACCGCAAAAAAACCCACAAATTTTGTCAAATGATTTTGGAAAATACACGCATTTCATCAAAGGGTAGCAGACAAAACATGGTGATCTGTTTAGAAGACAGCACACATACAAACATCTATGATTATTATTATAACTATTGTTTTTAATGTGAAATAGTAAACTGAACTAACTTTTGAAAAATCCTGTTAAACAGAACCAAACTTACAGGAATCTATACACTCAGCCTGAAATCCACCCAACCAGAAAACAGTTAACTCGACGAGCAACAACAAAAATATGTTTTAGGAAGTATTAAATACATCTACATGCATTTATAAAGTGTATTTATGATTTATGAAAAGAAAATAATTATTAAGGGTTGCTTGTACTTTTTTTTTTTTTTTTTTTTTTTTTTTTTGTCTTTTACATCGATATTTTCAAATGGTACGTAGTAATGTTTACATTTTTGCCAGTGGCATATATCAGTATATCTGTACTTTACTTTTTATCTCAGCAATAATTATTGTTTAATCAGTAAAAAAAAAATAACTTGCTTAATTGCTTTCCATTTTTACCTAAATGAAATTTTGCGATCTTGTGATTTGTTTACTTATCTGTAGCAATGCATGGCTTTTTAAAAACATCTTAGATGTAATATTCACAAGTTAGATTAAAACACATTTCATAAGAATATCTTTTAAAATTTTTGAAGTTCTGAAATTTACTTGAAACAAAATTCAGAATTCTCCAAAAAACATTTTATAGCATCTATATATATAAAAGAAAGTCTGGATTTTGTATTAATCAACGCGCAGCCCAAACTACTTAAACTGAAATCTTGAAATTTGGGGTAAAAATACTTCTTATGATATTGAGTTCCGCTAAGAAAGGATTTTCTAAAATTCCACCCCTAAAGGGGGTAAAAAATAGAACGAAGTTTTAAAAAAATTCCTTAAAAATCTGATTTTATAGTTATTTTTCAACTGATAACATATTTTAGTGTATTTTTGTATGCTGAATCGAATTGTACTAACCAAATTATTTTAAGTCTAATAGTTCACTAGATATTTCATATTTTTCTAATTTGGCGCTATCTTTGGCGCCAAAACCTCAAATTTTCAAGTGATAATTTCTAAAAACTCATTCTGTTCATTATGTTACTATAGCAAGGGAAGAAATTCAAATTGAATAATTTTTTAATCAATTCTTTTGCTTAAATATTTAAAACAACTATGTCAGTTAGGAAAAAAAATTATAAACGCCTCAAAAACTAAAACTAAATAATAATAATTAAAAAAAAAAATGTTGTACTTTTTCGTTCTATCAACACTATGCCAAAATGTATGGTATCGCTCCATTTATTTCTACACTTAACGTGCAAACGATTTTTATTGCAAACCGTGCCAAACATTAACATTTGCTATTTATTGAACGTGAATATTTTTCGTGAGTATTATTCCATCGTAATCTCGGAAAACTTTTTAGTTTGTTATTTTCTGAATAGAAAATATTTGTTTTTAAATTATAACTTACATTTATTACTGACACTGACATGGATTTTACGATTTGGCAGTTACTTGATGACGAGGAAGGTGTAATAAAATCATTTCAGAACTTAGGAATTGTACCTATAAAAACGTTTTGTTAAAAAACGTTGAACGTCTTCATTAAAAAAAATTAAATGTTTACTGCAATGACTGATATGCTTATTACGGACGCCACGCTACAATGATAACCTGAAAGACATTTACAATTCGAGATTAAATTGACTTTATTTTATTATTTTATTCTAAAATATTTATTTTTCCTTTTATTTTAAGTATTGATTTGTATTGATTTAAAAAAATAGTTGGTGAAAGTCTGTAATTTTCAAATGTTATATATTTTAAATGCTCATTTTTGTATCAACAAAATTATTTTTTTCTCAAATGTTTCATTCCATTTTGAGCTAATTATTATGCTTAGCGACAACGGTGTTGGTATAACGGAAAAATACCAAAACAGTTACTGATTTTATTTAAAATACAAAGTAAAAGGATTAAATAAGAAATAAATATTAAAAACGGAAATGTTTAATTTATGTATGAAATCAATGTTTGTACTGTTTAAAAAAGTGTTCATATTCAAAGGTTTAAATAGAAAAATATTTTGCAATTTGTCATTTGCTACTATGGATAAAGCGAAAAAATGGATATTTTTATTATAGCCGTGCATAAATCTTGCCAATAGCATTTTATAAATCGCAAATACCAACACTTACAATTTTACTCATCATCATCTACTATATTTACAAAACGGAAATTCTTATTTCATTCTGATTGACTATAACTCAGGTTCTACTGAAAATAATATTGTATAACGTACACTATTAGTTAGGTAATTTGTTTTAGAAGCGTTTTAATGTAAAAAAATAGTTCTACTTTAATTAGTGATAAGTACGGGACTTTTAAATTAGCTAAACCCGATTATGAAAGATTATCTTTAATGTAAAGTTCTACTAAATGGATTTTGATGCTATGCCGGAAATTTCTCTGTGGTGTAGTAAATTACTATAAGAGGATGTACGCTATATGCAATATCTGTATATACTAGAGAATATATATTCTATAAAGGTGTGCAGGGTTTCTTAAAAAATCCAGTGGGTGTATAAAATAGGCCTACACCTACATCCCCGATAGTTCAATAATCTGGTTAACGCGATTATGGAAGATGTATTTAAATTTAACTATCTATAATATGTAATGCAAAGAGAAATTTCGTTTGAACCGCTTACAACCTGAGTTCTGCTGAATAGATTTTTGATGGGACTTACATTGTTAGATAATTTTTCAGAAAAAAAATTAGAACATCATATCGTTCTACGTTGCTTAGTTAAATAATTATGGGGGAAAATTCAAAATCAGAAGAACACGATTATGAAAGATTGGCTTTTTTAAAGGTTCTGCTGGGTGGATTCTGGTAACACAAACTGTTAATTAAATAATTTTTAGGGAACGTTTTGGTACATTTGCCAGTTTAAAAAATTCTGCTGAGTGGATTTTGGTGGAACTTGCTCAGTTAGTTAATTTTTCAGAGAATATTTTAGTATAAAACACATATCGTTCTATGTTGCTTGGTTATAGGATTTTGGATGAAAGTTCTAGAATGAGGTGGGCCCAATTATGAAAGATTAGCCTTTTTCATAGTTTCTATTGGACGGAATCTGATAAGAATTGCATTGATAAATTTTCAGAGGAAGGGTATAAGTATATTACATATTGTTCTATCCTACTTTACCAAACCCTACAGTAAAGGATCAACTAAAGAAGTTGGTCCTTAGCAGCACAAATTTTGTCTCAATAGAAAATACAATAGTATGATGACATCCATATTTGTAGCAATTCGGATGGGTATGCCAGGTTAATGTCCATATTGCTTTCAAACGAATGATCAAATTCACAGATATATTTCGTTTGATTCATGGTTTGTTTAGGAAAACAGACCAGCGAAGCGGGCGAAGGCTGCTAGTATTTTTATAAAGGAAAAAAAAAATATTTGCATATTTATATTTTTATGGGCAAAATGTAATAAAATAGTTAAATTGAAGTATATTTTTTTATTTATTTATAGCTGTGCACTAAACCAAAAGTGGATCTTGATGGGAAAATAATCTTAACATGCATTTATGAGAAAAAAAGAAATTCCGATGTCGTCAATTTAAAAAAAATCCACAGAATAGTTGAACAATTTTAAGACTTTTAGTTTATGACACAACAAGACAACCAAAAACTTTCTGTGCACTTAAATATTGAGTCAAAAACTTTCTGTAAACTAATGTTTCTAATAAAATTATGTATTATAGTATTAAGTTTACGATATGAATTAAAAACAATAGTTTAAAATAATTGCCATTTAATTTAAAAATTAATATTAATTAAAGAGTAATTATTTTGGTTAAAAAAATAATAAAGCATAATATCCATGCTAGAAAAACAGGCGATTCAGAGTAAAAAAAAAAAAAAAAAAAAAAAAAAAAAAATCTGCAATTCAAAGCAAATTTTCTGAAAGGTTACAGCAGAGGAATTATTTTCCCATCAAGATCCACTTTTGGTTTATTACGCAGCTATAAATAAATAAAAAAATATCCTTCAATTTAACTATTTTATTACATTTTGCCTATAAAAATATGGATATGCAAATACTTTTTCTTTATAAAAATATGCTATAAAATGTTTTTTGGAGAATTCTGAATTTTGTTTGCAGTAAATTTCAGAACTTCAAAAATTTTAAAAGATATTCTTATGAAATGTGTTTTGATCTAACCTACGAATATTACATGTAAGATGTTTTTAAAATTCATACATTGCTACAGATAAGTAAACAAATCACAAAGATCGCAAAATTCCATTTAGGTAGAAATAGAAAGCAATTAAGCAAGTTATTTTTTTTTACTGATTAAACAATAATTATTGCTGAGATAAAAAGTAAAGTACAGATATACTCATATATGCCACTGGCAAAAATGTAAACATTACTACGTACCATTTGAAAATATCGATGTAAAAGACAAAAAAAAAAAAAAAAAAACAAGTACAAGCAACCCTTAATAATTATTTTCTTTTCATAAATCATAAATACGCTTTATAAATTCATGTAGATGTATTTAATACTTCCTAAAACATAATTTACCTAGACAAAAACGGTACCGACTAGTCAACGAATCCGCTTTTTGCACATGTTTATTTTTTTATTGAACAACAAACATATGACATGTGTGCTTGACATAGAGCTCGCTTTGCGCACACGTTTTAAAAATTTTGTAAAATGATAAATAGTACAAAAAATATTACCTTGCATTATGTTGGATCAGCGTTTGGCTTTGATACGCACATTCAGGTTGTCAAGAAACATGCCGAGTCGTCTCGCCGTCGCCATTGAAGGAGTTTTTACCTTAGCGTTGCCATTTTCCATTTCGGTAAAGTGAAAGACGAGTGAATGCCAGGAAAATAATACGAAATTGATGACGCGTTAAAAAATTATCGTATCCATGGTCTCGAACTAATATAATGCAATTCATACTTTAGTGGTGGTCAAACAACTATCATGTGTCGAATAGTTATTGGATAACAAGATTTGACACGATTGCTGCTTCGCAAAAAGCTATCGCCTCTCTATTGCTCTTTTGGCAACACATATGCGATACAACTTTGTTTTGCCATTAAAAGCATGTCGCATTGTTATATGAAAATCGATATACCTAACAAGAATGATAATTCTAACATCAGTTGGTGAGGTTTTTGACAAATCTGTGTTTGCTGGGGTATGACAAAACTTCTTAACATTGACGCTAACCGAGCAGCAGTCACAGTTCATGTAACAGGGCTAGTTGTCGACTGCTCATCAGAGAAAAATGGTCCAATTATGAAACTTGCTGTCATACCACACCAAACATTGACTTTATTAGAATACAATGAAACGGGATACAACAACATGAGTGATTTGTATGGGCCAGATCCTGAAGTTATGGGTTTTCAGATCGCTATTTAGGTAAACATGGGTCCCACCCGTCCACAAAATGTTTATGGGCAATGTTCGTCCACTTCCAACCATAACAAAGAATTCCAAAGCGAAAAATTCTCTTGCAGCAGGATCGTTACGTTGAAGTTCTTTAACGTTTTTGATTTTGTATGTGTAGTAAATGCAGCACGTTACGGCCAGTTTTGTACACCGTACTCCATGGTACACCTATTCGACGTGCTGCAGCACTTACAGAGCACGTACTGTGTGTGTTTTCCATTGTTGCTTCCTCCTTTGGTAAGCAACGACCTCCTCGGTTTCCTCAAAAGCATGCTTCCTTCCCCTGCCAGGTGCAATAGATAACAAACCCGTGGCTTCTAACTTTGCCATCATTTTCCTCAAACCATGCGGTGTCATTGGCATCGTATTCCTCTTACTGAACGATACCTTTGCAAAGCACACAGTTTATTGATATCGCATTCAGAATAATATTTAACGAGAAAAGCATGGTCTTGCATGGTTAGAGATATTGTCGATTCGTAACAATGAGAACTCTGACAAACAGGCTCACTTTTATCTGACAAATCAAATGACGTATAAAGCGCATAAATGTAATTTTCTTCTTCCTTCTGTAAGCCAATTTCAAGCCATTGCGGTGTTGCTAAACCGCACAAACAGTTTCATTTTAGGAAAGATTAAAATCACTTTAAACCAATATCTTCGTGCCTTAAGGCCGAATTCATTATTCAAAATCACAAATTAGCGATCTGTATGAAAACTGTTTCAGGAATGCGCACAAATTTGCTAGTAATTAACGATCTCAAATTTTGTGATCGCTAATTCCTGTTTTCAACTTTTGAGAACACGAAAAAATTTTATTACACGGATGACGCACTCAACTTTTTTCGACATTAACGCCTTAAATGGTAATTTTGTGATGGTCAATGTTTGTAAAAGGTACAAAAAATCTTAAATCCGTGTGCCGTAAGTTTAAGTTTGTTTCCGACCTTTATTTCGTTTAATAATATTGCATACAGCGCCATTTCCCCTCTGGTGGTGAATATATAAACTTCTTTTTTGGGGCGGGAAATAAATTCCCATGGCCCCCTTTAAAATATTACCAAGTTTTAAAACATTTGGTCCAGTAGTTTTTCTTTTATAACCATTTCAATGCGGAACTTTATTTATAACCACTCTGTAAATTTTGTTTTTATCTGAGAAAATATCAGTTCAACGGAACATGAAATTTCGTTCACTACAATTGCAAATAGGGAAGATAGTTTTCAGAGATATTTAAAAAACAACTTTATTTTCACCAGTGTCGTGGCATACAGGAATTGCACAAAAATGACTGCAGTGACATCGTATTCACTGTCGATTACTTTAATATTTAAAGCCTCCAGCTCAGTATTGTTTAGACACAAATAATAGCTCTTTAATATTTGACAACATACCGTATATTTGAAGTAAAATAATCATTAATAGAAAAGAGGAAAGTTATATACTATATTATGAATTTTTCTCTGTATGTAGTAATTTATTTTCAATTAAATAATAAAATTTATGTTTCAAATTTTTAATTATATTTTTAAAAAACGCTTAAGGTTGACAGCTATGTGCCATGATTTTGTTTTTAATAAAAGTGTTTTAGAACTTTGGAGAGAGTTTATAGGCCTGTACCTAAATTAATGAGCGCATTTTTATTAAAATAGCATTTAATTGCGTCTTAGATACTTAACGAACATAAATTGTTACTTTTTAAATTTTATAATATACAGCGGAGAAATTTAATGCATTTTTTTAATTTAATGTAAGATATACCATTCTATTAAAAGGACTAATATGTTATATTTAATAGATAATATTTATTTTATTAAGCAATCTTTAGCTTTATCTCTTTAGATAATAGCCTGATTCTTTTATGACAAGTTAAACTGCTCAAATTCAAGAGATATTTCATCTTACTAAATGAAAAATGACAACTTTAAGTCTTTTCGATTGCGTTAAATATTTATTCAGACCTTTCATATTTTCTCCCCTTTATTCGAGAACTGATGAAATTAATGTCCATCATCTGCGATAAAATTTGAATTATTGACATTCATCCTTTTATGAAAATTAAATTTGAGTTTGAAATTGATTTAATTTGCAAATTGAGTCATTCTTGTAGCTCACGTTTATAATGATCACAATATCATTTTATAGAATTTATGCATAATTGAACTAATATAATTAAATTTGTACTTTCATGATTTAAGTGATGAAATATTACGCAGTCAATTTTCTTTTCATTGAATTAAACTTTGGTTCTGTAGTTTATATTTTCTGGCATAGTGTTGAAAATGTCTTATGAAAATATAAAGAAGGGTTGTTTCAAATTTAGCAGACGTTTGTAAAATATCCACTGTGTCAAACGCAGAAATATTTTTGATTGCCTAAGAAGAACAGCTCAGACATGGAAACCAAGTTTGTAGAGAATAGTGTCCCTCCCGGTCGCTTTACTAAGATTTTTTTAAATAAAAATGAAAGGAAAAGAAAAAAAAATACACTTTTCAGCCACAGCTGAAGCCGCCAGAATCGCGACAGTGGACGGTATGTATATAAAATCCCGTGTCAGGGCCGCATCTGCCGGTTGAAAAAAAAAACCCTAACGTGACAGGGAGCAGGTAAGAGATGAAAGGCGTAAAAAGTTACAAAACAAGATTCGTTCCGCCAGGGAACAGATCCCCTACGCGACAAGGGGCTGATGAATGTGCGACAAAATTACCTGGCGACAAGAGGCAGATGAGACTGTTGCATGCCCAGGCTACGTAGTTAGTACTGAAATTTCAAAAAGGTGTTTATGGATGTGTTTTAGTTTGTTTAGTAGGAGGGTGCGTGCAAGTATACTATGGAGCCAGACTTTTGGTGGAGATGCCTGGCATTTTAAGTGCCAGCGTCGTGTAAGTTCACGGTGGAAGTAGGCATGGCTTGCAGTGCTCACCTCACCGCACTCACACAGGATGGAAGACAGACGCATAAATATTGGTGAAGTTCTATTTTTACCATCGGTAATAGACTAATTTGAATGATAACACATTTAAGCCTTTTTGGTACGGACGCGTACTGAGCGCGCACAAAAAATTCTGTTGCAAAATATAAAT
This sequence comes from Maratus speciosus, assembly GCA_963932465.1. Classification (NCBI taxonomy): domain Eukaryota; kingdom Metazoa; phylum Arthropoda; class Arachnida; order Araneae; family Salticidae; genus Maratus; species Maratus speciosus. Next base: position 110,376,677 of record OZ010800.1, read on the forward strand.
CAATTACTTAATTAAAAAATTACTCGTTATGTGACCACTCACGGAAGACACTGCAATGTTCAACTAATTCTTTATGTTAAAAGTCGCAATGTTTCCTGCTCTTTTTCATTATTTTCTTTGGTAAGTCAGCACTGCTTTAAGGAATATGATTGTTTAATTTATTTTATTTTCTATTAAATACATTATTATTTTTTTTTAATTTGATGCCTATTATTTTATACTATTACTAGATACTATCGACTATTCTTATTTAGCATGAAAAATTATGTTTAATCTTTAAAAGTTATTGGCTCTTGGAGTACACCGCCATATTATTTTGTGTCTTGCAAAGCGTTTCTGTTGCATTTAATTCTAATTAATTATTTTAAACTATTTCATATGTTTTACTATTGTTTCGGCTAATGCGCTAAACACCTAATTAGCCAGACCATGAGAAATTGGTACTGTCTAGTTCTGAACAGAAAATAAGTTATTTTTTCCATATGTAGATAATTTTTAGGTGCTGCGTCGTCTATGGAGCTAATTATGTACTTTAAACGTTATTAAATGTGTATTCTTGTCATTACGGATACATATTATATAGAGACAAGTTATACAAAAGCACTTACATAAGATTTGATTTGATTTTGACATGATATTATACATTAAAATGATTAGAATACCTGATAGAAAATTTTGGTACGTCATCCAGGGGTTCCGATGCTTCGATTCAGAAAGATATTGCGTAATAGAAAAAGTAAAGCTTTCACTGTTTCGACTTTAAGTTGGTGAATGTTAATTTTATCATATTTTATTCTTTGAAAAAATGAATGAAAATAATGAAATTAAGATGCGTGATACGCATAGTAATTTATTAAATACAAAATTAGAAGAAATTGTTCAATATTTAACTAATACAGAGTATACTTTAGAAGATTTGGAGGATTTAATTGAAAATTTAAATAGTAAATATAAGACTATTGGCGTGTAAATGCGAAAAATTTAGAAGATAAATTATTAAATTGTGATGCATAATATCAGAAAGTAATCTAATATAGATCTAGATTAAGCTTAAGATTAAAAGTTTATGTTCTAAGGAAAATATTGCTCATCTTAATAATGTTGATGCAGTAAAAACAGATCATGTTACAAAGGAATAAAAAAAAAAAAAGGCTTTCGAAGTTACACATAAATCTGTATTTTGTGGAACCAGATGAATTTCTATAATTATGGAATTAATTTGAAATCTGCATAGAAAAAAACCCTCAAGACTAAGTGATATAGAAAAAAATAGGTACTTGAAAAGCTCAACTTCATAAACAGCTGCAAACATAATTAGTGGATTCGGACTGACAAAAAATAATTATGCTGCGGATATATCGCTTTTGAAAGAAAGATTTGGTAGACATGATATTCTCATAGATGCTCACTTAATTTATTTTCTGAACATAAAATTTCTGAAAATTTCTTCTGAATCTTGGGCTTTAAGATTACTATATGAAAAGTGACTAGTGTAAATTCGAAATTTAGATTATTTTGGTGTAAAATCCCATACAAATAGTTTGTTACTTTGCAGAATATTATTGATTTAAGTACCCCAAAATTTGACATTAGAATTCCGTAGAAATCTAAATGGCTGAGAAATGTGGAACATAGATAATTTATGTTCTAAAGAAAATGTTGCTCATCTTAATAAAGTTCACGCAGTAAGGACAGATCGTGTTACAAAATAATCAAAAATTAAAATCTTTCGAAGTTACACATAAATCTGTATTTTGTGGAACCAGATGAATTTCTATACTTATGGAATTAATTAGAAATCTGCATAGAAAAAAGCCTCAAAACTAAATCATATAGAAAAAAATAGTTACTTGAAATGCTCAGCTTCATAAACAGCTGCAGATATAATTAGTGGATTTGGATTGACAAAAAATAATTATGCTGCTGCTATATCGCTTTTGAAAGAAAGATTTGGTAGATATGGTATTCTCGTAGATGCTCACTTAATTTATTTTCTGAACATATATTGTCTGAAAATTTATTCTGAAACTTGTGCTTTAATATTACTATAAGAAAAGTGACTAGTGTAAATTCGAAATTTAGATTCTTTTGGTGTAAAATCTCATACAAATAGTTGGTTACTTTGCCCAATATTATTGATTTAAGAACCCCAAAATTTGACATTAGAATTCAGTAGAAATCTAAATGGCTGAGAAATGTGGAACATAGATAATTTTATGACTTTTCTTTAAAATGAATTTTAAGGCAGATATAGAGTATTAACTATAAAAATGATGTACACGATAAAACAATCACTTTGTAACAATAGTAAAATTCAGTATACACGAAAATTTACAGATAAAAAATCAAATTGTAAATCGAGATATCAATATGATGCGAAAGGATTCAAACAAAATAATGTTTCAGGTATTTAACATTTTGTGCTTACAGTGTAAACACAGAATTAAGGACTGTGAAAAAAAGAATGTTTCATATGTGTGGTACAGAACATAGTAGGACAATTTTTTATCAACTTCAAAAGGATTCAAAGATAAATATTTATAAAAGTGTCGCATCTATTTCGCAATGGGATAACAATTCCATTAATAACATACAGAATAAAAGTACACATTGCAACATACTTTTGCCAACATATTATGTTATAATAAAAGATCAGAAATTAATATAAATGAACAAGTTTGTGTTTTATCTCATAATGATGGCATGAGACCATTCATATTGGGCGATATTTCACAAAAATTAAAGTTACATGTGAAAACGAAGAAAGGAAACGCTATGCGATTATTCTTTTGGAGTTTCAAAGGCAATTGAGAAAACATGCAATGCAGACATGGTTAAAATAGAAAATACACAAGAATCTTCTTTAAATATTGAATTCTATGCTCTTGAAATAGATAAAATTTCAGCTGCTTGTTTACCAACTCCTTATAAATACATTCGGAAAACACATAATAAATTAAATGGTTTAAAACTAGCTTATATTTATAAATTCAGTAATTATAAAATTGCAGGGTTAATTGGTAATTATAATTATTTTAATATTACAATTGGTAAAAATTAAAAGACTAAAAAAAGTCCTTCCGGCCAGTGCCGGGAGGAAGAGGTAGCTTTCATTTTCCTTATTTTAAAAAAGCCAACTTATATTATTCAAACACACGAAGCTCAATTTAGTGGAAACCGAATATAGGAGATTCAATATTAATTTTTATCAATACCAAATCATTATGAATGAGAATTTCGCGAAATTAGTCAGCTTAATCCAAGCTGCTTTTATTTAAACTAACTTATATTTGGCTGCCAAATTCGACGATTTCTTAAAGTTCCTGCCATTTTAAGACAACATGGTGGATGAGGCTAATCAGTAAACTTGGTCGAGACCTTAGTAATGGCTGTGCACATGCTCACTCACATCGGAATCGGTTGATATATACGAGTGCTGTCACAGGCAAAAAATAAGTTTTTCAAAATGTCACCCACATTAGAAATTGAAACTGCTATATCTGAGTCATTTTTTAAGATAAAGACAAATAAAAAATGCTCGTGAATGCTTATATCAAGGTCAAATACTTATGAAAAAAACCTTTTTCAATTTCTTTCTTTTTTTTTTTTTTTTTTTTTTTTTTTTTTTTTTTTGCACCTTACTTTAAATATATATTTTTTTTTTAATTTAATGGCCGCCATTTTGAAACAAGATGGCTGATGAAGCTGGCCAGCGAACTTGGTTGAGATATTGATGTATACTATCCGCATGCCTTCTTCCATCGAAATAGGCGAATACGTGTGTTATCGCATGACAAATACAAGATCGTTTCAAAGTGTTAGCCATGCTAGAAATTTAAAGTGCTATAATTCAATATTTTTTAAGATATAAACAAAAGAACAAATTTTCAGAAACAAAAACTGCTCCAGAATCTTTGTATCAAGGCCAAACACTCAAAACATTTTTTTTCATTTTCCAATTTTTTAATACTTTATTTTAAATTTTAAATTACTTTTTTTTTTAATGGCAACCCTTTTGAAACAAGATGTCGAATGAAGCTGGCCAACGAACTCGGTCGAGACATTGGTATGTACTATGTACAGATCAAGTTACATCCAAATCGGTTCATAAATACGCCTGTTATCGCGTGACAAAAATCAGGTCGTTTTAAAATGTCAGCCACAATAGAAATTCAAAATGCTATAACTCAGCCATTTTTTTAGATATAGACAAAACAAAACCTGTTCCGGAATCTCTGTATTAAGGTCAAACACATACGAAGAAAATCTTTTTCATTTTCCAATTTTTTGGTATCTCATTTTAAATTTTAAATTTTTAAAATTTTTTTTAAATGGCCGCCATTTTGAAACAAGATGGCGGATGAAGCTGGCCAACGAACTCGGTCGAGCCATTGGTGTGTACTATGTACACACCGAATTACATCCAAATCGGTTCTTAAATACATCTGTTATCACGTGACAAAAATCAGGACACTTCAAAATGTCAGCCATGCTAGAAATTCAAAATGCTATAACTCAGCCATTTTTTAAGATATAGACGAAACAAAAATTGCTCCGGAGTCTTTGTATAAAGGTCAAATACATAAGAAAAAAATATTTTTCCATTTTCAATTTTTTGGTACCACATTTCACATTTAAAAATTTTAAAAATTTTTTAAATGGCCGCCATTTTGAAACAAAATGGCGGATGAAGCTGGCCAACGAACTCGGTCGAGACATTGGTGTGTACTATGTACACACCGAATTACATCCAAATCGGTTTATAAATACGAGAGTTACAGTGTGACATAGGTCAGATATATATATATATATATATATATATATATATATATATATATATATATATATATATATATATATATATATGGATATATATATATATATATATGGATATATATATATATATATATATATATATATATCAATTTTGAACGGAGGGTGGTTTCGGGGTCTGGGGGTCATGATCGATGAAAATATACCAAAATTTTTTGAAATCGCTTTCCTCCGAACGGCTGCAATAGGTAGCTTTTTGTAATGAAAGCTACCTAAAACTCGTAGCTACTGAAACCCATTTTGACTAGTGTTTGGCGGTTATATCTGGTCAGCCACCGAATAGTTGAGAAAGAAAATCAGAGTTAAAGAAATTTATATATATGTGATCAAATAAGAAATATTTGGCATTTAAAAGGTTTAGGATTTGAGACCGAAACTCAAGATGTTACTTATGAGGATGAATAAATAAAGACCGATATCTAGTTAAACATTGTTTTTACATATATATCGATACAAATGAAAATTTCCCTGCAAAATGAATTTGAAAATGCTTCTTAATAACATTCGCAAATTGTCGTATCGAATATTTTTAAAGTTGAGAACAAAATTAGAAACGATCCTTTGTTATTATTTGAATATGAAGCTATTTTAGATAGTTAATTAACAAAGAATATTATACAATCTATTGAGAAGACATTTGATGGAAATACATTTTACTTACACCACAGAAGAGTAATTCGTGGAAAAAAAAATCTACTACTAAAGTCAGAATGAGATTCGACGAATGCGGCATGCTAAAGGTGAACTGCCACTAAATAATTGTTTATGCATGGGATTAAATCTCATCAGTATACTGTACGTTTTTGTAATCAAATTTAGAATCTCCCCAACTACTGCAGACATACAAAAGCGTTCTTGCAAATCAAGATTGATGAACATGACAGGGACTTTACAAGATTTTTTTATGATGTTTTGAAATTGATTGAAGATCTATTTAAGGAATTTAAGACATTAAGACTCACTAGAATTCTTTTCAGTGTGAAACATAGTACCTTAATTCTAGCAGCTACTATCAAACATCACCTACAAGGTATTTAAAAACATTTCCTGAATATCTTCAAATTTTAAATTCAACTTTTTATGTTGGCCACCTATTATGAGTCAAGCTATGGATGATAATCCATTTAAAATAAGTAAGCAAGCCATCAAAATATTTCAAAATGCTAGTTTGAAATATAGGAAAGAGTAAATGAAGTCATTAGAATTATGTGAAAAATAGGTAACGTGTTTTACACATTCGTGAAATAACTGATAACTTAAATCTTAGTAATAAGCTCTTGATACCTTCAAAAGGTTTGGTGACTGTTTGAGACTCAAACAGCGATATGTTTTCATTTAAAACTCGAAACTTGTAAAATTTCCTTTCGAAAATTAATACTAAACTTTATCTATTGCAAATTGTTGGTCACACTGGACGGCCCAATTGCTTCTATAAATCGTTATACTATTTGAACTAAATGTTTAATTCGAGCAATTTGGTGTTTAGTACTCGATTGGTATGAAACTATACCCACACAATTAGAAAATTTATTTCAAGGATAGTTTGAAGAAAGAAGAGATCTGAATTAAATTACAGTTCTCAGATACCGTTTGGCAGATGTTACGCCCAATTCATTATTTTTAATTACATAGTTTTCCGCACGCTTCAAAGAAAGCATATGGTAAGGTATTTTACCTTAGAGAGGTGTTAAAGAACAAATCCGTGGTTACAAGTTTCGTGGGAACAAAAAGTAGAGTCACACCTTTTAATAAAATTCTATACCAGGACTTGAACAATTAGAAGCCTTTTGTCTACTAGACTTTGCCATAAATTTGCTAAATAATTAGATTTTCCTGTATTTATCCACATTTTAGCTAGTTATACTATTTATGCTTTTGGATTAGAGGGGAGTCAGAAACATTTAAAACGTTTGCGAGAAGCCCATTAAGGAAATTTAGAAATCTTAGTGACCCATTAAATTGATTTGACTGTCTTGCACAAGATAATCCTGTCGATCTATGCACTACAGTCTTGAAGTTCCAGAGTTGAATGGAAACAATCTTTAGTTTTAATTTTCCCAATGGCTGAAGCAAGACTAATCGCTTTGGCCAAAATATGAAAATGCATTCGATAATTTAGATATTTCTGAAGTTAGATCAGTTTGAACTAAAAAACAGACACTATTAAAAATCAACTGTTGTTGATAAAAGTCTAGAAGAGCTTCTTTTATTGAATCGATATTATTTTTTTTTTTATCAAAATAATAAATATTACTGCATCATGTCTGATATTTCCTAATAACTGTAAATTGAAACCAATAGTTAGTAAATATTATTATTTAGATACTTCTGAGTTACAGAATGCGACCTAGAAACTAATAAATATAGTTAAGTGGAGTTTAAAATCCTTAAAAATATTTTTTTTTTATTTTTGTAAATTTCAACTTAAATATTATTCAAGGGTACATTATATACATTATAGCATGCATTTATCACAAAAAAATTTAAAAAAAATTATTTTTGAGAAAAAAATGGAATTTTACGCGTCGTGTTAGAAATCTTCGAAATGCCCCATGCGTCTTCAATATCAATGAAAATCCCCAATATTTTTTTTATAAAAGTTTGGTTTATATATAGAAATAAAATAGAGCATCAAATTTTACATATTTGAATTTAAAAGTTAAAAAAAATTGAAAAAATGTGAAATTTTTTTGAATATTTTTCAAAATTTCATTTTTTTTTTTTTTTTTTTTTTTTTTTTTTTGTAAATTTCATCTTAAATATTATTCAAGGGTACATTATATGCATTATGGCATGCATTTATCACAAAAAAAAATACAAAAAAATTTTATGTTTGAGAAAAAAATGGAATTTTACGCGTCGTCTTATAAATCTTCGAAGTGCCCCCTGCGCGTTCCATATCAATTAAAATCCCCAATATTTTTTATAAAAGTTTGGTTTATATATAGAAATAAAATAGAGCATCGAATTTTATATATTTGAATTTAAAGGTTTAAAAAAAATTGATATTTTTTCGAAAACATTTTGATTTTTTTTTTTACTTTTAAATTCAAATATATAAAATTTGATGCTTTATTTTATTTATATATATAAACCAAGCTTTTATAAAAAAAAATACTGGGGATTTTCATTGATATGGAAGACGCATGGGGCATTTCGAAGATTTCTAAGACGACGCATAAAATTTCATTTTTTTCCTCAAAAATAATTTTTTTTAAATTTTGTTGTGATAAATGCATGCCATAATGTATATAATGTACCCTTGAATAATATTTAAGTTGAAATTTATAAAAATAAAAAAAAAATTATTTTTAAGGATTTTAAGCTCCACTGTCACCTTAAAAATTCGACTCTTGAACTTGAAAATCACCGTTAAAAAGGAAAAAGTCGTCTCCAAAAAAAAAAAAAAAAAAAAAAAAAAACAGCAAGATCTTGGCGTTAAACGAATTTCAAGATGAAAATGTACTGCGAAGTGTCGGTGGACGACTGGAGTTTTCTAATATATTAGAATCTGAGAAACAGCAAATAATTTTTACCAAAGTCTCAATATTTCACTTAACTATTGGTTGAATATTGTAATAAAAAAATATACATTCAATACTGAGACTACTCTTTTTTTTAACTAAGATAATTTTATTGGATAACATCTGGTCAAAGTCCAGTAAGGCGAATTATAAATAGGTGCGTTATTTTTCTTCGAACAAAACATCAAACTATTTAACAAATTACGGTTGACTTATACCGTGATAGAACTGTACCATCAAATCGTTTGAAAAGACTAATGTGGCTTTAGCTGATAATATTATAAGACAACTCAACTTGAAACGATCAAAGAAAACACTAAATTCATATTTTCTAAATTTATCTGTTTTTATACCGAAGCCGTTCATTTAGAAGTTGTTTCAAACTTGACCACAGAGACATTTTTAGCCTATTTATTAAAATCTGTGGTTCGAGCATCAAAACATTATGTAATATGGAGAGATTATATTACAAATTTTAACGGTACTTTTGATCTTTTGAAATCCTTTTACCAAATTCCTGCTTCATATTAAATTCAATGATTATTTGCAGGAAGGAATATAATGGAAATTCATACCCCTGCATCGCCACATTTCGGCGGAGTAAGGGAATCGAATATAAAACAATGAAGCGAATCCTCTTGAAGATAACTAAATCTTCTATATTAAATTTTAATACCTGACAACACTTAAGACGCAAATTGAGACAGTGATGGATTCACGTCCGTTCACGGCCTTTGTGTGCAATTATCAATGATTAGCAACCATTGACGCCTGTTTACTTTCTTATTGCAATTTCTCTTTTAAATATTCTGGATAACAATACTTTTTTTAAATTGTTAACTTTTTCTTCTAGATAGATACAAAGATTAAAAATATACTTTTTGGTAACGCTGGAATAAATAAAACGTAATTGATCTCCAAACCTGCAGTGCATGGAAAAAGTTTTGAAGTTCTTCAAAGTGTGTTATTGAAAAAGGAAATGAGAAATGCGTATTTGTGTCGTTAAGGTTATATTATTTTAAGTTAATAAAAGCACTTTCATAAGATTTGATTCGATTTTGAAATGATATTTTAAATAATTTTATTAGAATATATACCTGGTTGACCAACAATTTTATTTCTACTGAGCATTACATTACACATATAAATCGCTAAATGTTATTATTTAAGCTTAAAAATGCATTGGTCATAATGTTCGTCACTCAACTTCGTATCTTATTACAAACTGCTCTTGTTTTTGAATAATTTAAAATCAGTGATTAACATTACTTTATTTCTGAGTTTTACTTAAATATATTTTAACCAATAATAAGATTTACGTGCATTCTTAATAATAATATAATGTATTTTCCGTATATTTGTGCAATATTCGACTGACGAAACATGCGAAATATGAACTTCAAAACAAACTCATCTAAAAAAGACAAAAACTTGTATATGTATGTTATGCGCTATTTAGGTTAAAAGTAATTTATTAATGATGAAAACTTCAAAAATATATTAACAATAATTTTTAACCAGGAAACAACAAAGTTGTAATATATATTTAAAAAGTAATTAATTTTACGTTGAATCTAACCTTTTTTTTATTTGTGTTTAAAACATTTTTTAGGGTAGATTAATAATGCAAAATTAATTAAGTTATTCAGAATTTATTTTTTTATATGTGCAACGAAATTAATGAAATGGAAAATCTTTAATTACTTCCTTTACGCATTTTTTAGGAGATGGTAAATTTATTAACATTGAAGAAACTTCCATGAATATTTCTTTGCGATATACACTGCTGATTTTACTTCACGAAAAATGCAGTAATTTTATTTTCCAGATTATTCAATTAACATTAAAAATACCGGGACGTTTACTCAAGTTTTATAAAAATAATTCACAACATAATTTATATTTATATCTAATTAACATTTTCATTTAACTTCGAAAACCTTTTGGACCGAGGCCCCTGTGGGCATCTCCACACATCCCAGGGATCAGGACTGGTGAGCAATGACAGGAGAGCAAACTAATACCAGGATGGTAGCAATTTTAAAAGGGGGGGGGAGTAAAAAATAAAAAATAAACTAATAAAAAAGGCCTGACATGTGGGAAAAATGAGCTACTTGAAGTTAAAAAACAAATTTAAAATTTAAAAATGACAGAAATAAAAAGAACAGAGAGAAATATCTAGGAGAAAGTTTAAGTATAGCATTTTAACAATTAGGTATGTGTTTGTATTTTTAAATTTTTTTTTGAATTTTTATAAGTATTTTTCATATAATTTTTTGAAGTTTTTTGTATATTTTTAAATTTTTTTATAAATATTGAGTAGTAAACTCAAGTACAAATAAAAAATGTTAGTAGGGAAAGAGTGTAGCCTATATCGGGGAGTGAACTGGAACTTCTTGTTTCACTAGGCCTAACTTCGTCAGACGTTGCCATTTGGATCCGCCTTGGGATGCCGTCAGAGTCTTCGGTCAATGCCGCCCGAGTGTCGTGGCAATGCCGGTAACGACCATACGCCTAAGCGCAGCCTTGACAAGGGCTAGCCCTACCGGATTTACACTGCCTGGCAACGGGGGAGAGGCGTCATGACTATATGTTGTAGAGAGCCGAAACAGTGCCGCATGCAGTGCTTCGGCCAACGCCGTAGACTCAAACAAGAGCCGGTCCATCTGCTGTGCACTGTTCGACAACTGGACTCAGACGGACAGGAACAATAGAAAGCGTCTTGCTTTATAGGCTACGGAGAAAAGGGGAAGAGCGAAAGGCGGAGTCTGAGCTGCTGTTGGCAGTCAGAGAGGAAAGATAGAGCGAAAATACATGGGTTAGTAAAGAATGCAATGAAAAGAATAAGAGATTGAATATATAATAAAATAAATTTTAAATTATTAAAGAAGAGAATTTAAGATTATACCCAACTTGGGTCTTTTACGATTAACGCCGTTCTGTATGTCGTAGTTAGGTAAGTTATTTAAGACATTATTATCAGATATTTCAAGAGACAAGTTAATATTAATATTTAAATGTTGGATAAAGTCATTAAGTCTAGGAAAATTTAATTCTATATAAGGATGAAAATTACGAACATAATAGAAGGCATCACAAATAATTCTGATAGTTGAATTTTGAGTTTGGAGGAGAAGTTTAATATGAGATTTACCAGCAAAACAGTACAGCAACTGTAAGTTAAAATAGGACGTAAAAAGGATGCATACAGGAGCAGTTTATTTTTAAGTGATAAATCACTATTTCGAGCAATAAAATGGATATAGTTTGCTTATAGCTGCTCGAAATTTGTTACCCGTCGTGTGGATGTGTTTTTTGAAAATGAGGCGTTGATCAAGGATGACTCCGAGGTAATTGCAACTTGAAGACCATAGAAGATAAGTATTGTTAAATTTAATTTTATATTTATTTCTATTATCATTAAGAAGGTTACAGAAAAGGATTACTTGGGTTTTATTAATATTAACTGCGATACGCCACTTGTTAAACCATTGGGAGAGTAATTTAAGATGACGGGAAATATCCAAGATAGCGTATCTGCGATTTTTATTTAGGGCAAAAACACAAATATCATCGGCGAATTTAGCAAGTAAAGGATGAGGGGATGTGGTGATATCATTAATACAAAGCGTAAAGAGAAACGGGCTGAGGCTACTGCCTTGTGGCTGACCAAAAAGGGCGAAATTATTCCTAGAAAGCTTATCTTTAATTTTGGCTTGGAAATTACGATCTAAATGGAAACTGAAGATTAATCCAATAAAGTGTGGGGGGGGGTGAGTTATATTTAATGAGTTTAAAAATAAGACCATAAATCCAAACTTCGTCGAACGCCTTTTCGATATCAAGGAAAACTGCTGCAGTGAATTGCTTGGAGATTTTGCCTGTAGTGATATGCTCTACGAGCCTGCAAACCTGGTGAGGGGCAGAGAGCCCCTCTCTGAAACCAAACTGGACTGGTGACATAATATTATTAAGGTGGCTATGGGCGTTAAGTTCTTTGGAAATAAAGGCTTCAGTGACTTTACTGAGGGAATTTTAAAGAGAAATTGGTCTGTAACTGCTTGTTAATTCAGGATTTTTAACTTATATCTGTATCATTTATATTTTATTTATTTTATGAAGAAATTTCTGGTTCGAATATCAATATTTTTGTTTTATAATGATCGAATCAGCAGTTGTGGGTATATTTGGTGTTAAATTATGTGAAAAATCATAATTCAACTCATGACCCATTTTGTTTTAGCATCAACAGATGGTACATACAGGTATATATTATACTTTACTTGACACAACAACGATATCAGAAATTTTAGATAGATATAAGTTTTGGTTTATGCATAAATAAAATACTGTAGTATGTCATAGAAAATTTATAAAATGTAGTGGAATTTCGGATATTATGGAATGGTTGAACAATATGCGATGTTTCATTATATGGCGGATACGGTGTTGCAGCCAAGCGTAAATCTGCCATACGCCTTCCTAGTACTACCATTAGGCACTGTGGAGAGTTTTCTTTGGATACCCGTTGTTGAAGCAAAACGGTGAAATAAAAACTTTTCTCAATTTTTGCAGGTAAATTTTATAAGTTTCGTTTTATTTATAAAATCTTATTTCAGTGATGTTAATCAAGTTCAGCATAAAGTTTAACAAGCATATTTATTTCTTTGTTAGTCAATTTTCATTTATGTTAACTTGTTGTCGAGTGAAGAAGTTATGTTTTAAAAAATGGTGTATGGACTAATCTGTAATATCAGCTGGACATCTGTTTCATTTTTTTCTTTCTTGAAGTACATGGATGCCCAAAGAACTGTACCGCTCCAACCCATAGTTTTCAAGAAAAATGCGAATGAAAAGTATCACGTCAAATCCGGTGCAAGAAAAAAGTAAAATCTTTGCTGGAAACATGAACTTTGGTATTACCATTAGATTGACCAAAAGTAATGTGCATTTCGCAATATTTACGAAGGGAATATATCCTCAACAAATGAAGATTTCCGGTAGCTAACACATTCAGCCCATTAAATAACATTCAAAGGATGGCTTTAAGTCATTCCACGGATTGACCATGAATACCTCGATATGCGTGGTGGATATTTTGCACAGCTGCGTCTGCAAACATATGGCATATACACACCGATTGCCATGTTTTCAATAATTTTTTTTTATCCTTGCACAGAAATGACGTCAAAACATTTCTTTCGCTTTATTTCTCGAAACAGTGGGTTGTAGAAGTATAGTTCTTTAGGCATTTGTAATGTACTGTGCTATTATGGCTTTGTAGAGTTTGGACAGTCTTGTGGAACACCCTGTGTGTCACTGACACATAAATCAGGGCATGACGAATGGACCAAAATCTATTTGTAGCAAAAATGAAGAAAACTTAATTTTTCTCGCAGAGTGTGTAAAACACCGAATTATTCACAATCTGACAACATTCTTCATCAAATATGAAAATTTATGTGCTATAATATAAATCGGATTTGCTATCCAATGTATACGTTATACATAAATATAGAAAGAAAATTAAAAACACATGAATAAAATAAAACTGTACATTTTGGTTTAATCTTCTAAACCATCATCAGGAGATAAAATTATCTATAAATAGAAATGGACTGAAAATACTCTACATGTTTCATCTTCAAAAATTAAATTCAAACTAGAGATATAGCATGTAGATTATTTCCTGCCGATTTGTGTTTCTAGAAAATTTACCTCGTGATAATGATTTAGAAGATTAAACCGAAGAGTAAAGCAATATTTTATTCATATGTTTTTATTTTTATAATATCTTTAAATTTGTGAATAAAGTATAAGTTAGATAGCAGCCTCTATTTTGTTCAGTTAGCGAAATTATAACATAAAGTCCTCAATTATTATAACCGGTCCCGTTTTTCATTAGAAACCTTCTTGTTTTTCATTGAATAAGCTGAATCAATTTAATGTAAATTTTAATCATGTTAATACGTTAGATTAGCATGATATAGTAAGGCGTAGTGTTGTTATGTTATATTTCGTGCAAATAATATTATTAAATCCATACATATAAATCATTTACAGAAATTTTGTGATACTAGGAAAATACAACAAGAGACAGGTGGATGATAAAAAAGATGAAATGGCAATCAAATAAATAAAACATTATTGAATCATGTACTTATTTTTGTTAGAAAAATATTTTTAAATGCTCAAAACTTTATGGAGCACGTAATACTTCGCATGATTGCAATAGAAATGTATTTTGAATGTAACAGGCATTTAGTAAATTAATGTTAAAATTAATAAGAAAATGACAAATAGTATTATCATTTAGAGTAATTTTACACTAAGAAAAAAAATAGCGATCCAGTAACATCTATCCAAAACGACAATCCAAAATATTTTTCTCCCCTATAGTCAAATAAATTTTATAATATGCCAGGAAAAGTAATTAAATAATTCAATTAATGACAGTCTCTAAACGTTAAAGTATTAAGTGTCTTAAACAAACCTGATACAAAAGCTTTAAATGTATTTGAAAAATACGATAAAAAATTGAAAGCATTATAAATGTTTTTTTTTTTAATAATTCTTTAATTAATAAATTATTTTGGTGAAAAATATATAACAGGAAAAAAATCCCTGACGGCAGGGTCTACAGGCGGAGGTACATTTCGAAGTTAAGTATACTAATTTCACCCCAAAAATCTAAATCATGATTAGATATAAGTTCACTTTAACAGTTTTATCTGGCCACTTTTGACGAGTTTTTATTTCATTTTTATTTAATAGCTGGTTTTATCAGAATCAAGTTAAGGCGGTATTAAAAAAATACTTTTCCATGCTCAACAACTCGAAATTTTCTGGCACATTTTCAGATTCATTTTTAATAGAAAAAATATGAAACTTGTTGACGTGATTTTTGAAAAGATTTATAAGCTACATGTGTTTTTATTTTTCTTTCAATTAATTAAAACTTGATTAGTAAATAATTATTTTTTCAGTACGGCAATATTTTTCATTTCTAACACAATCACTTCGGGAAATTCTGTTCAAAATGCCCACTTTGGCATCATTTTTTGAAATATATTCTGCCTCTATCGAAAAATCTATCATTAGGGTACATTATATAGTTTCTGAATAAGAAAATCTACCAATTGGATGCGTTTGAGAGGAAAATGAATTTAAAAATGAGTTAGAAAATAAACAGTTTGGATTTGAATATACCCTTAATAAGATGATTTTTTTTTCTTTAACCGCAAAGTATTTTTAATTTGTTTTTGCTGTAAGAATTGGTCCTATCAAAAACCTGTCTATATAAATGTTGAAGACAATATTAAGAAGATATATGATAAATTCATGGGGATTTTATATTTTGCGAATTGACGGAGTTATAGAAATTTTTCTTCTTCAAACCCCCTTTTTTGTTTTCGTTTTTAACGTTTTTTTTTACGGTACAAATTGGTCCTATCAAAAACTTGTGAAAATAAAAGTTGTAGATAATATTAAGGAGATGTATAATAAAATTAATCGGATATGATATTTTGAGAATTGAGGAAGATAGGAATTTTTTTCTCCCAAAAACCCTATTTTTGCGCCCTTTAGCCCATTCTTAAATTTATCAAAAATCAGTGATACATAAATTTTTGGCCGTATTTTTAGAAATAATAAAAACTTTAAAACTCATTTCATATGTAAAAAAATTAAAAAAGTTATGTTTTTTTTTTTTTTTTTTTTCTTTTGGTTTTCACAAAACCCTCCCTATTTCCATCCCTTGGTCCGATTTTGCACATTAACGAAATTGACCGAGATTTTATGCCACTTGGTTTTACATATCAGTTTCGAAGCGATATGTGCAGAATTGTGTAAGTTATCGTGAACAGAAGAAAGTGATATATATAGAGATAGATAGATAGATAGATAGATAGATAGATAGATAGATAGAAAGTTTTTTACTGAGGGTGGATTTGGGTTTTAGGGGTCATGATCGGTGTAGATCTGCAAAACTTTTTCATTAATTCCAACATAGGAACAATCCCAATAGGTAGTATTTCATACGAAATGTACCTAAAAACAAAAAAAAATTATCTAAACAAAACAAGTACGGTATTGTAGAAAAAAGCAGAACATATTTGTTTCACATTGGACAGAAGATTAGTAATATCTGTTTTTAAATGTAAGAAAATCCATCAAAATTTAAATTTTTAAATAAGTCACATTTTATTTTATTTTTAGTAAATTAATATACGTTTTTTTCTAAATTTAACTAAATTAATGCAAGTTTTATTTCATGTCTATCAATATATATATATATATATATATATATATATATATATGTATGTATATGTATATATATATATATTAGAGATATTCTGCAAACTGCTGAATATTCACTATATGGCATGTATTAAAAAAGACAATCTTCCAACATAGAACTGAATATAAGTGTTGTGTTCCTCCGAAGATTTCTCTAAGTCCACTAATCGCCGAAATGCATCTGAAGTTTCGATAGATCACAATCTATCCTATAGACTCGACAGTTGTGACAGAAGCACTTAGTCGAGATGTCCTTCGGAAACCAGATGATCGATCACTGGTCAGTAATCAATTTCAGTGTCGGGACAGGCCGTGAAAGCACTCTGAATTCTCAAGCCTCAAAGCTATTCCTGTGATTCAGCCGACTTTCACATTGAAACATATGGTCCCAGAAGCGTGGGAAAATAGGGTGTGGCCTACCTGAAACCACGCGAGCAACTCAGGAAAAGAGAGGATAGGGTTTGGTTGAATCCCCGATGTCCAAGAGAGACAATTTTTGAACTTAGGAGGAAGTTCTTAATGAGTAGTCAGTTAATGACAGAAGGTGAGATAGCAAATTGGACTTGCGAGTTTCGTCGAGCTTTTACGGAGAAATAGATTCTCCAGGATTTCATTAAGCCTCTCACCCTGAGAGCAGCGGTCAGACTGTGTCTGTGGTCCACACGTTCTTTTGAAATATCTGGTCTCCTGACAAACAAAAGGTACTGCGGTTGGATCGTGAGTACGTTGCATTCTATTTTCGACGGGAGAGTAGATCTCTCAGACTGGATGACCTTTGCCCCGAAGTGTGAACATTTCACCGTAGATCAACGAAGATCCAATAGACCAACTGGTCTGGATGAACAGTTTACTAATGAACAATATTGAACTCTCTCTTAGGGCTGCCACATTCAACCGAGGAGTTTCTCAAAGTTGTATGCAAACAATTATTATAGCGTGGGTGTAATGAAAACAATTCAAATTACGAGGATTTATATTGTAATTTAATTTAATAAATTTCATTTTTTATTCCTCATCTATTGAGTTATAATCAGAATTACACCCCTTCGAAACGAGCCTTAACCCGCTCCCGCTACCACGTTACGAAGTTCGCACAATTGGTGGCAGCTCAAATACTTACACAAAGAGAAAGTCTAGCTAGAAGTTTATTGCTGAGACGTCCTTGGTTCCAAGAAAGTGTTACTGCAGACAGCAGAGTCTCCTCTAGAGCCTACTTGAGGAGAACAACTGACACATATTGTCAGCGCCTTGTGAACAACAGACCAACAACGGAGAAAACCAGATCCCATTCAAAAGTCCAGACGAGAACCTTTGAGTGACCGGACCTTCAACTTTGACTCATAGCCTCAAAAGATGGAACGCAACTCAACAATAAAGGTAGGCTCATTTAAATTTTTGAGTGGTCTGTAAATGTGTAAATATTTGGTTAAAAATTTAACTTGGGAATCAATTTTTGTTTTCTTTTGGGAGTTCAAAATAAGGGATGATTCTATTGTTCGGGATTACTCGTAAGGCATCAAGCCAGAGGAAAGAATTTTCTTCTTTAAGTTACTTAACTTCTTAACAAAGCTTAATCTGCTATATTGGATTCGAGAAGAATAAGGAGGAGAATTTTCACCGGTAGAAAAGGGAGGATATTTCTTCAAGGGGAATTTTCTACGGCGGGTCAAAAAAAAAGGTCCAGAGGAAGACATTTTTAGGGTTTCGTTCTTCTGACGAAACCCTATTCGTCTCGCTCCTCTGTCTGTTCGTCCGTCTGTACGTCTGTCTGTCACAGAGCCCGTTCTCAGAAACTATACATTAGGGTGGGTCGAAAAAACCGAAATTTTTATAATCGAAATTTAATAGCGCGGAAAAGTTGCCTTTTGTAATACTGAATAAATTCCTAAAATATTACATCGATCGGTTAATATCTTTTACCGCCGCAAGGGGTTCCAAAGTTTCAAAAAATCGCAAAAAACATGTTTTTTTTCATTTATTTTAATATGCAAACATACCAATAAAATTTCAAATAGAACGCAATAGCTACATGAATATATGAGAAATGTCCCGGTAAATGTTCATTATTATGAAATCATTACTTTATTTGCCGCAAAAAGACCATATTTTTTGTAAAAATTTCAAAAATTTCAATTTTTCATTTTTTTTTTCTAAATTTTTATAATTTCTATAATATGTCTATAAATAAATAATTTTTTTTTTATATCTATTAATATATCATATTTTTTTATAACTATTTGTAATAGACTTGAAAATAAAGTTAATCATTCATTTTTCGTGACGATCATTTCATCTACTGATGTTTTACTTCATAACAGCCAATTCATTCCACAAAAATTATATAAAATGAGCAAAATGTTTTAGTATTTTATTAATTAAAATATAGAGATGTTTAAGCGAAACGGGTTAAATAGACTTAAAATGAAGAAGTATTCAATGTAAATGAATTTTATAATATATCTTGCTTTCAGATGAAGCCATTATTTCTCGAGAGGCCAAAATTGATCAGATGTGATCCTCCCTCTGTTCTAGTAAACAAACTTTATCAGCGCTTCAATGACTAATTTCACGCATCATTCTAGTGATTGAGTGGGACAAGGAAAGTTATAATAGCTGGTATCTTTAATCGAACATTTTAAACTCACCAGCGTTGTTAGTCGATAGAGAAACCATAACAGGTGGTTCCGTTAGTTTTTAGTTTTGCCAGTAGACTAAAACCACACAATTTTAAGCTTCAATGTTGAAGTCTGCTATGATAAAGTGACAGATTTCTAGTCCACGTTCTAAGTAGAAAGTATTCTAGTCCACAGAACTTCGTGCTTTTGCAATTTTCTTCATGGCTGGGGCCCTGATATTCTCCTCTTCATATGCTATTATTCCAAAAAGGCTATTTGTATGATTTGCGAAATATTCATTTCGTGAAAATACAGGAACTATAATCTTTCGTAGATTATCTGTCAAGTAACGTAAGTTACTAACTATAGCGTACAGATTCTGGAAAACATGAGTGATTCATTTTAATTGTGAACCAACTGATGCAGTACACTTTCAGAATGTACTCAAAGAGTATGACAACTTAAGAAGAGAGTTTCTTTGTTCCACCGTAGAGTCTCAAAATTCGAATAGCAGTAATGATCCACCTTGCGTTAAATATTTGTCCAGGGACTCAGCAAAAAAAGGTCAATTGTATACACGCGTGTTGAAAGAGCTTGCAATATTTCAGACATATACTTCTGGTCAGTTGACAAATCATCTTTACCAACAGCTAGGTGATCAGATTAACCCCTTGAGGGCCACCGGTATATATTATATACCACCTAAGATTAATGAAGTTTTACATCAGAAAAATTTTATGAAATTTTACTTTTCTAAATTTGGTGGAAAAAAGTCGTAAAATTGCTTTTACTTATTTTGAAATAGAATTTTTCAAAGATTCCGGTGGGAATTCAGCATTTCACAAACGTAATTGCTTGCCCCTTAAGGGGTTAAATTGGCTTAAATTTTGCAATTGGTAATAATTCGCAAATCACAAGAGACACCAATTGGGCCACAATATGATAGAGAACCTGTTTTTCGTCATCACGATGTTTGAAAAGATGTCTCAGTGGAAGCTCGTTGAAGTGAGGTGAAGGAAGCCAATAAAGTGATTTTTTAAAAGTAGTTCTCAAGTAATCCTATTATAACACCACCTTTGCTTCCTGTTTTGAAGACAGTTCCGCGAAATTCGACTGCAATTATTATTTCATTTTGGATTTCATTTTTCTTCAAAAAATCTATAATGTCATTGGATATAGAAGTCGCCTTGCTAGACGATGGGGTCAAATGATGAAAATAATTGAGACCTGGTTCTAGTATTCTAGTATCAAAGAGATATGTTCCTCCTTGACTTCGCAAAGATGAAACTTTGCCACCTCTTTAACCTGGCAGATATTTCTATCTTTAGGGCCATCAAAATATAGAGTAAAAGGAGTACATTACAAAAAAAAAAAAAAAAAAAACGAACAAAGTGAAACGTGGCCCTTTAGCAGCGAGAAATTAAGTTAACGTGCAAGTAGCTGCAGGTGTTTCTATCAGTGAGCAAATTTTTTTTATAGAATTACAGTGATCATTGTTAACAATGTGCATGAAATTAACAACATAAAAGGCTTTTCCCAGCCTATTAGAAATGTAAAAAATCTGAAAACATTATAAAAGTTATGAAAATTGAAAAAATGAAAAGCTTTAATTTTTAACATTTTTTTTTTAAATTTTGGGCCTGTTGCGGCGATAAAAGCAACGATGTCACAAAAATGAAATGTTAATGTAACATTACTAATATCTTGGCTTGGCTATTGAGTTCTATTAGAAATTGAATAGGTATGTTTGGATAACTTAAAAAAAAAAAATTGCAAAAAGTATGTTTCTTGCGATTTTTTCGAAATTTGGACCCCTTGCGGCGGTAAAAGATATTAACCAATCGGTGTAATATTTTACATATTTTATCTTTTTTATAAAAGGCAACTTTTCCGCGCTATTACGTTTCGATTATAAATATTTCGGTTTTTTCGACCCACTCTACTATATATGTTAGAGACTTGAAATTTTGTGTACTTACAGCTGAACACCTCACATCAAACAACAAATCAAAAAGTTTTGAAAAAGTCGGTAATTAACCGAATTACGGGCTAATTAACCCTCTAAGTGTTTGGGGCGTAATATTCCGTTCACTAAGCTTCAGGTTTCACAGCAGTACAAGCAATATTTAAGATAATATAATTCTATAGATTTAACGAATTTTAAATACATTGAAGAATGATTAATACTCTCAAGGATTAGTTTTATATTTGAAATTGAGTTTTTCTTATAATGTTGAAAGAATGATATTTTCTTAGCAATTACAACAAAATGAAAAGAAAACAACATTACAATTTTACCCTTTTGCAAGACGCTCGGAGGATTAAATTCTAAAATTAACCAATCAACCTTTTGAACGCATGTGCGAACACACTTTATCGAAATCCTCCTCAGTTTCTCCTAAGGATTGCCAATAAATGTTCCGTCAAATCAGCCGATGCAGGGTTACCACGGAGTAATTTAAGCAATAAATGAAGTGGACGTTTAAAAAGCAAAATCGCATCTGCTGAAGTATCGGTTGTACAAACTCGTAACATGTGTAGAAACACGCGGAAAAAATTCTACTTTATTTTGGTATAAATTTCAAATTTCTGCGAAGGTTAAAACGCAAAATATCCACTAAAAATCGATCGATAAAAATTTAATTTCTGTATTTGAAAAGACAATGAAAACAGATTTCCATTCGCCGGAACGCAGCTGTCGTCATCTCTTAGACGTATCGGCGCGGGAGAAATTTAAGGGGAGGAAAGTCTAATACGAAATTTAAACTTTTTAAATATTAAAATTTTCGATTAAATTTTTTAACATCCGGGCTGGAAATCTCTCGCAGATTTCATACATACCCGGTTCAAAGAGATAGCTTAATTACGAGCTGAGATATTATTTATTTATTTAATTAATCGGTTTCGTTTCTCTCTGATGAATATAATAAAATGGCGGCACGTGCATTTTTAGCCACGAAATAACTTAAATTAGGAAATCTATCAATTTGCGCGAGGTTCAGCTCTATCAGACAGGTATACCTTTCGAGGGGAGGCAAAAGCGTGCTTCGCCCGTATCGCATATTTTTTATTTGTTAGGTTTGTGTCAATGGAAAGGGGGAGAAGGGAAAGGAAATACTTTTGATTAAATATCCGGGTTAGTTCAATTACATATATAATTATGACGTGCTTCGCCCGCTATCGGATAATTTCAGTGCGTGATAGCTTAATTAAAAGCTGAGATATTAATTATTACTTAATTAATCTGTATGTGTAGTGGACAATGAGGTGTGTTTTGGATCCTTTTTAGGCAGACTATTTAATTCCAGGAATGCCAACAACGTATTTCCTTAAGAGTTGAAGAAAATAATGTCTCTGGGGGTAATACATTATTATTTAATTAATCTGTATGTGTAGTGGACAATGAGGTGCGTTTCAGATCCTTTTTAGGCAGATCATTCAATTCCAGCAATGCCAACAACGTATTTCCTTAAGAGTTGAAGAAAATATTGTCTCAGGGGGTAATACATTATTACTTACTTAATCTGTATGTGTAGTGGACAATGAGGTGCGTTTTGGATCATTTTAGGCAGATTTTTAAATTCCAGCAATGCCAACAACGTATATCCTTAAGAGTTGAAGAAAATATTGTCTCAGGGGGTAACGCATATTTACTACCATCAAGTTAAACCCAAATATTATAATACTATCCTTATTACAGCAACTACTCCTTCACTTTAAAGTTTTCCGAAAAATCCCAAATTTGAGGGCCTGCACGGGAGGGGCGTACCTCCCCATTATACACCTTAAAATTTCGCTCATTCTTTTTACTATCGCTCTATAACAATTTGCTAGTAGTTACGGGGCACCCCTGGGGCTGTGCCCCTACCCTATTGGTTACTCACTCAAAAAGGGCTGATTCTTCAGTTCACATCAATCTTTAACAGCTTATAACTTTGCTTCTATTGGAACCGCAGCGTGGGAATTGCTCCCAACCTGGTACCCCTGTTCCAACTTGTATTTTTGCATCTTCTGTTTTTCGGTTTTCCACATAGGACCGAAGATATGGGGCAGGGGAGGGCGAAAGTCATTTTTGGGTGTAGCATGTCTACTGAAAGCTTTCACCTCACAAATCTCAGAAATAATGTTTAAAATTGTGTTTAGTCATTTTGGGTTACCTTACGCGTCCAATTAATGGTTTTCCTCAAAATTTACTTTCATCCTCCTGCACCGTTCATTACACATATTAAAATATTAGCGTTTCTGACCTTTTTAGATGTCATTTTTTGAGGACTATGATATACTGAGATATATGCTACTTATTAAATATACAAAAGTCAAAATTTTAGTTACCACTATTTCCGAATGGTACTTTCAGCAAATTTCTTAATTTCACGCTTAAGACCGCCACCAACTCGAGTAACATATCCAGTGATAGGTTGTTTAACCGAGTTTCGTTCAGATTCGCTTTTGTTAAGAAAAGAGTGCGCTCCCTGTTGGTGGAATGTGGAACTAACAGAATTCTTGGTTAAGAACGCCACCATTACGACTCATGTATCTACGGAAAGGCTGCGTGAAGGAGTTCCCTTCAGATACGCTTTTGTTAAGAATAGAGTGCGCTCTCTGGTGGAGGAATGCGGAACTAACGTAACTCAATTTTGTTAAAATTAGGAAATATAACAAGTCGATGTGTTTGAAACTTTAAGATATTTTAAAACACATAAGATAAATTTTATAAAAAAAAGACCGCGTGAAATTTCAGGCATGTAGAGGTAGGGGGAAGAGACGAAATGTCAGTTTTTGCAGTGCGTGCGTAGCACGCCTGCTATAAGGTGCCGTAAGCAGCGTGGACCGGGTTCGATTTTCATTCGAGAGCGATAGGCTTTTTAAAAAGAGTTTGCAGTGCGTGCGCAGCACGACTGCTATAAGTTTCCGTAGGCAGCGAGGACCAGGATCAACTTTCGTTATAGCGAAAGCCTTTTTTAAAAGAGTTTGCTGTGCGTGCGCAGCACGCCTGCTATACGGTGCCGAAGACAGCGGGGACCGAAATCGCCCACTCGTGGACAGCCTACCGTGAGGTATAGGGACAATAAGTCCACGAGGGGAAAAAGGGGCTGCCAGGCAGTGCAAGCAGGGTGACGCACATTTATTACAACATAAAAAGCATGTTACAAATACTGCCTTATTATTGAAGGCAGTGCGGACACATATGTATAAATAAATATTGAAAAATATTTACAGGTTAAATAGAATGTAAAAAAAAAGAAAAAAGGATTAAGGTTTAGCTATAGTCTTAGAAATAAACGAAAAATGTTTGTTTAAAATGTCGTAATTTTCTAGAAGTCTCTGGAAGTTGCCTGCGTTGAAAAGAGTGTTATTCAAATTTTCTCTCAATGTTTTGTTTCTGTCAAAATGGAAATGATGTTTCATTATGGGGCAGTTTCCAAAGATATAGTGTGTAGCGTTTCCAATACTCTTTCGGCATAAACAAAGTGGTGAGTCTCTTTTTTTAATTTTATGAAGAAATGATGGGAAACTTCCATGACCAGTGATATAGTTAGGTAACGTAGGGCGATCACAGATGAACTGTATGTCAACTTTATTAATTATACTGTAAATATCGCGACCCTTTGTCGACTGAGTCCATGAGAGTTGCCATTCATCCAGAGTTTTTTGCCTAAAGATATACTTGAATTTGGATTGTGGAAGAAGCAATTCCTGGCAATCGTTGTATTGGTTGTTATCTATAACCGCCTTCGCCAGAGAATCGGCTCTTTCGTTTCCCGGGATACCTATGTGAGATTTAATCCATGAGATATAGAACTTTTTGTTAGGAAAATGTAGTAAAAGATTGTAGATATTATAAATTATATAATTGCGTGGAAATGCAATTTGAAGGGCGTCATAGGATGAGTGGCTGTCTGTAAGGATAAGAATTTCATGATGAGAAGAGTTAATGGACCATTCCATTGCCTTGTAAATTGCGAATAATTCAGCTTGGTAGATCGAGTTATCTACATGAAGTTTAACTGCATAATCATATACGAATGAGTTTTTAAGACAGACTGTAAATGCACATGCTGCTCCGTCGTTCATGACAGAACCATCGGTATATATGGATGGGTCATAGATTTGGAGTAATTTTTCGTATTTTTCCTCTAAAAAGAAGAGGTTGTTTATCTTGTAATATTGAGAAAAGTCGAAGGTGTTTAGTTTTGACATAATGTGGTTGCTGTTAATGATTTTGCCATTATGGTTATATGATCTTCTTCCTTTAATTAGTTCGTAATAATGATAATCGTTCTTGAGCAAAGTATCGATTGGGGGAGAACCAGTAAGGACACTGAGAGCGTCAGAGGAAGTACTTCGATAGGTCTTGATAATGCTTAAGAGAGCTGTACGTTGTACTGACTTTAATTTTCTTATCCCATGCGAGTTGAGGCTTGGAAACCAAATTTCATAAGCGTAGCTAATTTGTTTTAATATGACGGTGTTGTACCAAAATTTCAGTATACTTGAAGATATTCCTCCTTTATGAGATTTTAGGCTTTTGAATCCGTTTAAAAATTGAGTTACCTTTGTTTTAGTATGAGTTAGATGCTCTTGAAAATTAAATTTTGGATCTAGTATGACGCCAAGATAGGGAATAGTATTTTCAAACTTGATAGTTTTGTTATTCAATTTGAAAATTGGTCGACGTCTGTTAAGAAGAAAGCGGCCAAAAAGCATGGCCTTTGTTTTAGTTTCCGATATTGTAAGGTTGAAATTCCTGCATAAAGTTGAAAAAATTTCGATGCGTCTATTAGCAACTTGCTCCAACTCAGGTCTGGAGTCTCCCGCAACCTTAATTACGAAATCGTCAGCATAAACTATCATGTCTGATTCTATTTTGTAGAACTCCTTTATAATAAAATCTGCAATTAGCAACCAAAGAAGGGGACCTAAGCATGAGCCCTGAGGGCACCCTTTAAATGAAATGAACCATTCTACAACGCTTCCTTCTTTTAAACCAATATATCGATTGGAGATGTAATTTTTTAGTAAATGTTTTAGATATAGAGGGAGAGGAGAATTATCGATTATTTGGGAGATAGTATTCCAATCTATCGAATCAAACGCTCCCTCTATATCGAAGGAAAGAATACCACAGTATTTCTTATTTTCTAATGTATTTGTGATAGAAGATTTCAGTTCATTTAAGGCATCTATTGTGCTTCTTGATTCGCGAAATCCAAATTGCATTTCATGGAGAAAGGAAATGTCTTCTAAAAATGTCATTGCACGCATCTTGATTAATCGTTCAAGGACTTTTCCCAGCATAGGGAGATGGACTATCGGTCGGTAAGATTTTAATTGCCGAGGATCTTTATTCTTCTTTCGAAAATAAATGAGAGTGCCTTTCTTCCATATGTCTGGGAAATGGGCAAGGGAAAAGCATTTGTTGTATAGTTGAAGCATTAATTGTGGGAAAGTTTTGATCAAGTTTTTAGTAACCCTTGCATCGATCTTATCGAATCCAGGGGCTTTGTTGTTCGACTGTCTTGATGCGCAATATTTTAGTTCTCTATAGCTGATTAGATATTCATTTATATCACTTTCTGATAGTGGCTCCAAATTTTCAAATGAATGTAGATTTTCAGGGATTTCTTTTCCAAAATGATGGCTTAAGAGTTGGTGTTGAATGTCTCTAAACATGTCAGTTGAATTTGATGTGTCAAGTATTGAATGTATTAAGTCGGTATTTTTGAGGTATTTGCCCTTTACAATTTTGAAAGCGGTTCCGTATGTTGTGGAGTTGTCTCACAGAAGGATTTCCACGAATTTAATTTTGCGTTCTTGATGTTTAATTTGTATTTAGCTCTCTCTTTCTTGTAGCTAACTTGGTATTGTACGTTTTCAGGATATTTATTTGATCTTTTCCGTAAAGCGTTTAATCGATTTCTTTGTATTTTGAGATTATCTGTGTACCACTTTGTATTTACTTCATATGACTGTTTTTTCTTTTTGAGAGAAGATTCCATGATTTCTTGTAGAAGCTCTTCAAATTTGTGGGTCCATTCATTCAAGTCATTAGGACTTTTGACCTCGCTGAGAGTTGTCTGTAGATTGTCAACATTAGGAGAGAGTTGGTTGTTAAATTTTTTGAAATTCTCAAATTTAGTTTTAAATCTGTATTCATTTCTTAGAACTGGATCTATATCTAAATCGTATCTTATGTACAGATGGTCGCTGAGGGAGTCATTGATGTCGTCTACGTACCAAGAATTGAGATAGTTGTGTGCTTGGTTTCCACTTAAAGTTAGATCTGGAGTACCTTTCCTTTTGTTCTGTTTGAATGTATATGGTGCATTGGGATCATTAACTATGGATACGTTATTTAAAGCGAGGTAATCTAGAAGAATGTCTCCTCTTGCATTATTGCATTTATATCCCCAGTCCTTTAAGTGAGCATTAAAATCGCCTGCTAAAATGATATTTTTACAGTCTCTGATAGTGTTGGTCCAGGCTTGTAGGTCTTCTTCAAGGTCTCTTGCAGAACGAGGACGGGAATACTGCGAGCCAAGTGTTAATTCATGGTATTTAGTGCTAATGTTAATAAAAATGCTGTTGTCAAAAGATAAGGTTTTTAGGTGATATAGTTGGGAGTTTGCTATGATAATTCCAGCTGTTTCATTTTTTGAGGCATAAAGAGACCATCCAATTGGGAGGCTTGTAAATGAATTATTTGTTCTATGGTAATCTTGGATTATAGCTATGTCAATTTGTTGATTATTTATATATTTGATTAGTTCTAGATTCGCTGCGCGACAGTTATTCAGATTAATTTGGACACATCTAATTTTGGAAAGAGTTGCTTTGTTATCAATTACTTTAGTTGGAACTGCTACATTAGCAGGGTTGGAAGCAATAGTAAGAACATTGTTATTTTGGGTAACGATATTTGAAAGGTTATTTAGGGTCGAGAACGTTGCTGTCGGTAGTTAATTACGCGATGTCTATTATAGAAGTGGTTTTGAAAGATATTACATTCGCTTGAATTTGCGCTATGATCGAACTTGTATTGGCGACCTTCGGGGTTCACATAATTATAGCAATTATAGCATTTGTGCTTCCTTGGATCATTTTTATTCGGACATGTTGAGGTTTCATGGTTCTTCATGCAATATGCGCAGGTTTCTTTTCTTCTGCATCTCTCTTTTGTATGTCCATAGATTTGACAGTGACTGCACCTTATTATGGGGGCGTACTGAGCGATTTTACACGATAGAAAACCAATCAGCAATCGACCTTGGCGTAGTAATCTGGTTGCCAATCTATCCTCCAAATCTAGCATAAGTTGATAGGTCTTTAGAGATTTTCTTTGTAATTCTTTATGTTCATTAGCTTTTATGTCATATTCAAGATCTTCGCTTAATTTCTCTTTTATTTCTTCTATTGTTATGTTTTGGGGGATTCCCAAAATGATTATTTTTTTCCTTTTCTCCACAGCGATATTTAAATCTACGAGGTCAAGTATGTTACTGTGTTCCTGGATCTTGTCTGCTATGTTATTCACATCTTCGTCTGTGTTTGAGCGTACTATAATAGTTCGTTTATCTCTGGAAATAGTGCAGTATATTTTCGCAAGATTTACTGTTGTCTTAAGTTCTCTATTTATAAAATCACGGATGTTGAATAGGGACATATTGTTTGTGGATTTTCTTGTTAACAATATAGCAGACTTTGATTGTTGTGGTGCTGGGGAGTTTAGAGTTGTGGCATATGATGGTTTACATAGGGGAACTGGAGATACTAGTTCATTGGTATGTGTTGTAATTTTTTGTTGAGGAAATTCTTCTCCTGCTGTTTGTGCTTGTCTTACTTCAATGAATCTCTCTATTTTTGATTCGTGTTCTTTAAGCATGTTTCTCAGCTCAGTTTTTAAATCCATTTCCCTCGATATTTTACAATGGATATTTTCTATGTAATCCTGTTGTCTTTGCAATTCGCTATTTAAGTCGCGTATTTGCTCTATCTGATTTTCTAAAAGCTGTAGAAGTTGTTGTATATCTTCTTGAAATTTCTGAGTGGGTATTTTGATCAAATGTTCTTCCGTTTCAAATTGTTTTAGTAAATTAAAATGATTTTCGAATTTTTGTGCTAGTTTTGCTGGAGATTCAATTCTTAATTTTCTTTCAAGTTCTTTGACTTTTCCGTCTTTATCTATTAGTTTTTCCGTGAGGTCTTGAACTTCAGTTGATAGGGTATTAAGTTGTTCCTCTTGCTTTAATATTTGTGTCTTTTGTTCCTCATTCTCTCTTTTCAGTTCTTGTATTACATCATTCATTGACTTTTCTTGGCTTTGTGTGTTAATTTGTTGCTTGTCCAGATCTTTTATTTTGTTAAGGATATTTTGTCGATACTTTATTGCCTGTTCATCGTTATGGGGCCTGTGTTTCTTGAGATGTCTGAATAATTGTTCAAATTGCTCTTCCAATGGCATATTATCATCTTGCGCTGTTTCAGAATCTATTAGCTTTTTCCCTTGGAGTGGGGATGGAGGTCTCTCATTAGTTTTCTTGTTCTTTTGTTCCATGTCTTTTTCTTTATAACTATGCATTAGTTTTATTTGTCGTCTTTTTAGTATCTTTTCTTTTTCTCTTTTAATAGCTTCTGGTGATTGAAACTTTTCATGTATTGGATAGTGAATTTTTTTATCTATTGGTAAGCGATTACTATTTAGTATGTGCACTTGATGTACAGGCTGTGAACTTGTTGTTGTTGACTGTAGCCTCTGGGATTTGGGAATGACCACTGAATCAATAGATTGTGTTAACATTTCTCACAATCAATAACAAAAAATTATAGTTTAGTAGAATATAAGTTAAAGCTCAATTTATATTTCCATATTTCTACCAATCAAAATAATATGTACAGGTTAAAAATAAAATTTAAAATATCTACAGTTGAAAGACTTTGTTAAATTTATAGAGTAATTTACAGGGTAACTGGACGGGGGATCACTAGGCCTCTGTCATACATTTTTGAAAGAAAGGTATATAGAAAATAAATAGCAAAAACCGGTAGTCGTAACTACCGAAAATGACTAAGAAAAAATTTTATTGCCTAAAAGGGGGAAAATTTTTGAATAATAATAAAAAAATAAAATAAATAAATGACAGCAGGAATGCCAAAAAAAAGGGGGGGGGGGAATATGTGTCATTGCCTCCCGTGCCCAAAAGATCATGTACTTAAACAGTTAATAATTCCATCATTATTAATATTCTGGTTCAATCAGTGCATTACCTGTACACAGTTATACAGTGTATTACAATGATTAAATTGCTATACCAATAATAGCAGATTGATAATATATGAAACGGTAATATGGTGCATAATTATAAGTATAAACAGTATATATATGCATATTTACAAGTATGTACATTATAAATATATTTCTGCGATTTTATTTATATTATAACCTGTCAGAATATCACATAGTGAAAATAGTAATTAGTAAGAAGATTGCCGTACGGATGGGTGAGTGGACAACCAAAAAGAAGTCAGAAATTTTTTTTTTAGTTTAAAAACAAGGAAAATAGGAATAAGAATAACAATAGTATACTTACCGGTCACCACATGGGTCCCGCTGCACTTGCCTGAAAGTGACATGATAACATAATAACCACCAAAAAAAAAAAATAAGAGATAACCGGTGATAATAAAAGCTTGATAATAACTGAGTGTAAAAACAACTACAGAATAAAATGAAGAGGTGTAAATAACATGAGGAAAGATAGTACCAACACGCGCAGGAAATCAGTGCAGGGACCACCCGTGAAACAGAGGAGACAACTATGGAAAGTGTGTAATATAAGAAGAAAATTAAATGCGGGACAAGATATAAGTAGGAGCGTAGCATAATAATGAAAAACCAAAATAAACCTATTAAAAGTTAAAAGTTTCAAATGTTAAGGAAAACGAATAAGAAATGAAAAAAAAATATATAGATTGGGACAACTATCCCACAAGAACAGAACTGCAATAAAGCAAAAAGTAGTACTGTAGTGCAAAAACTGTAGAAGTACCAAATGTTAAGGAAAGCTGGGGTGGAAAATATATTTTAAAGGGTGGGGCAAATATCCACACACCACATGACCACAATACCGCAAAAAGCAAAGAATTAACCCTAATAACAGAGAAGTTGCAAATGTTAAGCGAGTTGAGATGTACTGAAAATGAAAATGTGGGATGGGACAAATCTAGCAAATAGTAGTGAGTAACTACAAAAAAAACCAAGAAAATATCTAAATAAATAAAAAAGTTCAAAAAGTTACGGAAAATCCTTAACAAATGCAAAAACTGTAAAATTAGAAGCTGGGACGATGAAAGGGAGCAGATTAAGTAATAATAAAAGTGCAACCAAGTCTCTAGCTCAAAAAGCTAAAAAGTAGCCAATGTTAAGGATAAGAGAGGGGGGAAGGCAAGGGTGGCAACTATGAAAGAAATTTAGTAGCGATAAAATGTGGAAAGAAAGTGGGCCTAAAGAATGTAAAAATTGAAGAAAAAAGCCGATTTGTGGGAGTGCCCGTTCAGCCCCCTCTGACGGGGCCCCAATTGAGCTAGAGAAGAACGGAATAATGGAAAAAAAGGGGGGGGGGAGTTCACTAAGGCGGATTGCTGTTGATTTCAGCGCGGCAGAAAACCTCTATGGCCAATAGTTTTCGAGATATTTAACAATTTGTACAAATTTCTCGATAAAAATTTCATTAGAAGGAAGCAAAATGGGGTTTCTAGTGGCCCGATGGCAACCCTAGTAAAATTCTTATATCGTAAAAGATGTAGATAGCCCCCTGAGAACCAAAGCTACCAAAAGAATTTTTGTTTTATAACAATTAGAAAATTATGGAACTAATTTGTAATGTAGTAACATTAGAATGCTTTACCAAGAAACAAAATGGAGAAACTCCTGTTTAACAAACTTACTATTTATAAGTTTTCTGATGAAAGCACCCCGGAAGACCTCTAGAACCCTATTTGGGCTATAATAATTAATTTGTAAAAGCTCCGGTAGTTAAATCTTCTTGTAAATCTTTGTAATTCCTTACCAATGCATCTCCCATAGAGAAAATCATTGTGGCCAAAAATGGCGGCCACGGACCTAAAAGCGCTAAGTGGAGAAACCTAAAAGCACAGCATGACCCCCTAAGACCAGATAAGAACTAAAAAAATCAATAAAAAACCTATAAGATAATGCTGATTATATTTAAGATATTAAAACATTAATATTTTCTAAAATTCAGTGGCTGCCGGAAAATTTATCTAATATTTACTTTATCATAGCCAATCACTGTTCAATTATTATGTATGGCGGCAATAGCAATCACTCTTCAATAAAGGTAGTCTAGCTAATTTTTATTTATTTTACTATTATAATATCGAATTGCCCATAAGAACCAGTACTCGAATTGAGCAACCATTGTCCACCCAACCGCCACAGAACAAAAATTTACAATTTTAAAATTGAAATTAAAAATATTAAGAATAGGAATAAATTAATAAAAGATACGCTACTCAAAAGTAAAAAGAATCAGCTATCAGAAAGTAAAAATAGTTAAGTGATAGGAACATAATTAATAGTTAAAAAAAATGAATTAAAAAGTAAACAACACAATAGAAACCTATGGGAAATCTGAATTTTCAAAAGCATTTTTAGCACTTTTTCACGAAATTTTTAAAAATATATACAAACATCCTAGAAAGGCATGAGTGGAGGCGGAGAGAAGCTAAAGGACTAAAATACCCAAATCTGGCGAAAGTTTTTCAAAATAATGTTTTTAAGTTGAAATATAAGCTATGATAAAAAAAATGATAAAATGCCTCCAAAACCCCATGCCTTTCTATGGGGATAAGGGTTATGGTAAAAGTGCAAAAATAACACATTTTGAAATAATCATTTAATACAGTAAATCACTTTAAAACTATACACAAATGGTACCAAAATGAAGCATATGCTTTGTATTATATGGAATATACAATATATTTACATTTGAAGTACTTCAATGTAGTTTAATAAGTAATAGAATTCCATTGTTTACCCCATGTTAAGTCTATGGGGAAAAACTGCAAAAACAGCCCTTTTTAATTCAATGTTTTAAGGGCTAATAATTGGTGGAAACTTGAAAAAAAAATGATACTAAAAGATACTACGAACTTTAATTTACATGAATGAAACATAAGTAACTAGTAATCGCTAAGAAATAGAATGAATTAGAGCAAGTGAAAAACGTTAAAAATTGAAAATGGCTCTACAAAATTGAAAGTAAATTGAGTAAAAAGTGTTAACATTTTATGAAAAAAGAAACGTAGAGATTCAAAACAGGTATTAAAATGAAGCTTCGGAGATAAAGAAGGTGAAACAAGCAGCATTTAATCGTATTGAGTACTTAAACACAGTCAAAATTACAATGGGATTCTATTAATTCTCCCATGTTAAGACTATGGGATAAAAACATGAAAACAACACTTTTTAATATGGATAATAAAGGGATAACAGATAGTGAAAACTTGATAAAAATGGTACCAAAATGTGCTACGAACTTCAATGTATCTAAAATGAGCCATAGTTTTTGGTTTTCGGAAGGATAAATATGTAAATTAAGCAAAATAAAAACACTGTAAAACGAAAATGGCTCCAAAAATTCCAAAAGTACATGATCTTTAAGGGGTTAAATTTATATGAAATAAGCCGCGCCGGGTTACAATGCAGGTATTAAAATGTTCATTAGTGTCTGTAGAAGCATAAATCATCAAGTTTTAAATAATATGAACATTTTAAATAGGCACAAGAAGCAATTGTGTAGGTGGTAAAACCTGGTTCAGTGGAGAAATCAAAACTAAAGAAGAAGAAAGTTTAAATACAAATATCTCCTGAACCCCTACACATAAACACACAAACTATATATCATTTTGAACAGTTTAAAAAGACGAAAAGACAGATGTATAACACAAGGCTCTAGCTTACCCCATTCCGGAGAAAACTATCTAAACATCGGGAGCTTTTTTGACACGATACTACATTGATCACTTCAGGCAGACGGCAGCAAGACAGCGGGGACCCGGTTTGACTTTTGTTCGAGCGCGATACGCTTTTTTTAACAGTTTGCTGTGCGTGCGCAGCCCGCCAGCTATACTGTGCCGTAGGCAGCGGGGACCCGGGTCGAAGTTTCGAGATTTTATAAAAAATGTTCGTTTCGAGATTTTATAAAAAAGGAGTGGTTCATGAAAAGGAGGGGCCCGCTAGCGGGCGAAGCCAGTTAGTCTTATATTATTTACCACTCTGGCCTCTAACTTGTGTATTTTAAGGATTTTTTCTAACCTCCTTCCTTTTAACCCGGGGAGAAATTTTCCAACTTTAGCCGACACCACTTTGACCATTCTTTCATATTATGCACGATAGCCTTACATATTTTAGTTCCATTTTTTTCCACCAGGTGCGCCTACTTATCTCGGGTGCTATATGCGCCCAACCCCCTCGACTAATATATCTACGGATAGTTTGTAAAACGGATTTTCGTTCGGATACAGGTTTGTTTAGAATCAAGTGCACCCCCTGGCTGTGAAATGTGGAACTAACAGATTTTTCAAAAGGATAAATTGTTTTGAAAGGAATATTAAACGAAACCCTCTGTGCGATCTGTGATCACACTTACCCACTTGTTTTTATTTAGGATCGCAAGTGTGGTTATATTATAGATAAGTGGTGAGGAAGTTTATATTTATATATTAGATGTTAAATTTTAATAAATAAGAAATTTTTCTCTTCAAATCTATTTTCTATTAATATAATACTGGGTATGACTTGCAAATCAGTGCTCCTTTATGCGAAAAATGAAAAGGCCTTCCAAAAACTATATGTACAATTTCATTAACAATAAAAGTACTTGTTACACTGTGTTTTAAATGTGTGTATAGGGATTTCAGTGCTATTTTTTTTTCTATCTTGCATACTGAATATTTTTAACAAAAGGGAGAAGGTATTCAAGTAATTCCACAGAGTATTTTAAATTTATTCTTTATATGCTGTAATTGTATTAAAAACGTGTTTATGTAAGCACTTTAAGTAAACAGCTATATTTTGGATAAGGGTGATATTACTTTATTGTGTCAGTTGACAGGTTTTAAATTATCCGAGGAAATTATTTGTATAATTTATAGAAATTGTGTTAAAATAAGGTTTCATTATGGCATGGGTGACCGCACTAAAACTTTGCAGAAAGGTTGATCTACAGAACTTAGCAGAATAATTGGGGTAGAACTTAAGGAGGGTTTTACAATACCAATAATCATCCAAAAAATTGAGCACTCAGATAGATACGATGAGGACAGTGCGCTGACGCAAGCCAGGTATATAGTACAAGATATAAAAGAAAAATTTTGCTAGGGAGAAAGAGCGCGAAAAAGCGGAAAAAGTACGCGAAAAGAGACAGAGAGAATTAGAGAGAGAACGCAAGATGGAACAGATGGAATTAGAGAGAACTAAATTAGACAGCGCAGGTATACAGAAAGAAAGGGAATATAAATTAGAATAATTAAGATTAATGCAAGGTACAGAGAGAAGCAGCTCCAATGCTAGTAATCGTTCTGATACAGGCCCAAAATTAAAAATAAAATCTATTATGCATACTTTCGACCCAGAGAAATCAGACATAACACTATTTTTAAATTTACTTGAGAGGCAGACAGAAAGATCGGGAATCGAGACATATAATCTAGTAACTCATCTTTTAGCTTTATTGCCGATAGAAATAGCGGAAATAATATTAAGAGAACCCAGTGGCAGTGTGGACAATTTTGATCACGTGAAAAAAATTCTTTTAGAACGATATAGGTTAACCGCAGAGGCCTACCGTTTAAAATTAATGAGGCATCAAAAAAATACAAACAGCCCATGGAAAGACCCAATGTTTGGATTAAATAGTTTTCAAGGTGGGTGGTTAGATGGTTTAGGCATAAGAAGCTTAGAGGATCTAAAAGACTTGCTCATTACGGATCAAATTAAACGAAGATTGCCGACCGAAATTAAAAATCATTTTATAGATTCGTGGGCAGAGTATAAAAAACCAGACAAGCTCGCAAAAGATCTGGACGGGTATGAGGCAAAAAATGGTGCAGCTACTTTGAAAGGGTACGCGAGACCCCCCCCCCCCCCCGTTGAAAAAAAATTCGAGCTGCCGAGATACGTGGATACAACAAAAAACGGCTCGATTGCCCGAGTTATGGGGAAAGGGAGCCGAGGAATAATAGCGACATTAAAACTAACTGGAGAGAGAAAAACGATGATAGGGAAAGGCAAAAAGCCTTCGAAAAAACAAAAAAGATACGTGCTTTGTTTGCGGTGGGGGGCATTGGAAGCGCAACTACCCTTTGCTAAAAAGGGAAACCCTGCATAAAACGATCCACAATATTAGCAAAGAGCGGACATAAAAGAAGGTTTTAAACAGTATCTCAGTCGGGGTAGGGTAACTGGCATGAAAATTACAATTTTACGTGACAACGGGAGCATGGTGGACGTATGCCCTGGAAAATTGGTTAAATGTAGCCAATTCAAAGGGAACGTTAGCTGGGTAAAACAGCCCTTGTTTAGCGATATTCATTGCCTTCCCTTAGCCAAAGTTACGCTCGAATTACCTGACAAAAGGCTAATTACGACCAAAGCCATCGTCAAGAAAGGAGAATAAGATATTAAATATTATATCTTGGGCAATTTAACTCGAAATCTTATCGATTCAGGGAACAAATTGCGACCTCAAACATTGCACGCGGTAACAACACGCGGTCAAGCTAAACAGCTGGCCAAAGAAAACAAAACAGATAGCAGTCAAAATTTGGAGCCGTGCATTCAAGGGACTAATCAATCACAGGAGATTAGTCCAGAAAACGCGACGACAGACGACGATTTGGACGGGAGCGAAGGGGAGGAGCCGATTTCTTTACCACCGCTCATCCAGGACTGGATCTTTTTATTGAGCAAAATAGAAAGAAAAGATTTTAAAACGGCGCAGAGTGAAGCCAAATCGCTTGAGATAATCAGGTAAAAAGCTCGTGAAAAGAAATCATTTTTTGAGTACAAAAAATCAATTGTAATCAGAAGGGTTAAAGACCACTGGAGTTCATAGAGAGAACAAATCGTAGTTTCTACAAAATTCAGAAAGACAGTTTTGAGTGCCTGTCACGAAAGCAGCGCGGCGCATTTGGGAGAAAAAAAAATACTACGGTACTTCTTCTGGCCAAATGTTATCAAAGAAACACAGCTTTACGTAAAATCATGCACGCCTTGTCAGTTAGTGGGAAAATCGGGCGAAACAAAAAAGGCCCCTTTTGCGAGAGTGCCTGTAGTCGCAGAGATATTTTCAAAACTTTCAATCGACCTGGTAGTTCCTTTAACAAAATAAACCGGAGAAATTTTGAGACAGGTTGCGTCATTCCAGTGCTTGCAATCCTAAGGCGAACAACGTGGAGAGTCTACACTGTTCGATTAAAAGATTATTAAAAGTAATGTGCCTGGAAAGCGGGACAGATTGGGAAGAAAACCTGACGCACGCATTATTGGCGATACGTAATGCAATTTGCGATTCCACTGGGTTCAGCCCAGCAAAGTTAGTTTTCGGCAAAAACCCCAGGACGCGTGAGACACTTTTATTTGAACAATTGACAAGAGAGAACAAGGAGTCGGAAGTAGTAACAGAATATGTTTTCGAGCTCTTGAACAGTCTGAAAAGATGCCAAGAGTTAGTGGAGCAAAACCTGTTAGAAAATAGAGAAAAAAGGAAATCACGATATGATAAACAAACGATTGTACGCGAATTTCAACCAGAGGGTCAGGCTTTAGTACTAGCAACGCAAAAAGCGCATAAAATGGCAGCTAGCTGGACAGGACCGGGGAAAATAAAGGAAAAAAATTCAAAGACAAATTACATAGCAGAGGTTACGGGAAGGTGCGCGAAAGAGCAAGTTTTCCACGTAAACCTATTGAAACCGTACATACAGCGCATGGAAAAAATAAATATTCTGGCGCACTTATGCGACGGGGAAGAGTACCAGTACGACTTAGAAATAGCTTTCCCACTAGATGAGCCAGATAACTGCAATTTTGAGGAAATTGTAAAAGTCCAATCTGACGGATAGGTGCAATAGTGAACAATTACGGGAATTAGAAATCCTACTGGGGGAGTTCAGGGAGGTTTTCTAAAATAACCCGGGGGCTACGGACATGGAGGAGCACAATATCGAGGTAGTTAGTGACAAACCGGTTAGAGTTAGACCGTAAAGAATGTCCCGCAGGCAAGAAGAAATTTTAGAGAAATAAATTAAAAGAATGCTCGAACTTAATATTACAAAGGAATGGGAATCAGACTATTATTCGCCTATAATTCTAGTGGAATCAGCCTGTAAGGAGCCACGCCCATGGTTGGACTTTCATAAATTACATGCAGTAAATAAAATAGAGTATTACCCCTTGCCGAATATCGAAGAGCGAGTGGAGCGGGTGGCTGCGGCGAAGTACATAACGGTATTGGATTTGACAAAAGGCTTTTGTCAAATCCCAATGACCCCGCGGGCCCAACAATACGCAGCCTTCGTAACAAATAAAGCAACATATTTGCCTTTAGATTACCTTTTGGATTAGTCAACGCTTCGTACAGATTCTCAAAATTCATGGCAAAATTGTTAAATGGACTAGAAGATTTCTGCCTGCCATATCTGGACGACATGGCGATTTTTTCAGAGACCTGAGAAGCCCATTTGGAACACATTCGGGAGGTGTTATCCAGAAATAGGGACGCAAATTTTACAGTAAAAATTTCAAAATATAAATTTGCGCAAAGATCGCTTAAGTACCTAGAGCATATTGTGGGGGAAGGGCAAAGGAGGCCAGCGGAGGCAAAAATTAAAGCGATCACGGAATTGGCACCCTCCGAAGTCGAAAACCGAAATCCGCAGATGTTTAGGCATGGCCGGGTATTACGCTAGATATATCCAACATTACGCGACTATCTTAGAACCGCTCAAAACAGCATTAAAAGGAAAAAAATAACATGGGACGAAGAAATGGAAAGGGCCTTTCAATCGCTGAAAGAAAAACTCACGGCGGATCCCATTCTGTACGCACCAAATTACGAGGCAGAATTTATAATCCAAACGGACGCTTCAAATAACGGTACAGGGGCTGCCCTCAAGCACAGAATAAATTCAGCCGAGCATTTCATCATATACCTAAGCAGGAAAATTCAGTGAAACCGAAAAAAAAATCAGTGCAACAGAGATGGAGTGTGCGGCGATAATCTTTGCTATAAAAAATTACGTCATTATATCGACGGATAAAAAATTCCTCATAGAAAAAGATCATTGCTCAATAACATTCCTAAAGAATAATGCTGGAAATAATCCAAGATTATACAATGGGCACTGACTTTGCAACAATATCACTATGTAATAAAACACAGGCCAGGGAAAGACATCAAACATGTTGATTT
The DNA here is from genome assembly GCA_963932465.1 of Maratus speciosus. Taxonomy (NCBI): domain Eukaryota; kingdom Metazoa; phylum Arthropoda; class Arachnida; order Araneae; family Salticidae; genus Maratus; species Maratus speciosus. The sequence goes on from OZ010800.1 coordinate 110,416,442, forward strand.
TCTTAGTAGGGCCGAGTAACTAAAAGAGAGAGAGAAAGACAGAGATTGTATTTAATCATTTCTCATTATAATTTTTTTTTAACAAGGAAAGGGACAACCTTGTTAATCACAGATTTTGATTAATATATGTTGTAGTGAAGAGACCCCTTAGTGTCAGGTTCAACGGATTTTATCCAACGCTCAGTAGTTCTTGAGAAACCGGGGCGTCTAATGATAGTACACAACAGAAATGCTTACATTGCAACCGCAATGATAGGTTGGTCGTAGCTCAGTTGGTACGGCGTTCGCTGGCTGATCTGCGGGCCCGGGTTCGGTACCCGAATGTGCTACGTTTGTTTTTCTCATTTTTTGTTTTATAAATATATTTTAATTATAATTTAATAATTTCAATTACAAATTTTAATATCATACATTAATTATAATGTTAAGAGTCTTAAATTTATCATTTTTTATTTTTAAACTATTATTTTTCATCCTTTAAAGAGGTTTAAAAAGAAATTGGATCTATTATTGTATGTGCTATCTATATATTATATAAAATTCCAAAATCGTGACAAAATCTGTTGTGGTGCCAACTAGTTATGATAAAATAAAAGAATATTCAAATAAAATAAAAATAAAAACAGAAAGAACATAAAGGTGAAATCAAAATAATTGTAAGCGCAAGTATACGTATTACAAATTTAAAAATCTTTAATATGCAAAAAATCGGTTGTAATTTTATTCTGATGCTAATTTTTAACATAATTATGCTTGTTACTTTAAAACAGAATAATAGTATTATCGCATTGACTTCCTTTTTTAAAGCAATGCGTAAATGACATTTCTTTAAAATCACGAACTGACACAATTGCTCAATATCATTGCATCGATAAAGAATATATGAAATACATTTTAAAAGTGATTTTTAAAAAAATTAACAGTTTTAGGATGTTTTATACAGCTATTTAGTTAAATGTAAAAAATTAAATAGGTTAAAATTATAATTGATATGCAATATTATAAATTTTAATTGACAATGAGATTAGTAATTATGCATACAAGTATATTTATAAAACAAAAAATGAGAAAAACAAATGTAGTGCATTCAGGTATCGAACCCAGACCCGCCGACCAGCCGGCAAACGCCATACCAACTGAGCTACGACCAACCTAGCATCGCGGTTGCAAAGTAAGTTTTTAAGTTGCGTACTATTATTAGACCCCCAGTTTCTCAAGAACTAAGGAGCGTTGGATAAAATCCGTTGAACCTGACACTAAGGGATCTCTACCCTACTACATATATTAAAATAATCAAAATATGTGATTAACAAGGTTGGCCCTCTTCTTGTAAGTATTTATTGGAAAAGGTTTATTTTTCATATTTATGTTGTAAGGGTATATTTGTTTTTTTTTCCTCTCAATTGTATTTTGTAAAGTGTAAAAGTAAGAAAAAAAGGAGGTATGGAAATAATTTTTTTCGCGGGAAAACTTGTGTAAATAAAGGGAAAAGTTAAGTAATTACCCAACAAACACAGAACTTATGGTCCGCTCACGAATGCGTTACCCTTGGCCTCAATTGTTTGATTTCGGCCCTCTATCATTTTCCGTTACGGCTCCGTCAAAAAAGTGTCACGCTGGACATAATGTGGCCACAATATAATTGGCCGTAAATACATGAATATGGCCACAATCATACCACTAACTTTTTACCAAAACTGCTAAATAGCCTCATACTGGCCACATTTATTCTTTTAATGGCCATTAAAAATAAAAAAAAACTAGCCAGAAGCTAGCCATAGCACTGCCATTTGTGTTGTCAATAATTAAATATTACCCAAAGCTGCCCATAAAAAACCCTTATATGATTTCGTTTCTTTAAAATGTCAAAATTTGTTCTGTAAAATACACTTGTTAGAAGATTAATTAAATGATAAGTGCATTTGCATGAAAAAAAAATAATCATTTACGGTCACTTTTCAAAAATTATATAAATTTACTTATCTTGAGCGTTTAAAAATATCCAAAACACAATATTTGTCAGTGAATTTATTAATATGTTTATTTATTCAATTATATATTTAAAAAAATTATATGTAATGCAATTTTTAAATAGTTGCATTTCATATACATTTTTAAAGTATTAATTGCAAAATAAAATAATTAATTAATTCACTATGGCAAGCATTGTGTATGGGAAACTTTCGAAATAATTCAAGATAAGAAAATGTACAATATATTTTTAAAGTGTACCTACATTATTGTTACATATATATTTTTTATGCGAAAGCACTTAAGCAATTAAGCAATCTTCCAACAAATATTTTTTACAGAAATAATTATAAGTTATGTATGTTATATTATTTAGAACGTGTTTGTGTTTGTGATTTTTTTTAAACATTTTTTCCATTGGTTTTTACACATAATGGTATGTATGTTACCAATATGTCATGTTTTTTCATTAAAGAATTGTTAAGAAACCTGTTGAATATTTTTATATCATTTGAATTTATTAAAATTTCACATTTAGATTTTATTCTCATAATTTAATAGTCAAATATTACAAAAATATATTACATTAATCTTTTCAAAATTCCTGAGAAATATTTGCAGTAACTAAAAATGTCATCAAAATTTTGAATGATTTCTCTAAATTGTATTGCATTTTATTCTGATTTTTCAGAATTTCAATTGTTTAATGAATAAATTTTTTTCGATGGTAAACTCTTAACTTTCTTCGCTCAAAATACGAAAAGAAAAAAATCTTTCCATCACAGTCACATTTTTTATTACTATGCTAGACAAGCTAATTTAAGAATCTAAAATGAAACCAATAATCATAATATCTAAAATAATTCAGTGAACCTCTACAGAAAGATTTTTTTAAAGTTAAACAAGCATGTATTAAATGATATTTTGTACAATTTTACACAGGACGATGATCATACACGAAAACACTCTTTCTCACTTTGAATATGCGAAAATAAAAGTACATTTTATCTTTAATAATAAAAAATAAACTTTACTTAAATTAAACTATTCAAGTTTTTGCGATATTTTTAATAACATGCACTGTCAAAATAACAATCGTTACTTGAAAATATGATAAACTTTCAAATTTTACAATTTTCAAAAGCGTTCATAATTTCAAATCAGCTATTTTTCCTAATTTACACAAATTTTTAATATAATGGATAGTCGGTGAATAACATAGTATAACGTAAATATTATCTTGCGTTTGCTAAAATTAAAATATATTTAAATATACGCGTGATTCCATAAAAACAAATATATTTCTTACATCATTCTATTATATTTTCTGTAACAAACGAGCCTAATATTAATGCAAAAAAACTCAACAGATTATAATGAAATAAATTAATAAGTCTTTAATGGATCAACATAATAAGACTTACCCATATTTTGAAAAGTCCACATCCTCCAACTATTATTTTGAACACCATTCGCTCACTCACTGATCTGATCTACTTATCAACAAGGATAAAACGAATGGGAGGAAAGGTACAGTCTAATTCTCGGAAAAATTTCCCGTATTTTATACTTGTCCTTGACCTTGAACAAGGTGAGCGTGGACTTTTCTTTATCTCAGTATCTCTGTGTATCTCAGAACGGGAAAACGATTTTTACCCCGGTAAGAAAAAAAAAAGCTTCTAAACAATTTTCTGTTTTTAATTGTATAAGGCAATGAAGAGATAGTTTTACTTTGAGCTAAGAAAATATGTATTTCATATCCATATTTTGCACAAATCACAATTTCCACTTATATCTACATATGTTAGTAGGGCCGAATACAGACATATTTTCTTTTCAGATTTTAGCAAAATCTGAGAACATGATACGCTGCAGAAGTCGATTTAACATAAGAAAATTATTTTTTCTCATAATAAATGGCAAAATACATACATACATATCATATGTTTTTCGATTTATGCTGACGAAATCATTTTCATTTATAAAAACATAAATTTAAATATATTCTTATTCAGATGCAAGAAAAATGGAATAGTATTTCTCGTTCTTTGATACAAGCAAAGGAACACCCAATCAAACATATTCTAAATTTTATGGTAATTAATTTTTCATTTGAATGAAAATGAGCAAAGACCCTGACGCGAATCCAGATAATAATAATAATAATAATAATAATAATAATAATAATAATAATAAAAGAATATAATTTATTCTGCAATCCTATCGCTTTATTTAACATCGGTTTTCATGTGTCTGACATTGAGTTTACTATTTCTATACATATGAAAAACAATATATGGCTTTATCTGTAAATTTTATTAGTAAAATGTTGATAATAAAACAAATAAATATACCTAAATTGCTAGGAATTTAATTAAAAAAAGTTTCTTTTTTTTCCTTTATACTGAATTCAGAACTTTAAATTTATTTTCCAAATACTTTACTTTTTACGAAAATATATTTCAAATGCTATTAAAAATTTATGCTTCAGAAATAGCTTAATTTCCTTTTTTTTTAACTCTCTCACGTGCAACAATAATTGCTTGCTGGAACAATTAAACTGGTATTTTTTTCTTTTGTTCATGAAAGATATTTTCTTTTCCAGGAACTTGAAAAAAATATAAATATATTCACATTTATTATTAAATTTCTGTAGATGTTTCGTATAATATCAGGGTTCGTACGCTTCATGGACATTTTCTCAGAATTTTCGTAAGGAAATATTTGCTTTATTTAATGAAAAATTTTCTATCTTCAGATATAGCGACCAGTACATTACGAAATTTCTGGTATTAAAACACCTAAAATCACCTGAATCCCTGAATACGTACGAGCTCTGAATATTCATTCCCATATGTTTTTCCGATTAAAATGTATTTACTATGAATTTGTATTTTGTTTATTTCAGCAATTTAAATCAATAGAAATTGAAAAATAATACATTCATTGTTTCTATAAAAATATTCATAATAAAAATATATTCATGCAAAGATATCGAAGCATACTTTGGAAATATTATTTTATTATTTATAAAAATATTTTTAAACTAAAAAAAATAACTAATCTATTTTACTGCTTTAAATATAAATCATAAAGTATCTATATTTTTACTAAAACCCACATTTAAAATAATTAAGCTTACTTAAAAAAATGAAGAAAAAAAAATACATTTCCTCTGTTTAAATACATATGCAAGTTAGGTAATATTAGCCCTCCACTTTCCAAATGATGGTAGACCATTACATATTTGCCAGAAACCAGCCCTCAATTATTTGCCGCCAAAATAAACGCAACAGTTTTTTCGCAGCTGATCCGCATTCTTTTCTGTGATAGCTACAATAATTAGCGGCGCGTCACTTACTTTACAGTATTGTTTCGCTACAAATGGCCTTAACTCACGTTGACCGCGACGAAACCGCCATGCGGCCAGAAATCTGGTGTTTGCTGGGTATATATAAATGTTTATGTGTCACTGAACAACTCATTCATTTGTTTTTGAGCCTACTTTTGATTTTCCAAATATTCCGACCTGCGGCCAAAATATTCTTTAGAAGAGGGGGCGGGGTGATTGTGCAAACTGCTGGTTATTCACTATATGTGGGCATGTATTAAAAAGACAATCTTTCAAGTTAGAACTGAATATATGTGTTGTGTTCCTCCGAAGATTTCTCTAAGTCCACTAATCGCCGGAATACATGTTAAGCTTCGATAGATCACAATCTATCCTATATACTCGACAGATGTGACAGAAGCACAAGCTGTCCTTCGCCAAGATGTCCTAGCCAAGATGTCCTTCGAAAACCAGATGAGCGATCACTTGTCACTAATCAATTTCAGTGTCGGGACAGGCCGTGAAAGCACTGGCCTCTAAGCTATTGCTGTGATTCAACCGACTTTCGTTTTGAAACATATGGTCCCAGAAGCGTGGGAAAATAGGGTGTGGCCCACCTGAAATCACGCGAGCGAGTCAGGAAAAGAGAGGACAGGGATTGGTTTAACCCCCGACGCCCAAGAGAGACAATTTTTGAGTGCAGCACGCAGAGTGGGTCTGCGATCCACACGTTCTTTTGAAACATCTGGCCTCCTGACAAGCAAAATATACTATTGTTAGATCGTGAGTACGTTGCATTCTACTTTCGACTGGAGATTAGATCTCTCAGCCGGGACGACCTTTGCCCCGAAGTGTGAACATTTCACCGTAGATCAAAGAAGATCTCATAGACCAACTGGTCTGAATGAACAGTTTAGTAATGAACAATATTGAACTTTGTCTTAGGGCTGCCACCTACAACCTGGGACTTTCTCAAAATTGTACGCAATACATTAATTGTTGCGTGAATGTAATGAGAACAATTCAAATTACAAGAACTTCTATTGTCATTTAATTTAATAAATTTCATTTTTTATTCTTCATCGAGTTATAATCTGAATTACACCCCTTCAAAACGAGCCTTAACCCGCTCCCGCTACCACGTTACGAAGTTCGCACAATATTTAAACGCTCAAAGAATTACTCATATGAATAATTTGTATCAAATATAACCCCGTTTTAAAATTTTCTTTTTATTATTTTTTAAGAAAATAGCAGATCATATTTGTTTCACATTAGACAGAAAATTTTTAGTAATATACTTTTTTAAATGTAAGAAAATCCACCAAAATTTAAAGTTTTAAATAAGTCACATTTTCTTTTATTTTTATTAAATCAATATATGTTTTTTCCAAAATTTAACTACATTAATCTAACTTTGTTTTCATGTCTTTCAATATATATATATATATATATTTATATTTATATTTATATATATATATATGTATATGTATATATTATTAATATCTAAACGTTCAGAGAATTATTCATATGAATAATTTGTATCAAATATTACCCCGTTTTAAATTTTTCTTTTCATTCTTTTTTTATTATTATAATAACTTTTTTCTTTGATAAATGTTAACTCGTAAAAATCTATTCAGAAGCAGATTTTTTTTTTTTTTATTAATTCACCGATAAATGATTCTTCTGGAAGTTTGAAATTTAAAGTCGAATGCTAAATGTCCATTAATACTCTCCGAAAAGTCCATTTTAACAGCTAAAATATAATCTTTTAAATATTGAATACATATGTAATAAATTAAAAGTTATAAAAGCTTTACTTTAAATTTTAAACTAAGAAAACTTCAACTATAAGAAATTTCAGCATAATTTTGAAGAAAGCACACATACATGTTTTCAAATGCTTTGCATACAAAAAAGTGAACTAAAGACTTCTTATATTTAATGAAATATTTAGCCTCCTTTTTTAAATGAATCCAACAATATGAGTGTATTTCAATTTAGGCATCCTCATATAAATGTCCAAAATTTTCATTCTAATCTCATTTTCGTCTGTTCACATTTTATATTTCTCAAGTCGCCGTAAAAAAGTACCTAATACTAAAATAAATAATGAAACATTAAAATAAATTTAAAACATATTTAATGAGTTTTTCTTTTCTTAAAAATATCATGAGAACTTTCAAGTTATGATTTTAACAAATCAGATTAAAACATATAAGTTAAAGCTTTCGAAAACAGTTTAAGATTCTTTAGATGTTTTCGAAAGAATTTAAAGTTTGGGAAAAAACTTTTCATTTGAATTCAATGACCACATAAACTATGCCAATTAAAGTTGAATTCTCCAAAATATTTTGTAAACAGGCAAATTCTTTTATTTAGATGAATTTCTGTTTTTTTGTCTCTATTCTGATAAAAATATGTATATCGAGGATCCAATTTAAATTCCCAAACTTTGGATTTGAGAACTTATGCTGATTTTATGATGATAAAATGGTGTATAACCAAAGCATGAAATTCAAGAAAAAGATTTGACAGAATTTAAATAAAATATGAAACATAAACAAATATTTTTTTCTACTGATAATCCATTTACCAATGTTAGTGTGTATCTGATCGAAGAAACAATATAAATAATAAAATTATTATTATTATTATTATTATTATATATAGGGGAAGGTGATGTTCTTTTGACCACTTTGCAATATTTTAATTTTCGTAGCTTAACTATTAAGGCTAAATTCAATTTATTTGTTTTATTATAATCTGTATAATCTGGTTAATCATATGTAATTTTTTCAAGTTTCTAGAATTACTTTTATTATGTTTAATTTCATTTAAAAAATAATAATAACATTGTGGCCAAAGGTACAACACATAGTTGTCCCTTTGACCATGGGTTGTTGTACCTCTGACCAGCCAATTAGACAATACGACAATGAAGAAAAAAAATCATTTAATTCAATATCATTGTTTCTTGCGTTTAGGGTGTTGCTTCTGTTTGTTTTTTCAGCTTCAATAATTAGTTTTTCAAGAATATCAGTCAGGATAGGAGATTTCCCTTTATTCCGACCTTTATTAAACATTTTCCTTGCTTGCACTTTTGGATGAGGTCTCACAGTTTCAGGTGTTATGATAAGTGGCGATAAACTTAAACTACTACATTGAGAATGATATAGTGAGTTTGAGCTGCGCCACCCACTGATGGTTTATCAAAATCAGTTTCATTCAGCATCGGTCTGTACGTTACAGTAGTTGAAAGAAATTCGTCATCAGAGAAAACATTATCATTGAAAGGGACAATCCCTGCAGCCTTAAAACCTTTCATAATATTGTTTGGAGCTACGGCATTAGAATCTGATATGCCCGCAAGTTCAGCAATGTATATTGAAACAGGCTTTCTAACATTTCCTGGAGAACCATCCAATTATGTAATGCTTGATTATAAAAGGCTTTCAAAGACCATAAACACCCTTACCAAGGGGTTGCATTTTATTGCTAGAGCGTGGATAAAACGTCATTAGTCACACCACTAGTCTTGGCTAAAACAATTTTTGGTATGGTAATATGGGATTCATGGTTATCAAATAATAACAATACTGGTCTTTCAGTACTAGGCCTAACATTTTTCAGAAAATGTTGAAATAACTGTTCGAATATGGTCTCATTTGACCAGCCTGACGTGTTTGGAGCCCCGATTGATCCAAGAGGCGTTCTGTGAACCATAAATGGTTGAAAGTTGACAGGGGAAAAACAAACAAAGGGGGAATGATGTTTCCGGATGTACTAACAGCAGTAATCATAGTAATAGTTTTTCCCCTTTTGGCAGACGTTCACCCTCTAACTTATATTTTTTCCTTTGAGGGCTATGAATTTAGGAGGTACATGAACTGTGCTTACCCCACTCTACATTTTTTTAATTATTATTTATGAAAAGCTGAAATAAAAAAAATATCGAAAAATAATTTCAAGACAGTTATAGTAAGTAAGTCATAAAAGTTTAAATGTTTAGAATTTTTTTAAGAGTGACCTGGTCAAAGGAAAACAACTGATCATGGTCAGAAATACAACACCATGCTAGTGCAAATTACAACGCATGCTACAGTTTCAGGTTAGGATAATCATTTTCACAAGCCGCACCATATTTATAAAAGTCTATAGCTACCATGTCAAATTACTTCTATCAACAAAGATATAGCTCAAAATATATTGTTAGGCAAAACATTAACAAATAAATACTTACATTTTTATCATGGATAATGGACTATTATTATTCACAAGAATGCCCTTTGACCTGATTAATTCACAGTAGGATGCACAAGCCCTCTAGTGAAGGAACTATGCACTAATTACACCAAAATTCATAAAATGCTGCTAGATGGCGCTACAGCCTAGGTGGTCAAAGGAACAATATGGTCAGAGGTACAACACCTTCCCCTACACATGTAAGTCTTTTCTCAGGAAAGAAATTACATGAGAAAAGAAATTATACATAGGAAATAGATTAACAAATAGAACAATATTTATATATGTATATATATAAAACAATTTCTATACATATATGTGTGTACACTATACAAAAATTTGTCAAGCATATGTCGTTAAATTTTAATAACTGTATACACTGTAAAAAAAAAAATGTAAAATTACTGAGCATTTTCTAGGAAACTTGGATTCCTAGAACTATTAAGGAAACGGCAACTACAAAAATTCATATAACAGATACACATTTGTTTTGAAAATCAAAATATATGTAAGATTACTAAGAATTCTTTAGGAAACTGGGATTCCTAGAACTTTTTAAGTAACTGCAACCCAGGTTACAGATAACATTTTAGTAAGATTACTGTAATTTTAGTAGATTCTTTGTAAAGCTACAGATTTCTGTAGTTTTAAGAAAACTACTTTTGTAGATTTGCATCTTTTTTATACAATGTACAGATACATTTTAGTAAACATACAGATTTCTGTGAATTTACATTTGTACAATTACAGATTTTTTTTTTCTTTTTTTACAGCTTAGGATATAGTTTTCTTATTACAGTGAAACTTTTTTTAAAAGCCACACCTATTCAAGGGCCACCTCTATTAATGACCAATATTTTTAGTAAGGAAAATTATTCCCATAAATGTAATGTTAAATTTACTCTTATTAGGGGCCGCGTCTACCCCTCATAAAGGCCAATTTTTTCCACATGTGCCTTAAACAAGCGTATTGAATTCCTGAACCGGCAGGCAAGAGTTCAGCAAACAACTGCACTTGCCACAAAGAAGGCAAGAGGAGATGGGGAGGACTTAGTAACGCAATAAAGGACCACAAACTTTTCCACAAGTGAGGTAAATATGTGTTCTTCACACGTTGTTTGACCTTTCAACCTTTAGGGGATGGGTTTCAGGGGAACTTAACCCTGCGTTATGGTCACACAAAGGACAACAGGTTATCTAGAAAAGTAATTCGACATTTACTAAAACTATGAATGCATATTGAGGCACAATTTTTACGCCTGTCAGGAAAGGCTAAAAGAAATAAATAAACAAATATATCATTCTAAGTCATTTATAAATGATGGAAATTTAAGTAATTTGTTCCATAAAGTAAAAGAATCTTTAGAAAACAAAATTGCCTGCAAATAAATTATGAAAAGTAAACAAACTTCAATAGAATTTTTTTTTCAATCATCCATAGAGTTTGAAAATAATGTTAGTAAACAGTTTTTTTTTTTTTTTTTTTTTTTTTTTTTTTTTTTTTTTTTTTTTTTACCTACATAGGTTTTGATTTCCTTATTTTAATTGTTGTTTTTTTGTCACCACTATTCAAGAGTCACCCCTCACACTGTAAAAAAAAATCTGTAGTTCTACAGATGTAAAGTTACATGCTTACTAAACTTTCACCTATAACTGTACGAAAAAAGCTGCAAATCTACAAAACTAGTTTTTGTAAAGCTACAAAAATCTGTAACTTTACAAATGAATCTGCTAAAATTTCAGTAATCTTACTAAACTTTTATTTGTAACCCTGGCTGGAGTTACATCAAAAGTTCTCGGAATCAGAGTTTCCAAAAAAATTCTTAGTAATCTTACAGATTTTTTGATTTTCGGCGCAAAAGTGTGTCTGTTACATGAAATTTTGTTGTTGTCGTTACATGAAAAGTTCTAGGAATCCAAGTTTCCTAGAAAAACTTTAGTAACTTCACAGATTTTTTTTACAGTGCATAAGAGTCAATTTTCAATGTTAACGGCAATTGGCTCTTACAGAGAGATTTCACTGTACTTAAACATTCACTGCTTTATAACTACAAATAAATATATCTATTGGCTTTACAATTTCATATAACATTTATTATTCGCTCAAACAAATAACATGCGTAGTAGATCAAGGCAGTTCAATCAGATATAATACACTTGTAAACATAAATATGGTAACTCACCTAGAATTCTTAGTTAGGTCATTTATTTGGCATTTAACAAAACTTCAGGCTGCATTTCGAGACAAAAACTACTAAACACAATCATACTCAATCTGTACTTTTACTTTTAATGTTTCTTACACTCAGAGATCTCCTCATATCATGCGATTTCCCCATGATCCCCGTGTTATGGTTTTTTTTTCCTTTCATACGATACTGTCTATCGATAAATTAAACCCTTGAGTTAATTAAGCTGTATTGTTAAGAATTACACATATATTAGCCGTTCAGAGCAAAATCTATTAACTCGACTTTTGAAAAATTTTAATGTTTAAGTATCAAAGCACTTGCTATAGACATAACTTTTTATATTTGGAATAACTTTACTGAATAATAAAGAATAATACATTTAAATGACAAAATAATTTTCGCCATTAAATAATAAATAATTTATTTCAGAGGCCGTTATGGTAAACTCTATACTCTAATGTAAACCAACTCTAAAGCAACTCAAATGCACGAGCAAGCGTTAAATGATAACGGTATATTTTATACTGTCGACTTCTCAGAATTGAAGTAAAATAAATTACTGCTGAGCCAAGCATTAAAGGCCGGTCACGTGAGTAAAAGGACTGAGTAAGACGAGTCTATTCTTGATAATAGGACTGAGGGCAATGAAAAGGGAGCCACTCCTAGTATTGCTTTTGCGGGGAATGGAGAGCATAATAAAATATAACAAATTATTCCACGTATGTGTATTTGAAAAGGTTACATGGAGAAATGATTTTTTTATAATACTTTAAAGAGTTAGCTTAGACCTATAGCAGGTAGATCACTAATTTTGAAGAATGTGGATAAGTCTTTATTATATCCTAAAGGTAGAACTGTGACAAGGGAAAAAGGAGAGACATGATGGATCTGCTAAAATTCATTCCTCATATTAAACATGATTACTATAAAAAACTTGACAACAAATCGAAATAACGAGTCAACACATACATCTGATGAAGAAGGCATTATTTATATTGCTGATGAATTAATCACAATTAATGTATCATAACAGAACTGTCAAAATTAATTATTTATGGAAAATCTGTAATAAAAATACATAATAACTAACTTCTCCAGTAATAAAAAACTTAACACTGAGTTTATTACTTTATTCAGTTGCCAAATCGATTAACTCCACCAATCACATAAAAATTGTAACATCACTGGCGATTATTATTTGTCTATTTTTCTTATTAATTTTATATACCATTAGATGAAATCTATATGTGTATTTAAGCATTCTACAATACATTTTTGAATTTATATTATAAAGGGAATTAAAAAAAATCAATGTAGATTATTTCATTGCATTCCTCAACTTATTGTTTTATGGAGCTAATCGATTTGTGCAGCAAACGGCTCATATATTATGATGATTTTAATATACTTTTAATGATATATTGCATTTTGTTTTTCCTTTTAATCAAATGCCGACAACCTAATAAATATTACATTTGCAACTGAGCACATTATAAGAAATCATATGAGTCAAAACTATTTAGTATAATTTAAGTTCACATACTGAGATTTCTTGGAGGTTTCCTAAAAACTTTTCACGAGAAAGCAATGACCCGAGAAAGAACCAAAAAAAAAAAAAAAAAAAACTAAAGCAAAATTATGAAAACTTTAAAAGAAAGAGTAATTCAGTAAAGGATTATAATAGAAAATAACAAATGTGTACATTATTTTTTATATAAGTTTAATTTGTTTAATAACCACATTACTTTTATTTTATTGTTTTTAATCTAATCGGCAAATCATATGATGAAATGTAATAAAATGAAGAATGTATTTTATGCATATATATATATATATATATAGGGTGTTCCGTTAAACGGGTCCAATATTAATAAGGGTAATAGAGGAGATCACACGGAGCATAAATCAGTATATAATGCCTGGCCGGATCTCAATAATTTTCAAGTTACAGCAAATAGAATGAAAAATCGGAAATTTGTAAAAAAACCCTCATTGCTAAACTATCAATAATGCTACATAAAAACGAAGCACATATTTAGAAAGAGCAGAAAAAATCCTACGAAATGACATAAGTTGTTTTAGAATATTGAGAATTAATGGCGAGTTACAAGCTCTGAAACAGTGAAAAAATACAAAATCAAATATTTAGCAAAATAGTTAATCGTTAATTCCAAAAATGCAACTCTACCTACATCAAGGAAAATGTTATAAAATTTGGTCCATTCCGAAAGCTTTCGAAGAAGCTGACAATAAACCATATCAGTTTAATTGTATGGGAGAAATCAAGCAGTTCCCTAGTTACAACTCTGTACTGTTGCACGCTCGGAAAGGGCGAAACTCCGCCCATGACGATTGTAAACACCCCGTTTTAATATCTTTCAATTATACATTTCTGATCAACCTCTATCAATACCCTTTCATTATTCAGTCTGGTCAAGTGAATGACACATTGTGCAGCTCTCGCCTTGTCTTAAAGCAAACTCCGTGACTGCTGCGTTTCCTCCATGAACTTTCAGGATGATGAAGAAGAAGTACTTTTTATGCAAATTTTCTATGTGTATAGGAAGAAAAGTGTAATAAAACAGCAGTCATCAGTGGGCGTTATGTTAAAGGGAGGCTGTTGTAAGTGGGATTGTAGTAAGTTGATGTATAATAATTATGCCGGAATACTCTAACGAAGAGTATGCGGACATGCATCTGGTGTACGGGCAAGCTCATGGAAATGCATGTCTAGCACAGCGCATGTACCGTGAGCAATTTCCAAGGAGACGTTGCCCAAGTTCGAAACTCTTCATAAAAATCGATAGACGATTACGGGAGACTGGATCGTTTAATACAGCAAGCATGGATGCAGGGAAACCTCGACATGTACGAACACCTGCAATGGAAGAATATGTACTGAATATTTTTAAAGATAACCCCTCCACGAGTACACGAGCTGCTGCGTCTGAAGTCGGTGTTTCTCACCAAAGTGTGTGGCGTGTTCTGCGTGGAGAAAACATGCACCCCTTTCATGTGCAGCGGGTACAACTGTTATCAGTAACAGATTGTGCTCAGCGGACAGAATTCGTACGCTGCTTGCTTAATGTAACAGAAAATAATCCACAATTTCTGGAAAATATTTTATTTACTGATGAAGCAACATTTACGAGAGAGGGCGTGGTAAACACGCACAATATGCACGCATGGTCATATACAAATCCGCACACTGTTTTCCCGTCAAACGCACAACAAAAGTTCAGTGTGAACATATGGGCAGGTGTCCTCGGCGATTATCTCATAGGACCATATTTACTCCCAGATGTACTCAATGGCAGTACGTACTTGGTTTTCCTACGGGATATCTTACCGCAGTTACTGCAAAATGTGCCAGCAACATTGCGCCACAATATGTGGTTTATGCACGATGGCGCACCGGCACATTTTTTCATAGGTGTTCGCAATCACCTCAATTCAACATATCCTGGGAAATGGATTGGACGCAGTGGACCTGTTGCTTGGCCTGCACTCTCTCCAGACCTCAATCCGTTAGACTTTTTGTTTGGGGACACCTTAAATCGCTGGTGTATGAAACGCCTGTGGATACACCGGAGGATTTACTAGCGCGAATCGTTGTCGCTGCAGGAGACATTCCCAACTCCGTCGGAGTTTTTCGGCGTGTTCGCCAATCTTTACGGCGTCGCTGTCGGCTGTGCGATTATGTTAATGGGCGCAACTTCGAACACCTATTATAATAATGTCCGTTCGTCTGCCTTCCGACATTGAACTGTGCAGCTCAGGCCAGAAGACTATGCTTCACATATGTCATAAAGTACGTGGAATGTAATTCTTTATTTGTCATTTTTCTTTTATTTTCAACACTTTTTGGCACAGTATTTTGTAAGTCACAGACTGTGGTGTACTCAAATTGTAAATTACAAAGTTTGTATGAATTAATTTAAAATTTAGTGTCTTTTTTAAATTTATAATTAATAAAATTATTATGCTATTTGTTATTATTATTTCCTATCATAAATTATGATGCACATATACATACAATAATTGTCCATGTAAAACATGTACTGAAACTTCTTGCATAGTTACAAATCGCAATATTTTAAATTATTTCCGAATTTTCACCACTAGTTTAATTTTAAAGAATTTAACTTAAGCTTTATATCAATAAAAGACCACTTTAAAATGTAGACTATTATTGTGAAGTTATTTTGGTTCATTCAACTCTTGAATAATTAAAAATGTTGCATCTCAGAAGAAGCATGATCGAAAATGTATAGTTGAGAGTAATTAAAAAGGCGGTGTTTCCAATCGTGATGGGCGGAGTTTAACCTTTGCTAGTGTCAAAGAAAGCGGAGTTGTAACTAAGAAACTGATTAATTTCTCTCACACAATTAAACCGATATGGTTCATTGTAAGCTTTTTCGAAAGTTTTCGGAATGGACCAAATTTTACTACATTTTCCTTGTTGTAGCTAGAGTTGTCTTTTTGGAATTAACGATTAACTATTTTGATGTATATTGGATTTCGTACTTTTTTCACTGTTTCAGGGCTTGTAACTCGTCAATAAATATTGCTATTTTAATACAATTGATGTCATTTTGTAGGTTTTTTTCTGCTCTTTCTAAATATGTGCTTCGTTGTTATGTAGCATTATCGATAGTTTAGCAATGAGGGTTCTTTTACAATTTTCCAAATTTTCATTCTATTTGCTGTAACTTGAAAACTATTGAGATCCGACCAGGCTTTATATACTGATTTATGCTCCATGTGATCTCCTCTATTACCCCTATTAATATTGGACCCCTTTAACGGAACACCCTGTATATGTATGTATATATATAACATATATATGCTAAACAAACAAAACTAATTATATAAAAATTAAGATACATGAAACGAATCCTTCAAATTCTGAATCGCAATCTGAATCTCTAAAAAGTTCGATGAAGTTCCTTTCTGTTGCTTCCTATTCAGAAAAATCGGACTTAGGACATGATGAAATTTCGTCATCACTTTCGTAAATGAAATCGATCTCAGTGCTATAGATGGCATTACTAATACAGCACATTTTAAACTATTTCACAATCACCTCCATTGGTATTGACACCCAAGTCTCCTTAACCCAAAGGCGATAACATAGATTACCCTTTTTTTTTCAAATTCCCTTCCCTTGTTTTCTGGACATCTGGCTCACATATCCACTCAATCCATATCTTTTCGCAATCTATCTTTAAATAATGTTTTGCAGCAAATATCAAGTTGTTACAAGATTGATGTCAGTCCTCCTTGTATAACAAACATAGACAAGTTATTATTATTTTTTTTTTACTTTTTTTCACTTCGTCTGTCGTACGAGTGCTAAATATACCCCATACAAGCGCCACTGCTTTCTTAGATACATTTTCGGGTCTTTTGCCCCACACATTTTCCAATCAGTCCATGCTTCCTCTTTCATCCATCCATTCATTTTTTTTCTTTTTTTTTCTTTGTGGCCTGATAATTACTACAAGCGGAATTTTTTCGTTAGATGGAGTTTTTTCATCTTAAAGATAATGACTGGGAAAATTAAGAGTAATTTTCTAACATGCTAACATGACGGTGAAACGCGTTTTCTGGTGACCTTGTGGCTAAGAACTTTTTTCCCCAAATATGACCCGCGTATAAGCTGACTCCTCCCTTTTCAAAATACAATTTCAGGTCAAAATATTTCGTCTGAGACACGATTGTATATGTCAGTAGTGGGATAAAGGGGGTTCGATTGGGGCGGTGGAGGTGGAGGTGGTGGGAGAATCATACTATAGTAGGATGAGGTTTGAGCGAAATTTTTTTGATTGGAAAGGATATTTTTTATTTAATCGTCTTACAGTAGGAGGGGGTAGGAGGGGTTAAATTTTTTTTGAGGGGGCTAAATTTTTAGGGGTCTTATTTTTTTTTTCGAGTCGACTTAGAGTAGGATTGGAAATATCATACTATAACACGAGGGGTTAGCTATTTTTGAGAGAAAGAATGAAGGGCTAAACTTTTAGTGGGGGCTAAATATTTGAGGGGGCTTATATTTAGAGGGGGTTTATTATTTTTTTTCTTAAAGTAGAGAATCGGTTTTGGAACCACTTTAAATTGTGTGAACGGTTAGTGGTTCGGCTACTGCTCCCTCTCCCCCTGCCCCACTGAAAAATAAGGATTTTTTTTTTGAATAGTGTTGGCCTCTCTCGATGAGAAAGTTCTCATGTGTTGTAACATATTTAATTTTTCGATTGTTTTGAACTTTGACAAAATAGTAGGTTAGTTTTGACGGAATTAAACTGGAACTGTATTATTAGATGAGAGTTCTTTTTTAAATTTAACTTGTATTCTTATTGATAGGTTTTTATGAACAACTCTGTTTTTGGAAAAACTTTAGTGAATCTTTGAAAAAAGGAGAAATGTTATGCTTTGCATTATTGAAAAAAGAGTAAAAAAATTAGTAGTCTCATCTAGTTTTAAGTCATTTGATGAAGATCTGATTGCAGTGGAAAGGATTTAACTAAGTTTAATTTTGCATCGTCCTGTATACGTTGGGTTTGTTATATTAGTAGTGTTTTCCTTACGGGTTTCGAACTCTGAAACTCCCCATTATTCGAATTTCTGTAATGAGAATCTAGATGGAAACTTGAAAAATTTCCTTTAGAACTAAAAATTGTTAATTATCATTATCCTCTTGTTCCAAGTTCATAAATCTCTTTACCTATTCGCCTGATTTCGAACTTACAATCTTCCCATTATTAGGTTATTTCTATAACCATTGTGGCTGGCGGGTTCCATTGTTTTTTCACTTGAATTTGCTTTCTTTCAGTTTTGTATCGACTTATTTTTAAAAATCAGTGGGTTAATGATTTTACGTTAAGTAGAAATTTTAACAAAGTGTTGCCATTGAATTTAGAAAAAATGAGAAATAAACATTATATATTTTTATTATCATGCACTTCGAGAAATTATTTAATTTTCAGATGAATAGGTTTTGCTAACATTTGTTCATTTTAGTATTTATTTCAACATTGGGGAAACTATTAACACTGTGTTGCCCCTGTATTACGTACTAAACGAAATTAAAGACTGTTGCCATTGAATTTAGAGAAATAAACATTCAATTTTTATATATTATGTACTTCGAGAAATTAATTCAATTTCTTAGATTTAATAATGTCTACTTCAACTTCGGGAAAATATAGTAATTTGAACGAAAAGATAATTTATAAACTGAATTTTAGAACAGTAATGTAATTTTAGCGTAATGATATTTTTTCAATCTGGGTTTTCTCGTGCAGTTAATGAACGCTTTCATTATCACGCACCCAGAATGTTTTTTTTTTTACTTATACTGTAACACAATTTATGGATTTTAGTTAAAAAATATTCGCCTTTGGATGGATTCGAACCATCATCTTTTGGTTAACAGCCAAACGCGTTATCCAATTGCGCCACAAAGGCATTAAAAGGATACACAATTAAACCAAAACAAGTTTATTCCTAATCTTTTAAAAACTAACCAGTTCTTCAATTTTCAAAGATTTGTGGTCATATCTATTTGTGTGTTTGTTGTTTCGATCATACATAAACAGGATGTACTGTTTATAATCTGGATGTAAGGATAAACCGTATTTCCGCTTTATGCGAAAAACAGAGATAATACTTTTTTTCCATTGTATTAGAAAAAACAAATTTTCTTAATGGATCACTATATTAATTAACTGACTAACAATTTATCAATGAACCAGATTTTTTTATAACCCTCGCATTTCAGTAGGATTCACAATAAAATTAATCATTTAAGGATAGAAACAGGTTAATTCAAAAGAAATGAATTTATAAAATGATTCATTTTGTACACTTGCTTATTAAATGAACACAACAGTTTATGCATTAAATCGTTATCACGTGATCTTCATTTTTTCTGATGCGCCACCTACATTGATTTTAATGTAGATGGATTTCATTTCATGTCATTATTCTGTTTTCTACTGTTTTGAATACACATGCTATATTTTTTGTCACCGTAAAGTTAAAAGAGATTTTAAATGAATATGGATGTTATTAATGATGCACAATCGACTACTGTCGACAATTTGGATAAGATGAGTGAACAGGAGATAAAAGATGTGCCCGTTTCGATTAGTAAAATTATTCCTGCTTCATCAGAAATGTTTAAATTGCCTTATATTTGTGGAAAATATAAAGCAGAATTTTACGAGAAACATGACTTTTTAAAACATATGAACATTCATTTAGAAAAAAAAACTTTTTATGTGCGACGTATGTGCAGGGGCGGTCTGGCATTGTTTGGCCCACCCCGCTAGACTTATGCATTGGCCCACCAATCGACAACACCATTGTTAAAATGTTTGAATACTGACTATTAATACAGTGCCTAGAAGTATACTTCTATGTATAGTATAGAAGTTTATAGTATAGAACTAGTTTATAGTATAAACTAGTATAGATTATAGTGTAGTATAGTTTATAACCAGTTATATACTAGTATATAGTTTATCGTATAGAACTAGGTATAGTATAGAAGTATACTTCTATACAATACTATCGATACGACCCTTTGCTCTAATTGTATGATGAAGACTTGCATAATTTTAAACAATTAAAAGGTATACACGTAATAAATAAACACGTTTGAAATTTCTTATGGGAATTCTTGCCAGATATTTTTATTCTTTGTATTAAAAAAAAAAAAAAAAAAAAATGTTGGGTCAATTGCGCTGTCAGCATCAGTCAACGATATCGTTAGAATAGATGATTTCTGCTTGTGAAGGGGCTCCCAACGGGAATAGGGCGTCGCTTAACCTAACCTAAGCACATTGGCAACAACTAGGAACATGCAGACCTCACCTGGAATTTGACCCAGACCCCTTTGGAAAGTGTTAGTATTGACCGGAAAGAGTTAGTACAATTGAAATTAACACACATACATTGATTAATTTGTTATTTGAAAAATCGTGATATCCATTTGTACATTTTATTTTGTTATTTGAAGTTATCAACATATATACACTTTGTACAGTCGTAGAAAAAAAAGTAAACACCCCCTACTAACTCCTCAACACATTATCGTAAACAAAAGTTACTGGTACCGAACGATTGGAAATAAAGTCTACTTTTAAATGACGTATATAAAATTTGCTTAGGGGGGCATCTACATATTAAAACAAATCCAAAATTCATGTTTTTTTTTCAATGGCAATACCCAGTTTTAACGAGACATTTCAAATCTTTGGTTCAAGCTATGCCTAGACACGAAATTTCAAGTCATTTGAATGATAAGTTTTTGAATTATAAACATTCAAAATTTAGTGCTTCTAATGTTAAATTACATTTTCATATTTTTATTTATATCTCCAGAAATTATGATCCTAATGTTCTAATTTTTTTTGTAGCAATAATAATAATATACCCAAACATAAATACCTTGAATTTGCAATTTTTATAATTTTCTGATATGAATTATGAAATTAATATTCAAAAAATTATGAATTGCAACCTACAATTTTTTGATGTATTCAGATTTATTAAGTCCTGCTTTATGGAAATCCAAAATTTCACATTTTTCTTCCAAGTAGTTTTCAAATTATGCTTAGAAAACGGCAAAATGATGGTTTAAGGGGCCGTCTATGATAGAAGTGGCTAAATATTTTGAATTTCTTATGCTATCCTGTAATCTAACAGGCTTAATTGACTGCTTAAGTTGCCTTGATCAAGAAGGGAGCTCTCGCGGTTAACAATCGAGTACCGAACTTCAATTTGGATGCAGCCCTTAAAATACGCTCGTTTTAAAATAATTAATTTCTCGGAAACTTATGGTACGAATTGCATAAAAATTTGTTTTTAGACTAATTGAAGGGTGTAGAGTTCATTTATGCTGTCAGAATTGTGTACTGCTACTGAAATAAAACAAAGTTATCATTCGTTTTAATATGTAAATGCCCCCCTAAGCAAATTTTATATACATCATTTAAAAGTAGACTTTATTTCCAATTCTTCAGTACCAGTAACTTTCTTCTACGATAATTTGTTGATGAATTAGTAGGGGTGGTTACTTTTTTTTTCCACGACTGTACATTGATTAATGTTTGCTTAAAATATCAATATAGTACCTGAAAATTGAATAGTTTGTTTTATACCCTCACTATTAACTAATTAGAAAGTAATAAATATCTAGACAATTCTTTTGAACTTCAGGCAGTTCCATGGATTATCTTATAATCGTAATCAAAAGATCATTCAGCATTGGACAGGATTAAATCATCTAACAGTTCTTGTCCTAGAGATGAACGCAAGCGGTTCTTTATAATTTTAAGGGTTAAAAACACTCATTCATAAGACACTTGAGCGCATGTACAAGGTTGGATAAATACGACCATAGGCATTCAACTCGCACAATAATTCTAATGCACAAACTAAGCCTTTTTCACATTTCTTACTATTGACAGGGAGGTGGCAACACAGATGATCACTTCATCGAGTTGGAGTCTGAAATTCCAGGATTAGAAAGAACTCGATTCGCATATTGAAATGCAACTGGTCTGCCAAGTCATATCATGGTGGAAAACACCTGCAAACCCGATTTTAGTAGACTCGTAGGTTTATCATTGTGTTTTCCTGCACCCAAATGTATGAAATAAAGGACTGAGATTGCAGGTGTTTTCCACCATGATATGACTTGGCAGACCAGTTGCATTTTAATATGTGAATCAAGTTTTAACTACTTCAGGAATTTCCAGCCTGCAACTCGATGAGGTGATTGTCTGTGCTGCCGCCTCCCGATCTATCAGCTTTTCAGCGATTCTCATCATCTTTAATGAGTTCTTCTGAATCGCTCGTTTCTATGGTGTAAGAGGCTGAGAGCTCGCTACGTCGAAGTTGTTGCTGCAATAGTGACTAATTGTAATCAGCATAGAGCCGGGAAAATTGCAGAAACTCTTTTCTAACGGTCTTTCTTGACTTTCGCGAAACCCAGACAGAGTATTAAGAACTTCTTCAGCAAGTTCATTTAACAATTTAACCTCGCTGAAGCAGTAAGGATCGAACCAGACAATGTTTTTCATGAGCAATTCATTTCCAGCAAATCGTGTATTCAGCTGCTGTATAGATGGGTCTAAGATGACATTATAAAGGCTTACCTTAAACATTAGGTTTTACCAAAAGTTTATTTCGTTTTTTACAAAAAAATAAATCATGGAAATTTCGAAAACGGTGAGATTTTATTGAAATATATAAGTGCTATTGTGTTAAATAAATTTCTTGTATCCCTCCGGAATTCTCATAATGCCTTCTTTCCAAAACATTTGTGATTTGATGGCAAAATACTTATCGAGATGATTTTTTTATGTCATTCAAAGAGTTAATTTTTTTGGTGAAGAGAATTAATGAGAGAAAGAAACAAAAATATAATCGTACGGAGCAATGTCTGGAAAGTAGGAAGCGTGGGTCAGAAAGTCTCAATCGACTACAAGGAATTTGTTTCTGACAGTCAAAGTTTGTCCCAAAAGTTTCTTTTGAAATTCACGCGCTATTTTTTAATTCATCTCGCACCTCTTTCTGAAAACAAACATTTTTTACATATACTTTGACAACATCTGCAAAAAAAACATACTACAAAACGTGTTTTTTAAAATAGTGGTGCGAGAGAATATAAAAATACTTGCTAGTGGCCGCCTTGCCCATGACTTGATGAAGCGCAAATTGCAGCCCGCATTTTCATCATCGAGAAAGATCCTTTCTTGAAAAGATTGGTGATCGTGGACGAAAGTTGGATACTTTATAACAACCTGGGATGCAAACTGTCCAGATCCATCTGAGACAAAGGCCTCATCACTATAGCTAAACCCGGAATTCTACAGAAGAAAGTTTTGCTCTCTATTTGGTGGGATTGGATCTGCTATGAGCTACTTCTACCAAACCAGACCATCAACCTTGAAAAATACTGCTCGCAATTCGTCGAACTGAAGGCAGCAATAGCCAGGAAATACCCCGAATTAGCAAACAGACGAGGTGTCGTCTTCCACAACCTCTTGACAACTTCAGGCCTAACGTATCTTTGACTGTCAAAAACAAACTCCTTGCATTCGATTGAGACGTTCTGACCCACCTTCTCTGCTCTTCGGACATTGCTCCGTCCGACTACTATTCGTTTCTTTCTCCCAAACATTCTCTTCACCAAAAAATAACTCTTTGAATGACATAAAAAATCCCGTCGATAAGTATTTTGCCATCAAATCCAAAATGTTTGGAAAGAAGGCATTATGAGATTTCAGGAGGAGGAGAGATAAAAGAAGGTTTGTTGAATAGAATGGCACATCTGTACCATATTTTATGGAAGAAACGCCGCACCCGTCGTAAACGCCGCATCCGTCGGAACGCTACTTTTGTCGACAGCCTCACATTGACCTAACTTTAATCAAAGTTTTCTGAGCAGTGTAGGATGCCTTATAATATCTTAAGATGTCTGAAGTTTTATTTAAAATATTTAAATCCGATTTTAAATATTTTCATGTATTTTTAAATTAAGGAAACTCAGTTGGTATTTAAAAAAAAATCGTAAACGCCGCACATGGCGCAAACGCCGCATTTGGAAAAAAATTAACTTTTAAACTCGTAAACGCCGCGGCGTTTCTTCCATAAAATACGGTACTTCAATAAAGTATGGCCGTTTTTGAAATTTTCATGGTTTATTTTTTGTAAAGAAAAAATGAAAGAAACTTTCGGGACAACTTAATACTTCTTGCCTCATCCTGAGAATATTCACTACATCGACGTTTCGCTATATATATTCTCTTTTCCTGTAGAAAACTCTTAATTTCAATGGAGTACTCTTTTTCTATTAGTTGCTTCAGAAGATGTTCCGAATATTCAGTAGCATTTTTCAAAAACACATCAAAATTATTTATTTTATGTAACAAATTGGATTTCAGGGTTTGGATTTTATTAGTAGCAGTTAAGTAGTCCAGGCCGCTTATTTGGAGATACTTCGATGTGGGTGTAGATATATTGAATAGGTCGCTGAAAATGGTTGCTGTTAATATATACTGAAACTTGCACCAATTACCAATCAGTGATCTTGCCGAAAAAAATACATGTGACTGGAAATCGTCCATTTCGTTAATAGCTGTTGATCTTTAAAATGTTTTGAAGACTCTTCAAGCATACTATTAAGTGTTCGTACCTTATTCCACCACCTAGTAGCGTTTACCCTTTATAATCGGCAAATAAGTTTATTTCCACCTGTAGACTCCTTATTCCCCGAAGTCCATATTTTCATTCGCTTATATGGCTCTGAGCTAAACACGGCTGTAGCTTGCATTAAGTCCAAGAAGTCCGTTGTCAATTTGCAACATTTTGTTTTATCTGTCAGGATCAAGTTTAGCACATGTGCATATCAATGCACATGTTGTATATTTGGATTGTTCTTTTTCAATTGTGCCTAAAGACCTTTATATCTCCCACTCATATTTTTTAAACGTTTTAAGTTCTTCTTTTAGTTGGAGATAGAGGGCTTCCCCTGTTGTTTTGGGGGCATCAACAACTTAAAAAACCTAACCTTCACTTTACCATGCTGCACAAAGTGTCAACTGCTCAATTGCTGATATATCTTGAGTGAAATCAATACTGTATTAATCTGACTATTTTACTTCATCGGCAATGTTTATTTGTATCTGAATGGCGAGATGAGGAATTAACTTATTTATAAATGACTTTGACAGGAATGTAATCAAAGAACCTCTTCCATGCCTTTAGAATTTTCATTTCGTTTTTCTTTGTGCTCTAGTCTGGACTTCTTCATTCATTCTAAAGATCTACTTTTGTGGCTTCTCTTGATAGCCGAGCTAGTTATACGGAAAATTCCTTTATTGAATTGTCCATTTGTGACCACAGAAGAGGGATGGATTGTGTGGAGAGGTAAAATTACCTAACCTTCCAGACCTCATCCCACGTCTTCATTCTTAAGTGTTTGATGCTTTTATGCATGTTTTATTCTTGCATGCAAAGCTGAGGGTTGCAATTTCATCTTATAGTAAAATTATGCATTTTTTTTTTTTTTTGCCTCACCTCTGAAATTTGCTTTTCTCGAGATGGTCACTTTTCTTTTCTAGAGATTGGTGATGGGAGAGAGAAAGAAGAAATTAGGACTTAAAAAAAGAAAAGATAAATTGACTTTCATAATTAATGCTTTTTTTTTAAAGAAAAAAAAAACTCAAAAAGTTATTATTTTTTTGGCCCACTACACCCGTTTGGCCCACCCCGCGATCGCGGCGTAGCGGGGTGGGCCAGTCCGCCCCTGCGTATGTGGAATGTTGTTTTTTCGAAAGAGTTCTTTAATGGAACATATGATAATTCATCGCATGACATCTACCATGTACCAATGTGAAACATGTGGTAAATCCTTTT
Organism: Maratus speciosus; assembly: GCA_963932465.1. NCBI lineage: Eukaryota > Metazoa > Arthropoda > Arachnida > Araneae > Salticidae > Maratus > Maratus speciosus. Next base: position 110,442,611 of record OZ010800.1, read on the forward strand.
CCAGAAAGAGTGTGTTAATCAGACACGCAAAGTTTCATTTAGAAAAAAAGCCTTTGAGTTGTGACAAGTGTAAGAAAATTTTCGTTCAACAATGTGATTTACGAAAGCATTTGTTAATTCACATTAAAGACGGAAAATTTCATAAATATGAACAATGCGAGGAAATGTTTTCGAGAAAGATGGACTTAAGGAATCATCTTAAAATTCACATCATTCCGAAGAAAAGTGAACTTTCCAAGCAATTCCAATGTGATGATTGTGACCAAGTTTTTTCTGATAAATCTGACTTAGTTGAACACAGAAAAATTCATATTTCACCCACCCAACTTAAATTGGAACAGCGTAATGGATTGATTAAGCAATTAGAAGAATTAACACTTCAATTAAGAACTTTGCAAAATGAAATATCTTCTTCAAATATCGAATTTTCAATGATTTGAAATAGACACATGTTTTCATTATACATATGCAATCATTTTTGTAACTAACGAAAAATAAAATTTTTCTCAATTGAAAAAACTTGTATGTTTTCATTTTAACAAGATGTCTTAGTATTTTATTGCTCCCACTACAAATGAACTTGATTTTTTTTTCTAAGTGAATGAAACTCTAATAATATTTCAGAAATACAATTTTTTTTTTCATTTAACTCACTCTATTAATTTGAAACCAATGCAAAATTAAAGTATCTTTTAATAAAGTTAAAATAATAAAGTTTTAGTAATATTAATGAGTAGCATTACTAATAATTGTAAATGAATTTAATCATCTACTAATTAAATTAATGAACTATCAATATTTTTGAGGGATATATATTAAATGAAGTATGTATTCACTCATCATTTTATTCAATTTCATATGAGTATGACTACATCGTAATAGAAACTATTTTAAACAATAAACTTCTATTACTTTTGTTTAGAGGGATTAGAAAATGAAGTTCTTTAAATTATTGTTATCTTTATTTCATATTTTTTAAAGTTTAAATAACAAATAATTAATTTGAGTATAATTATCATTTTAGTATAATTATCATTTGATTATATTTATCCACTATTTATTTTAATCCAATTCATATAAGTTTAATTATCCACACACTATTTATTTTAATCAATTTCAGGAGAAAAAATATAATGAACTTGCGTTTCATTTTCCATGTGTTGTCATTCACAAGTTTAAAAAATAACTATCATAATGAAATATTCATGCTAGCATTAATCATGCTTTTCGGTTTAATCATCAATTTGAAAAATTTACTCGATACCGATTTTTAACTCATACCGTCACTGATTTGAATTCATATAAATATAATTATTCACAATTTTAATCAATTTCATTTGAGTCTAATTAATTTAATTTGAGTATAATTATCCACTCATTATTTTAATCCATTTCATATAAGTATAATTATAACTTTCACTATATATTTTAATTAATTTCACATGAATAAAATTATTATTTGTACTGAACTTGTGATTCACTCATCGTGTGTTGCCATTCTCAAGTTTTAAAACTATCTAACATGATGAAATATTCATACTAGCAATAGTCATGCTTTTCGACTCACTCGACAATTTGAAAATTTAGTCGTTCATGGTTTTTTAATTAAATGTGATCGTTTCTAACTGAAACCGCCACTGATTTGAACTTATGTTAATAATCGTTTCGAAATCATCTCAGTCAGTTTACTGTTGACTTTTGATCAGACTACACCACATACTGTTTGCTATTTAAAATGGCTTGTGAATTAAATATACTGAAAAGATCTCCCCTAGAAATGAATTTCGTAGCAAAGTATCAACGTTTAGAATCATCTTTGGATACTGATATGAAGGAATTAAATCTCCCAAATTTAGAATTTTGTAATTCAAACGAGAACTGTTCAACATTACCCTCAAACAAGGATTTACATGCTGCAGAACCCAAGTTCGATATGGATTCGACGACCCCAATATTCATTCATAATGATGACGACGCAACTTATACTATGAGTTTTTTGGACACTATTTTTAATGACGTAGATTTTAAAAATTTGGAATCCTTCATTTCCCCAAGTACCTCAATTTCATCATCACAAGAACCAACAAATGCTGTTTTGAATACAATACAAGATCCCCTTCTGAAAGACATTCCCAAAAGCAAACCACGCAATTTTAGCATGATTGAAATCAAGTTTAGTGATTGTGTTTATTTAATTTTAAAACATAGCATCAAACGATTTTATGTGTATGTCGGGGAGTTTAAACGCAGTGTGATTAGTAATGAAGAAATGATGACGAAAAATAGACTTTTGATGGACATTAATACGTGGTATGAATTTCAATCGAAACTTTTTGCTTTTAATTTGAAATATAAATCCTCATCATTTATTGCTAATAATACTCTGTTGGTAATGAATCACAATAATAGCACTATGTGAATTAAAAACTTGATGAATTTTTCACATTTTGACTTAAACGATTGCAAATTATTAAATTTGAAGGATAACGTTCATCATTTTAACAAGAAGCTTTTGCAACACATGTATACAAATTATCTACCACGTTTAATTAAGCAAAAATGTACACTAGGTGACGTAACCATATAAAATGAATCTGCTTTATTTTCAAAGCTCATCAAGGTGTATTGAGAGTAATGTAGTGACTATTTTAAACCAAATTTATGAGTGCGTAGGATGTATTTTTGAACACGAAAGCATGAGTCTTTATACATGTTTCACATTTAATAATCGCGAAAAGTTTAATCAACTAGGGGACACGGTATTAATGTTAGTGAATTTCGATTATGTTGTTTCTATGTTTCTAAACAGAACTGGATGTGTTAGTAAAAACGTTTTATGTAACATCAATGTAGAAACTATACAATATGTATTGTTTAAATAATAAATTTTGTTGTTTTTGTTTATTCATTTAGTCTATCTTTTAATTATGACAATCTATGTTGGAAAAAAAAAAAGAAATTAACAATTACCTAATCAAAATGTATATATATATATACAAGTTTTTATTTTTGAATTTAAAATGAATTCCAAGTTATTAATATTTTTAATAATGAAAATAAAAGTTTTCTACTTTTTCAATTTAATAAAATTATATTTACAAGTTAAAAAATTATTTTTGAAATAGATTTCAAATCTACTGGAAATACATTTTTCAAGTTTTACAATTTTAGAAAAAAGTTTTCACTTCAAGTTAAAAATATATTTTGAAATAATTTTTTTCAATTCAAGTTAAAATTAAATTTTAAATTTTACAATTTCAGAAATAAAGTTTTTGATTAATCAAAATTTTTTTAAATTAAACTATTCGTTGTAATTTTTTTTTTATCTATGCTTTTATGTTTGCATACTACATATAGATATGTAGTATATACTATGTTTTATGTAAGAACAATTATTTAATAGTTCAAAATTATTTACAGGTTAGAAAAATATACTATGTAAAATATACTATGTATTTTATTAGTCGAATTATATTTAGAAGTTAGAAAAAAAATTACTAGTTTTCAATTTAAAATAAGTTTTCTAAAAATTGCAAAAATATTTTATCAGTTATAAAAAATTATATAATTTTTTATTTATTTTTTTACGTTTTACAATTTAAGAAATAAAGTTATAAAAGTTTTTAAAAATTTTCATTAGTTAAATTTTTTTTTGTTTGTTCAATTCATTATATAATTTTTTTAATCATGCTTTCATACTACATATAAATATGTAGTATGAAACTACATATTTATATGTAGTATATACTATGTAACATAGTATATACTATGTTTCATATAAGAACAAAGATTTTTCTAGTTCAAAATTATTTACAAGTATAGGAAAATGTTTTATTAGTTTTTCAATTTAAAAAAAAAGTTTTCTAAAAAATATTTTATAAGTTTTACAAAAGAAAAAAAAATTCAGTTAAGTTTTGTAAAAAAAATTTTATAAGTTTTACAAAAAAAAAAAAAAAAAAAAAAAAAAAATAATAATAATAATAATAATAATAAGTTTTCTAAAAGATATTTTATAAGTTTTACAAAAAATAAATCAATTCAATTACAAGTGTAGAAAAATGTTTTATTAGTTTTTCAATTTAAAAAAAAAGTTTTCTAAAAAATATTTTATAAGTTTTACAAAAGAAAAAAATTAATAAATTGACTTAATAAAGTAGTCCAATCTTGAACGCCATATTCACCTTTGTTTATTATATAAAAAACATGGAAAGATTTAAAATGCTTCATTTAAAATACATTATTTTAACACACCTATGTAGTAATGTATTTTAAATGAAGCATTTTAAATGTTTTCATGTTTTTTATAAAAGAAAAAATTTCAATTAAGTTTTCTAAAAAATATTTCATAAGTTTTACAAAAAAATAAATCAATTCAGTTTTCTAAAAAAATATTTTAAAGTTTTGCAAAAAAAATCAATTAAGTTTTCTAAAGTATATATATTAGTTTTACAATTCAAAAAAGAATATATATATATATATATATATATATATGTTTGTTATTAGTTTTCAGTTGTATACAAGTTGGAAAATATGAGTTATTGATGTCAACATAGTATGGATTTATATATCTCATAATATAGATCACATAGTATGTATCACATAATGTGTATGTATAGCAAAGTATATAGTTATATATCACATAATGTGTGTCATATATGACTAATTGTATACTATGGTCGACTTAAGAATAATCATTTTTTTAGTCAAAAATTAATTATAAGTTATAAAATTATTTTTTTAATGAAACTTTTCTTTATCCTTTCTACCTTATTTCTTCAAACTCTAATTTTTACATCTACATTTTTAATACAAATTCATTTATATTCAAATATTAGAATAATATCTACTTACAAATAGCATTGATTTAAAACGAAGCTTGGCATGTCTCGCCCCTACAGATGAAATGCTCACTGCAGATAACTGACCGGATGTTTATATCATCACGTGACTTCCTCTAACATCTGATAAACCGATAGCAAGTTTCCCATTTCCAACTCAGTCTTCAATTGTGTTGGTTCGTTAAGTTTTAATCTCTATATTCCTTCATATTAAAAAAGAACTACATATTTTCTTTACACGTTTGATATTGGAAAGATCTAATATAATTTTAAAACCTATCTTTTTATATCTGCAAACTTTTATTACCGAATAAAATCATCACATTTTAGAATGTTTAGTTGAAAGGTCTTTTATTTTTAATTAGATGATGTAATCGAAATTCTTATTAAGAAGTTTTACTTAACTGTCTATTATTTTATAGAAATAATTTTCTTATGAAAGCGAAAAAGAATATTTCATCATCTATATAAACTAAGGTTGATTATATATTATGTTATCTAACATAATTTGTAATTATGTATACTAGAGGTATATATAATTATATATACTAGCTATATCTATATATATATATATGCTAAGTATGTATATAATTTTATACATTAAGTATACTCTATTCATTAAGTAAGTCAACTATCAATTAATTAGAAACTGATTAAAATTGTGAATAATTATATTTATATGAATTCAAATCAGTGACGGTTTCAGTTAAAAATCGGTATCAAGTAAATTTTTCAAATTGATGATTAAACCGAAAAGCATGATTAATGCTAGCATGAATATTACATTATGATAGTTATTTTTTAAACTTGTGAATGGCTACACATGGAAAATGAAACGCAAGTTCATTATATTTTTTCTCCTGAAATTGATTAAAATAAACAGTGTGTGGATAATTAAACTTATATGAAATGGATTAAAATAATGAGTGGATAAATATAATCAAATGATAATTATACTAAAATGATAATTATACTCAAATTAATTATTTGTTAATTAAACTTTAAAAAATATGTAATAAAGATAACAATAATTTGAAGAACTTCATTTTCTAATCCCTCTAAACAAAAGTAATAGAAGTTGATTGTTTAAAATAGTTTTTATTACGATGTAGTCATACTCATATGAAATTGAATAAAATGATGAGTGGATACATACTTCATTTAATATATATCCCTCAAAAATGTTGATAGTTGATTAATTTAATTAGTAGATGATTAAATTCATTTACAATTATTAGTAATGCTACTCATTAATATTACTAAAACTTTATTATTTTAACTTTATTAAAATATACTTTAATTTTGCATTGGTTTCAAATTAATAGAGTGAGTTAAATGATGAAAAATAAAAAATTGTATTTCTGAAATATTATTAGAGTTTCATTCACATAGAAAAAAAAATCAAGCTTATTTGTAGAGGGAGCAATAAAATACTAAGACATCTTGTTAAAATGAAAACATACAAGTTTTTTTCAATTGAGAAAAATTTTATTTTTCGTTAGTTACAAAAATGATTGCATATGTATAATGAAAACATGTGTCTATTTCAAATCATTGAAAATTCGATATTTGAAGAAGATATTTCATTTTGCAAAGTTCTTAATTGAAGTGTTAATTCTTCTAATTGCTTAGTCAATCCATTACGCTGTCCCAATTTAAGTTGGGTGGGTGAAATATGAATTTTTCTGTGTTCAACTAAGTCAGATTTATCAGAAAAAACTTGGTCACAATCATCACATTTGAATTGCTTGGAAAGCTCAATTTTCTTCGGAATGATGTGAATTTTAAGATGATTTCTTAAGTCCATCTTTCTCGAAAACGTTTCTTCGCATTGTTCACATTTATGAAATTTTTCATTTTAATGTGAATTAACAAATGCTTTCGTAAATCACATTGTTGAACGAATTTTTTCTTACACTTGTCACAACTCAAAGGCTTTTTTTCTAAATGAAACTTTGCTTGTCTGATTAACACACTCTTTCTTGAAAAATATTTACTACATGTTTCACATTGGTACATGGTAGATGTCATGCGATGAATTATCATATGTTCCATTAAAGAACGCTTTCGAAAAAACAACATTCCACATACGTCGCACATAAAAAGTTTTTTTTCTAAATGAATGTTCATATGTTTTAAAAACTCATGTTTCTCGTAAAATTCTGCTTTACATTTTCCACAAATATAAGGCAATTTAAACATTTCTGATGAAGCAGGAATACTTTTACTAATCGAAAAGGGCACATCTTTTATCTCCTGTTCACTCATCTTATCCGAATTCTCGACAGTAGTCGATTGTGCATCATTAATAACATCCATATTCATTTAAAATCTCTTTTAACTTTACGATGACAAAAAATATAGCATGTGTATTCAAAACAGTAGAAAACAGAATAATGACATGAAATGAAATCCATCTACATTTAAATCAATGTAGGTGGCGCATCAGAAAAAAAGAAGATCACGTGATAACGATTTAATACATAAACTGTTGTGTTCATTTAACAAGCAAGTGTACAAAATGAATCATTTTATAAATTCATTTCTTTTGAATTAACCTGTTTTTATCATTAAATGATTAATTTTATTGCGAATACTACTGAAATGCGAGTGTTATATAAAAAAAAATCTGGTTCATTGATAAATTGTTAGTTAGTTAATTAAAATAGTGATCCATTAAGAAAATTTGTTTTTTCTAATACAATGGAAAAAAAAGTATTATCTCTGTTTTTCGCATAAAGCGGAAATACGGTTTATCATTACATCCAGATTATAAACAGTACATCCTGTTTATGTATGATCGAAACAACAAACACACAAATAGATATGACCACAAATCTTTGAAAATTGAAGAACTGGTTAGTTTTTAAAAGCTTATGAATAAACTTGTTTTGGTTTAATTGTGTATCCTTTTAATGCCTTTGTGGCGCAATTGGATAACGCGTTTGGCTGTTAACCAAAAGATGATGGTTCGAATCCATCCAAAGGCGAATATTTTTTAACTAAAATCCATAAATAATGTTACTGTATAAGTAAAAAGAAACATTCTGGGTGGGTGATAATGAAAGGGTTCATTAACTGCACGAGAAAATCCAGATTGAAAAAATATCATTACGCTAAAATTACATAACTGTTCTAAAATCCAGTTTATAAATTATCTTTTCGTTCAAATTACTAAACTTTCCCGAAGTTGAAGTAGACATTATTAAATCTAAGAAAGTGAATTAATTTCTTGAAGTACATAATATATAAAAATTGAATGTTTATTTCTGAAAATTCAATGGCAACAGTCTTTAATTTCGTTTAGTACGTAATACAAGGGCAAAACAGTGTTAATAGTTTCCCCAATGTTGAAATAAATACTAAAATGAATAAATGTTAGCAAAACCTATTCATCTGAAAATTAAATAATTTCTCGAAGTGCATGATAATAAAAATATATAATGTTTATTTCTCATTTTTTCTAAATTCAATGGCAACACTTTGTTAAAATTTCTACTTAACGTAAAATCATTAACCCACTGATTTGTAAAAAGAAGTCGATACAAAACTGAAAGAAAGCAAATTCAAGTGAAAAAACAATGGGGCCCGCCCAGCTCAATGGTTACAGAAATAACCTTATAATGGGAAGATTGTAAGTTCGAAACCAGGCGAATTGGTAAAGAGATTTATGAACTTGCAACAAGAGGATAATAAAAATTAACAATTTTCAGTTCTAAATGAAATTTTTCAAGTTTCCATCTAGATTCTCATTACAGAAATTCGAATAATGGGGAGTTTCAGGGTTCGAAACCCGTAAGGAAAACAGTACTAATATAACAAACCCAACGTATACAGGACGATGCAAAATTAAACTGAGTTAAATCCTTTCCACTGCAATCAGATCTTCATGAAATGACTTAAAACTAGATGAGACTACTAATTTTTTTACTCTTTTTTCAATAATGCAAAATATAACATTTCTCCTTTTTTCAAAGATTCACTAAAGTTTTTCTAAAAACAGAGTTGTTCATAAAAACCTTTCAATTAGAATACAAGTTAAATTTAAAAAAGAACTCTCATCTAATAATACAGTTCCAGTTTAATTCCGTCAAAACTAACCTACTATTTTGTCAAAGTTCAAAACAATCGAAAAATTAAATATGTTACAACACATGAAAACTTTCTCATCGAGAGAGGCCGACACTATAAAAAAAATCCTTATTTTTCAGGTGGGCAGGGGGGGGGGGCAAGGGGAGCAGGGGGGAGAGGGAGCAGTAGCCGAACCACTAACCGTTCCCACAATTTAAAGTGGTTCCAAAACCGATTCTCTACTTTAAGAAAAAAAATAATAAGCCCCCTCTAAAAATAAGCCCCCCTCAAATATTTAGCCCCCACTAAAAGTTTAGCCCTTCATACTTTCTCTCAAAATTAGCTAACCCCTCGTGTTATAGTATGATATTTCCAATCCTACTCTAACTCGACTCGAAAAAAATAACCCCCCTAAAAATTTAGCCCCCTCAAAAAAAATAACCCCTCCTACCCCCTCCTACTGTAAGACGATTAAATAAAAAATATCCTTTCCAATCAACAAAATTTCGCTCAAACCTCATCCTACTATAGTATGATCCTCCCACCACCCCCACCTTCACCGCCCCAATCGAGCCCCCTTTATCCCACTACTTACGCCATCTTTCTATTTCTGTCTCTCTCTATATATATGTATATATATATACCGTGTGTCCCAAAAATGGATAATATATTTTAAAATTCAATAACTTGCAAACGATGACAGACATTTAAAAACAACTCTTCACGTCTGTTATTCAAGATGTCAGGAGTTTTTATGCTGCGATTCTCAGTTTGAGTTACATATAGCATCGATAGATGGCGCTGCTAGAAGGAATCGCTAAATCCGGGCTCGAATTTTCGGCTACTCTCTTCTTCCATTCAAAAATAGGAGATTAAAATTTCTTGAATGGATTTCGAAATATCAAAAGCCGGGTCTGGACTGAGCACCTATTACTCTCAGCGCCATCTATTGTTTGAAATTCGAACTAAAATGAAGAATCACAGTAAAAAATACCCCTGACATCATACATAACCCTCCTGCAAGAGTTTTTTTTAAATATATGTCACCGTTTGCAAGTTACTGAATTTTAAATTCCACCAGTCATTTTTAGGACACTCGGTTATTACCCGGTATATATATAACCATTAGATAATATTACAATTTATAATATTTGTTTAATAAAAATTAATAAATTGAGTATACATATATATGTATGTGTATATGTAATTACAATGTAAATATAGTTTAAGGGGTCTCAGGACTCTTAAAATTGGAAAAAATGAAAAAAAAGGGCCATTTTCAACATTTAATATCTTAAAATGTATTCGATATTAAGACACAATTTCAAATGATAATGAAAGATAAAAGTATGTTCTTTCATTTCAAGTATTTGAAAAATTGCAATATGCAGAATTAGCATTTACAGGGGGCACCAAACTGTCAGACATTTGACGGGGGGAAAATGGGCATAACAGCTTATGCGCACGATTACAAAATAAATTTTGCAACTAGAATGAAAATTTTCGTGCCTACTTATACCTCAGATTATAATAATTACACTGAACCTAAATAAATTTGTATTTAAAGCATTTTTATATTTTTAATTCAAAGTCGTATTTAGCTAATGCAAAATTTAGAAAATTTCAACAATATAAACCTCAAGAAAATATTTTCTTTTTGCAATAAAAATGAAATTTTAGGTTCTGTTTATACAGACTAATATGAAACATATGTTTTGAAAACTTCATGAAACAATATTCAGAAGTTTTTGAGATATCGTGCGCGTTATGCCCAAAAACGTCATTTGGATAAAAGTGACTTCAAAGTTTTGGAAACACCGCTTCAGCTATTGAGCGAGTATAGTTCTAAATGCCATAACTTCTGTTCTAATGGGAATTTAAGGATAACAATTATATCAAAATGTTCAGAAAACATAGAAGTTTAACATCTAAAAAAAAAACAACAAAATTTCGAAAATTTTAGAGCTTTAAGAGTCCTGAGACCCCTTAATGTGTAATACACCAGTGTGTAATTATACTGACGATAAATGTAAAATTATACAAAATAAAATAATTAATCATCTTTTATCTTTTTGAAATAACGAATTTGTATGTTTTTTCTTCCCAACAAGGTCAAAATTAAAAAAGCCGCTCTTAAATATGTATTCCGTTAAAAAGAAAAAAAAAATGTGAATAAAATTGAGTTTTTTTTTTTTCTTGAAATAATTTTTTTTATGATTATCATAAAAATGTCATAATAGTTAAAAGTTAAACATGTCTGCATTAGTTTTAATTTCTTTGTTCTACTGTAAGATGCATAATATACAGTAAAAACTAAATAATATACTCTTAAAATCTAAAATTTCACCAATAATTACTTATATAAATTCTATGAAATTTCTCTCGTGCAATAAACATTTGTATATCTGAAAAGTGCATGTTTTGAAATGAAATAATGACGAGATATTACTTCGTTAAAGTTTTTTATCTACTAATGTAATAGTTATAGTATTCAAAATTCTTTAACCATAAAGGTTATACAAATTACTGCTTAATTTTAAAACAAATAAAATAAAAATATGAAAGTTTAAAAGATTTTGTAAAGCGATAAAATTTATGTCTTCTTATTTAGATAAAGTATACTTTTTGTTGAATTATTAGATCATTTCGTTAAAGTTATAACTTTAATTTCAGTTGAATAAAAGCAATCCCTTTCATGGACTTTTTTTTTAAATTTTTTTCCGCATTCTTCATTATAACATGGATTATTAATATTTTTAATGGGTAAATAAAATTATATTTCACTCTATATATCTGTTATTTCAAGGATTCATCTACTGTTTGAAAAATATCTGTTGAAAAAATGCTTTGAGGTTGACATATGGATGAATAATAATTAATCTTCCTGTAATCTGTGTAACAATATGTTCCTCTGACAAGCATTTCGCACTTTCTAAGAGGATTAAAATAATCCTTTAAAAAACTGTGAATCTTACTACACATAATCCTATCATGCAGAATGATAATGGAACTATGTAATTAAATTTGTCTTAATATGCTTGTTTATCTTTATTATTATAATCTGCAGAGGCGATTAAATTTGTTGTATAATATTTTACAATTAATAGCATTAAAAAGGGATTATTTTTTGAATTAAGAATGGAAAATAAAGTAAAGCTTTAATATAGTGAAAAAAAAAACAATCTTGGAAAACTTGTAATTTTTTAAAATAAAAAGCAAACAAAATAATCCCAAGAAACTGCATGTTAAAAATGTAGGAATGTATGTAATGAACACTTCTATTTTGATAAGGATGTTTTTTATAATTTTAATGTAATAGTTTTTTTAAGTTCATGAATTTTAATAATTCATATCTTTGTAAGCTTGAAGTAAATTTACTGATTAAATTTTATCACTGGATAGGACTTTTTAAAGTGATGTATTAATGTGCATAGCCATTAAAACTGTGTTTTATTTTTACTTGCTTTATAATTTAAAAACAAATAGCTTAGAGTAAAATATATTTTATCTCACAGGAATTTAGTAAGTAATATTTTTTTTTCAGAAAAAAGAATTATATTTATTATTTTCTGTTATTTAAATGATTTTGCACGCAAAATAAACATGTTTCATTTGCGCAGATAGATCTTTTTTCCTGTAAAACATTTTTTTCAGCTTGATACATGTTGTCAAATGCTCTTGGCAGATTTTTAACAGACTGATTAATAGATTGTCAAATTGCGCAGGTTTAGAAAATTTACCATTATGAAAACTTTCTTGAAATTTTACACTGTTTCTATACATTTTTCAGATACTATTTCGAAAACCATCTCATTTTTTTCACGTACAATTTTTTTAGTGATAGGTGGTATAAATAGTTGGCAGAAAACAATATTGTCGAATAGATAAATTTGAATATACATTTTTTTTTATTTATATACACTATACATATAAATACATATTGCATTAAAACGATTTAAATTCGCCATTTCTTTTAGTTAAATACTTATACTGTCTCTTCTTTTTTATATTAAAGCTCATTTTTTGGTTACTGGAATGCAAAGAGTTTACATTTTCAGGGTTAAATATCCAGCAAACTTTAGGAATGAATATGCCGCGGGCACAGGAACAATATGCTCAATAATGTCCGAAACAATTTTATTTATATAAACTCGGTTTATGGCGTCAGATTCCGCCATCCGAAAAATCTACAACAGTCTTTTTTCCCGGTCAAGGGTCCATTCCTCTTCCAGACCTCTATCCCTCATTGACTTTGAAATATCATCCATCCAGTTTTTTGGTGGTCTTCCCCGTTTCCTTTTTTTTTTGTTTATTCCATAATTGAATGTGATTTTGGGTAGTCTTTCATCATTTATTCTTTTGACATGACCATACCAGATTAACTGATTTTTTTTTTTTTATATGATCTAATATGGTTCCCTTTATTTTCATCATTTCTTTGATTCTGTCATTTCTTATTCTTTCTATTCTTGATATCCTGCATGATCCTCTTAGGTCGTCCATTTCTATTGTTGCTAATTTCTTTCTTTCTGTCTTCATAATTCTCCATCCTTCTGCTCCATATAACAATATGCTCTTTACAATAGAGTTGTATTTTTCCCGGAACCATTTTGCAAAAAAGAAAAAATCTGTTTTAATGATCTTTTAATATAGTAAAGAAAAAACAAATCTCCATTCCTAGGTTTTATATTAAGATGAGAAGATAGTATTAAAATGACGAAAACTGACTAAATCTTGATCGGGGACTGAGAACCATAATTTTGGTTATTTCTTCCTTATTGCATTCATTTGCCGATGTTGCATAGATAAAAAATGCAGAAAATATTAAAATGACGAAAACTGACTGACGCTTGATCGAGGATTAACAACCATAATTTAAGTTATTTCTTCTTTTTGCATTTAATTTGTTATGTTATCTGGAACAAAATATATGCAGAAAAGCTTAAAAGGACGATAAACGGACTGAAACTTGATCGTAGATTCTGAATCTTAATTTAGGCAATTACTTCTATTTGCATTTATTTTCTTATGTTTTATCATTTTTTTTTTGTATAAAACAATGACACAACTTTAAATATTGCACTGCAAAATTGTTCTTGCAAACCTAGCTTTGCGACTAGTATCCTTCAGATAGACTTAAAAAAGCGTAATTTTAGTTATAAAAATTTATTTAAAAAAAAAAATACCTACACCAAAATATAAAAGTACACTAGATCCACTCGCACCCACTTTCCCTTATATGTCACCCATGAAAATGATATCTTTATACATGTAAATATAAAAAATTTCGTTATTTTCCAAATATAATGTTTAAAATGTATATTATAATAAATTATTTTAGGTATAAAAAAATTTACCAACCTTTCTAAATAGAACTATATAGTATTTTAAACTATGTCTTATTAGATTTAAAAAGTAACTTTTTAATTATTTTTTTAATTTTATTTTGGTATTAAAATAAATAAAATCAGTAGTGGTTTGACTTTACACCAAAAATGGTGGCAACTAAAATTCCACCAAAAGGGTTGTTTCTTGACATCAGTTGATTGCTTGTGTTTCATTTCACCAATTTACTGGTGGTATTTGGTTCACGCCAATACTTTTCACAGTATAATTAAAACAAAATTTTGATAATTAGCAGGGACGGCTAGAAAAATATTTTACATAGATGGTTACAAATTTTACATAGATGGTTACATATTTTAATCGTTGTATACGAATTTAGACATCAGTTGTCACCGTTTTTGAAAAGTGATGTCGCATTATTTACTCGGGTTCTATCTGTCATATTTAAACGGGAATTGGTTCATGCGACTCCCTGTTTAGTTACATTTAAAAGTATATTTTCCTAAGTATAGATTTCAGTTAGCGCCATTTTCGAACAGTAACGTGAATTCTTTTTTCGAGCTCTATGGGACAGATTTCACCGAGAATGGGATCATTCATATCATATTTACTTACATTTAAACGATCGTGTTTCTAAATACAATCTCTAGTTACCATCGGATTTTTTGCCATAAAACCATATACAACAAACCAACCAGTTACATCCTTTCCAAACGGTAACGTCGCATTCTTTTTCCGGGTTCTATGGGCCGTATTTCAATAGGAGTTTGTTCTTTCAACTCAGATTAAAATTATCTTCATATTTATCGGCGTATGCGCGACATGCCTGGTAAAAGGTGCTGTAGACAGTGGTTACCTGTGCAAGAGGTTCATTCAGAAAGAGGTTTGTTTCAAAGGATTGTATGCAACGCCCAATATACTCTACCGAAGTCAAATTGTGCCAAAGCCAGAGGTTCATTTTGAAACAGATACATTTTAATCTATGTTTTAATAGTTAGATATGCGTGCTGAAAATCCACTGTCTATGCCCTGTCTTAAAACCACTTAATATATATATATATATATCACTTTAAATAAAATTCAAGGGCGCACTATATGCATTATGGCATATATTAACACACAAGAAAAAAAATTACAGAAAAATAAGGAATTTTCTTGAATTTTTTATGCGTTATGAAGAACTTTTCAAAATGCCCCATGCGCAATCCATATCAAATAAAATGCCCAATGTTTTTTACGCAAATTTGTTTTATATATACAAATAAAACTGTGCATCGAATTACATACATTTTAATGTAAATGCAACAAAAAATATTTTCGAAATTATATGAAATTTCCAGCATTTTTTACATGCTTTTCTTCAGTTAACTACATTTAACTTTTCCAGTTATATTTAGTTTAAAAAACAATGCACAGTTTTATGACATGTATAATGATAAAAAGCTGTAATTAAAATTGAGGATTTTAATTGATATGGAATGCGCACGAGGCCTTTTGAAAAGTTCTTCATTACGTTTAAAATATTCAAAAAAATTCCTAATTTTTCTCCAAATTGTTTTTTTTTTCTTTTATTTCTTGTGTGATAAATATATGCTATGATGCATATAGTGTTCCTTTGAATAGTGTTTAAAGTGAAATTAAAAATATTAATAAAATGAGTTTGAAGGTCCCTTGACCCCTTAAAATGTATATAGGATTTAATAATTCGCGGTTCGTTTCGAAAAATCTACGTGTACGGGCAACAGAGAGCGGCTGAACTTCAGGTAGTTGTACAAATTAGAATATGAAAATGTAAAATGCTTCTTTTGATTATAAATAATATTTCACTATATGATTGCAAAAATATTGGAAATACAAAGGAGAGAAAAGAATTAGTATTGTTATAAATATGTGATATATCTCTTTCTTTATATATACATGTAGAGTCGTGGAAAAAAAAAAAAAGTAAACACCCCCTACTAACTCCTCAACAGATTATCGCAGACAAAAGTTACTGGTACCTAACGATTGGAAATAAAATCTACTTTTAAATGATTTATATAAAATTTGTTTAGGGGGCCATCTACATATTAAAATGAATCAAAACTTCATTTTTTTCAATGGCAATTGTAACGAGCTATTTCAAATTTTTGGTTCAAACTATGCCTAGACGCCAAATTTCAAGTCATTTGAATGATAAGTTTTTGAATTATAAACATTCAAAATTGAGTGCTTCCAATGTTACATTACAGTTTCGTATTTTTATTTATAACTTCCGGAATTATGATCCTAATGTTTTATTTTTTTGTGTAGCAATAATACTAATATACCCAAACATAAATACGCAGAATTTGCAATTTTTATAATTTTCTGATATGAATTATGTATTATGAAATTAATATTAAAATAATTATGAATTGCAACCTGCTATTATTTTGATGGATTCAGATTTATTAAGTCCTGCTTTATGGAAATCCAAAATTTCACCTTTTTCTTCAAAGTAATTTTCAAATTATGCTTAAAAAACGGCAAAAGGATGGTTTAAGGGTCCGTATATGATAGAAGTGACTAAATATTTTGAAATTTATTACGCTATCCTGTAATCTAACAGGATTACCTGACTGCTTAAGGTGCCTTAATCAAGAAGGGAGCTCTCTCAGTCAACAATTGAGTACCGAACTTCAATTTGGATACAGCCCTTAAAATACGCTCATCTGTATAATAAAAGCCGAAGTCATGTGACTGTCATCAATAATTCCGGGCTGATCGCTTCACTTTTTATATGCCAAACGGCCATTCCGGTGCTTTTATCTTAGTCGGGATCAGGTGATACATCGTCAAATATTCTTCCACCGCCATCATTTCATTAAAAATATAAACCTATCACTCATTTCATTTAAAATAAATCTTTCATTTAAAATACACATATTTCATTTACCTCATTTAAAATACAATAAATAAATAAATAAATAGATTTTTTTCCAGCATAAGTTCTTGGCGAGAAAAAAAATGGCATCGTATTTTCCGGCAATCTATATCCTATTTCATATACATAAGCAATTTTTTCCATATGTATACAGTTTATTTAATCTAAAGAAGCCAATAATCTATTTTTATATAGAAACAGAAGTAATTTCTATGTAAACAAATATTGTATAATATGTGTAAATAAAATGTTTATATGCAAATAAATACATATAAATAAAAATAAAAGTTTACCAGGTTTGTTTTCATAGATATTTATATATTTTATCAACGTATTTCATGTTCTGAAGATCGAATTGCGCCAAGCTTTAAAAAATGTAATGTCCAGGCACCTGTAATGGAAAAGTACCTAAATAAACAATTAATCATAATAATAATAACCCAAACTAAAATATTTCATTTCAACATCAAAGTATTGTTTCTAATTTACATTCAAATAAATATATGTTCCAAGATAATTTCAATTGAAATTAAGTTGACATATTTCTATTTCGCTTTATAAAGTAAACAAACACAAGAGATTCATTCATCATAAGCAGTAGAAAATATTAGACCCTGGTGGTAATCATTCGCAAATCAGATTTTCCAACAATGAATAGCCAATATTCTTATGACGTCATAGTAGGTAAATTGGTGGCGCTAACGTTTGGTAATGGCTTGCATTCACGAGGGTTTTATTTTGCTATTTCTCTTAGTTACGTTACTATATTGTCATATTTATGAACTCAGAAATCAAATCTATAAAGGCAAAAGTATATATATTCATTATTTAGTTATTAAGTAGTGAAAAAAATTATAAATGCATGATTTGCCAAATTTTATTAAATTTACTAATACTAAAAATTAGCATTGAAGTAACAGCATGTTTAAGTAAAATAAGTTTAATTTAGATAATTTAGGAACAAATCCCAGTTTAAACACTTGAAATTTCACTCATTTTTACAGCTACGGAAATTAAATGGTATTTGTCAAAAAAGACGAAGTACGCATAACAACAAAAATGTATGAAATGTTATCAAGTTCGCAAAGAATTCTTGATTTCTCTATCAGAATCTTTGGACTCGGAGGAAGGATTTAGCAAGTCAATTAGTTTAAGAATGAAAGTAACATGATGCAATGCTTAGCATAAATTTAAGGGAGACCAAACTGGTCGCCAGAGGTGGCTAGTTTTAAAATAATTAATTTCTCGGAAACATATGGTACGAATTGCATAAAAAATTGTTTTTAGACTAACTGAAGGATGCAGAGTTCATTTATGCTGTCAGAATTGTGTACATTGGAAAAAACAAAGTTATGATTAGTTTCAATATGTCGATAGTCCCCTAATCAAATTTTATATGCATCATTTAAAAGTAGTCTTTATTTCCAATCGCTCGGTACCAGTAACTTTCTTCTACGACAATTTGTTGAGGAATTAGTAGGGATGTTTACTTTTTTTCCACGACTGTACATATACATATAAATTTATTTTTGGGTAAATATTGTATTTTTGAAAGGATTAATTAATAATATAAATTATCCAATTTTCAGATGTACTTATACGAATTAAATTTAAATTTTGGCTTACGAAATATTAGAAACATGATAAGTATAAATTAAATGGCACACACATGTTTACAAAATGTTCTAGGATATAGTTAAGTATCGTTACCAAAATACTATGTTTAGTTAGATACTAAAAACAGTCATATTTTTAACGTTATTTCGAATATTGTTTCACATGTAAATACAATTCGTAGATTTTGTAAACTTCCTAATTTAAGAAGTTTTAAGAACGCATACTTTTTTTTTCAAAACTTGAAGCTGCATATGATTAGCACTAACGTAAAATATTTTTAAAAGTAAATAACATCATATACAAATCCTCTTATCGATATTTTATACATATTTTCCATGTAATATGCAAAACGTGATGAAACGATATTGGACTGGATAAAATTTTTGACTGAGATTGATGACACTACATCTTATGCAGAAAATTTTGTTAGAATAAGGATTTAAGATAAACTATGAGATTTACGTTACAAGATAAAAGAGAGAAACGTAATCGATTATTCAAGTATTGTAGAAGACTACTCCTAAGGTTTCTAGTTTAACGTTAAAATTTATCTTCTAGTTTTAAAAAAGGTGAAATAAACTGCTTACGTTTTACGATTGTGATGAAACATAAATAAATCGATTTTAAAATTCAAGGAAAGAGAACAAACCATTTCGATTAATTTATTTGCACACTTTTGCAGTAGATATAACTATAAACAATAGTAGATATAACTAATTATTTAAAGATATTTTCAAAGAAATAAATTTATTGAAAGCGGATAAGTACTTTAAGGTTTTTTTTTTCTTCTTAAATGTGCTCTAGTTGTTATTGTATTAAATTGGAACTGTTGTTTAGTTAATATTAATGTTGCTTTTCAGAAACAAAATAAACGCTTTTTTATATATTTTATATTTTTTATTATTAAAAAGCTACTATATAACCGATTTCAAAACTGAAATATGTTACATTTTTATGTGTAAATCTTTTGAATGTCGGGAATTGAAGTTTCCTCACTCGTTGTGTTCTTGACAGATTTTGTTATTGATGGAAGTTTTACCTTTCATCTTTGACAGAATTATGGATCAGTAGTAAATCTCTACTTTATTTTATGAAATAAATAGACTTTCTAAATCATTATTTAAACTGAGTTTTTATAAATTACGAAACATAATTTCTCATATCATTATTTATACTACTGATTCAGTTTTATAATAATTATAAAATTATATATTATTTTATATTTAAACATGGATGGTATTTAACGCCCTTTTAATATTGGGAAGACTGAAAATGTTGAAAAAAAAAACTTACGAAGGTATATTTTCTGCTCGCTGTGTGTCCAATATTATTTCAATACTGTCATTTCACCGTTTTCAGATCTATTGCGATAAATGCTATTAAAATTCAAAATATACCCATTCTTTCATGAGAAAATCTTTTAAAAAATCTTTCTTTTTCAGAAGACTTCACTCTTTTAAAGGCTATATTTTTATTTAAAAGACAACGTAAAAAGATTGTACATGCAGTCTAATCATGGAAAATATATAAAGGAATTATTTTCAAGTTCATTTGAATTTTTCGCACGTATTTTTCCCAACGGTTTAAATACTCAGCAAAAGTGGTTATTAATACCTCTATAGTCAAATATTTTTTTTTTCTTTTATTTCTTAACAAGTTATGTATAAAAATATAAGCAAACGAAATATTCTGTTGGATATAAAAGATTCAATTCCATCATAAGAATTTCTTAATGTATAAAATATGAATGCCAAAAAATATATATCACTTTTTAGAGAATTTAGGTACGATAACAGCTGAAACATTGTTTTTTAAAGATCACTTCTATCATTTGAAGTATTTTTTGAAGATAAAACTCTTTATAAGACATTTTTTTTATCATAGAATAAAGATGCTATCCTTTAATTGTACTCGTTTTTTAAAGAGCAAAGAAATTTTAATGTTACAGATACATTATATTTTTACTTTTTTTTTTTATTATTTTACTAACATGACAATTTCATTAGAATTTCGTCCTTTTTTCTCTAATGTTCATATCAGATATATTAAACGAGCAAGCGATTTTCCTGGTTGTGAATGGCATCGTAAACGGCATGGAAGATTTTTTTAAACTTCTCTCCTATACAAAATTTAGCACATTAAAAGATCTATATAAGTCTAGATATCAAGAAAATGATAGGTTAAAACAAGCTCAGAGCACAAAATTCTGCTTTCTATAAATCGAAAAATGCTCATGCGGTTTACACGAAATACGCTTCTATAGTAATTCAGGCACGAGAAAATGAACTAGCTAAGTCTCGAATTCGGAAAAGTTCGATTTGGCAGCTTCATAGTAACTCAGCGCTGAAAGTCTGCTATATGTCGAAAACGGCTCTAGCGATTGTTTCAAACCATTGCTGTTATAGAAATTTGAGCACTCGAAAGCGATCAAAGGAAATTCGGAAAAATTAATTTTACATATTTAAATGAAACTCAGTACTGGTAATTAATGTATATATGGAAACAAATTCGATGATTTTAATAAAATATGTATTATTCGAATACGAGAAAAACATCCAATCGCCAATATACTTTGTAATTCGAATTGAATACTTCCAACAGAGCGAAAAAATCCCCAGGCTGGGAATCGAACCCAGATCCTTGGCTCACAAGATCAATGCTTTTCTGTTTAAGCTAACTGGGCCGACAACCAGGCAGCATATTTCGCTCAGAAAACCTGGGCATTTTTTCGCTCAGTTGGAACTATTCAATTCGTATCATAACATTACCAATTAGTTTGATTGTGTTAAAATAATAATTATACTTTGTAATTCATCACAATCACGAAAAAGGATAATCTCGGACGTGGTGCTAATAGTTTGCCTTCTATATTAAATCGACACGATATAACGGCATTCCTTTGTCCCGGATACGGTAAAATTTCTTTTAACTGGCTGAAAAAAATAAAATTTATTGATCTTACCAAACGTTGATTTCGTGAATTTAAATATTTTCATAAACATTTTGCAACTATGTTAACATTTCTTTATATATAATTTGGGCTTATACTTTATTTGGCGCATAATTAACAGCAATTTTCAAAGGAAGACATTTTTCTTCCAAACTTACTACACCGTTGCCAAAATAGTTCATGCTTGACGCCATAGCTTTGAACAACGATTGTTGAAGAAAAATCTTTTTATTTTTTTTATAAAACATGGCAAATAGCACTTAGGAAATTTCTGACATAATCGCATTCCTATGAAAAAGTTTTTTTTTTTTTTTTTTCTTTTTTTTTTTTACAAATGGTAATTTACATTTTCTCCTATATACAAAATTTAATTTTACTTTTTATTTTATTTTGTTTTTCTTTAAAATATGTTATTTCTGTATTCGAATGAACGCTTTGGAATTCAAAAACTAAATTGTACATTTCTCCCCACCCCCACTCCCTAAAAATGACATTATATTTCAAAGAAAACATGTATTTTTATATTTAAATCTGAAACATATCATCAGTTTTGCACATCTATGACATCATTTTCAGTTACTTTTCAGTTCACGCCTTAGATATAAATATATTCTCTTTGACTTATTGATGTTTTGCGTATAATAGTTACCACTTTTCCATGTTGACATTTGAAAAAAAATCTCAAAAACTACCGAAAGAGGCTTGGTTTTCTATGTGATTATCAATTATACTTTATTATTAAAAAAATAAAAAATAAAAATGGCAATTTATGGGAAATCCCTTATTATTCAGCTGTTTTTAGAGAATAACTAAAAATCAGCTTACTCTATCGCCGATATCTTTATAAATTTTCATGATATTTGACTGGATTTTTTATGTGAGTTGCTTCATAGAAATCACTATTAAACTATGAAAAAAAATCTTTGTTAACGTTTGTGCATGTGTGGATAAAAAATATTTCATACAACTGCTTATATTGTAAAATGTTTAAGATATTTATATTCCAATTGCACTATATTGTTTGCACTACATTTTTCCAAAGTTTTTTAAACGCATTAAATTTGGTTGAAAACCCTGCAAGATACAGGATGTCTACAAATTCATGGGGCAAAAATAATGATTATTTGAATGGAATTCACAGGAAAAAGAAATTAAAGTACATATTGTTGAAAGATAGACAAATAGTCTAAGTTTACCATTATCACAAACGTTCGATGTGACTTCCTTTCATGATTCTGCAAATGTCTCTTTGGTAAATCACTTCTTTCCACAAACTTCTCAGCATTTTTCCGTTCATCAAATTAATTGCAGTGCAGATTCTTGATTTTAGTTCAAGATCCCTGCATATGTATGCAGGGAGTGGTGGATTTTACACTTGATTCTTTACAAAACCCCATCTACATAAATCAAGTGGGAAAGATCTTGTGATCGTGGTGGCCATTTAAAAACGCCTCCGCTCGCTAAGCGATAGCGCCAGTTATGTCGCAAACACCATCTATCAATAAACTTCGGCAATATTACTACTAGTCTCACTTTCAACTAGTTAATCTCATTTAATATTTCGGAAGTTCTTAACTTACGAAATTGCCCAACTAATTTTTAGATACTCTGCATAAGCAAAAAATACAAGAATCTTTGAACTTAAAAAAAAAAAAAACCTCTTTATCTTTCTTCATGAATATACTTGCTATTCTTCCACAAGTGAATTCACATATTGGACAATACCCATATATTTGTTTACTGTATAGATGGGTCATTTCGTGCATTTCGTTTTACAGGCATTTTGTGCATTTCGTTTTACAGTCATTTTGTGCATTTTATTCCGAAATATGATTATATTTCTTTTATTTTTTGTTGGTCGCCTAATTGTCCTTCTTTTCAAATCGACGTTAATAAATATCAGGCCAAACATATTTTTTGTAACCCTAAAATTCCAGAATAATCCGGCAAGTATATCTTTAAATATTTAACAAAATGTCAAAATTGAAAGTTTCTGATGATTAATAGATATATAGTGTATATACAGTAGAAACCCGATAATACGAACCCTGATAATCCGAAATTCGGGTTAATCCGAACCGATTTTATTTTAGAAAATTAAACATGAACAGATCAACAGATAATATCAACTTATGAAATTTTCCGGATTACAGGATGGATATCGTGTAAAACGTGTAGAAGTTAGAAATAAACAAAAAATGGCAATAAAGCATGTTACGAATTTGAATGATAACTTTACCGATCAGTTTGATTGTGTTAAAATAATAGTTAATAAAGCATGTTGTTTATTCTTTAAACAGCTTGAATAGACTGAAAAAAATACTCAATAATACAAAAATACAACATATGTACACGAATATAAAATTTAAACATGGACTGTAGGCCTAGTTGTAGAAGCCATCTTTAAAAAATCTCGAATATCAGTTTGTTTGCCAATCAGTATAAAATTCTTTCCTAAAATTTAAAAATTATTTAAATCAGAAGATATTTTTTTCCCCTTTCAATAGTTAGATTTCGCAAATTATCTGCAAAAATATTTTTTCCTCCCCCTCCCCCGCCGACGCGGTGACTGAGCTATTTATAGATTCTCGATTTTGAGCCGTTTGTAATAGGTTGTTAGGCAATTCTTCATTCTGGAGTTTCATTGGATTATCATAAAGATCTTTATGAGGGATTAAACAAGGGATACCGTTTTTTATCTTCAGAAAATCGTGTTGGATTACCCAGCATGCCGGACCTTAAGATGCCGCATTTACTGTACTACTCAGTATGATGAGTACTGAGTAGTAATTAGATTCTCGATTTTGAGCTGCTTGTAATAGGTTGTTACGCAATTCCTCATTCTCAAGTTTCATTGGATTATCATAAATACATTTATGAGTGATTAAACAAGGAATACCGTTTTTTTTTTTTTTTTTTTTTCAGAAAATCGTGCTGGATTACCCAGCATGCCGGACCTTAGGATGCCGCATTTACTGTACTACTGAGTATACTGAGTACTGAGTAGTTCTTAGATTCTCGATTTTGAGCCGTTTGTTATAGGTTGTTACGCAATTCTTCATTCTGCGGTTTCATTGAATTATCAGAAAGATCTTTATGAGGGATTAAACAAGGGATACCGTTTTTTATCTTCAGAAAATCGTGTTGCATTACCCAGCATGCCGGACCTTAGGATGCCGCATTTACTGTACTACTGAGTATACTGAGCACTGAGTAGTACTTAGATTCTCGATTTTTAGCTGTTTGTAATAGATTGTTACGCAATTCCTCATTCTGACGTTTCATTGTATTATCATAAATATCTTTATGAGTGATTAAACAAGGAATACCTTTTTTTTCAGAAAATCGTGTTGGATTACCCTGCATGCCGGACCTTAGGATGCTGCATGTACTGTACTACTGTGTATACTGAGTACTGAGTAGTTCTTAGATTCCCGATTTTGAGCGAGTTTGTTACGCAATTCCTCATTCTGAAGATTCATTGGATTATCATAAAGATCTTTATGAGGGATTAAACAAGGAATACCGTTTTTTTCAGAAAATCGTGTTAAATTATCCAGCATGCCGGACCTTATGATGCCGCATTTACTGTACTACTGACAATGATGAGTACTGAGTAGTACTTAGATTCTCGATTTTGAGATGTTTGTAATAGGTTGTTACGCAATTCACCATTCTGTCGTTTCATTGGATTATCATAAATATCTTTATGAGTGATTAAACAAGGAATAGCGGTTTTTCTTTCGGAAAATCGTGTTGGATTACCCAGCATGCCGGACCTTAGGATTGCGCATTTACTGTACTACTGAGTATACTGAGTAACGAGTAGTACTTAGATTTTCGATTTAGAGCCGTTTGTAAAAGGTTGTTACGCAATTCTTCATTCTGGAGTTTCATTGGATTATCATAAAGATCTTTATGAGGGATTAAACAAGGGATACCGTTTTTTATCTTCAGAAAATCGTGTTGGATTACCCAGCGTGCCGGACCTTAGGATGCTGCATTTACTGTACAACTGAGTATACTGAGCACTGAGTAGTACTTAGATACTCGATTTTGAGCCGTTTGTAATAGGTTGTTACGCAATTCTTCATTCTGGAGTTTCATTGGATTATCATAAAGATCTTTATGAGGGATTAAACAAGGGATACCGTTTTATCTTCAGAAAATCGTGTTGATTACCCAGTATGCCGGACCTTAGGATGCCGCATTTACTGTACTACTGAGTATACTGAGTACTGAGTACTAAGTAGTTCTTAGATTCTCGATTTTGAGCCGTTTGTTATAGGTTGTTACGCAATTCCTCATTCTGAAGTTTCATTGGATTCTCATAAAGATCTTTATGAGTGATTAAACAAGGAATACCGTTTTTTTCAGAAAATCGTGTTGGATTACCCAGTATGCCGGACCTTAGGATGCCGCATTTACTGTACTACTGAGTATACTGAGTACTGAGTACTAAGTAGTTCTTAGATTCTCGATTTTGAGCCGTTTGTTATAGGTTGTTACGCAATTCCTCATTCTGAAATTTCATTGGATTCTCATAAAGATCTTTATGAGTGATTAAACAAGGAATACCGTTTTTTTCAGAAAATCGTGTTGGATTACCCATCATGCCGGACCTTAGGATGCCGCATTTACTGTACTACTGAGTACTTAAAACTTACATTTTTTTAGCACGCATCTTTTCCTTTTCTATTTTTATCGGAATTTTGGGTAAACCGGTTTTTTTTCCGAACAGGCACCGGTTACATTTAGTTCGGATTAGCGGGGTTTCACTGTGTAAATAAATCTGTATAATAAAATACAACTTACTGAAATATTTACAGAAGTAAATTTAAAAGTATTTTTATGTTCATTTAAAAATATCATTCAATTTTTTTTTCCAATTTTATAAATCATTTCCTTGTATTTTCACAAAAAATCTTCTTCGATTTTTGGTTGTTCACTTTTAACCTTTACATTTGTTCCTGTGTTTTAGCTGAAATTCATTTGTGTCTTCGATTTCGGTTATGAAAAGCGTATATAACATCGTTGTGCCCGACCGTCTGGCTATCAGAGATATAACTGATGTAAATATACTTGAACAACCAAGGAGCTAGTATTCGTTATTGATATTAACTGTTTAGAATGGAATGTGTAGCATTTATTGTTCGTTTACAGGGACAAACAAAATTACTTCCTTAAATTTAATTTTTTTTTTTTTTTTTTTTTTTTTTTTTTTTTTTTTTTTTACAAAAATAATATATGGGGCAAAGGTATCTTATTAAATGTTAAAGTCTTGTTACACATATCAGAATTCTTTTTAAAATGATTTATAATTATGCATTATTTCTCATTCTTGTTTAATTATGTTTTGAATTTTTCAGCTTAAATAAATTTAGTTGGCTTACAAAGAAATATTTTCAAATACATGTACATACATACATACGCATGAGCCTAAATATAAAAATTATGGTTTATGTATGGTAATTATATGAAGTGGCATTTTAGCTCTTTTATACGTTTCCAATTTGAATTAAATTTTATGTTAATACATGGTGTAGATAAAAATCTGTAGGAAATATTTCAAGTTCTCATATATAAACGGTATATGCGTAAACTAAATTTCAAATGTCTTTCGCATTTTATAACTGAATTAAATTTTAGCAAACCATGTATTGTGTATACGAATCTATAGAAAACATATAGTGCTTCTGAAAAATATAAAAATAACTTATCGATCCTGAACGGTAATGGATTAAATTCGATTATGCTTTTCTATTAATCGCTTTCCATATTTTCTATTTAAATGTCTTCTTTTACTTTAAATAGTGAAAATTCTAAATTATTCTGGAAGATTTTAAACTGCTTCATAATCTGTGCCTGGAGCCTGATTTTTCATTTTTCTTTATATTACAGATAATTTTCAGAGAATATTCTTCAATTTTGTTGGTTATAACGTATAATTTATTTCTCATTTTACATACATGTTTGATTTTTCTAATCAATATTCAAAGAAAAATATCCTCAATATAAAAAAAAAAAATAGTAGAGATTTTCTTTGGTAATATTTGGCTGTCATTAGTGCCTGATAAGATTGCATAAAAACTGTATTTAGAACGTTTTTAGAACGATTTTCATTCACTTCATCATTTTAAATTTGGAATTTTCTTTCGAAACTTCTTAGAAAGCATTTGCATCTTCTAAATAATTACCATACCAAATTTCAAAATGTTAGACCCTTCAGTTGCAAAAAAAAAAAAAAAAAAACGCAAATCGAAACATGTGTTGCTCTTGTAACACCAAGATGGTAGTTACAACAATATAAAATAAACCTATGTTGCATCAGGGACTGTCACCCTCAATTTGCAACCCTTACTTTTGAAATCGTTTGAAATCGCAATTAAAATCGCAATTTAGAACGCTTTTCGCGCATTTTCACTCCTTTTAAATTTCCAATTTTTTCGAAACTGCTCTTAAAGATCATTTATATCTAATAATAATATACCATGCCTAATTTCAAGTTGCTATCCCTACCAATAAAGAAAAATCGCAATTTAGAAAGTTTTTTGCTTCTGCAACTCCCAAGTGGTAGGGACACCGACATGAAATAGCATCTATCTTAGAGCAAAGCCTTCAGCATAAATTTCCTACCATTACTTTTGAAGTACGTTTGATTATTCCTGCGATTGCTCACAAATCGACATTTAGAACGTTTCCAGAACACTTTTCGCGCATTTTCACCCATTTTAAGTTTCATTTTTTAAAGAAATGCTCTTAGAGGTAATTTATATCTAATAAATATATATCATGTCAAATTTTGTGTATCTAGGTCCTTCCATAACCTCCTGCAACCCCTTTAGGGTAGTGGAAAAGGACATGAAATATAGCCTATCTTGGAGCAAGAGCTGTCACCATCATTTTTACACCATTATCTTTGATATCAGTTCAGTACTTCCTGAGATTGCATAGAAATCGCAATTTAGGACATTTTTCACAACGCTTTTCGCGCATTTTCACACCTTTTAAATTTCGGTTTCTTTAGGAAATGTTCTTAGAGATCATTCATATCTTATAAGTAACTACCATTTCGAATTTCATGATGGCAGGCCCTTCCATAACACAACAACCGCAATTTAGAACGTTTTTTGCTCCTGTAACCCCCAGGTGGTAGTGACATAAACATAAAATAGTATCTATGTTAGAGCAGGGGCTGTTACCATCAATTTACAAACATTTCTATTGAACGATTTGATGCTTCCTAAAATTCCGTAGAAATCGCCATTTAGAACGTTTTTTAGAACTCTCTTCGCGCATTATCACCCCTTTTAAATTTCAAAAATTTTTAAAAAGTGTTCTTAGAAATCCTTTATATCTAATAAGTAACTGATATTCCAAATATTATACTTTTAGGCCCTTCAATAACACAATAATCGCATTTTTAGAATGTTTTTTGCTCCTGCACCCGCTTTGGGGTAGTGTTACCTACATAAAATATAGCCTATAGTGGAGCAAGGGTTGTCACCATCATTTTGACACCATTATTTTTTAAATCGGCTTGGTATTTCTTGAGATTGCGTGGAAACCACCATTTACACTGTTTTTGAGAACGCTTTTTGGTCATTTACACCTCTTTTAAATTTCGAATTGTTCAAGAAATGGTCTTAGAGATCATTTATATCTTATAAGTAACTAATATTCCAAATGTTTTATTTCTAAGCGCTTCAGAAACACAAAAATCGCATTTCTAGAACGTTTTTTTTCTCCTATACCCCCTTTGCGGTAGTGGCACGGATATAAGGTATAGCCTATGTTCTAAGTTGACTAACACTATTATTTTGATACCATTACTTTTGGAATCCATTCGGTAGTTCCAGAGCTTACCTCCTGCAAATAAACAATACTTCTTTATAATATTAGTATAGATTAGTATAGATTATCAATCGAATTAAAAATGCCATTGGAAAACTTTACTGAAGTTTTTTATCTTCACGGATATGCATTTTATTAAATTTTACCATAAATAAATGCAATTAATATGCTAAAACTATTATTAAAAGTTCTTTATTTAATTTTAAGTAGTATGAATGCAAAATCTTGTAATGGAAGTAATAAAGTTATGCAAATTGAATTCAGCAGGGGTTTTTTTTATGAAATATTCATTTTTGAAAGATTTAGGGTGTACTCACTTTGCTAAATTTTCCATGTTATCCAAAATATGTGGATTGATAATTGATGATATTATTTTTTCTTCAAAGCGCTGGTGTTCAAGCACCCCCCCTCCCCCACTATCACAACTACATAGAAACATGGGGCTACACTTAACAAAAGGCGCGGTATTTTAAAAATATATTTTGTGCATTTTCAACATCTCATTTTTGAGTGTTATTTTCTGTAAAAAATGACAGATCATGGCGAAAAACTACTAAACATGTTGTATATAACTGTGCAGTGTCTGAAATTAAAAAGCTTCAATTATAATTTTTCATGTTATGCAAAAAATATGGATTTGATAATTACTGATATTATTTTTTCTGCAAAACCCTGGTGTTCAACCCCCACCCCCCCTACCCCTATCGCATCTACAGATAAACATATGGCTACTCTTAACAAAATGCCGCGGTATTTTACATATACATTTTGTGTATTTTCGACATCTCATTATTAATTTATGAGTGTTATTTTCTGTAAAAAATGACAGAATAGGCGTAAAACCAATAAACATGTAAAGAATTGTGCGTGCAGAGTCTGAAATTAAAAAAAGCTTCAATAATTGCAACACGCATCAAGTATAAATGCAGTTTCGTATTATATCATAACTGTGCTTGTAGGAATTTCGGATATTTTCGTTGTTCGTCCATTTAAATTTTTCAGAAAATCGTGTTGGATTACCCAGCATGCCGGACCTTAGCATGCCGCATTTACTGTACTACTGGGTATACTGAGTAATGAGTAGTTCTTAGATTGTCGATTTTGAGCCGTTTGTAATAGTTGTTACGCAATTCCTCATTTTGAGGTTTCATTGGATTATCATAAATATCTTTATGAGTGATTAAACAAGGAATACAGGGTTTTTTTCTGAAAATCGTGTTGGATTACCCAGCATGCCGGACCTTAGGATGCCGAATTTACTGTCTTACTGAGTATACTCTGTACTGAGTAGTTCTTAGATTCTCGATTTTGAGCTGTTTGTAATAGGTTGTTACGCAATTCCTCTTTCTGAAGTTACCTTGGATTATCATAAATATCTTTATGAGTGATTAAACAAGGAATACCGTTTTTTTCAGAAAATCGTGTTGGATTACCCAGCATGCCGGACCTTAAGATGCCGCATTTACTGTACTACTGAGTATACTGTGTACTGAGTAGTACTTAGATTCTCGGTTTTGAGCCGTTTGTAATAGGTTGTTACGCAATTCCTCATTCTGACGTTTCCTTGGATAATTATAAAGATATTTATGAGTGAATAATCAAGGAATACCGTTTTTTTTGAGAAAATCGCGTTGGATTACCCAGCATGCCGGACCTTAAGATGCCGCATTTACTGTACTACTGAATATACTGAGTACTGAGTAGTTCTTAGATTGTCGATTTTGAGCCGTTTGTAATAGGTTGTTACGCAATTCCTCATTCTGACGTTTCATTGGATTATCATGAATATCTTTATGAGTGATTAAACAAGGAATACCGTTTTTTTTTCAGAAAATCGTGTTGGATTACGCAGCATGCCGGACCTTAGGATGCCGCATTTACTGTATTACTGAATATACTGTGTACTGAGTAGTTGTTAGATTCTCGATTTTGAGCTGTTTGTAATAGGTTGTTACGAAATTCCTCATTCTGAAGTTTCCTTGGATTATCATAAAAATCTTTATGAGTGATTAAACAAGGAATACCGTTTTTTTTTCAGAAAATCGTGTTGGATTACCCAGCACGCCGGCCCTTAGGATGCCGCATTTACTGTACTACTGAGTACTTAAAACTTACATTTTTTTAGTACGCATATTTTCCTTTTCTATTTTTATCGGAATTTTGGGTAAACCGTTTTTTTCCGAACAGGCACCGGTTACATTAACTTCGGATTAGCGGGGTTCTACTGTGTAAATAAATCTGTATAATAAAATGCAACTTACTGAAATATTTACAGAAGTAAATTAAAAAGTATTTTTATGTTAATTGAAAAATATATCATCCAAATTTTTTCAATTTTTTATCCAATTTTATAAATCATTTCCCTTTATTTTCCCCCAAAAAAATTTCTTCGATTTTTGGTTGTTCACATTTAACCTTTACATTTGTTAGTGTGTTTTAGCTGAAATTCATTTGTGTCTTCGATTCGGTTATGAAAAGCGTATATGACATCGTTGTGCCGGACCGTCTGGCTATTAGACGTATAACTGATGTAAATATACTTGAACAACGATGCAGCTACTATTTGTTATTGATATAAACCATAGCATATTAACTGTTTAAAATGGAATGTGCAGCATTTATAGTTCGTTTACAGGGACAAACAAAATTATTTCCTTAAATTTATTTATTTATTTATTTTTTTTTTTACAAAAATAATATATGGGGTAGAGGTATGTTATTAAATGTTAAAGTTTTGTTACACATATTAGAATTATTTTTAAAATGATTTATAATTATGCATTATTTCTCATTCTTGTTTAATTATGTTTTGAATTTTTCAGCTTAAATAAATTTAGTTGGCTTACAAAGAAATATTTTCAAATACATGTACTTCTATACGCATGAGCCTAAATATAAAAATTATGGTTTATGTATGGTAATTACATGAAGTGGCATTTTAGCTCTTTTATACGTTTCCAATTTGAATTAAATTTTATGTTAATGCATGTTGTAGATGAAAATCTGTAGATCATATACAAAGCTGTAGGAGATATTTCAAGTTCTCTTATATAAACGGTAAATGCATAAACTAAATTTCAAATGTCTTTCGCATTTTATAACTGAATTAAATTTTAGCAAACCGTGTATTGTGTATACGAATTTATAGAAAACATATAGTGCTTCTGAAAAGTATAAAAATAACTTATCGATCCTTAACGGTAATGGATTAAATTCGATTATGCTTTTCTATTAATCGCTTTCCATATTTTCTATTTAAATGTCTTCTTTTACTTTAAATAGTGAAAATTCAAAATTATTCTGGAAGATTTTTAAACTGCTTCATAATCTGTGCCTGTAGCCTGATTTTTCATTTTTCTTTATATTACAGATAATTTTCAGAGAATATTCTTTAATTTTGTTGGTTATAACGTATAATTTATTTCTCATTTTACATACATGTTTGATTTTTCTAATTAATATTTAAAGAAAAATATCCTCAACATAAAAAAAAATAGTAGAGATTTTCTTTGGTAATATTTGGCGGTCATTAGTGCCTGATAAGATTGCATAAAAACTGTAATTTAGAACGTTTTTAGAACGATTTTCATTCACTTCATCCTTTTAAATTTGGAATTTTCTTTCGAAGGTTCTTAGAAAGCATTTGCATCTTCTAAGTAATTACCATACCAAATTTCAAAATGTTAGACCCTTTAGTTGCGAGAAAAAAAAAAAAAAAAAAAAAAAAAAAAAAAGGCAAATCGAAACATGTGTTGCTCTTGTAACACCAAGATGGTAGTGACAACAACATAAAATAATCCTATGTTGGATCAGGGACTGTCACCCTCAATTTGCAACCCTTACTTTTGAAATCGTTTGAAATCGCAATTTAGAACGTTTTTAGAATGCTTTTCGCGCATTTTCACTCCTTTTAAATTTCCAATTTTTTCGAAACTGTTCTTAAAGATCATTTATATCTAATAATAATATATCATGCCTAATTTCAAGTTGCTACCCCCTACCAATAAAGAAAAATCGCAATTTAGAAAGTTTTTTGCTTCTGCAACTCCCAGGTGGTAGGGATACCGACATGAAATAGCGTCTATCTTAGAGCAAAGGCTGTCAGCATCAATTTCCTACCATTACTTTTGAAATACGTTTGATTATTCCTGCGATTGCTCACAAGTCGACATTTAGAACGTTTCCAGAAAGCTTTTCACGCATTTTCACCCATTTTAAGTTTCATTTTTTAAAGAAATGCTCTTACAGGTAATTTATATCTAATAAATATATACCATGTCAAATTTTGTGTATCTAGGTCCTTCCATAACACAAAAATCGCATTTTTAGAACGTTTTTTGCTCCTGCAAACCCTTTGGGGGTAGTGGAAAAGGACATAAAATATAGCCTATCTTGGATCAAGAGCTGTCACAATCATTTTTACACCATTATCTTTGATATCAGTTCAGTACTTCCTGAGATTGCATAGAAATCGCAATTTAGGACATTTTTTACAACGCTTTTCGCGCATTTTCACACCTTTTAAATTTCGATTTTTTTTAGGAAATGTTCTTAGAGACCATTCATATCTTATAAGTAATTACCATTCCAAATTTGATGATGGCAGGCCCTTCCATAACACAACAACCACAATTTAGAACGTTTTTTGCTCCTGCAACCCCCAGGTGGTAGTGACACAACATAAAATAGTATCTATGTTAGAGCAGGGGCTGTTACCATCAATTTACAAACATTTCTATTGAACGATTTGATGCTTCCTAAAATTCCGTAGAAATCGCCATTTAGAACGTTTTTTAGAACTCTCTTCGCGCATTATCACACCTTTTTAATTTCAAAACTTTTTAAAAAGTGTTCTTAGAAATCCTTTATCTCTAATAAGTAACTGATATTCCAAATATTATACTTTTAGGCCCTTCAATAACACAAAAATCGTATTTTTAGAATGTTTTTTTGCTCCTGCACCCGCTTTGGGGTAGTGTTACCGACATAAAATATTACCTATCTTGGAGCAATGGTTCTTGGAGCACCATCATTTTGACACCATTATTTTTTAAATCGGTTTGGTATTTCTTGAGATTGCGTGGAAACCACCATTTACACTGTTTTTGAGAACGATTTTTGGTCATTTACACCTCTTTTAAATTTCGAATTGTTTAAGAAATGGACTTAGAGATCAATAAGTAACTAATATTCCAAATGTTTTATTTCTAGGCGCTTCAGAAACACAAAAATCGCATTTTTAGAACGTTTTCTTCTCCTATACCCCCTTTGCGGTAGTGGCACGGATATAAGGTATAGCCTATTTTCTAAGTTGACTAACACTATCATTTTGATACCATTACTTTTGGAATCCATTCGGTAGTTCCAGAGCTTACCTCCTGCAAATAAACAATACTTCTTTATAATATTAGTATAGATTAGTATAGATTATCAATCGAATTATAAATGCCATTGGAAAACTTTACTGAAGGTTTTTATCTTCACGGATATGCATTTTATTAAATTTTACCATAAATAAATGCAATTAATATGCTAAAACTAGTATTAAAAGTTCTTTATTTAATTTTAAGTAGTATGAATGCAAAATCTTGTAATGGCAGTAATAAAGTTATGCAAATTGAATTCAGCAGGGTTTTTTTTTATGAAATATTCATTTTTGAAAAATTTAGGGGTACTCACTTTGCTAAATTTTCCATGTTATCCAAAATATGTGGATTTGATAATAGCTGATATTATTTTTTATTCAAAGCGCTGGTGTTCAAGCACCCCCCCCCTCCCCCACTATCACAACTACAGAGAAACATGGGGCTACACTTAGCAAAAGGCGCTGTATTTTAAAAATATATTTTGTGCATTTTCAACATCTCATTTTTGAGTGTTATTTTCTGTAAAAAATGACAGATCATGGCGAAAAACTACTAAACATGTTGTATATAACTGTGCAGTGTCTGAAATTAAAAAGCTTCAATTATAATTTTTCATGTTATGCAAAAAATATGGATTTGATAATTACTGATATTATTTTTTCTGCAAAACCCTGGTGTTCAACCCCCCCCCCTACCCCTATCGCATCTAGAGATAAACATATGGCTACTCTTAACAAAATGCCGCGGTATTTTACATATACATTTTGTGTATTTTCGACATCTCATTATTGATTAATGAGTGTTATTTTCTGTAAAAAATGACAGATGATTGCGAAAAACTACTAAACATGTTGTAAAGAATTGTGCAGAGTGTGAAATTAAAAAGCTTCAATTATAATTTTTCATGTTATGCAAAATATATTGATTTGATAATTACTGATATTATTTTTCCTGCAAAGCCCGGGAGTTCATCCCCCCCCCCATTCCCCCTATCGCAACTACAGAGAAACATGGTGCTACTCTTAACAAAATGTGGCTGTATTTTAAAAATATATTTTGTGCATTTTCGACATCTCATTATTAATTTTTGAGTGTTTTTTTCTGTAAAAAATGACATAATAGGCGTAAAACCAATAAACATGTAAAGAATTGTGCGTGCAGAGTCTGAAATTAAAAAAGCTTCAATAATTGCAAAACGCATCAAGTATAAATGCAGTTTCGTATTATATCATAACTGTGCTTGTAAGAATTTCGGATATTTTCGTTGTTCGTCCATTTAAATTTTTCAGAAAATCGTGTTGGATTACCCAGCATGCCGGACCTTAGGATGCCGCATTTACTGTACTACTGAGTATACTGAGTAATGAGTAGTTCTTAGATATTCGATTTTGAGCCGTTTGTAATAGGTTGTTACGCAATTCCTCATTCTGAGGTTTCATTGGATTATCATAAATATTTTTATGAGTGATTAAACAAGGAATACCGTTTTTTTTTTTTTTTTCAGAAAATCGTGTTGGATTACCCAGCATGCCGGACCTTAGGATGCCGCATTTACTGTATTACTGAGTACACTGTGTACTGAGTAGTTCTTAGATTCTCGATTTTGAGCTGTTTGTAATAGGTTGTTACGCAATTCCTCATTCTGAAGTTACCTTGGATTATCATAAAGATCTTTATGAGTGATTAAACATGGAATACCGTTTTTCTCAGAAAATCGTGTTGGATTACCCAGCATGCCGGACCTTAAGATGCCGCATTTACTGTACTACTGAGTATACTGGTACTGATTAGTACTTAGATTGTCGATTTTGAGCCGTTTGTAATAGGTTGTTACGCAATTCCTCATTCTGACGTTTCATTGGATTATCATGAATATCTTTATGAGTGATTAAACAAGGAATACCGTTTTTGTTCAGAAAATCGTGTTGGATCACCCAGCATGCCGGACCTTAGGATGCCGCATTTACTGTACTACTGAGTACTTAAAACTTACATTTTTTTAGCACGCATCTTTTCCTTTTCTATTTTTATCGGAATTTTGGGTAAACCGTTTTTTTTCCGAACAGGCACCGGTTACATTTAGTTCGGATTAGCGGGGTTCTACTGTGTAAATAAATCTGTATAATAAAATGCAACTTACTGAAATATTTACAGAAATAAATTAAAAAGTATTTTTATGTTCATTGAAAAATATATCATCCAAATTTTTCAATTTTTTTTTTCCAATTTTATAAATCATTTCCCTTTATATTCACAAAAAAATCTTCTTCGATTTCTGGTTGTTCACTTTTATCCTTTACATTTGTTAGTGTGTTTTAGCTGAAATTCCTTTGTGTCTTCGATTCGGTTATGAAAAGCGTATATGACATCGTTGTGCCCGACCGTCTGGCTATCAGAGGTATAACTGATGTAAATATACTTGAAAAACCATGCAGCTAGTATTTGTTATTGATATAAACCATAGCATATTAACTGTTTAGAATGGAATGTGTAGCATTTATAGTAACTAATATTCCAAATGTTTTATTTCTAGGCGCTTCATAAACACAAAAATCGCATTTTTAGAACGTTTTTTCTCCTATACCCCCTTTGCGGTAGTGGCACGGATATAAGGTATAGCCTATGTTCTAAGTTGACTAACACTATCATTTTGATACCATTACTTTTGGAATCCATTCGGTAGTTCCAGAGCTTACCTCCTGCAAATAAACAATACTTCTTTATAATATTAGTATAGATTAGTATTGATTATCAATCGAATTATAAATGCCATTGGAAAACTTTACTGAAGGTTTTTATCTTCACGGATATGCATTTTATTAAATTTTACCATAAATAAATGCAATTAATATGCTAAAACTATTATTAAAAGTTCTTTATTTAATTTTAAGTAGTATGAATGCAAAATCTTGGAATGGCAGTAATAAAGTTATGCAAATTGAATTCAGCAGGGTTTTTTTTATGAAATATTCATTTTTGAAAGATTTAGGGGGTACTCACTTTGCTAAATTTCCCATGTTATCCAAAATATGTGGATTTGATAATTGCTGATATTATTTTTTCTTCATAGCCCTGGTGTTCAAGCACCCCCCCCCCCCCCCACTATCATAACTACATAGAAACATGGGGCTACACTTAACAAAAGGCGCGGTATTTTAAAAATATATTTTGTGCGTTTTCGACATCTCATTTTGAGTGTTATTTTCTGTAAAAAATGACAGATCATGGCGAAAAACTACTAAACATGTTGTAAATAATTGTGCAGTGTCTGAAATTAAAAAGCTTTAATTATAATTTTTCATGTTATGCAAAAAATATGGATTTGATAATTACTGATATTATTTTTTCTGCAAAACCCTGGTGTTCAACCCCCTCCCCTACCCCTATCGCAACTACAGATAAACATATGGCTACTCTTATCAAAATGCCGCGGTATTTTAAAAATATATTTTGTGTATTTTCGACATCTCATTATTCATTTATGAGTGTTATTTTCTTTAAAAAATGACAGATGATTTCGAAAAACTACTAAACATGTTGTAAAGAACTGTACAGAGTGTGAAATTAAAAAGCTTCACTTATAAATTTTCATGTTATGGAAAATATATTAATTTGATAATTACTGATATTATTTTTTCTGCAAAGCCCTGTATTTCATCCCCCCCCCCTATCCCAACTACAAAGAAACAAGGTGCTACTCCTAACAAAATGTGGCGGTATTTTAAAAATATATTTTGTTCATTTTCGACATCTCATTATTAATTTTTGAGTGTTTTTTCTGTAAAAAATGACAGAATAGGCGTAAAACCATTAAACATGTAAAGAATTGTTCGTGCAGAGCCTGAAATTAAAAAGCTTCAATAATTGCAAAACTCATCAAGTATAAATGCAGTTTCGTATTATATCATAACTGTGCTTGTAGGAATTTCGGATATTTTCGTTGTTCGTCCATTTAAATTAATTTCATCCAAAATTTTCATTTGCAAGCTCTGTGTCACTCATAAAATTCTGACATTTGTTTAAAAAAAAATCTGTTATAGAAAATTGGATGCACATAAACTGATTACTGTCTTTCATTTTAAGTTTTGTTCAGAAATACTTAAGTGCAACAGAACATTAGTCATAACTTAATGTATCCATACATGTGTCCTTTATTACAGAAATTTATTTTCATGCTTTATATCATTAGAAATTACCTACTATATTTAAAATTTTATGATAACTGATATTAGCTTTTAATAATAATCTTATCAAAATATGTAATATAGCTGCCTCTTTTCCAATTTTCAAAGATATTTTACTTGTTTCAAATCAATATTTATTATTATTTCTCACTTTCGTTCTCTTAACGTGTTTGATCTAATTTTGATGAAGAAAGGAAGTGAAATATATCTCAAGCAGTTTTTTTAAGGCACAGGTTTAAGAATCCCCAAGGTGAATAATTCAAGAAAGTCCTCATGATTAAGTATATGAGTCGATTTAATTGGGTAAAATAAATGAAAAAAATACTAGTAAGGCTAATAGAGCAAATTTTTCTTTCATCAGTTAGTATTCTCAGTTACGCTTGATTTTGGCAAAAGTAATGTGACTGGCTTACTGACCCGGTTGTTTAATGGTCTTTTCGATAATAATCTTTTCACATACGTGCTCCTCGTATATCTATATACATATTAAACCTAGAAAGTAAAGAATAAAATAGAATAATACAGTTTAGGGAAAATATAGCAAAATTAACACATCATGACATGATTAAGTAAATAGAATATTTCAAGTGAAAACTTATTTGTAAGTATTTAAATGAGTAGTGGAGGGTAGTACACAGTGAGACGAAAATTATTATTACTTAACGAATGGCGACGATTTTTATTGTTTTAAAAAGAAAAATTTCTACATCTTTAAGCTACACAAATACGCTGCACATTAATGTATAAATAGTTTTTAAAAAGTTATTTATAAAAGCATAAATCAGCATAACGGAGTATCGGAAACTGTCTCACTGTGTACCACTTGTGGTACACAGTGAGACAATGTATATATTTTCATAAATCATACATTTTTAACTCTATCAATAATTTTCTGCAGTTTATGATTTCCAATTAATATTTCTAGATTTTCAAAATATTAAAAATGTGAGCCTCGGATGGATAATTGCAGACCTTGGGCTACCTTCATATAAATTTTCAGACTCTTACATTTAGTAGATTATCCTACCCATCGCGCGCCCACATACACACACAGAAAGAGAGAGAGAAAAAAACCTTCTTTTATTAATAAATAACTTTTTTAACATCATAATCACATAGTAGACATCTCACTGTGTACCACAACTGTGTATATTACTGTGTACTTTCGTTACGTCGTAACAAAATAGATACCACATCTGTTATATCAATTTCATCGCTTTAAAAAAGTTTATGTCATTTTGTCGAAATAGTCTATTATTAGATATAAGTAGGTTTGTTTAAGTAAATGTATGTCATATTGAAGGAAATAAACTTTAACATAGACTTTTATGTAACTTTAACCACTATAAAATAAAGGATTAGTTAATATTTTGTCGGACGAGTAACTGAAGTGCCGAAACTACATCCACGTGTTGCATAAGATGAGGTCGTTATGTGTGTGTGCACGCTTGGAGAAAAAATTACAACTATATGTCAAAGTGGCTGCTGTCTCACTCTGTACCACTCTCCTCTATTCATATTTTCATTACACGCATAGAGAGAGAGTGCGCATACAGAGAGATACATGCTCACAAGCTCTTACAGACATGCACGCACACACATATAAATACAAATAAATACATTTTCTCACTTTTTATTAATGAATATTGAATACGTGAGATAGACAGCCAGGAGAATGTGGTGAAATACGAATTAACTGTATGAAATTCATTGAAAAATTAGCTTTAAATGCTTTTACCGTTTACATACTTTACACGACCTTTCTTAACAGCTAAATATTAATGTTTAACTATCTAAAAATATGATAACACTGAAAAATATTATACATAAAAAAATAATAATTTAAAGAGTTATTAAATATATTTCAGGTTTTTATATATATTTCCCATACGAACAAAACCATTATTTTATTTTTTCTATATTACGTTAAAAATAAATAACATGAAAATTATTAACGAAATTAATTAAATTTTGACAAGAGTGTCATGTATTTATACAGGATAATGTTACATGACTGGGTGGATAAAGCCCTGCATCTGGTGTGAGGCTGATAAACGTAATTTAATAACTTCTGACATGACGACATGAATTGCTGAGATAAAGTGATTATTAAATGAAAGCATTAGCTGTTATTAGAACGATTTGTTAGCATTATAACTTTGTTTGCTATGTGTCATATTTAATACAATAGATGTTAACGCACCTTTCAAGCATGTTGGAAAATTATTTGAATTAATAATAAATGAATGTTACAACAGTGTAACTGTTTCGTTTAGATATAAGGCATCATAATCGACGCAAAAAGATTTATAATAATACTCAAGAAATAAAGAGAGACAGCTCTTGACAGTTAAAATCTGTGACTTTTTATATATTTTAGTAAATTTTCTCCCTTTCAATTAATGTCGATTTTCTTTAAAAACATCTAGAAAGAATGTGAAGCAGTATATAATTTGCTATCTGTATTATTAAAAGAGTTTCTTTTATTATATGAAAATTTGAAATAAATTTTAACTTATTAAACATTTGCAACTTTTTTTCTGGGATGCTTTAAAAATATGTTTTTAATTTATGAATATATGATTTTTTTTATTCATCTCCATTTACAATCTGCATTATGTTTTTCTAAGACAATGATTTTAACATTTTATCAAATGCCTAATTATCTATCAAGATTCTAAATTCAAAATAGATAAATTGGACCTTTTATATTTAAAATGTTGATGAAAACTATTCAAAAAGTTTCGATGAATCGATAATCTCTGATATAATTACTAGCAAATAAATAAGCTATAGTATCATCTGAAATTATTTGAAACATTTTAAAGACTTTTAAAATAATTCTTTACTATCTAAAATGTAGGGTTCTCACAAAAATTACTTATTATAGTTAATATTATACAACAACAACAAAAAACGATTTTCAGAAGAAAAAAAATCTTTCCATCTATCGTCCAAATAATCCTTTAATTGAGATTGGAGGAGCATTAAAAATTTCCATCATCACAATTCGGTTTTAAATAGCTTACTGGCAGCAACTTTTACCATTAAGATTTTCTTAATTAAAACTAAGCAACCAACACATGTTTGTAACACGACTTTAGCATTTGGAGTGTTAATGTGTGAAGTTACTAATTATGAAGAGAATGCAATTACTTAATACATATGAAGTTTTTAATAATAAACAAAAGTAATATAGCGTCAAAATGAACAATGTACGTCAAGAAAGAGCACTACCTACGTAAGTAAATTTGTTTTTCTTTATATTCTCAATTAAGGTTAATGTGACCATATTTATTATGTATACTAATCTTAAAAGTAAATGAAATTGGCTGTGAATAAGCCTGTTTTAATTTATATTTCAAAATATTAATTTTTCTAAAAAGCTCATGAAAAAAAAAATCTGCTGATAATAAACATATTATGTTTTTTTCTACAAAATTCTTTAGACAGATTTGTTATTATTGAAAATCAACAAATTATCATAACGAAAATTAAAAATGTACAAAATACACATTCTTCTTCTATGAAAGTGGAATTATTATTATTCTTTCTTAGTAAAACAAATAACATAAAATAAAGTTGACGAATATTGGTGACTAAGCACTTACCATTATTCTAAACAAATAAGGTTTTCAAGTAATCTGATACAGTTAAATCATTCTGGTACAGTCATTTAAAAATTATAACATTGATATAAATTAAAAAGTCTGAATCACATCTTAATAAATTAAACGCAAATGCACGGTCAGAAAAATTCGTCTTTATACACTAAACTGTTCGTCATTTTTAAACAAATAATTTCCGTACTCCTAGAAGACATGCTTTTTCTGTTAATTCTTCCCGAAAATGATGGAAAAGTTCCATTTATGCCTTGCACGCATGAGTATTGGCTGTATTAATACCAAAGTTCAAATAGATTTTTCAAAAGAAAAACCGAAAATTCAATAAACACAATTTTCTAATTTATTTAAAAACAAACAAAAACTAGTATGTTGTAGCCATCACAAAACTTTCTCTGTATAAATCATATCAATTAAATCATTTAAATACTAAAAGAAATAACAACGATTTAGCACCAATTTATATCAAATTATATCTGAATTTGAAGTTGGATGAAAATTCGTGCATTAGTTCTTGAGATAGAGCTATAGCGGAAATTCTGAAAAATGTAGCATAGCAGCGCCACCTGTTGAGCGATTTACACCAAAAATAAGCAGCACTAAATGATATCAAGGTATACCTGAATCTGAAGTTTGTTTAAAATCCAAGTATTAGTTCTTGAGATAAAGCTATTGCGGAAATCGCAAAAAATACAGCATTGCAGCGCCACCTGTTGAGCGATTTACACAAAAATTAAACAGCACTAATTTATACGTCAATTCATGTCAAGGAATAACTAAATCTGAAGTTTGATGAAAATCCGTGCAAT
The DNA here is from genome assembly GCA_963932465.1 of Maratus speciosus. Lineage (NCBI taxonomy): Eukaryota > Metazoa > Arthropoda > Arachnida > Araneae > Salticidae > Maratus > Maratus speciosus. Next base: position 110,486,174 of record OZ010800.1, read on the forward strand.
AGTTCTTGAGATACAGCTCTTGCGGGAATCGTGAAAAATGCAGCACAGAAGCGCCTCCTGTTGGGCGATTTACACCAAAAATTAAACAGCACTAATTTATATCAGGGACTAAGTGAATCTGATGTTTGATGAAAATTCGTGCATTGTTTCTTGAGTTAGAGCTATTGCAATAGTCATGAATAATGCAGCATAGCAGCGCCACCTGTTGGGCGATTTTCACAAAAAAGTAATCAGCACCAAACTATGTCCTGGACTAACTAAATATGAAGTTTTATGAAAATCCGTGCAGCAGTTCTTGAGATATAGCTATTGCAGAAATCGTGAAAAATACCGCATAGCAGCGCCACCTGTTGGGCGATTTTCACCAAAACCTAATCAGGTCCAGTTTATATGAAGGTATAACTAAATATAAAGTTTTGTGAAATTCCGTGCATTAGTGCTTGAGATAGAGCGCCCACAAAATTTTTGTCACATACAGACTCACAGAGTGACAGAGTGACAGACAGACTCACAGACAGACATTTTCTAAAAACCATCAAATCGTGCTCTGGGCATTCTAAAACGTATAAATCCGACGAAAACCGGAAGTAGAAATTTTTCACGAATCCAATACTTTCTTCTTGTAAAGATAGAAGAAAGTAATAATCCTTTCGAATTTATTTAAATAGCAATTTTTTTTCATTTATTTAAACTCATCTTTTACTTATGTTTTACGGTATGAAAGAAAAATTTCGCATGTAAAATATACATTTTACACATTTAAAAAATTAAACACATTTATATAATATATAGTAGTTCAATCAACTTAAAAAAATAGATTTTATTCAAAAAAGTAAACATTTCTTCTCGAACTTAATTAAAAATATAATATTTATATTTTACATCTAACAATCAAATTAATGTCTTATTAAAAATATGTCTAATAATTAATAGTTTTTATTATCTATTATTCTATACGTGTTAAAACACCAACCATTATATCATAACGACGAATTCTTCTGCAATTAAGTTGAAATTTCTGAGATTTCGGAACAAGAAATTTAAAAATCCTTTGTAACCCCCCATTTGAAGAAACAGATGCCTTTATTTAAAACTATCCTTCTACCAAGCTCTCGCTAGTATAATGGATAAACCCGAAATGGATATATAATGGATAAATTCGAAATGCGTGGTCCCAGGTTAAAAGCCAAAGTTATCCGTGGAAGAACAAAAGAAAAAAAAAAAAAACTTTTTTTTTTTTTTTTTTTTTTTTTCATATTACGTAAATTTTCTGTCCAAGAACGGAAAAGGAAGAACGGAAATTTCTTCAATTGATAGATATTAGGTAGCTTTCAGTACAAAAAAACTACTTATTGTAGCCGTGCGGAGGAAAGCATTTCCGGAAAATTTTTGTATATTTTCACCGAGCACGATCCTCAGACCCCAAAACCACCCTCCGTTCAAATGCAACTTTGTATGTATATACATACATATATATATATATGTATATATATATATATATATATATATATATATATATATATATATATATATATATATATATATATATATATATATATATATATAATGCTTTAATTTTTTTTTTTTTAAACAAACAACCCAGTGCATCAGGCGCAATGCAGCTTCTTATATGCACTAAGTGAATATAGCTCTATTAAAAGTGAATGATCATGAAAATAATTATGAAAAGAGGGTGCAAAACAATAAAAATCCATGAAAATTTATAACGAAAAAACAATAAACAAAGCACTCCCTGCTCTGCAGAAAGTGGGAGGAGTGAAAAAAGCAGGTACCAAAAACAGAAATTGGATCCTCACGGGTTTCGCAAGATATGGCCAACCCACATACTCCAAAAGTATAAAAATAGATTTAAACTTTCAAAAACACAACATAACAAAGCTATTTAAAAAAAAAGCTATTTAAAATTTTTTTTTAACGAATCAAAACTGCTTTAAAAACAAATATAACCAACCAATTCAAAATCCAAGAAAAACGATTTAGTTTATAAAACGTAAATAAAAATTAATAAAAATTCCAATATGACTAAATCTGAAAAAAACTTGCTACCTTTAAAACAATCACTACGCTCCAATTCTTTCCATCAGCAGGAGTTGCAATCAAGGCCATAATTGCTTAATGATTTAGTCATATTGGAATTTTTATTAATTTTTATGTACGTTTTATAAGCTAAATCGTTTTTCTTGGATTTTGAATTGGTTGGTTATATTTGTTTTTAAAGCAGTTTTGATTCGTTAAAAATTGTTTTAAATAGCTTTTTTAAAAATAGCTTTGTTATGTTGTGTTTTTGAAAGTTTAAATCTATTTTTATACTTTTGGAGTATGTGGGTTGGCCATATCTTGCGAAACCCGTGAGGATCCAATTTCTGTTTTTGGTACCTGCTTTTTTCACTCCTCCCACTTTCTGAAGAGCAGGGAGTGGTTCGTTTATTGTTTTTTCGTTATAAATTTTCATGGATTTTTATTGTTTTGCACCCTCTTTTCATAATTATTTTCATGATCATTCACTTTTAATAGAGCTATATATATATATATATATAATTTTTGTGAAGCAATAACTCTCGTATTTATAAAGCGATTTGGATGATACTAATTGTATGGACCTACCAATGTCTCAACCGAGTTTGTTGGTCAGCTTCATCCGCCATCTTGTTTCAAAATGGCGATAATTTAAAAAAAAAAAATAAAAAATAATAAAACTTAAAAAATGGTGAAAATAAATTAAAAACTGAAAAATAAGAGTTTTTTTTTAAGAGATTCACTTAATATTAGAATTCGGAAACATGTTTTGTTTTGTCTTTATATTAAAAAATGGCTGAGATATAGCAATTTGAATTTCTAGTGTAGCTGACATTTTCAAACTGTCTGACTTTTGCCAAGCTATAACTGTTGTATTTATAAACAGATTTGGATAAGATTAAGTATGTGCTTAGTGCATATAAATATCTTGACCGAGTTCGTTGGCCAGCTTCATCCGCCATCTTGCTTCAAAATGGCGGCCATAAAAAATTATCGCCGCACAATGCTTAAATATTATTAATATTCATTAGCTTCAAATTCTCGCCAATCTTGTCGACAGTTGGTTGACAGTTGTCGAAATTTGGTGACCAAAAATAAGTAACTATAAATGATGTCAACTTGGCTATATCTTACTAACTTGGCGCAATTCTCATTTAAATTTAGTATTGATGAATATTCTGCTATCGGCTTTGTCGCGTTTTAGAATCTTAAAATTTGAGTAAAATTAGCTTCGAGTAAAATTTACAAAATTTTAAAATCTGAAATATATCCAAAAATGCTACCTTTTCCTATCGGCAAATGCCGAAATGCCTTTTTTTTCTCACAGATAACAAAGAAACGGGCATTCTTATATTCTTGTATATATTCCGGTAGCAGTGCTGCAAGGAATATTTCCGTGAATTGAAGACAGCTTTGAACCGTCTGAGAAAGCCTAGACCATCGCGTCGGTTCAACATTTCCTCACATTGATTGGGTCAAGCCTTCCCCCATAGCCACGTTTTAAAGTAAAGCACATAGTTATGTTTAGACTTATTTACTGTACAGTCTTTAAGCCTGGAATTAAAGCTCAATATTTCTGTCTTGCTTTAATTTTTTTGGTATATTTTATCTGAGAACATCTTACAAAATGTCGGACTTTGCTTTCATCGTCGATTTATTTAAATTAGTGAACTTTTCCTGGAGTGTGGAAAAACACTCAATGAGCCACGGATATAAGTGTGACTTAAAGCTATGAGTAAGCCTCTACTACAGAAGGTATGTGTTATTCAATATTTTTGTATTCCCATGGTTTTAATAATTTATGTTGTGCTAGGGAGGTACAATTTATGGTATCCAAGCAATTAATTAATATTTGTAATGATAATTTAAAAAGTAAACTTAATGCAAATACTAATTCAATTTCGTTCTTTGGAACGCTGGTGTCTTGTGACACAATTCTATTTTGTTTTTGTAAATATGTAAATTAACTGTAAATAAACTTTTGTTTATTGTTAAATTTTGGCTATGTTTTTAATACATCATGAGTCCATTGTTTTAATTTAATGTAAGTTTTATTTCAGATTATGATCTTCTTTACTATGTTAAATATGCGTAGTTCGATAGGTTTTATTTAGATATAACTGCGCGGTCTATACGCTATTTCTTCACTAAAATTACACAACGCAGTTTGGGGCAGTTTTGGTGATGTGTTTCCTCCCGCCTCAGTTTAAGATAATTATGGTTAGTCTAATTATCAGGAATAGCCAGGACCATTAATCATTTATTACGATCACAAATGTTTGTTTATAAATTATAATGTTTTCAAATACCCACTATAATAATTCAGGTACAGTAATTTAGGCGTAGTTAACCTACAATTACTAGGGTAATTAATGCACATTACCCCTTATCTTTTCCCCCACCTTCAAGATTGGGGTTAACCCTGTCCCCCAATCCCATGTATGTTTGGGTAGTTAAGTTGGTGTCGGTATATGGACCTGGATCTGCTCAACAATTTCAGGTTATGAAAATCGAATCAAAACTTTAACAGAATTTTTAAAAAGTTTTCGTCATTCTATTAAATCCTGTCATACATATTATTGCAGTGATATCCCCTGATAGGTAATGATTCTTTTCTGTCATGGTGATTACGTCCTATTTAAGATGGAGTCATATTATTTCTATAATACTGAATTTAATATAAATATTAGTAATATATTTTTTATTCGTGCATTTTTGTATATGAGTGCAACAGCTATTGCAGCAAGATCTGAATATTTTAAAAACTAGTTATAGTACAAACGCACCTCGATTGCCATGTTTGACGTACAATTTTCGACTAGTTATTTTAAAACAATATCATAATATGAGCGTAATAAATGATGATGGGATGATACTCAGTGACCTATACAAAGGATGCGTTTCGATTCTGTGTAATCTAAAAAAAAAAGAACAACAACAACAAAAAAAAAGACATATCTTTAGATATAACTTTGAAACTACCGGTAGAAAAGTCATACCACTTTCCATATAAACTAATTGACGCGTGCATATTGTGCCTATTCTGAGAAAATTGGTTTTATGGAGCCATTTTACATCAAAATTTGTCAAAAAATTGATTTTCTTTTCTTAATATTAATTGAACGCATATTTAATTGTGGATGTTTAGACACCTCATATTTACCAATACGGCAATTATATCGCGAGATATTGTAAATTTTATTAATACACCCAGCGCAATTACCCACTCAAACTCAAACTTTAAATGTCTTTTTCACCATGTTCACATTTTCTTCAGTTTCCTGTTTTAAAAATGAAAAGCTTTTTTCTGTATTTTGGATAGAGATTTAAACTCTTTTTACATGTTCTTTATTGTATAGATGATAAATTTGCGCATGGATTTAGCCTTAAAGTTTTTTGTTATTTCTTTTATGAAATTATATGAAGATGTCTTAGATTTCATAGTTTTACGCTATATATATCAGTAAAAAATTATATTAATTGAAATATTAGATGTATTTAAAAATCTTGTTTAACCCACATTTGAAATCGAAGCAAAAAAAAAAAAAAAAAAATGGCAAAAATATCAATATTTAAAAATGTTAGGGAATTTTAAAAATTCAAAAGGTTTTAAAAATTTTAAATATTTTATTAAATATGCAGTTATTTTTTTTTTCAAATGTACTTTCAATTAAAGAATGAACTGCAGTGATTTCACACTTTGAACCATATTTTTAAAAAATATAAAAAAAAAACTGATGATGTAAACTATATCCTTAATATTGAAAAATATCATGTATCGTGTTTATTTAAACTACCAAAGTATCTCTAAAAGTTATTTCTGTAAAATAAATGTAGTTTCTTTTCAAGCCATTGGCATATTTCTTTTCTTTTCTCAGGCAAATGATTCTCCAAATAGAATAAACTGCTGTGTGTTTAATAGCGACTGTACATGTGCATCTACATGGTATTTACGTTACCTTGCTTAAAAAAAATCTACGGATTGATTTTTCAAAATATTATTTTCATTATTACTATTTTGAAAATATACTATTATATTTATAATATAATGCTATTTATAAATTATACATGCCGATAATTCTATTTTCAATTATTTAAGATTTCCTAAGGACTAGGATCATATGGAAATGTATTTGTTTATTATAATTTATATTATTTATTTGAAACAGCCATCGCTATTGTGTATATTATACCGTCTACATAACCGTCTGTTTACAACACCATGTACTCCATTCTTTGTCAGTCAAACATAAAATAATTAAAATGAATGAAGTTAAGAATAAGATTAATATAATTAAGAAATTTAGTGACACGCCCCTGAGTTAAAGTTCAATTTATATTTTTTGTCGGTGTATTTTTAGGTGCATTCTAATTATATACCTATGTAGCGCCTATTGTCGTCATCAGGGCAGTCCGTCTGTCTTTCCGTGTGGCCGCATATTACAGTGCAGAAACTACACAACCGAATGGTTTGAAATTTAATATATATCATCGCTGCAGAATTTATTTTGAAGAATCATTTTAAATTTTATGAAAATTGTATCAAAACTTAAAAAGATATTAATAAAATTTTCTGCATTCTATTAAATCCTATCATACGTAATTAATTCAATGATATACCTCATGATAGGTAATCATTCTAGCTTGCTATGGTAATTAGGTCCTGTTTAAAGTGGAGTCGTTTTATTTACATATTACTGAATTTAATATATATAATCGTATAAAATTTTGTATTCAAGCATTTTTCCGTAAGAGTGCAACAACTATTGCACCAAGATCTGAATATTTATACAATTAGTTATAGTACGAACGCACGTCATTTGCCATGTTTGACGTACAATTTCCCACTTGTTATAAATACGTTCATATTGCATTCAGATTTTTCTCTGTGGTATTTGATAAGGAATTTTAAACGATATTATGATATTAGCGTAAGGAATGATGATCTGGTGATACTCAATGCCCGTATACAATGGACGTAATTCTATGTTAAGTAATATCTAAAAATTATCTTATTAAATTAAAATATAACTCTGATACTACCGGTACAACGTCATACAAATTTACTTATAAACTAACTAATGGAAGCATATTTTGCCTATTCTGTGAAATTTTATGTTAATATTGAAAGGATTTAAGTTTAGTGTTTAATTGAATATCTAAATTTTCCCGAACAAATATTTCTATAAAATAAATGTAAACTTTTTTCCAATTCGTTGGCATATTTCTTTTTCAGACGAGTGCTGCTCCAAATAGAATAAGCTGCAGTGTGTTTAAAAGCTACTGTGCATATACATGGTAATAACGTTACCTTAAGTTAAAAAAAATCAACAAAACGATTTTTTCAAATTATAATTATCATTGTTATTATTCTGAAAATTTGTAATTCTATATAAAATATAATGTAGATACTATTTATAAATTGGACATACCTGCAGATAATTCAATTTTCAGATGTCTTAGATCTTTAAAGGACTGGAAACATGACGAAATGTATTTGCTTATTATTATTATTACTATTATTTATTTATTTAAAATAGACGTCAATATTATGTACATTCCTGATCTGACCTACAAAATCATTTAGGTGTTACAAAAAAAAAAAAAAAAAAAAAAAAAAAAAAAAAAAAAAAAAAAAAAAACATTATCCTCTTTTTGTGCGATGTAAAGTCGAGCCTTCACCCACAGAATTGCGTGGATCCTGTAAATCTATTTAATCCTGTAATTCTATTTAAAATATAATCAAGATATTATTTATAAATTGGACATACTTGTCTATAATTCAATTTTCAGATGTCTTAGATCTCCAGATCCAAAGGACTGGAAACATGACGAAATGTATTTGCTTATTATTATTATTATTATTTATTTATTTATTTATTTAAAATAGACGTCAATATTATGTACATTCCTGATCTGACCTAAAAAATCATTTAGGTGTTAAAACATTATCCTCTTTTTGTGCGATGTAAAGTCGAGCCTTCACCCACAGAATTGCGTGGATCCTGAAAATGTGCTATTCTATTTAAAATATAATCAAGATATTATTTATAAATTGGACATACTTGTCGATAATTCAATTTTCAGGTGTCTTAGATCTTCAAAGGACTGGAAACATGACGAAATGTATTTGCTTATTATTATTATTATTTTTATTTATTTATTTAAAATAGGCGTCAATATTATGTACATTCCTGATCTGACCTAGAAAATCATTTAGGTGTTGCAAAAAAAAAAAGCATTTTTCTAATTTTGTGCGATTTAAAGTCGAGCTTTCACCTACAGAATTGCGTGGATCCTGAAAATTTGCTATTCTATTTAAAATATAATGTAGATACTATTTATAAATTGGACATACCAGCCGATAATTCAATTTTCAGATGTCTTAGATCTTCAAAGGGCTGGAAACAGGACATAATGTATTTTCTTCTTATTATTCTTATTATTTATTTAAAATAGACGTCAATATTATGTATATTCCTGATCTGACCTACTGAATTACTTAGCTGTTGCAGAAAAAAAAAGAAAAAAAAAAAAAAAAAAAAAAAAGGCGTTTTCCTATTTTTGTGCGATTTAAAATCGAGCCTTCACCCACATAATTGCGTGGATCTTTCCTTGGCATAACCTGACATCAGATTATTTTTTAAATATATGTATATATATTTTTTATCAAATATGAACCTATTAATTAGGTGAAACACCAACACTTTTCATTTTTACCAAAACTCTTTCGGCCTTAAAGGGTCTTAAGACTCTTACAGCTTTAAAATTTTCGAATTTTTAATTTTTTTGGTTATTAAACTCCTATATTTTCTTAACATTTTGATATGTTTCGTTAAAATTTCCATTAGAACAGAAATTATGGCTTTTGGAATTATGCCGGCTCAATAGCTGAAGCGGTGTTTCCGAAAATTTGATGTCAGCTTCCTCTATATGACGTTTCTGAGCATAACGTACACGATATCTCAAAAACTTCAGAATATTATTTCATGAAATTTTCAAAACATATGTTTCATGTTAGTTTGTATAAACCGAACCTAAACTTTCCTTTTTATTGTTAAAATATATATATATATATATTGTTTTAGGTTATTATACTGCTGCAATTTTCTAATTTTTTCATTAGCTAAATACAACTTTGTATTAAAAATATAAAAATTCTTTCAATATAAATTTATTTAGGTCCAGGATAATTATTATAATCTGAAGTATAAATAGATGCCAAAAATTCCATTGTAGTTTAAAAATTTATTTTGTAATCCTGCGCGTAATCTATCATGCTGATTTTATGCTCGTCAAATGTCTGATAGTTTGAAGCCTTCTGTAAATGCTAATTCTTCATCTTGCAATTTTTTAAATACATGAAAAGAAAGAACATATTTATATCTTTCATCCCAATTAAAATTGTGTCTTAAAATCAAATACATTTTAAGCTATTAATGTTTAAAATGGACTTTTTTTTTTCATATTTATCCAATCTTAAGAGTCCTGAGACCCCTTAAAAGGGATATTATAGAACCTATAACGGTCTGTTCACAACACCATGTAATCTATTCTTTGTCAATCTAACACAAAATCAGTTTTTTTTTTCTTGTTGTTTTTTTTTTTTTTTTTTTTTTTTTTTTTTTTTTGTTTTATGTAGTTTAATGATTTTAAATTAGCCATCCATTAATCCTAATCTTCAGAATAAAACTCGTTGATTGAACACCTTTGTTCCCGGCGAAAGAGTCGTGCGCTACGAAAGTTATCACGGATTATACAGGGCGTCCCTAAAGTTCTAGACGCATTTTAAAATGCAATATAAAATAAAGTAATTGTAGTGCAACAGTGCTATTTCGACTAAAATGCTTCTCACGATGAAAAGTTTTCTACAAGCGAATAAAAAAAATTGCTCTAAACTTTGATCACAGATGCCGTCATTTGTCCGTATGTTTGATTTACAATATGCTTTTTTTTAATTTCCAGATTAGTTTTGAAAATATGTTTGGAAATGACGAATATTATTGCTCTGTAACTGCTTTTGACAAAATAAAATGATATGTAACTGATTATCTTGAATTTTTTTATACTTTTTTCTAATAATTTAAGGTACAGCGCCATGTATGTATAAAGTTTGGAACTATTTTTTTGTTCTCTCGGAAAAAAAAAAAAAAAAAAAAAAAAAAAAAAAAAAAAAAAAAAAAAACATTGCATCGTGAGGAGCATTTCACTCCGAACCACTTTCCTGTACGACAATTACTTGATTTTATAGTCAATTTTAAAATGTATCAGGTAATTTTTGGACACCCTGTATATGGTATTTTAATAAAAGGCTGCTAAACATGTGTAAATGTAAATGTTTTGAGCTTTAAAATGTGCTATGTCGTATGATTTTTATAAATTTTTAAGGATACCTTTCAAACAGAAATAACTGCATGTGGATTCTTTGTAGCACTTTGGAAGAGTAGTTACTATAGTGTTGAAAACGGATTGAATAATATTCTTGAAGTGCGTGTAAAATTGTATTTCATATTTTTAGACATTTGTTAATGATGAAATTATTAGAATCTACCATTTGTGTTCATTAATATATATGTACTAGGGGGTTCAGCCCCCTGCGAGTTATGCCCGCCAGCCCCTGTTCAGGCTTCACAGACTCTGAAAATATACTAACTATACTATACTAAACTATACTATACTATACTATTGTTAAAAAAAGCATTACGAGATTACGGAAGATTGAATGATATTATCAATATAACAGTGACTATCTTCTGCTGTCGCGTTGCCATGTTTTTCCGTTTGAATGGTGATTTTTTGGTTGTCATGGTATCATTCATTGCCGTCGTAATAAATGGCGTCTGTTTTCGGGGTGGATAAGTAAAATAAATTGCATAATGCACATTTGAAAATTAGCTTGTATAAAATATTTAGCTTAAAAATGACGTTATGTTTGGCAATTTTATACCGACGCTATGGACAATAATCTTCCTTTAGGTTTGAGATTACGATACTCCGTCTCCTTCGGAATAACTTTCAGATCCACGTAGTAAACGTTTTGTGTTTTGAAATTTTACGCTTATATTTTATGTCTTGATCAAGTTTTAGATATTTCAAAAACAGTTATAGCTTATTCAAGAATTATTTTCTCTATTTTAATGCGACATCATGGATATTTGCAAGTTATTTTTAAAATCTACATTGTTTGAATGGTACTACTGGATTAACCCGTCGACCAAAAAATTATCGTCAAACTATAAGATTCAATACCAATAATGGATGATCGTAAATATAGCATTCACTTGATATTAAACACGATACACGTGTTTATTACGTCATCAAGATATTTTTAATCCGACTTTTTATTAGTATTTTTTATCAAAGTTTTACTATTTTAGTTGTTCTTTGCTTTTAACTTACAATTATTTTTGTGTGTTGCAGTAAAATATTGTGAGTCATTTTTCACCCACCTTCTTTTGACATAGAGCTTTGAAATTTGGAATATATGTGTATTCTCGAGGGCAATACATGAGTTGGACTTTGATTATATTTTTTTAATTCAATCCCTAAGGTGGTCAACGGAGAGGGGGCAGCTGTTGATTTTCTATGGAGAAATCAGTATCATCATCAACAATGAGTAATTGTTCGAAATTGCTAATGGCACGGTTGCCACAATAGCGCCAAATTTTGACCTACTTGGCGCAATATCGCCAAATTTGCCGACTAGCTAAATTGGTGAAATTCCAAATTCTACTTTTTAGTGCATTTAAAAAATATATTTTTTCGACATTTTTGTGAATTTTAATCAAAGCATGTTTAAAAAAATATTTTTTCGCATCTATACTTTTTTTTTTTTTTTTTAATATGTAAGTTTGTATAGTTTGGCGAAATTGGTCCACGGGATAATCAAGTATTATGGTTTGTATTAATTAGTAATATTATCCGAATTTTCTAATATGTGTTTATTAAAAATTGATTCGTACAAAATAAATCGAAAGTATTTTGCGCAAAAATTTACCTGTAAAAGTGTGTACCCATCAAGTGATTTAATATGTAAACAAATTTGCTTGCCGCACTATTTTTATACCATTTGACATCAGATTAAACGTCTCCGGAATAAAAATCGTTTTAAATGTATCTTCTTTATATATGACGTAATTTTCACTATCAAATGCATGTCTCATGTAACTATTTATTTTAAAAAATATTTATGTTTTAAGATTCACGGTACACATATTATTTAATTTAAAAGAATTTGGAAATATTATTTGAGCTTATTAAGTATGACCTAATATTCACCATTAAAAAATTTTAGCATGTAATAATTTAATTATTTTAGACACTTTAATCTTACAATATTTAATGTTTGGGACTTTTAAAAAGGGTTTTTGTGTTTGGGCATTTTTTTTTATTATTATTTATCATCTTTAAATGATTTTTCGCGTGTAATAATTTTATTATTTTAGTTTTTAGTTTTCGTACTTTTTTAATATTTATGTGCAAAAATTTTGGCGTAACCTTCCTTATTTTGTGCTTCTCACATGTGATGATTAAATTCTTACTTGTTTTTTAAGATTATTAATGTTATTTTCTCGTTAAAGCGGAAAAGAAAAAAAAATTTTCCATCTATGGAATTTGAAATCGACAGACGATTTTTGTTTTATATATTAAATTGATTCCGGATGATCGCGATGGGAATTTTTTTTTTCCCGGAAAAAACATAATTTAATCTCAATATTGTTTATCACTCAATTTAAACAAAATATAGTATTTCAATTATAAACTGCGAAAAAGAAGAAATCTAATAATCCCTATAGTTTTTCCCCGTTCCTCCCTTAAAAATAAATAAATAAATAAATAAATAAAAATAAAAATAAATCGAGGAATTTTTTTTCCATTGCAGATTGGGACTACATAAATGTAATTAAAACTAGAAAAATAATAATATTTCTAAAACTAATTCAAATTTTAATACAATTCGGATTCAATACGGATAATTGCTCTCTCAGTAAAAACTGTAAATTTATGAGTGTTTGCCCTTCAATTTTCACGGACAACAGCCTTATTTGATGAAAAACGGTCTGATCTTTTAAATAAGCGGCCTTATCACTTAGATACTTAGAAAATTAAGGGCAATCCACATATTTTATAGTTCTAGCACATCAGTTCGTAAAAATACGGATTGGTAATTGGATATGGATTTTTTTTTTCTTTTTTACGGCGTATGTCTGGAATCTCTGCTGCTGGCATCTATCCGTAATTTCACAGGGATATTTTTTGTGTGTGTGGTATTATTTTCCCTTCCAAAAGTTTCATATTTTTGTAAAAATATTCATGAAAATTAATCCGTCGTTTAATCAATCGTTTCAAAAATTCGTTTAATTAGGATTCTATATGTAAAGGGTAGATATATGTATATATTTATTTTCAACAAAAATGATTTCGTTATGCGTACTTCATGCAGAATTCCAGAAAACTAGAAAATAATAATCTTCAGAAAAAAAAAATCAAAGGTAATCTACCTTAATTACATAAATAAGAAAGATCATATTAATCGTAATAAAATGTTACATAAGTTTCGAATCCTTTGGCCATTGTCTACGATATTATGATTGTTAAGGGATCATAAAATGAGGTAATGCAACAACATTGATATATGAAAGACAAGATAATGGTAAATATGCCAGGGCAGCTATAAAAGTATCTTTTTTTACGATAGGAATTAGTTTTCTTATCTTGTTAGTTTTCTTGTTATGCTCCATATTGGTAAGGTTATCCTTTTTTGTAAGTAAGGTGAACTATTACGCCCTTCTTCATTAAATACATGTTTTTCACATATGATCTTTATCATTTTATTGCACATTTACACCTTTTCGTCATCTCATTAATACTATTGGAAGAAAAAAAGGCATTTTTAAATTAAGTGCATTTGTTACAAATATTTTTCTCGTTTCAATGTATTTTTTGTCAATGTATTCAACTATTTTTAGAAATATTTCAGAATTATTTTAAAAATAGTGAATTAAATGTACAAGGTCATTCTCAACTGTGTACAAAGAATAATTTCTTAACCGTTGGTCCTAGACATATAATTATAATTAAAAAATATTTTAAATGAAGTAAAAAAAAAATATTTTAAAAGCAGTTTTCATCAAGAAAAAACAGGTTTTTTTTATTATTTACGAAATTTATATTTTTATTATTAGCACTATAAATGATATTTAGTAAAATTTTCTATTAAACTAACAAGAAAGGAAATAAAAAACCCCATTCATTTATCACTAAAATTAACAGAGTTATGAAACTTTGAATTGAATAACTTTTACCAACGTTGTGCACCTGAACACAGATGAGTTGACCATTTTTCGAGAAATCTTACACAAAGGGCTTAAGGGGGCCCGGGGCACAAAAATCTCCAAATTTTCTAAAAAACCTTTATTGCATTAAAAATTTCTCTGTTTTTTGTTTGCTTAAAATGACGTTTAAATCATGTTTCTACCTTAATTAGATCAGGAAATATTAAATTTTTCGTTTTGGTTTGTTTTCAAAATCTAGCTTTCAAGCAATGGTTATCATGAAACCGGTTTCTTGTAAAAATGCGTTTATCTTCATGATGGATTTTTTCACCATTTCTCGTATTTAAAACTTTATAACACAAGAACCGTTAAAGATAAATGATTCAAACTTGGAACATGTCTTTTTCAATTGCTTTACTTTAATTTTGATTCAGCAAATTAGAAAAAAAAATATTTACTTTTGAAAATACGATTAAAAAAAAGTTACATCATCTTTTTAAATTTTTACTTTAAATATTTTTATTTTTTTAATTAATATTTTTAAAAAATACTGAATTTTAATTAAAACTTATAAATTTCTGTTTTTTTTTTTAATGAAAAAAAAATTGAAATTCTACTAATAATATTTCGAGTTATAACGATTTTAAATTGCCCCATTTTCTGAATGAATTTTAAATTTTAAATTAAAAAAATATATATACGAGAAGTTTTATCATGTGATTTTGTTTAGAAATAACTTGGTTAACCATCACAAAAAAAAAATAAAAATTATAACTCAATAAATAAAAGTTAGTTAAATTTGTGTCCCGGACACCCTTAAAGCAGTGTTGCCAGATGGGCTACTTTTTTTTTTTAATTGAGATTCTTGATTGGCACCACTTTTTTGAAATGGTACGCGTTATTTAATGACATAAATATTAATGCGAAGGCAAAGGTAATTTTGCCGTTTCAAAAAAGTGGTGGCAATCAAGAAATCTGAATAAAAAAAAAAAAAAAAAGCCCACTGGCAACCCTGCCTTAAAGTATTAGAAGGATTGATTTCGCTTGCACATTTCTTCAATGCAGCAAGTGAGAAACTTCGGGCAAATTTTAAGATAACTTTTACTTTTATTAACTAAGTGTTTTATTAGATAATTTGGCAGCATTGTAAAATTTGCATAATTTTGTAAGGAATTGCGATTGTTGCTTTTCATCATTTCATTTAGCAAAAATGCTGTTACTTTTCATTTATATTTTAGTACAAGTTGTATATTTTTCTTTAATATGTCAGACTCAAAATAGATTTATAATTTATATTATAATGTTAATTTTACTCTAAACTATTTTTTTTTTTTATCTCATCATTATTTATATTTGTAGTCAATTTTTGGATGATCCTATTTCGCGGTAAAAAAATATGCTTCAACTTTAAACAGCTATTACACGCTCAGTTGTAATCGAAGAAGAATGGGGCTTTTTTTTGTCTTACTTTTTAGTGTAATAGACTATTTTTACTAAATACAACTTGTGGAACCGGGAGATTGTATAAAAATTTTAATTTCGTATTTTTTAAGAACTATTGACCAATATCGCTTTAAAATACTTCTTAAACCCATTAAAAGCATTTTTGTAATTGGAACTATATGTCTATGCCTAACGGTTTTTGAATTAGCCATAGGGCACCGTCTAGAGTAGACACACAGTATAATATACAGGGTTTTTCAGCACAGTGGTTGCAAAGTTTTAGGAGAAATAGAGCACACCTAAATGATGGGAACTAACATAGCAATGCATGGGCGGGAACGCTGTCCTGGCGAGTTAGTGACCACACAAATACTAGGAAGTAAGGACGTGAACAGGATAAGAAAACATGTAATTATTCTTAGTATCGGCAACTTGCTGAGACAATGCTGGACAGTACTGAGGAACAGGTTTCACGCATCGTGGCAGCTACTGCGGAAGTCTGGGACACACCCGGTAATTTCGAGAATATTAGATACTCCATGAGCCAGGGAAGCGAGACCTGCATCACGGGCCGTCGGTCGTAATTTTTAATACATTTCTTTGATGACGATTATTGCATTTACTGTTTCTTAGTTTTTTTTTGCTTTACTAAGAATAATAAACATGATTTTACAGTCTGTCCGTGTCCTTTTTTTCTCGTGTTTTTCTTTTTCTTTTTTTTTTCGTCAATAACGCGATAGGAAAGCATTTAGACTATGCATTGCTATGTGTTTTCCTAGAATGTTCTTTTGGCTAGATGTACTCTTTCTTTCATGAAACTTTGCAACCGCTCTACTGAAACGCACAGTACATATTGATTATCAATTATTATGATATATTTATCTATTTTTTAAGATTACTACTAAGACATATATATCTTAATTTATTTAAGTCAGACGTTTAAGTCGCTCAGCAGTCAACAATAACAATGTACAGTCGTGAAAAAAAAGTAAACACCCCCTCCTAACTCATCAACAAATTATCGTAGAAGAAAGCTACTGTTACCGAACGATTGGAAATAATGTCTACATTAAAATAAAGTATATAAAATTTGCTTAGGAGGTCATCCACATATTAAAACGAACCCAAACTTCATTTTTTTTCAATGGCAATACTCAATTTTAACAAGATATTTCAAATCTTCAATTCAAACTATGCCTATACAACAAATTTCAAGCGATTTGAATGATAATTTTTTTAATTATGAATATTCAAAATTGAGTGCTTCTAATATTAAATTAAATTTTCATATTTTTATTAATATCTCCTGAAATTATACCACTAATGTGTCAATTTTTTTGTGTAGCAATAATACTAAACTTCACAAACATAAATACTTTGAATTTGATATTTTTATAAATTTATTATATGAATTATGAATTATGAAATTAATATTCGAGAAAATTATGAATTGCAACCTACAAATTTTTTGATACATTTAGATATATTAAGTCCTGCTTTATGGAAATCCAAAATTTCACATTTTTCTTCCAAGTAGTTTTAAAATTATGCTTATAAAACGGCAAAATGATGGTTTAAAGGGCCTTCTATGATAGAAGTGACTAGATATTTAGACATTTCTTATGCTATCCTGTAATATAGCAGTCTTCAATAACTTCTTAAGATGCCTTGATCAAGAAAGGGGCTCTCTCGGTCGACAATCGAGTACAGAACTTCAGTTTGGATACAGCTCCTAAAATATGCTCGTTAAAAAAAAAATAATTTCTCGGAAACTTATCGTACGAATTGCATAAAAATTTATTTTTAGGCTAATTGAAGTGTCTAGAGTTCATTTATGCTGTCAGAATTGTATACTGCTATTGAATAAAGCAAAGTGTATGGTTCGTTTTAATATGTGGATGGACCCCTAAGCAAATTTTATATATACATCATTTAAAAGTAGACTTTATTACCAATCGTGTGGTACCAGTAACTTTCTTCTACGATATTTTTTGCAAAGTTAGTAAGGGGTAGTTACTTTTTTTTTTCCTGTACATGCTCGACATACATTAGCTGTTCAATAGAATATTTTATTATGTGTAGCTATACAGCAGTTATTATTTAATATGAAACTCCACTTTGTTATGAGCTAACAAAACGATCAATGTTTATGCTACATAAAATTTTTCGAATTTACTACGAATCATTATTCTGAAATTTTTCCGTAGGTAAATCCTTTAATGATACATATTTGTAAGCATGCTCACGTTAATTAAACTAACTGCAACACTCATTTGTCATTTCATTACTCTGTAAACCAATTAATCTAACAATACTTGGCAGTTAACCTATACACTGGAATCTAGGGTTTGACGGTTTAACGACTGATATAGCCAAGGAATAACAAGTGTGCGACCAATGCTAACTGATACGTAAAATATTGACTGAGCTAAGAAATATACCAAGAAGCTTAGGATAAATTATTACTAATCAGGCGTTGAATTACTATATTACAACTAATATTTCACACACTAATCAGATATTAATTTTCTCAACTATTTTGTGTTTACTCCGCAATACGAGAAATAAATGTGTCGTAATGCATAGCTTTCCTTATTGGTTGTATGCTTTCCTTTTATACTGTACAATCTTAATAAACTCTAAAATTAACTAAAAAATTCAGTTTGATATATCCCGTAGCTCGGCCAATTCTATCTTTATACATCAATGTTTAAAAGTGAAACATAATGTGCATTATTAGTTTTGAATATTGTATTTAGTCTCAACTACAATCTATATTATAAATTACAAGTTTATCCGCCCGTAAAGTTCACGTCATTTTGATGTTGTTATAGCAGAAGAATAAATGTATCTTTTACTGCAATTTTTTTAACTTTTAAACATCGCACCTTTTAAGTTTTTACACTGTGGAACAGTGAAAAATAATTTTCAATCATGAATTTTTTAAAAATCTATTTATCTTGTTTGCAGACGATTAAGAACGTTAAATTTGTTTTTACTTTATATGAATAGTACAGCTTTGTTTCTGGCTTTGTTTCTGGTTTTTTGAGTACAGGCGTTTTGCCCAATGCAAAAGTGTGCGAATGAAAGCGACATATGTGCGTTATTTTCCTCTAATTTTATCAAGTCAGTTTGTGCCAGTCAAAATCATTGTTGCACAGATTTAACTGTAGTTTGATGTTAATTTGGGTATGTTGGTCATTCTGCAGCGTACAAAAGTAGGATTGCGAGTTGGCTAAAATGGATTTGTGAGTCGGATCCAACCTCTTCAAGGTGAATCCGTTTGACGTTAACATCCAGCTTTTGTGAAGTATCCATCGTCATATGTCCGTTTAGATTTCTGTATCATTTAACGGAAAATTTTTGAACATACTTAAGATATCATACAACATATTTTGAATAAAGCATCTAGTGGGGGCCATGAGTATTTAGCATTGATGCGACACTGTGACCGTGTTTTCTGGAAAGCAGCGATTTTTCGATTTTTGAAGAATGCTTGAATTTAGCTTGAGCAGCCTGTTTTTGTGCATGAATTACTTTTACTGTTAGTGAGTGGAATTTAAATATTTGAAGGTTAATTTGGAGTAAATGTAATTTTATTTTAAAGTACAATAGTTAAAATTCAGAAGCTCTACTGCATCCCTACACAAAATAGTTTTCAATAAACAGATTTTTATAGCTTAAAATTGTGTATGTCTAACTTGTGGGGGATGTGATGGGTTTGTCACAAGTTATCAAAAGGACAAGTTGTAACAAATCAACAGTTTTAGAGGTAACGATCACAATATTTTAGTATGAAGTTTTTATTAGAAATTGTAAATCTTGAATATCTTGATGCTTTCAGTATATTAGTATCTCTTTGGTACACCCTAGCTTTCCTTGTATTTAAAACCATAGGGTACTTCCCTACAAAGAGCTGCGTGAATATCAGCAACTGTCAATGTATTTTAAGTAATGTTGTTGCCTCGATAAATATATGTATTAATGCTAGAATGTGCATAATCATCACTTGACTCAAAATGGAAAATTTAAATAATAATAAAAAAAATAGACATCTTTAATGTTCTATTTTGAGTAAAAATGGAAAACGTATTGCTAAAGATATTAAATCTTGTAGAAGATATATTTAATATTCTTTAGCATCGATAATTATGCACAAATAAATAATATGTTGATTGTAAATCTTGTATAAATAGTGAAAAAAGTCTAATAAATTTTATGTTTAAAAAAAGTATTTAAAATTTTATTTATAAACATCATATATATAAAGAAGAAATCACGTTAACCACACAACCTGGATATATTACTTTAGATTTATAAAATATCACAAACCAAGTAAAATGGTACAAAATTTTTAAAAATATTTTTTTTTTCTTCAATACAAGTCAATAAGCCTTTCTGATGAACAAAGTTATTATTTATCCTCGAAAATATAAGTGTAGTAACTTTGGTTACACTTTTCTACATTAAATGTTAATTTCACGTAGTTGAAAAAGCATATATTAATAAATCCTAACATATACCTTACATTGATCATTCTTTTTCTAGTTAACCATTCAACCAGTTAAATTTTTACCTTATTCCATCATGTTTAAATAAATAATCCATTTATATCTGTAACTATACTCATTTATGTAGCTTATGTAATTTGATAGTTAAAGCAAAGGGAATTTTCTAACTGAAATAAATAAATAAATTTGGCAAGAAATTTTGTTTAAAATTATTATTTATTAATTTTTCTAAGAGATGAAAGCATAAAAGTTATTGTTCTTTAGTATATAATGGAATATAATGAAATAAATAATAGTAATAGAAAAAAAATAAATTACGCGGAAATTGAAATATCACGAAAAGTTAAAAGATCACTTTAATATATCATAGAAAAATATCATTTGATTTTCTTAGTTTTTTTTTCCGAATCTGGCCGCAAATAACTTTTTTCATTTTATATATTAATCGCATTCCTAAAGTTTTGCAAGATTATAAATTTATTTAATTTTGAATAAAAAAGCTACACCTGCACATTCAAAATTTTAATGCATATTCTTTATTTTATTTTGTTTTTTCACTATTGAAATGTTCTTAGAGTAAAGATTTGTTTATAAAAAAAGGCTTTTGCCTGTAACATTTTAACAAATTTTAAATTATTTTAATATTATGTGTATTCATTAAAGTAAAAGACTTTCTAATTTGCTAATATATATATTGAGTCCTCAAGCTATACATCATGAAATCTCTATTTATTCTTTATATTAAATTTAAGTTTAGATCTTATTGTCTTTATGGATATCCTATCTTAAAATGTCATTAAGATATTGATAATTTCTGTTATTTTGAATAGGTATAGTAATAAATTGTAATTTTCTTTCTCGATAAGTAATTTCCGATGAAAAGATTTTTTGAATGAAAAGTTACGGATATATATTAATTGGCTCAAATATATATTTTATTTTCTTCACATTATAGACCTTAAACACATACATGAAAAATATATACATATAAATATACGGATTAAATAAAAAAAAAAGCTTGCTCATAAAGTTTCGTAAAATTTCATTTGTATGATATTGATACAAATATATATATATATATATATATACAAATATATATATATATATACAAATATATATATATACCACAAATATATATATATATATATTTGTGGAAAAAGTGTTGTAACATATTAGGCACGAAATTTAGTTGTTATATACTTCGTTCAATTGCCGATAAAAGTAGCGATAAAAGTTAATAATAATAACTAGTAAATCTGCAGATCAGGAGCCTCAACGTCAGCTCTGCAAGTCTTTTTTTAAACACAATTTTGTAATATTCAATTTCCTGCAAAACGCAATTTAAATTTCTCGAATTACGTAATTATTTATAAGAATAAAAAAATACGAAGTTTTCAGACATTAGAAGCGTTAAATTGAAAACGTTGTTATGTAAGGATATTTTGAAAATTTCATGAGCTACTAATTCTGGTATTTTTTTAGATAATAAAGTAGACCCTCCCATGGTCTTATTAAATTTACATATGTAACTTTTTATTATGATTGCGATAATGGTTATTGTAAATCTTAGATTTCTTTTTACACTTCCGAGCCTTATTTTTCAGTACCGGTGGACAGAAAATGATTTACATTGAGGTTACTATATTAAAAGTTTAGGTTTTATGAATGAAAATGTAATTTACTTTTAAAAATAAAATACTTTTCATTGATATTTCTGAAATGAGGCTGCATTAAGAAGTAACACTTGTCAAAAAATATTTTTTCAGGCAATCTAGTTAATGTTTGGTTTTTAAGAATGAAAATATTTATTTCCCGATACAGTGACGTTATTTTCGACAGAGATCATTTTGCGGTGCATAATTTTGACATTTACTATCAATTTGCTTTTCAAAAGATTTTTTTTCTCATTGAAATTTTCCATTAAAAATTAAACATTTCTGTTAGCCGTGCAGACGATAAAACGTGAGATATTGGCAAATTTTTTTTTAATAATCAGAATTAATATCATAACACAAGGCCCTTTTATTTCAACCTCAAAGCGTATTCGTTTTAGTTTTGATATATGAGGTCAAATTCACTTTCTTTTCGTACATTCGAATTAATTTCCAATATGAAGACGTATTCATGCCTATTTTTTATTTCATTTTCCTCTTGCACATGAAAATTTTTGAAATCAAAATTAACTGTTTAGGATAAATTATTATTCCGCGATCTGATTTCCTTGGCAACGGTAAATAAAAAGATATTTTATAGCAAAATGTCAATTTATTCCTTATGAAAATAATGAGCTTTTTAATTTAAAAGAAAAACATTTGGACAAAATAAATAGAACACAGCCTGTCTTTATTTCTGGGGTAAATTCCATCTATATGTAAAGACACAAAGGCATTAATTAATTCATCTTTTTTGACGTTGATTTGACTTCAAAGAATTACACACACTTTCACATTTACGATATTTTTAGGTGTAATTTCGTTGCTAGGTAACAATTAAAAGAAAATTAAAACAATGAAATATGGGCATTTATTTTAATTAAATTTGTAAAAGAAAATATTTTATATTATTGGAACAAACATATAAACTCCCTCCATATGTTATACACCGAAAAAAAAACTCTGACAAATGTATACGCAAAATTTCAAACTAATATGAATAATGTATGTTTCTAATTAGGAAATTTCATCATCCATAATTTACCATTTAAATCCTTCAATCATATTAGCCATTTCCTATCAACAAATGAAAATGGAAAAATCGTCTGAATTGCTATAGGAAAGCATTATTGCGCAAAATAAAATATTCTATATTTTCCGAACGAATGAACCAAATATAACAAAAAACTATACAGCTAAATCCGGGTACTTCACCAACATACCCACTTAATTTCAAGCTAATCGGATGCTTTTTGCGGCAGTTATTGCGGAACAGACAGACAGACTAACAGACAGACTAACAGACAGACTAACGGAAACCAAAACTTTTCGTATCTCCACAGTAAGCCTTCACTGACGTTTCGGCAATGAAAACAAAAAGCCTTTATAACTTCTTTTCAAAGATTTTGAAATCTATTAAATTGAATTTTTAAGCAGTTTTCCGCCTTATCTCCCTGCATATAATGTTACAATTATAAATCATTAAAATATATATATATATATTAAAACGCATAGAAGAAAAAAAAGCTTGGGGGGGGGGGGGATCGAAATTGAAGCATGTTTTAAATGCATGTAGGAAATATTTCTACTAGTAAATCTGCAGATCAGGAGCCTCAACGTCAGCTCTGCAAGTCATTGTTTTTAGACTCACTTTGGTAATATTCAGTTTCCTGCAAACCGCAATTTAAAGTTTTCAAATTATGTAATTATTTATAACAATAAAAAATGCGAAGTTTTCAGACATTAGAAGCATTAAATTAAAAACATTATGGAAGGATATTTCAAAATTTTCATGAGCTGTTAATTCTGGTATATTTTTTAAATAATAAAGTAGATTTCTTCCGGGGGCGGAGCCCCCCTGAACCCCCGTGGTCTTATTAATTTACATACGTAACTTTTTATTGATTGCGCTAATGGTTAGCGCAAATCTTAGATTTATTTTTACACTTCCGAACCTTATTTTTCAATACTGGTAACACAGAAGATGATTTACATTGACGCAATTATATTAAACGTTTAGGTTTTATGAATGAAAATGTAATTTCCTTTAAAAATAAAATAATTTTCATTCATATTTTCTGAAATGAGGCGGCATTAAGAAGTAACACCCGTCAAAAAACATTTTTTTCAGGCAATCTAGTTAATGCTTGGTTTTTAAGAATGAAAATATTTATTTCCCGATACAATGACGTCATTTTTGAAAACGATAATTTTTCGGTACATAATTTTGATATTTACTATATATTTGCTTTTCAAAATTTGTTTTTTTCTCATTGGAATTTTCGATTAAGAATTAACATTTCTGTTAGCTGTGTGAAGACGATAAACCATGAGATATTAGTAACATTTTTTTTTTTAATAATAAGAATTAATATCATAACACAAGCCCCTTTTATTTCAACCTCAAAGCGTATTTGTTTTATTTTTGATATATGAGATCAAATTCACCTTCTTTTTGTATTTTCACTTTATTTCTAATATGAAGGCGTATTCATGTCTATTTTGTATTTCATTTTCCTCTGGCACATAAAAATCTTTCAAATCAAAATTAACTGTTTAGGATAAATTTTTATTCCGAGATTGAATTTTCGTGGCAACGGCAAAAAAAAAAAAAAAAAAAAAAAAAAAAAAAAAAAAAAAAAAGATTGTTAAATTTCATAGCAAATGTCGATTTATTCTTTATGAAAATAATGAACTTCTTAATTTAAAAGAAAAATATTTGAACAAAATAAATAGAACATAGTCTTTCTTTATTTCTGTGGTAAATTCCATCTATATGTAAAGACACAAAGGCATTAATTCGTCCCTTTTGACTTTGATTTAACTTCAAACAATTACAAATACTTTCACATTTACGATATTTTTAGGTGTAGTTCGCTGCTAGGTAACAGTTAAAAGATAATAAAAACAATTAAATATGAGCTTAAAAAGAAAATTTATATTAAATAAATTATTTTATGTTATTGAAACACATATATAAAATCCCTCCATAAAAGTTATACACCGAATTTAAAAACTCTGACAAATGTATACACAAAATTTCAAACTAATATGAATAATGTATGGTTCTAATTAGGAAATTTCATCATCCTTAATTTAGCATTTAAATCCTTCAATCATATGAGCCATTTCTTTTCAACAAATAAAAATGGAAAAATCGTCTGAATTGCTATAGGAAAGCATTAAGTCGCAAAATAAAAAGTTCTATATATTCCGAACGAATGAACCAAATTTAACCAAAAACTATACAGCTAAATCCGGGGATTTCACCAACATGCATCCTTAATTTTAAGATAATCGGATGCTTTTTACGGCAGTTATCGCGGAACAGACAGACAGACTAACGGAAACCAAAACTTTTCGTGTCTCCACAGTAAGCCTTCACTGACGTTTCGGCAATAATAACTAGTAAATCTGCAGATCAAGAGCCTCAACGTCATCTCTGCAACTCATTGTTTTTATCAAACTTTGCGTAATATTAATCTTTCTACAAAAACAAAATTTAAACTATTTAAATTACACAAACATTTATAAAAGGAAAAAAAAATATTTCGATGGTTTCAGACATTAAAAGCGTTAAATTAAACACGTTGTTATGTAAGGATATTCTGAAATTCTCACGAGCTACTTATTCTAGTAATTTTTATATAATAAAGCAAATTTCTTCAGGGGGGCTCTGCCCCCCTGAACCCCCCGTTGTGTAATTTATTTTGCATTTGTAATTTTCTACTGATTGAGTTAATGATTACCCTATATCTTAGATTTCTTTTTACACTGCGATTTATAAGGATAAGCAATAATTCGGTCAAGCATTTTACGTTATCCTAATATACATATAGCAGTATTTACTTGCCTGCTAACCACAAATACCTGTATCTATTGGATAAAGAACTTTTGGAAATGTAAACTGAAACATCTAATTTAGAAATCTAATACCTTTATAAATTTTGTTTATAAAAAAATAATTTTGATTACCATTCTGCAATATTTATATCTAAGATCTAATCTAAATATCAAAAAATGTACTCGATAGCATTAACTTACTAAAATCACCCTAAAGTAGGGGGGGGGGGGCTTCTAAACCTAACAGTTAATAATTCATCATCGTTAAATAGATAAACATGATTTGGCGCCTTTAAGTATTTTTTGTGATTTTCTTTTAATAGTATCTACATTTAATTTAAAATCGTGATGTTACAAATACCGTTGAAATTTGACGCAAACCTATGTTCAGGTCAAATTACGAAAGGTTAACTAACATTTCATTTCCCTTAGCCAGACTTTCTGTTTCATTTTTCGTAATAAGGATTATTTTAATAATTTAATTTATTTTACACTCTACAAGCTGTTACACGGACGTTGTTCACGTAGCATTAAAATAGAGATAAATGCATTAAGTAAAACATTTCACTCCCCACCAGACATGCCAAGTCTCAAGCTTTTTGCACATCACTATTATCTTAGAGAAAATGTTCTTTTAAATCGCGCAAATGTTTCAATTAAATAAAGTAACATTTTCTGTATTAAAATACTGGTATCCAGAACGCCGGAGGCTTGGCAGCTCTGCTCCTCTTAATAAAAACATATATGATTAACCAACACTTTATCACATTTTATAGGAGACAATACGGAATTTCTTATTTGTATGGCATATATTTGCATTTACATATATCTCAGTCATAAAAATGTAAAATTTTGTGCCAATTAATGCACGCAATTGCGAAAATGAAATCGCAAAGAATGAGAAAAGGAAGGCCAAGTAAAATCGTGTAAATCGAGGAATCTTTCTTCGTAGTGCTGGGAAAATACTGCTACAAAAACTATTTTAGGTGGTATTTGGTGTGAAATGTTTATATGCATTCATTCCTGTCCTATATATCCTTTTTATTTTTTATTTGCTTATTCCATTTTTCTTTTGCACGTGAAAATCTTACAAATTAAAATTAACTCTTTGGGAGAAATTGTTATTCATTTTTTTTTGGCAACAATAAAGTTTATAAAATTTAACAGAATAATGTCAGTTTATTCTGTATGAAAATAACGAACTTTTTCATTTATAATCAAATAGTTGAATAAATAAATGAAAATATTATTCTATATAGTATATAAATACCATTTTCATTTCTGCGTTTAAATAAATCTATATGCAAATATCTATACAAAGGCATTCATTAATTCATTCCTTTTGCTTTGATTTGACTTCAAAAAACCATACATACTTTCACATTTATGATATTTTTAGATGAGATGCTGTTGCTACGCAACGGTTAAAAGAAAAAATGAAATATAAGTAAATTCATAAAATAAAATGTTTTATATTATTCGAACACATGTATAAAATTCTATCATAAGTTATACACCTAATTTAAAAGCTCTGACAAATGTTTTGACAAAATTGCAAACTAATAAGAATAATTTAATACTTTTATTTAAAAATTTCAGCATCCAAAATTTACCATTTAAATCTATTATTCATATGAGCGATTTCTTTCAACAAATGAAAATTTGAAAATCGTCTGACTTCCCATAGAAAAGCATTATATCACAAAATAAAATGTTCTGTATATTCCGAACGAATGAACCAAATTTAACCCAAAACTATACAGCTAAATCCGGGGAGCTCATCAATATGCCCAGGGAATTTCAAGCCGATCGGATGTTTTTTGCGGCAGTTATCGCGGAACAGACAGACAGACTAACGGAAACCAAAACTTTTCGTGTCTCCACAGTAAGCCTTCACTGACGTTTCGGCAAAAAGAAGAATAGCATTAATGATAACGATAACTAGTAAATCTGCAGATCAAGAGCCTCAACGTCATCTCTGCAACTCATTGTTTTTATCAAACTTTGCGTAATATTAATCTTTCTACAAAAACAAAATTTAAACTATTTAAATTACACAAACATTTATAAAAGGAAAAAAATATTTCGATGGTTTCAGACATTAAAAGCGTTAAATTAAACACGTTGTTATGTAAGGATATTCTGAAAATCTCACGAGCTACTTATTCTAGTAATTTTTATATAATAAAGCAAATTTCTTCAGGGGGGCTCTGCCCCCCTGAACCCCCCGTTGTGTAATTTATTTTGCATTTGTAATTTTCTACTGATTGAGTTAATGATTACCCTATATCTTAGATTTCTTTTTACACTGCGATTTATAAGGATAAGCAATAATTCGGTCAAGCATTTTACGTTATCCTAATATCCATACAGCAGTATTTACTTGCCTGCTAACCACAAATACCTGTATCTAATGGATAAAGAACTTTTGGAAATGTAAACTGAAACATCTAATTTAGAAATCTAATACCTTTATAAATTTTGTTTATAAAAAAACAATTTTGATTACCATTCTACAATATTTATATCTAAGATCTAATCTAAATATCAAAAAATGTACTCGATAGCATTAACTTACTAAAATCACCTTAAAGCAGGGGGACTTCTAAACCTAACAGTTAATAATTCATCATCGTTAAATAGATAAACATGATTTGGCGCCTTTAAGTATTTTTTGTGATTTTCTTTTAATAGTATCTACATTTAATTTAAAATCGTGATGTTACAAATACCGTTGAAATTTGACGCAAACCTATGTTCAGGTCAAATTACGAAAGGTTAACTAACATTTCATTTCCCTTAGCCGGACTTTCTGTTTCATTTTTCGTAATAAGGATTATTTTAATAATTTAATTTATTTTACACTCTACAAGCTGTTACACGGACGTTGTTCACGTAGCATTAAAATAGAGATAAATGCATTAAGTAAAACATTTCACTCCCCACCAGACATACCAAGTCTCAAGCTTTTAGCACATCACTATTATCTTAGAGAAAATGTTCTTTTAAATCGCGCAAATGTTTCAATTAAATAAAGTAACATTTTCTGTATTAAAATACTGGTATCCAGAACGCCGGAGGCTTGGCAGCTCTGCTCCTCTTAATAAAAACATATATGATTAACCAACACTTTATCACATTTTATAGGAGACAATACGGAATTTCTTATTTGTATGGCCTTACATATATCTCAGTCATAAAAATGTAAAATTTTGTGCCAATTAATGCACGCAATTGCGAAAATGAAATCGCAAAGAATGAGAAAAGGAAGGCCAAATAAAATCGTGTAAATAAGGAATCTTTCTTCGTAGTGCTGGGAAAATACTGCTACAAAAACTATTTTAGGTGGTATTTGGTGTGAAATGTTTATATGTATTCATTCCTGTCCTATATATCCTTTTTTTTATTTTTTATTTGCTTATTCCATTTTTCTTTTGCACGTGAAAATCTTACAAATTAAAATTAACTCTTTGGGAGAAATTGTTATTCATTTTTTTTTTTTTTTTGGCAACAATAAAGTTTATAAAATTTAACAGAATAATGTCAGTTTATTCTGTATGAAAATAACGAACTTTTTCATTTATAATCAAATAGTTGAATAAATAAATGAAAATATTATTCTATATAGTATATAAATACTATTTTCATTTCTGCGTTTAAATAAATCTATATGCAAATATCTATACAAAGGCATTCATTAATTCATTCCTTTTGCTTTGATTTGACTTCAAAAAACCATACATACTTTCACATTTATGATATTTTTAGATGAGATGCTGTTGCTACGCAACGGTTAAAAGAAAAAATGAAATATAAGTAAATTCATAAAAGAAAATGTTTTATATTATTCGAACACATGTATAAAATTCTATCATAAGTTATACACCTAATTTAAAAGCTCTGACAAATGTTTTGACAAAATTGCAAACTAATAAGAATAATTTAATACTTTTATTTAACAATTTCAGCATCCAAAATTTACCATTTAAATCTATTATTCATATGAGCGATTTCTTTCAACAAATGAAAATTTGAAAATCGTCTGACTTCCCATAGAAAAGCATTATATCACTAAATAAAATGTTCTGTATATTCCGAACGAATGAACCAAATTTAACCAAAAACTATACAGCTAAATCCGGGGAGCTCATCAACATGCCCAGGGAATTTCAAGCCGATCGGATGCTTTTTGCGGCAGTTATCGCGGAACAGACAGACAGACTAACAGACAGACAGACTAACGGAAACCAAAACTTTTCGTTTCTCCACAGTAAGCCTTCACTGACGTTTCGGCAATTATTACGAGTAAATCTGCAGATCAGGAGCCTCAACGTCATCTTTGCAAGTCATTGTTTTTTAAAACTCATTGCATAATATTCAACTTCCTACAAATCGCTTTTTAAAGTTTTCAAATTACATAAATATTTATGAGCATACAAGATACTTCGTAAAGTTTCAGAAATTAAAAGTGTTAAACAAGTGGTTGTACATTGATGTTCTGAAATTCAGATAAGCTACTTATTCTGGTAACTTTTTAAATCAAAAATTGCATTTCTTCAGGGGGGCTCTGCCCCCCTGAACCCCCCGTAGTCTATTTAAATTTACATTCGTAATTTTTTATTGATTTCGCGGATGGTTATAGTACATGTTAGATTTTTTTACGCTGTGATTTATAAGGATAAGCATAAGTTTTTTTTTATAAATTAATAAAATTTAAATTTAAAATAAAATATTCATGTTAACCGTACACAGACAATAAATCTTGAAGTGACGCCAAAAATGTAACCTTAAAATCGCTACATTCGGCACAACACAACGACGTCCTTAAAAAAAAAAAAAAAAAAAAAAAAAAAAAAAAAAAAAAAAAACGGATGAAGTCAAAGAATTTGGTCCCTGTTCCACGTGCTTGTTTTGTTTGGGCCGAATGAGGGCATTTAAATCTGAGCGATAACGCACATCGTATTGCAAACTGTTTTTACGGTATACTACATCTCCATCTACCTCTTTCCTCCGTGAATAATAGTTAATTTTATTTTACCCAAGATCTTTTTATTCCAGCATCTTTGTTTTCGATAAATGACGTCTAATTCACCTGCTATGCGTACTTACTCAAAACTTTTCATCTTATTATATTAAGAAATACTCGAGAGTTTTCTTTTTATTTTTAATATGCCGCCATATTAATTTTTCTATTCTTAATTTTATTTTTCATTTTCCTGTTTCACGACAAAACATTTCAATTGAAAATTGTTTAAAAGAAAATATTATTCCGGGTTTTGATTTTCTTGGCAACAATTAAAGAAATATTGGAAAATGTTATGGGAAAATGTTACGTTATTCTCTATGAAAATAATGAACTTTTGTATTTTTAAGCAAAATATTTCAATAAAATAAAGGAAATATTGCCTATTTTTATTTCTGGGCTAAAATCCTTCTATATGCAAAGATACAAATGCATTAATTCATCTGTTTTGACATTGGCTTTACTCAAGCATTATACACGCAATTATACTAATATTATTAGGACCAAATACGTTGCTAGGCAACAGAGAAAGAAAAGGAAAAAAATGAAATATGCATTATGTCAATTTGATAAAACAAAATCCTTTATATTATTGGAAAACATGCATAAAATTCCCCCCAATATTATAAACCTAATTAAAAAAATCTCGCAAATATATTGACATAATTTATTGGAATAATTTAATAATGTTATTTAAAAATTTCAGTATCAAAAATTTACCATTTAAATCCATTTTTGATATGAGCCATTTCTTTCAACAAATGAAAATCTGAAAATCGTCTGACTTGCCATTGAAAAGCATTATAGAGCAAAATAAAATGTTCCATATTTCCCGAACTAATGAACCAAATTTAACCAAAAACTATACAGCTAAGTCCGGGTACCTCATCAACATGCCCAGTGAATTTCAAGACGATCGGATGCTTTTTGCGGCAGTTATCGCGGAACAGACAGACAGACTAACAGACAGACAGACTAACAGAAACCAAAACTTTTCGTGTCTCCACAGTAAGCCTTCACTGACGTTTCGGCAATTAATATTATTATTCCTATTATTTTTATTATTCTGAAGTTAGTCTCTAGGCAAAATATCGATTGAAATTTTATTTCTTTTTCTTTTCGTTTCCATTTATTTCTCTTTTCTTTCCTATTGAAGGCATTATAGATATTAAATATCCCTTTCAAGGTAAAGAACAAAAAAAATAAAATAAAATAAAATAAATCACCAAGCCATTCAATGATCATAATTTTAATTGAAAATTTTCTCTTTAAATAATTTTTGTTAATTATTATTTTTATTATTATTATTTTATATGTGGTTCAACTTCTTGCTTAAAAAAATAATAATAACAATCTAAAGTATGTTATAGTTTTGAAATGCGCCCTTATAAAATGTAATTCAAACATCGAAATTATAAAAAACTATAATCTACAATGAATTTTATTGCTGTTATTTAATATTTTACTGAGTTTAAACTACAATCTCTTTTCCGAATTCTATTTCAATAAATGACTGCAACAAACAAAGAATATTTCAGCCGATCATGCGCAGAAATATAAAACGTAGATACTCGGTTCGTACGGTATCACTAAGGTAGAACTATGTTAACCATAACAATCCGTGGTCGATATGCAGCAATTCATAAGCTGTTGGTTGCAGCAATAATAGGCCATCTAACTCCTGCATGCTATAGACTATCATAAAGAATTTCAAAGATTCTAATGTTCTATCCAGATCATTAAATTTATCAACTCTTCATGTACTTAATCTGCATTTCATATAATCCAACTGTTCATTGATTTCAATATATTCCTTCATTTCCAATGTTTAAATTGTCACATTTTTAGCTACACCGTAAAAATAAATAAATAAATAAATAAATAAATCTGTAAAGTTACTAGAATTTTCTAGGAAACTGGATGTCTAGAACTTTTTATGTAATTGCATCCCGGATTACAGATTAAATTTTAGTAAGATTACTATAATTTTAGTAGATACTTCTGTAAACCTACAAATTTCTGTAGCTTTACAAAGACTAGTTCTGTACATTTACATATTTTTTTGTACAATGTGCAGATAAAATTTTGGTAATTACATAGATTTATGTAACTTTAGATCTGTAAAATTATTATTATTTTTTTTTACATTGTACGTGAACAGCCTTACTCTACCTTATGTATAAAATCGTGTATTTAAATCGTCTCTACACAATATTGAGTCTCAACACTATTCATTTAACCTCTTCGGACCTGGAGTATCCTATAGGATACACATCTTTACAAATTTTTTTCCTGTATATAAATAATGATTAAAAAAATGAAAATGGTGTGAATATAATCTTAAAAGATAGCCAAACTAACGCAAAATATCAATTTGTCTATTATAGTGCTTTTTTCGGCTGTAAAATTGGATTTGAAAATGACTTGCAGCAAAAATGAGGAAAATATACAAAAACGAAAAATAAATAATTTTTTTTATACGTTAAAATACCATATGTAGAGTCCATTAAAAATAAAAATTTATTAAATGCATAATTATTTAATATTTTTCATTATTTTTTCCATGCAAAACAAATGAAAATGTCCTAACAAATTGTCAAAAAATGTACTTATTGAGTCCCATGTGTCGTATATGATATATCAAATTTTATGTACAAAAATTAAAATTAATTTTTTTTTGCTTTTAAATCTTTCTTAGTTATCACTTTGCAAATATAAATTCATAACTGAAGTAAAAAAAAATA
Organism: Maratus speciosus; assembly: GCA_963932465.1. Lineage (NCBI taxonomy): Eukaryota > Metazoa > Arthropoda > Arachnida > Araneae > Salticidae > Maratus > Maratus speciosus. Next base: position 110,519,702 of record OZ010800.1, read on the forward strand.
TATGAAAATAAACCCTGGGGTCTGAAGAGGTTAACGATTTATTTTGAAAACAATCTGGTATATATCTCTTATGTTGAACTCCTTACTTTGCTTTAATCTTTGAATTAGGAGTGATTAGTGACAAACATTCATTTCTAGTACTTAATTCTTGATCAAGTAAAATATGTATACCGATTACGATGCAAACTCAAAAATGTAATTATGGGATGCACGGTCTTTAAACAATCAAAAATCAATATTTTTGTATTTAATTTATTATGAATTTTTAAACGTTTTGAAATAACATGCAAAAAACCGCATTCTAAAATCGGCATTATTTCCTGAGTTTTTATCATTTATAGGCAGCTTATAAAATGGAAGGTATTGTAATATTGAAAGTTTAAGATGCGTTTTCTCAGATTTGTATATTTTAGTTTATGGAAACTGCTATTTACAAACTACACTGTAAAAAATGGTGTAATTCTACAGATATAAAGTAACAGATTACTGCATATGTACTAAAATTTTATCCGTACACTGTACAAAAAGGATGTAAATCTACAAAACTTGATTCTGTACAGCTACAGAAATCTGTAGCTTTACAAAAGAATCTACTAAAATTACTGTAATCTTACTAAAATGTTACCTGTAACCCAGGTTGCAGTTACATAAAAAGTTCTAGTCATCCCAGTTTCCTAGTAAGATTCATTAGTAAGATTTCCAATTTTTTAATTAGAGTACTAAAGTGTATCTGTTACATGATTTTTTGTAGTTGTCGTTAGATAATATGTTCTAGGTAAGCAGTTTCCTAGAAAATGCTTAGCAACTTTACAGTTATTTTTCTTTTTGCAGTGCATATAAGCTATTGTTTTTAAATTTTAACGATATATGATTTCCTTCATAGTTTTCATGCTAAGACTAAAATAATTGACATAATTTATTTTTTATTTTTAATTTTTATTTTTTTTTATTTTTTTGCACTTGAAAAACACAATTTATTTTTACAAAAATTCAAAATTTATAGAATTGTGTGTTATAAATAAATTTAAACTATATTATTTGCATATATTTTGGTTTTAAGTCAGAGATGAGTGTGTTATGATTCTATTTTAACAAAAATAGCTTTCTATATGCGTAATTTGCCAGTTTTATCATGTGCGCACCAAAATAATTGATGATTTTATTCACATAATAGTGATATGAATTTTAAAAAATAAAATTTAATAATCACTTTTTTTATATACAACATTTATCTCTCTTTCTAATATACTTAAGAATGCATATATTAGACAGAAATGAAAAAGAAAAATCATAATTGCATATTATTCGAGCTTTCTTACTTTGAAAATGGCGATGTTTTTAATAGTTTTCAACAATCTGAAACATCCTGTGCCCCTTAAGTTATTTTCGTTTGAATCAAGATTTTTTATGTATAGCCCAGTGGTAGGGGAGCAAAAAAAGGCCCAATTCGGAAATAATTAGGGGAAATCTGGAAATTGTTTTAATCCCTTCAGTTTATGTCTAGAATGAATATGCTACGTTTTCCCTCTCGTACTAGGTGAGCGTTAGGAATTATACATTGATTTATAGTCAAAAAACACGCTTTTTTTAAATACCATAACACTATCTCGAAATCACTAACTTTTTCAAAAACATTGTCAATACAAATGTTGTAGAGCTTAAAATTCTGAATAAAATGAGTACCTACACTAAATAATTTTGTTGAATATTAAGGTCACAATTCTACTTTAAACTTTTAGCTCCGTGGTCACAAGGTTGCACTTAGAATTATTTAGGGGAAAACTGGAAATCGTTTTAATCTCTTCAGATTAGGTTTAAAATGATTATTCTATGTTTTCCCCTTCGTACTAAGTACGCTTTAGGAAATATACACACATTTATATTCGAAAAACACGTTTTACTTTAATATTTTTAACAATATCTGAAATTGCGACCTTAATTTTGAACAAAAACATTAATGTGAGTATTCAGTTTATTCAAAATTTTAAGCTCTACAACATCTATATTGGTAATTTTTTGATATAGTTAAGCTGTTTTGAGATATTGTTAAGATAATCTGGTCTCTCCTGTCTTGAAGTTCTTGATTAGAGATTAAGGCAAATTTTTGAAATGGAATTGAGACCTTAATTTTGAACAAAAATATTAATGTGGCACTCATTTTATTCAGAATTTTATGCTCTACAACATTTGCATTGAAAATGTTTTTGATAGAATCAATTATTCTGAGATATTGTTAAAAATATCAAGGAAAAACATGTTTTTCGAATGTTAATATGTACATATTTCCTAACGCTCACTTGGTATGAGGTGGAAAACATAGAATATTCATTTTAGGCCTAATCTGAAGGGATTTAAACTATTTCCAGTTTTCCCCATATTAATTCTGAGTTCAACCCTCTGATCACGGTGCTAAAACTTTAAAGTAGAATTGTGACCTTAATATTCAACAAAAGTATTAAATGTAGGTACTCATTTTATTCAGAATTTTAAGCTCTACAACATTTGTATTGACAATGGTTTTGAAAAAGTTAGTGGTTTTGAGATAATGTTACTGTATTAAAAAAAACGTGTTTTTTGACTATATATCTGTTGTGGTTACTTAGAACCACTGCCATATTTTTATTTAATTTCATTTAGAAAATATTTTTATTAATCTTGTATTCATTTAATTTTAATATTCGCATTCCAAAATTATTCTAATTCCCTTTTTTTTTCAACCTTCCCCTGTAAATTTTTCTTTCTGGCATTGCATTTCATTCATTTTAAAATCATAAACATTGTTTTGAAATCTTTACTTCCGGTAAAAGAATGATCTGGAAAATTCTATATCTTTCTATTTGTGAAGTCATATCCTTTTGTAGCTCCACCCCTTAACCAATAATATTTAAATCTGTTTAATTCGTAATTTAAAAATTCTTAACTCTTTACTACTCTTTGGCATCTTATCTCAGTGAAATCTATCAAATTTCCGTTTTTTTAAGCAGTTTTTTATATTCTTTAGCATTGCATTTTATGCCAATGCATGGCGCCTGTATGTTCGTCCAGCCAAAGTTGGCGTGTTTCAAGGATTATAGCAAACCCCCTTTACTCCTCTTCTCGGAGAGCTCGCGCGCATTCAGCACTAGCAGTTGAGTTGAAACTTCAATGCAGAATGGCTGCCCCTTTTGCCGTTGTGCGAAGAAATTATGTCCGCGCGCACCTGCGTAAGTGTTCTGTCAACGAACGCAGAGAATGGATGATATCTCTTCCCCTTCTACAAAAAAAATAGTAAACGGATCTCATATCTACAGTAAGAAGTATTAAAAGAGCAAGAATATTTCTTTAACAATGTGTAATCGGCTGCATAAGTTCGTATTCAAATTATGCTGTCATTTTGAGTCGTAGAATTGTGATGCTAAAAATTCATCTAAAAGCCTGTGCCTCCATACTCCCCAAAGGAAAAGTTATTTTAATTTTCCTTAGTGAGAATGTAGTTTGTGTGTGTCCATCATAAAAAAAAAGGTACATCTAAAAGAATAAGAGATGTATTTTATGACAAATGCGCTATGTTCTGCAAAAAAAATTGCTTCATAAATAAAAAGATTTTCAAGGAAGATTTCTCTTCTGTGTATTTTCTTTCTGCAGATATCTCCATCCTTTTTCGGTTCGTTCGTGTCAATGCAGGTAATGCTTTTACCTTTTATTTATTTATTTTTTTTTGTTCTTAATTTACATATGTATGATAAGTAAATTCAGATTTTCTTTGATTAATGACTGTTATGTCAAAGTGGTCTTTTGTGGACGCAACAAAATGTTAAATGCACACTATATGATCGAGCCTAAAAAAAAAATGATTCCTGGATTATATTTGGAATCTCAATATCCAAAATAACTTTACAATGATATTCTTTCACCTCCTGTCTTCCAAACACAACAATATCAATGTTTAATTCCTAACGCTCACCTAGTACGAGGGGGAAAACGTAGCATATTCATTCTAGACCTAAACTGAAAGGGTTAAAACAATTTCCAGATTTCCCTAATTATTTCCGAATTCAACTCCCTCACCACTGGGCTAGTATGTAATAATTTATCTTTATCATTTGAAGCATTCATTAGTTCTAAGTCACTAAAAAATATGTAATATTTCATTGTAAACAAGATAGTTTATATTTTAGTCATTCTCATCTAAATATTATTCCTGAAGGATCACTTTTACTTATACAGTGGGTGATCGGTTAACGAACTGTTCGGTTTACAAACAGATCGGTTAACGAACTGTTTGGTTTACAAACAGATTAGTTAACGAACAGATCGGTTAACGAACACTTTTGTGAGAGATTTTTTATGTTTGGATAACGAACACACATTCGGTTAACGAACACCTCACAAAGCAAAGCCATGAAGAAGCAATGCTGCGTTTCAGATTTGCCGAGCTGTATTTAATTTCCTTTGTTGTTTGTCTCATTTTATCAGTTGCTTACGTATGGCCTCATTAATTCATGGGCTACAGGGAGTTCGGGCCCTGCATTTTAGGGGCCCCAAATTGGAATGAATAGATCTGAAACATTATTTTTTATGTTTTGTATCCCTTTTTGAAGAAATATTTTTATATCACAATATTAAAATATTCATTTGCTTAAAAGATGTTGTAAAAATACATTAAAAGTAAATTAAAAATCTATATTTATATGTTTCAACTCATTTTGTGAATCGTCGTCAGAATATATAACAGAAAATTACAAATGCATATGAAAAATGTAAAAAATCATCGAATATAAACGAGTAATCAAATAACGCGCCCTACCTTTTCACGATTGCTCGTGTTCCCTGTATGTCGCGATGCCGTAAGTTGTCCAACCATTCATCCCATAAATTCGGGATACGAAAAGATAATGTATCGTTACAAACTCCTGAACCTCTTTTAAAAAAAATTAATGGACACTCTTATGAATAATTGTAAATAAAATTTAGACCTGTAGATTACTTTACTCTCGTTAAAAAAATATTTAATGTTCTCTATTTGATTTAGCCGGGATAAAGCAGTATTACCTCTATGGTAGAATTTATGGGTTGTATGTTTGAACAACTTACGGCATAGCGACATAGAGGTAACTCGAGCAATTTTGAAAATGTCGGGCGCGTTATTTGATTACTTGTTTATATTCGATTATTTTTTTCCATTTTTCATGTATTTCCATTTTATGCATTTGTAATTTTCTGTTATACATTCGGACGATGACTCAGAAAATGAGATGAAACATGTAAATATAGATTTTTAATTTACTTTTAATGTATTTTTATAACATCTTTTAAGCAAATAAATATTTTAATACTGTGATATGATAGTAGTGGTCGTAATTTTGACTTACTACTAGCACTTATTCACATTTGAAATATTTTTAATTGTAATTTAATTATTTTAATTGAATTTAAGTTCAAAATCTTTGGCAGGCTCTTAGACTCCATTTGAGCTTTATAGGGTCCTGCAGTAAACATGATCTTTAAGAGAATTAAGGAGTTTTTGAAAGGTCAAAGAAGGGGGGAGTGGTGCAAATTGACATGATTTAATGACGTAGTCAATGAAGCTAATCCTAAATTTTTTTGCAAAGGGCATGACATTTATTTATTTTATTTTATTTTTTTTTATATGCCACGGCACGGAGAAAATCATCAAAATACGATGCGTCCGTATTAAATAAATACGTATATTAACTTATTATAAAAAGAAGAATTTTATTATTTTTATACATTATTTAGCTTTTAAGGACGAATTAATTGTATTACCATACAAATTCATACAAAATCCATGATCGGTTAACAGACAATTCGGTTAACGAACACTGTTTTGGAACGGATTAAGTTCATTAACCTATCATCCACTGCACATGTTTGTTGTTCATATTCAAGAAATTACAAATTTTAGAAGTATTTTGACCGATTTATTTTGTAAGGTGCTATCTAAAATTTAAATTTTGTAAAAGCAGATTCGCGGATCGCAGAAAATTTTTTATGAAAAGTTTATCAAAATAAATAAATAAATAAACCATAACATGATCAAATTCTTAATTAAGAAATAAACATGTATTTCTGGTGTTAAAAAAAAAAAAAAAAAAAAAAAAAAAAAAAAAAAAAAAAAACACATTTTCTTAAAAAATAAATCATTGTGACAATATTACAAGTTTTTTTTTTTTTTTTTTTTACCATTTGGAAAAATGGTTATTGTCCTCTGTCAGGGTAGGAAATCAAAAACATATCTCAGGCATTTTTTGGTTGAATCCGCATTTTATTCGTGTTCTGATTGCTCTATACAGTAATCTGTATTTCCCTTTACTTTCAACAGAGATGGATACTTCTGTTGCCACCATGACAAAAAAGTAATAAAAACTACAAAAAAAAATAATAACTCAGAAACAAATTGAGATACAGCTTTCAAACAAATTGCATTTAAAAGTACATTTTTTTCTCTATACGACGGTGTAAAAAGTAATATTGTGGGATGTTTAGAAGTTTAAGAATGAAATTTCATTTAAAATTGAAAATGATGGAAAAGCCTTTTCACGAACAGCCAATGAAATGCTTGGATAATACGTAAGTTTCAGGTGGATAATACGTAAGTTATTTCGCATTCGAGTCGCAGGCAATTTAGTAATTGCAAGCGACAAATGTCGCAGGCGATATTTGTCGCTTGCAATTTTTACGTGTAATAACACTATTAATGTTTAATTTATGGCGTACGTAATGTATGATCAACTCCGTGCGATTTTTTATGTCTTAAATTTTAGTCTTTGAATTTTTTTTTTTTTTTTTTTTTTTTTTTTTTTTTTTTTTTTTTTTTAATGCGGTAACAAAATAATAATAAACAACAATAAAATAAAAATTTTCATTTATTTCATATAAACACAAAGTTCATCTTTCGCTATAAAAATCAATATTTGAAGGATTACATAACATCTCTGTGAAAATACAAAGGTTTCTTCAAATAAATAGGAATGGATAAGGTTTATATCACATAGGAATATACTTTTACATTACAATAGTTTTCAAGGTACACGTAGGCTATATTTTTCTAAAGAGGTTTATCAAACAATTTTCACTCTTTTGTGTATTGATTTTTTTGTATAAAATAATTGAACGCATTATGTAAATACAAAATATATATAATAATGTGTACTCTCATTGAGTAATATTGACAGTTTCCTAAAATCGAAAACACATTAAAAACTGCTTAAACATAGACAAATTGTCAGACAGTATGCCATTCTATACATTGACCATTTTTTTAAACAATAAAGGATTGAAACGTTTAAAACATTCGAAACAATAAGATTGTTTTGAATACATTGATATGTTCTTCGTATGCAAAGATGTGTAAATAATACAAAATTAATAGGAAAAATATTATTCAATATGTTTTTTCTGCTATAGACCATTTAAGATTTTTTTAATGGTTAAATATAAATCTAATGATTAAACATTTTCATCAAATATAATTGTTTTTTGCCTTATTTATTACCAGCTATAGTTTTAAAAACTTTCAGTTGCACATAATGTGTAAAAAAGTCAATAATAATTTGTATGGATCTTGAATATAAATGGTAATCTTTTATATAAAAATAGATATACTTTTAGTATACATAATTTCCTATAACTCTAGCACATAGCTTTTGTATGGAAATTTAAAATTCATTAAAATGTTTCATTTAGCAGAATTTTTAAATTATTTACATTCAGTATCAACAATCCATCTTTGTAAGGTTTTTCTTTAAATAAAAAAATAACGTAAAATGATCATTATTAATAAAAAGAAATGTGAACATTCACAGGCCAATGAATACCATGCCTACTCGCTGACATGACCGCTGTCTTCGTAAGATTTTTTAAAGCATTTGTACGGTCCCCTGAATATAGGCACCTGTATTTTCTTAAAAGTTTCTTTGATTAATTTAATATCAGAAAAATAAGTCGGGGGAAAACTTTTAAAAATTATCAGTATGGAAATTTAAGGCATGGTACAAACTCTTTAAAAAATCCATCTACGGCAACTGTCAATTTTGTGTCAGAGCGTAGGCATATTTTTCAGATGGCGGTGAAATAATGCGTTTAAAATACATAAACATAATAACACATAACCAATAATACGTAAGGCTAAAAACATATTTAAAAAAAATAGTTTTTAACTGACATTATTGTGCAATAAAAAAAAAAAATATTACATGAAAATTGTAATTGCAGTTATAATAATAATGATAATAATAATAATAATAATAATAGTATTTAATTTCAGAATTACCAGAAAATCATCTAAAATGTTTATCTTTAAATATTTATGTAGCACAAAATTTTAATTAAACAATCTGTTCAATACTCGAATATTATAAAATCAACATATTTAAAAATCCATCTGAAACATAACTAACAAATAAGCTCCTTTACACTGATTGCTATATAAACTATGATATATAAATTGTGATATACAAATATATTTTACTGAAGTGGCTCATAATGATAATAATAAAAAAAAGATTCACAAAAAAATATTATATCCGAAACCTTTTAAATTCGTCGTCTGTTAATGGAAGCCATTTCGTTTCCAGTAGATTTGAAATTTCTGTAAAGGTGCTTTCAAATGACGAAGATGTTATCCTCAACCAATTATAGAAAGGTTCTGTCCATTCTGGATTATAATTCCAGTCACATTTTCGAATGAGAGCGTATTTCCGAACAACGAGCCGTCGAAGATTTCGACAATAGTGAGCAAGTAGAATTAGGGTAGCAGTAGAAATCTGATCTCGTATCACAATAGTATCTAAGTAAGGACAACTTTTCCCAAGCAGAATCTAGAAAAGGAGTGATATTTATAAATTAAAGACTGTGTATTTCTCAGCTACGTTTTTAGATACAGGTATGACACTGAGCATACGAACAAATTGAAACTACTTACTCGAATTTCTAAATGTAAAGATGGGCGTTTTAACCTTCTAATACTCATGGTGAAATACAATCTAGAAATTCCGTAATTCAGAAAAACTGAATTCACACTAGAATGTGTCACAAATAAATTTAGCTTTATTTAATAACGGAATGTCTGTATTAAATAAAGCAGATATTGTTTTTTAAAACTTTTGGTATCAATGTGGATAATCGAAATTAAAAAATCCACTAAATTAGAATCGGTGGTGGTAGCATATATGCTATCATGGGCATTAGAGGGTTAAGTACAGGGTACATGGGCTTTTAAGTATTTCAAATGAAATTTTAACTTCAAAATTTATTTCATAAGAAATTTTAAAGATATTTTACAATGAAATAAGAATGTATGAGAAAATATTTATTATTATAATATAGTCTGTTTTATAAATTAATCCCTAAATTCTTTTTTATCATACTAGAACTGGGAAAATCTATGTAAATAAGCAAAAAATTTCTTCTACTGAGCTAACTAAGCTTAAAAATGATGTAGATATAAACTGAATTACTAATTTATCGTTTTATTAGATAGATACCAAGGAATAATTTTCATGAAATAAACAATTAATTAAATTTATATTTTCCTTGACAGTAGTTGTGCCTCAGAAAAAATAGTTACATAAAGTTTTGTGCATTTATTTTATCTTATTGATAAAAACAATACTTTTTCGCTGTGCCTACGTGTAAAACTCGAAGCCTGGATTTGATTTACTCATTCGTAAAAAAGCTCTTTAAAAAATAACATATTGATAAAAACTTTGTTCCATAAAAATAAATAATGCCATAAATAAATATAGTTTATGGTACTACTTTATTATCCCATCAACCAATTTCGTCAAATTATACAAATCTCCAAACTATTCGCCAAATTAACAAATTTACATAATATTTATTTTAAATAACGAAAGAAAAAATAAATTAGTAAAACATTAATAAAAATACAAATAAAAATTTGGACTAAAAAACAATTAATAATGTAACAAACACGTTTATCGTGTTTAATTTGAATGAATGTGAGATTTACGATCATCCATTCTTAGCATTTAATCTTATAGTTCGGCGATAGTTTTTTGGTGAATTATAGTTACCTCACCGCCCAATCTCCGAAAAACAGAAAAACGGTAAAAAATAAAGTATCAGAATTTATAGTTTATACCAACATGACACATGCAGAATATTAATGTTTACAATAAAAACGCACTTAATTGCATTTATAGTTAAAATTTATGAAACAAGTCAATAAAACATTTGGATATTTCATATTTGTGTATTAATTTTACTTATTGCTGTAACATATGTGTCCACAAGTCGAAAATTTAATTTATTTTATATACTTAAAATATAATGACAGACTAGTTTGCACAGCACGCATTCAAAAATGGATTTTTTTATTAAAAAAAAAAGATTATAGCTTTCAGAAGCTTTAAAGATTTCATTTTTACAAAATTCAAGGTGTTTGCAAAAAGTAAAGATACACCTCAGAGAGCAGGAAAGAAAAAGTTTTAATGAACGTTTTGGCAACACACGTTGTAATCTTGAACTTGTGACCTTTTCGCCGCCGTCATTCGTTGCTTTCACAGTTAGTTTCATATAGCACGTATTTACAATGGCTGCATCAATTCAGAATTCCGACAAATGCGAAGTACCTTCAGTATCATGCAAAAGGTAAGCGTCCAGTGGACATTCGCAAAGAAATTGTTCTATTGGAAAATTATGAATCGACAAAATGTAACGAAATGGTGTGGTACTTTCTCTGGAGATAAGAGAAATAAGAACCCAGAACTGGTAAGCCATTTCTCATCTCGGACCTTGCACCCAGCGAAACAAGTTATTCCTGTACCCGAAGCATATTGCAGGACAAAACTACCATGACGATGATGAGATCAAAAACGAAGTTTATATGTGGTTTCGATAACAGGTCGTAAACTTCTACGACTGTGAGATACAAAAGTATGTATCCAGACTTAAAATATTTTTGCAAAATGACGGCAACTGCGTCGAAACATGAGGCACATACCAGTAAGTAATTTCTAATGGGCATTTTATCAATTAAAAGTTCTTTTTTTTTATTGAGTATTCGGCATCGTATCTTTAGTTTTCGAGAATCCCTCGGAATTGAAACGTTAATATTTATAGTTAGTGAATAATAATTTTGTGCATCGAAGAAAGATTTTTTTTTTCCTTAGCCATAACTTAGAGGTTACTATTTCATTTGACATTGAGAAAAATTTAACAATTCTCAGTTAAATTACATTAGTTAATAGTACTAAATTGCACAATGTTCTCATTGTATTGCTTCGTCGTTTCGTAAATTAAAATATAAAACTGCTGAAAAGAGGTTTTATACTTTGGTCATCTATACAGAGGTCATTCGAATCCCAAATACTCATATACAGTGCGTACATTATTTTTAATTTAAATATGAGGGAAACAAACATGCCGTATGCAAAAAAATGTGTTATTGAGTAAAGATAAATATAAACGTAGATTATTCCTTTTTAAAATGACTAAGTTTATAAAATTGTGATAAGGACACATACGTATGCGTTGTGAAATATTAAAGTTGAATCATTTACATATCTTAAAGGCCTTATGCCATAAATATGATTACTAAAGAAAAAAAAAACCATAAAAACATGACGTGTTTCCACGTAAACAGACAAAAAAAGCGACCTTATTATTATTTTTTTTATTTATGTTCTTCTCTTTTCCGTAGGTTTTTCTGTTTCAGGGGCAACCCACTTATGATACCAAAAATATCTCAACAAATATAAACCTGAAAGTAACTGTAGTGACAGCGGCCTTGTGTAACCTTGGAGATGGTGGTTATGTAAAAAAGGTAAAAGAAAGGATAAAAGAACAGGCGAACGAAAAAAAAGAAAAAGTACAACATGTGGCTTTTCTCACATGCGTTTCTTGCGCCTCGCTTTAAATGCAGCAACTGTTCTTTATTTATTTTTAAAATACACAATACTGCATTTTTAAAAGAGACTGGAAGACGAAAGAAAAGCTAGCAGAGCCGTTAAAAATAACAGCAGGTGGTTAATCCCAGATTGATTTTAATTTGTTTTATGTTCTAGAAATCTATTTTAAACATATTTAAAATTCAAACATTCTTTATGCCATGATTTTATTTTGCTGGCGGAATTCCGCTTTTATATATTTTATTACACTTTAATTACTTCAGATGATACTTTTGGAAAAAGAAATAAATTATATAGAATATAAGGTTTTCGATTTCAATGAGTTCTGAAGTAATTATTTTCATGTTCATTCACTGCAAACATGCTTAAAGGATAAAGATGAAACATTAACAGCATTAACATAAAAAATTATATTATTTTGCTACTCTTACATGTTCAAATTGAGTTACGCAGCTGAAAATGTTCATTATAGAATCGAAAGCATAAAAATTATGTATTATTGATTAATACACTAACAAAACTACCTAGAAACGTTTCCGAAAATTAGTGGCAGTAAAGTTTTTTTTATGCTTCTTTGAATCCAAATTGTATATTGCATAATACATTTGAAAACGGCATGTGTTATTGTATATTTTTGTACGCAGTTATGTAATGATTTCGTAAATTATGTTTCACCTGTCTCTTTATGCTTTCTCAAATTATAGAAGGACGTTCTTTTTTTTAGTCGTGAAAATGTAGAATTTTTGTAAAAAGTCGCATGTACCAACAAAAAAATTTAAAGTATTAAATGTTTGGACGCGTACGAAATTATATGTTTATTTATCCCGACATAATTCTAGATTGGTATTTATTCCTCATTCGCATTGACATGTCTAACTCTATATGATTATCTATATCTCTACGTTAACCTCACAACTGCATTCGTACATAACTTCCACTGTTGTATTTTTCGAATATATCGTCATCTACATGTCAAAATTTTGCATATATCCGTAATAGGAGAGTTTCATTTAGCAATAAATTCTGGAATATAATACGCGGACACACACATTTAGTTTTACAGTAACACTAGTAGTATTTGATTTCACGACACAGCCAGAAAAATTAATTCGATTTTCGAGAAAAAAAAAGCATGTCTTGGATTTGAGCAAGCACGTAAGTATAATTTAAATGATAATTAAATCAATTTAAATTTCAAAATATTAGAAAAAATGTAACGGATTATGTTTATCTATGCGCCTACTAAACCACTAAATGCTTACCATTCTGTGCTGTTAAAGATAATCTTCAAATAAATACGAAAATGTGCTCATATTTTCACGATATCTCGCTAACTTGAAAGTTGAAAAAGAGAGATAGTCATTAGAAAGACATCGAAAGAAATATTAAAACTTTCTCTTTTGATGAGCAGCATATATATGCGTATATGTATTTAAAATTATATGCATGATGTTCCATATAATATTAAAGAAATCGTTTACAAAAATTGTATATATTTGTTCAAATCTATTTTAAAATATATATTTGAAAAGTTTATTCTGCACCAAATAATAAGAATGCCATAAATATTTGGAAACAACGTATTAGATTTAACGAATAGTTTCGCTTATCAATTAACAAATAATTTAAAAGAAAATCTAATAGCATTCGTTTCGGTTGTAAAACTATTTGAATAATGGATAACGTAAAAAATTTCTGAATTCGAAAGATGCCAAATTCTAGCTTATAAAATATTCGGAATGTCACTTCAGAGAATTGCTTATAAAATAAATTTTTGATCACTTTCATTTTTAATTTTTTACAGAATGAAACTACTTATGGTACTGAGAAAGCTGTAGGAAGGCACAAAATTACTTTGAAAAAAATCCAAAAGTTCTCACGATGGTACGCAAAAGAATGACAGCAAAGGAAATTGAAAGCTATCTAAAGGTGCCAGATAAGAAGAGAAATAAAATGGAATGCAGCTTTAAATTGGGGTTGTACATATAAAACGTTATCATTTTAGGGGGGAAGGGGGTCTGGCACATGATATCGTAAGATATCACTAGCGGGAGAAGGGGGATTTGCCTTTTGATATCGTTATCATTTTTCAGCCAACCAAAATTTTCTTTTTTTATTTGTAACTTGTTCTTTACATCAAAATCATATGTTATCTATTTTTAGTCTGTTATCTATTTTTATGAGAATACAAAGTTATTATTACAATCTTTGAATGATTATAAAATATTTAATTCAAAAGTTATATAATACTCCAACGTTTGGCATTCCTATTCTTCTGTCATATATGTATGCATATAGAATCCGCTGTTCTAGAAATTAATATGCGAAGTACGTTTGAAATGATACTTTGTGTTTACTAGTAAGTAAAAGATAAAGAATTTTGTCCGTCTGTTTTGTTGATAGGAAATTCTGTTTCTCTCCCCCCCCGCCCCCGTGCGCGGTCCAGTGCAAGAAGACATTATCACTGTTGAACGCATTATGTAAAAAAAAAAAAAAAAAAAAAAAAAAAAAGGCTAATATTAATTCTTTTAAATAGTAACTATTTCTTTTAAGTTTTATTTAATTTGATATAAAGTTATTTTATATGTAAAATGATATTTCATTGACTTCTCTTCATTTCGAATCAATAAAGTATGCGAAAAATAAATGTAACCACATTTGTATATCACTCCAAAAATTAAAAGAATTGTTAGACATTGATAACGATATCATTGCCGGGGACGGGGGTTGGAGAGATGATAACGTATGATATCTTAAGGGGGGCGGTACTCGGTCCGAAATTATCAACAATTTTATAACGTTACATAAGTACAGCCCCATAGTATGTAACATCACCTCGGTCACTGCGTTTAACGTCTGGCTGTAAAAAAGACCACATTCTGTTTACAGCGAAACATCTGAAGAAATAAACGAACTGATTTCAACAGGTTATTAATGATAGAAGGAAGGTTATTTTATATTGTACTAGGAGTCTTTGCCCCCTACGAGCTACGCTCGCCAACCCACTTTATGATTCAGTAGACTCTAAAAGCATGCTAATTTGATCGGCTTTAAAAAGCTTTCGGAAGATTTATTTATAAGAAAGAAAGTTCTTTTAAATAAGACATTTTAAATCTGACGTAATTTTCACCAAATTTTTCTTTCTCTTTTTAATATTCACGTGAAAATACTTTTATTAGAAATGAAATGTTATTTGCCCTGAAATAGTTGAAAAGATCATTTCAAAATATCAAGTAAATGTCTCGCTCAATTCTTAAATTTAAACTGTTTTGCAATATTATTTTTTGTCGATTTTACGTAATAAGGGCAATGTGACGTAAATGTGACGTAGTCTCTCCTACTTAAGACTTCTAACGCCTGTTAATGAATTTATTATTTAACAATATCCTTTGTCACGTGTAAATAGAGTTTTTATGACGTAATTTTCAATACGTTACTGCTTTTTATACCTAATTATTTAATTCTAATTTGAAGGGGTTTTTTTTCTGTTTACAATAATCACGTGTAAATGTTTTTTTTTTTTTTATTTGAAGCAAACATTATTGTTTGCGCTATTCTTACAGTTGGCAACAGTTTAAATAAATGACTATTTCTAAAATATGTAAAAAAAATATCTCTCGAAATGGTGAAAATTTTAACTTAAAATAGAAATAAAACCTGAAAAAATGAGTCAAATTAAAAGAATAAATGCAGTCTGCACACCGGGAACTTCTAACGAATGAAATGATCTCAAAATGATTAAATTACCATACATAGTTTTTGCTCCTATAAAACTTTTTTTAATGGAACGATTTTGTCCAAATTTAGCATTAAATATCTCTTAAAATAATTCTTCGATTTGAAAACTGTCTGCATCAGCGTGTTTATCAAATATTTCTCTATAACACCACCGATTTTCTTATATATATATATATATATTTGTTATGCAATAGTTTTCTTATTATTAACGAAGAAAGACCTCCTGTCACAAAAAATTCAAAACCGGCGGCGGTGACAGCGGTAGTTACTTTTTTTTTAGAATAGAGAGATTCATTCATATTGGTATGACCTTCCAAAGGTATCGGAAGATTTTACTCACGCATGAATTAGTTGTAGTCTACCTGTCGGTTGGGGCTTCTTTTTCCCCAGGAGGACAGCCTTTAATTGTTTTATTTAGAAGGACGACAAAATAGAAATGCATAAATATATAACATGTGAATATACATATTTTATATATACAGGACTCCATCAAAATCCGCGCAGATAGGGACCAGATTTTTTGCGTATTTCTGCTCATTGCTTTTTGTACATTGTTTTAAACAGTAATTTGAATTTAATAATGCAATCAGACGTATAATGAATGCTTAAAATAATTATGTAATGGTCTAAAATAATAAAAATTAAGATAATTAAAAAAATTGTTAAAATATTAAAGGTAAATAATTAATAATATATAACTAAATATGCAAAATAAAGATGAGATACATTTTTTTTCTAATTTATTCAATGAAACTTGCCTCATATATGTATCCTACTAATTCACATCAAAATGATAAATAAGGAAGTTTCATTTCGGGTTTATCCCGACTTAGTAACCAATAAGGCTTGATTTATACATAAATATATTATTAAAAAGATTGCCAGTTAGCAGTGATATCAGCAATATCTTGAATTTTTTTCAGAAATAAATTTATACATCCTTCAAGAAAAAGCATGAGTTCAGTAATATTAATATATATATATATATATACAAACGGTGCATACGGAATTGATATAAATATAAAAAAAGAAGTCTAATTTTGTCCATACATCTGAACTAAAGTTTCGTTGTTTACATCTCCAATGATGTGCGGATTTTAGGCATTTGTTGATTTTATTGTTGCGAATTTGAGGGAGTAATTATTGTGTGCACATGTGTGCGTGTATGCTTATGAGTGTGTGCACTATTGCTTGTGTGTGCGTGCACGTGTGTAAGTGTGTGTAAAGTATTTACAATTGCACAAAAGAAGGATACAATGAGAAAACTCCTGACAACTCTTAATGAAACTTACCAATGGCGTATCTGCTCTGTCTTCAAACGAATCGTGTAAGGAATATTCGGGTATTCCTGTAAATGCTAATACTTCCAGCGTATTACAGTAGTAATTAGTAAGGTTATATATACTTGCAATGCAAACTTCTTTGTCGGGATTGTTGTATATCACAGATTTTACTGGTGCACCTTCCTGCCAAACAATCTGTAATATAAAACAGCCATATAACAAATAAACAATAAATAATCCATTTTTAATGTAATATTAACAAACAATTACTTTGTAATTTTATCTTCAAATAGTTAATTAAAGGCAATCTGAGTAGATTTGTTTTAATTATTTTATATATTACCATTATATTTAAATTTTCTTGAGGGCCTTTATATCTATTTATTCATACGAACATTTAAAATCTGAATATTATCACCTATATCTTTTATTCTGTTTGGTTTGTCAGGTTCATTTCATTTATATATATATATATATATATATATATATATAGATAGATAGATAGATAGATAGATAGATAGATAGAATTAATATTTTTGTAAATATTAACCATTACAAGAAATGAAAAATCATCCAAAATATATAAAACAATTATTATACTATAAAATTGTATAAAATTTGCATATACTATATTTGCAATACTATAAAATTTGCAACAGGATTTTTTTTTATTTTTTTTATTTATTTTTTATTTTTTTAAGAAATGCAAAAACACTACAAGAAGAACAATGAAACTATGTATTAAAAACACGTTTACAAGGAAAATATCCCGCAAAGTAAGTAAAACACATTTGATTTCTAATGGAGTGAAGCTTGCCATAGCATTAAATACTTTACTCAAATTGCCCGACTAATTGTGATACGAAAAGTAAAAAAAAAATAAAAGTGAAACAAAATCAATACAACTAAATTCCAATCACACCGAAAACATAATTAATAACTATAAATATGAACAGAAAATTGATATAAAATATTTTTTACTAATAAATTCCATACAGATGTAAATGACTTGCAAAAGTCTAGCTAACAGTAATTATCTTGAAAACTGAGAAAAACTCTAAGTTATTGTAAATTTTAAGTTAACAGTTAATTTAACAAACTGTAAAGTAATCAAGAAATTTTTCAACTATAAAACATAAAACATATTGTACCATCCAATATTACAACTTAAAGAAAAATTTAAAGAGAATAACGTATTTCTGAAATTTCAAATATTGTAAAATACTCTATGGGCAACAAATAACCTTAATACAACCATCGGTTAGCAAGTGTGATATTAGATACCACTAACAAGTGTTCATTATTATGAAATAAAGTATTTGGGTGTACTGTCATATATAGTTTAAAATCTAAGTAATAAATAGCAAAGAACATATAGTATTAAAAAATATTAAAAGATTGTTAATCAATTCTAACTGAAGAAACATTATAGTGTTATTAAATCTATTATAACAACGTTAATATAAAATTCTAAAATATATATTATGTAAAATAACGTATTTCACGTTACGTTATCAGCAATTATATTCATGGATTTTGTTTATATTTAAAAACAAATTTTCATGTTTGAGTTATTGCTCCTAAAACTAATAAGTCAGTGAACAAAAAGTATATGATGCAAAAAAAAAAATGCATATTTGAAAATCCATAGATAAAATTCTAAAAAAAGAATGGCAAGAAAGATATTAACACCTAATGTTTCAATTTCTCCTATTGTTCCAAGTAAAGACTAGAAGTGAAAACGAACTGGGAAGTTTTCGACCATGCGGTTTGGTATGATCTTCGAAAAAATATCTGCTTCTGTGAATGATTTTTCCAAATCACAATATTAATAAATAAATAATGATAAAAAATGGTGTTCATAAAACATTTGTACTTGCGATATGTTTGGACTTTTAAGAAATATCAATTAAAACATAGTAAAATGAACATATAATTTTTCAAGTCATATCTAAGTAAACGACATTCTCCCTTAACCCATTCGGCCCCGATTTTTTTTTTCAGTTTCGGGGAAAAGTCCCTTTTACGCTAATAAAATTAAAATTAAATGACCAAATCACAGAAGTAAGGTTTTACTGAAATTTAACGACTGTGTTAGTTTCTGAAAGCTAACTATTGTAGTTATTTCGCGTTCCTTGCATATGACAATAGTTGAAGGAAAATTTTATACAACAGAATATATTGTTATATATTACAACAGAATGTTATATATTACAACAGAATATAACTAACATAAAAACATACTAGTATTTTTTATTGTTTATCACAAATTATTCATTAGGAAAAATAGTCCCTAATTTAAGTTTAAACTTTTTCAGCCCTGACTTTTTTCTTAAAGTCCAAAAAAGTTAAAACTTTTTTCAATTTTCTTTGTTATTTTTTTACTATTTCAAAGCTAGATAGAAAGCTATTTGTCCAATAAAAGACAAAATATAGAATGCACGTATGTGATTATGTAGTTTTGTTTCGTATCTGCTATGCGTTATTTATAGTTTAAAGCATTTTAAATGTAAGGATCACATATGCGACCGCTAGGGCCGAAAGGGTTAATATTGATTTTTTTAGCTTTCAGCAATTTTTACTTATTAACTAATCCTTCAAAATTAATAAAATACTGGCTCCAACAATGATCTGCTTTCGAAGCTGATAGACAAGAGTTTCAGAATTAGATCGCATCTCACAATTGTCCGCCTAACACTTCGCCTGTTTCAGTAGATACCTTGTGATAATCGGTCTTGGAAAGCATCTGTACCAATACAAAATTGTATTTCTACGTTTTGTAGCATGCTCAATTTAAACACTTTGTGACGTTACAGTTGAATATTTAAAAATTATGTTATGTTTTATTATACATAATATTTTTATTAAAAAATAAAGCACATACAAGTATAAAGATAATTTTACAAAGAAAAAATCCTTGCCAGCTCAGCCTACAGGCACAGGTAGATTTCAATGTTGTTTTTTTTTCTTCTACACTCCACCTGTCTTTTGTTTTTATTTTATTTTTATTTATTTTATTTTTTTTCTGTATGAGTTGGTCTTATCAAAAACTTGTCAATATAAAAGATGTGGGTAATAGAATCAAGATTTATATTAAATTTAAACGGATTTGATGTCTTCAGAATTGAGGAAGCTATGAATTTGTTTCTTCTTCAACTCAATCCTTTTTTTAAGTTTTTAATTTTTTTGACAGTAAGAGTTGGTACTATCAAAAACTTGTCAAAATAAAAGTTGTAGATAATGTTAAGAAGTTTTATAATAAATTTAAGTGTATTTGGCATTGTGTGAATTCACGAAGTTATGATTTTTTTATTCCTAAAACCCTATTTTTTGCGCCCTTTGAGCGAATTTTTAATGATATCAAAAATCTGTTATTCATTAATTTTTGCCCACTTTCTTAAAAGTAATAATAACTTTAAACTGCTTTAGTATGCATTATAATTCAGAAATTCTGGGATTTTTCTGTTTTCACAAAACCCCTCCCTATTCCCAAACACTTCGCTTGACTTTGCCCGTTAATCAACTTGACAGATATTTTCTACCCCTTGATTTTATGTATCAATTTGGAAGAGATTTCTGCAAAATTATGGAAGTTATTGTGTCCATAAAAAATGATATATATATATATAGATAAAAAAAAAAAATTAAACTGGGGGTGGTTTTGGGTTATAGTGGTCACGATCGGCGTATATCTGCATTAATTTTTCAGAAGTTCCAACATAGGGGAGAAATGTACTAGGTAGAATTTCTAACGAAATTTACCTAAAATAATTTCTTTAATTTTCCTTTCTCAAAAAAAAAAAAAAAAAAAAAAAAAAAAAAATGCAGCACGCGTTTTTTTTAAACTTACTGAACCTGATAGTCCTAAACAAGCATTATATTTCTTATATATATATTTTTTTTTTGCAACTAAATGATAAGCAAGAAAGAAATATCATGCATAACCTATCGATTATGATGCATTTTCAATCATATTCATTATTGTCCGTTACATTAAGATGCAAGATGATGCCATAGTAAAAAGTTTAGTCAACATTTAACTTATTTGAAAACCCAATTTCAGATATTACGATCTATGAGCGGAAACATGCTAATTTAGCGGACATGTTCTCGAATTATTTTTTGAAGCCCTCCATATGATGTGTAGATTTTTTACACACCAAAAAATCCTCAAAATTAAAATGTACTTCGAAATATTTCTCGCAATAGACTTTAGTAAAGGAAAAATTTTGAGTTCTCTGTAAACGAATTATAAATGCTAAATTTCCGATACATAACTTTCCATGGATATCCTCAATAACATATATGAATTAAATGACTAAATGGATAGATTCACGTGAGTTAGAACGCGGATGGATGGTTAGACAAACACGCAGACAGACGGACAGATGGGCAGACAAACCGAATTCATCAAACACTTTCAACTATGTTGTATATTGTTAAAAAAGCAGTTATTTCTGATAAATTTCATTACCTTAAATATAATTCATTGAAAATTAGCATGTTCCTTCTCTTTTCTATTGCATGTCAATTTCGATCGTATATTTTGCGTATAATATTTATAATCTTCACTTGTATTACTGCTTGATAATTTTCTTATTGAAACTAACATTACTTAAAAATAAATGTAAAATTCATGCTGGCAAGAAGCCAACTTTCGTTGGTAAATAATAAAAATACCCATTTTAACATAATTAGATTGCTTAAATTCTGTTTAAATGTGTTTCTAAAAATTTTAAATAGCTCGCTTTACATTGGAATTATTCTTGGCGCTTTTTAAATGTATAATTAAAAGGAAATAAATGGTATTTTCACTAAAAGACGGAAAAATATAAAGATAAATGTAAAGCTATTTACAAATTTTGTAAGTACCATAAAAAAATAAAATTTAAAAAATTTAAAAAGCCTCAAATTTAAATGGGATTATTTATTTCTCCTTTTATTGAGACGATGTTTTTAAAAGTATTTATGTGCAGTAAAAATAAGCCTGTTAAATGTATAAATAAGAATTGTTTTATATCTATTTTTAACCTTTAAGTATATTAAAAGGTATTTCTGGAATATTTAATTAAACCGAGAGGAAAGCAATTCATAGAATGTTAAAAAAAAATCTAACACACTAATTTAGTCCAGAAATTTTCTATGTCGTATTTAGACCAAGGAATTTGTAAAAACCCGTTTTAATCACATAATTTGTTGTACTTTTCTACATCTGTTTATGGCGAAAATTAAAATTCAAAGTTTCTGTTGAAAATGTACTCAACTTTCATTAATCTCTATGATATTTGTTTTTCAAAATTTATTTTCCATTTGTATAAATGAAATTATATCGAGATTACCCCAAAATGAATAGTACATTTTGAATGAACAATAGAAAATATTTAATCAAATGTTGGGGGTAGAATGCACCAATTGCTGCATTTTTACTATTTAAAAATGCAACAGGTGGTGCATTTATATTGCAAACAGTATTTTAATAATCTACTTACAAAAAGTTTAACATCTGCTGTAGTATGTTGCAAATGATAATTATTGTATATTTTTCTTATTGCTACATTCATGAGAAATATGCAGAGTGGTTCAGAAGTATATATCAAAACTATAAAGGAATGTACAGGGGACCTAAATTAGCCTATTTTGTATAAAAATGTTAGTGCGGAAATGCAGCGTTGTGGAAGAAGAGGGCGCTGTTGAGTTAAGAGGATAGAAGCGATTCTCTGGCTTGAATGGCTCCAACGTGAAGCTTGCCGACATTCATTTCAATGTATGGGGCTGCACAAGGTAATGGAGCTGCTACTCAAAGGATGACATCGAATGATACCAGGCTAGGAATCTGCTGGACATCCAAACCTTTTAGTGTCTTCATCAGGAGTTGTGCGCCAGTGGATAATTTTATGCTTCGATGTATGACACGGGCATTGAAAGATATCGCAGAATTCATGCATTGGAAGAAGCAGTATTATACACTGTTGAGGATAGTCATTTGACAATCTCGAGAGCTGTTCGACGTGCATTGGGTGTGAGCCTTTTCTTTGCGCAGTCCCATACATGAAATGCATGTCAGTAAGCTACGCGTTGGGGAAACGATGCATGTTGTTCGAAATATGTGTGTGGGAAATGACGGTTAATGCCAGCGAAGCGCTTTCACCCGCCTAACTCAACAGCGTCCTTGCTTGCCTCAGCCCTACATTTCCGCACTCACATTCCTAAACGAAATCCGCTTATTTGTGTGTCCTCTACCTGCCTTTACATTTTTTACATATAGTTCTGAACCACCCCGTAGAATCAAGAGAGAAGATGAAATAATCCTTTTAATATATTGATAAAAAATCCATATATGTTTTTTTTCATACTAATAAAACTGGATAATTAATTTTCATTCAATGCAAAACAACCCAATATGTTTAAGTGTAACAGTTTTACAATATAGACTTTCTTATTCTTTTACACACATGTGAGGACACACCTTTTCTAATTTACAATTGCACACCATTTGTGTATATGGAATAAACAAAATAGAAAACCTGTCCAATGATTTTTGGGACGCGGCGTACAATATCTTTAATTTTCTCACAGATAGCTGCACTGTAAAAAATGACGCATGTTTCTTAATCTACTAAAATGTACGATAATCACGAAAGCAAATATATAATAACCTCTTCCGAGTCACCCAAAATTTCGAAAAGTGTTCTTTTACCTTTAGAAACATCAGAAAAAAAATTATTTTCGAAATGTAAAGAAGAATTAACAAAAATGAATTTTTATTAGCTGCCCGTAATTTTCGGAAACGTTTCCTACTAGCTTTTACAATGCATTAATAAATTCTCTGTACCCAGAAAATCGGTTTTTCGGAAGCTATTAATTATCAAGTAAACATTTTCAGCTGTATAACTGAATTTGTGCATGCAATTGTAACAAAAGAATGGTAATTTCCATATCAATGTTAACGCTGTTAATACTGTATGTTTGTCTGTTAAACATGCTTTCTGAATATCAAAATATTTACCTGATAGTTGGGAGCATCCAAAAAAGTAATATTCTGATTTGAGAAAACTAATTATTGCTCTGTAAAAGCTACTCAGAAACGTTTTCGAAAATGACGGACAGCTAATAAAAATTTATTTTTATAAATTTCTCTTTAAATTTCGAAAATAAATAGTTTTCTGGGTTTTTTAAAGGTAAGGGAAAGCTTTTCGGAATATTCGGTGACTTGGAAGAGGTTATTGTATATTTTCGTTCTTGATTATTGTACATTTTTGTAGATTAAGAAACCTCTGTCATTTTTTACAGCGTGACAACACATCATCATATAAATTTTGCTGTCACTGCTAAAACAGAAATTTATATTAAAAAAATCTCAGTGTTCATAAAAGAAAATAAGACATATTTATCCCTTATAAAATTACATAGATATATTTTTTTAGAAGACTGTAAATTGCAATATTGGAAATGGTAAGCAATACAAAGCGATAATATTAAAAAATTATAGCTTTTAATAATAACTGTAATAGAAGTGGAAGTAAGTCATAATGATATTCTTTACATTAAAAATTTTAAAAGCGAATAAAATCTAATTTTCTTTATATAGATTTTTGAAAAAAAAAACATATATTCCATTTTTCGGGTAACAGACCACAATCGTAATATATTATGTATCAACATTAAAAAAGAAATTTCAATTTAAACGTGAAACTGGCGACTAAAAGGTGAAATAATCCTACTATTGTGGCTTTGCTTCTCATTTTATCACTATATTGTGGGAGGCTTATTGATACTATTAAAGAGAAGTGATTTAAAATTATAAAGAAAAATACCTGAAGCTAATTTAAAAGAACAATATCAGGTTTTATTATGGCACTTTCTCATCCATGCAATTAACTGGTGTTTGTTTTTTCGCGCATGATCCCATAGTCTAGGACGAAGATTTGATAAAAACAAATATATAGTGCATTTTTAAATATTAACAAATAACTCATAAAGAAAATAGTCTATATTATAAAAGCAAATCATTCTGTCATTAAATATTTTTAAAAATAAATATGTAACCCTCGAGTATTCAAATCTTCGACCAAATACATAATTGTCAAAGTTCATACACTTCAGGAAACAGACGAAAAAATGGATGAGAATATTTTCTTTTACAATTTACAATTGCTTTCTCAATTATTAATAAATATTTTCCGATATCGAAATGATTCTGACAGTATTTAAAGATTATTTCAATTATTATCTGTAGCATTTGTTTCCCAAAAACAAATAAAAGATCACAAATATCTCTGCCCTACAAGATAGTTCTGAATAGCAATTAATATGTAATCGTTGTACACAAATTTCGTTTAAATTAAAATGATATTAATTCGTTTAAATTAAATATTTATTCGTTTAAATATCATAAAATTTTCGTTTTACACAAAACTTATTACATTTAAAATGTTTCTTTCAGCCGCAGCTTTGAGTTGCACTATAAGATTACTAATGAAATTATTCATCATTATTTCCCCCCCCCCACACACACACACACGCTCTCGTCAAAAAGAGATTTTAAAAATACGCGGTGATTTATATTATTGTTCTCTATTTGTTAGCTCTTAGAATCATTGGTTTTAATTGTCTCTCTACCTTTCTTCCTTCAAAAAATAAGTAATTAATAATTATAATGCAATCATGTAAAATATTTCTTCAATTTTCGGTTTTGTAGTCTGAACTCCGCGTTTTAGACCTCGTAAATGTCGCAGTATTACTTACTTAAATTGTTGTAATACATATAGTTGAATTAAATTGATCTAATGAATAATTTTTGGAAAATGTCAATTTCTAAACACTTAAAAAAAATTAAAATGCTATAATCGTTAAAAGTAATAAAATGCTGAAAAACATATATTTTGTTGTGATGTGTAAACAAACCTGCTTAGACGAAATTCAAGGCACAAGAAAACAAATCCTATTTAAACACCAACTTTTTGTGACACTCGACCTGGCAATGCTTGTTGCCACGTTGTTTGGCTTCTCCTCATTATGTCAATCTTGAAGACGTTCGTCTATATAACTTCCTAATGTGCCTTGATCTATGTTATGTTCATTTGCAGAGGCATAAACACTTAACAATTCGTAATGCTGCTGCAGTCATCTTTTCAAGTCTTTTCCATCCTTTCTATTTACCAAAAAATGGGTACTATTTAAATGAAATAAAAATTTATATGAAATTTCCAATTTATATTTCATTAATTTTTGTCTTGCTTCGATAGCAATTTTTCATGTCTTCCTTTAACCAATTTTAAAATTTACCTTTCTGTCACCCCATTTTAAAATAGCTTTACAGAATAAATGTAGAATATTTTAGAAATATAACCATTAACTATTCTTATGTAAAGTGTATAATATAAATAATTCCAAAAACAATTAAGGGAGATTTGACAAACTAATCAATCATCCCTCACATTGATTGGGTCGAGCCTCTCCACATAACCAATGTTTAAAGCATTGCATATGGTTATGTTTAGCCTAATTCATTGTTCAGCCTTTATGCCTAGAATGAAAGCTCAATATTTCTGCATTACTCGAAACCTATTAACTTAAGTTTCTATGATATATTTTATCTGAGAAAATCTTACAAAATATGTTTAAACAAAGACACTTTTAAAGATGAAAACACTTCACAGTTGATTTTTCTACACCTGTTTCAATTACCTGCATGAGAGAAAGGCTTTGTTCCAGCATTTCAGTAACTTTGGTCGCTAACTATTGGTAAAACTCGGAAATTGTTTTAAATATGAAAACTTAATGGTGGATCAAGCCTCCCCTATGGTCCAGTCTCCCCTACTCCTTGAATTTTAGTAGCTATTTAAGTTCCAATTGATTTCTGCCACTCTCTTGGCATTTTCTTTTGTGCTCGTGCAGAATGAAGAACTCATGGGAATTAATTAGGAGTATATGATCAAGTTAGGTATATTACTATATCTATAAAGTAAATAGTGCTTATGAATAATTTTTTTTTTTGAAAATTCAAACAAGAAAAAGTAAACACATCTTGCACATTGGTAAATGTGTAGCATTTGTTGATAAGTATCGTAAGTTTTGCATCAGGAAGTGAAACTCTAAGTGAGGAACTTTAGAAATAAATGACGAAGAATTTGAATAATGAAGACTTCATTAAGGCTCACTTATAATTAAATACAAAACAATTACTAAATATAGTTTAGTCTGTCGTGGGTGACATTCTTCGGGACTGACGAAAGTGCTCAATTTAAAATTACAGAAAATACTAATATTTCAGTATATACTATTATACATATATATAGATATAGAAATATGAAAATATTTAAAAATTTCTTCTCCTCGGATAGTGGATTACTTTACAAAGTAGATCACTCATCCAGGTTTTATACTATCATCATTATGCCAACAACGATCAAATGTAGAAAATGATTCTCGTAATATTTAAATAATTAAAAAAGTCTAATGTATACCTGAGTCTTTACTTCTTCTTCAACTATATGATGAACATTTAAATAAGGTGAGTTCTTTTTACACTCTTTCCATGATTTATATGATACTGGAGAACAATTTGGGGTTAACTTTGTCTGCAGCAAATAGAGTTCTTTTAAACGATTATTTCCAAGGAGGACCACGATTTCATCATTTAAATGCTGCGGTGATAAGGTTAGTGACTGAAGATTCACAAATACCGTTGGATGCAGCATGGCAAATGATTCTTTAGAACAATTGACTAACTTCAGTGTCCTTAAAGATTCACAACAATTATACGCAACATCGTCCAGCAAGTAACGAGCTTCTTCCTTAAAAATAAATAAATAAATAAATAAATAAGTATATTTAAAATGAAACGTAAAGAAATGAAGGACAGAAGGTTTTGCTAAACATGCAATAAAAACGAAATACAACCAATCTAGTCATTTATACATATTATACAATACATTTAAAATTATTACAAATAAAACAGGTATTATAATAGCTCAAAACCACATGACAGTCATAAAAATGTACAGATCTAACCGTTTTGCATTTTATACGTTATTTGGTCACTTTTTTAATAAAATTTCATAAAGTGTATATTTTTAGAAATATCTTTTATATATTTTTTGAGAGATATGTGTTAAATTCTAAGACAATAATCGATTAATATTTGCGAGAATTAGATTTGCGGAAACTTCCGCGTGTGTCAAAATGGCGAATATTGACACTATGTTCCCGTGCATAAAATGGGGTTGTGTTTTACGATTTTTTTTTTAAATTGGAGAAAGCAATTGAACTGTAAAAAGTATATTTATTAATCATTAAAAAGTCCATGCTGTAAGTATATTTGAATAATTATAAAGATATTGAGCAACGTTTATTTGCCAGTTGATGACTAAAAAAATGTAGTGATATCAGATCTTTCAGCGAGAGAGATCTTTTGTTTATTAATTTCAATATAATGATTAGTTGTGGCTCGGGTTTTCTTTTAAATTTTAGACTCCATACCAGTGAAGAATCGCATTGTATTGCTTTCTCAACAAGATGTTGAAGTTTTAAAATTTCACCGAAAATGTTTGCAGAAAATATTATACCAGCAATAAAAATTTCAAACATTAGAAAATCTTTAAATTAAATTTTAAAAAAAATTCTACGCCAAAACAAAAAAAAAACAAAAAACAAAAAAAAAATTCTACGCAAAAAAAAAAAAAAGAAAAGCACGTTTATCTACAGTTTCAGAATTTTAGGGTTGAAGTTATTGGAACTTCAGACTATACAATGCAATGCAGGTGTCCAATGTCATTGGGACTGGTAAAACAAAGTGAATTTGAATATTAAAGACGTGAATTACCACAATGATAACTAATCGTAAACCAACAGAGTGGAAAATGTCCAAGCCGGGAATCAAACCCGGGCCCCTGGAATAGTGTTCCAGTGCTCTACGACTAAGCCACGAGGACGATGTCCAGCCCGACATCTCTCACTCACATAAGTTGGCAAGACTGCTGGTAATTGACGTCTTTAATATCCAATAATTTCAAGCGTAATTTCACTGCTGAAATGTTGTTGACATATTAATCAAAGTGAGTTTATTTTGTAAAATAAAATAATATTTATAAAACAAAATTCGTGAACAACCAAGTTAACTATTCGCGAATGTCGAAATGGTCTTCATTTTTTAATTCGAGAACAGCTAAAACTCGCAAATGTTAAAGTTAAGGGATTACTGTATGTATTACTTTAAAATAAATGCAGCAGAAAATCGACTGACAGTCCAATATCTCACTCGATATAAATAAACACAACGAATTAATTATTCTGTGAATGACAAATATATTGATGCATGAAGGTACTTATTCACAAATAAAATTATCCAGAGATGATTTTTGTAGCGGGTCTAAAAATAATTAGCTCCTTTATGCCAATTAGGTTTTATCATCATTATGTTAGGTGACGTGCTACACATCTCAACTCGCATCAAGTTATACTCATGAATGTACGCAAACACAATTGATTTTAAACAATGCGAATAAAATATGGTTTTACCTGATTATTTGTTTTTCGTATTTGTTTTTAAATCTGGAATAAATGTATGATGATGCATCGATAACAAAGACTGTCGAAAAGAAGATATTACCAACTTTTCCGTAACTTCTACGATATGTATAATCGAATAATAGGGTAAATTGGGTGAAGACGCCGTAGTTTTTGATTTGATTGTTTTAAAAATCGCCTGTTGTTTTTATTTGTTATTCATTGATTTCATGTTGAAGCGTGAACCCTTATGTATCATTTAAAACCTTATTTCATTTTACAAATATTATATAAAGCATCAACAATTTTGTTATTGTAAAAACTTGCATTTCGGCATTTTACCCATACCTATGGGTACGATGGCCAACTATCTAGGGGCAAGATACCTTGTGGAATCTCAATGCAAACAATAATTTTTGTGAAGCAGTATAAAACATAATGGGAAGAATAAAAGTAACTTTAATATTTTAGACATTCTAAAGTTGTTAACTTAATTAAAATTAGAAATTACAAAAATATGAATGAACAAACGTTGGCAATTTAATAAAAGGACAAACTAATATTTGAAGAAAAAAGTTATGTTCTACTTAACATTTAAAAGAATTACGGCTCTTAAGTATGCTTATTTTTAAACATTATAATAAGTTTAAATACGATAAAGCCACTGTGATTAAGTGCTTTAGAGTACATATTTTTTTCGTGTTTTCACACGCCCCTTTGTTCTTTTCAGTTATAACTCAGATCTGCCACAGACTGCACATTTGTTTAGGCACATTGGGTATCTTTTATGTAACTAACAGTTTCACTGAATGCATTTGATCCAATTACCTTTTTCAGAGGTTTTTCTGGAGTCTGATAAGGACACTCTTTACACTGATTCTCATTCACTTAAAAAAAAAAAAAAAAAGTAATCCTCATTTTCTGAATCTTGTTAGGTAATTTAATCCATTATCTTTTCAAAGCAGATCAAATTAGCCTAGTCTGCGTTGTCTTGATGGAGGTTGGGGAGCCTAGCTCGTATGGGTAGAAGACCGTAGCTATCTAAAACTATATTGTATACTACGGATATTTACATTTATTAAAATTATTTATAACACTTATTAAAAATAATAATTATTAAACAATTATTTATAAGGCCAATAAAGTTTATTTATAAGGCAGAATACATTTAAAAACCTTCCAAATTATGTTCAACTTAGATTTTAATATTTCTTTATGTCATTTTAAACACTAAGAAATTTATAATTTTAACTAATGACTTTTTTAATCAGTTGATTAAAATCACGATTTAATCACTGATTTAAATTATATGATTAAAATTGTTGACAAGTTAGTTAAGGGGATAGGATACCTTTGAAGAATCAAATAAAAATCTAATTTCATTTAAATATAAAGTTCATATTTAAATTTATATTTAAAAATATATTGTCGTGACGATCTACACAGAACCAGAAGGTCACGTGACAATATAATAGTTAGTAAACAATTAGAAAAGTATTATCCCGATCCGCGTTGTGAAAATATCTTAGGGGATAATATTAATTAATAAAATAGAGGGAGAAGCAATTTTGAATATAATAAAGCTGTCAATAACTCAAGAACGATGTATCTATCGTCATGAAATGCAAAATTAGGACTGGTAGGTTGCTCTGATAAATCTCTCATTTAATATTTGCTAATTTTTTAATTCTTAAAGCACATAAATTTAATTATCATCTGAAAGAAAGAATAAGAAAATGATTCAAAGAAAAGACAGAAAAATATACATATATAACAATTTTTATTTTCAATCGCTTAAATTACTTATTTCAATTATCATAATTTCATTTCTTAATAACAATCTCATATCATTTTCATTTCATTAAATCTCATACGACTACTCTTATAAATTTCATTTTGTAAATTTTTGTTTCAAAATATTTCTAATCTAAAACTCTCACAGCACAAAAGGAATGGGCTACTTAGCCAAAATATTAAGGAACTACAATATCGTCATATCTTATGATTATGACTCTTCTAATAATTAGTAAAGATAATTAGTTATATCTGTTATAGAATTATGTATACAGCATACTAGCCAATGAAATGGATAAATTCACACAATATAAAGTACAAAATAATAACAATAATAATAATGATAGTGATAATGATAAAGATAATGATAATGGCCAAATATTAAAATATCAAAATTATTCTCACCATATACCTCAGTGAAATTGAGTGGGAACTCATCCTTGGCCATCATTTTAGTCCATATGCACATTTTATTAGTCCATAAAATCACAGTTTTTTTTATAATGTCACTTCGTTGTAGCGCCTTAAAATTTGATAGTCTCTTGGGCTTAGCAGTTCACTCAGTCATAGTGATGCCTGGAACGTATCTTCTTCCGATGTCAGAGCGTCATCGATCTTGCTTTTAGTCACTGCCTCTTAAGGTCTATGGAATATGATCACTCACTTATAAATAATGATCGACTCTCATAGGTGCATCCAGCTTTCAGGAATATTTTCCCTCTTTCCATCAGAACATTTTGTAATCGGTGAATTTCTTCTTTCGGTTATTCTGCCTTCTGCAATTTTAGATTTATGAGGCCTTCTCATTATCACTTTTCTCTTAAAATGAACTTCATCTTCATTGATTTACAGTGGAGAAATCATCACGATATAGGTGTGGTCTAGATTCACTGAGCAGTGGTCTAGATTCACTGCGGTCCAACATATCTGGCAAATCACAACAATAGTCTTGGAGCATCCTCGATGAGTGGGAGCAAAAGTGGAATTAAATTTCTGAAAAAAACCTTCCTCAAAAAATCAGATGTGGGAGGGTTTCGTTTATACAATATGATTTTTTTCAATCGTTGCTTGAAGCTACATTCTTATTGGTTCACTGGATCACTTAAATGTGATTTGTTTTCTCATCCCCCTTTTAGGGCGTCTTCACAATTTTCCCGTCGCATAGCTAATTTTTTCGTTATGACTCCAGGGGTTATGGCGTCATCTAGTATCGTCAGATACATTACCGCACACGTTGATGACCAATAAATTTTCGCCCTGTCAGTCATAATTTTTTTAAGGGTGTAGCAAATAATTGTGACTGATGCTATTCATCACTTGTCTTGATCTGGTGTCCATGTGCATTTTATTGCCTTACTTTTGTCTGAGGTATATGTGAGTTTTTATCACACTGTTTACATAGAT
Source organism: Maratus speciosus (assembly GCA_963932465.1). Classification (NCBI taxonomy): domain Eukaryota; kingdom Metazoa; phylum Arthropoda; class Arachnida; order Araneae; family Salticidae; genus Maratus; species Maratus speciosus. Next base: position 110,552,301 of record OZ010800.1, read on the forward strand.
ATAAAAATTCTAATTTTTTTAATTATTGGCCATATTTTAAAATACATTCTATATTCGTAATCCTAATATTTTTACAAACAAAATGATACCAATAAACATATATTTTTTTTATACCCATTATAAATTATGAATTTTAATATATACATGCTATTAAGAATTTTCCCAAATTAATTTTCGTGATTGTTTCGTAAAGCGATATTTAGCAAAATACAATTAATTATTTTTCTTGATTCGCACTGGGTTGTGCTGTTTTGTGTAATTATTTTGAAATTACTTAACAAACGATGTCGTATAGTTTTCACTGCGACATACATGGTGTCCAGCGAATAAGACCCTGATTTTAAAATTAAATATCTCAACAACAAAGATCAAAAGAATTATGCGGTAAACGGTTTGTGTATCAGCTAAGCTGTAAAAATGTTGTACAGAAGATTAAAAAATTAGTTGCAAAAACCGCTAACAGACGGCGCTGTAATCTCAATGCCTATAAATTGTGTTTTGAAGTCGAGAGCCCTAGCGTCTCATTCCTAGATGGCTTCCTATGGAAGAATAAAAATTGGGAAAGACCGCTTTTTCGTTGGGGTGATGTGCAGAATTGGAGGCATCTGGTCACAGAATTATTGCATCAGCTTCAATTTTAAAGAATTTCAATTAATAAAATTTTCAATAAAAAGTTTAGCAATCATTATATAAGAACTTAAAAAATATTTTATTTGGGTAATGTGCAGAAGCGGAGCCATGTGTTGACAGAATTGAGATTTGTTTCAAATTTTGTTATATCCTCTTGAGACCCCAGGTCGCATTTTTGGCACAAAGTTTTCCATTTTTAGAATTAAGGCTCTTTATGGGGCTAGAAAACTTTATATATATTCATTTATTTTTTAAATAAAAAAAATATATAGAGTTTTGGCGTATCCAATATAATGGACATTGGGTCTTAGTCCTGTAAAAAAACATATTATTCAATTACATGATTCTGAATGAAAAATTCTTAATCGCAAAGTTTTCTTTCATCATAAATGTGTTTTTATCGTTCATTCATCACCTTTAAATATTGCACAATTTAATTTTTTTCATTATCAAAGAGAAAAAGTATTTTTGGATGAAATTTATTTGAAAAGTATAAATCAATTTAGTGACTTTATAAATAGTTCCTTTAAAAGGAATTAAAATAAAATCTATCACATCAATAAAAGATTTTTCTAAAAGAAATTATAAGTAGTTAGTGGCACGGTTGTCACAATTGGGATTTGGATGCCAAAAGTAAATTTAAAAGAAATAAAACCTAGTTTATTTATAATCTTAAACTATTGTCTTGAGGTATATATTTTTTAAATTTTTATTTCTGTTTAAAAATTTTCCTTCATTATAAATGTGCTTTTATCGTTCATACATCACCTTTAAATATTGCACAATTTTAATTTTTTTCATTAGCAAATAGAAAAAGTATTTTTGGATGAAATTCATTTGAAAAGCATAAATCAATTTAGTGACTATTTAAATAGTTTTTTTAAAGGGAATTTAAAAAAAAATCTATCGCATCACTAAAAGTTTTATTCTAAAAATAATTATAAATAGTTAGTGGCACGGTTATCACAATTGACACTTGGATGCTAAAAGGAAATTAAAAAGAAATAAAATGCTGTTTATTTATAATCTAAAATTATTATCTTCAGCTATATTTTCTTTAAATTTTTATTTCTGTTTAAATTCAATTCAATTAACTAATTTATTTATAAACAACATACGAACAGTAAAATAATATAAAAAGCCTGAATTATTTTTTATAGTTAAACGAATATACAAATATAAGTTGCATTTCATGCACACAGCCTTATTTTATTTTATACTTATCATGTAAGATAAGATCGCTACATAGGCTTCAAAACCCAGATATTTAGCATCAAATTCATATTTCTTTCACTACAAAGTTTGTTGATATCAGAAGTGTGTTTTCATCGTTTATACGTCACTTCTAAATATCACATAAATCAACTTTTACTTCGTCAAATAGAAAAAGGGTACTTTAATACAAAAATGTAATAACATTGTGTTTCGTTTTTTATCTCTTCTCAACACCAGTCATTTTTTTGTTACAATAATGACAATAATTAGTGGCACAGCTACCACAATTGGCAAATAAATGCCAAGAAGAAATTTAAAAGAAATTTAAATATTTTTATTTATAATCTTATACTCTTACCTTTAATTATGTTTTCTTAAAATTTTTGTTGCTAATTAAATATGATTAAATTTATTAATTCAATTATAAATAGCATACAGAAATAATTGCATAACAGAAAAATAATATCAAAAATAGTTACAATGAATAAGAATAAAACATAATAAAAGCTTAATTATAAATACTATCTATATTTACCAAATGCTGCAATATATATATATACATATATATATATTTCACTGAAATCAAAAATTTAACATGTATTGGATTAGAACAAGCATTTTATCAGTAAAATTATATATTTTTAGGATAATATTTATTTATTATTTATTTATTTATTTAAGAAAATATATTATCCACTTCTGTATCTATTATTTGTTTCAATACTGTGTTGATTTTTAATTAAAAACAAATGCCTCTCTTCAGTATACAAAGAGAGTCTTATATAAATAAAAACAACTGATGAAGACCCAACGTCCAATAGAATGGACATTACAATTTTTTTGTTTATTCTCTAAAATATACATTAGATTACTTAAACTGCGATGTCATTTCATTGATACACCATTCAAAGTTAGATGTGTGTAGCATTAATATTAAAATATTTTTAATATATATATATATATATAATTAGCGTTAAAATTGTCGGCTTACCTTCAACAGACTTTCTCTTGTTCCCTGCCACATTCAAATGATTAAAATACATATTTAGATGCAAGGTTTTTATTATTTAGGCGTACAGATAGCAGCACTAGACTATCTGGTATAACAAACAGCAAGTATTTACGAGTTCCAACTGAAATTAAGTATTTTATACAAAAAACAAAAATGTCCAATAGAATGGACGCGGGGTCTCAGGAGGATAAGCTACTTCGGTCCGGATACCAATATCTCTGTGGTATGTCTTTGCTCTCCTAATTGGTAGATCGTGGAATCGAATCCAAGTAGAGGAGGATTAGAAAAAAATGGAAATCTTTACTTTTTAATAGTTATTTAAACTGTGAAAAAAGTTTCAATAAAGAAATCCAAAGTCTCTGTTTTTAAGATTTAATTAAGCTAAAAGAAACCCCTTTTTAAAAATCATTGAGCATTTATAATAATGATTCATAAATCATTTCTTTTTTAATTTTAGAGCATAGTTTGAAAGAAAAAATACAAAGTTTCTATTTTTTAAAACTTAATTAAGTTAAAAAAAATCATTTTAATTTTAAAAACTCGTTTTCATTTTTTGTATCATTGAGCACAGAAATATGGTGCACCTTCTAGCGATAGGATCCGAAGTGTTCGAAAGGAATGCAGCATCCAAAGTATTTTTGCTTTGACGTTAATGAGATGACTTATCATCAATTCCTTTTAAAAAAGAAATAATTTAATGCATAATTTCTGTCTCTAAAACTTCGATTACAAAGAAAAGAAATATATGTGTTGTGCTAAAACCAAAGAAAGTATTACGCCGTGATTTAAAAATAAATTAAAAGTGAAAAATTACTTTTTTATTTATAACTAGGGGGCGCTGCCCCCTACGAGCTACGCTCGTCAACCCCCGTTCAGATACCGCAGACTCTAAAAGCACGCTAATTTGATCGGCTTAAAAAATATTTCGGAAGATTGAATTATAAGTTTAAAAACAAAGCGCGATCTCCCTATAAACGGATTTCTATTCATTTCTCTTTGATTGGGGAATTTTAAAGCCAAATCAGCGACTGTTAAATGATACAATGGCTGTTTCCGTCTTTGATTACATAACATCAGTTGACATTTTAAAATAAGCTAATATAAAATGAATTAAATAAACAGAGTCTTTGCCTTCTGGTATTTTTTAGCAAAGCGAAAAGAAAGTTTTTTTTAATGACACTTTAAATGTATCGTTTTTAATCTGACGTAGTTTTCACTAAACTTTTCTTTCTCCTTTTACTATTCACGTGAAAATAATTTTGTTAGAAATGAAATATTATTTGCGCTGTCCTAATAAAAATAGTTGAAAATATCATCTTAAAATATTACATAAATGTCTCGCGCAATTTTTAAATTTAAACTGTTTTGCAATATTAGTTTTTGTTGATTTTACGTAATGTGTAATGTGACGTAAATGTGACGCAATTTCTCCTTTTTAAGACTTCTAACGCATGTTAATGAATTTATTATTTTACAACATTCTTTCACTTTTAAAATTCACGTGTAATATGGTTTTTATGATAATTTTCAATGAGTTCCTGCTTTTTATATTTTCTTGTTTATAATAGTCACGTGTAAAATAAATTTTTAATTTGAAGCAAATATTATTATTTGCGCTGGTTATACAGCTGGCAACAGTTTAAATTAATACAATTTTCTAAAATGTGTAAAAAAAATCTCTCGAAATGCTGAAAATTTGAATTTAAAATAGAAATAAAACCTCAAAAAATGAGTCAAATTAATAAACTGAGTGCAGTCTGCACACCGGGAAATTCTGACGCATAAAATGATCTAAAAATGATTAAATTCCGATGTACTGTTTTTGCTCCTATAAAACTTTTTTAATGGAACGATTTTGTCCAACTTTAGCATTAAATATCTCTTTAAATATTTCTTCGATTTGAAAACTGTCTGCATCAGCGTGTTTATCAAACATTTCTCTATAATTCCACCGATTTTCATATTTTTGTATGCAATATTTTGCTTAATATTAACGAAGAAAGACCTCCGGTCACAAAAAATTCAAAACCGGCGGCGGCGGTGACAGCGGTAGTTACTTTTTTTTAGAATAGAGAGATAATTCAGGTATAAACAATAATACCAAAATATTATGCCGTGATTTAAAAATATAGAAAATAAATAAAAAGTACAAAATTATTTTTCTAAATATATGCATTTTCATTTAAATAATTATATGGCATTAAAGATTGAATTTAATAAAATATAAAAAAAAAAAAAATCTTATATTGATTTCTAAACTTTTTATTGAACATTCTATTAATTGAAATTTTCTAAAATTAAAGCTGATGCAATAATTCTGTGACCAGATGTCTCCACTTCTACACATCACCACAATGAAAAAATAGACCTTCCCAAAATTTGCTTTTACGTAGGGAGTCATCTAGGAATGAGACGCCAGTGCTCTGGACTTCGAAGCAGTTTACAAGTATTGCGATTACAGCGCCATCTGTTAACGGTTTTTGCAACTAACTTTTGAAACTTCTGTATAACATTTTTACAGCTTAGCTAATAAACAAACCGTTTACCGCATAATTCTATTTATCTTAGAAATCTTATTTATCTTAATCTGAGATATTTAATTTTGAAATCAGGGTCTTATTCGCTGGACACCCTGTATATATATATACTTATAAATTCAGAAATAAATATTGAAATGATAAGTTTAAAAATATATTATAATAAGAGAATAAAAATCTTGCGCGCATGATAAAGTCTGAAAACAAGCATATAAAGAGAAAATTTTGGTGAAAATAAATATATAATAGAGTTTTCTTTACACTAAAACCAGAGTATTTGTAAAAAATATTTACTAAATTAAAAAATTAACAAAAAAATTAAAAATTGTCCCTTTTTTAAAAATATTTTTAAAGTATAAAAACAGGAAAAAAATAAAATTTTACATTTTTCTGGTTTTAAGTTGTAGATAATACAGAAATAAATGTGTGGTAAAAATTTCTTTTTATTGCCATGCATAGTTCTTTAGTAGCAGTGCGCACAGTATCAAAATTCATCGTTTTGAATAAACGCAACGCAAAATTTAATTCTCCTATGTAGTCTTAATAAGTAGTCATAACAAAACTGCCATAATTGGTAAACTAATGGGATTTTTTTAATGCAGTTTTCTGCATACTGTTCAGAAATGATTACGGAATCAAAATATGTATTAAAAAAAAAAAAAAAAAAACTCGAAAATATTGATCGTTTAAAAGTATCCTGCCCCCTTAATATACAAGAGTAATTTAAACAATGAAGAAACAACCAGTCATTTGACCGCAAAGGAAAATAGCCGGCATCTTACCCCCCTAAATTTCAGTCGACCCACCCCAAAGTATTTGGCAAGACGCCGTTCCCCTCCACAGATATTACGAAGAGAGGAACTGGTCACCATTTATACTTTGGAAAAAGGCTAGGTACCAGTACTCTCTAAAAACATCAGATTTATTTCTCTGGTGTTTAAAAAAAGACTTATACAGACAAATAAAGAAGTCACGTAAAAGATTTTTCACACTTACCAGAAGTATTTTGACGAAATATCAATGAAAAAGTACCTCTTAGAAGTACCTCTTTTTAAGAAAGCAAACGGAAATTAAAATATCAGTAGGGAACCCCCTTCCTTACAACTGAGCGGCGTTTCCCTATAGCTCCTGCGCATATGAAAACTACGTGATTCGGCATCTTGTACAGCACGGCATCTCACATCAAGTTACTCTACACCCTTTAACAGAGCAAACAATTATAGAATACCGATAGGGTATCGATTACCTCAATAAAAGTCATGAATGTAGCCTTTACGAGGATTTTTCAATAATTATTGTCCCGAGTGTGTGTGAAATATTTGGACTGCGATGATTGATGTGGGATGTTGAAGACTAATGTCTTAGATGTCTATATGCTCAATTTCAGAACTGTAGCTGCTTTATTAACATACTTTTTTCATTTTTGGTGTCAGAGGTGTCGCACCTAACTTGAAAAGAGAGGATTGCGGGAGGTGATAATGAAATGAGACGTGGCTCCTGTCAATTGGACTCGGAATCATAGCATGCAGCCACGTCTCAGTTGCTATCACAAACCCATCACAAAACTGCTTCAACTGGCCCATAAGCTCCAAACCAGCCTTTACCCCCAACTCACCCCCTTTCAAGCTAGGTGCTAACTTACGCACCTAAAACGAAAAAACAAAATATTAATATAGCAGCTACGGTTCTAAAAAATGATCATTAGACATTAGACTTCAATAATCCCCATCAATCATCTCAGTAAATATATTTTATACACACTCGGGACAATAAATATTAAACCACCCTCGTATAACGTATTTTTGCTAAATATAGCACAATGCACATCAAGTAAAACTACTAATATGTAAGATACATTTATGTGAAATATTCAGTGATAGTGTTTATGCAACCTTTTTTTAAATCTAGGTAATGTCTAAATAAAAACGCATCTTTCTGCAAATGTTTCAAAATAAAAACAGAAATGCTGAATTAACTTTACATTAAGATATAAATAATAAACCTTTTTGTTTGTATTTTAAATTATATATTTAGCCAGTAAGGAGATGAATAAAATTATGTTTAAATGAAAGAAAACAAAATGTCAATATTAATAATGTAACCATGATTTATTAATTGTTTATTTGCCTAATTGATTCCAGAAGCTTTTTAATTGAATTCGGCGTTGTGATATTTTTTTTTTCTGTATTCTAAAAACAGTAACAATGAAATAAATATTATCTGAGAAAAGAAGCAACTACATAAATGATTTTATGTGAAGAAAATACATGACATGTAAAATCTAATGAACTCTATTATTTTATCCAATGAAAAGAATTCCTATTAGCAAGTTATAAAAAATAAGTAAATATGTTTATTGTTATTGATGTTAGCATTTTGTATAAACTGAGCATTAAAAGAGAAAAAAATTACAGGCTGCATTTTTTTGAGTAAATTGTTTTGACATTCTTTTCTTTTTTCTAGCCATGAAATTTTTACTAATGCATAAAAATATTTCTGATTTATAAATCTCATTGTAAAAAAATATGAACATGTATTTGTTTAAAGACGTTTTGGAAATGGAGCAGAAGCCCAAAAAATGTATGGTGAGTAAAAATAAACAAGAAACTTTTAAATGCACGAAGACACATGTAATTTATGCTTAGATGAATCTCAAGATTCTAAAAAAGCAACTGAAGCTGCTTCTTCCTTGATTGCATTTATTATGAACTTTGAAATTTCTCGGAATATTCTGCAAAATTAAATGCGCGCAAGAACATGATTAAGAGTTTAAATTTAAATGTAGTATGATAAAGACAATTAAGCAGACACTTTTGAAATCAAATAAATATTTGAAATCAAATAAATATTTGAAATCAAATAAATATTTTTCTATAAAATATACTTGAAAATCTTCAACAACGGACAAAGGACAAAGGGGGAATTTTATTGGAACAAAACTGCATAGCATTCAGATTACTTTTTGCAGGCATATATTTTACTAGATTTTGGTGTGGAATCATGTGGTATTTTTGTCCATTTTTTTTTTAAATCTAAATTTTAATTAATGCTCAATTTCAGAACCGTACCTGCTGTATTAACAATTTTTTTTTCGTTTTAGGTGTCAGAGGTGGCACATAGCTTGAATGGGGGGTTAGGGGGGAAAGGCTGATTTGGAACTTATGGGGTCAGATTTGAAGCAGTTCTGTGATAAATTTGTGACAGTGGATGAGACGTGGGTACATCAGTATGATCCCGAGTCCAAACAACAGTAGCCACGTCTCATTCACTGTCACCCCTAACCCCCCTCCGCCCTTCAAGCTAGGTGCGACCACCCACAATGAAAACGAAAGAAAATATGTTAATATAATAGCTAAAGTTCTGAAATTGAGTATATAAGCATCTAAGACATTAAGCTTCAATATTCCATATCAACCATCGCAGTACAAATAATTTATACACCCTCGGGACAGTAATTATTGAACCACCCTCGTAGAAAACGAAATAGATAATATAGAGCAAGGGAAATTCTTCAATGTCAAAAAACATTAATACCATTTTTTAAGTGTCCGAAAATTCACTAACACATTTTAAAATTCAATATAATATAAAGTAATTGTTTTTTGAAAAATTTATTTATTATGTTATTGAAAAATTTTTGATCAAGAGAATGAAAATAATTTGTTCCAAATTTCGATCATAGATCCCGCCACTTGTTCACATGTTTGATATCAAAATTATGTTTTTTTCAGATTTTCAGATTAATTTTGAGGCTGTGGCACAGAAATGTTGACTCCTAGCGCTGGCAGTCGTCATTTCTGTGTCAAAGAGCATTTTTGAAACCAAACATATGGATAAATGGTGCCATCTATGATCGAAATTTGGAACTAATTATTTTCATACGATTGAAGAAAACTTTTCATCCTGAGAAGTATTTTAGTCCTTACAGCACTTCTATACGACAAATTATTGATTTAATAATGGATTTTGAATGTCTCAGGGAATTTTCGGACACTTTGTATTATGTGTTTATAGGTATACTAGGCGGCTCTGCCCCCTGCAAACTACGCTCATCAACCCCCGTGTAGACACCGCAGAATCTAAAAACACGCTAATTTGATCGGTATAAAAAATATTAGAGAATATTGTATTATAATGAAAACACCTATAGCTATGTCTTTGTAAAAGGGTTTCCATTAAATTCCCTTTGATTGCGAAAATTTAAGGCCGAATCAGTTGCTGTTAAGACATCCAATGGTTGTTTTCGTTTTTGATTAATGAAGATCAGTTAAACATTTGAAAATAAGCTAAAATAATGTGAATTAAGTAAACAGAGCCTTTGCCTCCCGTTATTTTTTTAACAGTGTTATAAAACGATTGACATAATACAATTTACTGCTTTAACCCCTTCAAGGGCGGTGGTTAATTTTTGGACCACTTAATTTTAATTCTTAAATGCCACACTGCCGCCAGAATAGTGGAATAGAAATTTTGCTTTTATTGCCCCTGAAATGGTTAAACGCATATTAATGTATTTATTATTTTAATGTTTCCTTTCTCTTTTAATATTCACGTGTAAATTCAGTTTTCGAGACATAATATTCAATATTTTCTTGCTTTTAATACCTACTCATTTAATAGTAATTTTTAAGTTTTTTTTTTTTCTATTTTTAATAGTGACGTGTAAATAAATATTTAATCGTTAGGAAATACTATTCTTTTGCGCTGTTATAGAATTGAAAACAATCTCTGTAATAATAGCCTAAGTCAGGTGTCTATTATCAACAGATTCGGGCGGATTCCTTCTCTTTTTATATTACAGGCGGTCATTTACCAGCCAGCACTTTAATGTTAGCCAGCCACTGACGATAAGTCGTCAAATATTATTCTATTGCCCTCATTTCACTTATATTATAATAGTCCAAGTCATATAACTGCCACAAACAATTACAACCCTTCGCTTTTCACAAGAAAGGTTTCCAAATTTGATTAAAGAATCAAAGTTATTTTTTCGAACAAAACTATATAAAAGTTTCAATGATCGCAAAGAATTCGTGGTACTTTTATATTAGTCGGGTGCAAATATCTCCAATAGCTTTTTTTTTTTTTTTTTTTTTTTTTTTTTTAACTCGCCAGTTAGCTTTTTGTTTATTTTTCGTGTGATAAATTAAAACGGTCTTACTTGGTTATCCCATCGACCAAAAATCTGTCGCCAGAATGTGAGACTAAATGCCAATAATGGATGATCTTTAATGCCACATTCACTTGATTGTAAGGAAGTTACACGCGTTTACGCCGTCAAGTGATTTTTATTTCGACGTTTTATTTTTAATTGTATTAGTGTTATACTAGTTTATTTGTTCTTTCGTTATTTAAAATAAAAATTTAATCAATTTGTATAATTTGGTGAGTGGTTTGGCGATTTATATAATTTGGCGAAATTGGTCGACAGGATAACTAAAGTACCATTAAAAGATTGCTTTGAATTTGAAATTTAGTGTCAGGATTTGTTGCATTTTTTAATCGGGTTTGGCGTGATTTTTTTTTATGACAATTTGGCGAAAACCTCGTTTTCGAATATTAATTACGGATGTATTTTTAAATTATTTTCTTTTATTTTTAAAATGATATAACAATAAATAAAAAAAATAATTAATAACTATAGAACAAAACAATTTATAACATTTTTTTTAAATAGAAAGAAAATAAATGTAAGTAAACATTTATTAATAAATAAGCAACAATAGCCGGGTCACCATGTCAGGCAAAATAACGCCATTTAGGTATCCCGGAGCGTATATGTCACCTGAGCCTAATATTTTTCGTTTCGTTTCGTTAAAAAAAAAAAAAAAAGGGGGGGGGGGAAGAAGAGAAAGCAATTAATTTTAAACTTTTCAGTTTTAAATGAAAGTTTTGTATTAAATAAAATGATAATGAAATACAAAAATAAACAAATAAATAAATAAATAAAGCATTGTTCTTAGCATACATTTAAAGAAGGCCAAACTGGTCGCCAAATTAGTTTAAAATAATAACCTTTACTAAAATATGAAAAAAAAATATCTGTTATGATTTAAATTTGAGTTGCCATCATTAGAAAAAAGTATTTAAAATTAGAAAAAAAATAATATTTCGAAAACTAATTTCAATTTAAAAATTCTAATACCAGTTTTGTGATCTGCGCATTAATACCGATTTTTGGTGTTAATTTCATCGCAAAGTATTCCATATTTTAGGAGAAATCTCCGCAAAACATAATCAGTTGTTTAATCAGTCGTTTCATAGAATCGTTTCATAAATTCGTTACATTTCAGTCGTTTCATATATTTGTTTCATAAATTCGTTTCATTAGGATTATATATATATATATATATATATATATAGGGTAGATAAAACACTAAAATATTTATTATTAGAATATAAGAAAGCACATGAAAAAATTGACGATATTTTTGCATTCATAAAAACGTATTAAAAATATTTCATATTGTTATTACATATGTTTTTTATAAATTTTCTTTAATTTATTATCTACTAGTACACTAACACGAATTATGGAAAAAGGTGGTGGGGCGTTTTTATGGACGTTTATTACCAATATCTATTTGTGTAGTTTCTACATAAATACGTTTTGGATTACTTTAACATTTGCTGCATTCATTCTATTTCTTTCAGTTATTTTATTTAATACAGGAAGATCGAAGACCCCTGACAGAAAATATGTCAACTGACTCATAAATAAAGTTTATTTCATTTATGCCACGAAAACTTTATTTACATGTTTTTTTTTATATACTTTTAATTAATTTCTTGTCATTTAGAAATAATTCTTTTATTTACTCATTTCCTGTTTTAGTGTAAAATGCTTAGACGTCACAGCGAAATCTTGACTGTACTCTGCCAAAGGTAATGGGACTCTCGAATTAATCGTTTAGTCGAGATAACCCCCGTTAATGTAGTGTTAGGACGAATGCGAAATTTTATTATTTCCGAAGTGAGGGACGATTTCATCACTTAAATGTTTTTATGACTTGGACAGTGTTCGGAAATTCCTACAAATTCTTTTTTGTATTAAAATGTATTGATGTATACAAAGCGAGTGGTTTTTATTAAAAGTAATTGTCCTTTAATTGTCAATTAATTGTCTTTAATGATTCGCAATGCTTATATCCAATTCCTCTCAGCAAATAATGAGCTTCTATCTTTAAAAAATATTCCTTAAAAATGAAAGCTTTAGTGTAAATTAAAAAAGAATATTCATATATATATATATATATATATTTTTTTTAAGCAAAATGGTTTTAATTTATACTTTCATTAAAATAATATAAAATATACCTAAGTGTAAAGTACAGTACTAGTGATTACACAGCGAAAAACCAAATCAAATCTGGTGAACAGCAATTAATAAAATTTAACTTTTCGAGAGCATTTTGTAAAAAACAACACTGTTTAAGGACTGAGGAATTTTCAGCATTTGAAAAACATGTTGTAAATATTGCAGTTCTTTATACCCATATGACACTTCGGAATACACATATCATTATCATAGTTTACCGTTGTAATATATATATATATATATATTTCTTAATTTTGAAAATTATAATACAATCAGGAAAAAAAAAATATATATATATATAAGGTAACATTTTCCGAGATAATCATGATTCATAAAATGTTCTTTAACTTTAGAAACCTCATAAAACATTCTATTTCGATATCGAAAGAAATATTTATTAAAACGATGTGTCTTTTGCTGTCACTTACTACGCTTTCTCAACCAGGCATACAGATATGTCAGACGCTACTACTCCTCAGGTAAATATTTTCATATTCAACAAATGTGTTTTACCCACAGACATGATAAATTAATTGCATTAACGTTAGAATTAAAATTAAAATTACTTTGTTATCCTTGAATGTGTAAATTAAATTACCCAGGTGAAAATGTTATGCTATATTTTTGTAGATAAAAACATTTGTCTTTATTTACACTGTCGATGAAAAAGAAAGTAAAGAGTATTTTGGAATTAATCAAATATGTTCCATAAAAATTACTTTTAAAAGGTTTTTTAAATAATGATTTTTTTTTTTATTAAAAATATACTAATGTCCACATAGGTATACCTTTCAACAAATTCACATATTTCCTTGCCTTGATATATTTTAAGAAAAAGAAAAACAATGTTTGACGTGCGGAATGAAATAGCAATATTTTTTTTTCAATTTTTATACATTAAATTTACGTGGAATTCAATTATGTAATTAATGTAATTTTTTACTCACGTATTTTTGTGTGCATAAAAATATTTATCGTAAAATAATATCATTTTTAATTCAATAGTAAGTGTTTAACACTTTGTAGCATTTTGTGAAATTAAAATATTTTACTTAAATAGAAATTTCACTAAATGTATATGAAAGTGAAAAACAAACTCATAAATTACCTTTAAAATTAAAACTTTCTTAAATATATACATACATAAATTATTAATGTAAATATTCAACAGCTTGTAACATTTTGTTAAATTCAAATATTTTGCTTAAATGAAAAATTCACTGTATGAAAAAAAAAAAAAAAAAAAAAAAAAAAAAAAAAAAAAAAAAAACTGTAAAAATAAAAATTTCTTAAATATTTGATACATAAAGCTATACAGGACCATATTCACAAATCAGTCAAAAGCATCCTTTTTTATATATTTTTAGAAACAGATGAATTTGTCATATTTTTAAAACTAATAACTGAAAAATCTATTTTTTGAACATTTTTAAGGAACCAGTCTCACTAATATGTTTATATTGAAATATTCAAAAAAGACTTTTCCTCCCAGCGTTGTGTTATTCTCGCTCATTACATTTGTTATGCCCTTGTTGGCAAATACTACGATAGTAAAAATGGAGTTATCAAAGTTATTAATACTCGTTATTCATAAAGGTGGGAATCTTTCTAAATTCTGTGGATATTTCGCAGTATAAGGAAAGTCCAATCACGGTATAACGGTGTTTATTATTATAATAATTATCAAATAAGAATTTTTCAATGATGAATAATTATGAACTTATTTAAAGCTTATTTTCGTAAAACGCACATAATTAGATTAATTGGTTTATATAGGTTTTATTTTATCCATGCATAAAATAAGCTTATTAAAGAAATTTTGTCCCTCTCAATATTAAAATTATCTTTTCAAATTTAATTTCTTACCATATTTCATACTAAAATAAAAAAATGGAACAAGTTAATAGAATATTACAACAAAATATCTGATTATGAAAAAAAACAACAACTTATATTTCGTGAACAACACTTATTTTAAATTATTTATATTCATAATCATTAAGATAATTAGAGTAACTTACCTTTTCCAATAACAAATCTCTTAGGGACAGGTGTTTTAGACCAGCTAAATTGTCCATGAGCCTCTTCAATGCTTGTAGTAGTTTGCCACCTGTGCCGAATATTTTATCCCCGTATCCATGTGTAATTTCGGGAGACAATTCACAGCTGAAGGTAAAATCTAATGTTTTTATCAGATTCAATTGTTCGTAGTTTTCGCAAAAATAGGAAAGAATTGTCATAAACTCATATAAATTGAAGAAATTGTCCATCGGTTTAATTATAATATTTCGAATTCCTCTGGCAAATTTATGTAAACATAGTTGTGTTCGATGATGATCAAGAACAAATTGGTCACCCATGTAATAATTAAATTTCCGTCTTGTTAGTGTTTTGTCTTCAAGAATGAATGTATTCCAAACTCTTTTTGAATAGAAAATGCGATTCCAGTTGCTGCATACCTAAATATTAAAGAATTTGATTAATAAAAGCATGGATACATTTAATAATTAGCATGTATTTTACAACAACTTTAAATAGTAGCTTTTAAGCTACTCAAGCTCTGAAAAAAACACAAAAAAACTTTCCAGACTTGAAGGTGTTGTCCAACCTTAGTTGAATGAAAGTAAATTTCTGTCTAGTAAATTAATTTATAATCTCTGCTTAAATAATTTTTTGTGTGCGTATTCTACTTACCTGAAAATATATTTTTGATTGTATATTTTTTAATACAGTTCCCAGTAAATAAAAATTTTGCTTTATTCAGATCAAAATGTGAGGGGTTGTTTTAATACTATATCTTATACATTTGTTATTGGCTTATTGATATACACTCATAAAATATTCTAATTTTTCAACCGAAAGACTCCCCTGACACCTTACCTTACATTCAGTCGATAACCTTTAACATTCCTTTCAATAAGCCGATATATATGAGCATTACATAATTTTTCTCGATGTCATATTCATTCAACATATTATTGAGATACTTATAGAATCTATGCAATGATGTATATTTCACGAACTTTAAAATAGTTTTTAGGACAAAAGACACGAGTTATTAATAAAAAGTGTCGGCATCATGCCGATTATTATTTTACTGTTTTCTAAAGTCTTACCCTACATTATGAATAATTATTCTACCAAAATTCCCGAAGACTGATTGTACAAAAACGACTCTAGATTACAAAGAGAGCCGTGAAATAAATGTAATTTATTAGTATTATCATTCATGTAAGACTTCTATATGGAGAAAATTGTATATGTAAACAAAATCAGAACAATCTATTTTATACTGTGCAGTAAAAATGGATCTCTCTATAACGAATTGCAAAATGTGCAATCCCATTGTTCCAGTAATGACAATGCATGGTTATACGCACTTGTATTAAAAGACACAGTATCGCTGACTCCCAAGAAAAGTGACACAATTCGCAACAAATCATTTTTCGTTTTATTCCACTAATAGATCTGTCATACGTGCGTCTTGCTACACAAAGAGTTTCAAAAGTGTAGTTATACGGAAAATCACTTTAATACGCTATTTAACCATTTGTGACTAAGGAAGAGAGATGGATTGTGTAGGGAGGTAAAAGTACCTAAACCTCCAACCGTCATCCTGCATCTTCACTCTTAAGTGTTATACGCTTTTATATACATTTTTATACCTACATGCAAAGCTAATAGCTGTGATTTCATGTCAGGGTAACTCTCGGATAGATGGCCATACTTTTTAAAAATTGAAATAAAAGTTCTTAGAATGCAAATACAAGAGATATTTATACATATTTGAAATTCCTATATATATACCCATCATATTTTGGGCAAAAATTAATTATATATCGAGAACAAAAAGTGGGAAACAAAATTGAAATTAAAATGGCAGATGACCATCTCTCCTTCAAGCCGAGGAGAGATGGCCATCCAATACAAGAAAGAAAAAATGAAGTTAAAATAGCAAAAAATAACACATTTCATGTAGTTAATCTTGCAAAACACATAGGAATTTGTAAAGATGCAATTATATCATGGAAAATCAATGAATAAAATTTGAATAAACAAAATATGATGTATAATTTCAATCCTTCACTTTTCGTAAAATTTTACCACATTTTCGGCAAAGATCTTGATGGTTTGTACACGTTTCATGGAACCATTTCTGGCCTCGTATGAATTATATGTAGTAATCCTTTTTGGTTATAGTATTATATTCTGCTTCACAACCAACACAGTGATCCTCATCCAATTCCATTCCCTCGGAATCTGTAAAATCTAATAATTACAAATGTATTTCATCTTCTTCGCTACTGTAAGTGTCATGTTTTGTTTTTTATTGCGTTTATTTGAGATTTTTCACGGTTTTAATTATATTTATCAACTTTATCTGTTTCTGGAATGAAAGTTTCCGAAGATTTTCAATATTGTCTGAAACAAAAATACATCGTTAGGCCCTATTATATTATTGATATTGAAATATTTATATTAGTGAAATTTTATATAATTATATCAATTATTATAATTATAAACATAAAAATTATATAATTATTTTTAAAATAATTATATTTAGTTACAATCCTCACCCATATAATTTTGAAATATTGGTTATAGGTGGCCAACTCTCCTCGATTTGATGTGACCATCTCTCCTAAATTGATGGACAAATTGCCACCCAATTTGGATTATATAGGTGTCTTAAAGCACTTATAGTAAAGAAAAAAAATGTAACATAGGTACTGCAAAATATTTAGATACCTAACTTAACAAAAATATCCAACCACAAACATAAATAAACATTAAAATTACACTTTATTTTTATAATTGAAAAACACAGCTGCATGTTGCAATGAATGATCTCTTTAAACTATTTCTTACGAACAAAGTTTATGCTGCAATCTATTTTATAGTTTTTCAAATATTTAGACTGACTATCTTTCCTCTATGGCCACCTATATATCCTAGAATTAACCTACAGTAAAATTACGCACATTTTCTTTTGCCTCTCCTGTGAAATTTACTTTTGACGAGATGCGTCACTTTCCTTGTGGGTGAGAGATATCTCCTAAATTTTTGTACTCCGAATTTTCTGAAATTTCTGAATAACACTAGTTTTTGTAAAATTGCATGCATATAAATTCTCCTGAATTAAAAATATTTAATTACTATTATAAATGTATTCCTATTTCATTATTTTATAAATATTTATTATTTATTTCAAATTAAAATATTTAAGAAGAACAAGTTTTATGGCATTTGTTTCCAAACATTAAGGAATTGAAGTAAATATTTAATTGCATTTAACAAATACACAAAAATTTTATCGATATACATTTGTACAAACAATTTCTGATACAAAATATGTAAGTATACATATCTGCTTTTTTGTAGGGATTTTTTTTTTTTTTAGAATTAATAAATATTAAACATAAAAAGTTCAAGTTTACGTGGAAACTCAACAAACGAAAATAGACTATTAATAAATTTTCATATATTAATTCAAAATAATAGTTACTTTCAAAAAAGATTTAAAACATACGAAAACGATATATGAATACGTATTTCTCTTTATATATATATATATATAATGTTTATGACATAAAAAAAAAAACTTTTCAAATTGCAGAATGTACCCCATACTTGCACTTAATGTAAAATTTGTTTGTTAAAAAATAAATAAATTAACAAATAAAAATAAAAATAAAAATAATATCCCGTAAAACCCCCTTAAAATTTTATAAGTAAATGAAAAAGCATCATATAATATTATGAATGATTCGTATTAAACAACTTTTATTTAATTTAAACCGTTTAAAAATTTGTTAAGTAATTGGTAAAATATGAATATTTAAAATATTTACGTTTATTTTTACGACTCCAGGATTCATGGATTTTTATATCTCCCACGTAACTCATAAAAATGAGATCTTACATTACAATTCCTAATACCTGAGAAGCATAATATCGCTCCTTTATCGTCAATCTTGAAAATATATCTTCCAGCAAAATATCTGGCAACAGAGACCATTTTGAAAAAGTTTCAGTTTCTTCTCTCTTGAGTCTCGTTTTACGTCTAACGGACGGTTGTTTACTTTCGCCGAAGTCTAGTTCAACTGTTTCTTCCTGAGTTGGATTAGAATAAATCATAGCAGGTAAATTGCAAGACATTTTGAGCCTGTAAAGAGAAGAATATGGAGAAGAAATTAGAGATTCGAAAACAAATCTTTCACTTTTCATGTTAAATTAACCCGTTCGGTTGTGGCGCAATATTAATAGTACATGTATTTTCACTGAGTACTATTTTGCCTTATCAAATGCTTTTGTTACTATCTTCATGTACTAATGGTAGTATATGCCTACGCATTTCTTGTTATGACTTCATTTATGTTTTGACATTTAGTAATAATAATATTAAGAAGAATTTGCATACTTATCTTTGCACCGTTTGCAATTCTTTTATTTTGAACATATATTTCACACTTTAAATTTACTATATAAGTTGCATTTCTGAACGAATGATAAAACGCCAAAAATATCAGAAAGTTGTAATAGCTGCTAAATACTGTTGTAATAAGATATTTTCCAAACGTGTCAAAAATCTTTTTTTTTAGCCTATTGTAATATGAATATGAATTTAATAGTATACAAAACAACTATATTCAGTCAATGCCATATTCGTTAAACTTCAGTAAATCTATTTGGATAGCTGTTATTAACATTATTAACTTAAAAGTTATTTTCTTTTCAAAATTGAAAAAAAGTACCCTAAAGAGATAAAGCAAATTTAGTTGTGAATTTTTTTATAAAAAATGTTGTGCATCAGATATTTTGTGAATAAAAATTATTAAACAATTAACAATGAACGAATTCATTTATGCTTCTCTTTATCCCTCTAGCTGCATATATATATTTATCAAAATAGGTATAGAAAAAAGCGTGCTTATTTTAATACATATTTAAAATCTACATATATTTTAGAGTTAAAATATGTAAAAAAAAAATTAAAAAAAAAAGCAAAAGAATTTTCTTTTAAACTACAGAAGTACATCATAAAAAAAAAAAAAAAAAAAAAAAAAAAAAAAAAAAGATTGCCGCGGGTTATGCAAATTTTGCTAATTTTACGTTGGCCGTGGAAATCGCGGGGTGTTCAGTGAGAGCGTCAACTCTATATAGTTATAAATGCCTTGGGAGGGTAATTTTAAAAATCAGTTTTGTTGTACAATGACTGAATGATATAGAAGTACTTATCATAGAAATATTACAATTATATGTAAAAGATTTCCGAAATGTATTAGAAAATAAATGTTATCCTCGGAAATATATAAAAAATTCTACTGATGTTAATATTTACTTATTACTTATTTATCAGATAAATGGTGTATTCTATA
This sequence comes from Maratus speciosus, assembly GCA_963932465.1. NCBI lineage: Eukaryota > Metazoa > Arthropoda > Arachnida > Araneae > Salticidae > Maratus > Maratus speciosus. Next base: position 110,572,392 of record OZ010800.1, read on the forward strand.
AATAACATTTATAAATTCTGACATATAGAAAAAAAGACGTTTCATTAATTGGTTGTAAAGATGTCATGGGACATTATCAAAATCAGTATTTTGAGATACAAGTGTCAAAAGCTTTTGCTTTAAAAGGAACATTACAAAAATTCTTTGTTTCATTGTATGTAAACTTTTAAATACTAAAATCGCTGAATAATATATTGATGTTTAATTTTGAGATATAAATTAAAAATTGAAAATTCCATCTTTTAACGTTTTAAACGTGCACTGTCTTCTAAAAGCGGTTGTACATTTGAATGAAAAAAAAAAAATGAATGATTAAATTTGAAGTTTAGTAAGCTCTAATCCTCGAGACAAATAAGTAAATATATATATGCAGTAAATATATATATATATATATATATATATATATATATATATATACGATATAAAACTAGAGTATAAGAATACTAATACATACTAGAATTTCATGAAATTTTAGCTCCTTGTGTAGTAAGTATATCCATAAATGCTCGAAAATTTAATTTTTCAATAATTATTTCATAAAATAACACTTGTTTCTCTTTTAAAACACCTTACAAAATTTCCAATTTGGATTTCGTAATATTCAACAAATTTTAGTGACGAAAGTATTTCATTTAATTTTTACACTATTTTCTAAGTGTGAAAAATATGTCTTGTACGTCGTTAACGAGGTTGTACTAGGTTGAACAAATTTCTGGTTCTGCACTAGCTACAACCCTTGTGAAACCTTTTTCAAACATTCGGATTCCGGTTGGATCTTATCACAAAATACATCTTAATAAACATGAAACATTATTATTCATTTTTAATATATGGACATTAAAAATATTTACATTGAAAAAAATGATATGATGAATAATGAAAGATTTTGCATGCATACTTCAGAATTATTAGTCTATAAACTAATTTAAGATTTTGGGAAAATCGGAATCATTTCTTTAATATATAATTTTAAATAAAGCAAAACATAGCCATTAATTTAAGCAAATAATAAAGTCTTGAAATTAATTCATAAACTATCGAACACTGTAATACTTTTTGTGTGCAGAAAGCAGGACATTTTGACAAGACACACAAAATATTTTTTATTTAATGCATACATTAGATGTGGATTATTTACATTAATTTACATCGATTTTAGTAAAAATTATTATATTTTAAAAGTCTATACAGTGCCAGCAAAAAAGATCTTCACAGTCATTGAAAAATTTTTAAAGACCTTATTTCAAACCACGACTAGAGCGAAAAAAAAAAAGTTGAATGATGTCTCATGTCAAGCTGCAAGTGCTACAATCCCATGTGACCAAAGCGTGACAGAAACTCTCTCCCGTCACTCCTATTTAAATCAGGAAAAAGTAAAATAAAACATCTGAGCAGTAAGGTTGTGACTTGAGTGTGAAGATTTTTTTTTTCTGGCACTGTGCTATAGTACCACAGTTTGCAACAGGTATTACACACTGATATTTTATTATGTAAAATATGGTTAGCTTGACAGTCATTTAAAATTTTTAAAGTCCTTATTTCAAACCACTATTAGAGCTAAAAAAATAAAGTTGATTGCTGACTCATATCAAGCTGAAAGTGCCACAATTCCATGTGACCAAAGCGTGATAGAAACTCTTACACGCCACTTCTATTTAAAGCAGGAAAAAGTAAAATAAAACATCTGAACAGTAAGGTTGTGGGTTGAGTGTCAAGATTTTTTTTTCTGGCACTGTATGTAACAGGTATCTACCACAGTTTGTAACAGGAATTACACACTGATGTTTTATTATGTAAAATATGGTTATATGTCATTAATCTAAATTATTTTAATGACTTTGTTCATTTTTTTCAGTCATAAATATTTATCTAGAAAAAAATGTCAACGATTAATAAAATGAGACTCAGAAAACGGAAACTTATATTTTTATCAAAACCACGTCATTTACAAAAACTTTTCTTTTTCATAAATGGAAATACTATGCCACTAAAATAATAATAAAAAAAGTAATACTTAATCAGAAATGCGAATCAAAAAATATAAAATTCTTATATCCATTCAGTGTGTATAGGTTGATGGTAATGCTCTTCAAAATGGGAATAATTATTTTATTATGAAAAACGTTTCCTCCTTACAGTCAACATTAGCACGAAACCATGCATCATCTGTTTAAAAGTTCCTTTTATGATGTTACCCACAAAAGTTATGAAATTATATATTTCTAATGACGCTTTTCAGGGCCATCTATAAATATTACTGAATACCGGAATTTCAGCAAACATCTTAAGGACAGTAATGACACCATGAGGAAAAAGTTTCCGAGGAAAAAAAAATAGCTAAAAACGTCTACAATTGGGGAAAATGTGGCACTGTACAATGAAAAAGTGCTTCAAAAGAAAAAGGCAAAGATAATAACATACTCGAAATTTCACTCTTTTTTCACCACGTTAATTTTCCCGATGATGAATTCGACCACATCCAATTTTTTTTTTTAGCGCCATTAGTAACATTACCAAATTTACTGCTCTTCCGGTTACACATCTCAATAGCGTAAAACAACAACAACAACAAAAAAAACAACAACAACAAAAAAAAACACCGTTATGACATATTTAATAAAGAAAAATGTCCATCTGCACCCTGTGATAAAAAATCTATTAACATTATTTCCTCATTTAAAACCAATACCACGTTGTCTCATTATAGCCGATTGTCTTACTGTTATTACACATTAGTTTAGCCAACATGAGAGTCGACACCCGGATAATTTATCTCTTTGGCTTATTTCCTACAAATGCCAGTGACGCTTCGCATTGAACAACAGAATAACTTACCAATAGTCTTTCGTAATTTTGATTTTAAACTTCTTTTTTCTTATTACTCTTATTTAGAAATTTGCAAAATTAAAAAACTTATATATTATTCTTTGACTCGAAATATTATGCCTATAAAATTTAGAAAGATCCTTTTTTCGCAAATTGAAATTTAAAATTTTTGTCTTTGGAATAGCTGAAAGAAATAACTCCCTGTATATTTGACGAAGTTTTTCGTACTAAAAATTGAATTAAATCTTGATAATGTTTTCGATTATAAAATTTCCTTAAATACAAAGCTATAAACAATAATAAATGGAAAACTATACTTTATAATTTAAATATTAGAAATGTTTGAAAATTTACATATATTTAATCATCTGTTTTAAACAAATTTAAATAGGTTTGAGTTACTTTCTTCCCATTGTTTATTCCTAATTAATTAAAATTAGAAAATTTTCTAAGAGTTGCATTACTGATGTTTATTTTTAATTTTATCGCAATCATTTTCTGTATTCAATGAATTATAATTAAAGTTTGTAAATAAAGAACTTGGTATTAATTACTTAAAATCAATCAAGAGTTTATTTTTATGGATCGAAACATTTTCCTTGTAATACCTATTAATAGTAAATAAATAGGGATTTTTCTCTTTTTCTTATAAATAATTGAAAATTTGCACAGTGACAGCATATTGATTTGGCACTCGAAAAAATCTGAAAAAAGACAGTGATTGATTTTTTTTTTTTTTTTTTTTTAAAGTCCTTATTTCAAACCACTACTAGAACTAAAAAGAAAAAAATAATAATAATGGAGAATGCTGAGTCATGTCAAACTACAAGTGCCACAATCCCATGTGACCAAAGCGTGATAGAAACTCCCGGCCGTTTCTTCTATTTAAAGCAGGATAAAGTAAAGCAAAACATCTGAACATTAAGATTGTGGCTTGAGTGTCAAGATTTTTTTTTCTTTTTTTTTATGGCACTGTAGTATGTAAACTTTTGTAAACTGTTTTCGTAGCCCTTTTTTGATAAATTATCGTTAATAATATCTCGTGAAATTTCTGAAACATTAAAAAAAAGCATTTTTAACTATGTTTAAAAAAAAAAACTTAAAAATACATATATTTGGTTCTCTTTTCATATCCATAAAATTAAACAACATTCAAATTTATTATCTCTTATTAGTTGATTTCCTATATTTACACCGCCATCAGTGCATTTTTTAAAAACTTTCATGAATAATATTTTAAACAAAAGTAATTCTAAAATGCTTTCCAATTTAAAATCGATTTATAATTAACTCAGGAAAGTTTATAATAAAAAAAGCACCTTCTCTTATCCTAAATTCCTGAATTTACTCAGTGTACTTAATCTTTGGATTAAAAAACAAGTAAGAAAAATCAAGCGTTATGCATGGATTATGAAACACTTTCCAACACTTCCTGTATGCTTTAACAAAACTTCTTTATTTGGGGAAATAATGTATATAAAAGAACTAAGCAAACATTTTAGAAAACGCATAAAACATTTAAAAAACTGATTTCAGCAGTTACCATCCATATCAAATATGTATTCCAATTCTTTTGAACAGCTCTGTATTTGATCTGTAGGTTGATATATATGCTATATAATGGGGAAATTTAGTTTCGCAAGAAAACTAATAACAGATTGAAATTTCTCTTTCAGCAATTTATAACAATAGATGGAAACATACTTGTATACTTTTGTACAACCCTGTTGTTAACCTAGTACCTTTATTACACGCCACTATTTAGCTAAAGTTTAATTCAAAGTAAAACACTCGTAAAACTACTGGAATCACATTTTCAGAAATTATCATTTATAGACGGCCATGTATCCAATTCTTTGAGTGACGCTATATATAATTTTATGTATATTATCTATGTATATTATCTACTATATATTATCTATGTTTTATAATTTTATCTACAAACATTTCTTAGTAAACAAAATGCAGTTACGCGTAAAAATGCATAACTCATTTTAAAACGACCTTTAAACAATTTACAATCATACCCAGTAACCATTACGAATTCTTTTGTGTAGCCCTGTATATGAATTACAACATTTATACACATCATATACAATCAACAAATATAGTGAAACATAAAAACGCATAACATAATTAAAAATGCATTTCCAGCAGTCATCGATACCGTACAATACTTCGGATACAATATAGTATCTGAAATCTTTTGTGTGTCCCTGTAAATGCTATGCACTTCGTGTTATACATGAAATACGTTATAGTAAACCTCAGCGACGTATATCAATTCCATTATACATGAAATAATTTAACATAATTAAAATACGCCGGAAAAAATCCCCTCCACCCGTATATCATTATGCAACGGACTTCTTTTGTGTGAGCCTGTAAATGAATAATATTTATTCTTTGCAGCGCATATTCTACGGAATGCATATTTTAGTGTACTTGATAAATGCATATCACTTTTATTGTGTTTGAAAGCGTGTAATATCATTAAAAATCATTTGAAACGATTCTTTCCCATAGGCCGTAATGTAACGGAAAACTTTTGACTGCCCCTGTAAATCAACTAAACATGCTGCAAACTTCATTTGCAACAGGGTTCGTGCTATGGTAGAGGTCGCTAACCTCCAAAAATTTCAGAACGATCCGAGTATATTTACGGGTGTTCGAGCGCGTACAGACGGTCAAACGTACAGACAGCCAGACGGCCAGACAAACGGAATGCATAAACACTTTTCAACCTTGTGTTGTGTGTTAAAAGAAAGTAGTGTGTGGAAAGTGTTAAAAATAGAAAAGTAGTTTATCATGTATAAGAAAGAAATGATTTACTGTGTTTCATTAATCGAACATCGTAATAATTAGAATAGTATTGTAAAGTCAATTTTCGGTTTGATAGATTCAGTTTTTAAATTACTTTACTTGTTTTATAGAATACGTATAATGGCAAAATATGAACCATAAATTAGTTGTATTTTCTTTTTCTTTTTCAATTACTAATAACAAAATGCTTTTGAAAATGGAGCTGCAGAACACATAAACTTTAAAAAAATGCAATCATTTTTACTAAAAATAAAATAAAATTAGTACATGCTTGCGAAAAAAACATACATAAAAAAATATTTCTTTAGCCATATGCAGCGCAAAAGCTTTAAATAGCAGCTACACTGAAAATTCCCTATCGCTAAATTCCATGTTAACCTATTTGAAAATTTAAAAGTGCGATTACTTATTACATAATATAAGTATCGAAACACGGTTTTCGTCATCAAAAAGTGAAGGTCAGATAACAAAGATTCGCGTTTTTAAAAATTGTCCCCTTACAATTAAATATATTTACAAATTCATATTATCTTTGAAATTTCCACTTTAAATTTCAGGACACAATTTTTAAAAACTCAAAACTTCGACATCCAATATCTACTATCTGGTGGTAAAAACTGTCTTCGCATAATTAAACTAGATAATGAGTAATCTCCCTTTTTTCCCATATACGTTAACATGAGATTTTGCGATCGGGAGTTTCACTAAAGCGGTACCTTAAGGATATAAGCGCATAACTGAACTTACAAATTATCTAAATAGTGCATTATCTATATTGTAAATTGTTTACACAGATATACTGGTCAGTGCAATGCAGAAGTATAAAGCGTAATATATGCAGAATAAGAATACATTTATTATAGCTCTATGGCAGTTATTCGTAAAGCATCGAACATTAAAACTAATGTAGCAGCTATTTTGCCATTTATATCATTGCGAAGAAAATAAAATAAAATTACAATGCATCTTCGAGCCATCTGTCTATATCATAGTTATTTCCCACTGCCATTTTTTCTTTTGTTTTATTCCAAAGCACTGTCTTGAAACTGGATAGCCTGAGAAAAACAAAGACACACTTGCAGTACAAATTGTAAAATAATAAAAAAAAAATCCCCCAACAAAAGTTGAAAGAAATCAATGTTCTTAAAGGCTTAATTCCGATAATGTAAAACTAGTGCACTTTTGACAGAGAAATAAATCATTCACACAACATCACCAGACAACAGCTTATACTTCATTAAGCAGGAAGCTTTCGATCATTACACCTTTTTTTTTTCAATCACAACACGATTTAATCTTAAACAGTCGAAGGGAGTGATGTGCTTTGTAGCGTTGAACTTGTATCATTAGTTACTTTTTTCGTTGTGTTATCGTCTGGAACAATTCGCCTGGCATGTTTCCAATCTAGGTCAATCCAAGTTTCTTAGGTTATTTCCGAGCACTGAGCCAAAAACAAAAGTTAAATTTAACTTTTGAATTGCGAAAGAAGGTTTCCGTAAGTTTTAAAGATTTGTTGATCCGTTTTGCATAAAAATAATTTTGTAGCATATGTGCAATTTTGTATAAAATAACTTAACGTTTTGACATAAATGAGTCTGCAAAGGCAGCATTACTGAATCTGCTTAGATTAACATATAGATAGATTATTATAGAAACTAGAATATTAGATTAACATATGAATATTGGACATTAGATTAACACATAAATTTTGGATGTTATATTAACATAAAAATTTTGGATATTAGTATATAAACGTGGATGTAAATACAAAGATTGATATTTCCAATTAAATAGGCAGACGCAAATGATAAATTTAATAACATGTTTAATGATATATAAACTGTATAAACATCTTGTATGTTACAGCTAATATAAGTTCATAATAATAAAATAAAATCAACTGGATTATTTAAAAATGTTCCTAATATATTAACATAGAATATGTGAAAACATACTCCATCGCTTATTTTAAAATTTGATTATTTATGTGCTTAGTAAGGATCTTAAACATAGTATGAATAGAAATATTATATATATATATATATATATATATATATATATATATATATATATATATATATATATATATATATATATATATATATGTATATATACCGGGTGTCCCAAAAAGGACTGACTGATTTTAAAATTCAATAACTTCCAAACAGTGACAGATATTAAAAAAATTCTTGCAGGAGGTTTATGCATAAAGTCAAAAGTTTTATTACAGTGATTTTCGATTTTAGTTCGAATTACAAACAATAGATGGCGCTGTAAGCAATAGTCGCTAAATACAGGCTCGATATTTGGTCCTTTCTGTTGTTCCATGCAGAAAAAGGAGATGGAAATGTATTATCCGGGCCACGAAGTACCAAAAATCGAGCCTGAATTTAGCCTCTATTGATCGCAGCGCCATCTATTGTTTGTAATTCGAACTAAAAGCGAAAATCACTGTAAAAAAACTTTTGACTTTATGCAAAACCCTCCTGCAAGAATTTTTTTAATATCTGTCACCGTTTGGAAGTTATTGAATTTTAAAATCAGTCAGTCCTTTTTGGGACACCCGGTATATATCTATTTAAATCGATAATAAAAAATTTTGAAAAGCACTTATCACATTTTCGACGCGCTTTATTATCATCAGTATTAAGTAAAACTATATTTTATTTCTTAACATTAACAATTAAATAAAATTCTATCATAATGCTTGAAACTGTTGCTTAAACACATAAATACGTATTCATATTACTATTTATTATTTACTTATTTATTAGTGGTATTATAAATAAAAATTTTATTTTAAATCAAAATGTAAAACATTGCTGAAAGTTTTCCATGGAAAAAAAAGAAAAACTATTCAATGATATACAGAATATGAAATGGATTATATAACTTTCCATTTTTTTCCATTTTAATGTCATTTAAAATCTGCGAATTACATGCATTTTCGAACAAAATGAATTTAGAAATTTGTCATAAAGTAGATTTTTGGAAGAGGTAGGAAAATGAATACCACAGCTTCTAAAGATGTACCAGTTTCTTCAATAAAGTCCAGTTTTTCACAAACTGGAATCTCATAAAAACTGTGACATTGTGATGATACCGAACAAAACAGGTGGACTAAGAAAATTTACAACTCTTCAACTCTGAATTTGCGACTCAGATTTTTAGGCCTTCGAATAGAAACTAAAGAAAGCATAAAGTGGATGCGACCCACTCACATTAAAGAGTACCAAGTGGCACCGACCACTTAAAAAAAACATGGAGCGCCTAAAGAGAAGGGACCACATAACGCTCTCTGGATGGTTTAAATACCAACTTGCGTCTGCTTAATTAAATATATATATACATAAAAATATTTCAAACTTTATTTAAATATTTTAAATAAAATTTTAGATATCTTAATTTAAAGCACCTTTTACTGTCCATAAAACTTTGATTAAAGTTAGGTCTATGCGATGACGTTCTCACGGGTGCGGCGATTGCGATATTTTTTCACTTATTTAGGCTAATTTGAGGAGTGCGGCGCTTACGACGGGTTTCTTCCATAAAATACGGTACTAATAATGCGAAATTAGTTTACAAGAGTGGCAAAACAGATTACAATGTGGGTAGGTGTTTAAGCATATGTCATTAACTATTTGCTGGAATGAGCTGGAATGTTGGATGGATTCGCATATTTCAAGATATCTAGAAATCGATTTCTATTTACAAAATAATGATTTCAAAGGTTTTTCGAAAATTTACTTCAAAAAAAATTTTTTTTTCTTTTAATTTTCAAAACAAATGTAAATTGTAACCTAACATTGTTTAAAAATATAAATTGATTTCTAGAAGCATAAAACAAGCAAATCCAAAATTACATTTCTATTCGCAGTGCTGTTTATTAGTTATGCTTTAAAAAGTAATAGCGTTACGATCTGATTTGCAACAATAACAAATAAAATGAGCATTAGAAGATCCAAATTTGAAACTCACATAAATCTTAAAATGTATGACATAGGGAGTTCTCGTACGATATTCTAAGATAAAATTTACAGAAAAAGGCGAATGCGATATCAATGTTAGGTGGTTTTATTCCAAATTTCATAGTTTAGTACAATTTCAATAACAAGACTATCCCTAAGATTATTTTTTAAATAAATTGGAAGAGGACATAATTACCTGTCGAATGTCCTTTTTTAATGTTTTTATTATTATTTTGGAGCAGTTTAAAAATTTCTTTATGAATGAATAGGAATTGGAATGTTCTTTTTATTTATTTATTTATTTTTTTTATCGGGGGGGGGGGGGGGAGGGCGAATTATGTGCAAAATAGCATTGGTAAATTGGTGATGTTTAAATGAACTACAAGACCTGTAAACTGCACACATTTTATAATTTACAAAATATAAAATGCATCCCATTAGCGGAGAAAAAGCAACGCGTTTCGAAAGACAGATTTTTTCTCCTTCATGATAAAAAATGTGTAAGCATTAACGGTACAAAATAAATTATTGCTTTCGTAAAACTTCTAATTAATAACTCTTCAAAAACTTGTTAATTTTCTTGTACTTCTATCAAGATTTTAGGTAATTTATATATATATATATATATATATATATATATATATAAACAGTTGAAAATATTGATTTTTTTTTATTTATTTCGAAAAATACTTTTTTATACATAGCTGAGATTCGCATGGTACGGAATTGTATTTATACTTTTCTCTGCCTTGAAATTTAACAAACAGTATACTGTTTAGTTCTTAAAATACATATATAAATATTATCAATTCTTTACGATTTTCCTGGATTGTCTGATATTTGTAATTTATAAAACACGTCAGCAATATATTTGGCTGAATGACAGACCATAAATATCTAGGTCAGGGATGGCAAACCTGTGGCACGCGTGCCACTTTTGGCACGCGAAAAAATAATTTTGGCACGGCATTGCTTGTGGGTCTAAATCAAAATTTAGTGAGATTACATAAAATTGCGACTAATCTTTTCTAAATTCGATTAAATGGAAATTGAAAAAATTTAATTGTGGCATATTATATTCCAATCTGATTAATTATAGTCTCAAAAAATGCTCAAACAAAGACGATATTTGAAAACTATCGACAAGAATTAGTTATTAGACATTACTAAATTCTAATGATAAAGTTATTACAACTTTGAATTTATTTCAGAGTTATTCAAAAGAAGAAGAAGAAGAAGAAAAAAAAAAAAAAAAAACTAGTGTTTGCCATTTTGACAGTTTTTCTGCCTATCTATGCTTTCAAGCCACTGTTTTCAAGAATGAATAATATCAAAACTCATACTGAAAGCACTTGTCAGATAAATCCGGCGTCTAGTTTACATTAAAATTTACCTGATGATGCCTTAAGATGCAGCAACAGAAATCAAATTACATAGCGTTAATTTTTTTTATTAATTTCTAAAATATATGTGTTGCCCTAATTATTACAGTGTAATACCTACATCTATGTTCCTCACACTTTTTAAAATCTATTATTTTTCCACCTACTAAATATGTTTTTTAGTTGGTACGTCATGGTCACGTAAAATATTTTCTCAGCAAATTTGGCAAAGCAGCAACGAAAAGGTTCGCCGACCCTGATCTAGGTATTGTGATAAAAAATTGTATAACAGCGTCACCTTCTTTTTGATATAGTCTAAAGTCTTATCAAATGTAATTTATATAAAGATATAATTAAATAAGCAGTTTCAATAAATTCCGAACCTAAAAATTTCAATTATTGCACCAAAATAAGCTAACACACACATACACACGCAAAAACAGACAAACGGTATTCATAATATCTCTATCGAAAATTAAATCTATGTACCAAACAGAGAATGTATGATACATACATCTTTATATCTGTCTAAATTCATTACACACATATATGTAAATACATTAATAACTGGCAGTTGAAGACGGCAAGCCCAAAAACCTTCTTCTTTATTTCTTACTAATATAGAAAACAGCAAAAACAATATTTTAGCAATTTTAGCAAATCCAAATTTTGAAAAAAACGGATTGAACTATAATTAGACAAGGAATAGCGGTGCCCATTGTTCAGTGATCAAAGTCAAGTTTGAATAAAATTTACAGAAACTGAATAAAAAAATTCCTGCATGCAGTCTCTTTATGCCAAAATTCTATAAAAATATATAACTATTGTAAAAATTCTTTGAAACTTACAGAGAACAAATAAAAATAATATTTGATACAAAATAAAAATTTACTTATTCAAACAATAAGCCTTAAAAAAAACATTGTCATTAGCTCTGTACATTCCATACTATCACATAGAATGAATGTATCAATTTATTAAGTATACCTACCTTATAGTGTATATAAGCTTAATATTCCAAATAAAAAAACAAAATATAAACTTTCACTAACAACAAATCAAAATATAATAATAGAAATTTTCAATGTCACCGACTAAATACACTACCAATTATTTTCCGATTAAATTGATATTTACCACACAAAAAAGATATAAATCCACTTTCTTAAGCAAATGGCCACATCTACAATCCGCATCCTTCAGACTCTATTTTCTACTTCAGTTTTAAAAAACGCATTCACTGCAAACCTTGGCTATTCTCCAGTGGCATCAAACCAAAATTTTTCAAGCGACATCTTTGTAGAAAAGCTTTAGTTTGTTTACGTCTTGTAAGTGCATGTGAATTCATAATGCACTTTATGTAAAAATAAGACTTAAGTACATAACGTAAGACCTAGTTTTAAAAAGTGAAGGAGTGTACTGGAGTTGTTCCAAGAGATTTTGTAAATAACGTGTCGTACCATAATTAGATTAGAATGAAAACTAACTATATAAGCTGTTATGAAGTTATGTTTTAAGTATTAATGTTGTTTTTCTTAAATAATTACATATATAGAAAAGTGAATAATAAGTACATCAGATGCAATTATAAATATACAATATTTTTTTTAAGTATCCAAAAACCTTCTTATGTATATGGGTATTTGTACCAACTTTTAAAGTGCAGTTTTCTAATTTTCTGAAATTGAAATTTTTCACATTCTGTGTTAATTATTATTTTACATACTCGTTTAAAATAATACATTAAGTATAAAATATGAATACCAAACAAGATAAGTTTAAAAATAATTACCTTAATTGATAAATAATAATTTTGTATACATTTGAATACTATATACTGCAATAATACATTTGAAAACTATATTTTGATTTAGTGTAAAAGATTTCTTATAAAAGATCCTTGTAATATTTACTTCAAATACATAATCATATATCTTTTGAATCTAAATAATTATACAAAAGTCAGGAAGTAAACTGAGAGATAACCCAATTAAGAAACAGGTGTAAGTCACAGGCTCATTTTACGCACATTTTTTCAAGACAAGTGTTTTTGCAATAAAAAAAGAATAACGGTTAATAGTAATTACACTATATGGCCAGGGGTGACCGGTCACTTGCGATTTTAGAAGTTTTATTAAATATCTGGAAAAATACATGAGAAATTAACCTGAAACTCTAGGTGTGTAAACAAAATAGTTTAGGTCATATATTTACGCAAAGATTTTTCCCGAAACCCCATAATTAAAAAAGAACAAATATCTTTTGAATAACACTGTAAAAACTAATGTACGAAAAAGCTTTCAAACTAAAGGATATGATTAAGTGGCTTATTGTAATAAACTGTGCTCATTTTTATGAGGATAGCATGTATACTCATGGAGAAATTAAGGTTTTTATAAAAATAGTCCCGAAATTCGCCAAAGATTTTTGCTCATAATTTGCAGAGTTCTTAATATATATATATATATAAATCGTTTCAGAAAATATGACAAATAACATTATACGTAATACCCTGCAATCAGGATAAAAAAAAAATAACAAAAAATGGATGAAACATGAGCATGAGCATGTTTACTAAAAAATGTTTCACTGCGCGTGCGCAAAGGCAATCAAAATATAATATGCATAATGTATTAGATAAGTACATAGAGCAACTTTTTTAATATTTTTAAAGATCTTCGTAAAATATGAAATAAATGTCTCGTGAAAATATATTTTTTAATTTAAACCTTTGGCAATATTATTATTTGGCCATTTTAAATATGACGTTATTTTTTTCATTCACCGCTTTAAACGAATATTAATGTATCTATTATTTTAAAATTTTCTCTCTCTTTTAAACTTCACGTGTAAATATAGTTTTTATCACGTAATTTTCAATATTTTCCCGCTTTTAAATCTTAATCATTTAATTCTAAATTGGAATTTTTTTTCTGTTTATCTTAGTCACGTGTAAATATTTTTTTAATTTAAAGGGGATATTTTACTTTGCGCTGTTTTTAAAATTGGCAACAACTTAAAATAATAACCTTTTCTAAAATTTGTAAAAAATATCTCTACAAATGCTGAAAATATGAATTTAAAATTGAAATAGACCTTCAAAAAATTGTTCAAATTAAACAAATAAATGCAGTCTGCACACCAGAATCTTCTAATGTATTATCCTTAGAAAAAAAATTATTAAATTCCTATGTATAGTTTTGATCCTATAAAACTTTTTTAATGGAACGATTTTGACCAACTTTAACATTAAATATCTCTTAAAATAATTATCCGATTTAAAAACTGTTTTAAAACATCAGCGTGTTGGTCAAACATCTATAATACGACCCAATTTCATATTTTTGTATTTAGCAGTTTCCTTAATATTAACGAAAAAAGATCCTCGCTCACAAAAAATCCATTTACAGTGAGGGTGACAGGCGTTAGTTACTTTTTTTTTTAGAATAGACGGATTACCTAAATCAATTTCCCTATTACATGTATCAACTACATCTGTCTCCATCAGGCCGATCGGCTCTGTAATACACTGCACAGAGAATTTCAGCCTTTTTAAAATTACTAGTATATCTCATGTTATTAATAAAAAAAAAAAAAATCAGTTTACTTTTATAATTGTTTGTTTCTTTCCCATTCATTGCGTAGCGCTTTTTCTTCCCCATTCTTTGAGCTGGGATGTTCTTTCCCATTTACTATCCTCAGTATTTTTTTCTTTCCTGAATAGAAGGATTTCCCTGAACGTTATTATTATTATTTTTTACTATTTGTTCCAGTCTACTATCACTGTAATGACTATTATATTGTATGTATACAAGGTGTTTAAGCACAGCGGTTACAAACTATCAGGAGGGATAGAGTAAACCTAGGCGATGCGATATTACATAGCAATGCAAGGTCGAAAACGCTGTTCTGGCACGGTAATGACAACTCAAAACACAAGAAAGGAAGGACACAAACAGGGTGAGAAAATATGTTTATCATTCTTAATTCTTAGTATAGCACAAAAGTAAGAAATAAGAACAAAAGGAGACAGCGATCGTCAGCAAAGAAGGTGTTTGAACTTGCGACTCCGGGCCGTGCTGCAGGCCTGACATCTTTGGCGAATGGAAGGTATAATGTTCTCGAAAATACAGGACATATCCGGGACTTATCCAGCAGATGCGTACAACAAGTTGCTCAACGGGTGAATCATAAACCAGTGTCTTGACGCCAAAGTCATTCCAGCATTTTTGCAGTACTAAAAATAATACTCTTGTTATCTCACCCTGTTCGTGCCCATCCTTTCTTGTGTTTTGTGTCGTCACTAACGTGCCAGAACAGCGTTTTGGACCATGTAATGCATTACTATATGGTTTCCCATTGTCTAGGTGTGCTCTATTTCTCCTGAAAGTTTATAACCGCTGTTCTGAAACATCATGTATATATCTTCCTCAAGTACTAAATCAATATACTTTTCTCATGAATGCGCAATTTTTAATAGCATTTTAATTCAATAAACTAGTCCCGAATGCTGAAATTTATCTTAATAATATAATATAAAAGTACGTAAATGCAAGAATACTTAAATGATGATTAAACAATTGAAAAAAATATTAAAAATCGAGCATTTTTGGCTAATCCTGAGGATGGCTTAGTATTAGCCGTAAGTGCTCAATTTTTTACATATTTTTAATTGCTTAGTCATCTTTCAAGTGTATAAGTTATTCGTTTTAGCTCCATTACATATAAAGATTAAAATAACTTTGCTCATAACTCTGATTACAAGAAACAGGATTGATATATTTTATCTGTTAGAAACGGAATGGTGAAAGCGTAACTTTATTGCATGAACAATTTTCGATAATGTTTCATTTAATTTTTTTTATTAAACTTTTCATGAGAGTAAGAACCTGAACAATTATATTACTTTAATTAATTAAGGACAATTCCGTATGACTGTCCTGACTACTACAAGTTATGTAATAATTTCTCCATCAATTGCAAAATCAATTCCTCTATCGAAGATATAAAAAAGTTCCTAACCTTTCCATGAAATGTTCCAAATTCAATCAAACAGTTTTAGCACTCTTTCGACTAACGAATGAAACTTAGTAACTGTCAACTTTGATTACCAGAAACAGGAATAATAATTAATTTTTCTGCCAGAAGACTTCCCATAAGTGACGCAATAAACTCAACCATGTGTCCCTGAAAACGAAAAGATATTTTTCAATAAAAAAAAAAAAAAAAAAAAAAAAAAAAAAAAAAAAAAAAACGAAAAAAAAAAAAGGCATTCGAAGACAAGTGATTTTCAAAGACCATATTTAAAACATATGCTACGGATAGAATTAGAAGCTAATAGCAGACGATTTTGGAGCTAGCATTTTAAATGTTTGAGGTAGTGTCGTTACTTAGTGCGACGTTTATCAGTTAAATCATTTCTGGAAGTAAAATAATCACAGAAAATTATGTATTCAAATCTTATGCATGAGCTTGAACAAAAATATAAATATTATATTTAGTATTTTTATAAAGAACATCGGTAATGTAATGTATGCGTTCTTAACATTTTAAAAACTAGTGGCGACATAGTTTCTTTCTAAAATCAAAGCATATGGGGCTAAACAAAAACATATAGGCTGATAATTATCAATAATAAATAGTAAAACTTTCGTTTCCAGCGAAAATTAAATACTTTTATTTAAAGGTCATAGAACTTTCAGTAGGCATGAAATAAAATTAGATACTTTCTATAACTCTCTCGATATCGAATTAGTACTTATTTAGAAATTTATACCATAGCACTGACCCGCCCGGCGTTGCCCGGGCATATAATACTATTCTTAAATAAACCTTAAATTTGTAAGATTTTATATCTGCTGCGCACGCACTGAAATTATGCGATAGCGGGCGAAGCAAGCTAGTCTTTGTCATAATAATATCTGTCATGCGGACTAGCTGAGATATTTAATCAAAAGTAGCCCCCCCTCCCCATTTACACAAATCTAACAAATACAAACGTTTCTTTCTACAGGTAGACCCGTTGCCAAAAAAAAAAAATATTTTTCATTTTAACAATCGTTTTTTTTTAATAAAATAAAAAGCTATTTATCGATTTTTATAAAAAATATGTATGGATTCAGCGTTACGTTTGTGCATAGATGTGTTAAATTAAACTCAATAACTGCAATATTTAAAAAAATATAGAGAGAGCTTCAAAATTTCCTCTAGCCTGCTTAGCCACATGTTGTTTTAAATAATTTTCAATTCCGCTGGGAAAACGAATCTCATTGTCTGAGAAAACGGTACACACATGGTCTCCTCTCATCGAAAAGTCTATGCTCAAATGATTTATCAAACAGCTGCTAGATAAAAAATACTCGAAAAATTAAAATTGTTAATTTATTTATGTTCTCTAATTGCTTTTGTATTTCATAGAATATTTGGATTCGTCTTTAAAAATACTCATAAGTGTGTTAATTTCAACTCGATAAAAACAATATTAAAAAAATATATGAGGATATCAGAAACCAAGGGGTACAAGTGACAAAATTTCGATTTGGAGTACATTGAGTTCAAAGATAATTGACGTTAAAGTAGAGTGAATTGAAATAGGAAACTGTTGCTTGTTTCACAATGGTCTTTGAGTTCTTATTTCATTAAATGTGAAAAAGTAGAGTGCAATCTTCTTTAAATTTATAATTAGTTAATTATGATCATTATTCGCAACAGGGGTTGATCTCTAAAACACAGCATATAATTAGAAAATCACTTATATTTCTTTACCTGAAAAGACAAAAGCATATTTCCAAGTCGCCTGTGCACTTAGTTCATTTTTTTCCATTTTGTAACTTATACCCCTTGGCTTCTGGGGTCCTCCTATAACGTCCCTTAAAAACGCCTAGTGTACTTTGCAATGCAGTTACTCGGTGAATCCCGATTCAAATCTATCCATTTTCCTTCTACAAACCGCTAGCCTCGACTGATGTCCAATTTTTATTAGCTTCTCGATAGCCTCTAAAGAGGTTCAATTCTATTCAGCTTACCGCCAGCCTCGGATGGGGTCCAATTCTAGTCAGATTGTGGTTTTGAAAAAATAAATATTTTATCAATTTTTCCACTTGATGAGAGTGAGTTGCGATTTTTAATTAATTATTCATCTAATAATTAGAATTTAAGAAATCTGAGGCTCAGGTTCATTAGGAGAGGCCTTTGACTTTCCTGACAAAAATTTTAAGCCTCGTACTTGCCAAAGATTTTGCTAGCCATCGCACACAAGCACAGACAAACACACACACAGAGCGATTTGTTCTTTTATTAGTATAGATTTAAGAAGAGAAAAGACCTTCAAACTTTTTTTTTAAATTTCACTTTCAATAATACTCAATGACACGCTATATGCATTATGGAACATATTTATCACACAAGAAATTAAAAATACATTTTTTTGGATAAAAATAAGGAATTTTTCTGAATATTTTAAGCGTTATGAAGAACTTTTCAAAATGCTCCATGCGCATTCCATAACAATTCAAATACACAATATTTTTGTGCAAGTTATATATACCAAAAAAAAAAAAACTATGCATGGTTTTTTAATCTAAATTTAATTGGAAAATTAAAGGCAGTTAATAACAGCAACATGATGCAAAAATGATGAAAATTTCATAGAATTTAGAATTTTTTTCTTACCTTTATATTCAAATAGAGAAAATTCGATGCACATATGTATTTGTATATATAAACGAAATTGGTATAGAAATATCGAAGATTTTTATTGATATGGGATGTGCATGGGGTATTTTGAAATGTTCTTCATAACGCTTAATGTATTCAGGAAAATTCCTTATTTTTATCATAAAAAATTCTTTTAATTTCTTGTGTGTTATATATATATATATTATAATGCAAATAGAGTTGCCTTTAATAGTATTTAAATTGAAATAAAAAAAATTGAAAAAAAAATGTGTTTAAAGGTCCCTTGTCCCCGTAAGATAAAATATTTTAGACAATAGAAATTGATAAAAAAATACAAAAACATACGGCTTAAAAAAAGTCAATTACAAAACATTTTATGAATTTCATGTATTTTTTAAAAATGTATTGTAATGTATATCTATATATATATTTTTTTTCCATCAAGGAAGCAGTAACATGTAACAAACCACAAAACAAATACAGATTCTGCAATTTAAAATACAAGTTATGAAATAAATAAACAAACTCCAATATTTAACTAAAGAAATATTTAAAGTATTTCTGAGTCAATTAAACTTCTTTAAATACAACTTTTATTCGTACAGTTTCTAGTATAATAGCCTTCCCGTGAAAAATTCCTTTTAAATTTTAAATTACTTCTCAATTCACTCAAAAATATCAAGGATGTTGACTTAAAATGTACTTAAGAGTTATGTCACATTTGTTTTCTTCTGATGTGTTTTAAATTAGTTCGGTAAAAGTTATTGGTCATGATATTTTTTTTTATTAAAATTCCAGTAATATGCAATTAAAAATATTTCCAAGTAATTCAATTTATTTTATTTACTTTATTTTCTAAAGTGATTTTTATTTACAACTATGAAATGCAAAATTTTCAATTATCAAAATATTTAAATGGAATTTTTGTTCATCATTAAAAATAGCTGTAGCAAAAGTTTGCCAGAAAATGTTTTCTGAAACGAAAGGAAGTGTATAAGATGCTAAATAATTGATATCATGTGTTTAAAATGTATTATTATTTTCAAATAGTTATGTAAAATACACTGGTGTCCAAAATTAAGGACCAATCACAAAATGTTAATTTTCAAGTACGCGAATACTCAAAAGAAAATAGCATCATAATTCGAATAATTGCTATCTCTACAGCACAGCTGGTCTATATAACATATCATTCCTGTCACACATGGTCACAAGTGTCACAGCCACTACGGTGAAGTAAAAAAATTAGGAAATCCCATACATTCATTATGAGTCTCAAATGATCACTATTTGTGACTCCACTGAGACGTCACTGTGACCGCTGCTTTGTGACGAGTCACCATGTGACTTTACAATGTAGTTAAATTGTGACTCTCATGTGACTGTCATCTGTAGACTCAATTTCAAAGTCATCGTGAACGCTGCATTGTGATAAGTTACCAACTAATGTCACATTAAAGTCACACGATGACCTTCAGGTGACAGAGAAACTACTGTGAAGTCACCATTGTGGTATTTTGTGAAAAGTCACCATGTGTCTATAATGTGATATTATTTGGTGACTTATCTTAATGCAACGTTCATGATGACTTTGAAATTGAGTCTAAAAATGAAAGTCACATGAGAGTGACACTGTAACTACATTGTAAAGTCACCTGGTGACTCGTCACATTGACGTCTCCGTGGAGTCACATATAGTGATCATTTGAGACTCATAATGAGACGTGTGGAATTTCCTATTTTTTGTTTCACCGTAGTGACTGTGACACCTTTGACCATGTTTGACATGAATGAGATGCTATATGGACTGGCTGTGCTGTAGGGATAGTAATTATTTGAATTATATTATTTCCTGTTAAGTATTCGCTTACTTAAAAATTCGCATTTTGTGACTGTTCCTTAATTTTGGACACCAGTGTAGTTTGCATGTCCATTTTCTAAAGTGTATTGAAATCATTTCTTTTACAGCAAACTAGGCATACAGTTTCACATGTGGTACATCTTCGTTTATGTATTTTCCCATCGTAAAAATATTACGCGGAGACTAAACTATTGAGATTGATAAATGCTAAAAATTCATGTCTCAGTGCAATGTTAGATCATTATGTCACTAACAAGAATTCTTGATTACATATCTTTGTATTTGTAGAGACATGATGAGTTAAGTTTTGGCATAAGTGTGTGAGCGGAGTAGGGTGAGGGTGGAAACTGCCGTATAAAAAGTATGTTAAAATTATATCACAATATTAAGATATTTATTTGCTTAAAACACGTTATAAAAATACATAAAAAGTAAATTAAAAATTTATATTTACATGTTTCAACTCATTTTCTGAGTCGTCATCAGAATGTATAACATAAAATTACAAATGCATATGAAAAATTGAAAAAAATCATCGAATATAAACAAGTAATCATATAACGCGCCCTACATTTTCGCGATTGTAGAGCGCGTTATATTATAACTTGTTTATATTCGATGATTTTTTTTTTTCATTTTTCAAATGCATTTGTAATTTTATGTTATACATTCTGATGACGACTCGGAAAATGAGTTGAAACACGTAAATATAGATTTTTTATTTACTTTCTATGTGTTTTTATAACGTCTTTTAAGCAAATAAATGTCTTAATATTGTGATATGATTAGTAGTGGACGTAATTTTGGCTTACTACTCGCACTTACTTATATTTGTATGTTAAAATTGTTAATTATTTATTAAACTAATCAAGTTTTTAAGAATTGAATTTTTTTATTTGCTTTTATAGAGTTTTGTTACATTTAGTGCATCAAATGATTAAAAATGCTATCAGTATAATTATTTCATGAATTATTTAAAATTTAAATTATCACAAATGATGAATTTATGTAAAAAATATTAGAATTCATATTAAAAACAATTAACAGTAACAAATACTACAACATACCTATTATAATACCTAAATATAAAGATTAAAGATTCTAACAAATTACGTGAATGATGCTAATATGTCTACGAAATTAAATTAAAAATTAAATCATTTTAATTGCCGAAACGTCAGTGAAGGCTTACTGTGGAGACACGAAAAGTTTTGGTTTTTGTTAGTCTGTCTGTCTGTTCCGCGATAACTGCCGCAAAAAGCATCCGATCGGCTTGAAATTCACTGGGCATGTTGATGAGGTACCCGGACTTAGCTGTATAGTTTTTGGTTAAATTTGGTTCATTCGTTCGGGAAATATGGAACATTTTATTTTGCTCTATAATGCTTTTCAATGGCAAGTCAGACGATTTTCAGACTTTCATTTGTTGAAAGAAATGGCTCATATGAAAAATGGATTTAAATGGTAAATTTTTGATGCTGAAATTTTTAAATAAGCTTATTAAATTATTCCAATAAATTATGTCAATATATTTGCGAGATTTTTTTAATTAGGTTTATAATATTTGGGGGGGAGTGAATTTTATGCATGTTTTCCAATAATATAAAGGATTTTGTTTTATCAAATTGACATAATGCATATTTCATTTTTTTCCTTTTCTTTCTCTGTTGCCTAGCAACGTATTTGGTCCTAATAATATTAGTATAATTGCGTGTATAATGCTTGAGTAAAGCCAACGTCAAAACAGATGAATTAATGCATTTGTATCTTTGCATATAGAAGGATTTTAGCCCAGAAATAAAAATAGGCAATATTTCATTTATTTTATTTATTTTATTGAAATATTTTGCTTAAAAATACAAAAGTTCATTATTTTCATAGAGAATAACGTAACATTTTCCCATAACATTTACCAATATTTCTTTAATTGTTGCCAAGAAAATCAAAACCTGGAATAATGTTTTCTTTTAAACAATTTTCAATTGAAATGTTTTGTCGTGAAACAGGAAAATGAAAAAAAAAATTAAGAATAGAAAAATTAATATGGCGGCATATTAAAAATAAAAAGAAAACTCTCGAGTATTTCTTAATATAACAAGATGAAAAGTTTTGAGTAAGTACGCATAGCAGGTGAATTAGACGTCATTTATCGAAAACAAAGATGCTGGAATAAAAAGATTTTGGGTAAAATAAAATTAACTATTATTCATGGAGGAAAGAGATAGATGGAGATGCAGTATGCCGTAAAAACAGTTTGCAATACGATGTGCGCTATCGCTCAGATTTAAATGCCCTCATTCGGCCCAAACAAAACAAGCACGTGGAACAGGAACCAAATTCTTTGACTTCATCCGTTTTTTTTTTTTTTTTTTTTTTTTTTTTTTTTAAAGCACGTCGTTGTGTTTTGCCGAATGTAGCGGATTTTAGGGTTACATTTTTGGCGTCACTTCAAGATTTATTGTCTGTGTACGGTTAACAAGAATATTTTATTTTAAATTTAAATTTTATTAATTTATAAAAAAAAACTTATGCTTATCCTTATAAATCACAGCGTAAAAAAAATCTAAGATGTACTATAACCATCCGCACAATCAATAAAAATTACGAATGTAAATTTAAATAGACTACGGGGGGTTCAGGGGGGGGGCAGAGCCCCCCTGAAGAAATGCAATTTTTGATTTAAAAAGTTACCAGAATAAGTAGCTCATCAGAATTTCAGAACATCAATGTACAACCACATGTTTAACAGTTTTAATTTCTGAAACTTTACTAAGTATCTTGTATGCTCATAAATATTTATGTAATTTGAAAACTTTAAAAAGCGATTTGTAGGAAGTTGAATATTATGCAATGAGTGTTAAAAAACAATGACTTGCAAAGATGACGTTGAGGCTCCTGATCTGCAGATTTACTAGTTACCATGCATTTCATGCTTTTCATGGTACTTCGCTGTTATATGGACTTTTTCGCTTTTCTAAAAAGCACGCAATTCTGGTTTAAGAAAGTGAGATTTTTGCCAAATGATATAAATGACTATGAAAATAAAACAGAATAAGTATTATACTGGTTTATATATATGTATATTTATTTAAAAATGCATCTGCTAACATGTATCAGATAAGTTATTGCCGAAACGTCAGTGAAGGCTTACTGTGGAGACACGAAAAGTTTTGGTTTCCGTTAGTCTGTCTGTCTGTTAGTCTGTCTGTCTGTTCCGCGATAACTGCCGCAAAAAGCATCCGATCGGCTTGAAATTCCCTGGGCATGTTGATGAGCTCCCCGGATTTAGCTGTATAGTTTTGGGTTAAATTTGGTTCATTCGTTCGGAATATACAGAACATTTTATTTTGTGATATAATGCTTTTCTATGGGAAGTCAGACGATTTTCAAATTTTCATTTGTTGAAAGAAATCGCTCATATAATAATAGATTTAAATGGTAAATTTTGGATGCTGAAATTTTTAAATAAGAGTATTAAATTATTCTTATTAGTTTGCAATTCTGTCAAAACATTTGTCAGAGCTTTTAAATTAGGTGTATAACTTATGATAGAATTTTATACATGTGTTCGAATAATATAAAACATTTTATTTTATGAATTTACTTATATTTCATTTTTTCTTTTAACCGTTGCGTAGCAACAGCATCTCATCTAAAAATATCATAAATGTGAAAGTATGTATGGTTTTTTGAAGTCAAATCAAAGCAAAAGGAATGAATT
Organism: Maratus speciosus; assembly: GCA_963932465.1. NCBI lineage: Eukaryota > Metazoa > Arthropoda > Arachnida > Araneae > Salticidae > Maratus > Maratus speciosus. Next base: position 110,596,650 of record OZ010800.1, read on the forward strand.
AATGAATGCCTTTGTATAGATATTTGCATATAGATTTATTTAAACGCAGAAATGAAAATAGTATTTATATACTATATAGAATAATATTTTCATTTATTTATTCAACTATTTGCTTATAAATGAAAAAGTTCGTTATTTTCATACAGAATAAACTGACATTATTCTGTTAAATTTTATAAACTTTATTGTTGCCAAAAAAAAAATGAATAACAATTTCTCCCAAAGAGTTAATTTTAATTTGTAAGATTTTCACGTGCAAAAGAAAAATGGAATAAGCAAATAAAAAATAAAAAAAAGGATATATAGGACAGGAATGAATACATATAAACATTTCACACCAAATACCACCTAAAATAGTTTTTGTAGCAGTATTTTCCCAGCACTATGAAGAAAGATTCCTCGATTTACACGATTTTACTTGGCCTTCCTTTTCTCATTCTTTGCGATTTCATTTTCGCAATTGCGTGCATTAATTGGCACAAAATTTTACATTTTTATGACTGAGATATATGTAAGGCCATACAAATAAGAAATTCCGTATTGTCTCCTATAAAATGTGATAAAGTGTTGGTTAATCATATATGTTTTTATTAAGAGGAGCAGAGCTGCCAAGCCTCCGGCGTTCTGGATACCAGTATTTTAATACAGAAAATGTTACTTTATTTAATTGAAACATTTGCGCGATTTAAAAGAACATTTTCTCTAAGATAATAGTGATGTGCAAAAAGCTTGAGACTTGGCATGTCTGGTGGGGAGTGAAATGTTTTACTTAATGCATTTATCTCTATTTTAATGCTACTTGAACAACGTCCGTGTAACAGCTTGTAGAGTGTAAAATAAATTAAATTATTAAAATAATCTATATTACGAAAAATGAAACAGAAAGTCCGGCTAAGGGAAATGAAATGTTAGTTAACCTTTCGTAATTTGACCTGAACATAGGTTTGCGTCAAATTTCAACGGTATTTGTAACATCACGATTTTAAATTAAATGTAGATACTATTAAAAGAAAATCACAAAAAATACTTAAAGGCGCCAAATCATGTTTATCTATTTAACGATGATGAATTATTAACTGTTAGGTTTAGAAGCCCCCCTACTTTAGGGTGATTTTAGTAAGTTAATGCTATCGAGTACATTTTTTGATATTTAGATTAGATCTTAGATATAAATATTGCAGAATGGTAATCAAAATTATTTTTTTATAAACAAAATTTATAAAGGTATTAGATTTCTAAATTAGATGTTTCAGTTTACATTTCCAAAAGTTCTTTATCCATTAGATACAGGTATTTGTGGTTAGCAGGCAAGTAAATACTGCTGTATGGATATTAGGATAACGTAAAATGCTTGACCGAATTATTGCTTATCCTTATAAATCGCAGTGTAAAAAGAAATCTAAGATATAGGGTAATCATTAACTCAATCAGTAGAAAATTACAAATGCAAAATAAATTACACAACGGGGGGTTCAGGGGGGCAGAGCCCCCTTGAAGAAATTTGCTTTATTATATAAAAATTACTAGAATAAGTAGCTCGTGAGAATTTCAGAATATCCTTACATAACAACGTGTTTAATTTAACGCTTTTAATGTCTGAAACCATCGAAATATTTTTTTCCTTTTATAAATGTTTGTGTAATTTAAATAGTTTAAATTTTGTTTTTGTAGAAAGATTAATATTACGCAAAGTTTGATAAAAACAATGAGTTGCAGAGATGACGTTGAGGCTCTTGATCTGCAGATTTACTAGTTTATCCATAATAATAAGGAAAAAAGTTTGTATGTGTGCGTTCTGAACTGACCGCTTCACGAAGAGCTACAAGATTTGGCAAGAATATATCTCTATATCTAGGTTTGCAACTTTAAGCTCAATTTTGGATTTTTCGATTAGATTTTTGTTATTTAATTTTTTAACCAATTTTTAGCGTCTTTTGCCGTTTCGCCTCGATTTTCCAACATTAGTAAAACATAATCGTTTTTCAATCTATTAGCCCAATATAGTAAATGCTGTTCTCTTTTCAGTAAAGTTTATGCTGAATTAACTCAGCAATTTTTGAACATTTCGAGATATTTTGAAGCAATTTATATATATATATATATATATATTTTTTTTTTTTTTGCTTTTTGCATTAGAAATAATAATTAGTTTGAAAAGTTCATTGTAATATAGAAACATTTTTTCTTCGTGATTTTCGTATTTTATTGAGATTATTTTTGGGATTTTTTGGTTTGTTTAGCAATTTTTTTTTTTTTTTTTGCGTTTTGCGGAGACTTTTTTTTCTTTTTTAATTCGTGAAATAGTTTCTTTAACAATGTTTTAGAATAATTAATTGTGTTCTCTTTGATATTTTAATTTTTAGGGAATTTTAACGTGATTTTTATTGACATTCCCAATAGAAAATTCTTTTTAAAATTTTGACCTAATGTAGTAAATTTTGCCCGGCGCTATTTGTGCGTAATTAATGTACCAGTATGCTTAATTTTAAGATGTTTTTTTGTCCGCGAAGATTTCCAGACATTTGTGAAAGAATCGCTTTTACAATGTTTTAATCCACTACAGTAAATTTTTGAAACTTTGGCGATTATTAATGCAATTTTTAGCAATTTTCAGGTGTTCGCGTAAAATTTCTGACATTGCTATTAGGAATTCGGGCTCAAACTTTTAGTGTAGTATAGTAAATTTTCTCCTCCGAGATTTGTCTTTCTGTTTGTAGCGATTTTCAATGCGGTTTTTAGCTTTTTATATCTTTCCACGGCGACTATCACGTTAGTGAATAGAGTTCGGTTCGAACTTTTTGAATACACCGTGAAAATGTTTGTAGCAAACTTGCCTTTCATTCGACCACTTTTATAGATAACGGTTACTTGAACATATTATAAAGGGTATTTAATAATATTATTGGCCATATTATAATCAGAATAAAATAAAATTACGGTTATGTGACCGTTTTCCACTGAAAACCGTCGAATGTCTGGACAGTATGCAGCAAATTTTTAACGTTACAGGAAATACGTTACAGGTAACGTTACAGTAACGTTACAGGTAACGTTACAGTAACGTTACAGGAACAATGCAGGAAATTTTGTCCGCCGCGATTTATGACAGATGATTTTTAATGATTTCTAATGCGATTCCTAGCAATTTTTCGAAGATTTTTGGTCGTTCATAAAGGGACTTCGGTTCAAACATTTAGTCTAATACAGTAATTTTTGTCGTCTGCGATTTTTAGTATGTTTTCTCGCTTCATTACTATTTATTCGCATTCGTAAAAATAATTAAGTTTCAAAAGTTTAGCGTAATTTTGTCTTTAATGTGTTTTTACGACTTTTAATGTTATTTTCAATGAAATATTTAGCAGTTGTTTTATTCTTTCGAGCAGACTTTTTGACATTCTTAAAATGATTTCGGTTTAAAAATTTTAGTTGAATATACAACATATTGTCCTGCGATTTTCAATGTAATTTTCAGCGCCTTTTCGCGTTTCGCGGCGATCGTGAAAGAATTTCGGTTACAATGCTTTAGCTCATTTCAGTTAATTTTGTCCTCCACGATTTCTGATGTTATGCGATATTTAGTGAGTTTTTTTTTTCGAGGCGATTTTTCTCTCTTAGTACAAATACTTCGGTTTTATCATTTTACTCCAATATTGTACATTTTGTTTATTTGACATTCCTACAGCGATTTTTAATTTTTTCGCAACATTTTTATAGGTTTGTTAGAGTTTGTTCGCTTTTCGACGATTTTATTCCGCATTCGTCACAAAAATCCTGTTTTAATCATTCAGTTCATTTATCATTCATATAGTAAATGTTATACACTTTATTTTTTTAAATAAATTTTAGCGATTTTGTATGTGACTTTATAGTTTTTTCGTGACTAGCTGCTATTTTTCCACATTATTAAAAACAATTTTTCAAGCCCAATATAATATTTTTTTTTTTACTCTTTTCAATAAAGTTTATACTGATTTCTTACAGAGATTTTTTAATTTTGAGCGATTTTTCTTTGCGATTTGTAGGGCGATTTTGTCCTGCGACTTTCAATATTTTTTTGCACGTTTCTACGTTTTGCCTTGATCGTGAAAAAATTCAGATTATAATGTTTTAGCCCGTTTTAGTAAATTTTGTCCTCTTCAATTTGAGGATTTTTTGGTTTTCTTAAGCGATCTTTAGTGGGTTAGTTTTTTTTTTTTTTTTTTTTTTTTTTTTTTTCAGGAGAGTTTTGTACATTAGTAAACTGGTTTTCATATTTATACCTAAATATTGTAAAAATTTGCTCATTTGGAATTCGTGTAGCGATTTTCAATGTTTTTGTAAATATTTTTTGGCGATTTTTAGAGCAGTAATGGAGCAGTGACGCAGCAGTCGAGCGATTGTCACCACTAAATTTTTATAGTATTTTTCGCCTTCGAAAATCTCTGAAATTCATTTTTTTTCCACATTCGACACAGAAATGTTGTTTAAATCATTTATCCCCGTATGGTAAACTTTTCTCTCTGCGATTTTTAAACTAAATTTAGAGATTTGTTATGTGACTTTCAGAGTTTTTTTTTTTTTTTTTTTTTTTTTTTTTTTTTTTTTTTTTTTTAAGATTAGCTACTATATTTCCACATTAGTAAATTGTTTCAGTCTTCCAGTTCAACATAGTAATTCTTATCCTCTATTCAATAAATATTATACTGAATTATTACAGAGATTATTTAATTTTTATGGATTTTTTTTTTTCGAAGTTTAGTGTTTTTTTTTTGTTTTTTTTGCGGTGGTTTTTTGACGGTCCCAGGCAATACTGGACTTAGCTAGAGTTTATGTATAATTCTATATTGGACAACAACATGAAATGACAAGCATTTGAACAAGCACAAATTCCAAAAAACAAATATTAATTAATTTTATTGCTCCTTATGCGAAATTCTTAGAATTTCCAAATTATAAAATACTTGATGTGGAAATATTATAAGTTTCAAAGTTATTAGGTATTCCGAGCATCCTTCATGGCATTTTATAGGAAATTTTCACAGGTTTGGAACTGATATATTGTGAGTACACTTACATTTTTAACTATTCTAGTAAATTGCCTTTCAGAAATAATAATATACATATGTTATGTTGCAAAATTCGTCTATATGTTTAAAAATACTTCAATTTAGATATATTCGGTTTGTAAGTTAAAATATTTGCAATATTCTTACAAAAAAATCATCGAAATGAAAATACTGTTAGCATTAGTGTTTTAGAATGCTTTGATTTCTGAAGCATATTATTATCTGGATGAATAATTTTTTTTATTTGCAAAGCTTCAGAAAGTTATTGTTATTTTGAGAAAATATTTTTTTTTTGTATATATACAGACAATGTCATAAACAGAAATCAACTTAAAGCATATGGTTGCTTTTTTAGTATAATTTGCTGTACGTTTAATTAATAAGAAATTTAACTAACAATTTGAAATATTTTATTTGAATAAGGTGCGTAAAATCAGCATTTATAAATACGATTAAAAGCTTCTAAAATAATTATAAACACTTTTATCACATTCTAAGTGAAACCGGTGCGAAGAGATTACATGAGAACATAATCTATTAGTATATCTGTTGCACACATATTTTTTCAAGGTTATACTGAAATATTTAAAATTACTATATACATATTTCTTTCGTGAAACATTTAATTTTTTTTATTTAATTGATTTAGAATCTTAAAAGTCATTTTTATATAGGTATATATATATGTAAGCCTTACTATAAGTATTATTCAGTCGTAAGGGTTTTATTTGTTTCTTATCTGACATTTAATGTTTTATTCATTTTGATACTGAGATTTCAAAATTGTATAACTATTTGCATTTGTAATATATTTTATTGTAATACTTTTCGAAATTTCACAAATATATCTTAAACGATTTTAATTCTTAAAAATGAATAAATAACTGCATTTAATTTCGGAGAGTAAAGGGAAAGAAGAAGCGCACTTTTAAATTTAACAACAACAAATACTGAATCTCGAAAAACTTTTCTAACAAATCTTTTGAATTTCCAGGAAAATAGCTGATTATATATAAAAAAAAATCTATTACCAAAATAACTGATTATATTTTGTTGTCCTGTCAGAATGTTTTACGTAATTCATTTAAATTAAATCGTCTTTTGCTTTACATTACATGAAAAAGAATATTTGAATTTTTAAGATTAAATGCATTTCCCGGAAACTCTGATTAGTTTAAGTTTCCTCAGAACTTTAATTTTTACGAATTGAGCAAGAAGACGTACATTCATTCTGTTAGAAAAATGATAAAATTTTATACATTTCGATAAAGGAAATCAATTACTTTTTTTTTAATAATTTACTCTCAAACATACTGTTAAAAGGAAAATAATTTATTGATGTTTATATGTTAATTAATTTCAAAAGAAATAAGATTAATAATTTGAAAAAAAAAATATAAATATATAAATTATTTGAATTTGCGTAGTGCTAAAATGAAATATTATTTTTAAATCAAGAACAAGATATAATTTAATCAATTATTTTGCACACAGATGTCACACTATACGTTCAATCCCCGTTGATGTCACTTCCTCAAAGAAGTACGATCCGAGAACGTTTGTGCCTGCAATGCAACGCCACATAATAACGCTGTCGTCGTATAACGATATTTTTGCAACGGATTCCTATGAACATGAATGGTACCTTCTTTTTTTCGAGTTCAAAGGGCTTGATTACTACAATTTTTGGCTCACTGAACTTGGTTATTTATTGTCTTCGGCATCGGAGTACTTTTGTTACATGATTTTTTAGGTAGTGGGGACGCACGTCCCATGTTCTTTCGGTAAAAGGTTTGTTGGAAACACACTAGACACTGTGGAAGGCAATGGGGTCTCAGAAACTTGGTTTATTTAAAATATTTTCAAAAGATATAAAATCTTACAAACGTGACACTGTGTATAAGGATATTATAATGGCCCCCGGCAACGCCGGGAGGGTCAGCTAGTTAGAAAATATACCAGTGATCTCAGTTGTGATATCAGTATGTCAAATACTAAATTAGTATGAAACATAACGGTATGTTGTAAATTATTAATATATCAATGGCTAAGTGGTGGGAGGAAGTGTGCGTTATTCTTAATCCGAGCCTACCCCCAATCTCCCTCTTAAAGTATTAATTTAAAAAATTGTATTCAAATAATAATCCGAACGATATATAATCTTTTTGTAACAAAATAAATGGCATAAAACATCGATTTAAGGTAGAGACAGTAACTGAGAAAACCCCTATTATTTCGTGCCTAGTGTCCCAAAATTGGGACGTTTACATTTTTATAAATAAATAATTTTTCAAAGAGAATTTTTTTAAACGATCATTTTACAGCATTTACCACAAATAAACAGGATAAGGAGTTGAAAAAAATTATATGTCATCATTGTGTACTAAAAATAAAAACAAGATAAATATTTACATCTGCGTTTATTGCCAAAATGGCCGGAATATTTTAATCTTATACTACATTAAGATCATAAGTAAAAAAAAAAAAATTATCTCAAAAAGTGTAAAAAAAAATGCGTGTTACATTGTTATTATGTAAGCTGCAAAGAACTGAAACAATGAAAAAGTTCACACACTTTCAATACTTCTTACATACAGCTGACAATTATTACCCGACTGAAAAGAAGGGTTATATGTTTCACGCATATTTGTGTATGTGGATTTCTTTATACCCTCGAAACATCCCAACGGCTGGGTGGATTTTAATGAATGAGGTCACAATTAATTCGTCTTAACGACTCGATTGTTATAGGCTAGTTTTGTTTTTATAAATTCAAAATGGCTATCGTAAAATACAAAATGGCGGTAGAGACGAAAAAAGAAAATACGCACCCTATTAAGCGGTATATCCTTGGATAGGTCTTTCAAAATGAAGACGATGTTTCATTGACTAGTTTACAGTCAGAAGCTCCGTTAAAATATTATCCAACCTCGAAGTTGTGTATGTAGGATCTCTAGCTTTACTGTGAAGAGAAACTCTTTCTGTGCTCCCCGTGGCAACGAAGGACGCGCGATGCGCGCGCATCCTACCTTAGGATGCGACTTTGGTATTATTGTCGCTGGAACGATGGAAGAGATGTTTTGATTTCAAAAGCATGATTGCTGAAATTTTTTTACAGTTTGTTGATGAGGATAAGCCTCCCTTAATCGAAAAATCAGATTAGATTTTGATAATACTTATTGTAAATATGTATAGAATCATGTATATGTAAATACTCATTAAATATTTTAAGAAACGAATCCAGAATGCACCTCCTTCATTGATTTTGTGTTCGACTGTCTTTGAAATTTTTTCCTCATGGTGCATCACGCCGGGAAAGAAAGAAAGAAAAAAAGTATTTGTTATCTTTTTAATGTCTTCAAAACACAAATAAGAAAATAGAGGATAATAAGTAATAAGAAGACGGCAAAGGTAAGATATGTTTTTCATATTTTATTTAGAAATGTCTGATTTAGAAAAGTTGAAAAAGAATCGAACAGTATTGAAACAGCAGTAACAAAGCTGATTAAAAACATAGAAAATGTTATGAAGGATAGTCCAAAGATTTTGATAATTTAGAAGAATTATTTATTCAGTTAGATAGTAAAGCAGAATTATTGAAGTCAATTGACGAGAAAATTGAGCCCCTTTTAGGGTTAGACGACTATGAAACTGAAATCAATTCTGTTTATGATTACGCGGATAAAATATCAGTTGCAAAATTGCGGGTGAAGAAAAAATTAACCGAAAACAAAAAAATTGTTAATATTGATTTAAATAACAGTCAAGATTTAAAATCGAATATGATTAATGATGAAAACTCAGTTGTTAAATTGCCAAAACTCAATATACAAAAATTCTATGGCAACTGTACGCAATTTATTTCATTTTTTAATACCTTTAAAAATACAATTCAAGAAAATAAATCGCTTTCGAAAATTGAAAAATTTCATTATTTGAAGAGTTATTTATCTGGAGCTGCGGCTAATGCTGCAGAAAGTTTTGAAATATCAGAAGCTAATTATGACGCAGCATTGAAAGTTTTAGAAACGCGTCATGGTCAAAAAGACGTGATAATTAATCATCACCTGAACAAGCTTCTTAATTTATCCCCTGTTTATAAGGCTAACGAAATTCAAAAATTGAAAAAATTGCACAGTTGTATAGAAATAAATGTTCGATGTTTGTCCACATTAGGACTCGAACCAGTAAATTATGGCTCCATGCTTATCGCCGTAATTTTAAAATTAATACCGGCAGAATTAGCTTTGGAATATAATAGACAAAATGTAGATAATTTAACACATTCAGATATACATAAATTATTAGATTTTCTGCACACTGAAATAAAAAGCAGAGAACACACATTTTTTTCGAGAATGAAAGCATTTGAAGATATTAAAACAAAAATCAAGAGTCAAACAACAAAATCTGAATTTAAATCTACTTTTGAATTTATGAACATTTCGAATCGACTTCAGATAGGCAGCTGGCTCACTGCATTTTTTGCAACGATTGTAAACATTCATCTGATTTGTGTGAGGCTGTTGATGTAAACACTAAAAGAAATTTGTTGAAATCTCAAGGAAGATGTTTCCTTTGCTTAGGCAGGAAACACGTTATCAAAAATTGTAACTCTAAAACTAGTTGCAAGAAGTGTTCAGGCAGACATAATCAAACGATATGCCTAAAATCTAAATTAATAAAAGAAGTAAACGTTCCCAAATTAAAAGGTAATGAAAGTGAAACTAATAAAAAAGTAATTTCGGCTATTTCCTCTACAGAAAATAATAAAATTCTTCTACAAACTTGTTGTGTAAAAATAAAATCAAACGGAAAACAATCTCTAATTAGGTTACTTTTGGATTGTGGGAGCATGCGAACCTTTATATCTGAAGAAATAGCAAATAAATTGAATTTACAGGCAATAAGAAAAGAAAAATTGTCGGTTTTTACATTTGGAAATAAGAACCCCATTGAAAAAACCTTTGAAGTAGTTAAACTAACTACTGAAAATAAAAATGTACCTAATTCAAAATTAGATATAGAAGCGCTAGTCACCAATCAAATATCAGCTACTGAAATCCCCCCACTTGAAATCAATGATCTGATGAAAAGTAAACAATTTGAAAATTTAACCCTTGCGGACACACCCACATCCAAAGAACCAATTACATTACTTATAGGTGCTGGCTATTATTATGATATTGTTACTGGAAATATGAAACATTTGAATAAAAAATTAGTAGCTGTCGACACCATTTCTGGTTGGTGTCTACGGGGAAAAACAACTGACAGTTATACGCCCTTAGCATTTAATGTAATAGTATTAAAAAAATATTTCTAACAGATTGGAAAATTCTGGAATATCGAATCATCTGGCCTTTTTAATACTAAACAGGATTCAGATTCTTCAGAAAACAACGTTCTAAAGCAGTTTGAGTCAGAAAATAAATACAATGATAAGCGATATACAGTTCGATTTCCGTGGAAGCTTGGAAGGGAATGTTTAAATGACAATCGGAAAATTGCAGAAAATAGATTTTTTAAACTCAAACAATGATTGATTAAAAACCCTGAATTATTTTTTGAGTAGAAGGATGTGTTAGCAGATTATTTGAAACAAGGTATTATTGAATTAGTTACAGATCCTGAAGAAAAACAAAATGTAACTTTTTTATTTACCTCATCGAGAAATAATTAGAACTGATAGGACAACGAGCAGATTACGCATAGTTTTCGATGCCTCTGCTCATGACACATGCTCACTGTCTTTGAATAATTGCCTGCATGTAGGTCCAAATTTGTATCCTGAAATATTTGATGTTTTGTTACGGTTTAGATTTAATCCCACAGCTTTTACAACTGATATAAAACAAGCATTTCTACAAATAATTATAGATGAAAACGATCGTGATGTAACAAGATTTTTATTTTCACAAGATTTGTTTGATACTTCTAAACCCTTTGAAATTCATAGATTCACCAGAGTGTTATTTGGAATTAGTAGCAGTCCCTTTTTATTGGCTGCAACAATTAAACACCACTTGAAAAAATACATCACAAAATATCCAAACACAGTAAAATTTTTAAATGAAAATATCTATGTTGATGACGTTATAGGAAGTCTTGAAAATATTGATCAAGCCCTATCCACGAGTTTACAATGTATTGATATATTTGAAAATGCAAGTATGCATTTACACAAATGGTATACGAACTCTTTACCACTTAGTGAACAATGGAAAGAAATGACATAACTTCAGAAGTCAATTCTGAAGCTTTTGAAGAACAAAATCTCCCTTATAAAGTTTTAGGAATCGCTTGGAATAACTCCAAAGATTTACTTTATTTTGATGTTCGAGGTTTAGTTGATTTCATTTCAAAAAGAATAGACACCAAAAGATTTATTCTACAAGTTTTAGGCAGGATTTTTGATCCACTTGGATTCCTAGGACCATTTACATTAAGACTAAAATGTATAATTCAACAAATTTGGAATTTGGGTCTAGATTGGGATGAAACCTTACCCGAAGATTTACATATACATTGGAGTAGCTGGTGTAACGAAATCCCTCATTTGAAAAACTTTTCAGTACCCAGATACTATTTTTCTGACATCACCAATTGGCATGATTATGACCTACAATTGCATATTTTTGCCGATTCAAGCATGAAGGCTTACGGTACGGTTGCTTATTTACGTGTAGCAACAACCACCAAAAATGTTTGAACTGTTTTTGTTGCTTCGAAAAACAGGGTTGCTCCACTGAAAGCGCTTACCTTACCAAGGCTTGAATTGATGGCCGCATTGTTGTCGACCAAGCTAAGTAGTAACATTTTGAAAGCTCTAAAATTGAATGTACCGACTTATTACTGGACGGATTAAAAAATATCCTATTTTTGGATAAAAGGATCCCCTAAAAAGTTTAAACCCTTTGTCAGAAACAGAATTGAAGAGATCCATAAATTGACCTCACTTGATAACTGGTATCATTGTCCTGGTACTGCCAATCCAGCTGATATAGTTTCTCGAGGATCAAAAATCTCTAGGATAATCAATGGTACAACTTGGTTACAGGGACCAGAATGGCTAAGTTTACCTCCTGAGTGTTGGCCAATATCAGAAAACAAAGAAATCGTTTACTCAGATGAATTAGAATAAAAAAAAAAAAAAATCCTAACGATGTTTTTCAGAGCGAGTGCTTAGTCAAAAAACTCGAAAATCCCATAAACATTTCAAAATATAGTAGTAATTTAGAGAAACTTTTGAGAATTACCGTTTGGGTAAAGAAATTCATTATGAAGCTGAAAAAATCAACTGAAGTGCAAGACGTAGTAACAACCGAAGAATTACTCGAAGCTGAAAATTTTTTGATACAATCTGAACAAAAACAATTTTATAAGGAAGAAATAGAATCTCTAAAAAATAGTAAATCAGTGAATAAGACGTCATCCTTATCAAATTTCATGCCCTTTATTGACAAAAACGGATTGATGAGGTTGGGCGGAAGGCTCGAATTTTCTAACCTGTCCGCAGAAGAGAAAAACCCAATAATTCTCCCCAAACATTCTTGGTTAACTACTCTAATAGTTCGTCAAGAACACGAGAAAATTATGTATGGAGGGATAGCCAGTACTTCGGCAAAAATTACATCTCGTTTTTGGATACCTAAAGGTCGCCAGTTGGTCAAGAGTGTTATCAAGAATTGTATAACATGTAAAAAAAATATTTCTCCAAACCAGCAGACCAGATCACCGCACCATTACCAAAAGACAGAGCTAGTGAAGCACCGCCATTCGCAATCTGCGGTTTAGACTTCGCCGGTCCGATCTATATCAGAAATTTTAAAGAAACGCAAAAACGCATTGTCCTGTTTACTTGCGGTGTGACTAGAGCCATTCACCTGGAACTCGCGTCTGATATGACAACAAATTCTTTTTTGATGGCATTCAAAAGATTCACAGCTAGACGAGGAAATCCCAAAATTATTTATTCTGACAACGCACAAAACCTTCAAAAAGTCCAAAGGTGAACTCGAAATTTTATACAACGTACTTACAGACAAAGTATTTTTAAATTTTATTACAAAAGAGAGAATTATATGGAAGAATATTATAGAAAGAGCTGCAGGGTGGGGAGGCTTCTATGAGCGACTAGTAAAGTCAGTCAGAGACTGTTTGAGAAAAGTAATTGGTAGAGCACTCTTAAGTTATGATGAATTAGCGACTCTGTTGACAGAAGTGGAAGCAGTTTTCAATACGCGACCACTGACGTATGTATATAGCGACAGCGATGAACCAGAACCTCTTACTCCAATGCACTTTTTAAATTTTGGAAAAGAACTTTCATTTCCTATTAATTTTTTTGAAATAATTGCAGATTGTTCAAAGAGGTCAACACTCCTGAAAAGAAAAAAAATATCAATCTTTACTATTGAAACAATTGTGGACCAAATGGAAAAAACAATATTTGATGGATTTGAAAACAGCCCATTCCTTGAAAAATCCTAATGCCCATACGCCACTGAAAGTGGGCGATATTGTTTTGATTCAAGATGACGCAAAAAATAAGTTTCTTTGGAAACTTGGTAAGATTCAGACTGCCATTCCTGGAAGAGATGGCAATATTCGTTCATACGAAATAAAAACACCGAGTGGAATCTTAAAAAGATCCATTCAGCACTTGTATCCCTTTGAAATACAAAATGATTAACAAATGACTTTTTGCAGACTTTTTATAAACATTCATAAACATTTATAGACATTTATTTAGTTTTTTTTTCTGCCTTTAGGACTCTAAATATTTTCTTTCTCTTTTTTAATATAGTCTTATTTATATATAGAATCTTTTTGAATTTTGGTATAAGTAAGTATATGATTTAACTGAAAAAGAAAAAAAAAAGTGTGTGGTATTTAATTGCCATTATTTTTACTTTGTTTAAATTTAAAGTGTTTTATTTAGAATTTATTGATATTTTGAATTTGACTAATTAAGTGATTAATTAGATATTGTTTGAATTCTTATATTTAGTATTCTGTATTCGAATTTTAAAGATTGTATTAGATTACTGAACCACTGATACGAAAAATTGAATTTTTATGAATATATGATGGAATTTTGATTTGTGAACTCTTTAAGAGTTCAGGTGGGGTGTGTGAATAGAAACTCTTTCTCTGCTCCCCATGGCAACGAAGGACGCGCGATGCGCGCGCATCCTACCTTAGGATGCGACTTTGGTATTATTGTCGCTGGAACGATGGAAGAGATGTTTTGATTTCAAAAGCATGATTGCTGAAATTTTTTTACAGTTTGTTGATGAGGATAAGCCTCCCTTAATCGAAAAATCAGATTAGATTTTGATAATACTTATTGTAAATATGTATAGAATCATGTATATGTAAATACTCATTAAATATTTTAAGAAACGAATCCAGAATGCACCTCCTTCATTGATTTTGTGTTCGACTGTCTTTGAAATTTTTTCCTCATGGTGCATCACGCCGGGAAAGAAAGAAAGAAAAAAAGTATTTGTTATCTTTTTAATGTCTTCAAAACACAAATAAGAAAATTGAGGATAATAAGTAATAAGAAGACGGCAAAGGTAAGATATGTTTTTCATATTTTATTTAGAAATGTCTGATTTAGAAAAGTTGAAAAAGAATCGAACAGTATTGAAACAGCAGTAACAAAGCTGATTAAAAACATAGAAAATGTTATGAAGGATAGTCCAAAGATTTTGATAATTTAGAAGAATTATTTATTCAGTTAGATAGTAAAGCAGAATTATTGAAGTCAATTGACGAGAAAATTGAGCCCCTTTTAGGGTTAGACGACTATGAAACTGAAATCAATTCTGTTTATGATTACGCGGATAAAATATCAGTTGCAAAATTGCGGGTGAAGAAAAAATTAACCGAAAACAAAAAAATTGTTAATATTGATTTAAATAACAGTCAAGATTTAAAATCGAATATGATTAATGATGAAAACTCAGTTGTTAAATTGCCAAAACTCAATATACAAAAATTCTATGGCAACTGTACGCAATTTATTTCATTTTTTAATACCTTTAAAAATACAATTCAAGAAAATAAATCGCTTTCGAAAATTGAAAAATTTCATTATTTGAAGAGTTATTTATCTGGAGCTGCGGCTAATGCTGCAGAAAGTTTTGAAATATCAGAAGCTAATTATGACGCAGCATTGAAAGTTTTAGAAACGCGTCATGGTCAAAAAGACGTGATAATTAATCATCACCTGAACAAGCTTCTTAATTTATCCCCTGTTTATAAGGCTAACGAAATTCAAAAATTGAAAAAATTGCACAGGGATATAGAAATAAATGTTCGATGTTTGTCCACATTAGGACTCGAACCAGTAAATTATGGCTCCATGCTTATCGCCGTAATTTTAAAATTAATACCGGCAGAATTAGCTTTGGAATATAATAGACAAAATGTAGATAATTTAACACATTCAGATATACATAAATTATTAGATTTTCTGCACACTGAAATAAAAAGCAGAGAACACACATTTTTTTCGAGAATGAAAGCATTTGAAGATATTAAAACAAAAATCAAGAGTCAAACAACAAAATCTGAATTTAAATTGAATTTATGAACATTTCGAATCGACTTCAGATAGGCAGCTGGCTCACTGCATTTTTTGCAACGATTGTAAATATTCATCTGATTTGTGTGAGGCTGTTGATGTAAACACTAAAAGAAATTTGTTGAAATCTCAAGGAAGATGTTTCCTTTGCTTAGGCAGGAAACACGTTATCAAAAATTGTAACTCTAAAACTAGTTGCAAGAAGTGTTCAGGCAGACATAATCAAACGATATGCCTAAAATCTAAATTAATAAAAGAAGTAAACGTTCCCAAATTAAAAGGTAATGAAAGTGAAACTAATAAAAAAGTAATTTCGGCTATTTCCTCTACAGAAAATAATAAAATTCTTCTACAAACTTGTTGTGTAAAAATAAAATCAAACGGAAAACAATCTCTAATTAGGTTACTTTTGGATTGTGGGAGCATGCGAACCTTTATATCTGAAGAAATAGCAAATAAATTGAATTTACAGGCAATAAGAAAAGAAAAATTGTCGGTTTTTACATTTGGAAATAAGAACCCCATTGAAAAAACCTTTGAAGTAGTTAAACTAACTATTGAAAATAAAAATGTACCTAATTCAAAATTAGATATAGAAGCGCTAGTCCTCAATCAAATATCAGCTACTGAAATCCCCCCACTTGAAATCAATGATTTGATGAAAAGTAAACAATTTGAAAATTTAACCCTTGCGGACACACCCACATCCAAAGAACCAATTACATTACTTATAGGTGCTGGCTATTATTATGATATTGTTACTGGAAATATGAAACATTTGAATAAAAAATTAGTAGCTGTCGACACCATTTCTGGTTGGTGTCTACGGGGAAAAACAACTGACAGTTATACGCCCTTAGCATTTAATGTAATAGTATTAAAAAAATATTTCTAACAGATTGAAAAATTCTGGAATATCGAATCATCTGGCCTTTTTAATACTAAACAGGATTCAGATTCTTCAGAAAACAACGTTCTAAAGCAGTTTGAGTCAGAAAATAAATACAATGATAAGCGATATACAGTTCGATTTCCGTGGAAGCTTGGAAGGGAATGTTTAAATGACAATCGGAAAATTGCAGAAAATAGATTTTTTAAACTCAAACAATGATTGATTAAAAACCCTGAATTATTTTTTGAGTAGAAGGATGTGTTAGCAGATTATTTGAAACAAGGTATTATTGAATTAGTTACAGATCCTGAAGAAAAACAAAATGTAACTTTTTTATTTACCTCATCGAGAAATAATTAGAACTGATAGGACAACGAGCAGATTACGCATAGTTTTCGATGCCTCTGCTCATGACACATGCTCACTGTCTTTGAATAATTGCCTGCATGTAGGTCCAAATTTGTATCCTGAAATATTTGATGTTTTGTTACGGTTTAGATTTAATCCCACAGCTTTTACAACTGATATAAAACAAGCATTTCTACAAATAATTATAGATGAAAACGATCGTGATGTAACAAGATTTTTATTTTCACAAGATTTGTTTGATACTTCTAAACCCTTTGAAATTCATAGATTCACCAGAGTGTTATTTGGAATTAGTAGCAGTCCCTTTTTATTGGCTGCAACAATTAAACACCACTTGAAAAAATACATCACAAAATATCCAAACACAGTAAAATTTTTAAATGAAAATATCTATGTTGATGACGTTATAGGAAGTCTTGAAAATATTGATCAAGCCCTATCCACGAGTTTACAATGTATTGATATATTTGAAAATGCAAGTATGCATTTACACAAATGGTATACGAACTCTTTACCACTTAGTGAACTATGGAAAGAAATGACATAACTTCAGAAGTCAATTCTGAAGCTTTTGAAGAACAAAATCTCCCTTATAAAGTTTTAGGAATCGCTTGGAATAACTCCAAAGATTTACTTTATTTTGATGTTCGAGGTTTAGTTGATTTCATTTCAAAAAGAATAGACACCAAAAGATTTATTCTACAAGTTTTAGGCAGGATTTTTGATCCACTTGGATTCTTAGGACCATTTACATTAAGACTAAAATGTATAATTCAACAAATTTGGAATTTGGGTCTAGATTGGGATGAAACTTTACCCGAAGATTTACATATACATTGGAGTAGCTGGTGTAACGAAATCCCTCATTTGAAAAACTTTTCAGTACCCAGATACTATTTTTCTGACATCACCAATTGGCATGATTATGACCTACAATTGCATATTTTTGCCGATTCAAGCATGAAGGCTTACGGTACGGTTGCTTATTTACGTGTAGCAACAAACACCAAAAATGTTTGAACTGTTTTTGTTGCTTCGAAAAACAGGGTTGCTCCACTGAAAGCGCTTACCTTACCAAGGCTTGAATTGATGGCCGCATTGTTGTCGGCCAAGCTAAGTAGTAACATTTTGAAAGCTCTAAAATTGAATGTACCGACTTATTACTGGACGGATTAAAAAATATCCTATTTTTGGATAAAAGGATCCCCTAAAAAGTTTAAACCCTTTGTCAGAAACAGAATTGAAGAGATCCATAAATTGACCTCACTTGATAACTGGTATCATTGTCCTGGTACTGCCAATCCAGCTGATATAGTTTCTCGAGGATCAAAAATCTCTAGGATAATCAATGGTACAACTTGATTACAGGGACCAGAATGGCTAAGTTTACCTCCTGAGTGTTGGCCAATATCAGAAAACAAAGAAATCGTTTACTCAGATGAATTAGAATACAAAAAAAAAAAAATCCTAACGATGTTTTTCAGAGCGAGTGCTTAGTCAAAAAACTCGAAAATCCCATAAACATTTCAAAATATAGTAGTAATTTAGAGAAACTTTTGAGAATTACCGTTTGGGTAAAGAAATTCATTATGAAGCTGAAAAAATCAACTGAAGTGCAAGACGTAGTAACAACCGAAGAATTACTCGAAGCTGAAAATTTTTTGATACAATCTGAACAAAAACAATTTTATAAGGAAGAAATAGAATCTCTAAAAAATAGTGAATCAGTGAATAAGACGTCATCCTTATCAAATTTCATGCCCTTTATTGACAAAAAAGGATTGATGAGGTTGGGCGGAAGGCTCGAATTTTCTAACCTGTCCGCAGAAGAGAAAAACCCAATAATTCTCCCCAAACATTCTTGGTTAACTACTCTAATAGTTCGTCAAGAACACGAGAAAATTATGTATGGAGGGATAGCCAGTACTTCGGCAAAAATTACATCTCGTTCTTGGATACCTAAAGGTCGCCAGTTGGTCAAGAGTGTTATCAAGAATTGTATAACATGTAAAAAAAATATTTCTCCAAACCAGCAGACCAGATCACCGCACCATTACCAAAAGACAGAGCTAGTGAAGCACCGCCATTCGCAATCTGCGGTTTAGACTTCGCCGGTCCGATCTATATCAGAAATTTTAAAGAAACGCAAAAACGCATTGTCCTGTTTACTTGCGGTGTGACTAGAGCCATTCACCTGGAACTCGCGTCTGATATGACAACAAATTCTTTTTTGATGGCATTCAAAAGATTCACAGCTAGACGAGGAAATCCCAAAATTATTTATTCTGACAACGCACAAAACCTTCAAAAAGTCCAAAGGTGAACTCGAAATTTTATACAACGTACTTACAGACAAAGTATTTTTAAATTTTATTACAAAAGAGAGAATTATATGGAAGAATATTATAGAAAGAGCTGCAGGGTGGGGAGGCTTCTATGAGCGACTAGTAAAGTCAGTCAGAGACTGTTTGAGAAAAGTAATTGGTAGAGCACTCTTAAGTTATGATGAATTAGCGACTCTGTTGACAGAAGTGGAAGCAGTTTTCAATACGCGACCACTGACGTATGTATATAGCGACAGCGATGAACCAGAACCTCTTACTCCAATGCACTTTTTAAATTTTGGAAAAGAACTTTCATTTCCTATTAATTTTTTTGAAATAATTGAAGATTGTTCAAAGAGGTCAACACTCCTGAAAAGAAAAAAAATATCAATCTTTACTATTGAAACAATTGTGGACCAAATGGAAAAAACAATATTTGATGGATTTGAAAACAGCCCATTCCTTGAAAAATCCTAATGCCCATACGCCACTGAAAGTGGGCGATATTGTTTTGATTCAAGATGACGCAAAAAATAAGTTTCTTTGGAAACTTGGTAAGATTCAGACTGCCATTCCTGGAAGAGATGGCAATATTCGTTCATACGAAATAAAAACACCGAGTGGAATCTTAAAAAGATCCATTCAGCACTTGTATCCCTTTGAAATACAAAATGATTAACAAATGACTTTTTGCAGACTTTTTATAAACATTCATAAACATTTATAGACATTTATTTAGTTTTTTTTTTCTGCCTTTAGGACTCTAAATATTTTCTTTCTCTTTTTTAATATAGTCTTATTTATATATAGAATCTTTTTGAATTTTGGTATAAGTAAGTATATGATTTAACTGAAAAAAAAAAAAAAAGTGTGTGGTATTTAATTGCCATTATTTTTACTTTGTTTAAATTTAAAGTGTTTTATTTAGAATTTATTGATATTTTGAATTTGACTAATTAAGTGATTAATTAGATATTGTTTGAATTCTTATATTTAGTATTCTGTATTCGAATTTTAAAGATTGTATTAGATTACTGAACCACTGATACGAAAAATTGAATTTTTATGATTATATGATGGAATTTTGATTTGTGAACTCTTTAAGAGTTCAGGTGGGGTGTGTGAATAGAAACTCTTTCTCTGCTCCCCATGGCAACGAAGGACGCGCGATGCGCGCGCATCCTACCTTAGGATGCGACTTTGGTATTATTGTCGCTGGAACGATGGAAGAGATGTTTTGATTTCAAAAGCATGATTGCTGAAATTTTTTTACAGTTTGTTGATGAGGATAAGCCTCCCTTAATCGAAAAATCAGATTAGATTTTGATAATACTTATTGTAAATATGTATAGAATCATGTATATGTAAATACTCATTAAATATTTTAAGAAACGAATCCAGAATGCACCTCCTTCATTGATTTTGTGTTCGACTGTCTTTGAAATTTTTTCCTCATGGTGCATCACGCCGGGAAAGAAAGAAAGAAAAAAAGTATTTGTTATCTTTTTAATGTCTTCAAAACACAAATAAGAAAATAGAGGATAATAAGTAATAAGAAGACGGCAAAGGTAAGATATGTTTTTCATATTTTATTTAGAAATGTCTGATTTATAAAAGTTGAAAAAGAATCGAACAGTATTGAAACAGCAGTAACAAAGCTGATTAAAAACATAGAAAATGTTATGAAGGATAGTCCAAAGATTTTGATAATTTAGAAGAATTATTTATTCAGTTAGATAGTAAAGCAGAATTATTGAAGTCAATTGACGAGAAAATTGAGCCCCTTTTAGGGTTAGACGACTATGAAACTGAAATCAATTCTGTTTATGATTACGCGGATAAAATATCAGTTGCAAAATTGCGGGTGAAGAAAAAATTAACCGAAAACAAAAAAATTGTTAATATTGATTTAAATAACAGTCAAGATTTAAAATCGAATATGATTAATGATGAAAACTCAGTTGTTAAATTGCCAAAACTCAATATACAAAAATTCTATGGCAACTGTACGCAATTTATTTCATTTTTTAATACCTTTAAAAATACAATTCAAGAAAATAAATCGCTTTCGAAAATTGAAAAATTTCATTATTTGAAGAGTTATTTATCTGGAGCTGCGGCTAATGCTGCAGAAAGTTTTGAAATATCAGAAGCTAATTATGACGCAGCATTGAAAGTTTTAGAAACGCGTCATGGTAAAAAAGACGTGATAATTAATCATCACCTGAACAAGCTTCTTAATTGTCTGAGCGAAGCGAAGGCTAATACTCAGCGAAATATTACTGTCCGGACACTTTACTACTACGATGGATATTAACGCCATGTCCTACTAAAAAAAAAAAGCCTAATAAAAACCTTTCGTCAAGCATAACTCAAAAAATATTTGTCGGATTTCGTTTCTGATTGCACCAGAGGGTACCTATGAGGGTCGCCTACTGAATGCACCTACTATGAAAAATAAGTTCCAAACCGTTTAAAAATTATATAGAAAAAACTCTTAAAAAAGCACAATTTATCTGCAACGTCACAGAAATTTGGTGTGCGTCATTTTCACCGGTTGATGTTTTCGTAGACAACTGGTTTGAACACATTGAGCAAATAAAAAAAAAAAAATACGCTCGCAGTAATATTGAATAGATCAGTTTCAACCACGTGATCACAAACCTTGCAACAACCCGTGGCAACCAGTTTTGGTGGGCAAATAAATAATAATACAGTATTCCGTACCACGGTGACCGTTTTAGCCTGTTGTATAAAATCTGGCATGTTGTATAACATACAATTGTGAATGATTAAAACAAAATACATGAGTGTTTATTGATCCGGAGGTTATCTTTCTCTGGATGTCTGTCTATCTATCATACAGCATGCAATTTTCTTGTAAAGGATGATATTATTATGCAGTAAAACCTCCATAACGGACACACCCGATTAGTGGACACCTCTATTTAGCGGGCATTTTTTCGATTACCAACCCTTAAATAACTGTACATTTTTTACTCTCAGTAACGAACACCTCCAAATAGAGAACAAATTCTGCCCTCCCGAGGTGTTCGCTATTCAGAAGTTTTACTGGTAAAACCTCCATAGAGGACACACCTGATTAGCGGATACCTCTATTTAGCGGACATTTTTTCGATTACCAACTCTTAAATAACTGTACATGTTTTACTCTCAGTAGCGGTCACCTCTAAATAGAGGACAAATTCTGCATTCTCGGGGTGTCCGCTATTCAGAGGTTTTACTGTACATAATGTTGATAATTATTTTACAGGGCCGCACAAAAGAATAAGAATATATGAAACGAATATAAACTAAATTCGGGATTGGTAGATCGCTGATGGTAATGTAATTTTAGGATGTTGTTACAGTCATCCGCAGCATGTTTTTAGAGTTTCGTCCATCTAACGAAACCCTACCTGTCTCACTCCTTTGTCTGTCTGTTTGTCCGTCTGTCACAGAGCCCGTTCTCAGAAACTATATATTTTCTGAGAACTATATAAAATTTGCATACTTATAGCTGAACACCACACATCAAACGGCAAATAATAAAATTTTGAAAAAGTCTAATATTTAACCCTCTGGGCTCTAACTTGTGTATTTTAAGCAATTTTTCTAACTCAGCCCCTAATTTAATTAAGTTGGAGACATGAAATTTTGCATACTTATAGCTGAACATCTCACATCAAACGACAAATAATAAAATTTTGAAAAAGGCTTAATATTTAACCCCTTGGGCTCTAACTTGTGTATTTAAAGCAATTTTTCTAACTCAGCCCCTAATTAAGTTGGAGACATGAAAGTTTGCATACTTATAGCTGAACACTTGCGATAACACGATAAATCATAAAATTTTCAAAAAGTCATATTTAACCCTCCGGTCTCTAACTTCTGTATTTTAAGCAATTTTTCTAACTCAGCCCCTAATTAAGTTGGAGACATGACATTTTGCATACTTATAGCTGAACACCTCACATCAAACGACAAATAATAAAATTTTTAAAAAGTCTAATATTTAACTCTCTGGTCTCTAACTTATGTATTTTAAACAATTTTTTTAACTCAGCCCCTAATTAAGTTGGAGACATGAAATTTCGCATACTTATAGCTGAAATCCTCACATCAAACGACAAATAATAAAATTTTGAAAAATGTCTGATATTTAACCCTCTGGGCTCTAACTTATGTATTTTAAGCAATTTTTCTAACTCATCCCCTAACTAAGTTGTAGAATTGAAAGTTTGCATACTTATAGCTGAACATCTCACATCAAACGACAAATAATAAAATTTGGAAAAAGGTCTAATATTTAACCCTCTGGGCTCTAACTTGTGTATTTTAAGCAATTTTTCTAACTCAGCCCCTAATTAAGTTGGAGACATGAAATTTTGCATACTTATAGCTGAACACCTCACATCAAACGACAAATAATAAAATTTTGAAAAACGTCTAATATTTAACCCTCTGGGCTCTAACTTGTGTATTTTAAGCAATTTTTCTAACTCAGCCCTTAATTAAGTTGGAGACATGAAAGTTTGCATACTTATAGCTTAACACTTGCGATAACACGATAAATCATAAAATTTTGAAAAAGTCGTATTTAACCCTCCAGTCTCTAACTTCTGTATTTTAAGCAATTTTTCTAACTCAGCCCCTAATTAAGTTGGAGACATGAACACCTCACATCAAACGACAAATAATAAAATTTTGAAAAAGGTCTAATTTTTAACCCTCTGGGTTCTAACTTGTGTATTTTAAGCAATTTTTCTAACTCAGCCCCTAATTAAGTTGGAGACATGAAAGTTTGCATACTTATAGCTGAACACTTGCGACACGATAAATCATAAAATTTTGAAAAAGTCATATTTAACCTTCCGGTCTCTAACTTCTGTATTTTAAGCAATTTTTCTAACTCAGCCCCTAATTAAGTTGGAGACATGACATTTTGCATACTTATAGCTGAACACCTCACATCTAACGACAAATAATAAAATTTTGAAAAAGTCTATTACTTAATCCTCTGGGCTCTAACTTGTGTATTTTAAGCAATTTTTCTAACTCAGCCCCTAATTAAGTTGGAGACATGAAATTTCGCATACTTATAGCTGAAATCCTCACATCAAACGACAAATAATAAAATTTTGAAAAAGTCTAATATTTAACCCTCTCGGCTCTAACTTGTGTATTTAAAGCAACTTTTCTAACTCAGCCCCTAATTATGTTGAAACATAAAAATTTGCATAGCTGAACACCTCACATCAAACGACAAATAATAAAATTTTGAAAACATCTAAAATTTAACCTCTAATATTTTGTCTCGCGCAATTTTTAAATTTAAACTGTTTTGCAATACTACTTTTTGTTCATTTTGCATAATAAGTGTAATGCGACGTAATTTGTTCTATTTCAGATTTCTAACGCATGTTAATGAATTTATTTTACAATATCCTTTCTCTTTTAAAATTCACATGTAAATATAGTTTTTATGGCGTAATTTCCAATAAGTGCCTGCTTGTTATACCTAATTATTTAATCGTAATTTGAAGGTTTTTTTCTGTTTATAATAGTAACGTGTAAATAATTTTTTTATTTGAAGCACACATTATTGTTTGCGCTGTTTATACAGTTGGCAACAGTTTAAATTAATACCATTTTCTAAAATATGTAAAAAATATCTGTCAAAATGCTGAATATTTTAATTTAATATAGAAATAAAACCTCAAAAAATGAGTCAAATTAAAAAAAAATAATGAAATCTGCAGACCGGGATCTTCTATTGAATAAAATGATCTAAAAATGATTAAATTCCCATGTATAGTTTTTGCTCTTATAAATTTTTTTTAATGGAACGATTTTGTCCAACTTTAGCATTAAATATCTCTTAAAATAATTCTTCGATTTGAAAACTGTATGCATTAGTGTGTTGATCAAACATTTCGCTATAATACCACCGATTTTCATATATTTGTATGCAATAGTTTTCTTAATATTAACGAAGAAAGACCTCCGGTCACAAAAAATTCAAAACCGGCGGCGGCGGCGGTGACAGCGTTAGTTACTTTTCATAGAATAGAGAGATATATAAAAATGAAAACTTGTCTATCTGTCTGTTTGTAATTCTATAAAAAATCCACAATTTGGAAGCCAAAATTGTGAAGAGATACGTACCTGTATATTAAAACATGGCCGAGACAACTAAAGTAATCCGGAATCGAAATAACTTATAGTTAATTTTTAATTAATAAAAAAGCACCAATTTAACAGCAGTTTCTTATCAAATTTAAACATTTTTCGTTATAGCAGTTGCCAACAATTAAAAAACACACTAAAATTATTACTACAACAATTAATTTTCTACTGCAAGATTTCCACGTGAAAAATGAAAATGAAATAAATAGTTTGCCGAATTTAAAAATACAGGTGAATATTACGTCATAACTTTTCTATTGCAAGATATTCACGTGAAATATGAAAATGAAATAAATGGTTTGACGAATTTAAATGAAAGTGAATATAACTTCATAACTTTTCTATTTCAAGTTTTCCAGGTGAAAGAGGAAAATATTACGTCTTATTGGAAATATAAAGGGCATGGTGGATATAGTATAACGTCATATGAGTATGAAAAATGTATTGAAGCATAATAAAAACCCGATTAGGGAAATATTGGCGTATTTTAACATTATTGCTCCAATTATAAATTGAAATAAGTTCATTTATAGCTGTATTCTTTTGCGTCTGTTATATACATTTATACATTTTTATGTAGCGTTTTCGTATGATTCATTCATACAGCATTTCGACTGCTTTTTTAGGTAGATTTCGTATGAAATACTACCTATTGGGATCGTTCCTATGTTGGAATTTCTAAAAAATTTTTGCAGATCTACACCGATTATGACCCCTAGAACCCAAAACCGCCCTCAATAAAAAACTTTATATATCTATCTATCTATCTATCTATCTATCTATATATATATATCACTTTCTTCTGGACACGATAACTTTCGTAATTCTGCACCAATCTCTTCCAAACTGATACATAAAATCAATGGGCATAAAATCTCGTCAAGTTCGTTAATGGGTAAAATGGGACCAAGGGGAGGGGAATAGGGAGGGGTTTTGTGAAAACAGAAAACCCCCCATAACTTCTTAATTTTTGTACATATCAAATCAGTTTAAAGTTTTTATTACTTCTAAAAATAGGGCCAAAAATTTATGTATCACAGATTTTTGATAAATTTAAAAATGGGCTCAAGGGGCGCAAAAAATAGGGTTTTTGGGAGAAAAAAATTCCTAACTTCGTCAATTCTCAAGATATCAAATTCAATTAATTTTATCATGAATCTCCTTAACATTATCTACAACTTTTATATTCACAAGTTTTTGATAGGACCAATTCGTACTGACAAAAAAATTAAAAACGAAAACAAAAAGGGGGTTTGAAGAAGAAAAAAATCCATAACTCCGTCAATTCAAAAGATATAAAATCCCCATGAATTTATCATATATCTTCTTAATATTGTCTACAACATCTATATAGACAAGTTTTGGATAGGACCAATTCTTAGAGCAAAAACAAATTAAAAATACACACCGGTTGAAGAAAAAAAATGATCTTAGTAAGGGTGTATTCAAATCCAAACTGCTTATTTTCTGACTCATTTTACAATTCATTTTTGCTCTCAAAGGCTTCCAATTGGTACGTTTTCTTACTCAGAAACTGTATAATGTACCGTAATGGTCGATTTTCTGATAGGGGCAGAATATATTTTTTAAAATGCTGTTAAAAAGGGCATTTTGAACCGAATTTACCGAAGCGGATTGTGTTGGAAAAATCATTGTATTAAGGATGCGCTTAAATCCAAACTGCTTATTTTCGGACTGGTTTTTAAATTCATTTTTGCTCTCAAACGCATTTAATTGGTAGATTCGCTTATTCAGAAACTATATAATGTATCGTAATAATCGATTTTTAGATAGAGGCAGAATATATTTAAAAAAATGATGTCAAAGTGGACATTTTGAACGGAATTTCCCGAAGCGATTGTGTTAGAAACGAAAAATATTGTCCTTCTGAGAAAATAATTGTTTATATATCAAGTTTTAATTAATTGAACAAAAAATAAAAACACCGGCCGCTTATAAATCTCTTCAAAAATCACGTCAGCATGTTTCATATTTTTTTTTATTAAAAATAAATCTGGAATTATGGCAGAAAATTTCGAGTTGTTGAGCATGTAAAAGTATTTTTTTTTGAATGCCGCCCTAACATGATTCTGATAAAATCAGCTATTATATGAAAATGAAATAAAAACTCGTCAAGAGCGATCAGATAAAATTGTTAAAGTGGATTTATCTCTAATCATGATTTAGTTTTTGTTTGTGAAATTAGTATATTTGACTTCGAAATCTACCTCTGCCTGTAGGCCGGGCCGGCAGGGATTTTTAATGTTTGTTTTGTGTTGTATATTAAATTTTGAAATTTATTTTTCAGAACAAACATCCTTCAAATTCTGGGCAACGCCGGCACTTTAGCTTGTAACAGATAAATGGCTTTTGTATCTGTACATCTAATGCTAATATTATAAAGCGTTATAATATTATAAAGTATATAATATTATTAATGCTTGTACGTTTGTGAGGTGTTATCTCTGAAACTACATAGCCAACTTAAAAAAATGTTGGTGGCCATCTCTGCTCCGAAAAAAAGACTATTTTATGTCAGTGCAAGAACCTACATCGCTGCAGGAGCAAAAAAGTTCTAAAATTGTGATTTCTGCGATATTGATTGGGTTAGAAACTTTAAATTTGCTGCGGTAGTTACTTTTAAGATGTAAATACTCGTAATGAACGCTCTCTAAAAGGTTCAATTTGACGGATAAACGTAAAAATTTCTAGAAAGTTTCTAAACTATGATTTATTTGGAATACTGAAATTTTTGGGATACTGTTGGGGTTAGAAACTAGAACTTTGGCATGGTAGTAATTAATAAGATGTAAATGCTCGTTGTAGAACGAATTCTAAAAAATAGAAAGACTAAACAAAGCGGAAAAAGATCTAAAGATGATCTAAGTAATGAAGAACATGGAACTGTTAGGAATATAAACATGAAAATTGACATGGCTGTATTTATCAAGACGTAAATTCTCGCAATAGAACAATTTCTAAAAATGTTGCTATAAAAAACAGTGCAGAAACAAAAAACTTTAAAAAA
Organism: Maratus speciosus; assembly: GCA_963932465.1. Taxonomy (NCBI): domain Eukaryota; kingdom Metazoa; phylum Arthropoda; class Arachnida; order Araneae; family Salticidae; genus Maratus; species Maratus speciosus. The sequence continues at coordinate 110,625,094 of OZ010800.1, forward strand.
ATTTCTATTTCTCTGTTACTGCTGAGCCCAAAATTTTGAAATTTTGCTTCGGGTTAGTTTTAAAATATACAATTGTCTCTATGAATGGTTTCTAAAAAATTTAAAATTTAAAAAGATGAAATTAACAGAAAGCGATCTCAATTACCATTAATTTGGAATTATTAGGTACAGCAACTTTAAATATTTCATAATGCTGCATTTCCCCCGCAAAACATGCGATTTAAATGCAACAAAACTGATAGATACCCACCTAGCATTAAATAAATTGTGTAAATATTGAATAAAGACCTGTATGAAACAGTGAGTAGGTTGCCTGAAAGTACTTGTTAAAGTGTTCTTTCTCTAGGTTTTTCTCTCTCTCGCCAAGGCCACTAATAGAGGGATGTGTCGTTTTAAATATGATATGAATTTTTTATCCGATTCATTTTTCTAGACATTTTATCATAAGGTCATATTCTCAATTATCATTAGTAGATTTTTTATATATTAACTTATTCTGGTGAAAATTTTGTAATCGGGTTCATATTGGCGTATGTTAGCTTGCATGATTTGCTGAATAAATATGTATGGATTTGTAAATTACTTCAAATGACACTTTGACAGCTCAAAAGTTATGCAGACGATATATTCAGATCTTGTGTCATACTTTATGTTGTAATCATTGCCGATATCTTTTATTTAATACGTGCTAAATACAGCTCAGCTTGTGCAGAATATGTTTGAAAATAAAACAATACAGCGTATGTAGTGGAAAGCATACACTCATCATTTAAATCCGATCGAGTATATCTAAAACATACTCTAACGAAGCATTGCATGCCACTTTGATGTATTCGGTACTTTGATACTATATTAGATTTTGAGAAGAGAATTCCTTAAATGTTATCGCCAACCTCATTGCATCCGTGGAAAACAGATATTGTACAATATTAACTATTCCGGGGGAGCACACGCCATATAAAGTATAGTCCATTCTTTTTAAACATCATATATTTGTCGTTTAAAGTTACTCAAATTGGTGCGGAGCGTCTGATTATGCTCTTGACATCATTTTATACAGTTAAAATTCCGATATAAGTAAATTAGTGTTTCATTTTCTATTTTACTTTTAATATATTGCGTACTTTCAATTTTATATCCATGCATGGCTGTCTTGAATGGTTTGATTTCCCATTTTTTTAAACAGTGTATACGAATTTATTCATAAGATTTTGTAATTCTACAATTCGTTTATTTTCATCATTTCAATTTTTCGCAGTATATGGACAATTAAAGATAACATCTCATTTTCTTTGCTTCCACATATTATTATTAAATCTATGTTCTCAGTAATATCGCTCAGACTAATCCCTCTGAGGGAAGTCCTAGTTTATCCCCTGTTTATAAGGCTAACGAAATTCAAAAATTGAAAAAATTGCACAGTGATATAGAAATAAATGTTCGATGTTTGTCCACATTAGGACTCGAACCAGTAAATTATGGCTCCATGCTTATCGCCGTAATTTTAAAATTAATACCGGCAGAATTAGCTTTGGAATATAATAGACAAAATGTAGATAATTTAACACATTCAGATATACATAAATTATTAGATTTTCTGCACACTGAAATAAAAAGCAGAGAACACACATTTTTTTCGAGAATGAAAGCATTTGAAGATATTAAAACAAAAATCAAGAGTCAAACAACAAAATCTGAATTTAAATCTACTTTTGAATTTATGAACATTTCGAATCGACTTCAGATAGGCAGCTGGCTCACTGCATTTTTTTGCAACGATTGTAAACATTCATCTGATTTGTGTGAGGCTGTTGATGTAAACACTAAAAGAAATTTGTTGAAATCTCAAGGAAGATGTTTCCTTTGCTTAGGCAGGAAACACGTTATCAAAAATTGTAACTCTAAAACTAGTTGCAAGAATTGTTCAGGCAGACATAATCAAACGATATGCCTAAAATCTAAATTAATAAAAGAAGTAAACGTTCCCAAATTAAAAGGTAATGAAAGTGAAACTAATAAAAAAGTAATTTCGGCTATTTCCTCTACAGAAAATAATAAAATTCTTCTACAAACTTGTTGTGTAAAAATAAAATCAAACGGAAAACAATCTCTAATTAGGTTACTTTTGGATTGTGGGAGCATGCGAACCTTTATATCTGAATAAATAGCAAATAAATTGAATTTACAGGCAATAAGAAAAGAAAAATTGTCGGTTTTTACATTTGGAAATAAGAACCCCATTGAAAAATCCTTTGAAGTAGTTAAACTAACTATTGAAAATAAAAATGTACCTAATTCAAAATTAGATATAGAAGCGCTAGTCACCAATCAAATATCAGCTACTGAAATCCCCCCACTTGAAATCAATGATTTGATGAAAAGTAAACAATTTGAAAATTTAACCCTTGCGGACACACCCACATCCAAAGAACCAATTACATTACTTATAGGTGCTGGCTATTATTATGATATTGTTACTGGAAATATGAAACATTTGAATAAAAAATTAGTAGCTGTCGACACCATTTCTGGTTGGTGTCTACGGGGAAAAACAACTGACAGTTATACGCCCTTAGCATTTAATGTAATAGTATTAAAAAAATATTTCTAACAGATTGAAAAATTCTGGAATATCGAATCATCTGGCCTTTTTAATACTAAACAGGATTCAGATTCTTCAGAAAACAACGTTCTAAAGCAGTTTGAGTCAGAAAATAAATACAATGATAAGCGATATACAGTTCGATTTCCGTGGAAGCTTGGAAGGGAATGTTTAAATGACAATCGGAAAATTGCAGAAAATAGATTTTTTAAACTCAAACAATGATTGATTAAAAACCCTGAATTATTTTTTGAGTAGAAGGATGTGTTAGCAGATTATTTGAAACAAGGTATTATTGAATTAGTTACAGATCCTGAAGAAAAACAAAATGTAACTTTTTTATTTACCTCATCGAGAAATAATTAGAACTGATAGGACAACGAGCAGATTACGCATAGTTTTCGATGCCTCTGCTCATGACACATGCTCACTGTCTTTGAATAATTGCCTGCATGTAGGTCCAAATTTGTATCCTGAAATATTTGATGTTTTGTTACGGTTTAGATTTAATCCCACAGCTTTTACAACTGATATAAAACAAGCATTTCTACAAATAATTATAGATGAAAACGATCGTGATGTAACAAGATTTTTATTTTCACAAGATTTGTTTGATACTTCTAAACCCTTTGAAATTCATAGATTCACCAGAGTGTTATTTGGAATTAGTAGCAGTCCCTTTTTATTGGCTGCAACAATTAAACACCACTTGAAAAAATACATCACAAAATATCCAAACACAGTAAAATTTTTAAATGAAAATATCTATGTTGATGACGTTATAGGAAGTCTTGAAAATATTGATCAAGCCCTATCCACGAGTTTACAATGTATTGATATATTTGAAAATGCAAGTATGCATTTACACAAATGGTATACGAACTCTTTACCACTTAGTGAACAATGGAAAGAAATGACATAACTTCAGAAGTCAATTCTGAAGCTTTTGAAGAACAAAATCTCCCTTATAAAGTTTTAGGAATCGCTTGGAATAACTCCAAAGATTTACTTTATTTTGATGTTCGAGGTTTAGTTGATTTCATTTCAAAAAGAATAGACACCAAAAGATTTATTCTACAAGTTTTAGGCAGGATTTTTGATCCACTTGGATTCCTAGGACCATTTACATTAAGACTAAAATGTATAATTCAACAAATTTGGAATTTGGGTATAGATTGGGATGAAACCTTACCCGAAGATTTACATATACATTGGAGTAGCTGGTGTAACGAAATCCCTCATTTGAAAAACTTTTCAGTACCCAGATACTATTTTTCTGACATCACCAATTGGCATGATTATGACCTACAATTGCATATTTTTGCCGATTCAAGCATGAAGGCTTACGGTACGGTTGCTTATTTACGTGTAGCAACAACCACCAAAAATGTTTGAACTGTTTTTGTTGCTTCGAAAAACAGGGTTGCTCCACTGAAAGCGCTTACCTTACCAAGGCTTGAATTGATGGCCGCATTGTTGTCGGCCAAGCTAAGTAGTAACATTTTGAAAGCTCTAAAATTGAATGTACCGACTTATTACTGGACGGATTAAAAAATATCCTATTTTTGGATAAAAGGATCCCCTAAAAAGTTTAAACCCTTTGTCAGAAACAGAATTGAAGAGATCCATAAATTGACCTCACTTGATAACTGGTATCATTGTCCTGGTACTGCCAATCCAGCTGATATAGTTTCTCGAGGATCAAAAATCTCTAGGATAATCAATGGTACAACTTGGTTACAGGGACCAGAATGGCTAAGTTTACCTCCTGAGTGTTGGCCAATATCAGAAAACAAAGAAATCGTTTACTCAGATGAATTAGAATACAAAAAAAAAAAATCCTAACGATGTTTTTCAGAGCGAGTGCTTAGTCAAAAAACTCGAAAATCCCATAAACATTTCAAAATATAGTAGTAATTTAGAGAAACTTTTGAGAATTACCGTTTGGGTAAAGAAATTCATTATGAAGCTGAAAAAATCAACTGAAGTGCAAGACGTAGTAACAACCGAAGAATTACTCGAAGCTGAAAATTTTTTGATACAATCTGAACAAAAACAATTTTATAAGGAAGAAATAGAATCTCTAAAAAATAGTCAATCAGTGAATAAGACGTCATCCTTATCAAATTTCATGCCCTTTATTGACAAAAACGGATTGATGAGGTTGGGCGGAAGGCTCGAATTTTCTAACCTGTCCGCAGAAGAGAAAAACCCAATAATTCTCCCCAAATATTCTTGGTTAACTACTCTAATAGTTCGTCAAGAACACGAGAAAATTATGTATGGAGGGATAGCCAGTACTTCGGCAAAATTTACATCTCGTTTTTGGATACCTAAAGGTCGCCAGTTGGTCAAGAGTGTTATCAAGAATTGTATAACATGTAAAAAAAATATTTCTCCAAACCAGCAGACCAGATCACCGCACCATTACCAAAAGACAGAGCTATTGAAGCACCGCCATTCGCAATCTGCGGTTTAGACTTCGCCGGTCCGATCTATATCAGAAATTTTAAAGAAACGCAAAAACGCATTGTCCTGTTTACTTGCGGTGTGACTAGAGCCATTCACCTGGAACTCGCGTCTGATATGACAACAAATTCTTTTTTGATGGCATTCAAAAGATTCACAGCTAGACGAGGAAATCCCAAAATTATTTATTCTGACAACGCACAAAACCTTCAAAAAGTCCAAAGGTGAACTCGAAATTTTATACAACGTACTTACAGACAAAGTATTTTTAAATTTTATTACAAAAGAGAGAATTATATGGAAGAATATTATAGAAAGAGCTGCAGGGTGGGGAGGCTTCTATGAGCGACTAGTAAAGTCAGTCAGAGACTGTTTGAGAAAAGTAATTGGTAGAGCACTCTTAAGTTATGATGAATTAGCGACTCTGTTGACAGAAGTGGAAGCAGTTTTCAATACGCGACCACTGACGTATGTATATAGCGACAGCGATGAACCAGAACCTCTTACTCCAATGCACTTTTTAAATTTTGGAAAAGAACTTTCATTTCCTATTAATTTTTTTGAAATAATTGAAGATTGTTCAAAGAGGTCAACACTCCTGAAAAGAAAAAAAATATCAATCTTTACTATTGAAACAATTGTGGACCAAATGGAAAAAACAATATTTGATGGATTTGAAAACAGCCCATTCCTTGAAAAATCCTAATGCCCATACGCCACTGAAAGTGGGCGATATTGTTTTGATTCAAGATGACGCAAAAAATAAGTTTCTTTGGAAACTTGGTAAGATTCAGACTGCCATTCCTGGAAGAGATGGCAATATTCGTTCATACGAAATAAAAACACCGAGTGGAATCTTAAAAAGATCCATTCAGCACTTGTATCCCTTTGAAATACAAAATGATTAACAAATGACTTTTTGCAGACTTTTTATAAACATTCATAAACATTTATAGACATTTATTTAGTTTTTTTTTTCTGCCTTTAGGACTCTAAATATTTTCTTTCTCTTTTTTAATATAGTCTTATTTATATATAGAATCTTTTTGAATTTTGGTATAAGTAAGTATATGATTTAACTGAAAAAAAAAAGTGTGTGGTATTTAATTGCCATTATTTTTACTTTGTTTAAATTTAAAGTGTTTTATTTAGAATTTATTGATATTTTGAATTTGACTAATTAATTGATTAATTAGATATTGTTTGAATTCTTATATTTAGTATTCTGTATTCGAATTTTAAAGATTGTATTAGATTACTGAACCACTGATACGAAAAATTGAATTTTTATGATTATATGATGGAATTTTGATTTGTGAACTCTTTAAGAGTTCAGGTGGGGTGTGTGAATAGAAACTCTTTCTCTGCTCCCCATGGCAACGAAGGACGCGCGATGCGCGCGCATCCTACCTTAGGATGCGACTTTGGTATTATTGTCGCTGGAACGATGGAAGAGATGTTTTGATTTCAAAAGCATGATTGCTGAAATTTTTTTACAGTTTGTTGATGAGGATAAGCCTCCCTTAATCGAAAAATCAGATTAGATTTTGATAATACTTATTGTAAATATGTATAGAATCATGTATATGTAAATACTCATTAAATATTTTAAGAAACGAATCCAGAATGCACCTCCTTCATTGATTTTGTGTTCGACTGTCTTTGAAATTTTTTCCTCATGGTGCATCACGCCGGGAAAGAAAGAAAGAAAAAAAGTATTTGTTATCTTTTTAATGTCTTCAAAACACAAATAAGAAAATAGAGGATAATAAGTAATAAGAAGACGGCAAAGGTAAGATATGTTTTTCATATTTTATTTAGAAATGTCTGATTTAGAAAAGTTGAAAAAGAATCGAACAGTATTGAAACAGCAGTAACAAAGCTGATTAAAAACATAGAAAATGTTATGAAGGATAGTCCAAAGATTTTGATAATTTAGAAGAATTATTTATTCAGTTAGATAGTAAAGCACAATTATTGAAGTCAATTGACGAGAAAATTGAGCCCCTTTTAGGGTTAGACGACTATGAAACTGAAATCAATTCGATTTATGATTACGCGGATAAAATATCAGTTGCAAAATTGCGGGTGAAGAAAAAATTAACCGAAAACAAAAAAATTGTTAATATTGATTTAAATAACAGTCAAGATTTAAAATCGAATATGATTAATGATGAAAACTCAGTTGTTAAATTGCCAAAACTCAATATACAAAAATTCTATGGCAACTGTACGCAATTTATTTCATTTTTTAATACCTTTAAAAATACAATTCAAGAAAATAAATCGCTTTCGAAAATTGAAAAATTTCATTATTTGAAGAGTTATTTATCTGGAGCTGCGGCTAATGCTGCAGAAAGTTTTGAAATATCAGAAGCTAATTATGACGCAGCATTGGAAGTTTTAGAAACGCGTCATGGTCAAAAAGACGTGATAATTAATCATCACCTGAACAAGCTTCTTAATTTATCCCCTGTTTATAAGGCTAACGAAATTCAAAAATTGAAAAAATTGCACAGTGATATAGAAATAAATGTTCGATGTTTGTCCACATTAGGACTCGAACCAGTAAATTATGGCTCCATGCTTATCGCCGTAATTTTAAAATTAATACCGGCAGAATTAGCTTTGGAATATAATAGACAAAATGTAGATAATTTAACACATTCAGATATACATAAATTATTAGATTTTCTGCACACTGAAATAAAAAGCAGAGGACACACATTTTTTTCGAGAATGAAAGCATTTGAAGATATTAAAACAAAAATCAAGAGTCAAACAACAAAATCTGAATTTAAATCTACTTTTGAATTTATGAACATTTCGAATCGACTTCAGATAGGCAGCTGGCTCACTGCATTTTTTGCAACGATTGTAAACATTCATCTGATTTGTGTGAGGCTGTTGATGTAAACACTAAAAGAAATTTGTTGAAATCTCAAGGAAGATGTTTCCTTTGCTTAGGCAGGAAACACGTTATCAAAAATTGTAACTCTAAAACTAGTTGCAAGAAGTGTTCAGGCAGACATAATCAAACGATATGCCTAAAATCTAAATTAATAAAAGAAGTAAACGTTCCCAAATTAAAAGGTAATGAAAGTGAAACTAATAAAAAAGTAATTTCGGCTATTTCCTCTACAGAAAATAATAAAATTCTTCTACAAACTTGTTGTGTAAAAATAAAATCAAACGGAAAACAATCTCTAATTAGGTTACTTTTGGATTGTGGGAGCGTGCGAACCTTTATATCTGAAGAAATAGCAAATAAATTGAATTTACAGGCAATAAGAAAAGAAAAATTGTCGGTTTTTACATTTGGAAATAAGAACCCCATTGAAAAAACCTTTGAAGTAGTTAAACTAACTATTGAAAATAAAAATGTACCTAATTCAAAATTAGATATAGAAGCGCTAGTCACCAATCAAATATCAGCTACTGAAATCCCCCCACTTGAAATCAATGATTTGATGAAAAGTAAACAATTTGAAAATTTAACCCTTGCGGACACACCCACATCCAAAGAACCAATTACATTACTTATAGGTGCTGGCTATTATTATGATATTGTTACTGGAAATATGAAACATTTGAATAAAAAATTAGTAGCTGTCGACACCATTTCTGGTTGGTGTCTACGGGGAAAAACAACTGACAGTTATACGCCCTTAGCATTTAATGTAATAGTATTAAAAAAATATTTCTAACAGATTGAAAAATTCTGGAATATCGAATCATCTGGCCTTTTTAATACTAAACAGGATTCAGATTCTTCAGAAAACAACGTTCTAAAGCAGTTTGAGTCAGAAAATAAATACAATGATAAGCGATATACAGTTCGATTTCCGTGGAAGCTTGGAAGGGAATGTTTAAATGACAATCGGAAAATTGCAGAAAATAGATTTTTTAAACTCAAACAATGATTGATTAAAAACCCTGAATTATTTTTTGAGTAGAAGGATGTGTTAGCAGATTATTTGAAACAAGGTATTATTGAATTAGTTACAGATCCTGAAGAAAAACAAAATGTAACTTTTTTATTTACCTCATCGAGAAATAATTAGAACTGATAGGACAACGAGCAGATTACGCATAGTTTTCGATGCCTCTGCTCATGACACATGCTCACTGTCTTTGAATAATTGCCTGCATGTAGGTCCAAATTTGTATCCTGAAATATTTGATGTTTTGTTACGGTTTAGATTTAATCTCACAGCTTTTACAACTGATATAAAACAAGCATTTCTACAAATAATTATAGATGTAAACGATCGTGATGTAACAAGATTTTTATTTTCACAAGATTTGTTTGATACTTCTAAACCCTTTGAAATTCATAGATTCACCAGAGTGTTATTTGGAATTAGTAGCAGTCCCTTTTTATTGGCTGCAACAATTAAACACCACTTGAAAAAATACATCACAAAATATCCAAACACAGTAAAATTTTTAAATGAAAATATCTATGTTGATGACGTTATAGGAAGTCTTGAAAATATTGATCAAGCCCTATCCACGAGTTTACAATGTATTGATATATTTGAAAATGCAAGTATGCATTTACACAAATGGTATACGAACTCTTTACCACTTAGTGAACTATGGAAAGAAATGGCATAACTTCAGAAGTCAATTCTGAAGCTTTTGAAGAACAAAATCTCCCTTATAAAGTTTTAGGAATCGCTTGGAATAACTCCAAAGATTTACTTTATTTTGATGTTCGAGGTTTAGTTGATTTCATTTCAAAAAGAATAGACACCAAAAGATTTATTCTACAAGTTTTAGGCAGGATTTTGGATCCACTTGGATTCCTAGGACCATTTACATTAAGACTAAAATGTATAATTCAACAAATTTGGAATTTGGGTCTAGATTGGGATGAAACCTTACCCGAAGATTTACATATACATTGGAGTAGCTGGTGTAACGAAATCCCTCATTTGAAAAACTTTTCAGTACCCAGATACTATTTTTCTGACATCACCAATTGGCATGATTATGACCTACAATTGCATATTTTTGCCGATTCAAGCATGAAGGCTTACGGTACGTTTGCTTATTTACGTGTAGCAACAACCACCAAAAATGTTTGAACTGTTTTTGTTGCTTCGAAAAACAGGGTTGCTCCACTGAAAGCGCTTACCTTACCAAGGCTTGAATTGATGGCCGCATTGTTGTCGGCCAAGCTAAGTAGTAACATTTTGAAAGCTCTAAAATTGAATGTACCGACTTATTACTGGACGGATTAAAAAATATCCTATTTTTGGATAAAAGGATCCCCTAAAAAGTTTAAACCCTTTGTCAGAAACAGAATTGAAGAGATCCATAAATTGACCTCACTTGATAACTGGTATCATTGTCCTGGTACTGCCAATCCAGCTGATATAGTTTCTCGAGGATCAAAAATCTCTAGGATAATCAATGGTACAACTTGGTTACAGGGACCAGAATGGCTAAGTTTACCTCCTGAGTGTTGGCCAATATCAGAAAACAAAGAAATCGTTTACTCAGATGAATTAGAATACAAAAAAAAAAAAAAAAAAAATCCTAACGATGTTTTTCAGAGCGAGGGCTTAGTAAAAAAACTCGAAAATCCCATAAACATTTCAAAATATAGTAGTAATTTAGAGAAACTTTTGAGAATTACCGTTTGGGTAAAGAAATTCATTATGAAGCTGAAAAAATCAACTGAAGTGCAAGACGTAGTAACAACCGAAGAATTACTCGAAGCTGAAAATTTTTTGATACAATCTGAACAAAAACAATTTTATAAGGAAGAAATAGAATCTCTAAAAAATAATAAATCAGTGAATAAGACGTCATCCTTATCAAATTTCATGCCCTTTATTGACAAAAACGGATTGATGAGGTTGGGCGGAAGGCTCGAATTTTCTAACCTGTCCGCAGAAGAGAAAAACCCAATAATTCTCCCCAAACATTCTTGGTTAACTACTCTAATAGTTCGTCAAGGACACGAGAAAATTATGTATGGAGGGATAGCCAGTACTTCGGCAAAAATTACATCTCGTTTTTGGATACCTAAAGGTCGCCAGTTGGTCAAGAGTGTTATCAAGAATTGTATAACATGTAAAAAAAATATTTCTCCAAACCAGCAGACCAGATCACCGCACCATTACCAAAAGACAGAGCTAGTGAAGCACCGCCATTCGCAATCTGCGGTTTAGACTTCGCCGGTCCGATCTATATCAGAAATTTTAAAGAAACGCAAAAACGCATTGTCCTGTTTACTTGCGGTGTGACTAGAGCCATTCACCTGGAACTCGCGTCTGATATGACAACAAATTCTTTTTTGATGGCATTCAAAAGATTCACAGCTAGACGAGGAAATCCCAAAATTATTTATTCTGACAACGCACAAAACCTTCAAAAAGTCCAAAGGTGAACTCGAAATTTTATACAACGTACTTACAGACAAAGTATTTTTAAATTTTATTACAAAAGAGAGAATTATATGGAAGAATATTATAGAAAGAGCTGCAGGGTGGGGAGGCTTCTATGAGCGACTAGTAAAGTCAGTCAGAAACTGTTTGAGAAAAGTAATTGGTAGAGCACTCTTAAGTTATGATGAATTAGCGACTCTGTTGACAGAAGTGGAAGCAGTTTTCAATACGCGACCACTGACGTATGTATATAGCGACAGCGATGAACCAGAACCTCTTACTCCAATGCACTTTTTAAATTTTGGAAAAGAACTTTCATTTCCTATTAATTTTTTTGAAATAATTGAAGATTGTTCAAAGAGGTCAACACTCCTGAAAAGAAAAAAAATATCAATCTTTACTATTGAAACAATTGTGGACCAAATGGAAAAAACAATATTTGATGGATTTGAAAACAGCCCATTCCTTGAAAAATCCTAATGCCCATACGCCACTGAAAGTGGGCGATATTGTTTTGATTCAAGATGACGCAAAAAATAAGTTTCTTTGGAAACTTGGTAAGATTCAGACTGCCATTCCTGGAAGAGATGGCAATATTCGTTCATACGAAATAAAAACACCGAGTGGAATCTTAAAAAGATCCATTCAGCACTTGTATCCCTTTGAAATACAAAATGATTAACAAATGACTTTTTGCAGACTTTTTATAAACATTCATAAACATTTATAGACATTTATTTAGTTTTTTTTTTCTGCCTTTAGGACTCTAAAGATTTTCTTTCTCTTTTTTAATATAGTCTTATTTATATATAGAATCTTTTTGAATTTTGGTATAAGTAAGTATATGATTTAACTGAAAAAAAAAAAAAAGTGTGTGGTATTTAATTGCCATTATTTTTACTTTGTTTAAATTTAAAGTGTTTTATTTAGAAATTATTGATATTTTGAATTTGACTAATTAAGTGATTAATTAGATATTGTTTGAATTCTTATATTTAGTATTCTGTATTCGAATTTTAAAGATTGTATTAGATTACTGAACCACTGATACGAAAAATTGAATTTTTATGATTATATGATGGAATTTTGATTTGTGAACTCTTTAAGAGTTCAGGTGGGGTGTGGGAATAGAAACTCTCTCTCTGCTCCCCATGGCAACGAAGGACGCGCGATGCGCGCGCATCCTACCTTAGAATGCGACTTCGGCATTATTGTGGCTGGAACGATGGAAGAGATGTTTTGATTTCAAAAGCATGATCGCTGTAATTTTTTTACAGTTTGTTGATGAGGCTAAGCCTCCCTTAATCGAAAAATCAGATTAGATTTTGATAATACTTATTGTAAATATGTATAGAATCATGTATCTGTAAATACTCATTAAATATTTTAAGAAAAGAATCCAGAACGCACCTCCTTCATTGATTTTGTGTTCGACTGTCTTTGAAATTTTTTCCTCAACTGCAACTCTAACCATCATAGACATCATTAGACCTCATCAAAACAGTGGTTTTAGATAGGAACTAACAATGAAACACAACTTAAAAGTCATCAATACAAGTGGATAAAAAAAAATTAGGTAAGAAATATAAACAAGTAATAATAATAATAATAATAATAATAATAATAATAAACATTTTAAGTCAATTTCTACTAGGGTCAATAAGAGAATTTATTTTTTCTCCCATTATTCTTTCATCTTGAGTGGTGCTTAAAATGCCTTGATCAAGAATGCCCTGATCAAGCGTTTGAAATTGGAGAAGACACGGCAAAAAAGAAATTGAACGCTAATCAGACTCTGAGGGTTTTTTTTTTTTTGTAAATATTAATATTTGTCAAAACCAAAGATCACACCGGTTTGTTTGCAAAATTTTTGTTTTTGGCTTGTTATTTTATATTTTCGTCATGGAGGTGGCTGCGGGAGTGTTAAAATATACAAAAAAACTCAAACTTGAGAAAAAATAATCGAGAAACACTAAAACAAACATCAGAAAATATTTTTCTGAAATTGAAAATAATAATATTGCTTTTATTTTATGTAAGAATATAGAAAGGAGAAGGTAATCCATATAAATTGATTTTTCTTTCACTTTGTATTTATTTTCGTTTTGGAAGTGAATGCGAAAATTTATAATTGCTGAAAACGGGAAACTGGAATGCACTGACGTCCAGTAAAATTTTATTTTTAAATGGTAAATATTAAGATTTCTGTAGCAAAATTTACCAAACTTGGAAAAAAAAAAAAAAAAAAAAAAAAAAAAACTTTTCGAGATTGGGGCATTAGAAGACAATTGCTATTTCAAAATAAATAAAAAAAACCGAAAGCGTGGCTTTCATCTGTTTGAAAGGGCAAGAAACGACCGTATATGCACAGTCAGAATTACCTGGAAGGAAGTTTGCCATTTTGGATATTTATTAGATTTTAGAAATAATTTCGTGGCTAATTAACAAAAGATTTTAAAAAAAAAAAATCTAAGATACAGCTGCATTCGAAACTGACATCGTCTGTCCTCATCTAAATATTTATGACCTCAACATGAAATAGTTTTATTTTGCCACTGCTAACACAAACGTGCACATATACACACAACCATATATTTTTTCAAGATATGAATTTTAGCTTAATTTAATTTTTTCAATTAATTGAAAATTTTTTGTTATAATTATTGAGAATAATAATAATAATTAAATAAGTTAAATCATTAAAACATGACTCATATAGTTATAAATTAAGATTTTTATAACGTTTAGATTTAATAAACCATTCTAAAGTTTTAAAGAAAAAAATATTTTTTAGTAATTTACTATAATGTGTAATTGCAATAACGTTTACTCATGTAATTTATCAGCATTACAATAAATTTAATAAACAGTAATTTTTTCCAACATCGAACAGATGAAACGAACGTCGTGACATTCAATTACTACATAGAAACGTAATAAAAGAACAAGCATATTAAATGCCTGATGCGGATATAATTTAAATTAAAGTAAAATTTTGGGTCTATCGTTGGATAATAAATAATTTGATTAAAATATCAAAATTTAAAGAGATCAGTATATTCCTTTCAATAGACACCTTTGAATTATCCTATATTGCTTCCTATATATTCCTTTATTTATTCAGACCTTTATGTATTCATTATTCGAGACATCTTATTCCCTTAATGACGATAACAAAAGTTTGATATAATGCTGGAACAAAAAATCTAAAATTAAAACTAATTAACGATTTAAATTATGTTTAATTTTTTAATTATTTCTAATAATTGAAACAAGGTTTCGAAACTGAAAAATATGTCGTAATTTAGTCATCTTCTGATGAAGAACAACACAAGTCAAACGTCATCAAGTCAATCTTTTAAAAAAATATTTTTTCCTGTTTTTTAAAATAAAGTAGTTTTTAAATAATTCATTGTCATTCAATTACGTAATAATGTATTGGTTAAAAACGAAAAATTTTTCTTTACTATCACCAAAATAACGCAAAGATTTGAATTACATAGTATTTCTACTTATTTATATTCTATATATATTTATATTATAATATATTTTATATATTTCCTATTTAATTTCTTACATTTCAAAATTTAGAACAAAACGAAGCACTGTTGCATTTGTTTTTCATTTCTAGGGGCGTTCGTAAATATATAAATACGTAGCACCTATAGTCGTCGTTCGGTCCGTCCGCCTGTCCGACCGCCCGCATATAACAGAGCAAAAACTACCCAATCGAATGGTCTGAAATTTCAAATATATAATTGCTGCAAAATTTTGTCGAGTCATCTCAAATTTTATGAAAATCGGATGTATAGTTTAATTACAGGGACAATCAAAAGTTTTTCTGTTACATAACGACCAATGGGAAAAAGAATATTTCAAGTGCATTTTAATAATGTTACAACAGCTTTTCGATGAGAATGAAAATGATATGCCCTTATGAAGTGCACTAATATATACATTCCGTACAATATGCGATACAAAAAATATTTATAAAACTAGATATAGTACAAACGCTCCTCACTTGCCACGTTTGACGTGCAACTTAGAACTTGTTTTGTTTGATAAGGCACTAAATATTGTATGCTATAAAGAAAAATTTATAATTTTAGGAAAGAAAAATAATTTATTATTTTATTTATTATTGTGTTTCACATATGATTCAATTACCGTATATACCCGCGTATAAGTCGAGGAATATCTGACAATTTTCGGTCAGCAAATTTGGGGTGTCGACTTATACGCGGCTCAGTTAAAAAAGCAAAAACAATTCGAATACTGCAAAATTATGGCTTTTTATGTGTGTGAATAAAAAAAAAAATAATATATAAAATATACAAATAATAATAATTATAATTAAACAAAAACAAATCATTGAATTTTTTTTTTTTTAAGTACCACCTTTTCGCATTGGCAAATGGAATCTTTGATTTGATTTTGTGCAAAATTGAAGTAAAAAGTGAGGGGGTCGACTTATTCGCGGGTTTTTGATTTTTTCCAGAATTTGCAATCGAAAGATGGGGGGTCGACTTATACGCGAGTCGACTTATACACGAGTATATACGGTACTTAAATATGATGAATAATTATCTATTTTTACTTCTTCTCCATTTCCTTATCTATTTTTAATGTTCTATTAAAAAAATATTCCAACTTTTCTTTTCGTAATTTGTGCATATCGGAAATAATATTATTTTGGAGACACACTTTGTTTACATAGAATTTATAGATTCAACAGAAGGAGAAGAAGATGGAGAAAAAAAAATCGTTGAATACAAACATGATGGTCATAAATAAAATTTTATTAATGCAGCGTATTTGTGTACTGTTTTTGTAAATATATTTTGATATTTAAAACGTATATATTCATGTTATCTTAATTTTTAATGCTGTAAAATGACATTAAATTTTATGTCATTTTACAGCATTAAAAATTAAGATAACATGAATATATACACTGCTCAAAACAATTAAAGGATATTTCAAGTTTTATATAAAATAAAGATATAAACGAAATTTTTTTTGCCGAAAATAGAAGAAGAGAATCACAAATGCAAATTTTTCTGGTTTTCAAACTGTGGAGTATGCAAATTTTGAGTTCGACGTCAAAAACGTCGCTTCAGCGGCTGCGAATGAAATTTGACTTTCAACTGGATAAAAGAGAATGAAGACAAGGATGATCGGCATTCAGTGATTGCTTTGTTTCGATGAGTACGATGTCTCAGCGAAGTCATTTGACAGATTCAGAAGCTTTGAGAATTGTTGGTAGGTTAGAAGGGGGCCAAACTCAAGCCGAAGTAGCGCAAGCCATTGGAGTGTCACAAAGTGTCATTTCCAGGATCTGGAACCGTTTTTTGGAGAGTGGATGTGCAGGCCGAAGACCAGGGCAAGGTCGTAGACGGGCAACAACGCCCAATGAAGATCGATATTTAGCGTTAACAGCTCGGAGACACCGAACCATGAACGCTACTCTTCTCCAACAACACCTTCGCTCGGCTACAGGCACCACGATTTCAACTCAGACTGTCAGAAACTGGCTCCATGCTGTAGGTCTGTATGCTCGCCGACCGATGGTATGTGTTAGATTAACATCAAGGCATCGTCGCGACCGCAGGGAGTGGGCAACCGAGCATGTCAACTGGAGGAGAAATGAATGGAGCAATATTCTGTTTTCTGACGAGTCCCGTTTTTCTGTGCATCCCGATAATAGGCGTATTTTCATCTGGAGGGACCGTGGCAGTAAGAATAATCCTGCGTTCGTGCACGAAAGTGTCAGATTTGGCGGTGGAGGAGTGTTGGTGTATGGTGGCATCTCCATTGACGGGCGCACTGACCTCTACATTATTCGAGATGGAGCTCTGACTGGTCGCCGATATAGGGATGAGATCCTCAGACCTATTGTAGTCCCTTACGCTGCAGCAATCGGAGATAACTTCATTTTAATGGACGATAACTGCAGGCCACTTCGTGCAAACCTGGTGCAGGATTTCCTTTTCGAGGAAGGAATCGTTCGAATGGAATGGCCAGCTTGTTCTCCAGACATGAATACAATCGAGCACGTTTGGGACGCTCTAGGAAGACGAGTTTCTGGCCGCCAATAACCTCCACAAACTCTCCAAGAACTGGAAAGAGCTCTTCTGGAAGAGTTGGGAAGAATACCCCAACTCGTCATTAATAGCCTCATTGAGTCCATGCCTCAAAGGTGTTCAACGTTGCTGGCCGCCCGTGGAAACCATACCCCCTACTGAAAATGATTTTCTTTGAAGAAAACACCTTTTCTTATTCTTGTTTTCTCATATGCACAAATTGTGTTTTTTTCCTTTAGTACACAAATGCGCAATAAAATGCATTTTTTTCTGCCAAACATGTGTAATTTATTCTCATTTAACCTACTATGTCTGTCGACCATGTATCAATCAGCTAAACAGTTTACCAGATACAAAATCCACCTAAAACTGCAATATCCTTTAATTGTTTTGAGCAGTGTATTTTTAGGTAGCTTTCATTAAAAAAGCTACCTATTGCAGTCGTTCAGAGGAAAGCGATTTAAAAAAAAATTGTCATATTTTCATCGATCATGACCCCCAGACTCCGAAAACACCCCCCGTTCAAAAGTTGATATATATATATATATATATATGATCTTTGTCACACTGTAACTCTGGTATTTATGAACCGATTTGGATGTAACTTCGTGTATACATAGTGTATACGAATACCTCGACCGAGTTCGTTGGCCAGCTTCATCCGTCATCTTGTTTCAAAATGGCGGCCATTTAATTTTTAAAAAAATAAAATTTGAAATGTGGAATCAAAAAATTTAAAATATTTTTTCTTATATGTTTGACCTTGATACAAAGATAAAGGAGCATTTTTTGTTTCGTCTATACCTTAAAAAATGGCTGAGCTATAGCACTTTGAATTTCCAGCTTGGCTGACATTTTGAAACGACCTGATATTTGTCACGCGATAACAGACGTATTTATGAATCGATTTGGATGTACCTTGGTGTATACATAATGCGTATCAATATCTCGACCGAGTTCGTTGGCCAGCTTCATCAGCCATCTTGTTTCAAAATGGCGGCCATTTCATTTTTTTTTATTAAAATTTGAAATGTGGTACCAAAAAACTGAAAATTGAAGAATATTTTTTCTTATGTCTTTAAGCTTGATACAAAGATTCCGGAGCAGTTTTTGTTTTGTCTATATTTTTAAAAAAAGGCTGAGTTATAGCACTTTGAATTTCTAGAGTGGCTGACATTTTGAAACGACCTGATACTTGTCACACGATAACAGGCGTATTTATGAACTCATTTGGATGTACCTTGGTGCATACATAATACGTACCAATGTCACGACCAAGTTTGTTCGCCAGCTTCATCTGCCATGTTGTTTCAAAATGGCGGCCATTTATTTTTCTTTAATTTAAAATTTAAAATGAAGTACCAAAAAATTGGAAAATGAAAAAATATATTTTGTATGTGTCTGATCTTAATACAAAGATTCCGGAACAGTTTCTTGTTTCGTTTATATCTAAAAAAATGGCTGAGTTATAGCATTTTGAATTTCTAATGTGGCTGACATTTTGAAACGACTTGATATTTGTCACGCGATAACAGGCGTATTTATGAGCCGATTTGGATGTAACTTGGTGTGTACATAGTACATACCATTGTCTCAACCGAGTGTGTTGGCCAGCTTCATTCGCCATCTTGTTTCAAAAGGGCTGCCATTTAAAAAAAGAATAATTTTAAATTTAAAATGACATATCAAAAAATTGAAAAATTAAAAAGATTTTTTATTATGTGTTTGACTTTGATACAAAGATTCCGGAGCAGTTTTTGTTTCGTATATATCTTGAAAAATGGTTGATATAAAACACTTTGAATTTCTAGCATGGCTGACATTTTGAAACGATCTGATATTTGTCACGTGATAACACGCGTATTTATTAAACTATTTCGATGTAAGAAGGTATGTGGATAGTATATCGTAATGTCTCGACCATGTTCACTGGCCAGCTTCATCAGCCATCTTGTTTCAAAATGTAGGCCTCTAAATTAAATAAAAAATTATATTTAAAGTGAGGTGCAAAAAAATTAGAAATGGAAAAGGTTTCTTTCTTATGTATTTGACCATGATATAAGGATTCCGGAGCATTTATTGTTTTGTCTTTATCTTAAAAAATGGCTCAGATACAGCAGTTTCAATTTCTTATGTGGGTGACATTTTGAAAAATCTGATTTTTTGCCTGCGACAGCACTTGTATATATCAACCAATTCCGATGTGAGTGAGCATGTTCACAGGAAATACTGTGGTCTCAACCAAGTTCGCTGGTTAGCCTCATCCACCATGTTGTCTTAAAATGGCAGGCACTTCAAGATATCGTCGAATTTGGCAACCAAATATAAGTTACTTTAATTAAAAGCAGCTTGGATAAAGCTGACTAATTTCGCGAAATTCTCATTCATAATGATTTAGTATTAATAAAAATTAGTATTGAATCTTCTATAATCGGTTTCCACTAAATTGAGCTTCGTATGTTTAAATAATATAAGCTTGCTTTTTAAAAAATAAGGAATGTGAAAGCTACCTCTTCCTCCCAGCACTGGCCGGAAGGAATTTTTTAAATAACAAAATACATTTACAAAAACAGTAAAAAATTCAAGGCATTAATAAAGTTTTATTTATGACCAACATGTTTGTACCCAAACGATTTTCTTTATTTTCTCCATCTTCTTCTTCTTCTGTTGAACCTTTAAGTTACAGTTATAGTCAACCGTTTTGAGTGCCATAACTGTGGTCTCTGCTTCTTTCTGGATGTTAGAACAATCACTCTTGCTTGATTGTTCGTACCATGATATGTTTTATATGTTATAGAAAAATATTAAAAGATATTTCTTGATGGAAATTACCTACTAAAATATTGTCTAATGGAAAGTATCTTTAGTACAAAACATATTCTTCATTTTGACTTTGTTAAATGCTATTACAGATAGCCGGGAAATTAAATGCATCTTTTTTATGATTACAATATTTAATCTTTGATTGCAACATGGAATACCCGGTAACATTTAATATAAATATCCATATGAACACAATTTTATATAAAAATAATAATTTTACCCAAATCAATAGATTGTTTGATTGTTCGTAGCATGATAAAATTTCTATATGTTATTGAAAAAGATATTTATTCATGAAAATTACCTATTAACATATTGTTTAAAGGAAATTATCTTACTACTACAACGTATTCTTCAGTATTATTTTGTTAAATAAATATGTTTTTCAATTTTTGTAATATATATGTATTCCTGGTATCAGCCTTTCCCATAAACATTATTATTTTCTAATATTTACTATTACAGATAGCCGGGAAAGAAAATGCATCAATTTTTTTGTGATATTTAATTGTTGATGGAAATATTGAACACCCAGTAACATTTAATATAAATATCCATATAAACTCAATTTTACATAAAAATAATAATTTTACCTGCATCAGTAGTAAACCGCGATAAGAATTAATATGGCAAAAAATAAAAGAAGTAGTAAATATACATTACAGCTTTTCTTTTATAAAATTATTTGTAAAATATTGGATTTGTCATAGGCATAAAGCATTTTACTTCTCGTGCATTTAACAATTATTGGAAATGCATCTAAGAGCGTCAAATCCATTTTATTTTATATTTTTATTATCCTCAAACAATCATATTTTTCCAGGTGAAAAAATTACGTTCAATCTTCAAACCATGATTTAAAGTAATCTGATTTTGTAGTTTTTTCTGTATTTTATCTTAGGGATGATATTCATATAAAACTAAAACAATTTTAATACTCATATTTATATAAGACAATTAAGAGAAAAACTAAAGTTTTGCTTTTTATATTTTTATATCCATTCGTATTATATTGTCAAACTAAATAAACATATTACTAAAATGATAAAAGAAAAAAAAAATAAAGGTGTTTTATCACTTTTACAAAAATATTTAATTATTTTAAAAATGTCACATTTATGAAAATAAACGATTAAAAATTAAATATTTTCCACAAAATAAGTAAAAACTTAAACTAAAATGCCTTTGTCTAGTATCCCTAAACAGCCGAAGTTCTCCCGGGAGCACGTAGAAATAAGTCTTGAAAAAGATTCTTTGCAACACAATAACAGGGTCATAACAATTTAGAAGAAGTATTTCGACGGTGGCTAAAGATAAAATATTTTATGTGGAAAAAAATGGCCTAAAATCCCTAAACAGCTGAAGCTCCCCCTTGTGTGCGCAAAAAATTTTTGAAAAATACTCTTTACAACCCCATGACAGGATCACAACAACTGATAATAAGTATTTCGGTGGCAGTTTAAAACAAAAACTCTTAATAATAAAATAAAAATAAAAATAAATGGCCTAGTATCCCTAAACAGCCGAAATTCCCCCTAGTGCGCGCCAAAACAATCTTGAAAAAGACTCTTTACCACCCCATGACAGGGTCACAACAACTGATAATAAGTATTTCGGTGGCAGTTAAAAATAAAAACACTTAATAATAAAATAAAAATAAAAATATTAAAAAATATATTAATATTATAATAAAAAGACCGAGAATGGGTTGGGGTCGAGGCGCATCTGACCGATGGTTTCCGGAATTTACGAGGATGTTTTAGCCTTGAAAATGACTCTTTGTTATCCCGGTTCTGCACGGCATGGTTCTGCACGGCATGGTTCTGCACGAGAATGACTGCTGGCGAAATGGCCGAGGGTGTCCAAACCTCGCTCTTCAATAGGCAGTAGCAAAAGAGCAGGAGCTATTTGTGGAGTTAAATGCTTGACTCACGGTCATTCTGCAAAGTGACAGGTGCAAAAATATTTAGAATGCAAGTTAGAGAAAAAATAACTAAAAATACATGAATTACAAGAATTTAAATTAAAAAAATATATATATATATATATATATATATGAAGGGCATTTAAAAGCATGCCAAATTTCGGTCTATTTCTATTAACGATGTAAAATATCTCGTACATCTGGAGCGTGTTTAAGCACCTTATATGAGTTTTCTTAAGGGGGATGGAAATTTATAACTATACAAGCGTTAAGTTTCGGAAAAACAATTTCTTTATAGATGACAATTTCGAATATAGTATGGCACATCATATATTTACCGAATTGCTGAATTTTAATGAAAATAAAACCACAATCAGATGATGAAGAAATCACGCAAACAGTGAATTGTGACATTAATTATTCCTTATAATAACATTTCTGAATTCTCATACGAATAGTATCTGACTATAAATCAATACAAACTCATAATATTCAAAAGTTGCAACATCGACATAAAATTGTGGATTTCCAAATATAAATGGTAATTAGCAATAAATCGAATAGGACTGTTTTCTATCATATGTGATGCAAGTAAAATCTAGTGATTGACTGAAGAGAACTAAAAAGTTCTACTGACTCATTATCATCATGCTCTCTGTCAATTTAATAAAAGAGATGTAAAAATAAATCGCTGGCAAAAAGCACAGCGTAACATTTTATAATCTAAAACATTAAACACTCTAAAATTCAATACTTGATGCATAATTTCTTAAATATTTATATACAATCGCGGTCAAAAGTTTCCGGACAGTTATTTTTTTTTTATTTGTTTGCCACAATGTTCCAGCAAAGATAAAGTGCAATCGATTCAATAGTTAGGAATAAGCAAATGACTTTTGACCATGTGATCATTTTGATTGGATACTGGAGACACTTGATGAAAAGGGGAGGAAATCGAAATTCGCGTGTGCAAAAATTTCCGGCCATTCGTCATTTGTTAGTTTTTGCTATCGGTAAAGTGTCTTTTTGGCCGTGTTTGTTATTTAAGCAAAGTGAATAACGTAACTGAAATTCAAAAATCAAAGGTTAATAATTATTGCTCGTAAACGAGTGATTTGTTTGTCGATAAAGGGCCAATCTTCTCGTGAGATTTCGGCAAAGTTATCGATCGGAAAATCTACTGTCAACGATATTTTTAAAAATATATAAAGATGGCCTTGGCCTCGAGGACTTGCCACGGTCCGGGAGACCCCGGAAAACGTCTCTTCGTGTGGATAGAATTATCAGGAGAAAAGCAGTTGATGACCCGCATAAAAATGCCGCTGCAATATCCCGTGATTTAAGAAGCGAAAATATTGCTGAAATAATTCGGTCTACCGTGTCAAGACGCTTACGTGATGTAGGATCTTTTGGAAGAGCCGGTGTTAAAAGACCTTTCGCAAGTAAAAAAAAAAAGAAGAGGGCCCGACTGGCGTTTGCCAAGGAACACAAAGTCTGGTCAAGTGAAAACTGGAAAAAAGTACTATTTTCCGATGAATAGATGTTCAACCTTTTTGGGAGTGATATTATACACTATGTCAGACCACCTAAAAACAAAAGATATGAATCGAGATATCTTATTCTTAAAATGAAGCATGTCGGAGGACACGTTATGCTGTGGGGAGCATTTACTGGAAAAGGGGTTGGTCCGTTAGATGAAATCGACGGCAAGATGAATGGTGCAATGGATAAGGGTATATTGCAAGAATATTTGCTGCCTTATTGGAGGAAAAATTGTGGTCACAACTATTTGTTTCAGCATGATAATGACCCAAAGCATACATGCAAGCTCGTCAATTTATGGCTTTCGCACAAACAAAAATCCACTTTTGCAATAACCAACTCAATCAACCGATCTGAATCCAATAGAAAATCTTTGGAACGAACTTGACAAACGTGTGCGCAATAATAAATATTCCAATTCAGCAGAATTTTCCCAAAAATTGTAAGAAGAGTGGAAAATAAAAACTTACCATAGGCAAACTTTAACCGTTCCTTGAATCGATGCCACGTCGCTGCGTCGCAGTACTTATTGCTAAATGTATAATGACAAAATACTAATTGGAAATGTTGTTGATCATTGTTACTTTCTACTATAACACCATTTTTCAGAACTTTTGAAGATGGCCGGAAACTTTTTGAGAATATGCGTTTTTCTTTGCAATTAATGTTTTCAATTAAATTTATTGTTATTTATTTGTTATTCCACAAATACAATCCTAACTATTATGTCAGTAAAATGCATAAATATCACTTTGAGATTCCTCTTCATATGGGTATACTAGCAAATTGACCAAAAACTTTATGCTGGCCGGAAACATTTGACCGCCACTGTAAGTTAATAACCTAAATCAGCCTCATTAATGATAATTGTTCATGAGCCATAAAATTATTTAACGCAATTTTTATCTTCACAGTTTTAGAGCTGACTTAAACAAACAAGTGGATTACAACGTAAAAGCAACATGGATTTCATTAGGCCATGGATACGAGGAATAGTTGCGGTGGAAATGAACAAGAAAGAACTATAACTTACCTACAATATTTATCGTGTGATATTTTAAAATATTGGCCAGAATGTATTAACCATTCGTCTTTTATCTAAATGCGAGCACGCGAAACCTACTGTGTAATAGAGGCGGTAAAGTTATAATTAAATTTTGCCAACAAATTTTGCGATTGCAATAATAATTTGATGTGACATTTAACAATGTTCGACAATATTTGACATCCGTAAGCTCAAATGGGGTGTAAATAGGAGCTGTAAAGAAGCAACTTGCTTTTAATTAACATATAACTATTTCAAGTATTAAGGAAAAAATAATCTTTTAGCAGCTCGAAATTTATTACGCGCGTAGTGTGTGCGTTGTTTAAAAGTGAGTATTTGGTCAAGGATATATTTACATGAGGCTGAACATGGCAATTCGATATTATTAATTAAAATTACTTTTATATTTATTTAAGTTATTTTCCAAAAGATTTCAGAAGAATATGGTCTGTGTCTTTTTAGCTATACGTCATTTTAAAAATCAAGCTGAGATAATTTTGATGCGTCGTGCAATGGCAGTGATTGCATAACGTCTATCGTTATTGAGTGTAAAGACACATGTATAATTTTCATAATTTGCTAAAATCGTATGGAGGTAGTGGAGGGGGGATATTATTGATGAACAGATTGGACAGGAATTCGGAATTCCGGATCCCTGGGGCCAACAGTGTTTAACAGTGTTTGCACTTTGAGGGACTTCAGAGTTGTCAGTAACTTTATGCCCAGTCTACTGATGATTGTCTTATAATGAGTGAGCCATTGGGGTAAAAATCCTAACTGTAGTATAATATTACTATAAAAGTTTTAATATAATAAAGATAATAAAAAATCGAAAAATACTTTTAAAGAAATGTGGTATTATATAGATAAAATAGTAAGACTGGTTAAAAAGAGAGAAATTAATATTAAATATAAGTAAAAAAAAAGATATTTTTAAAGACATTATTTTAAGCACAATTAAGAAGGATACGCTAACAAGCTGTCTGGCAAAGCTGACAAGGGTAGTCGGCAATTTGTGTGACAGATGTTAATCTCACAGGAAAACAAAAAAATGCATTTTTCAGAGTCCATACATTTTTTTTTTCTTTTGTTACTAAGTAACAGTAAAGTGATCAAAAGATCGAAAATACTATAGAAACGCAGTATTTTTTTTTTCAAAAACTTAAGATAGTGAAAAAAAGAATTATGTAAATGATAAATAGTGAAATAATGACAGTAGTGGAGAATTCAAGTTCCTCAACATCCATAATAATGGAAAATTTGGGTCTTTTTCTATGCTCAGTCTTGCAAGCGTCGTAATCAGGTATCTCAGCAAGAATTTCATTTGGTAGGTTGTAGAGGCTTTTATAATTTTTTTTAGAAAGGTCAACTACTCTTTTTCTAAAGGTAGGGGCGTTAAGGTCTCTACGGGTAGTGGAATGACGGAGATATCGTGAGGCATTACCGATAATGCGTAGGTGTTTATTGTAAAGTTTACTGAGGTTGTCCATAGAAGAATTACAGGTGAACCCCCAAATGAGGTACGCGTATGTCATAATAGGGAGAATGCAAGAGTTATAAAGTATGTATTGTTATATATAGCTAGTGTAGAGTTGCTTAGGAGAGGTTTAATTGACTGGGCAGCCTCATCGACTTTTCCCTGATGATACGAAAGTGGTGTCTCCAAGTAAGTCTTTGGTCAAGGGTGACCCCCAGGTACTTAGCAGTATTAGTCCACTCGATGATGGTGTTATTGATAGTGAGTCTGTTAGGATAGCTAAGCTTTCTAGAAAAGTAAACAGCAGATTTTTTGCTTTCATTGATCGAACACGTCAAAGGTTACACCAGTTCATGAATAATAGGGTGGAGCGAAAATTTTTTTTCTTCAAATCAAAATTGACCGGGGTGGGAAAGGTGCTTTATCAGATCCTCATTCTGAATATAAAATATTTTTGAAAAATATTAATATTAAATATTGCCCCAAGGTCATTGAATATTGAGAAAAAACGTAAAAGCGCTCGCCTGTGGAAAAAAAAAATTCTTTTCCTAATCAAAATGGGGCGGTGTGGGAAAGTTGCTCTATCATATCCTCATTCTGAATAAAAAATATCTTTTAAAAATATTAATATTAAATACCGCCCCAAGGTCATTGAATATTGAGAAAAAACGTAACAATTGTGCATTTTCCCATTTTTTTCCCTCAAATATTCAAACTATTTTATAAACTTAATTTAAAAGGATTATCATCGAATTATTATTATAATTATTATATATTTATAGTAAAATTATGTAATATTTATATCAAATTCGCTATTATTATACTAACTCAACGACTATATTTTTAAAAAATATATGAAATTTGGGTAATTGTAAATGTTTTACATATTTTACTTAACCTGTGTAAGAAAATATAATTTGAAATTATTCTTAAAGAACTATAGTAATAAGGTAAAAATAATTTACTGTTTAATTTATAAGCAGTGAAGTTACCATTTTATAGTAGTCCATACTGTTTTCTGGTTTCAAAAACTGGCATTTTTTTCCGAGACTCCAGACGTTTCAATGAATCCATGGCATCTCAAAGGACCACAAACAGCAGAAGAAGCCTCCGTAACAAGTCTCACACATCTTTCAGTGGCTTGATTGTGTCAAGGGAATAGTTTAATCTTAGGTAAGATGTCTTCATCTATTGCCTTTGGATTTAGGATACACTTTGTAGGAATGTTAAGATCTAAGAACTTAGTTAATGGTGGTTATGTCACGGTCACTTCAGCCTAATTTATGAAATCGATATAGTCTTTGGTCTCTCAGGTAACTTGATCGTTTGTTTCGGTGAAACTTTTATTATTCTGCATGGCATTAATATTCTCATTCATACTATATAAGTGTGGTACTGCGCAGAATAATAAAATCTTGAAAGTCAAAAAATTCTTTACATACGTGATCTCAGGTAACTTGAACGTACCTAAAGAATGTCTTCACTTTCAAGATTTTATTATTATGCGTAGTGCCAACACATTTACATACTATGTAAGAGCTTTGGCACTACGCAGAACAATAAAATCTCGAAAGTCAAGAAATTCTTTACATACGGATAAATTTGGAAGCCAAAGTCTATATAGATCCTATAAATTGGGCTGAAGTGACCGTGATACAACCACCATTAACTAAGTTCTTAGACCATAATATTCTTACAAATTGTATCCTAAATCCAAAGGCAATAGATGAAGACATCTTACCTAATATTAAACTATTCCCTTGTCACAATCAAGCCACTGAAAGATGTGTGAAACTTGTTACGGAGACTTCTTCCGCTGTTTGTGGTCCTTTGAGACGCGTTGAGTTCATTAAAACTTGTCTGGAGTCTCAGGAAAAAAAGGCAGTTTTTAAAACCAAAAAACAGTATGGACTACTATAAAATGGTAACTTCGTTGCTTGTAAATTGCAATAGTAAATTATTTTTTATCTTATTACTATAGTTCATTAAGAATAATTTCAAATTATATTTTTTTACACAGGTTAAGTAAAAAATATAAAACAATTACAATTACCCAAATTTCATATATTAAAAAAAGTATAGTCGTTGAGTAAGCATAATAAAAGCGAATTTGATATAAATATTACATAATTTTACTAAAAATTTATAATAACAACAATGATAATTCGATGATCATCCTTTTAAATTAAATTAATAAAATAGTTTGTATATTTGAGGAAAAAAATAGGAAAATGCACAACTTTTATGTTTTTTTTTTTCAATATTCAATGACCTTGGGGCAGTATTTAATATTAATATTTTTCAAAGATATTTTTTTATTCAGAATTAGGATATGATAGAGCAACTTTTCCACACCGCCTCATTTTGATTTGAAAAAAAAAAATTATTTTCCATAGCCGAGCGCTTTTACGTTTTTTCTCAATATTCAATGACCTTGGGGCAGTATTTAATATTAATATTTTTCAAAGATATTTTATATTCAGAATGAGGATCTGATAGAGCAACTTTCCCACACCGGCCAATTTTGATTTGAAGAATTTTTTTTTTCCCCATAGGCGAGCGCTCCACCCTAATGAATAAGTCTATGTGAGCCTGTATAAAGTGCATGGGTGGTGCGCAGATGCATAAATTGCTGTGCCGTCCGCATAGAGAGCTTAGTAAGTTTGGAGAGAGCGTGGTATGTCATTAAAATAAAGGCTGAACAAAAGTGGACCGAGGACACTGCCCTGAAATATCCCACTTAGGATTAAGAATATTGCAGAAAGGGTATTGTTAATACGGACGCGGAAAAATTGGTCACAAAGTTAAGAGAAGATAACGTGCAAGTTTAGTTTATATTTTAATTTTTTATATTATTTTTCTGGTTTGTAATTATATAACCCAAACGTCTCTTTGTAAAAACTTAATTTTACTTCACTAAGTATACTGACAAACCCATAACATAATTTATTTTATTACTTGATGTAGATTTAGACAGAATACATAAACGGCATACTTTTCCGTGCGGCATTGAGCTATGAAACTTAAGAAAATTGTCAGAAGTGGGTGTTATCATTTGCAAAAATAAAGTTTATAGAAACTTTAATAGTTATATGAAACTAGAATAATATTGTTTCTAGTAGAATTAATAGCTTGCGATAACTTTTTTTTTTCAGGACTGCCCGGATGGAAAAATATTACATACCCAAAACTTCAATCAAGACTGTGCTCTTTGTATTATAGAAGTTACATCATATTTGTCCCTAGAAAGTCTGGAAATTATGACGCTCTATCTGGTAATGAGTCCTATTCGCAATTTTCAAGTGGACAGCTGTTGGGATTACCAAATAATTTTTAAGTCAGAATTGCACGGACTGTTTTTTCCCCAAAAAAAATGTTGCTTTCGTTTTCATTTTGGTATCTCTGATAAGCATGTCAAATTAGTAAAATTTAAGATTTTATTTCATTTTCTGTGAAATTTTCTTGGATGGTCAATCTTTAATTTTAAGATTATCTGTTAGTGATAGTGTGAAAAAAGAGCATTTTTAAACACGATGATAAAAAAAAAAGTAATTAAAAATTAAAAAAAAAATCCAAAAAGATTTTTTTTTTTTATTTTAAATTCGTTTTGTATTTATTTATTTATACGTGTTTTTGTAAGAAATGCCTGAAATTATACCTGCAGTTTAAATTCAGATTTTTATTCCAGAAAACCTCACATTAAATTAAAAATTAAATAATTTCAATATTATTTGTTAAGATTGGCAATCATTTATAAACGTACTATCAAGGGAATATAGAAATTATAGAAAATTAAACAATTCTTGCTCAGGAAATGTTAATTTAGTAAACATTTAAATTTCTATTAAATTTACCCAAAATCATATATTTTTAATGAATTATTCTAATAGGAAAATAGATAATACACATATGATAACTGCAAATTCTATATATATAAAAAATCTTTAATAATTATAAGAAATTTTAATTTTGTTGATTTAATCATTTATTTAAAAATGTTTCAAACAATTTATAACAATAATTCTAAAAGCAAACGGCAAGTGTGACAGAATTTTCAAATTAAATTAACTCCAAACTCAAATTTATTTTGCATAAAAAATATGGACATATATATTTTAAACATATCCCAGAAGACTGACATTAATTTCATTAAATTGGAAATTTAAGGGACATTTTGGAAAGGTGAGTATTAATAATTAATGGAATCAAAAGAAGCACTTATTATTGTCATTCTTCATTTTGTAATAGCTCTTTAAATTGAATATTTTATTACGCATGAAAAAGAATTCGTTAGTGGAATATTATGTATAAAGTTAATATTATTTTGAATTTAAAAAATTGCTTAATAAATTCAATTATTTGAGATTAGGAGTATGTATTATAATATTCGATTAATTATTGAAATAAATAGGTTCATTTGCAGTAAACACTTTAAATTGATTCCACTAAATTATAAAAACGCTTGAATAACTTAAACTGAATAACATATAACTTGAATATATTTGGATATTGTTGTTCTAATGAAACTTACGTAAAAAGAAGTAAATTGAACAAATCCCACAGAGCATTTTGGAGTCGTCTTTGATGAGCATCTAAAACAATCGTGATTGAAATAAAAAAATGATATTTAAAGGTCTACTTCACTCACCAGAAAATACCCCTCACTAATGTTAATCTCATGGAAGAATTTTTCTTTTAAATGTGTCCTTCATATTTCAGTATTTTTAAACGATATTTATTTCATTAGATGGCTGGTGTCTATCTCTACAAAGACCCTTCTGTTACTGTACAGATTTTTCTTTCTTTCTTTTTTTTTTTTCTAGGATAATTAGACATTTAGAAACCAGAGTCTAAATTATCCTAGTAAAAAAAAAAAAAAAAAAAAAAAAAAAAAAAAAAAAAAAAAAAAAACTCTAAACAAAATCGAAAAAAGGTGAAAAAGGAACTTTGTAGTGATGACCTCAGGTATCCAATGCAAAATAAAATAAAATAAAATAAAAATAATGAAAGACAAACTAGATATTTTTAAATCTTTGCTCCATAGTATTAACAATAGTGAGCAGGTGTCCTGGTATTTATATTGTTTACGATAGCTGTGACGTCTATTAACAAAACTGTTTCTCGGATAATATTTTCTTTATTTATTTGTGTAATTGTGATCAGGAGTTTTAAACAATCCTTTGAATTTCTTTTTATTTTCATTTCCTTCATCAGCCCGACAATATTCTCTCGTGTTTCTTCGTTTATAATATTTTTCGGCTTTCATGATTTAATTTTTATTTTCAATCTTGAATCTACATTCTTAATGTTTTTCTTTGATCTCGATCGTGATGCCTCATTTATTTCATTAAATTTTTTCTTACTCATTGGATTTGATTTTTTACACTCGAGAGGTTTCCGTTATTTTCATTGTAACAATTTCATTTTTCACATTTGAAATTTCCACTAGTACTCCTCAACGCTTTAATATATCTACAATATAGTTAGAAAGTTTTCGAAATCAGTTCTTGAACAGTTTGTTCTCGAACCTCTTCTAAGCGAAAGAAATATATATTTTTTCAAAAATGATTTGAACAGCTTCTTTTTCTTATTTCATATCTAATGTAATTGAATCACATCCATTCCGTCACATTTGCTTCTAGAAATTGCAAAAAGTAAACTCCCTCGCATTTTTGTCCTTTGAAGAATTGGCAAACTTAGCAAACTTTTAGCGAACTTAGCAAAATTTTAGAAAACTTAGAGTGAAGGACAACGCATGTAGTTTATTTTGTATTAGATCTCATTATGAAACATAAGTGAAAACAAAAATGAATCAACTTACTCTTCCGACTAAGCAAGTTTTTTATATATTGCATGGCCGACCCGTTTTATGAGACTACAGTTGACTAAAATAGCTCGTTTTTTTTTTTTTCCATCCATCAATAAATTTTGACCAATAAAATATTCTGCAAACCAACTGAATATTCTGACACGAGATGGAGTGTCACATTGTAATTGCTTAGCAAGTCCATATTCCACATGCCATATGCTAATTTTAAGGGGTCACAGGACTCTTAAAATTGGAAAAAAATGAAAAAAAAGGACCGTTTTCTACATTAAATATCTTAAAATGTATTTGATATTAAGCCACAATTTTAAATGGGAATGAATGATACAAGTATGTTCTTTCATTTAAAATATTTGAAAAATTACAAGATGCAGAATTAGCATTTACAGGGGACTTCAAACTTTCAGACATTTGATGAGCAAAAAATCGGCATAACAGCTTATGCGCACGATTACAAAATAAATTTTGTAACTAGAATGAAAATTTTGGTGCCAACTTATACCTCAGAATATAATAATTACACTGAACCTAAATAAATTTGTATTAAAAGCATTTTTATATTTTTAATACAAAGTTGTATTTAGCTAATGCAAAATTTGGAAAATTTCAAGAATATAAACCCCTAAAAAAATATTTTCTTTTTACAATAAAAAGGAAATTTTAGGTTCAGTTTATACAAACTAACATAAAACATATATTTTGAAAATTTCATGAAAAAATATTCAGAAGTTTTTGAGATATCGTGCGCGTTATGCCCAAAAACGTCATTTGGAGAAAAATGGCTTCAAAATTTTGGAAACACCGCTTCAGCTATTGAGCGAGTATAATTTTAAATGCCATAACTCCTGTTCTAATAGGAATTTCAAGATAACAATTATATCAAAATGTTCAGAAAACATAGAAGTTTAACATCTAAAAAAATTAAAATTTCTAAAATTTTAGAGCTTTAAGAGTCCTGAGACCCCTTAAAAACTTGACACTTTTTCATTGATTTATATCACAATTCTTGAAAACTGTAGCCGATAATGCCTTCACTGCGTCTATGTTCAGTTTTCTCCAAAATTATTCTACGAGAGCTAAACTGATATTGTTTCCAGAAATCATAGTATGCGGACAGCAAAAGAGGTAGAACTTCGATAGTTGAACAAGAATGCCTTTTTAGCTTATACTGTCTGCCTATAATTTTGCTATCGTATGAATTTTAAATTAGTATTATTGTAGGTTCTGCTTTATTCGTACGAAAGAAAAGATATGGTAGAATATAGTAAAGCTTTTCTGATTTCCTTCATTTAGAGTATTGGGGGTCTCTGCCCCCTAGGACTTACGCTCGAGAACCTCCGTTCTGACACCACATATTCTAAAAACACGTTTATTAGATCTGCTTTAAAAATATCACGGGAAATTTGCATTATAATTAAATGACCAGTAACGATCTCCCTGTAAATGGCTTTCCAATATTTTCAATTTAATTGGGGAATTATTTAGGTTATATCAGATGTTGGTTAAGACATATATCTAACGGTTGTCGCCGCGTTTGGCTAAATAAGATCAATTAAACAATTAAACTTTTGCAATTAAGTTAATTTGAGATGAAATAAGTAAACAAAATATCCATAAAATCACCTTTTTCAAATAGATGGCGCTGAATTTCACTCGAAAAAGGCGATCACGAATTATTTCTGGCAAACCCATCTTGGAGAAGTCTATCACGTCATTTCCTATTTGAAATCAAATCCAAACGCAGGTAAAGAGCGAGGGAAGGTGCTGGGGTTGTTTTATTACGGCCGATTATCTGGTGAGGGGATATTAGGCCCGAGGAGGGGGGGGGGGGATTCTCTCTGTGGGGGATCTTTCTAAGAGAGCCTAATGAACCTTATTTACGCATGGAAATCTAGCGTATGAAGAAAAACAACAGCAGGCGAAGGATGGATATAATATAATCTTACTGGGATCTTGCTCTTTCAGTTTTGGAATTAATTATTTTCAGTGGGAATATTTTTTAGCTCACAGGCTATCAAAGCCTGAGAGCTAATGTGCCCGCCCGTTCTGTATGTATGTATGTACGTATGTATGTATGTATGTATGTACGTAACGCGATAACTCTTGATAGAAACATCCGATTTGCTTCAAAATTTTTTTCTAGGTTCATTGTGATAAGGCGCTACCCTGATTAGTTTTGGGAGTTCACTGGTTAAGGATAAAGGGGGAAAAACGGGGCTAGTCCAACCCCTTAATTCAGATAAATGGGTTTTTCATGCAGAATCATTCGATTTGATCCGAATTTGGTATACCGGTTTATTATGTTAAGGAACTTCCCTGATTAGTTTTTGGTGTTCATTGGTTAAGGATAAAGGGGGGAAAAGGGGGTTAGTCCACCCCCTTAATTCAGATAAATGGGTTTTTCTTGCAGAATCACACTCTCAGAAATAAAACTCTCCCTTTTGACGATTCAGAAATCCTCGAGCTGTATTTCGTCGTTTTTGACGATCATTTCCTATTAACATCACCTGACTTTTAACGAAACGTAAACCCTCAAATATTTGACGAAAGTTTTGCCTCAATCACGGTCAGACTCAATGCATTTTAGGGAAACATTTCCTCAAATCCTCCTCAAATTCTACGATTTTAGCAAACAGATTTTTGTGTGTTTATGTTAGTCCTGTAATAATTTATTTTAAAACAGCACTTAGTGTTTTTCAGAAAATACTGAAATATAGGTAGTTATTGTTTCTTCATTAGTTATTTTTTTAGCTGTTAGAATTTTTAGGAATGCTTATTAATATTATTATTATTTTATTTATATGTTGTCGTTCGTTATGTTTTAATTCGAAAAGAATAAATTTCTTGTGTTTTTCAAAACCATTCAATAAGAAAATTAGGTCAATAAAATTTCAAACTTCTAGGATATATATATATATATATATATATATTTTTTTTTTTTTTTTTTTTTTTTTTAAGAAGTATATTATGTTTTCAATCAAATTAAAAATAAACATAATTCATCCCTCTCCTCTTTATAAACAGTAAAGTGTTAAAATCTTATCCTCCTATTCAAAGTGATAAAATCTCACGCAATATGCACTTCACAATTCATTATTTGTGAGCAACAATTTAACCAGACCATATTCCAATCATCCATTGATCAAAGAAAATTTCAGTTGTAAATTATTTAATCAAGCCATATTATAAATATTCATTGATACGAGAAAACCATAAAAATAAATTAGCTTTCCTTAAAACTTTCAGAAAATATAGCAGCCCGATAAAATTGCAATCTACGTTATAAAAATAAAACACGAAGTAGAATGCATTATACCAGTCTAAAAGCAGGCACTTTCAAGTCCCCAGCAGCCAGGTTGGAAGAACAGCGACCTCCCATACGAAAGGTCGTGAGTTGGAATCACGCCGGGGAAAGAGAGGGGTGATTTTTTTTCTTTCCCCGTGTCGAATAATGGAGCTTCCAAACTGATTGAGAGATGGCGCCACCAGCCCTCTTTTGACGAAACTATTGACGAAATTTATATCGTCAAGCAAGTGAAGAAACTAATTTCATCAATTTGACGAAATGTTCGCTTGGAGCATTTTCCAGGAAACTATTTCGTCAAAAACAAAGAAAATTTCGTGAAATCTGAGTATTCATTTCTGAGACTGGATTCGATTTGCTCCGAATTTGGTATACCGGTTTGTTATGTTAAGGAACTTCCCTGATTAGTTTTGGGGGTTCATTGGTTAAGGATAAAGGGGGAAAAGGGGGGTTAGTCCACCCCCTTAATTCAGATAAATGGGTTTTTCATGCAGAATCATTCGATTTGCTCCGAATTTGGTATACCGGTTTATTATGTTAAGGAACTTCCCTGATTAGTTTTGGGGGTTCATTGGTTAAGGATAAAGGGGGAAAAGGGGGGTTAGTCCACCCCATTAATTCAGATAAATGGGTTTTTCCTGAAGAATCATTCGATTTGCTCCGAATTTGGTATACCGGTTTATTATGTTAAGGAACTTCCCTGATTAGTTTTGGGGGTTCATTGGTTAAGGATAAAGGGGAAAAAGGATGTTTTGTCCACCCCTTTTAATTCAGATAAATTGGTTTTTCATGCAGAATCATTCGATTTGCTCCGAATTTGATATACCGGTTTATTGTGTTAAGGAACTTCCCTGATTAGTTTTGGGGGTTCATTGGTTAAGGATAAAAGTGGAAGGGGGGCTAGTCCACCCCCCTTAATTTATATAAACGGGTTTTCCATGCAGAATTATTCGCTTTGCTCCAAATTTGGTATACTGGTTTATTATGTTAAGGAGCTTCCCTGATTCGTTTTGGGGATTCATTGGTTAAGGATAAAGGGGGGCTAGTCCACCCCCTTAATTTAGATAAATGGTTTTTTTGCAGGATTATTCGATTTGCTCTAAATTTGGTATACCGGTTTATTTTGATAAGGAGCTTCCCTGATTAGATTTGGAGGTTCACTGGTTAAGTATAAAGGTGGAAACGGGGGCTAATTCCCCTTCACTTATTTTTTTGAGGGGCATTATTCTTTAAAATAAGAGTATAATATACAATTAGTGTGAATAGCCTGTGAGCTCAATGCCATCAGTTTAGCTGGGCACTTTTCTTTTTTATTTATTATTAAGGACTTCGAAATTAGGAATTTTTATTTTTTTTTTCTAAATTAAATTAATTTCTTTACTATGTCGTTGGCATATAGTCTTAAATATGTTATAAAAATTTTATGTTAAAATTTTTTACATATGTATGTTTATATTATTCTAAAGAATCGATCAAGAATTCTTTGTACAAACTGAATCCGGCCGGGCTTATTTCATAGATTTTTTTCACGGATGGTCCGAACAGTAAACTTCGAAAATGTAATAGTCCGAATTGTGACCGATTCAACTAATTAATGCATTTTCGCAATATTGACAGATTTTTTTTCCCTCAAATTTGTAGCTACATTTCTAATGCATTTAACTACTCAAATAATTAAGTGTATCAGTGTTCATCAATATTTTTGCTTGCCTATATCAATATATCAGTATTTCTATAAAAGTAGAATTCCGATGATCCAAACCAAAATTTAAGAAAAAAAGTATTAAGGGAAATTTAATTAATTTAAAAGGACACAAATGTAATAATAAAAAAAAAACTGGTAATTTCCAGTATACTATCTATTTTATTTACAAAATGTATTTGTTTAGTTTACTGACTTAAATTTAAAAAGGCTCTTGTCTAATTCGAACTAGTTAATTTTTGACACATTTTTTAATTCATTTTTATTCAAAAACACATAAAATTCGAAAGTGCGCTTATTAAGTAATAAAACTATTTTTTCTCTCTCTCTCTCTCTCTTTTTTTTTTTTTTTTTTTTTTTTTTTTTTTTTTGGTAAAGGTTCGAAATTGAGAAGATCCATGAACTGGGACGTTATTTCCAAAAGATGCATACCAGATTCTAAATAAAATAGCTGCATAATAAGTTGTATAGATAAACTGCAATAATATGTTTTAATAATTGCACGAACCGAAATGGTATTCACCATAATTTTAAGAACCGGAACAATATTTCTCATAATTTCACGAATCGAATTATTGTTCCGGTTTTCTACGGTACATTTAGAGCCCTGGGTAAAAACAAAATATTTTTTTCTGAAAATGCTGTCAAAGTTGGCAATATGTACTAAATTTAGGGTCGCGATAGCACAGGGAAGGAAAAAAAGCTGAGAATCTGAGGCAATAATCGCTTATAACTTACTATAAGATGTAAATCTTTTATTGGTAAAAGAAAAAAAAACTGATTACAAATCACTTCTCTAATCATGCTTGCAAGTATCACGCTTTTCTTTTTTGTTCTCTTTTTTTTTTTTTTTTTTTTTTTTTAAATCTTTAAATCCTACCAGGATAGATATCAGCATGAAAGGTTTTATCGAAATGATTACAAAAATAGATAATATTAGTGGGCTTGAAGTTCCGGACGAGATGGTGGGATTCGCGCCCAAGATTTTAAAATCTCGCACAAAAGAATATTGTGGGCGGAAGGCTCCCGTCCAAAACATTTCACCCTTTTCCGGAAAGTCTGCATTTTTAAACTACAATCAACTCACGTGAAGGTCTTACGAAATTCGTGATATTTTCGCACTACCAATTGACACATTTTGCGAGTTTTTTACACCGGAAGATCGTTGAAATTTACAATTTTTTCCCGCGACCAATAAACAAATTTCACTATTTTTTTATCCGATATCAGTTGACGAGTTTCCGCTACCAACTGCCGAATTCAAAAGTGATTCTGCTCCGAATTTTCCGAAAATTTTAGGCATTCGGTTCCGAAAATTATGAAAAATCGGTCATCAATTCGAAAATTTGGACATAAAAAAATATAACAGAAAAATATCGCAATTTTCGAAAGATTATCGCTGAAAAAGTCAATTTCGTCAATGGTTCGCAGAAAAAATCGCCAATATCTTCGCAAATGATCGCGGTAAAACGCGAATTTTGTCGCAAAGGATCTCGGAAAAACGCGAATTTCGGCAAACGATCTCGGAAAAAAAGCGAATTTCGTCAAAGGATCGCGGAAAGTAAACGCGAAATTCATCAAAGAATCGCGGAATAACCGTCAATTTAGTTAAAGGGCCGCTGATAAAAAAAAACGCGAATGTCATCAATGGATCGCAAAGAAACGCGAATTTCACAGGGCCACTGAAAAAAACGCGAATATCATAAAAGGATCACGAGAAAAACGAATTTCGTCGAAGGTTCGTGGGAAAAAAACACGAATTTTGTGAAAGAATCACGAAAAAAGGGGAATTTTTCGTCATAGGGTTGCAAAAAGTACGG
This sequence comes from Maratus speciosus, assembly GCA_963932465.1. NCBI lineage: Eukaryota > Metazoa > Arthropoda > Arachnida > Araneae > Salticidae > Maratus > Maratus speciosus. The sequence continues at coordinate 110,664,113 of OZ010800.1, forward strand.
GAATATCGTCAAAGGGTCGCCGAAAATATGCAACAGGCTCTTTAGAAAAAACAGCACACAAATATCTACGTTTATTATTATAGGTATATATAGCTTTTAATCTGAAATAATATACTGAACTAACTTTTGGAAAACTGGGTTTAAACCGAACCCAGCATACAGTAATTTACACTCCGTCTGAAATCCTCCCGAACCCAACTTGCAGTAATTTACACTCCGTCTGAAATCTACCCGAACCAAAAACAGAGTTTACTCGACCTGCAACAAAAATAATTAGCGCCGGGCAAGGATTTCCGAATCCCTTCCCATTCCCTGCTGTAACCTTTCAGAAAATTTGCTGTGAAATTCGGATTTTTTTTTTTCCTCAGAATCATCCGCGAATTTCACGGTTACTTTTTGCGACAGACTGACGAAATTCACAGTTTTATGTCGCAACCAATCGATGAAATTCACGATATTCTTCACTCGACCGAACGATGACATTCACTATTTTTTTCCTATGCCAGATTGGCATATTTCACGAAATTTGTTCCCGTGACAGAAAAAGGAAAATATCGAAAAGGGTGCGCCAAAAGAGGACAGTAAGCGCTCTTCCAAATCGGTCTAAATTCAGTACTAAACAGAAATAAGATTAGAGGACTGAAGAGATCTTGTGGTGCACATGAAAGAAAAATTCCGAGCTCCGGTTAAACATATTTCGAAACACCAAACTAGTTGATTCTTGCAATTCACAGAAATTAGGACTTGCCAATTTAAAGTTAACTTATACATATTTCGTGTAATAGTAGAAATGAATCAACAGTTTCCATTTCAAACTTTCGACTTTGCTTAAAATTTGAATGCATAGAAGCTTGTTCAATCAAGAAAAATTACAAGGTTGGTTGTGTTTATGACGGCCAATTATCAACACGAGGGATATAGGCCCTAAGTGGGGGATTGTCTTCCGTGGGGGTCTTTCTATGTGAACCTAACCCGCATTTATGCAAGGAAATCCAAGGTTCAAAGAAAGCCACGAAAACTCCGAACGATTAGGCCAACGGGCGCAATTGGGTTCGAACCTATCAACTCCCGTCTACCAGCTTCAATAGCAGAACCTATCGGCCACTGTTGGCGCCGAAAATTAAAGGAGTCAGGTTTTGACTATAATTCAATTAAGGATATAATAAAACAATTTCGTTCAGAAATGGATATTAATGATACCATCTTCAAATATAATTAATTGTTCATGCAAGTAGTTAAAAGTGATGGCACGTCAGATATTGGAAAGTTTTCTGAAAATTATTTAATACGCATAACCATACGTTTCTAATAATTTCCAAAGTTATAAATATTGTGCTTGTGCTGACTGTCAGAACTTTACCTTGTGAAAATGTATTCAGGGCCCAAAATGGAATAAAATCAAAATTCAGATTTGGTTGAAAGTTGAAAAATAGACTGTATAAAAGCTTGACTTTCTTCTTTATTTAAATAAAAAGCAATTTGCATAATTATTCTGAGTTGTTGATTTAAATTGTTTCAATGGTATTTTGTCATGTCTGTATAAATAATATTCTTTAAATAGCACACAAAATAACAGTGGGTCAATTTCAAGCCCGTAATATATATACGTTTAGGTTTAAATAAACCTAAAAAGGTACAAAATATATGCTACAAATCATAGACATTGCGCCCACGAATGGATCAATTCAGACAAATGTGTAAACTTATCTGGTAGGATTTCTCCAAGTATATAGTCTATGCATATAAGTCTGGATAATGCGCTCAAGCGCTACAATGGATTGACGGATCTGAACAAGTGAGTCGTCATTATTATTTTTTTTCTTCTTCGTCGACTACCGTCAAATACATATATATACAAACTAAAAAAAAAATCTTTATTGTCCGAACTCTTATTTTTTTTTTTTTTCTTTTTTTCAGTTTTAAATACGTTTCCAAGCAGTGTGTACAATTTTTATGCTATAATACTGATATTTAGTGGTAAAAAGACTGCAGACTGAGAGCAAAAACCACGTGCGTATTCATATTATTCATGTTCCAGTCCCTTCGAAGCGTACATACGAAGGAGCTATGCCCGCTCCGGTCTACGATCAAGCAAACTTTGAATTATTTTGATTTTTTATAATCGTTATTGTGCTTAAACTATTGACATACACTGTATGTATCGCCTTAAAAAGTCAAAATTTTCAAACTCTCAGAAAACAAAATTTGCCATTTTGAACATAACGAATGTTAAAAAATGGGTTATATGCATAAAAAAAAAAATAAAAATAAATAAAAAATCACATTAAAAATTTAAAAAATGGCTCTATGAATTCCGAATAAATTTTATAGAAACGAAGACAAAGTTTACTATATATTGGGCTAAGAAATTGAAATCGGAATATTTTCAGTAAAATGGAAAAATTGCAGCAAAACGCGAAAAAAATTAAAATAATTAAATAATAAAAATAAAATAAATAAAAAATAACGGATAAAAAATTAAGACTTCTCAAATTCAAATTGGTTTTGACACATTTATAAATTCATTTTTTTTTTTCGCAAACATGTCAAACTGGCAGGTGGTGGTCTTTTAAAGAAACTACGAAATTGAAGCACTATTTTGTTTTTTGGTAAAGGCAAAAAAAAAAAAAAAAAAAAAAAAAAAAAATTAGAAAAGTCTATCAACCGAATTTCCGATCTCGACAGCGCAGCGCATGAAAAGAAAAAAAAATTGTCACCCTGAGACAACAATCTCTTATAACTCAAGATGTAGTAATTCGTTCATCGGAAAATGAATAAAACTGTTCGATTACAAATCATTTCAGTAATCATCCCTGCAAGTATCGAGCTTTAATGTTTAAAAATAAGTCAGAAAATGTGGCAAAAATTTTCGCGTTGTTCAGCAAAGAAAAATAACTTTTTTTTTTCTTTGAGAACTTTAAATTAATAATAATAATAATAATAAAACTAATACAAATATCCGAAAAATGCCTTGAGAGCACATTTTGTTGGCACATTTCTTATAAAATCTCGTATTTCTATGTGTATTTTTATAAGTTAGAAAATGAGCTAGTTCAAAATAATTATAGTAATTCCGTGAGCAAGCGAGGATATCGGAAATGTTCTTGCCAACACTACTTTTTTCTTTTTTTTTTCTTTTTTTAAACCTCCGATATTCTATTTCTTTCAGGCAAAAATTAAAATGTCATCCCTAAAAAATAACTATACGTTACATATAAGTCAGCCGTAAAACAAAGCAGATGTATCATTGTACGGTTCAATACTAATAATATCTACTGCAGTTTTTTTAAATTCTAAGCATCGCACATTTTCAATTTTTACATCTCCGTGTAAAGAGAAAAATTACTTTTAACTGCAGATTATTTGAAAACGGCACCTCAATTTATTTTTGAGATATTAATATTTTTATAGTTTTTAAAGCCAATTCTGTAATGGTGGCAACTGAAGTACTCCATTTCTGTAAAGAAAAAAAAAAGAGAAATAGTAGATTACTATATTTGTTTTGGCATTTTAAGATAACAAATGAAAAAAAAAGTAATTAAAATGTGTACAACTTTGAAAAGAATATAAGAATTTCTTTTTTGCTCATCGGGGGCGACGCTAAATTATGAAAAAGCAGGATTCCTGCTTGTTTTTGCTTTCTTTCTTTTTTCATTCTTTCTTTCTTTTCTTTCTTTCTTTCTTTCTATCTTTTTTTTTTTTTTTTGTAGAAGGAACGGTGTCTAATAATTATATTACCAACTTCTCGTGCAATCACTACACCCGAAATTTTCAGTTTTGAAGTTGCCTGTTCATTAGTTCATTTCCATACAATGAACAATATTTGTTATATAGTGAATAAAACATTAGTATTTTATAAGAACGAATACTAAGCTTATTTTTCAGACAAATCAAAGCAGTGAATGATGCGAAAAATCTTAATCTCCAGTAAAGTGCTCGCTGTTGTCGAGAAATGTCCCTTCCCCTTTTCACCCCTTTTAAAGGAAGGTCAACATGGCTCTTCTACATTAAACTCCGTCAGTCTTCTTTCTACGGAAGAAAGCTTTTTTCTTAGCTGGTCTATAACGGAAGTCTTTAGGTTTGCCGTATTTGGGTGGAATTTTCTCATTATGGCATGCATACCAAGAATAAAGTAGCATTACGGAACAACAGAAATGATTCTTGAAGGATATTTTATATAATATTGTCTAAAATGTATCACTTATTAAATTTACAATTAAAATAATGATAATTATTCACAAGAAAATATACAAAAATGATAAAATATGTTGCTTCGTAGTCCATTCCTTCGTAGTGCAGGCCATCTAATGCCATGTGGTGATGTCTACAGAAACCAAAGAAAAAATTTTAAAAGTAGATTTAAAAAAAATACGCTATATATTTCATTTATAAAATTAAACTATTTTAAAGAAATAAGTTATATCAATCCCCCCAAAAAAATTTTAAAGAAATTGTTTTACTAGCAAATGCTCAGGTGTGATTTGAAAAATACAGCATGGGCAGCATAGAGCAAAATATAACTGACGGTTACCCTTAACAACATTAAATGAAAATTATTTTAAATAAGACATTTTAAATGCATCATTTTAAATCTGGCCTAACTTTTACCAAAGGCTTCTTTCTCTTTTTAACGTTCACGTGAAAATACTTTTTTTTAGAAAGAAAATATTATTACTTGCTGTAGCGATGAGTTCTTCGCACAGGTGGTTCATTTCGATGACATTCCATACATAATAGGAGGCTGAAAATCAACTGTTAATTATTTTAAGAAAAAGCCAGGAAACTTGAATTAAGAGGAATCCAAAGTAGGAATTATCTGAATATATTTATTGTTCACCGAGATCGTTTCAAACAGAACAGAGTTAGGCGGCTGGCGCCGGCTGCTGGAGAAGGGGACAAAAAAAGTTACATTTTTAATGCACAGAAAAAGCGACAAGAAGGAAGTGTTCACAATTACATTTTCTCCAAATGATGGAGTATTGGCAAGAGTACACATACACTTTCGCCAATTACGTATGTTATATGGCGAGAATACCATGAGAGAAGAGATTGGGTCAGATGTTGTTAATTGTATTTGAATGGAAAATGTAAAAGAGTAATATGAAATATTATCCGCCAACTGATAGCGTAGGAATTATAGCTCATAAACCGCAAAAGAACATTCTATAGGTTTTGCCAAAGATCTCATGGGATTGAGGCGGCCGAAAGCGCACGTTAATAAACTAAAACAGAATAAAGACAGGGTTAATAACTGAAATGACTAATATATATTGCACCTGGACCAACGGTTAAAAATATAGAAGTAATATGTCTGACTAATTTCTGCATATCATCAAAATTAAGGCAGAAGGATGAAATTTAGAATCCAGTTGCTAGGCAAGAAAAGAGCGACAAGAAGGAAGTGTTCACAATTACATTTTCTCCTAAAGGTGGAGTATTGCCAAGAGTACACATACGCTTTTGCCAATTACGTATGTTATATGGCGAGAATACCATGAGAGGAGATATGCGGTCAGAGTTTGTTAATTGTGTTTGAATGGGGAATGTAAAAGAGTAATATGAAATATTTTCTGCCAACTGATTGCGTAAGAATTATAGCTCATAAACCCCAAAAGAACATTCTATAGGGTTTGGCAAAGATCTCATGGGATTGAGGCGGCCGAAAGCGCAACAGAACACTAAAACAACTAAATAAACTTAATAAAATAAAACAGAATAAAGACAGGGTTAATAACTGAAATGACTAATATATATTGCATCTGGACCAACGGTTAAAAATGTAGAAGTAATATGTCTGAATAATTTCTGCATATCACCAAAACTAAGGTAGAAGGATGGAAATTAGAATCCAGTTGCTAGGCGAGAAAAGGAAATTATTTTTTTTTTCTTTTAAATGCAGAGCGCTGCGGATAAAATATCAGAGATATAGAAAAATGACGGCTTAATTTATGAAGAGAAAAAAAACTAGAAAAAGAATTGAATCCAAATGCAGACAGATAATTAAATTTAAGAATTTAAAAGGTATAATTTTAAAGGGGGAAAAGGAGAAACTATTAATATTAATATGTGAAGGTAGACGCCTTCACACTTCCACTGTATTAGAACTGGCAACAATAGTTTAAAATATCATCTCGAAATATGAAATAAACATCAAGTGTAAATATATTTTTTTAATTTAAACTTTTTGGCCATATAGATTTTCCATTTTAAATATAGCATATTTGTCCGATTTACCGCTTTTAACGCATGATAATGCATTTATTATTTTAAAGTTTTCTTTACTTTTAATATTCATGTGTTAATACAATTTTTATGATGTAATTTTCTATATTTTCCTTATTTTAAAGCGTAAGCAATTTATCCTAATTTAAAAGTTTATTTTTTTCTCTTTCTTTTTTTATTAACCAACTGTAAAGGAATTTTCGATTGCTAGTAAATATTTTTCTTTTCTCTGCTCTTATAATTGACAAAAAATTAAAATAATAACCTTTCCTAAAATATGAAAAAAATGTCTCTTGAAATAATGAAAATTTGAATAAAAATTTGAAAAAAAAAAAAAAAAAAAAACTCAAAAAATTAGTTAAATTTAGAGAAAAAAAATGCAGTCTGCTCTTAGTTATATTTCTTAGAATAGCGATACAAAATAGAATGTGATATTTTTATGATTTTGGTATGAATGCTTTAAGAACGTTGCACAGAAGGCAAGGTACTTTGTTTCATGTAATAGTAAATTTGTGTTGTAAATAATGCTAAAGTTTTCAAAAGAATTAATAATTTAGATCATCAAGTTATTATATTTATATCATAACAATGCAAAGTAGAATGAGATATTTTTGTGATTTTGGAACAAATACTGTATAAGAATGCTGAACAGAAGGCAGGGTACTTTGGTTCAAGTATAAATAAATTTGTATTGTAAATAATGTGAAAGTTTTCAAAATAATTAATAATTTAGATCATCATTTATATCTTATTTTAAGATATGACTTCCAATGTCTTTGAACATTTAAAAAAGAGTTTTGCATATGTATATGTTTTCTATACATTTGTATGCATTTATAAATAACGCGCCAAACATCATTAAATGAAATGGGAGACGAAGCTAATCTATAATTTATTTTCCTCATCTCATTTTTAAAACTTTTAGCTTAAACAGATATTTTCAAAAGAGTTAAATTATAAAAAAAAGTACATAGATATTTATACATATACTAGATATTTATACATATATTATATACAAAGTATATAGATATTTTCAGAAAAATAAATTTGAAATTAGATGAAAGATTTAAAAGAAAGATAATGAAAATAAATTTAAAAATCGTGTAATTCAATTAAGTGTATAAAACGGGAATACAAGTTTGCATTCTATTCAGGAGATTTAATTTAATTAATAAGACTAACTTACTTAAATGTCTTTAGATAATTAATGAAAATTTGAGCCTATCTTTTTGCAAAGAACTTTTTAGGGAGTTCCGATAATTTTCTCTTTAATATAAATTAAGTTATGAAAGGAGATTTGACATATTGTCTCCCATCATATATGTGTGAGTAACTTCATTTATAGAGAAATCTGCTGTAGTTTGACAGAAAATATTTCAGGGCAGTAGGAAGTAAAATTTTTGAGAAAAAATCGTTTGTTTATTCTTTTAATATTTTGAGCCCTTTTTCCCCCCCTTTTGAATGGTTTATTAATTTTGTTTCTATGACAATAAGAAGTTAAAGAAATTTAAGCAATCCAGTTTGTTAACATCATACATAAATATTACAAGCGTAAACTTTAAACTGAATTTTCTCAAAATGTTGCTTTTTGAACTCCGATGTACCTTTTTATAGAAACTACTACACATTATTATTTGAAATCTTAACAGAATATTACTCACATTTCCCTGATAAATCTGAAGTGAACTTTTGTTACAAATATTTGTACAAAATTTTTACAAAAAAGATTTTCTTTAGAAAAATGCAAGTTTTTTTGTTATTTAAAAGTGGTTTTTATTACACATAAAAAAAAACTAAACTAAAGCATATATGTTTATAAAGTTGACTCCACTTCATTAGGAATTATTTATATATATTATATATATATAAATTCAAGTGACCATGTTTGGCAGTGTTCCGGCTAATTCTCTAAACAACTAGTTAGCCAGCGCATGCTCTATTAGAACTGTCTACTTTTGAACTGAAACGAATTAATCCGTTGTTGAGTTTAGAATGTTTTAGATGTAACGTATCGAATGTCACGTTATAGATTTTTATGTTCCGTTTTCGTCATTAAATGTTTGTTTTGTACCGTACAGAATGCTGATTATTTGTAGAATTAGATAACTCTGAACCACCGTTGATGCTAGATTTAATTTGAAATGAATGTTTAGATTAAGTAGAAAAGAAATTGAATATTTTATTGTGCATCGGCCGGGAAGTCTAGATGAGAAATAGATTATTGCTATTGCGCAATATTTTTGTTTTGTTTCGAATTGTAACTGGTGAGTGTTGAATTTTGTTATTATTTTATTTCTTGAAAATGAACGAAAATAAGGAACAAAAAATGCGTGATACGTATCGAACGCTATTAAATAAATTATTTGAAGAAATTTAACAGTATTTAGCTAGTAATGAATATTCTTTAGAAAATTTAGAAGAATTAGTCTATAAATTAAACGTTAAATGTAAGACTATTAAGGATAATGATAATAAATTTTTAAGCCTAATAAATGCGAAAAATATCGAAAATGAAATCCTGAATATTGATGAATATGACCAGAAAATAATAAGTTACAGAAATAAGTTAAACTTCAAAATTAAAGGTTTATCTTCTAATGCAGTTATTACACATAGTAATAACATTGATTCAGTGCGAATATGTCATGCTGCTACTGAACTGAAAAGAGTAAAATTGCCAAAGCTGCAAATAAACCGATTTTTGGGGGAACAACACAAATTTTTAGAATTTTGGAACCAGTTTGAGTTAGCGATAGATATTAACCCAAGTCTAACAGAAATCGAAAAATTTACGTATTTGAAAAGTTTGGTTTCAGGAGCGGCTGCAAACACAATTAATGATTTTGGATTAACTGAAAATAATTATGCAGTGGTCGTATCGCTTTTGAAACAAAGGTATGGCAGACATGATATGCTCGTACATGCTCACTTAATCAATTTATTAAATATGAAAGGTTTGGAAAGTTCTTCTGACACTGGTGGTTTAAAAAAATTATATGATAAATGTCTAGTGAAAATTCGAAACTTAGAGTCGTTAGGTGTAATATCTGATACATACAGTGGGTTACTTTGCCCAATTTTGCTGAAGTTAATACCCCCAGATTTGACATTAGAATTTAATAGAAATTTAAAAGACGGAAAAATGTGGAATATAGATAAACTTATGAGTTTTCTTAAAAATAAAGTTTAAAGTAGAGAATGGGTATCAACTAACCATGACTTAGATGGTATGAAATCGTTTTCTAATGATAATAAATTTGAATATAGAACAAAATTTACACATAAACAATTGAAATGTAAGCCGAGCTATCAATATAATACGAAAGGATATAAACAAAATAGTGTACCAGCTATTGAATAATTGACTTCAGTAAATATGAATTCGTGTTTATTTTGTAATAGTGTTGATCATAATAGTGAAATGTGTAAGTCTTTAACCATTGATCAGAAGAAAGAAATACTAAAAAAGCAGGGAAGATGCTTTTTATGCTTACAGTGTAAACACAGAATTAAAGACTGTGAAAATACCAAAATGGGCGATATTTGCGGTAACAAACATAATAGGCTATTTGTTTTCAATTTGAATATGATTAAAAATTAAATGTTGATAAAAGTGTCGTATTTATTTCCCATTGTGGTAACAATTCCACTAGTAATGTACAGGATGAAAAAACGCATTGCAATATATTTTTGCAGACTTGTTCTGTTATAATAAAAGATACTAAAAATGATAATTATGAACCAGTTCGTGTCTTATTAGATAATGGTAGGATGAGAACATTTATAATTCGCGACACTTCTCAAAAATTAAAATTGCCGTTTTTTAGAAAAGAAACTTTATCTGTTTATGCTTTTGGAGCCAAAATGGCAACTGAGAAAACTTATAATGTAGTAAAGGTAAAACTTGCAAATAGAGACAATCCCTCTTTACACATTGAAGTTGAAGCTCTGGAAACAGATTACATTTCTGCTGCTTACTTTACCCACTCCTGACAAATACATTAGGAAAACGTATAATAAATTTAAAGGCTTACAACTAGCTGATAGTTATGAATGTACTAGTAAACAAATTGCAGTTTTAATCGGCACTGATAATTATTATAATATTGTAACTGGCAGAATCAAAAGACTAAAGAATAATCTCGCAGCTACTGAAACCCTATTTGGCTGGTGCTTACAGGGTTATACGTGTTCAGCCAATGAATTGTTCAGTATGAAAATTATCGTTGAAGAAAATGATATATCCGATCAAATCAGAAATTTTTGGCAGTTGGAAAGTTTAGGAATTGAATCCGAAACTCAAAATGTTAGTCATGTTGACGATGACATTATGGCTGATTTTCAGTCTAATATTGTTTTTAAGGATAATCGGTATAAAGTTAAATTCCCATGGAAGACAAAGTTGAAAATGTCTCTTAATAACAATCGCGAAGTCGCATACAGAAGATTTTTGAAATTGAGAACGAGATTTAGAAATGACCCTTTGTTATTCTCAGAATATAAATCTATTTTAGATAGTTATTTAGCAGAGAATATTATCGAACCTGTTGACAATACATCTGATGTAAACTCATTTTATTACCCCATGGAGCAGTAATTCATGAAGATAAGTCCACCACTAAAGTTCGCATTGTCTTTGACGGAAGTGTCCATGCTAAGGGTGAACTGTCACAAAATGATTGTTTACATACCGGATTGAATGTAATTCCCAAAATTTTCAGCCTTTTAATCAAATTCAGAAACTTTCCTATAGCAATTACTTCTGATATTCAACAAGCTTTTTTGCAGATCGAGATTGATGAAGCAGATAGAGACTTCACAAGATATTTTTGGGGCGAAGAACCATGGATTGATGATCCAGGTAAGGAATTTAAAACATTCAGACTAAAGAGAGTGCTCTTCGGAGTGAAATCAAGTCCCTTTCTTCTGGCTGCTACCATCAAGCATCATCTACAAAGGTATGTAGATACATTTCCTGAATCTTTTGAAAATTTAAATTCATCATTATACATAGGTGATTTTATTACAAGTCAACCAAATCTTAATTACGCATTTAAAATTAGTAAAGAGGCGTATGAGATATTTCAAGAAGCTAGTATGACTTTTAGAAAATGGAAAACCAACTCGCATGAACTGCGTAAGAAATGGAAAGAATATGGTTTATATATTGATGATATTTCGGATAACTTAAATCTCACAAATCAGAATTTGATACATTCCAAGGTTTTAGGAGTTGCTTGGGACCCAAATAGTGACATGTTTTCATTTACGATTTCCTTTCGAATAAACTTAGTACTAAACGTTATTTATTGTAAACTGGTGGTCAAATTTGTGACCCAATTGGATTTATATGTCCTTATACTATTAGAATTAAATGTTTAATTCAAGAAATTTGGTGTTTAGGACTTGATTGGGATGAAAATCTATTCAAACATCTAGACAATTTATGGAATGAATGATTTGAAGAAATAAAAGAACTAAATTGTATTAACATTCTCAGATATTATTTGGCTGGTATTGCCCTTGATGAAGTTGATTATTTTGAGTTGCATAGTTTTTCAGATGCTTCAAAGAAGGCATATGGTACGGTAGTGTACCTTAGAGCAGTATTAAATAATACGAACATTGTTACCAGTTTTGTGGCAGCAAAAAGGCGAGTCGCCCCTCTAAAAACTGTCTCAATACCTCGTCTTGAACTTTTAGGAGCCCTTTTTGTCTGGTAGACTTTGTAATAAAATTGCTACAGAATTAGCTTTTCTTGCAACTTAATATTTTTGGGCCGACTCTACTATTACTTTCTTTCGGATTAGAGGTGAGCTAGAAAGATTTAAAATGTTTGTCAGAAACCGGATAAAGGAAATCAGAAATCTTAGTGATCCATTAAATTGGTTTCACTGTCCTGGAAAAGATAATACTGCCGATCTAGTAACTAGAAATATGGAAGTTTCAGAGTTGAAAAATAACCATCTTTTGTGGGAAGGCCCCCAGTGGTTAAAGCAAAACAGATCTCTTTGGCCAAAAATGGATAATACATTCGATAAATTAGATATTTCTGAAGTTATAGATCAGTTAGAACTAAAGAAAAACACTGTTGTAAAATCAACTATTGTAAATGAAAATCAGTTAAACATTGATTTGATTAATCGATATTCTTCTTTTATGAAATTAATAAGAATTGCTGCATGTTGTTTAATATTTCTGAAAAATTGTAAATTGAAATCAGGAATTAGAATATATGATTCTTTAGATACTTCTGAGTTACAGAATGTGACCAAGAAGCTGATAAAGATTGTTGAATATTCCACATTCCAAACTGAAATTCGATGCTTAAAGGAAAAAACGTCCTCTCCCAAATAACAGTAAGATTTTGAACTTAAATGTATTTCTAGATGCAGATGGACTGTTAAGAGTCGGTGGAAGACTGAAATTTTCTAATTTAACAGAATCGCAGAAACACCAAATACTTTTACCAAAGTCTCACTATTTCACTGAACTCTTAATTGAATATTACCATAAAAAATTCCTACATTCAGGTACTCTCACAATTCTATCTTTATTAAGAAAATTTTATTGGATACCACCTGGTGAAAGTGAAGTACAGAAAATTATAAATATGTGTGTGACTTGTTTTCGAACAAAACCTCAAACTCTTCAACAATTGATGGGTGACTTGCTCCGTGATAGAATCATACCATCTAGATAGTTTGAGAAAACAGGCGTTGATCTAGCAGGTCCTATTATAGCAAAACCTAATTTAAAAGGTTCAAAGATAACCCTAAAATCATATATTGCTCTATTTATTTGTTTTCTACCAAAGCCGTTCATCTAGAAGATGTTTCGGACTTGACCACAGAAGCATTTTTAGCCTGTTTGAGAAGATTCATTTCTCGACGATCTAAACACTGTGTCATATGGAGTGATTACGCTACAAATTTTAAGGGTACTTGTCCTCTTTTGAAATTCTTCTATCAGATTTTTGCTTCGGAAGAAATTCAGCGATTTAGTGCTGAAGAACGAATTCAATGGAATTTCATATCCCCTGCATCCCAACATTTCGGAGGATTATGGGAATCAAATATAAAAACAATGGAGCGGATCCTCTTGAAGATAAGTAAATCCTTTATCTTAAATTTTGAAGAACTGTCAATACTTGTGACGCAAATTGAGGCAGTTGTGAATTCATGTCCGTTGACCCCGTTGTCTGCAGATGTACAACCGCTGACACCTGGTTACTTCCTCATTGGAAGTCCTCTTTTGAACATCCCTGAAAATAATGCTATTTTACACTCTTTACCTTTTTCTTCTAGGTGAACGCTAGTTCAGATTCAAAATTCAATTTTGGCACCGCTGGAGCCGAGAATACTTAAATGAGCTGCAAGTCCGCAGTAAATGGAAAAAGTCCTCGCAAAATCTTAAAGTTGGACAGCTTTTGTTATTGAAGGAAGGAAATGACAAGTTTACAGATTGGAAACTAGCTCGAATTGTGAAAATTTATAAAGGTGATGAAGGACATGTCCGTGTAATAGATCTCAAGAACTCTACTGGTATGTTACGTCGAAATATCACCAGAGTAGTACCTTTGCTATTTTATGATGATTTTGAACAACCGTCCATAGCCGGGCGGTATGTTCCGGCTAATTTTTTAAACAGCTAGTTAGGTAGCGCATGCTCTTTTAGAACGGTCTACTTTTGTACTGAAACGAATTAATCCGTTGTTGATTTTAGAATGCTTTAGATGTAACGTGTTGAATGTCACTTTATAGATTTTCATGTTCCGTTTTCGTCATTAAATGTATGTTTTGTGTCGTAAAGAATGCTGAGTATTTGTAGAATTAGATAACACTGAAACACCGTTGATGCTAGATTTTAATTTGAAATGAATGTTTAGATTAAGTATTGAATAGGTAGTTTCTGAGAAAAGGTACATTAATTTAACATGGTGGGTACAGGGACTTCCAGCTGCGCTTAAGAAAAGGAGTACACCTTTATGGGTTTGCTTTTTGAATGATTTAAATGAAAGCATCTTCCTCTTTCGGCCATTTCGTATCTATGTGTAATTGTATATACGTATTTATATTACCAATAACTGAACATAAATAAATTATCGGTTAGGTTATAATGCTGATGCAGCTTGAATTCAGTATTGTTAAGGGTGTTTAATTCTCAATCGCAGAGCAAAAATAACTCATCCTACAATTTTATATGGCAGTGGTTTTTAAAGCTTGGTGTAAATGAATTATATAGCATATACAATGCATTTGTTTTATAGTATTTTTTTAACGGGTCTCAACTCTTAAAGCTTCAAAATTTTCGAAATTTTATTTTTTTACATGTTAAACTTCTATCTTTTCTAAACATTTTGATATGATTGTTTCCTTGAACTTCCCAATAGAAGAGAAGTTGGGGCTAATAGATTTACTATACCAGTTCAAAAGCTGAAGCTACTTTTTGTGAACTTTGAAGACACTTTTCTCCATATGACTTTTTGGGCATAACGAGCAGGATATCTCGAAAGCTTTTGAATATTTTTTCATGAAAATTTCAAAATATATGTTTCATTGTAGTCCGTATAAACTAAACTTAAAATTTAATTTTCATTGTTCAAAAAATATTTCTTTGGCTATTACATTGTTGAAAATTTCAAAATTTTGTATAGTCATGCTTTCATGTTTGTAATCCTAATCAATTCGTAACCAAATCCATGGTTCAGTATAAAGGGGAATTTATTGTTACGCCTTTTACTGCGCATGTTAGAAGTTTCAAGAAATAGATTTGGATTAAAACTTTTATAGGCTACAATTCATATTTTTTTTTCGAATATCAATTTCATAGTTCATATTTCATAAAACAGATTAAGAAAACGCAAGAAAAACAAATAATTACGTATTAATACATGGAAATTACTCCAGATGCAGTTTGGTATTAAAAATACAAAAATGTTTTAAATGCAATGCTTTAAATGCAATGCTTTAAATGCATGTTTATTTAGGTTCAGGGTAATTATTATAATCTGAAATAAAATTAGGCACAAAAAATGTCATTATATTTCTGAAATTTCTCTTGTAATCCTGCGCGTAAGCTGTTATACCAATTTTCTGCTCGACAAATGTCTGAGAGATTGAGCCCCATATAGATGCTAATTTTGCATCTTTCAATTTCTAAAATACATGAAATGAAAGAACATACTTATATAATTTAATCTCAATAAAATTTTGTTTTTAAATCGTATTATTTTAAAATATTAAATGTTGAAAATGTTCTTCTTTTTTTCCAATTTTAAGTGTCCTGAGAAAAAATAAACTTGATTATAAACAATTTAATTTTGTATTTAACATTTTACAGATAAATATATCTCAGTAACGTTTTCGGAGTTCTCAGAAAGCTTTCGTCTAAAAGACATTTTGCGTTCTATTTTTGAAATCGTTCGCCGCACACACTCAAAAATGATAAGGCTTGAAATAGAAAAATTTTCAGAACATTCACAAATGATTTTTTAAATAATTATAAGTAACTTCTTTATTCATAATAATATTTGTTTATACGTATTTTATTCTGGAGAAAAGTTATATTATACATTTATTTATGTAACATTTTTTGCATGAAGATAGAAACAAAAATCTACATACATATTCGAATTTTCGAAGACGGTTATTGTCAAATGTACTTCTATGTACTCCAAAAATTCTCTATTTAAAACATAAGAGCACCTGATCTGTTAAAATGATAATAAAATTATTTACTAATTGTCAATATGTAATTATATTTCTAAGCAAGAACTGTGTACTTAAGAAATAGCGGTTACGGATCCCATAAATGTTCAAACCAGACAGCATGCAGTGGTCCTGTTGAGCCTCAAATTCATTGATTAAGCGGTTAATTCAGTCAGTACTTTAAAATAATCTAGAGTTATCGCGGATGGTCTAGTCAGAAAACAGAGTAATCTAGAAAACAGAAATTCTGCTTTTTCAGAATTTAGTGCTGCCCCCGATGAAAACAATATATGTATATGTATATAAATATAGATAGTACAAAAAAAATTAGTTTTAAGACCAGTGTTGCCAGATTGGGGATTTTGTCCCCATTTTGGGGAAATTTGAACCTCTAGGGGAATTTTTGGTGGGCAAGTAGTTCATGGGGACGATCAACATTTTTGGGAAAAACTTGGGGATTTTTCTTCATTATTTCACTTAAAGTTTACTTTTAGTCATCTGACAACACTGAATCTAACTCGATTTTGATTAGGAAAATGAAAATAAAATGCAGAAATCGGAGATATCTATTATTATTCTCGTGGTCGTGTGTGCCGTTAAGAACATGACAGTTTATACATATCACAGGTGCATCACGACCAGCCTTGGACTATCGACGCCTGAATTTCCAGACCACTATATAAGTTCGGCAGATTTTCCTAGTCATTGCAGACGCATATACACATTTCTTTTTTTTTATATAGATGTGTACAACAGAAATAGAAACAATTTTATAACTTTATATGTTTGAGGCTGGTTAGTTTGTGCTTCATGTAATGGCAGTATAGCATTTTGTAAGACATGATATTGCATATTACAATCACATTGCTGTGTTTATAAATGAAATTGATCAATAAATGAATGAATGCAGCAGACCCCATAGTTATAAGAAACTTGAGTAAGAACTCTGCATTCTTAAGCAGCATATAGATTACAAAATCAGCTAATTTGAAACGTTCCTTTAACGCTGTTTTTAAAGATTTTATTAAAGATGTAGAAAACAGCTATTTTTCTTTTATTATTTATGAAAGCACAGTATTTGATACATTAAAGGTGCTTTGAAATGCGATTAGGATCTGCAGTAGGGATGACAAACAAATTAAAACAACGTTTTATAGGTTACGCCAGATAGAAGCAGGTGATGCCAACACCATCTCAAATTCATTCAAATCTCAACTGATTAGAGATGGTCTAAACTTAATCCCGAAAAATTTTTTGGCATAAGCGCAGATGGAGCTAATATAATAATAGGCCAGCATCATGTATTGGCAACAATTTAAAAAACAAACATGAAATAACTTATGTGGTCTACCCCTCGGGATTGCACTAACACTCTAAAGCGAAAGCTGAGTTCCCGAAGTGGTCATCGCTGTCGAAAAATGTAATGCTCATTTTCTTCGTTATATGCATGCAAATTTCTGCGGAGTTTAAAGCCGGCATACAGGTACATTTTTCGCTGTTAGCGAAACGAGATTAACCAATAAGAAGCCTGGATATTTGCAAACAGTGAAAAGTTCGCAAAAATGTAGACTTCTGATTAGTCAGTCTCGTTTCACTAACAGCGAAAAATTTATCTCGATCACGCCCTTAATATTTAATTTTTGTAAATAAGGAATTTGTTTTCAAAAAAGACTTGATTTGGGGAAAAGTTTTGAGTTTAAATTAGTTAACATTTTTTATAGTGGTAAACTAAAAATTAAAAAAATTACTTTTTTGAGTCTGAACTGAGTTGGGGACTTTTTCGGAAAAAAACACTCATTTGGGGAAAATTTCAGAAATTTTGGGGAAATTGACTCTTGACAATCTGGCAACACTGTTTAAGACTTAATACACACGCTTTTATTATATATCAAATGCGTCATCAACATCCGCTGAAGAATTATTGATTTACGATCTAGTCTTAAACAAAATCTACAAAAAAGTACGCGAGACTAACGAAAAAGACAGGCTACCGCGGTGCATTCACCGTATCTTTTTTTACAGATCGCTGGAGCCAGGTGATTCTCGAATGCATCAATGCAGGTGTACGAAAAGTGTATGACGTCACTCTAGTGGTCTGTACAAAAAGACACGTGGATGCACCGCGGTAGCCCGTTTTTTTCGTTAGCCTCGTAAAGCACGTATATGACATCACAATCGCTGAATAATACACAAATCCAAAAAAAGATATGCCGTCTTTAACAAAACTCGACAAAAAAAAAAAAAAAAAAAAAAAAAAAAAAAAGAAAAAAAAAAAAAACGATTATCTATCGGATTCACATGCCTTCACTTGTTTGTAATATTAATATGCATGCTTAAAATTAAGTTTGATTTATAATAGCTCCATGTTTTATTAGTATTTTTTTTTTTTTTTTACTTTTATAAAATTGTATAACATTTTTTTAAAGTTGTTATGGTAAAATGGCAACAAAAAGATATAATTACTATTCCAACTATTTTTACTCTACTTTATACAGAAATGGAGTTGAGTGGCCAAAATTAATAAAATTGCGCTAAAAACTAAAAAAAAAAAAAAAAAAAAAAAAAAAAAGTATTTTAAAGGTAAATTGAGATGCAGTTTTCAAACAAATTGTGTTTAAAAGTACTTTTTTTCCCGAAATACGACGGTATAAATATTAAAAATGTGCGATTCTTAGAAGTTTAAAAAAAATTGCAGTGGAGTATTAACAGTACAATGATACATCTGTTTTGTTTTACTGCTGGCTTATATAACGGAACGTTATTTTTTGGAGACGACACTTTAACAGCTGGGAGAAAGAAATGGCATACCCGGGCTAATAACATTAAAATCCTATAAAAGAGGAATACGCATGTCCGGTTGTGGGATTTGAAAAATAACTGACCCATGAAATGATAGCTGGAAATTAATGAAACTAATTAATCAAATCTCAGTTAATATATAAAAGAAACCTGCGCTAAATTAGCTAAAGTTAAGAATCTAATCACGCATAAAAGTAAAGACCGAAATTAAAACACATAACAAGCATTTGTTAACATTTATCTATACTCCTATTATAAAGAGGAAAAAATTGTTTATTTGTCGTAGGTAAGCTCTGGAACTACCGAACCGATTCCAAAAGTAATGGTATCAAAATGATGGTGTTAGTCCAACTTAGAACATAGGCTATATCTTATGTCCGTGCCACTGGCCAAAAGGGGGTGCAGAAGCAAAAAACGTTCTAAAAATGCAATTTTTGGGTTACTGAAGGGCCTAGAAACGTGAAATTTGGAATGGTAGTTACTTATAAGATACTAATGATCTCTAAGGACATCTCTTAAAAAAATCGAAATTAAAAAGGGGTGAAAATGCGCAAAAAGTGTTCTAAAAAACGTTCTAAATGGCGATTTTTACGCAATTTCAGGAAGTACCAAAGCGATTTCAAAAATAGTGGTTTCAAAATGATGGTGACAACCCTTGCTCCAACATAACCTACATTTTATGTCGGTGCCATTAACCCTAAAGGGGGTGCAAGAGCAAAAAACGTTCGAAATATCGATTTTTGTGTTACTGAAGGGTCCAGATACATGCAATTTGGCATGGTAGTTACTTATTAGATATAAATTATCTCTAAGAACATTTCTTAAAAAAATCGAAATTTAAAAGGGGTGAAAATGCGCAAAAAGCGTTCTAAAAAACGTTCTAAATGGCGATTTTTACGCAATCTCAAGAAGTACCAAACCGATTTCAAAAATAATGGTGTCAAAATGATGGTGACAACCCTTGCTCCAATATAGCCCACATTTTATGTCGGTGCCAATACCCCTAAAGGGGGTGCAAGAGCAATAAACGTTCTAAATTGCAATTTTTGTGTTACTGAATGTCCCAGATACATTGAATTTGGAATGGTAGTTACTTATAAGATATAAATAATCTCTAAGAACATTTCTTAAAAAAATTCAAATTTAAAAAGGGGTGAAAATGCGCGAAAAGAATTCTAAAAAACGTTCTAAATGGCGATTTCTACGCAATTTCAGAAAGTACCCAACATATTTCAAAAGTAATGGTTGGAAATTGATGACAGCTCTTGCTGCAACATAGGCTCTATTTGATGTCAGTGTCACTACCACCTAGAGGTTTCAGAAGCAAAAAACGTTCTAAATTGCGACTTTTGTGTTACTGAGCTTAGAAACCTGAAATTAGGCAGGGCAGTTATTTAGAAGATACAAATGATCTCTAAGAACATATGAAACCGATTTCAAACAGAATGATTGTAAATTGATGGTGATGAACCTGCTCAAACATAAGCTATGTTTTATGTCGAGGGTTGCAGGAGCAAAATATTTCTAAATTGCGAATTCTGCGGTACTGAGGAGGCTAGAAACTTTAAATATAGCACGTTAGTTACTTATAAAATATAAATGTGCTCTAAGAACATTCGAAAATAAATTCGAAATTAAAAAAGTTTGAAGCGAAGGGAAGGAGCAAAAAGCATTCTAAAAGAGTCCTAAATTACGATCTCTATGGAATCTCAGGAAATAATAAACATATTACAGAAGTTATTGGTTGCGAGTCAAGAGTGATAGTCCCTGATCCGATACGGGCTATATTTTATGCCGGTGTCACTGCCACCTGGTTGGCAGGAACAACAAGAAAGCCTTTAAAAACATCTAAATTCTGTTTTCTATAGAATATTAGGAAATAACAACCGATTTCAATGTTACTGTTGGCAAATTAATGGTAACAGTCTCTGTTTCAACATTTTTCGAGATATTCTGTTTCAACTCTGTTTCGGCATTTTATGTTGGTGCCACTAACACCATAGAGATGTTAGACTGTTAGACAAAAAGCTTGGAATTTGACATGATGGTTAATTTCAAGATGTAAATGTGTTAAGATGGTTTCTAAAAAAATCAAAACTTCAAATTAATACTGAAATGAGTGTATGAAATGAGCATAAAAGTCTCAAAATTCTTTCAAAATTATCATTTAATTGGAATTAGTTTTAGTTCTTCTTATTAATTAAAATCTCATTTCTGTCTATTGCACTTTTATAATGAAGTTTAGTTAAACTGTGGCTTAATTCGTAATTTATGAATTATTTCAAAAAGTGCTCTTCTAATAAAAAATAGTCATGCAAATATTACTTGGCATATGTCAACTATTACGCGAGCAAAGCCGCGTGGTTTGCTAGTCTATACTCCTATTATAAAGAGGAAAAAATTGTTTATTTGTAGGAGGTAAGCTCTGGAACTACCGAACCGATTCCAAAAGTAATGTTATCAAAATGATGGTGTTAGTCCAACTTAGAACATAGGCTATATCCTATGTCGGTGCCACTACCCCAAAGGGGGTGCAGGAGCAAAAAACGTTCTAAAAATGCGATTTTTGCGTTACTGAAGGGCCTAGAAACATGAAATTTGGAATATTAGTTACTTATAAGATATAAATTATGTTTAAGAACTGTTCTTAAAGAATTCGAAATTTAAAAGGGGTGAAAATGCACAAAAAGCGTTCTAAAAAACGTTCTAAATGGTAGTTTCTACATAATCTCAGGAAATACCAAACCGATTTCAAAAGTAATGGTATCAAAATAATGGTGTTAGTCCAACTTAGAACATAGGCTATATTTTATGTCGGTGCAACTACCTCAAAGGGGGTGCAGGAGCAAAAAAGTTCTAAAAATGCAATTTTTGCGTTACTGAAATGCCTAGAAATATGAAATTTGGAATATTAGTTACTTATAAGATATACATGATGTCAAAGAACAGTTCTTAAACAATTCGAAATTTAAATAGGGTGAAAATGCACAAAAAGCGTTCTAAAAAACGTTCTAAATGGTAGTTTCTACATAATCTCACGAAATACCAAACCGATTTAAAAAATATTGGTGTCAAAATGATAGTGACAACGTTTGCTCCAATTTAGGCTATGTTTTATGTCGGTGCCACCATCTCAAAGGGGTGTAGGAGCTAAAAACGTTCTAAAAATGCGATTTATGTGTTACTGAAGGGTCTAGAAATATGAAATTTGAAGTATCAGCTACTTATTAGATATAAAGGATTTCTATGAACAGTTCTTAAACAATTCGAAATTTATAAGGGGTGAAAATGCACGAAAAGCGTTCTAAAAAGCGTTCTAAATGGTGATTTTTACACAATCTCAGGAAATACCAAACCGATTAAAAAATAATGACGTCAAAATGATGGTGAAAACCCTTGGTCCAACATAGGCTATGTTTTATGTCGGTGCCACTACCCCAAAGGGGGTGTAGGAGAAAAACGTTCTAAATTGCGGTTTTTGCGTGACGGAAGTTCCTTGAATCGGGAAATTTAGAATGGTAGTTAGTTATAAGATATCAATGATCTCTAAGGACATTTCCTAAAAAAGTCGAAATTTAAAATGGGAGTCAAAATGCGCAAAAAGCGTTGTAAAAAATGTTCTAAATTGCGATTTCTAGGAATCTCAGGAAATACTGAGCCGATTTCAAATATAATGGTGTAAAAATGATGGGGATCTTGCTCCAAGAAAGGCTATATTTTATATCTGTTTCCACTACCCCAGAGGAGTTTCAGGAGCAAAATGAGCAAAAAGCGTTCTAAAAACGTTCTAAATGCCGATTTGTCACCAATATCTCAGGAAGAATTAAACTGATTTCAAAAGTAATGGTAAGAAATTGATGCTGACAGCCTCTGTTCTAACACAGACGCTATTTTAAGTCGGTATCACTATCACCTAGACGTTGCAGGAGCAAAAAAGCGTTACAAATTTCGATTTTTGTGATCGGTAGGGGCTAGCAACTTAAAATTAGGCAAGGTACATATTTATTACATATAAATGATCTTTAAGAACAGTTTTGAAAAAATTGGAAATTTAAAAAGGGGTGAAAATGCGTGAAAAGCGTTCTAAAAACGTTCTAAATTGCGATTTCTACTCAATCTCATAAGTTGGTATCACTATCAGCTAGACGTTGCAGGAGCAAAAAAGCGTTCCAAATTTCGATTTTTGAGATCGGTAGGGCTAGCAACTTAAAATTAGGCAAGGTACATATTTATTACATATAAATGATCTTTAAGAACACTTTCGAAAAAATTGGAAATTTAAAAAGGGGTGAAAATGCGCGAAAAGCGTTCTAAAAACGTTCTAAATTGCGATTTCTACTCAATCTCAGGAAATTCCAAAGCTATTTCAAAAGTAATAGTTGCAAATCAATGGTGACAGTCCATGCTATAACATAGGTTATATTTTATGTTGCTATCACTACCATCAGAGGGTTGCAAAATCAAAACATATTCTAATTTGCGTTTTTTGCATAACTGAAGGGTCTAACACTTTGAAGTATGGCATGGTATTTACTTACAAGATGCAACTGATTTCTAAGAACTGTCGAAAGAAAATTTCAAATTAAAAAAGATGAAGTGAGCGAAAAGCGTTATAAATTACAATTTTTATGTAATCTTATCAAATACCAAACCGATTAAAAAAATAATGATGACAAATTGTTGTTGATAGAACCTGCTCAAACATAAGCTATATTTTATGTCTGTGCCACTACCACCAGAAGGTTGCAGGATCTAAAAACTTTCTAAATTGCGATTTCTGTGATACTGAAAAGGCTAGAAACTTTAAATATGGCATGGCAGTTACTTATAAAATATAAATGCTCTCGAAGGACTGTCGCAAATAAATTCAAATTAAAAAGGGGTGAAGTGAAGGGGAGGTGCGAAAAGCATTCTAAAAAAGTCCTAAATTACAATTTCTACGCAATTTCAGGGATCATAAACCAAAAATAAAAGTAATAGTTGCGAATCATTGGTAACAATCTCTGATCCTACACATGCTATATTTTATGCCGATGATTCTACCACATGGGGTTCACAGGAACAACAAACGCTCTAAAAAAGGACTTTAAAAGCTTTTCAAATTACGTTTCTGTGTAATATTAGGAAATAACAAACCGATTTCAAAATTAATGTTGGCAAATTAATGGTTACAGTTCCTATTTCAACATAGCCCTTTATGTTGAGAGAGGTGGTAGGACTTGGAATTTGACATGATGGTTAATTTTAAGATCTAAGAAAATGGTTTCTAAAAAATTCAAAACTTCAAATGAATACTGAAATGAGCGTATTAATTGAGCATAAAAGTTTCAAAATATTTTCTAAATTATAATTTATTTAGTTTTATTTCGTTTTATTAATTTAAGTCTGATTTCTTACATATGCAGTGTATCAATGATGCTTAATCAAACTGTGTTTTAAATAGTAATTTTTTTAATTATTCCTAAAAGTAATAAGTACCTTTTAATAAAATAAAATATTACATTTTAATAAAATAAAAATTTAGTTAGTACCTTTTAATAAAAATTAGACCATATAAATATCACTTGGCATATTTCAAATATTACGCGAGCAAAGCCGCGGAGTTTGCTAGTCATATTATAAAGAGGTAAAATTTGTTTATTTGTAGGAGGTAAGCTCTGGAACTACCGAACCGATTCCAAAAGTAATGGTATCAAAATTATGGTGTTAGTCCAACTTAGAACATAGGATATATTTTATGTCGGTAAGACTACACCAAGGGGGGTGCAGGAGCAAAAAACGTTCTAAAAATGCGATTTTTATGTTACTGAAGGGCCTAGAAATACGAAATTTGGAATATTAGTTACTTATAATATATAAATGATGTGTAAGAACAGTTCTTAAACAATTCGAAATTTAAAAGGGGTGAAAATGCACAAAAAGCGTTCTAAAAAACGTTCTAAATGGTAGTTTCTACATAATCTCAGGAAATACCAAACCAATTTAAAAAATATATGTGTCAAAATGATGGAGACAACGCTTGCTTCAAGATAGCCTATATTTTATGTTGGTGCCACTACCACAAAGGGGGGGCAGGAGCAAAAAACGTTCTAAAGATGCGATTTGTGTATTACTGAAGGGCCTAGAAATATGAAATTTGATATATTAGCTACTTATTAGATATAAAGGATTTCTCAGAACAGTTCTTAAAAAATTCGAAATTTAAAAGGGGTGAAAATGCACAAAAAGCGCTCTAAAAAACTTTCTAAAGGGTAGTTTCTACATAATCTCAGGAAATACCAAAACGATTAAAAAAATATATGTGTCAAAATGATGGAGGCTTGCTCCAAGATAGTCTATATTTTATGTTGGTGCCACTACCCCAAAGGGGGCGCAGGAGCAAAAAACGTTCTAAAAATGCGATTTATGTATTACTGAAGGGCCTAGAAATATGAAATCTTAAATATTAGCTACTTATTAGATCTAAAGGATTTCTAAGAACAGTTCTTAAAAAATTCGAAATATAAAAGGGGTGAAAATGCACAAAAATCGTTCTAAAAAACGTTCTAAATGGTAGTTTCTACATAATCTCAGGAAATACCAAACCGATTTAAAAAATATATGTGTCAAAATGATGGAGACAACGCTTGCTCCAAGATAGGCTATATTTTATGTCGGTGCCACTACCCCAAAGGGGGTGCAGGAGCAAAAAACGTTCTAAAAATGTGATTTATATATTACTGAAGGGCTTAGAAATATTAGCTACTTATTAGATATAAAGGATTTCTAAGAACAGTTCTTAAAATTTCGAAATTTAAAAGGGGTGAAAATGCGCGAAAAGCGTTCTAAAAAACGTTCTACATCTTGGTTTCCACACAATTTCAGGAAATACCAAACCGATTTAAAAAAATAAAGGCGTCAAAATGATGGTGACAACCCTTGCTCCAACATAGGCTATGTTTTATGTCGGTGCCAATACCCCAAAGGGGGTGCAAGAGAAAAACGTTCTAAATTGCGGTTTTTACTTTACGGAAGGGCCTAGAATCGAGAAATTTGGAATGGTAGTTAGTTATAAGATATCAATGAACTCTAAGGACTTTTCCTAAGAAAAATCGAAATTTAAAAGGGGTCAAAATGCGCAAAAAGCGTTGTAAAAAACGTTCTAAATTGCGATTTCTATGCAATCTCAGGAAATGCTGAACCGATTTAAAAAATAATGTTGTAAGAATGATGGTGTCAGATCTTGCTCCAATATAGGCTATATTTTATATCTGTTTCCACTACCCCAGGAGAGATGCAGGAGCAAAATGCGCGAAAAGCGTTCTAAAAACGTTCTAAATGCCGATTTGTCAGCAATATCTCATGAAGAATCAAACTGATTTCAAAAGTAATGGTAAGAAATTGATGCTGACAGCCATTGCTCTAAAATAGATGCTATTTTATGTTGGTATCATTATCACCTAGACGTTGCAGGAGAAAAAACGCGTTCTAAATTTCGACTTTTGTAATCGGTAGGGGCTAGCAACTTAAAATTAGGCAAGGTACATATTTATTAGATATAAATGATCTTTAAGAACAGTTTCGAAAAAATTAGAAATTTAAAAAGTGGTGAAAATACTTAAAAAGCGTTCTAAAAACGTTCTAAATTACGATTTTTACTCAATCTCAGGAAATACAAAAGCTATTTCAAAAGTAATGGTTGCAAATCAATGATGACAGTACCTGCTATAACATAGGTTGTATTTTATGTTTCTGTCACTACCATCTGAGGGCTGCAAAAGAAAAACATGTTCTAATTTGTGTTTTTTGCAAAACTGAGGGGTCTAACACTTTGAAGTATGCCATGGTATTGACTTACAAGATGCAACTGCTTTCTAAGAACAGTCGAAAGAAAATTCCAAATTTAAAAAGATGAAGTGAGCGAAAAGCGTTATAAATTACAGTTTTTATGCAATCTTATCAAATACCAAATCGTTTAAAAAAATAATGTTGACAAATTTTTGGTGATAGGTCCTGCTCAAACATAAGCTATATTTTATGTCTGTGCCGCTACCACAAGAGGGTTGCAGGAGATAAAAACTTTCTAAATTGCAATTGCTGTGATACTGAAAAGGCTAGAAACTTTAAATATGGCATGGTAATTACTTATAAAATATAAATGCCCTCGAAAGACTGTCAAAAATAAATTCGAATTAAAAAAGGAGTGAAGCGAAGGAGAGGTGTGAAAAGCATTCCAAAAAAGTCCTAAATTACGATTTCTCTGCAATTTCAGGGAATATAAACCGATTATAAAAGTAATAGTTGCGAATCAATGGTAACAGTCTCTGATCCTACACAGGCTATATTTTATGCCAATGATTCTACCTCCCGGGGTTCACAGGAACGACAAACGTTCTAAAAAAGGGTTTTAAAAGCTTTCTAAAATACGTTCCTGTGGAATATTAGGAAATAACAAACCGATTTCAAAATTAATGTTGGCAAATTAATGGTGACAGTTCCTATTTCAACATGGCCTTTTTTGTTGAGAGAGGTGGTAGGACTTGGAATTTGACATGATAGTTAATTTTAAGATGTAAGAAGATGGTTTCTAAAAAATTCAAAACTTCGAATGAATACTGATATGAGCGTATTAATTGAGCATAAAAGTTTCAAAATATTTTCTAAATTATCATTTATTTAGTTTTATTTCGTTTTATTAATTTAAGTCTCATTTCTGCCTAATGCGGTGTAATAATGATGTTTAATCAAACTGTGTTTTAAATAGTAATTTTTGAATTATTACTAAAAGTAAAAATAAACAAAAATTAATAAAAAAAAAAAAATTAATAAAATAAAATATTACCTTTTAATAAAATAAAAATTTAGTTAGTACCTTTTAATAAAAATTAGACACATAAATATCTCTTGGCATATTTCAAATATTACGCGAGCAAAGCCGCGGGGTTTTCTAGTTTACCTATAAATTGGAAAAGTATAAAATTCATATCTATTTATATAAAATCCAAGTCTCTGTGTGTCCCTCACTATTCCGGTAGGACCGCCTCATTGAAGTAAGTAATTGTTGAAAAATATTAATGCAGGGTTACCACAGTAGCACCAAATGTTAGCCAACTTGGCGATAGCTGGCTAATTTGGCGAAATTCCCATTTAAAACCATTAATCTTTCATAATGGAGGTCACCGAAATTTATTTTAATCTCCACTCTTTTAAGATATTTTTTCGAAATCTATAAGTGATAATTTAAAGTACATCTTTACATCTTCCTCCCGATGCTACTAATAAAATAACCGCCAATAGACAACGGTGTACTGTGTGAGCTCCTAACTGCGCGATTTTAAGTGCTTTAGGTACTTTTCCAGTTTAGGTGCCTTGACGAAAAAGGAAATTTGGTAACATATTTTCCGGGAACCTATTCAATGTTTCATCTTATATACACACGCATTTTTTTCGATATTTATACGATTTATTTAACATAAAAAAGCCGTTTTTCTAATTTTATACAGAAAAAGATGTAATTTGTACATAAAAACATCAATAATATACATATAAAACAAACAAAAACGCTCATCAAATTTGTTTTCATAGCTGTTTATATGATTTGACAAAAAATCTCGATATTTTTTCGTTATACGGACACCATGCCAAAATGTATGCTAATGCGTCAATTATTTAAAAACGCTAAAAGATATTTGTAATTATATGCCAGCAGTTTAATATGAGTTTTATTTTATTGCTTTATTTTATAGCAGTTATTTGTTCACTTATTTTAAGTATATATTTGTGATTTGATGAAATAGTTCGTAAAAGTCTGGAATTTTCAAATGTTATATTTTTTTAAATGCTCACTGTAGTATCGACAATGGTTTTCTTTTATTTTTCAAATGCTTCAATTCACGAGTTTTCGCCAACTATTACGCTTGGCGACAATGGTGTCCGCATAACGGAAAAGTACACAAATCTCACTTTCTGATGCCCAAATTACACCAAGCTTTTTTTTTTTTTTTAAATGCCAAAGCTCCTACAGTGTAAAAGTGCCAAACTGTCTATTATTTCGCACTATCCATGTTATAGTTTGCACTATACGCAAGGGGAGTGGAGCGAAGAGTTTAAACATTAAATATTAAAGTTCGGCACAGATGTCATGTACGATATTGGCGCGATTTTTTTCTGACGCCAATGTCATATACACAACGGGTACATAACTGGCGCCAAAGTGTCGTAATTTTGCTTGATATGGTAATTCGGATGTTGTTGTTTATGCTGTTGATGTTTTCGCCAAATTGGCGTCGGAAAAAAATCGCGCCAATATATGATAACGTATATGACAACTGTGCCAAAGTTTCTATACGGTTTCTATAAGTTTCTATAAAGCAGTATAAGCAATATAATTAAGAATAAAATAAATGCAAAATAAGACTAAAGAAGAAAGAAAAATCATGCGTTAAGCATAGAATATGAAACATTTTCCAACACATCCTGAATGCTTTAAAAAACTTCGTTATTTAGGGAAATAAGGTAAATAAGATAACGTTACTTCTTAGATATCCAGTCGACCAATTTCGCAAAATTATATAAATCGCCAAATCAATAGTAAAACATTAATAAAAATACAAATAAAACGTCGAATTAATGGTTTTATTGGCCATTATTGGCATTTAATTAATTAATTAATGACAACCATTATTGGCAATTAATCTTACAATTTGGTGACAGTAATTTGGTCGACGGGATAACTAAGAAGTACCAAGATAGCCTATAAACATTTTAGAAAACGCATAAAAAAATTTAAAAATTGATTTCAGCATTTACCGTCCATAGTCAATAGTACCGTTATTACATGCCACTATTTAGCTAAAATTTAATTTAAACTACTCTTAAAACTACTGAAATCACATTTCCAGATATTATCATCCATAGACGGTTATGTAACCAATTCTTTGCGTGACCCTGTATATCATTTTATCTATATTCCACAAACATTTCTTAGGAAACTAAATGCAGTTCAGCGTAAAAATGCATAACTCCTTTAAAAACCACCTTTAAGTAATTTACTCTCATACTCAGTAACCCTTACGAATTCTTTTGTGTAGCCCTGCATATGAACTGTAGCATTTATACACACAGTATAGTATGCATAAATGTAGTGAAACATAAAAGCGCATGGCACAGATGTCATATTCGCCCAACATTGGAGCGATTTTTTTCGGTTGCCAATTTGGCGAAAACATCAACAGCATAAACAACATAATCCGGGTTACCACATCAAGCAAAATAACGACACTTTGGCGCCAGTTAAGTACCCGTTGCGTATATGACATTGGCGTCAAAAAAAATCGCGCCAATATGGGGCGAATATGACATCTGTACCAAGCGCATATCATAATTAAAAATGCATTTCTAGCAATCATTGCTTATGTACAATGCTTCGGAGAAACGTTTCTTGGCGAGAAAGATAATTGCCAACGCATTTTCTGGCAACCTATTTACTGCTTCATACTCACAAACAATTTTTTCCATATGTATACAATTTGGCACAGATGTCATATGTCAGGATTTATTGACGCGATTTTTTTTCCGACGCCAATTTGGCGAAAACATCAACAGCATAAACAACATTCGGGTTACCATTACAAGCAAAATAACGACACTTTGGTGCCAGTTAAGTACCCGCTGCGTATATGACATCGGCGTCAAAAAAAAATAAATAAATCGAGCCAATATGGGCGTATATGACATGTGTGCCGACAATTTAATATAAAAAAAGCTATTTACCCATTTTTATAAAGAAACAGAAGTAATTTTTGCACAGATGTCATATACGCATGGGAGTTGGCGTGATTTTTCTATGACGCCAATTTGGCAGAAATCTCGCTTTCGAATACCAGTTACTTATATATTTTTCAATTATTTGCTATCATTTTCAAAAGGAAATAGCTATAAATAAATAAAAGTTTGAATAATAACTATAGAGCAAAGCAGTTTATATAATTAAAAAACAGAAAATAAAAGTAAATAAACAATTTATTAATAAATAAAAAACAATAGCCGGGTTACCATAGCAGGCAAAATAACACCATTTTGGCGTCAGTTAGGTATCCCGGTTCATATCTGAAATCTGTGCCGTAATTTGTATATAAAAAAATTATATATATTTAGAAACGATTTTTTATGCATATAAGTGCATATATAAACAAAGATAAAAGTTCATTAGATTTGTTTTCATAGCTGTTTATATATTTTCGCAACATATCTCACTTTCTGATGCCCGAATCGCGCCAAGGTTTTTTAAAAATGCGCTATAATGGAAAAGTACTTAAATAAATAATTAACAGAAATAACAAATTATACAAACTAAAACTTTTTATTTCGAGATCAAAGCATGTTTTTTAATTTCGATTAAAAATACACATATCCTTGGATAACTTCAATTGAAATTAGTTTCACAGCTTAATATCTCATTCCATAAACCTAAACAAACACAAATGATTCATTCATCGTGAAACGTCAAAAATATTAAATCATTGAGGTAATCATTCACAAAGTAAGTTCTCCTACAATCAATGGGCAATATTCTAATGACGTCATAGTAGGGTAAATGGTGGTGGTATCGTTTGTTTATAGTTTGTAATCACAAAGATTTAATTTTGCAATGTCTCTTAGTTACATTATTTTATTGTCATATTTATGAGCTCAGAACAAAAGCCTTTTTTTTCATTATTTAGTTATTAGAGACGGAAAAATATCATAAATGCATGATTTGAAAATTTTAAATATTTTTTTTTTCTTAATACTAAAAAATAACATCGGGAAGTAACAGCGGGTTTAAGTTAAATACGTTTAACTGTTTAACTCTGTTGTAATATTCTAAAATAACTGTATTTATTAGATTTCAGTACTCAACATCAGGGCCCGATTAAACTTTGAAGTTAGAGGAATTACAATGTCATTTCAGGACCTTTCTTTTGGAGAAGCTTTTCTAAATTCCATATATACATTGAAAATCTTCAATGTTAGAAATATTATTCCTAGGACTGACATAACACGAGAACGGCCTGCAATTTTACACAAGTTTTTGAAAGCTACTTTATATCAGAAATTTTACTAAAAACTGGTTACTTCTTTGTTATAGCGGCCCACACTATTAGGATTATGATAAGTTGCAGCCAATTTCGCCAACGTTGTAACCAAGATCGTGAAACACACACATATAATACCATATAATACCATTTCATGAAATCGCATACGATAATTTAATAGTTTTTAACCTTACTTCAAGTCTGTTATTTATTTATTTTTAAGGCTCAACAATCTAAATTGTCCAATATATGAATTAAAAAAATTGTAAACAAAGATTGAATAGACATGACCGCAAAAAGCCTAAAAGTGTTCTTTTCATCTATCACTGCGGAACAAGCGAGAAAACTCATATTCTTGCACATGAGTTGTATATATCTTTATATCTAAATTTCCGTCGTTTTTGACGGGCTACCTTTCTAGTATATATATATAAATAGATTAAAGATTCTTAGCTACAAAGTAGCGCAGTATTGAAATCTAAAGATTTCTTTACTGACTTAAATTTTATATCACACAATGTAAATTAATTGGTGTTATGTGAACATATAATGTCGAACGTCCGCTCGTTCATATTGTAAGAAATCGTAAAAAAGTTAATTTTTATGGATATGAGAAGCATGAAAACAAGATTCATTATACACTAAATACTTAATAACAACAGCACAGATGCGAGCTGACAATTCCTAAGTCAGAAACTAATCAGAGAATACAAATTGTATCACTTAACCTAGTAACTGTAGAGGTGAAACAATTCAAGTATATCGCTTAAATGTCTTTGAAGACTACACTGATTCAAGTGTCCAGAAAATCTCCGAACATTAAGTTAAACCCAGGGAGGATAACATTTTCTACAGACAGCGTTGAAAACTAAGCGGTTACTTCTAATTTAGGGAACGCAACTAATAGCCCACCTTTGCACCGTGCAATCAGATGGATACGAGGGGTGTAGTCAGAAAATATCTGCCTGCGGCCAGAGCCATCGATCTATATCTGACATACCAGAATCAAATCTTTGAACCATCCTAAATTTTTCGTAATATAAACTTCAAGTTCGTAATATGCAAATTTGTAGACTTTTGATTGAATTCCATAAAAATCTTAGCTGAAATTATCTTTACATTGGATTCCAGTGTTAATACTTAAAACCAATAATAACAATAAAAAATAGTAATTATTACACGTTATAAAAAAATTAGTAATTATAAAAAAATAAATAAATATTATCTTAAGTAATAAATGTATTAAGATAAAATTACATTTCTAACGTGTTATAACTCGAGCAATGTTTTTGGATCTTTAATTAGTTTTCAAACTTAATGATTTGGTTGTGATAACAACTTGCTGCTAAAAGCGTGAAATAAAATATTATTTTTTTCTTATTAGTTAAGAAAATCAATGTATTATTGTTGTGTTTGGAAGACAGGATGTGATAGAATAATATATAAAGTTATTTTGGATATTGAAATTCCAAATCATTTTTTTAGGATCGATCGTATAGTGTATATTTAATATTTTGTTGTGGCCACAAAAGACCACTTTGACATAACAGTCATTAATTCAAGAAAATCTGAATTTACTTATCATACATTTGAAAATTAAGAACAAAAAAAAAATAAAAGGTAAAAGCATTACCTGCATTGACCCGAAAGAACAGAAAAATGATGGAGACATTTGCAGAAAGAAAATAAACAAATGAGAAATCTTCCTTGAATTTTTTTTTTTTTAATTTATGAAGCAATTTTTTTTTTTGTAGAACATAGCGCATTATCATAGAGTACATATCTTATTCTTTTAGATGTACTTTTTTTATGATCGACACATACAAATCTGCGTTCATTCTACGTTCTTACTAAAGAAAATAAAATATTTTGTTTTTCCTTGGGGAGTGTGGAGGCACAGGCATTTAGATGATTTTTTTTTAGCATCATAATTCTACGACTCGAAATAAAAAATAATAATAATGCCGTCAACAGAATTTTTATCAACATTTTACTGAAGAATCAGAAGTAACTGATCAAAAAATATCGCCACAAAAAAAAAAAAAAAAAAAAAGACGAAACTATGCAGCCGAAATATTCTTGCACTTTTAATATTCCTTACTGTAGATACGAAATCCGTTTATTATTTTTTTGTAGAAGGGGAAGAGGAATCCACCTATTCTCTGCGTTCGTTGATAGAACACTCATGCAGGCGCGGAATTCTTCTTCGCAGAACGGCAAAAAAGGGCAGCCATTCTGCATTGAAATCCCAACTCCTCTGCACTGAATGCGCGCGAGCTCTCCGAGAAGAAGAGTAAAGGGGCTTGCTATAATCCTTGAAACACGCCAACTTTGGCGGAACGAACATACAGGCGCCCTGCATTGGCATAAAATGCATTGCTAAAGAATATAAAAAACTGCTTTAAAAAAAGGAAATTTGATAGATTTCACTGAGATAAGATGCCAAACAGTAGTAAAGAGTTACACATTTTGAAATTACGAATTAAACTGATTTAAATATTATTGGCTAAGGGGTGGAGCTACAAAAGGATATGACTTCACAAATAGAAAGGTATGGAATTTTCCAGATAATTCTTCTATCGGAAGTACAGATTTCAAAACGACGTTTATGATTTTAAAATGAATGAAATGCTATGCCAGAAAGAAAAACTTACAGGGGAGAGTTGAAAAAAAAGGGAATTAAAATAATTTTGGAATGCGAATATTAAAATTAAATGAATACAAGATTAAGAAAAATATTTTCTAAATGAAATTAAATAAAAATATGGCAGTGGTTCTAAGTAACCACAAAAATTATACATTTATTTACAATAATAATTGCAATGTTTCTGATATATTTTTTTGAAGGGTAATTAACTTAAACAAATTAGAGTAAGGTACTTGTACCCAGTATGGACAGTGCTGTCAATATTGACACTCTTAATATCTTTAAAAGTAACAATTTTGATCGAGATATGGCTCTACATGAACGTGAAGAAAAGCAGTTGAAAAGATAATTAAGCCTGGAAAGTGCAAAAAAGCGCATTGTTCGCCATTTGAAAGGAAACTTGTTTTTCGTGGTGAGCTGATCGTAATTACAGGCAAGTTTAAATTCTTATTAGATATGGTAAAATTACTTTAAATATTGAAAAGTGGAGAATTTTAGAAAACCGATAAAACATATTTTCGATTGCTATTGCATATATTGCTTAAGAATGTTTATTTGTTTTGTGGGGCCATCAGATGAGGGCGGTAGGGTGGCGTGATCTCCCGAGAGGCGTGATCACAAAGGTTTTAGTAAGATGAAAATTGAAGGATTTATTCTCATAAAACAACAAGAACTCTTGGCTAAATACAATGTCCACACTGACACAACAAATACTTAGGAAGTTAATTTGATGAAATAAAGTTTTTGTAAGGTAGGAAAATCTAATAAATGTTCTTGACAGGATAATAAAAAAGTCCTTCCGGCCAGTGCCGGGAGGAAGAGGTAGCTTTCATATTCCTTATTTTTAAAAAGCCAACTTATATTATTCAAACACACGAAGCTCAATTAAGTGGAAACCGAATGTAGGAGATTCAATACTAATTTTTATCAATACTAAATCATTATGAATGAGAATTTCGCGAAATTAGTCAGCTTTATCCAAGCTGCTTTTATTTAAAGTCACTTATATTTGGCTGCCAAATTCGGCGATTTCTTAAAGTGCCTGCCATTTTAAGACAACATGGTAGATGAGGCTAACCAGTGAACTTGGTCAAGACCTTAGTAATTGCTGTGCACATGCTCACTCATATCGGAATCGGTTGATATATACGAGTGCTGTCGCAGGCAAAAAATCAGATTTTTCAAAATGTCACCCACATTAGAAATTGAAACTGCTATATCTGAGCCTTTTTTAAGATAAAGACAAACAAAAAATGCTCCTGAATCCTTATATCAAGGTCAAATACTTAAGAAAGAAACCTTTTTCAATTTCTAATTTTTTTGCACCTCACTTTAAATATATATATATATTTTTATTTAATGGCCGCCATTTTGAAACAAGATGGCTGATGAAGCTGGCCAGCGAACTTGGTCGAGATATTGATGTATACTAGCCACATGCCTTCTTCCATCGAAATAGGCGAATAAGTGTGGTATCGCGTGACAAATACAAGATCGCTTCAAAGTGTTAGCCATGATAGAAATTCAAAGTGCTATAATTCAACCACTTTTTAATATATAAACAAAAGAACAAATTTTCAGAAACAAAAACTGCTCCAGAATCTTTGTATCAAGGCCAAACACATAAAAAAAATCTTTTTCATTTTCCAATTTTTTAATACCTCATTTTAAATTTTAAATTACATTTTTTTAAATGGCAACCCTTTTGAAACAAGAAGGCGAATGAAGCTGGCCAATGAACTCAGTAGAGACATTGGTATGTACTATGTACAGACCAAGTTACATTCAAATCGGTTCATAAATACGCCTGTTATCGCGTGACAAAAATCAGGTCGTTTTAAAATGTCAGCCACAATAGAAATTAAAATGTTATAACTCAGCCATTTTTTTAGATGTAGACGAAACAAAACCTGTTCCGGAATCTTTGTATTAAGGTGAAACACATACAAAAAAATCTTTTTCATTTTCCAATTTTTTGGTATCTCATTTTAAATTTATTTTTTAAAAATTTCTTTATATGGCCACCATTTTGAAACAAGATGGCGAATGAAGCTGGTCAACGAACTCGGTTGAGTTATTTGTATGTACTATGTACACACCAAGGTACATCCAAATCGGTTCATAAATACGTCTGTTATCACGTGGCAAAAATCAGGACGTTTCAAAATGTCAGCCACGCTAGAAATTCAAAATGATATAACTCAGCCATTTCTTAAGATATTGACGAAACAAAAACTGCTCCCGAATCTTTTTATCAAGGTCAAACACATAAGAAAAAAATATTTTTTCAATTTTCAATTTTTTGCTACCACATTTCAAATTTAATTTTTTCTTAAAATTTCAAAAGGCCGCCATTTTTAAACAAGATGGCGGATGAAGCTGGCCAACGAACTCGTTCGAGACATTGGTCTGTACTATGTATAAACGAAGTTACATCCAAATCGATTCATAAATACGCCTCCTTTTATCGCGTGACAAAATTCAGTACGTTTCAAAATGTCAGCTTCGCTAGAAATTCAAAATACCATAACTCAGCCATTTTTTAAGATATAGACGAAACAAAAGCTGCTCCCGAATCTTTTTATCAAAGTCAAACACATAAGTAAAAAATATTTTTTCAATTTTCAATTTTTTGCTACCACATTTCAAATTTAAATTTTTCTTAAAATTTCAAAAGGCCGCCATTTTTAAACAAGATGGCGGATGAAGCTGGCCAACGAACTCGTTCGAGACATTGGTCTGTACTATGTATAAACGAAGTTACATCCAAATCGGTTCATAAATACGCCTCCTTTTATCGCGTGACAAAATTCAGGACGTTTCAAAATGTCAGTTTCGCTAGAAATTCAAAATACTATAACTCAGCCATTTTTTAAGATATAGACGAAACAAAAACTGCTACGGGGTCTTTGTATAAAGGTCAAATACATAAGAAAAAAATATTTTTCCATTTTCAATTTTTTGGTACCACATTCAAATTTTAAATTTTTTTAAAAATTTTAAATGACCGCCATTTTTAAACAAAATGGCGGATGAAGCTGGCCAACGAACTCGGTCGAGACATTGGTATGTACTATGTACACACCGAATTACATCCAAATCGGTTCATAAATACGAGAGTTACAGTGTGACATACGTCAGATATATATATATATATATATATATATATATATATAAATATATATTGATATATATATATATATATATATATATATAAATTTTGAACGGAGGGTGGTTTCGGGGTCTGGGGGACATGATCGATGAAAATATACCAAACTTTTTTTAAATCGCTTTCCTCCGAACGGCTGCAATAGGTAGCTTTTTGTAAAGAAAGCTACCTAACAGGGTCCAGATTAGGAAATTCAAGAGTCTGTGTGAAACACTACAGTCCCTTCTAAGTAAATAAATGTCCGTTAAATTTGTACTAGCAGTCATCCGTGCGTTCGACTTTTCCGCCGATACATCCAGCTGTATCTCAGCTGATCGGCGTTTGTTGCCATTGAGAGAAACAATCTCCTCTTCCCCCACGGAGCGACCTCCGAAAGATAATCCCGTGAAAGCCTAGAGAGAATCTTTTCTCTCCTCCAGGTTGAAGAACCTCTTTTCCAGTTTAGCTCTTGCTAAACTCTTCTAAAACTAATCTAATCTCCTGA
The DNA here is from genome assembly GCA_963932465.1 of Maratus speciosus. Classification (NCBI taxonomy): domain Eukaryota; kingdom Metazoa; phylum Arthropoda; class Arachnida; order Araneae; family Salticidae; genus Maratus; species Maratus speciosus. The sequence goes on from OZ010800.1 coordinate 110,702,199, forward strand.
TCGCCTCAGAGATCTCGTATATATCCTTAATTTCTCTCTCGGAAAACAATGCGAGTTTCCAACATCCGCTGTCATTGGTTTGCCTGTTAAGATCCTTTGACAGCTGACCTTCTAGTGGCTTGTCGGGGTCCTTCCCCCTTTTTGCACACGAAACACTCCTGTCAAAGTATGCAATGTCAAGAAGCACTTACCGGCATATTTCGGTGTTACAAAGTGGAAACCAGGTGGTCATCCTTTTATGTACTGTGTTCCAAAGTGTCATCTTCGTAAGATCGATCGCACTGAAGTTATTTAATTTTATGTTACCGGCAAACTCTGAGACTTAGATGAATTTTCTAGTGTCACTCCCTAATACATGGAGTTTCCATAGGCCGTGATTCTGTAGCATTTATGAGGGATTTTATATGTGGAAATTGTGAAAAGGCTAAGTTTCCACAGTTTATTTATTACAAGATTTATTAAAACTATGCCCGATTCTCAATATGGACACCTTATGTCCACATTAGAAATACAACAAGTGAATCTTCAGATACACAAATTTGTAAAATATCTGTTTAATTTCATCTGAGCAATCCTACAAAAAATATCCTCCAAAAAGCCCTTGCATAAAAATCAAAAGAAGCGTCCTCTGAGTAGGGTATCTGTTGGCGTAATCGTAGGTACCAGCGATATGACTTCCTCAACAAAGGCGAGTTGGTACTTCTTCTAATGCAGTATTGATGATGTCGCAGACATGGTCTATACATCACATGTTGGCATATATGTCCATGAGACTGTGTGGGACTTACCGCACAGGATGAAGAAGTTTTTATTTGTCCATCCTGAGAGGTCTCAGTAATAACAGATAAAAATTTTGCAGACAGTTGCAATAAAGCTAAGCAACACCAACTATATTATTTCGCAATATTTTGTATTAACTGCTTTGCATGGGTATTCGAAGAGACACAATCGAAAATGACCCCCCCCCCCCTCTTTCTAAAGTGCATGTTCTGAAGATATTTACAGCCCCCCTCCCCCGCAATACTTTAAGTATATTTCTTTTATGCCCTCTCATCTAAAATCCCTTGGAAGAGTGGCCCTTCCATACACCCACTGTAGTATGTCAGTAAGGAGTCACCTATCCCTAATATGTACATCCAGCCCATAATAGGGACAGGTGGTTCCTTATATGGACACTTGTAAACATTTTTTGTTTTTATCATTAAAATTTAACCAGAATAATTACAATGCCACTAATTTTAATAATAATAGTCAACTGTCCAGGAATAGTGGTCATATATTTTTGGAGTCCTATGACGTGTACTCGGAGGTGAAAAAAATGAATTTTGCTTAGGGTGTCCATATTGGGTACAGGTACCATATATTTTTTATTGGGATCGGAACCTCTTAAAATTAATATAATAAATTTGCTATCTTTTCAATCGATAAAACGCATATTTTACATTAACATAATACTTTTCAATGTAATGAAAATATGGCGTGTAAGAATTTGCTTTGTACATGAAACATCTAAAAAAATAAATAACAGATAATACAAAATATTAAAACAATGACTATTTTTTTATTTCATAATTAAAAAATATGTCAAATAAATTTCAAGAAACATATTGAAAGACGGATAAATAATTCAATGTTAGATAATCAAATTGAGATAAGAATTGGCTGAAACTTTACTTTGTAACGAATTAAAATAATATATATATATATATATATATATATATATTAGAAGGAAACTGTATTTCAATTTCTGAGAACATTCATAACCTTTATTAAATTACAGAATACGTTAGCTTGTTTGCAAAGAAAAGTTTCCCGGAAGTTTCCGGATTTTTTATTTTAATAATCTAATTTTCAAATACATATAAGAAAAAAAAATATCATTTTTTACGTCATTACCTATTCTTCAAAGTATGCATATCGTATTATCTGCATCGTGAATATCGCTTCATTTTATTTTACATATGTATATGTATATATACTTTTATGTGTTCCGTAACATTCCAACTGGTACTGTATTTTGACATAATATGTATAATACTTTTAAATTATGACCAGTTAAAATTTATTTTGAATATGAAATTCAAGTAAATATAATTTCAAAAATAGATAATCTGAAAATGATTAATGTTTAGTTTTTTTTTTTTTTTTTTTTTTTTTTTTTTAAGAATATTTGACAATGTTTACAAAAAACATTTAATTGTAAAATAATTATGAAAATAATTAAACTTCTTTGAAAATGTAGTTCACACATATCCTAAAATATATGAAATACTCAGTATTGTACTTTAAAATATTCGGAAGTTTTGAAGATATAAAACTAATTTGGTAAAAATTAATATTTATATTGCAAAACTGCGTGTTTGAGTTGAAGATTTTAAGTAGCTTTATTATTATTAAAATACTTACGCATACTTAAAATTATATACAGTCTTAAAATATTTAGTATTTTATATTCGGAGAATTATTTAGCATAATGAAACTGAAATAAAAATCGGTGAGCTATTTTCTCGTTTAAAACCAAAATTCATATTTTATTTTCATTTAAGATGGAATTTTATTTCCGTTTATGAAAAGTATGTGCGTGTAAGATTTATTTGTCAAATTAAATATAATATTTTTCCTAGGAAAACGTTCCTATTTTTTCTTTTTAAATAATTGTTTAACCGAATAGTTTATTTCAGAAGCTTTGTAATGACAAAAAAAAAAAAAAAAAAAAAAAAAAAAAACCCAAAAATAAATTAACATTGGTGTTTTGAAGTTGATTGATTGACTTTTCGACAGGTGCAGAAACAAAATACCTTTTTCGTATTATTAATGATTCGCGTCCATCTGATTCTTTGAAATCTTGCCTACATTATTTATTCAAACAGTTTTCTGATTTTTTTTTTCTTTTACCGATATCCAGGGCTCTTCTTAAGGGGTTACATACGTTCTCGGCAGCGAAAAGTTGACATATTTTGAATTACATTGCGGGAAGGAGGTAAATTCAATTGAAAAATTAATAAATCCATGTTGTTTTTCATTGATTGAAGTATATAAAAAAATCTTAATTTTAGTCATATTTTACATCCTTAACCTGTATCCTAATTTGCTGGTATCTGGGGTAAACAGTAGCATCCTAACTTCCTGTAGAAACAAAGAATATTAAAATCTTAGTTCCATCTGGTAAAATAAGGTTGTAGCTAAGGGCAATTGACTCAAAATTTTATTTTTTGGGAAAATAAGAAAATTGCGATTTTTTGAGAATTATTTTAAATTTTCGTCTAAAATTTTCACCTTTAATCATACTGGGAAAAAATAAAATAAAATAAATGATCGATTGCCCTTGGACAGTCTAATTATGAGCAGAGGAGCGCAAACGTTATAAAAATATTTTAAAATTGTTCAAATTATCATGCTACCTTTGATGAAAAATGTAGTTTTCAGAGAATCGCTTTCAAAGTATTAGAAGAAAAAAATATACTGATATTTTCTTTTCAACTTACACCGTATTTGCTATTCATTTGCCTTAATCTGCTCATTAACTATGTTTTTGTAACACCTACGAACAGTAAGAGCCTCTCTCGTTGCTTGTGCTGCTTTGATTATAGCATGTTGCAGGGGGTTGGCGTCTCCTTTACATCATTACTTGTAGTATCTGTATGTAAAATTCTGTACCATCAATGCGTGTAACATAAGCAATATCAGTTTTAATTTGAATAATACAACGACTTGGACAAATTCCAAATTTTAGCATTCAAATTCTTGTTAGCGTTCGATAATTTAATAGAACCTTTAAAATGACTCAATATATTCTCCCAAATATAACGAATAGCAACGAAAACATGTATTTCTATATTTCTACCTGAACGCTAGAGCTGGATTTGTATGGTTTAGTGAGATCGGTTTTATCGATCTAGCGGGCGGTCATAATTTTGTTCATATTTTTCTTAATAACTGAGATATCACTTTAAATATGCTTGCCCGTAATTCTACACACTATAACGATATATTTTCCAGCAAGAAAAAAACATCGATTTTCTGAAAGTTGAGAATGTATGTCTATAATCTTGCTTAGATTACACATACTCAAAAAATTCAATTGGTCTACAACGTAACATCCTCGTGCAAAATGAATAATAATAAATATAATGAAGTAAGCACACTGTAAAAAAAAAAACGAAAAAAAAAAAAAAAACACTGTAGATTTTCCAGAACAAACTCGATCACAGTGAATATGCTGTATCTTTCTTTGGTTTCCTGACTATGTTAACATGGAAAATACAGTAGTTGCGTAAAATTAACAGCACAATGGGCTAGCAATTTGGGCGCATATTTTTATAGCACAAACTGCTCAAACCGTCCAAATTGTCAGCACATTGTGCTGTTAATTTTACGCAACTTCTGTATTTTCCATGTTAATATAGCCAGGAAACGAAAGAAAGATACAGCACATACACTGTGATCGAGTTTGTGCGCGAGATGAACACTACTTTGTACTCTAAAAATGTCTTTTTATATATATATATATATATATATATATATATATATATATATATATATATATAGTGCAGGAAATTAAAATTCTATAAGGTCTGTTAATAAACATAAATTTTCTGTTGTTTTATGAATTTTTATTTTCTAAAATTGTATTTTAGTTATGCTACTTTTTACATTATTTTATTACTATCAATTTGGGTTTTGTATGTAAAGATGGAATTTGGTAACCCTTTTACAACCCACTTCCTGATATTCTAAAATTATAAAAATGACCTTCACAGATTTGCTTTCGATGACAAAACAATAATTTATTATTTTTAGAACTAACTTATAAATCAATGCTTTAATTTTACGACTTTTTCTGTTCTCCCGCCAGAGATTATACATCGCGAAATATTTTCTGTAACCCGTACAATTGTATGATTTGAAACAAAATAGACCAGATATATTTTAAACTGCAACAATGAAGCATGTAAGGCTGAAAAGTAAGGTACTTGGGCCCAGCATGGCCCGGTTCCCAATATGGCCCACGTCATCTTTTATTTTCTTTTTAATTCAAGAGATGGTTGTATACGTTCGATCCTCAGGACGATAGAAAGTGTGAAAAAAAACAATAAAGGCGAAGTCGTATTACGTGGGCGACGATACTGGCAGAAGAAGGGAAACTTTCGGCCAAAAAAATCGTGTTATTTCTTAAAGGTACCAAAACAAAAACAAGATGAAATTAAGATATTTTCCCCCTTCCTGCCTAAAGTTTATATCCTTAACTACATTATCCAAAAAAATTATGCTGTATGTGGGAAATTAATATTTAAAAATTCATCTCACGAATGCGTGATTAAGAGCTTCGCACATGATAAAGCTCTAAATTAGGCATTTAGAAAACAATTTTTGAACAAAATAGAATCATAATACACCTACTACTAACTTAAAATCAAAATATACCCAAAAGTTTTGATTAAAATATAATTTTAGCACAAAATTAAAAAAAAAAGAAGTTTAAAAATCTCAAAACTTTTTACATGTTTTTCAAATGCGAAAAAATAAATAACAAAAATATATGGTTATTTATGGTTTTATCCTGTAAACTATAAAAAAAAACATATACTTAGTTAATTTTTTTTAAAATCTGTAGCTTACACAGTTTAAAAGTAACAGTGTGCACAAACTCTAAATTTACTAATCTGGGAAAACGCTTTTTAAAGTTTCAATATCTACGGACCTTCCATTATACTCACTGTCTACAAATGATTCTAACTGAAGAAATATAGCAGATGTTTTAATGGGGTTTTCTGCATATGGCTGAGAAATTTTCAAACATTCAGAATAAAGTAAATACCGAAAACTGATTTTTTGAAAGTTTAAAGGTCCTGCCCCCTTAAAGTTAGTTTTACTTTTGTTTCGTTTCGTATATTCCCTCTTATATTTAATGGTAGAAAATTATACCAATGGACATACATGTAGTCTCAATCTTACTTAGGTCGACAAGAAAATAAAAAAATAATCATTCACTTCACTAGCCCCGAACCATACTAATTTTGAAAATTAATCAACACTATTCGTTTCTGCATCAAAAGTTTTCGTTTGTGCCACTTCTGTTCTCTCATGATAACGAACAAAATGGGGTGGGGTCAGTAAAACGAAAACTCCACCCCATCAACGAAATCAATATTTTATTACTTCATTCGTTTATGCTACGTTTGTGCTGATTTATGCCAGAAAAAAGATTCGTTTGTGCCACTTCCGTTCTATCTCGTTATAACGAATTTTGACACGAACGTGTCACGAAATGACATACGTAATTCTTTAGAGCTGTAAATGTCGGTTTGTGCTATAAAAAGATTCGTTTGTGCCATTTTGATTCCCTCGATTTAACGAATTTTCAAATTTTTTAACACAAGATGACCATTTCGGTGGACCCGTCCAATCAACGAAATCTACATTTCATTTCGGCATTCGTTTGTGCTGGTTTTTTTCGCAAAATGTTTGGATTGTGCCAATTCCATTCTCCCGTTATAACGAATTTTTATAATTCAAAGGCACATAAAGAAAGTCTCCTATGAATAAACATGTGTCACGAAATGAGATGCGTAATTCTTTTTTTTTTTTTTTTTATATATATAAATGTCGGTTTGGACTCAAAAAATTCTCACAAAGAAAAATATTCTTGCCTTCATTGGCAATTTATTAGTGTCTGGATATATCAAATTACTTAACAGGAGACTCTATTCGGTTCTTTTAACTGACGTACACAGCAATTTAATTTCACAGCCGTTGAGAAGAGACACTTTTAATGCGATTTTGTGATCAGTACCTTTTGCAAATAGCATGGAAATAGACGATGATAGATTATATAAAGTCCACCCCCTTTTTGATTACTTCAATAGAGCATGTAAAAATTTAGACATACCAGAATATCTGAGTGTAGGTCAGTCCATAGTCCCTGGACTAAGTTTATAACAGGAAAACCGATTCGATTTGAATGCAAACTGTGGATATTATCTTCCTCAGATGGACTTCTTCACGCAGAACCTTATGTAGTGCATCGAAGAACTTCCCGATACTGATTTAAGCTTAGGAGCTGATGTTGTTCTTGGATTATTAGAAAAATATGCAGACGGAATATGCCAGACGGAACTCATGTCGTCATCGACAATTTTTTTCTGGTTTTTCCTTACTAAAAGAACTGTCTAAAAGGGGTATTGCGGCAACAGGTACATTGAGAGAGAATAGACAATTGAATGTTTCATTGAATCACAGAAATATAAACACCAACAGGAACATATGAACATGCTTTCAGTAGAGATTGTTATTGTGAAAGGGAAGGACAATACAGCAGTAGCAGCTGCGGGCAATAAAGTGCGCACAAAACCATGTGAACAAGCTAGTAGATGCATTGCTTCTGAAAAAAAGAAATTATTAGTTCCTATGCCACAGCAATTGAAAACTTGTAACAAACAAATGGGAGCTGTGAATCTTTTTGATCATTTGTTTCAAATTACCGTATCAGAATTCGTTAAAAAAAATGATGATGGTCACTTTTTTCATGGATGCTTAGTTCCAGCGTTATAAATGGATTGCGATTGTACAGAAATTTCGGCAACGATATTTCACTACTTGATTTCACCCGACAATGCCTACAACAACTATTAAGAATCTACGCCACACTACCCAGTAGCCCTGTTAAACCTCTTATAATAAGGCATAAAGCAAAAAATGTACAAAGGTTTGACCAAAGAAACCATTGGATAGTCAAATCAGAACAGAAACATGCGCGATGTAAAAATTCGGGTAGATGAAACAGTTATAAGTACAAAAAGAGTAATCAACCCCTTATCCTGAATGCCTTAAAAGTTATCATGTTGATTCTAATGCATAAATATCAAGTTTAAAAAAAAAATACTATTTTTTAAAGGTAAGTATAATTTTTAAATCATTTTTTTCTAAGTTTTATAATTTGTAAATTACATATTTAATAATATTTTCGTTTGCAAATTGAATTGCAATAATTTTTTTAAATATAATTTTAATTAAAAAAACCTTATTATACAAGTATAAGTAATATTTTACTAGTATATAAATCTAAAATATATTATAATAATAAAAATTATTATTACTGCAATCAAACAATAAATTCAAAATTTGTATTAAAAAAAAAGTAATTCCATACTAAGCAAATATGTCTAAAAAGGGTATTGCGGCAACTGGTACATTGAGAGAGAATAGACAATTGAATGTTTCATTGAATCACAGAAATATAAACACCAACAGGAACATATGAACATGCTTTCAGTAAAGATTGTTATTGTGAAAGGGGAGGACAATACAGTAGTAGCAGCTGCGGGCAATAAAGTGCGCACAAAACCATGTGAACAAGCTAGTAGATGCATTGCTTCTGAAAAAAAGAAATTATTAGTTCCTATGCCACAGCAATTGAAAACTTGTAACAAACAAATGGGAGCTGTGAATCTTTTTGATCATCCGTTGCAAATTACCGTATCAGAATTCGTTCAAAAAAATGATGATGGTCACTTTTTTCATGGATACTTAGTTCCAGCGTAATAAATGGATTGCGCTTGTACAGAAATTTCGGAAACGATATTCCACTACTTGATTTCACCCGACAATGCATACAACAACTATTAATAATCTACACCACACTACCCAGTAGTCCTGTATAATAAGGCATAAAGCAAAAAATGTACAAAGATTTGACCAAAGAAACCATTGGATAGTCAAATCAGACCAGAAACATGCGCGATGTAAAAATTGTGGTGGAAGAAATAGTTATAATTACGAAAAGAGTAATCAACCCCTTCATCCTGAATACCTTAAAAGTTATCATGTTGATTCTAATGCATAAATATCCAGTTTAAAAATGTTACTATTTTTTAAATGTAAGTATAATTTTTAAATCATTTTTTTCTAAGTTTTATAATTTGTAAATTACATATTTTACAATATTTTCTTTTGCAAATTGAATTGCAATAATTTTTTTAAATATAATTTTAATAAAAAAAACCCTTATTATATAAGTATAAGTAATATTTTACTAGTATATAAATCTAGAATATATTATAATAATAAAAATTATTGTTACTACAATCAAACAAAAAATTCAAAATTTGCATTAAAAAAAAAGTAATTGCATACTAAACAAATGCCGATTGGTACAAAAATCTACCATTGTAAATATTTTTGTAAATAAAACGGTTAAAAATGAAATTTATGTACGATATATTTAATAGACACAAAAGGAACAAATATGAACAAAAATTTCAAAATTGATCGAGCATTTTGAATTAGGCCTTAATGGGTTAACATGCTTATGCTTCCTACCAAACGCAAAAAAGCAGTGACTTTTTAATAATCGAGTTTGGTTACCAAGTGGGGGGGGGGGGGGGTTCAAATTAATGCATTAGAACTTGAAGTTTTGCGAAAAAAATATGGGTTGAGTTGGGTTGATTTTTGACGGCCAATTATCTACACGAGGGATATAGGCACGGGGAAGAGTGCCCTCCGTGGGGGTCTTTCTAAGGGAACCTAATCCGTATTAACGCATGGAAGATCCACGGCTCGAAGAAAACCACGAAAACTCCGAACGATTAGGCCGACGGACGCGATTGGGATCGAACCCAGCACCTCCCGTCTACCAGCGCGAAAAAATATGACTTGAAGACTAAAGACTGGGCGTGATTTTTAAGATGAACATTCAGTGCTTATAAAGGATCTATTTTGAAAAATTATATATATATATATTTAGTTATTACTTAGTGTACAACTGAAACACAAAATATAATAAAACATATTGTAGGGGAAAAGGTAATTATGATAGATTATAAGATCAGTTAATCATGATAGATAGCCATTAATCAGATCAAGTATAGTGGAAAGTAATTAATAATAATAAGATCATTGCGTTATGAATTTGGAATAGATAAAGAATTAGAATTATTAACCCATCACTTAATATTAAAAGAGATTACACATAAATAATAAAACTTAAATATACATTTTACTGGATTATTTATTATGGCAAACATCATTTAATAAATAGATAAAGTTAAACACATAAAAATATTTCTTGAATATATGCATTAATATGTCAATACATTAAGCACAATAATGAATGAATAATTAAATAACTATCATGATAGTTTAAAAAAAACTGATCTAGGCCTTTCTGCCCATGTGATTATCACTGACCATTATGAGAATTCTATCTCATATCATCACTTAAAATTCAGATTGCAGCCATATTTTTCGTGTTTGATTTCTTTCACTCACAGGGACTTTTGCAAGATCCCTTTGTATTTTTTAGCACATGGTATGTATTTACTTGTTACACGAGATAATTGCAATCTCAGAGAATTAATCTATGGAGCTTCATATTTTTATATTTACTATATAGCCCTGGACTTGGAGTTTTCAAAACACGATACTTGGACTTTTTAGCACAATATAGCACAACTTGAATCTTCTTGAACACGATCGAAAACTAACATTTTAGCACGACATCATATCTTCTTTTTACACCATCACAACTTGAAAGTGTTTTGGCACATTTGTATTTCGTATTTCTCAGCAGAAAACTTTCATCTTAGCACACCACCTCACAATTTTGATGTTTTTCAACACATTTAAAAATTTACTTGCTATCTTAAAGAAAAAACAGACACCAACGCCGCCGCAGCAAAGATATATTTCTCTCTCCTCGCTGTGCGCGGCCAACCAACTCGTATTCCTGCTCAAGAAGTCGTTGCCAAACGTCGTCGAAAGATTAGGGAGAAAAAGCATTCCTCCTCCACTGCCTCCCTGGTCTGACTTCGGAGAAAGGAAAGGGAGATTCACCTGTCACGTCTCCCTCTTCGAAGTCTTGCTATTCCTGTGAAAACGCAGATGATTGGTTACATTCTTGCGTGCGTTCGGAATGTGAATTATTGCTGTTTTTTTTTTTTTTTTTTTTTTTTTTTGAGAATATATGCTTTCAGTTCACTGTTTATTTATAATATGAAGATGCAATCTATGTAGATAAGCTTTTTCTCTACACATATCTTTCAAAGCTTTTCAAATGTAGGTCTGCTAAACAACTCAAAAATATAACGTCAAAGTATTCATTTTCAAGAACACCTGTCTGATTTAATATGCAAAAGAATTCTATATATTTCGCGTTATAATCCTATTTGGTTGAGTGTAAAATTATGTTATACGATATGTCAAATGCAAATAGATGAATAATACACAAAGGGGATAGAGTATTTAGGTTTGAAATGAACAGATATTTATTTAAAATAAAAGTAAAATTTGAAAGAAAATAAATTTTATTTTATACATTTTTTAAACTTAAAATTTTAAAATACTAACAAATATTTCAACGTCCAATAATGAAAATTAAAGTAAAATTATCTCAATCAGTCGTTCGTGTAAGATGAGAACACACATTTCCTTTCTAATTAGGAAAAAATTGTAATTCAATTTATTCCAATAAAGTACGCTTTTTTTTATGAAATAACTGAACACCTGAGATTGTTTGCAAAGAAAATCCTTTTCGTATGTTTTTTTCTTCTTTTGCTAATTTAATTACTAAAGGTATAAAAAATCCATATGTTTCGCTCAGCTTTTTTTTTTTTTAAACTTATGCATCAGAAATTACAAGGAAAGTCAGTTTTTTTTTTTAAATTAGTATATGAAAAAAAAATGGCAACGCTTCATTCATATTCTTTTGTTTTTTTCATTTTCCATTTAGTTTTTTTAAATAGATTTTGAGATTTTATGCTGGTCTAATCATGTACGTTATCAAGGAAATAAAAAGAGTGGAAAGGCAGAGAGCATTCCTCTTCATATGTAGGGAAATTTATACTGTATATGATGCTAGAATATTAAAAGCAAAGTCATTTTTTTTAAATCAGTATATGGAAAAAATTCGGCAACGCTTCATTCATATACTTTTTTTTTTTTTCCTTTTCCATGTAGTTTTTAAAAATGGATTTTGAGATTTTATGCTGATCTAATCATGTAAGTAATCAAGGAAATCAAAAGAGTGGAAAGGCGGAGAGCATTCCTATTCATATGTAGGGAAATTTATACTGTATATGATGCTGGAATATTACAAGCAAAGTCGTTTTTTTCTTTTTAATCAGTATAATAAAAAATTGGCAACGCTTCATTCATCTTCTTTTTTTAAAATTTCCATGTAGTTTTTAAAATGGATTTTGAGATTTTATGCTGATGTAATCATGAAAGTCATCAAGGAAATAAAAAGAGTGGAAAGTCGGAGAGCATTCCTGTTCATAAGCAGGGAAATTTATAAGATATATGATGCTAGAATATTACAACGAAAGTTAGTTTTTTTTTTTTTTTATCAGTATATGAAAAAATTCGGCAACGCTTCAGTCATATTTTTTTTTCTTTTTTTACATTTTTCATGTAGTTTTTTTAAATGGATTTTGAGATTTTATGCTGATCTAATCATGTAAGTTATCAAGGAAATAAAAAGAGTGGAAAGGCGGAGAGCATTCCTATTCATATGTAGGGAAATTTATACTGTATATGATGCTAGAATATTACAAGCAAAGTCAGTAAAAAAAAAAAAAAATCAGTATATGGAAAAAATTTGGCAACGCTTCATTCATATACTTTTTTTTTTCATTTTCCATGTAGTTTTTAAAAATGGATTTTGAGATTTTATGCTGATCTAATCATGTAAGTAATCAAGGAAATCAAAAGAGTGGAAAGGCGGAGAGCATTCCTATTCATATGTAGGGAAATTTATACTGTATATGATGCTGGAATATTACAAGCAAAGTCGGTTTTTTCTTTTTAATCAGTATAATAAAAATTTGGCAACGCTTCATTCATCTTTTTTTTTTTTCATTTTCCATGTAGTTTTTAAAAATGGATTTTGAGATTTTATGCTGATCTAATCATGAAAGTCATCAAGGAAATAAAAAGAGTGGAAAGTCGGAGAGCATTCCTTTTCATATGCAGGGAAATTTATAAGGTATATGATGCTAGAATATTACAAGGAAAGTTAGTTTTTTTTTTATCAGTATATGAAAAAATTTGGCAACGCTTCATTCATATACTTTTTTTTTTCATTTTCCATGTAGTTTTTAAAAATGGATTTTGAGATTTTATGCTGATCTAATCATGTAAGTAATCAAGGAAATCAAAAGAGTGGAAAGGCGGAGAGCATTCCTATTCATATGTAGGGAAATTTATACTGTATATGATGCTGGAATATTACAAGCAAAGTCGGTTTTTTCTTTTTAATCAGTATAATAAAAATTTGGCAACGCTTCATTCATCTTTTTTTTTTTTTAATTTCCATGTAGTTTTTTAAATGGATTTTGAGATTTTATGCTGATCTAATCATGAAAGTCATCAAGGAAATAAAAAGAGTGGAAAGTCGGAGAGCATTCCTTTTCATATGCAGGGAAATTTATAAGGTATATGATGCTAGAATATTACAAGGAAAGTTAGTTTTTTTTTTATCAGTATATGAAAAAATTCGGCAACGCTTCAGTCATATATATTTTTTTTTTTTTTACATTTTTCATGTAGTTTTTTTTTAAATGGATTTTGAGATTTTATGCTGATCTAATCATGTAAGTTATCAAGGAAATAAAAAGAGTGGAAAGGCGGAGAGCATTCCTATTCATATGTAGGGAAATTTATACTGTATATGATGCTAGAATATTACAAGCAAAATCAGTAAAAAAAAAAAAAAAAAAAAAAAAAAAAAAAACAGTACATGAAAAAATTCTGCAACGCTTCATTCATATTCTTTTTTTTTTCATTTTCCATGTAGTTTTTTAAAATGGATTTTGAGATTTTATTCTGATCTAATTATAACGACTATCCTGTTATATACGTAGGTTGATCCAAAAAAAAAGTTTACAAGCAGAAGCATTTGAAACGTAATAATTGTGGAGCGAATATTTCGCTCGAGCGAAGGTGGTTGACAGATGGCGCTAATTGTCCTACAGCGGTTTTACGAGTAAGTAGCGTCAGTATACAGACACTTAAGAGCGACAGAAATGGCACGACGTCTAGAAAAGTAGTCTCGCATAGAGGTGCGAGCCGTAATTCGATTCTTATGGGCCAAGAATGCGGCCGCATCCGAAATTCACAGACAAATCGTTGAGGTATACGGGGACATAGCAATGAGTAGACAACAGGTAGCGAAATGGTATCGTTCTTATCAAGCGGTCAGGGAGCATGTGGAAAACCACAATATGGAAGCTAGCGGCCGTCCAAGTTCTTCAAGGACGGATATCAACACGGCACGTGTTGAAGAAATCATCCAAAGGGATCGACGAGTAACCGTGCGTGAGATTGCCTCAGAGTTGGACCTGAGTTATGGTAACGTTCAGCGTATCGTAACCGATGAGTTGCGATATTCCAAAGTTTGTGCCCGCTGGGTTCCACGTGCATTTTCCGCGGAGCATAAGGCCACTCGAATGATGTGCAGCTTCACATTTCTGCAGCGATACCATTCAGACGGACAACACTTCATTGATCGCATCGTTACCGGTGATGAAACATGGCTTCATCACTTCACCCCCACATCCAAAACAAACACGATGGAGTGGAAACACGCTGGATCACCGACGAGGAAGAAGTTAAAGGTCACACCCTCTGTCGGTAAAGTGATGGCAACCGTTTTCTGGGATACGACTGGTGTTATAAGAATCGAGTATTTGGAGCGTGGCCATACCATCAATGCTGATCGTTATTGTGCTACATTAACGAAATTGCGTGAAGCCATCCGACGCAAGCGGCCTGGATTACTGAGCAAAGGCGTCATTCTTCTGCATGACAATTCCAGGCCCCATACAGCTCGTCAGACTCAGGAATTGCTGCAAAGGTTCAAGTGGGAGGTCTGGAATCAGCCCCCATACAGCCCCGATTTGCCTCCAAGTGACTATTTCCTTTTTCCGGCGTTGAAGCGAAACCTATCCGGAACACGGTTCACCTCACACGATGCAGTGAAAACAGCTGGCGAGAAATGGCTCAATGAGCATGGCCCTGATTACTACCAAGACGGGATAAATAAGTTGGTTGAACGTTCTGACAAATTCCTAAACGTGTTTGGCGACTATGTGGAAAAGTAAGGGCCAGATGTGTCTCTTGTTTGCCATTCGTAGCTTGTTTCTAATGTTAATAAATACTTTTTCCTTTGCCTTGTAAACTTTTTTTTTGGATCACCCCTCGAATGTTTTCGTTCCATTCCCCCCCCCCCCCAAGTTCACTTAATATTCTGTTTAATACTTTATTTATTTTGTGCACTATAGTCACACAGTGCAGACCCTAAATTAAATTTTGCATTTAAAAACTATATCGCTTGATTAATAGTCCCTCATACTTAAATTAAATAATTCTAGTTACTCTTTTCTTTAATAAAATAAAACCAATGATTCAGTCTTACAATCCTACTTTCAGATTTCCTCACATAATATTTAACCTTGTAGAAAACGTTACTGCTATCCGTTCGTAGCAAAAGCATTTTAACGTCTTTCATTTCCTTATTTGGTCATGAATCTTAACTCATCATTAAAGTCATTTAACTTGTAATATATTAATTAGATTTATTTTCGCACTGTGTTTTAAAACCCAGACGTTATATTCATTTGCATGTGAATTCTGCACATTTTTGTGGCTGCTGCATACAAGCTAAACTAAGCTTTGTCCCTCGCATCTGGTTTTAGAAAATACATTCACACGACTTTTCGCCTAACAACTCTCTCAGTTTGCTATCCTTGCTCTTTATTCAGAAACATTTTTATTTTTACACTTAACTGCACTTGTATCAAAGTACAGACTATCTTTCCACTTCCCACGAGACAGGAATCTATTAACCCACACTCTGGCATCCCTACGCAATTCAAATATGTAATAAGCTCACCGCAGGTATTTGGCGAATTGTACCAGACAATGTTTTTAAATGTCCCTTGTGCATGGCGCAAAATACTTGGTAGATTGTAGACTGGCGATATTGTATTCCGCCAAGCAAGTGAATTGTAACTGCGTATTCATTACACTTTCTCTCTGACGCTTGTCTCAGTAAGTGGCACTAAAGAGTGTCTTGTTGTGTCCCCCACCCCCTCTTGTACATCTGCCCTCTGCTTTTCATGACTTAATAAAATCAACATCGTCGTAATATACTGGAGTTTTATTTTATTTATTTTTTTTTAATTCCGTACCTGGATACTTATTTTTTCCACTTTACGCGATCTAAAACGGCCTTTAAAGGACAAATCGCCTTCACACTAATCATGTAAGTCATCAAGGAAATCAAAAGTGTGGAAAGGCGGAGAGCATTTCTATTCATATGTAGGGAATTTCATACTGTATATGATGCTAGAATATTACAAGCAAAGTCAGTTTTTTTTAAATCAGTATAATAAAAAAATCGGCAACGCTTCATTCATATTCTTTTTTTTTTTCATTTCCCATGTAGTTTTTTTAAATGGAATTTGGGATTTTATGCTGATCTAATCATGTAAGTTATCAAGGAAATCAAAAGAGTAGAAAGGCGGAGGGCATTCCTATTCATATGTAGGGTAATTTATACTGTATATGATGCTAGAATTTTTAAATAAATGATAAAAAAAATCTTTCGTTCAAAGATTTGTGAAAACTAATTTGAGGGGTATAAACATGAAATTATTCCTTTCAATGTATTCTAAAAAACGGAAAAATGCGCTAAATCTCTTTTATTCTTTTTAAATAAAAGGCGGTGATCCATTTACGGAAAATGATAAATATAAGTTTTACATTTTATATCTAAAGAACTTTGGTCAAACAGATTTTACATCTTTTAAATAATTATTATATCCACAATTTACACTGTAAAAAAATATGTTGTTTTAACAGGTCTTCCACAACACTTTTACCAGAATATCTACGCTTTATGTAAAATAGATATTTTCTCTGTTATACAGAACAGATATCGTTTTCGTCTCCTCATGAAATTTTGTGTCAATACCTGGCAACTTTATCCAACTGTCAGTCATGAAGTTTAAAACGCAACGCTCGTTAGCGTTTTCATGCGTCAACGCGAATAAGTAGTAATATTGTGGATAATTAGCGACTACAGCCTGGTTTTCATTTATGTATAAATTAGCTAAATTTTTATAATAAATTCCATATTTGAGCAAAATCTTTCGAATAAATAAGACGATTATATTTTATTATTAGTTGATTTTATACTGATTCATTCAGTACTTATCAATTTAAAAATGCCCGTGTGTATTGTTCATGTGTTTAAAACATTAAAAAAAATCAATTGTTTAATAATATTAATTTGTTTTACATAGTATTTGAGCTTTAATTTATTCAAATTACTAATTTATTTACTTATTTATTTAAAGTTATTTTTTGTACAATTTTCTTTATTTTAAAAATATTATTACTATGAAACTTGCTTAATGTTTTCCTTGTTGAGAAATTTTAAAGTGAATGAATTTTGATTAAATCAATATATCTAAACATTTGAAATTTTTTGTGTGTGCAATAGCATTAATACGCCTATGTATGTTATTGTGCACACAGAATATTTTATACTGTGTACACTGTAACAGATTTTTGATGCTCTTTTGGAAATGTAGATTTATAGTTGAATTTTTTTTTCAATTAAACAATTCTTACCTGCACCTCTTTTTCTTACAGCCTTGAACTTCAATTATTCTACATTTTCATTTTTTTTATTTTTCTTTCTTTTCAAATTTGAAGGATTTTTTTGTACATGCTAGTAGTATTTACATAAAAATACAGTTTACTGTAGAAATCGAAAAAAATGAATCGGTACGTTTCCTGGATATCGAACTCAATAAGAATAAACTAACACATAATATAGATAGAAAGATTTACAGAAAACACTGTCGATCCAATAATACAATATCATATAGTAGTACAGTTCCAGTTAATTATAAAAAAGCAGCATATAGCTTTTACGTTTGAAGAGCATTCGAAGAATGCTCTAAAGCTTATATAGACGAAGAACTGATTAAGTAAGATTAAAAAAATTACAATTCTAAATGGTTAGCCGGAAAAGTTTATCAACAAATTGATTTATGAGTTTAATAACAAGAAATAGATAAACAAGAGTACACATTTTTCAATTTTTTATTTTTTTTTTTTTTATTTTTTTTTTTTTTTATATAGGATAGATTCCGCAACTTTATGAAAGAATCAGATACGCATTAAAGAAGTATGATATAACATTGGTAGCTAAACCCCCAACTAAACTAGAAAATCAGGTTCACAGAAGAATAGAGCATGAAAAAGCTGGAATATATGTAATCCCACTTGGATTTAAAAATAAAAAGCAAACATTTACATACGTAGGAATGACAATCAGGAAATTTCAGGAAAGATTGAAAGAACATATGACAAACATATATGCAAAAGGACAAAAAAAAAAATCAATATCTTTATTTCGTTTAAATTTAAAAACAGATAATGACATCTTTTTTACCAATACAAAGATAATCGCACAAATAAATTGTTATAGCACAAGCCTTTTGCAGGAGTGTATAGAGATATTGGCTAGAGAAGGGAACTCATGCAAAGGTACATTATAATGCCATATTCCGCACATTTGATTTAGTCTGATTGATGTTAATGAGGTATTTGGATTAGAATGATCTACGGCGCTGCATGAACTCATCCATTCACACACCTCATTTTTTTTTCTATTTAAGTTTCACATTGAAATATTTAAACCAGTGTCCATTCTGTAGGTTTGCTGATTAGATTATGACCAGGGTGTGGTCGAAAGCGTTCGGAACGCCGGCAAAATTTTTTATATATAACATCTGTAAATTGGTTTTCATGTCTTAAAGTCATCTAATTGTTTTTACGCCTATTTTAGTACGCAAACTATGAATCATTTGATGTATTAATGTTTTTAATTTATTTCCCCTTTTTATTCTTAAAAATTCGCTGCCATTTATGAATAATTATTGAAAACAAATACTAAGGATATCTTTTACAAAGTTTGAAAGGATATAATAATTCTATTTGTAATGGAATTTTTCTTTTAAGAAATCGTCCCAACTTTAGGAGCCATGAACAAATGTGTTAAAAATGGCCTGAATGGGCAATACGGTTTTAAAATATGGTTTTAAGAAGATATAAATTCATAACTTCGTCAATTCCTAATATCTAATAATAATCTAAGTTTAGTTATATTTAAATTATATTTTATTATATTTATTTATTATATTTATTATAAATATTTAATTATATTTAATATATATATATATATATATATATATATATATATATATATATATATATATATATATTATATAATTAAATTAAATTAAATATAATAAAAATATATAATATATATATATAAATATATATATTTATTATATTTATAATAAATATTTAATTATATTTAATTATATTACATTTAAAGTTAATATAAAATAAATGTATAATATATCTTAAAAAATAAAATTCAGGAAAGCAGTAAAAAGTTCTTTAAACTTTTTAACCATAAGGGTAAAATAATTAAAATATCAATATTTAAAACTTTCTATGTGGGAGAGGACTCCAACACATCTTATAAACTAATTTTACAAAGTATTTTCTTCGTCAGAATTTTTTATGTGTATCTTTTCAAACCTTTTTTTTAAATATTTCTAAATATTTTATCAAAATTTAAGTATCTTTATTTTCTCTAATTTAATTCCTATTTTCCTATTTCGGATCCAGCAATTTATTTAAACTTCCGGGACACCAGTTTACGCATCCCTGAAATGTGCGAAGGACATTCTGTTGAAAATATCGGTCACATAGACACATATAGAACAGGCAAGGAAAAAAAAGCATAATTCCATGACCTTCTCCTATACTGTTAAAAAATCGCAGCATTCTGGCAGATCATTTAACCGGTTTTTTTTTCCAAAAACGGTTAAACAACCGTAATTTAACACTATTCTGATCATATTATTGGCCATTTTATGGTCAAAATATAGTTAAATTATGGTTATAAAACCGTTTTTTCAAAAAAAAAAAAACGGTTGAATGACCTTCCAGAATGCTGCAAAATTTTTAACAGTGTAGTCAATCAGGTAAAGCACAAGCGCCCACATCTTTTCTGTTTCAGGATAGACCAAAACAAAATCTCTCTCAGTCACTAGATCGTTGTGTGAAATTCAAACTGGAACCGTCTAACATACTATAAGCATAAGAGGTGATATGTTTTATAATGGGATTGATAATCATGATAAACTACTGGCCCGGACTGCACTGAAAATTATGTCAGAGTTTAGGACCCCAAAGAGACAAGAAATAAATGCTAAAAATGAATTCAGAGATTAAAGCCGAATTAAGATGGAATAGTTATTTTTTCATTTAAAGTGAATGATTTACAAAAGAGTGATAAAAAATGTATTTAGAAGATTAGAATAATGGCGCTAGGATATTCAATTTTAATTATTATAAAAGAAATTACCCCCGAAAATAATTATTAGACGGACGCCAGGCAGCATTAGAGGTATGTAGATAAAGTGAAATAGCCTCACCCGAATGAACATCACTTTCCTTGTTTCTGTCAGGGTGTCCTTCCGGAACTTTAACATTTTCTTCTTGATTTTGGGCTTTACGTTCTGTCCTAATTTTTAGCATTTACTTCTTCTCTCTTTGTTGACTTACGCTCTAACAAGCACTTCCATTTCCATTTGTTTTGGGAAATATAATTTTTTAATTATGCGTAATGATAAATAAACTTCTAATAATTTAAACTTTTATTATTAAATATAAAATTTTACTATTAAATGTAAAATAGTTGAATATTAAATGTAAAATTTTACACATAATCAAAATGCCTAATATTTGACTCTACATAGCTTTTCTGGTAGTTTGTTTACAGAAGAAAAATCAAATTTATATGAATATAATATAAATTGTTGCATAAATCCCTCTAAAAAATAAAGACTCAAAGCATATGACACATTAAATGATCAAAATATAAATTGGAACGGAAGTTTGAATGGGTAAATTTAAAGTAATAGTAAGGTGATTCATAAAACTAAATACTTAATTTTGCTTCTCCGGTAAATTTAGTTTAATATGAAAGGAAATAATATTTAATTTAATGACGAAATTTTCAAAAGTACAGAAATCTATTTACTTTACTTCGCATTAAGATATGGATAACATTGCTAATAAAGTTATGCTGTCAAAAAATATATAAAAAAAGTTTTGAATATAATGTCGGTGAAGAGAAACTTTCTTATATATCATCAAATTTAACATTTTCTAAATTAAACGAGGTATTCATCGATTCGTTAGGCACAAGTTACATGCGGGAATATTCGTGTCGATGAAAATATGCAAATGTTATTTACGGATGGATAAACATTTTTTACTGCAAATTACGCTTAAAATTTCTCATTGATAAAAACTTCATCGTTCCAGTTACTTTAAATTTAGAATAATTTTATAAAAATCTCATTTCACTAAAGCTCGTAATGTATGTTTAGTAAAATCGGAAAATAAAATCATTGAAAGTAATTAATAGTATGTTATGTAAAAATTATTTTTACTCTTTCATAAATTATTTTAGCAAATAATATATTTCATTATTCAAATTAAGTTTCAAATGAATTAGTAAATTATTTTCTGGAAACTTATTTTCTGAAGTCTACGAAGTTTAAATAATGTTAGTATTCTCAATTTACCGTGTATCTTAAACTGGACTGATAGTTTTTTAAATGCAATAATTTGGAAAGGATGACAGACATTCAAAAAATCTTACAAGAAAGTTATGTAAGATGTTAGAAGCTTTTTAGAGCTATTACCGTTTTTGTACCAAATAGCAACGATAGATCATGTTACAATAGTCGCTCAATGGAGCAAAACCGAATTCACAAAGAAATAATGCTGAGAAAGAAGATAAAATGTATGGAGAGATTCCCAAAGAATAAAATTACATTGTGGAATGAGACACACTACATATATTTAACCTCTTTCCTTCGCATCAATATTGGGTGATTTCGGTTTTGGCCTCAATCTATCGCATATTGCTTTGGGATTTCACTATAACTCTAAAGCAAAAGCTGACTTCCCAAGGTGGTAATACCTGTTCCTGCTTGCAGCGCAATTTAACGTTGCTACTTAGAAATAAAACCGGGAATCACATTTAAAGAAATTTTCTGACATTTTACATAAGGTTTCTGTAAGAATTTTTTAAATAGCTATCACTATTCGGAATTTATTCAGTTTTAAAATCAGCTAGTCCATTTTAAAGCCCCCAGTATATTCTTGCATGGTGTTTTATATAATTTTGCGTGCTGAATTTATTCAAAGAAAAACTTAGTGTGAAGAGTGGGTATTGCAATTTTAAAGACGGGGTTTGGTACAATTTTGAATATGTAGAAGATTCCACAACATTATTCAATGCAAAAGCGAAAAAGCTATTATTATCTACAGGACCAGATTATCCATAAAGCTTGTGAAGAACGTGCGTCTTCTCTTAAATTTAAGATGCGCTATAAATTGGCTATAAACAACTGTCCCACTTTTTCCAATTTTTATTTTTTTACATTGTATTTTTAAATTTTTGCCGGATGGATGATAAATGACACATTGATAGGTGCTATTTAAAAATATATATATATATTATCAAAATTCTACTTTCTAATCAGAAATTTACATTTCAGAAATTTCCCATATTGCAAAATTATTTTTTTAATAAACAATTTTGAATTTATGAAGAAGTATATATAACCATTAGTTAAATTTTAAAATCTGAATCATATTTACTCAAAAAAAAGATTAGTTATTATTAAAATTATTTTGGATTTCAGTACATTCCGCTTAAATCCAATAAATGAAATTTTAATGTATAAAGAAATTTTTCATAGCCTATATGATAACAGGAAATTAAACTTTTTTCATTGAGTTGTTTAATAAAAATGTAATTATTTATCTTAATTAATAAGATCAGACAACGCTGTCTTGTTTTAAAATCTTTACAGGTAGTTACATAATTATATATTTTTTAATGCCACATGTTTAATAATTAAAATATGTTTTATTTTTGCTAAAATATTTATTTATGTTTTTACTAAATGTATATTTAGTAAATCTTTAATGTTACAATCACAAATATTTCAATAAGAAGTACTGTATTGTACTGGAGTTTTTAAACGTTATTTCAGAGCATTCCAACATTATATGTAACAAAAAAATTTGTAAATTAAATAAGTATTATCAAGTTTTTTTTTTTCATTATTCAAACAGTTCAGCAATTTTCCTCTTAATATATATAAATAAGAATTTCTTTTTTCACAAAATTATTCTTGAATATCATTATTTAAATTATTGAGATTATCGAGTTTTGAATTTTTTTTAAATTACTAAATACTTGCATTCCTAGTTAACAGAATATATTTTCATAAACAACATTTTTTTAAGAATACGGTACTTACTGCCATTTTATTAAGATTATTGAGTTGCCTTTTTCACATTTTTGCCTTTTTATTGAGATTATTGAGTTTCGAATTTTATTTATTACTAAATACTTGCATTCCTAGTTAAAAGAAGATATGTTCATAAGCAATATTTTCTTAGCAATAAGGTACTACTTTTCTATTAAGTATGTAAACAATATTTTATTAATAATAAGGTACTGCCATTTTATTACGTCCATCATCGTAGCTTTTTATTTTGTATTTTTAAATATTTCACTACTCAAAAACTAAATGCTTTCAGATATTTGTTATTTCACATTGAATAATCGTGGAATCTGCTAAAAGCTCATTACTTTGTTAAAATGGTAAAGTTTCCTGGAATAAAAAACAAGACAGAAAAGAAACAAGTCGGAAATTGTACGTTAAACATGGCAAATAAGGTGCGTTCGTACTATATACTTTTATAAATATAGATTTTGGTACAACTGAGTTTGCGTTCTTATGGAAAAATGTATGAATAGAAATTTTTTTTACGATTATATATATTAAATTCAGTAATATGGAAATAATGTGACTCCATCTTAAACAGGATGTAATCACCATGTCAATCTAAAATCATTACCTATCATGGGATATTATTGAATTAATTACGGATGATAGAATATAATAGAAAGAAGAAAACGTTTATTAATATCTTTGTAAGTTTTAATTCGATTTTTTTTTTCAAATTTGAAATGACTTGACAAAATTCTGCAATGATTAGAAAATTTGAAACTATTCCACTGGGTAGTTTTTGAACTGTAATATGCGGACAGACGGATGAACCGGACGACGACTGTATGTGCTACGTATTTAAACACGATAATTCTCCATTAGGTGGTGTGGGAAAGTTTCTCTATCATATTCTCATTCTGAATATAAAATATCTTTGACAAATGATGACTTTGATATTAAAATGACTTTGATATTAAATACTGTCCCAAGGTAATTGAACATTGAGAGTACATTTTGCCCTTTTTTCATCAAATCTACAAACTATTAATATTCATTTAATTTAAAAGGATGATAATTGAATTATTATTATTATTATTATATATTTATAGTAAAGTTATGTAATATTTATATCAAATTCGTTTTTATTACACTAATTCAACGACTATACTTTTTAAAATATAGTGGCTGTCAAAAGTTTCTGGCCAGTTAGTTTCTTTGATTTGTTTGATAGAATGTTTCAGCGAAGAAGAAGCGCAGTTGCTCCAAAAGTCAGGAATAAGCAAATTTCTTCTGACTACGTGATCATTTTGATTGGATACTGAAGATATTGGATGCAAAGGGAGGGGGGGGGGATTAGAAATTCGCGTGTGCAAAAGTTTCCAGCCATTCGTCATCCGCTAATTTTTGCTATCGGTGAAGAGTTTTTTTTTTTTTTTTTACCATGTTTGTTAATTAATCAACGTGAATAACGTATTTGAAATTCAATAATGGAGAATTTAACAATTTATTCTTCCTAAACGTGTGGTTTGTTTGTCGCTAAAGGGACAATCCTCTCGTGAGATTGCGGCAAAATTGTCGATCGGAAAATTTGCTGTGCTATTTAAAAAATATATAAAGGTGGTCATGGCCTTCGGAACCTGATACATTCCGGGAGACTCCGGAAAACGATTATTCTTGTCGACAGAATTATCAGAAGAAAAGCAGTTGTTGACCCACGTAAAAATGCCGCTGCAATTCTCCGCAATTTACGGTGTTAAAATATTGCTGAAATAAGTCGGTCTACCGTGTCAAGACGCTTAGGTGACGTAGAACTTTATGGAACAGTTGGTGTTAAACCTTCCATAAGTAAGAAAAAATCAGAGTGCCCGACTGGCATTTGCCAATGAATACAAAGACTGGTCAAATGAAAACCGAAAAATAGTACTATTTTCCGATGAATCGACGTTCAATCTTTCTGGGGGTTATAACAGACATTACAACCGACAACCTAAAAACAAAATGTAAGATGCGAGATGTGTTATTCCTACAATGAAGCATGGCGGAGGACACGTTATGCAGTGGGGAGAATTTTCTGGAAAATGTGCCAGTCCGTTATTTAAAATCCGCAGCAAGTTGAATAATGCAATACATAAGGATATGTTGTAAGATTATTTGCTGCCTTATTAGAGGAAAAATTGCGGTCGCAACTATTTGTTTCATCATGATAACGACCAAAAGCATACATGCAAGCTCGTCAAGCAGTGGATTTTGCACAAAAAAATTCCGCTTTTAAAATGGACGCCCCAATCACCCGATCTGAATCCAATAGAAAATAACTGAAACTAACTTGAAAATCAGTGTGGAATTATAAATATTCTATTCAGCAGTATTTTCACAAAAAATGCAAGAATCGTGGACAAAACTTATTAGAAGACGAAGAACTTATTAGAAGACGATTTATAACCGTTCACTGAATCGATGCCACGTTCCCGCGCCGCAGTATTTATTGCTAAATGTATGAATACAAAATATAAATTGTAAATGTTGTTGATCACTGTTATTTTCTGTTATAACACCATTTTTCCCAAACTTGCCAAGGTGGCCGGAAACTTTTGAGAACATGCGTTTTCTTCTGCAATTAATTTTGTCAATTCAATTTATTAATATTTAATTTTTATTCCAAAAATAAATTCTTAACTGTTATGTCAATAAAGTGATTAAGTATCACTTTGAGATTCCTCTTCATATGGGTATACTTACAAATTAACAAAAAATTTTATGTTGGCCGGGAACTTTTGACCACCACTGTACAGTGTACATGAAATTTGGGTAATTGTAATTGTTTTATATTTTTTACTTAACCTACGTAAGCAAATATAATTTAAAAAGTTTATAGGATCTATTGGTAAATCTCTAAAAGACTGTGAACTCTACCTCTTGAAATTTATAAGAGAAAAACCCGTACTTTGCCAGAAATTACTAATAAAAAGGAATGCGCGGATCAACTCTGTTTGCTCGAGATATGTAAAGCAAAGTCTTCGGGATTGTATCCCGAAAAGTTGTATAAAAGAAATCCTGTTAATATTGTACATTCTAGGTGCCTTACAGTGGCAAATTGAATTCTTAGGTTATACGTTTCTTCAAGTGAACAGTCTAAAAATTTGTTGATTCTGACAACTTTTATACTAAGAGTTTATGCAACTATATGGTTTCAAATTAAAATTTAGCCTTCACACGGAGCTAAGTATTTGCATCAAACAGTTATGTTATCACGATACTTACAAAAGAAATTACAAGCAATAATAGATCCCGTAATTTAATGAAATGATTATTACTATCACCCGGAAAATATTTTGATAGCCATGTTGGCTGACGATAGGACTATGTAAGAGACTTTACGTATGTTCGACCGTTACCTGAGATCAATTTCCAAGCCAAAGACGATATCGATTTCATAAATTGGGCTGTAGTGACAGTTCCAAAACCATCATTAACTAAGTTCTGAGATCATAACGTTCTTACAAAGTGTATCTTAAATCCAAAGGAAATAGATGAAGACATCTTACGTAGATTAAACTATTCCCTTGTCACAATCAAGCCACTGTGTGTGAAACATGTTACGGAGACTTCGTCTATTATTTGTGGTCCTTCGAGACGCGATAGGTTCATTAAATCTTGTCAGGAGTCGCGAAAAAAATGTCAGTTTTTGAAATCAAAAAAAGTATGGACTACTATAAAATGGTAACTACATTGCTTTTAAATAGTAATAGTATTTTTTTTACCTTATTACTATAGTTCTTTACAATTATATTTTCTTACATATGTTAAGTAAAAAATATAACACTATTACAATTACAAAATTTCATGTATTTAAAAAAAAGTATAGTCGTTGAGTTAGGTTATAATAAAAGCGAATTTTAGATAAATATTACATAATTTTACTATAAATATATAATAATAATAATAATAATAATAATTCAATGATCATCATTTTAAATTAAATTAATAGTTTGTATATTTGAGAAAAAAAAGTGCAAATGCACAACTTTTATGGTTTCTCTCAATATTCAATGAATTTGGGGCAGTATTTAATATTAATATTTTTCAAACGTATTTTATATTTAGAAAGAAGATATGATAGAGCACCTTTCCCACACTGCTCTACTTTTATTTGGAGGAAAAAAATCCATAGGCGAGCACTCAACCCTACTGTACAGTAATACCTCGACTTAGTACATCAGCAATTCTTTCTAAGACTAGCGAAGTAAGTCGAAAATGACATAAGTCGAGGGGCATATTAATTAGTAAAAAAGGATAAGTAATAAAAATTCACCAAAATCTAATGAACAAATTATATTTTATTTATGGATTATGCTACACACATTTATAAATGCGTTTGCAATAAAAGAATTTGGAATAAATCAATCAGTTGCAAACTTACAATTTACTGTTCTTCTTGCTGTCCCGTTCGAGCCTTTGAGCATGGGAAAAAATCTAGTAATGAAGTTTGAACCGAAAGTTTTTTTCTTTTTTTTTTTTTTTTATCTTAGAAGCTCTTTGTAACAGTAGAGTGAGTTTTTGATACCTTCTTTTGTCGCTGCTACATTCTGCTCGTCTGGATCAATATTTTTCAGAAGCGTCATTCCAGCTTTAATAAGGTATAGTCCTTCGGTTAATTTTGCAGCCATTATGATCTTCCCCTAAGCTCAAAATCTCCGTCTATTTCTTCGGCAATATTTTTTTCTTTAATTCGATAAGTACGTCGATGGTTAATTCCTTATATGGGGAATATTTATGAGTTCAACAACATCTGCAGCATCCATCTCCAAATTGAGCTCTTCCATTTTCGACGATTTCATCAATTAAGTTAAATACAAAATCACAATTCTTAGGTGTTTTCTTACTCTCTGCAAAGGAAAAGGGGCAGAAAATTTTCCAAGTGTCTCTCATTTTTTTGCTGAATTTAGCCCCATGAATTTCTATGACTGTAAGTGCATTTGAGGTGCTAAATATTTTCAAAAAGTATTAAAAAAGTCCAAAGTGCGACTTAATTAAAGATTTTTTTTTTATGTCAGACGCTAAAAATACTGGTGACGTAAATCGGAAGGGCGTAAGTCAATGGGACGTAAGTCGGAGTACTACTGTATAAAAATTAGCGTTACTAGCATAATAGTAACGGAGAATAGATTATCATAAATTAAATCATATTTCAAAATTCTAATCTTATTTATTATTTGAAATATATCAAAATTTTGACATGAAATGCAGAATTTTAAATAAATTAATTAATTATTACCTAAAGATTTGGATAAATTAATTTTATTTTTATTTTATTTTTATTTTGAAAAAAAAGTACTAGAACCATTTCTAATATAACGTCTAAAAAATATTTACATTTTCATATTGTATATTTATTTTATTTGTTTCTGAATTATGCATTGCAGAAGATATGTTACTTTTTCGCATACATATATATATACACGTATCCTCGAAGGAGAAATTCCATTTACGGAAATTAATTAATTCTGAAAAAGATTCCATAATGTCAAAGCTTGATATTAGTTAAAACTTTCTTGATACATTATTTATTATCCAGTAATAATAATTGAATTTTCTTTTTGAGACCATGTTATTTGAATTGTTTTTTAAACATAGTTTAAAGAAATAAGAATCTTTATTTCGTATCCTACATTTCATTTTACTTTTTCATTAGATCTAATTTATACATGATTCGCCTCTTACGTTTATCTACCCTTGAAAGAAAATTCAAATTTTGATGATTAATTTATTTTTCAGAGGATTGGTAATGACAAAACATAAGTTGAGTTAACAATTCTCAGATAAAATAAACATATAATAATATATATTTTTAAAAAGATAATGTCTGTTTATGTTCTATACAGATTTTCATTCAATTAAATTTGTTTTAAATAAGTACATTTTAAATTTCCAATCATTTAAATGTCATGTAATTTCTATCGATGTGCTTAACAATTCGTAAGAATACGACGAACATTTAAAGGTATTGAATTTTTAAAGAACTTGTTTTATATATTAGTGACATTTAAACTTAAAAAGGAAAGAAGAACGATAATAGAGTCTTTAAAATAGAAAAACTGTTTCATGATTTAAAAATTACATTTTTAATTTAACCCCTTCGGGACCTCTTACTCGATTATTTTCGGTTTGCAAGACTTATTTTTTACAAAAAGTTACTTTTATTTAAAAAATGACGAAAATGCTCTAATTAAATAAAGCAAATATTAGTGGTACGAAAAACAAATTCAATATGCACTTTTTGAATCTGCATATATGCATCCATGGACCCGAATGGTTTAAAGACCTCTTATGATTTAAAAAAAACACACACATGCATTAGAAAAATTTCTTATTTATTTAGGAAATAATTTCAAAACCAATATTTATTTATTTATTAAATGCCAAATATTTAATATTAAATAAAATTCAAGGATGCGAAAAATGCATATTTATATCGGATTGTTATGTTAAGAAAATAATGTTAAGGAATCTTTTTATATTCAGTGATATATCTTAAAAAAAAAAAAAAAAAAAAAAAAAAAAAAAAAATCGGGAGTTTTGTGTACTTTAAGTACCAATATTATTACAACCATTTCTGAAGATTTCAGAGTATGAACGATCTTTAAATCATGCTTAACTTTTACACAGTTATGAAAAATACCAGAAACAAATGAAATATGTGGGATGTGGGATTTGAGTATTTGGAATGTAGCATTTTTAATTCTGAATCAGAACATAACCGCCCGTAAGGCATGGTGACGTCACGGCGACGTCGTTGTGAAGTCACACTGTGATTTTGTGACCGTCGATGTGACGTCACGTGACGTGGATGTGACGTCACAGTGACTAGAATGTGAGGTCGTTATGGCCGTTTTAGAGGTCGTTTGTGACGTCACATTGTGACCACTCTGTGAAGTCACGGTGTGACTAATTTGTGAAAAGTGTGTCATTTGTGACTATTTTGGCATTAACTTTGTGACGAACCTG
This sequence comes from Maratus speciosus, assembly GCA_963932465.1. Classification (NCBI taxonomy): domain Eukaryota; kingdom Metazoa; phylum Arthropoda; class Arachnida; order Araneae; family Salticidae; genus Maratus; species Maratus speciosus. Next base: position 110,732,609 of record OZ010800.1, read on the forward strand.
TGACGAAAGTGACAATGTTTTGAAGTCACACTGTGACCAATTTGTGAAATATGTGTCATTTGTGACGAACTTGTCATAAACTCTGTGATGATTTCAAATGAAAATCAAATTTCAAATTAATTGCTTAAAAGGCGCAAAGGCGAACTAGTGAAAAAGATTCCATGCTGGAACTCGAACCCGGGCCATCAGTATAGCGCACTTACGTTCTACCGACTAAACTACATGGAACGATACCCAGCCTGGAAAATTTCTCACTATTACATGTTGGCAAGGCTACAAACGCAGCACAAGATGCAATATTTATCGTCAGCCACCGACATGGCGCAAGCACGAAACTTAAATCCAGCATCGATTGAAACTATATTAATACTTGGAAATGTTTTCAGAGAGAACCATTCGCCTTGCATACAATATTTCAAATGAAAATCAAAATTTCAAATTAATAGCTTAAAAGGCAATTTTAATTTGAAATTTGATTTTCATTTGAAATACTGTATGCAAGGCGAATGTTTCTCTCTGGAAAAATTTCCAAGTGTTAATATAGATTTAATCGATGCTGGTTTAATTAAGTTTCGTGTTTGCCCCATGATGGTGGCTCACGATAAATATTTCATCTTGTGCGGCGTTTGTAGCCTTGCCAACATGTAATAAGGAGAAAATTTCCAGGCTGGGTATCGTTCCATGTGGTTTAGTCGGTAGAATGTCAGTGCGCTATACTGATGACCCGGGATCGAGACCCGGCGTGGATATTTTTCACTATGTTGGCCTTTGCGCCTTTTAAGCAATTTATTTGAAATTTGATTTTCATTTGAAATATTGTATGCAAGGCGAATGTTTCTCTCTGGAAAAATGTCCAAGTATTAATACTGTGATGATTCTTGTCATAAAAACTACGATAATTTTAAAGTAAAGTTTTGTTTGAAATATAAAATTTTATCTTTTTACCGTACTTTTTAGCAAGATATTGCTATTTTGGAGTCCTATTCTTCTAAAATATTTTTAATTTTCCATTTAAAAAACAATGCTTATTAACTGACATCTTTTTTTATTAAGTTAGCTTGATCTTGAATTCAAGCTTAATATTAAGAATGTGTAAGCTTTTTAATGTGTTATGATTTGTCATTGCTTTTTTAAATACGAACATGGAGTCTAACGGACATTAATACAACTGTTACTTATAGAACTACATGATAAGCCCTATTTATTTAAATTTTTTATTCCCGTATATATTGTATTTTGTGAATATGAGCTAATTAGATTTGGTATGTTTTATATGAAAAGACTGATCTGGGAAATAGAAACAACAAGTAAGATATATCATGCGTTAGGCATAGATTATAAAACACTTTCCAACTCTTCCTAAATGTTTTATCAAGACATCGGGGGAAATAACGTAAATAAGATAACTAAGTAAACATGAAAACGCGTAAAACATTTAAAAACTGATTTACGCAGTTACCATCCACTAAGGTGTAAAAAAATCACAATTTAAAAAAAAAAAATAAAAAAAATCGTTTTTTTTTTATTTAAATCAGATTTTTTTTTTATTTAAATCAGATTTGTATGATTTTTTCCCCAGCGTTCAAATACTGAATAGCTATCATGAGTTTTAGGTTTCCAAAACAATTACACCACTAATTGCTAACATAATCTATGTTTTTACACTTTAATTGATAAAATTATAATTGTTAGTTTGTAATTACAGAAATAAAAACTGCAAATTAGTAGTTTCATTAGGTAGTATTATACAATAATGTTATATACATTAATATTGTAATAATTATGTAAAACTTTATAAATACTAGAGATACTTAACATTTATGAAAATTATTAACTGCATTTTATACTAAATAGCTAACATTACTTCAAATTAATTATTAAACAATCAACTCTCTAATTAGGAACATATTATACATTTTTAAGCCTTAATTATTAAAATGATAATAATTCATTTTAGAAAGAAAAAGGGACAGGATGCTAGTTCAAAAAACGGGCACTATTTCATGAGGAAATATATTAGTAATGTGTTTAGTAATGATGTAAGAAAAAAAAAAGAATACTTTTTAGCATTATAAGTAAAGTGTCCTTAATTTTTAATAATTTTATGAATAACAAATTGAAAAATACAATTAAATAACATATTTTAATAATATCCTGTTTTTTCTAAAGAAATAAAGTTCTATATTTTTGCAAGATTTTTTCCACATGAATTTAGAATACTGTTGAATGGGGAAGTTTCTTACAAGAAATTTCTGGCTACAACTACAGGTAAATTTCAACTTTTTTTTTCTTTTTTTAAGGCAGGGTGCATTTTGCCAATTTCAAAAGGGGCATGGTGTGGCACCATTAAACAAAATGGCCTAGAAGAAGCAGTATAAGTAATTACAGAATTAATAAAAACTGCAAATAAGTAAAATTCATTAGTTAGTAGCACAAATAACAAAACTAACAAATATTATTTGCAGATCATTTTGCATTTGTATTTAGGAAAATTTCTGTAAACCACCAAAATCTATACTTACACACATGTACGTGTATGCTAACCAAAAAAGAAAAAATGAAAATGAGTTAAACCCATTCATATAGAATAAATATAAGTTAGCCACTAATATCTGAAATCCTCAAAATATTTAAGTAACAGCATTATTACCTCTATTAGCTTTCAATGGTTCAATTTTTTAATATATATGAGTTACAAAAAAAAATAAATAAATAAATAAAATAATAATAATAATAATAATAAACATTTATTCAACCTATACCAAAGAAGCTCTTGCTGTGCTTAGCATTTTTATACCAATTATTTCTTTTTCTCTTATGCATTCATTTACAATTTAGCTGCTGAGCAGATGTCATTCTTTCATTCTTCTTTAACTTGAGATTGCTATCAATTACTATTTATTATTTTACTTGTAGAAATGTAATTATACTTGCTCTGCGTATTTTATATAAAATAATGCATAAATTGATTACCTAAAGGAAATTATGACATTGCAAATTATGTTAGATTTAAATATCATTTTTAAATGAAACTGTTTTAATTTGGATAAAAACTTAAAAACAATGCTTTTAATTTTTTTACAATACTAATGAATTAAGCTTAGAAACAATTATTTAAAGCTCTTTTTTTGTTTATTAATAAGTCAAAATACCTGTAGAAACTTTCAAATTATGTTCATGTTAGATTTTAATACTTTTTTTTGACATTTGAAACATTTAGAAAATTTTTGATTTTAATCAATGATTTTTTTTTAAAAATCGGTTGATTAAAATCATGATTTAATCGCTGATTTAAATCAACCGATTAAAATCGTTGACACCCTACCATCCACAGCCAAATATGTTTTCTAATTCTTTTAAACAGTCCTGTATTTGATCTGTAGATTGATATATATATACTATATAATGGAAAAATTTAGTTTATCAAGGAAACGCATAACAGGTTGAAATTCTCTTTCAGCAATTTATACTAATATATGGAAACATACTTAAATAATTTTGTACAACCCTGTAGTTTACCTAGAACCTTTATTACACGCCACTATTTAGTTAAAATTTTATTCAAGCTAAAACACTCTTAAAACTGCTGAAATTACATTTCCAGAAATTATAATTCATAGATGGCAACGTATCCAATTCTTTGCGTGACCCTTTATATCATTTTATCTATATACTACAAACATTTCTTAGTAAATTAAATACAGTGCAGCGTTAAAATGCATAACTTATTTAAAAACCTCCTTTAAGCAATACCCAGTAACCCTTTCGAATACTTTTGTATATTCCTGTATATGAATTATAGCATATATATATACACCATATAGTATGCATAAATGTAGTGAATCATAAAAGTGTATATCATAATTAAAAATGTATTTCCAGCAATCATCGCTAATGAACAGTACTTCGGATACAATATAGTATCTGAAATATTTTGTGTGTCCCTGTAAATGCTATATACACTTCGTATTATACATGAAATAATTCATAGTATGTAAACCTCACCGACGTATATCAATTTCATTACATATCAAATAGATTAACATAAATAAAGTACGCCGCAAACAATTCCCTCCACCCCTATATCATTATGTATTGGAATTCCTTTTTTAGCCCTGTAAATGAACAATAACTATTCTTTGCATCGCATATTCTATGGAATGCACATTTTAGTGCGCTTCATAAATGCATATCAATTTTATTCTGTTTGAAAGCGTGTAAAATCATTAAAAATCATTTGAAACGATTTTTTTCCCACAAGCCGTAATGTAATGGAATACAATTGACTGTCCCTGTAAATGAAATAACATGCTACAAACTTCATTACAAATAGGGGTCTTGCTATGGTAAACGTTAATAACATCCAAAAATTTTAAATAATTTAATTATCTTTAAATGTATATTAATTATGTTAATGATTTATGATAATACTTGTCCATATACTTTTATATTTATGCCACCATGTGGTTTTAACCCAATATTTAAATAAGAAAATAAACCAGATTAAAATGCAATTTAAATCACTAATTTTAATAATCTGATCAAAGCTGTTGAAAAGGAAGTTAGATATTTTAACAAAATAAAAAATAAATGTAATGAAATATTTGTGTTCTATAACATGTTTATTAGAAGACAACTGAAATCATTGTAATTAAAAAAAAAAAAAAAAAAAAAAAAAAGCAAACAAGGAAAATAATATTTTAGATATTTCAGCAAAATAAAAAATAAATGTAATGAAATATTTATGTTCTACAGCATGTTAATGAGAAACTAACTAAAATTGTTGTAATAAAATAAAAAAAAAAGCAAACAGGGAAAATAATATTTTTACATACCTAATTTCATTGACGTTGTATGTGATACTTTGATTTTGGGGAACCAATTAAATCCGATTATAAGTACGATAGCAATGACTTGAATCATCTTCAACAAGTCAAAGCTAGCGTAATTTTCTCGGGTTTATATTTTGTTAGCTGAACTAACTTGGATCCTGAGAACGTTCTTGTTTCAGTTTTTAAATCCGTGTCAACACATCTATGCTGTCCAGTGTCCACAGAACTTCAGTGTCCACAGTGTCCACAGAACTGTCCAGTGTCCCGCGTTTATTCTAAAAAGTTTCACTGTTACTTTTATCCGTTATTCTGCGGTCGAGTGGTAACAACTGAAATAGTGCAGATGCAGACGATTTGTAAGTTTCGAAGTTCGAAGCAGATGTTTTTTGGTTTTATTTGTTTTTCTATACCACAGTTTCGGAAGGAAATTAAATGCGTAATAATTTTGTCAAATTGTCTCTAATTCAATTTCCTGTTTGAAAATGTTTTATTGTATTTCATCTTTTATTTTTATCAGTTTTATTGAATTGTAAAGTTTCATTTACGTAAATTATAATAATAATATTATCCATAATTAGAGTTTACTAGATAAAACATTGCTTAAATTTTCAAAATGTATACAAATTAATTTAATGGTAATAATGATGACTCCCTCCTTTTTTTTTAAAAGTAAAATTTGTATCACAGGTAATATATACAAAATATCTTCTTAAAAAATACAACAAGATTATCGAGAAGAGATGAGTTTTTCTTTGTCAATCTGCCATTCTCTTAATATTAATTTTTTGTAGAATAAAACTTGTAAAATAATTTTTAAAGATATATTTTGAAAACAAAAAATAAAACATGAATAATTAACTATGTCGTGGGCTTTGTCTAAATTTTGTACATTAATTTTATATTCGGAAAATGTCAATTCTATTTTAAACGTTTGAAAGAAGTAGAATAAAAAAAAAAAAAAAACTTAAAATAGTGAAACACTAAGAGGAAAAAAAATGACTTGAATGCAAATTATAAAGCAAGAAATGCATATATGACTGAACTTTAAAGACGCTTTCTGCGTGCTCATTAAAAGCTGCAGCCTTAACTGTAATAGAAAGTTTTTAGTTTGAAACGACAGAAATGTTTCGACTACTCTTTGAGAAACTTCTAGTATAACAGATGATCATTTACAAAAATCTTTATAAAAGATAAGTCGAGGTCTGCTTACCTAAAACATTTTTTTAATAATATGAAATTCTCATAATTAGGAAATCGTTTTGTGTTGCTGATGAATTAATTACATTTTATGTTATATGAAAATAAAAAGTTTTTGTTAGAGACACAGATGCAACTTGGACCACGGTTTAAAAAATTTGTTAATCCGGCAGAAAAATATATTTTACAGTAAATAACATGTTTTTAATAATTTTTGTAATTTTTTAAAGTTTTCTAAGAAGTTCACATCTCAGTCACAATGTGACATCACTGAGTGGTGGCATTTTGGTCACAGATGTGACGTGACCACAGTGACTTACAGTGACGTCACAATGACGTCACTGTGACCATGCATGCTATGAGGGCGTATTGCAGAATTTATAAACACTAAATTAGAAAGACATTGCTAGACTAAATTAGCATAACAAGAAACTCCACATGGATTACTAAAAACATGAAAATTTTGTAACGATCTTATTACGTCTTTTCCATGTTTTTTAATTTGCGCATTTTCTATATCAATTAATGGAAGTGTATACAAGTGTGTTAAATAGTTGTTTTTATCTGGCACATCTTTATTAGCAGTTGTGTTTAATGAAAGCATTGCTATATCAGGTGTAAATGTAAATTTCAATCTATTATATTCCAAAATTGCAATATCCTGAGCTTCAGTTCTACATAAATTTAAATTAATTATGTGTAAACCATCTAAACATTTAACTCTGGATAAAGCAACATACGCCTGACCACATGAAAATATTGATGTGCCTATATCTACTACACAAGTATCTAAAGTTAAGCCTTGGCTTTTATGAATTGTTATTCCATATGCTAAACAAATTGGAAACTGTTTTCGAAAGACAAACACGTTTGTAAATAACTGAAATTTCACTGTTACCAGTTCTATGTCAAATTCTCCAGTTTCAAATTTTATTGTAAGTTTACTAATATTTTCAGTTGAAAAGTTATCTTTATAAATTTTAACTATAAAACCTACTGCACCATTTACTAAACCGTTAGTTACGTCTATATTTCTCAATAACATAATTTTTGCTCCTAATTTAACCTCTATTTCATCTTCTAAGCCTGCAGTTTGACTTTTATCTTTAATTTTATCTAAAGATTTGCGTGCCTTATCTTTTTGTGCATTAGTTTTTGCTTCTATAACGTTAATAGCTTAGCGAATAACTTTTTGTTTGTTTAAACACTCCGACATAGCTGCATTAAAGATATAACATTTTTTTGTTGTTGTTGGAAATAAACAAATTGTTTTACATTTTTGAACATATTCCACTAATTCTTTAATACAATCAGCTGGATTTTTGGATTTTAAATTTATTTCTCTTTTACGTAAAATCAACTCATCAGCTTCAGTTAATACACCTACACGGATTGAATCCAATATGGATGCATATACTTTATCTGTGTGCTGCCTCATGTTAATGGACAATTCGTCATAAGTAAGTAAATCTTGCCAAATATTTATAAAATGGAATCCAGAAAAATGTGTATTGGCAGTTTCTTGAGGAATTTTTACGAACGGGGAATGTCTCATTACAGGTGGAAGTTGTAATAAATCACCAAAAAATAAGATGTTTATACGGCCGAACCAACCGTAATTTTCTTCCATAGTGTCAAAGATTTATGATAACTTCATGTGAATATGCATTAACATTAGATTAGAGACCATGGACACTTCATCTAAAATGAGCAAACCAAATTATTTAAATCAAAACGAATAGAATTTAATTTGTCATCTGATAATTTACTGTATTTAGCTATATTGCCATGTTCTACTGGTAATTGCAGTAAACGATGAATGGTCAAGCCATTTATATTAAAAGCAGCGATGCCAGTTGGTGCTGTTACAGCAACTTTATATTTAAATTTTTCTGATATAAGAAAACCGAATATCTTTAATTAAATATGATTTACCTGTTCCTCCTTCTCCAGACACAAATATTCTCAAAATTGAATTTAGAATTATTCTCTTGTTAACATTATTGGATGTGCAAACACTTAATTACTTAATATATTGTTCCAAAGAACTTACAACTTCATCGAAAAAAAAATTCCTGCTGGTCCCGGCCTAGAGGCAGAGGTAGATTTCGAAGTCAAATATACTAATTTCACAAACAAAAACTAAATCATGATTAGAGATAAATCCATTTTAACAATTTTATCTGGCCGCTTTTGACGAGTTTTTATTTCATTTTTATACAGTAGCTGGTTTTATCAGAATTATGTTAGGGCGGTATTCAAAAAAATACTTTTCCATGCTCAACAACTCGAAATTTTCTGGCATAATTCCAGATTCATTTTTAATTAAAACAAATATATATGAAACTTGCTGACGTGATTTTTCAAGAGATTTATAAGCGACCTGTGTTTTTATTTTTTGTTCAATTAATTAACACTTGATATATAAAAAAATATTTTCTCAGAAGGACAATATTTTTTGTTTCTAACACAATCGCTTCGGGAAATTCCGTTCAAAATCCCCATTTTGACATCATTTTTTGAAATATATTCTGCCTCTATCAAAAAATCGATCATTACGGTACATTATATAGTTCCTGAATAACCGAATCTACCAATTAAATGTGTTTGAAAGCAAAAATAAATTTAAAAATGAGTCAGAAAATAAGCAGTTTGGATTTGAGTGCATCTTTAATACAATGCTATTTCCAACACAATCCGTTTAGGTAAATTCGGTTCAAAATGCTCTTTTTAACGGCATTTTAAAAAAATATATTCTGCCTCTATCAAAAAATCGACCATTACGGTATATTATATAGTTTCTGAGTAAGAAAACGTACCAATTGGAAGCCTTTGAAGCAAAAAATAATTGTAAAATGAGTCAGAAAATAAGCAGTTTGGATTTGAATACACCCTTACTAAGATGATTTTTTTCTTCAACCGCTATGTATTTTTAATTTGTTTCTGCTGTAAGAATTGGTCCTATCCAAAACTTGTCTATATAGATGTTGTAGACAATCTTAAGAAGATATATGATAAATTCATGGGGATTTTATATCTTTTGAATTGACGGAGTTATGGATTTTTTTCTTCTTCAAACCCCCTTTTTGTTTTTGTTTTTAATTTTTTTTTTTTTTTTTTTTTTTTTTTTTTTTTTTTTTTGCGGTACGAATTGGTCCTATCAAAAACTTGTGAATATAAATGTTGTAGATAATATTATGGAGATTTATAATAAAATTAATTGGATTTGATATCTTGAGAATTGACGAAATTATGAATTTTTTTCTCACCAAAACCCTATTTTTGCGCCCCTTGAGCCCATTTTTAACTTTATCAAAAATCGGTGATACATAAATTTTTGGCCCTATTTTTAGAAGAGATAAAAACTTTAAACTGATTTGATATGTACAAAAATTAAGAAGTTATGGGGGGTTCCTGTTTTCACCCCCCCCCCCTATTTCCATCCCTTTGGTCTGATTTTGTCCATTAACGAACTTGACCGAGATTTTATGGCCATTGATTTTATGTATCAGTTTGGAAGAGATTGGTGCAGAATTACGAAAGTTATCGTGTCCAGAAAAAATGATATATATATATATAGATAGATAGATAGATATAAAGTTTTTTAGGTTTTGGGTTCTAGGGGTCATGATCGGTGTAGATCTGCAAAAATATTCAGAAATTCCAACATAGGAACGATCCCAATAGGTAGCATTTCATACGAAATCTACCTAAAACTTTTTTGATCTATATTTAAGTGTTCAATCATATTATCAATATCTTCCTTTGACAATAACTTATCAAAATCATATATCTCATTACCAATTGTCTCTACAAAATCAATAATATTTAAGTTATCATCATCCTGTGTTTGAAAGCATTTGTTTTTCTATAGTTTCGATTTTTGAATCCAAATCGATTTTAGCTTGCTGTATTTGCTCTAAAAGTTCATGGTACTTCATTGCCTCCATTAAATTTTCCTTGCAATGAATAAAATACTCGCTATATGTCTTGAAATTACCTTTTATTTCAGAAATAGTTCTCCATGGTTTAAACAAGATTAATAAACAAAAATAATAATTTTCTGGCTGTTGTTTAGAGTTAAAATTGTAATGGTTAATTAAATATGGAATTATTCGTTTACGTAAATGTTTTCCCCCTAAAAGCATAAGAAATCACAGTTTTAGAAGAAGGTTTTTGTTTGCAATATCATACCACCTGGAAAAATCAAATAAAGAACGGTTTTCAAGTTGTTTTGACCTTTGTGTCTAATGGGTATCGATCCAACTTGAACAATATATATCTGTTGCATCATTACTTAATTTCAGTAATTTATTTTTGTTTTTTAGTTTACGAGATCTATTAATTTTAACATCTAACCACCGAATAACTGTACCAGAATCTATTCCAACTAAAGAGTGTGACAATAAAGTGTCAGCGGCTTCTAAAGCTCCATATTCCCGATTCAACAATGTTCGTAAACCGAAATTCCATAAATGACTAAGTAAAGGTTTTGTAGAAAAAAATATCGCTAAAATCATCAGATGCAAATGATGTTTCAGCTTTTGTTTAATATTTTGTTATGCATGTACTTAAAGATGCTGACTTTTCACCAATAAACTGAATATATACATTGCCACACCAGGCTAGCATAACAGGACCGTTATAATCATTAATGTATAATCCATTTTCATTTCGTGGCAAATTATACTAACGAGTTTTTGTTAACTTTCTTCGACCTATTACGGCATCAGCGACTTCATTTACATGCAAATATTCAGACATTTCACGGGGAAAACTAAACCTACAAACTGTAATTGATTTATTTTTAACTTTTTTTGCACGCATACAGTAAGAGTTATGTTTATGGGCTTGATATTTCATTACACGATCATGAAGTAGTGGGAAATTATTTTTATTGGGAATTCTAGAATTTATAAAATTATTTATGAATTCAGCAATAGAATCTAAACTTGCTTTTCCTAATATTGGGGCATCCTTAATCCAAAGTAATAAATTAAAGTGTTGTAAACCACGGGACTGATATTCTCGGTGCCAAGCATAACGTTCAACTTTACCTAATGGACCATTAGTAGAAGTTATAAATTCTAACATAGGTCGAAATTTATTTTCAATAAAACGTGAAGTATTTACTGGATCCAAAGCTATTAAATGTGATAAAGGTTTATTTTTATATTTTGGATTATTTTCTCCAAGATAAATGTGTATGTCTTCCCAATGATATTCAGTTGGATTCAAAGTTAACAAGAAAGTAGCTGGACCATAGTTTTTCACCACACAGTTTAATTCATTACGTGGTCTTGACCAAAATTGTTCTGTATTTCGCAGTCTACTAAAAATTATGGAAAAATTAGCCTCTAAATTCATGCAATCCTATTTAAACATTCTTTTGCAGTAAGATTTGATGTAGAATTTGTAATATTTAATTTGCGAAAAATTCCGGCTTTTAATTGTCAGATATTAGCAATGTTTAATAAATAAGACACATATTGTAAATTAAGCAGAAATTGTGAATGAGAAGATTTTAACAAACACTTAATAAATTCAGCTATAGCTAAATTAATTGGCCGTGTTTGAGAATTACCATTTTCACCATAACAAAATAAGTCTGGAAAGCATTTTAAATCTAATTTTACATCACGATCATCTAAACATTTTCCTGAACTTGTAAAAACTGATATATTGTGCTAGAATCCATGTTAATCCTTTATTCATATAATGGATGCATTGTCATGTTACTATAATAACCATCTGTCAATTCTTTTTGAGTCAACTTAGCGCCCCCACTTTCTGGAATTTCATCATTATTATCACAATCGAACTCAAGATCAGAATTTTTTATATTTTCTAACAATTTATCTGCTGAAGTTGGTAATGTGATGAGTAATGCAGTAGATGTGGTAATACAAGGAATTCTTTTTTTTAATCCAATGTAATGCTTTAAAAATTTTATTTATGTTAACTAATGATTGCCAAATATGATTCTTTTTAGTCGGTACACTACGAGCTAATACATCAAAGTCCTGATCTGCAATTAGTTCATAGGATGGACTCGGCAATTTTTTAAGTGTCTGTTCAAATGGCAATGGTAAATGGAAAACTCTACCTATCGCTTTCTTAACTTGACCCACTTGTAGGATTTTTTTAGAACCTCCTTTAACTGTACTCATTCTAGTGATAACTTGAAAAGCTTTTGCACGTTAAATTAAATTTTTTTCAAAATCATTTAAAGTAGAAATACAATCCGGCACCGGTTTGAATATCAAATTGTTTAATATGCATCTGGGCGGCATTTGATTAATTTTAAATTTATTTACACAATACATACAAATGTATTTTAAAGGACTAAATGTCCCCTTGTAATAATCTACTATTTTTTTCCATTCTGTATTGAGTGACATATTAGAAATTGGACGAACGTTCCGTTTATAACAAAGTTATAAGCAAGATACACAGATATGAACTGGCCAATCTGTGTCTTTTGTCTTGAATTTATGAAAAGCTTCATGAAAATGGTTGAAAATATCTCCTTCTTCTTTAAATGGAAATTAATCTGCAATAAAAGAGCAACTTTTAATGTTAATTTGGCTACAAATATCTGTTAAACATAATAGATCAAAATTTAAGAGACAGGATGCATAGGAATTTATAATCAACATGTAAAACTTTATAGATTAATCTTACAATTTGACGAATATAAGGAAAATGTGGGGCAACTGAACGTAAAAATATTAAAACTGAATCACAGTTATCATTGACATAACAACAAGATGCATGACCTAGCTTATATTTGTTAGAATCAAAATGTTTTGCACTTTCATTGCAGTCAATAGAAATATATATTTGCAGCGGCAAATGTTTTCTATAATTCAGAATTTCGACAATTATCAATATTTTGAAAGACATTTCTTTCAAAATATTGATTCTTCTTCTTTCAAAATTCTTTCAAATTCTTTCAAAATATCTTACATTAATGTAAGATTTGTGAACATTTTAAGCTTAGGACAACATTTATAATATCCATAAGCCGATCAAATATTTTTCTTTTGTTAAGCAAAGATATATCACTGTTGCAAATCCAAGTGGTGCATTTGTCACACAATATAAATAAGTTCATAATTTTGCCCTCACTGTTACATTGTAAGTGTGTTTTATAATTAGTAGAAAGATTAGTATAAGAAGAATCATTAAAAAAATTCACTGATGTTGGAATATGAAGAGAATATCCAATTGTGCTCTAAATCAGAAAGTGGATTATCTTTTAATTGGTTACATCTTAATTTATTCTTTAAGAATGAAAGTGTTTTGCACAATAGATTTATTATCCTCTCCCGATAATTATATATTTTACTCACAATTTTTTCTGCTTGTAATCGACTATCAATATTTCTGTTATATCTCGAAGTACTTAAAATTGAACATTCTTTATTTTCAGACAAATTAAACAAATTTTTGATTGCTCTAAATTCATTATTTATATCACCCTGATTCTTTTGTGCTAAAGAAATATTTCTGATCCTTTTCATATCTGTCAATCTGTTTTGCCGTTGGATTGCTGTCTGTGCAGAAATATGTTTTTTTTGTTATTGTTTTTTAAGAGTTTTTGATGTTGGGCCTGTGTTTGTGATTTCAAATACGATTTCCAGTAGATTCTCAAATTTCGTAACCTTTCTTCCCGTTTATTTTGTGTTTCTAAACTAATCATTTGCTGCATTTTAAGACTTTTTTTAATGATACATTTTTTTACGTTTAGTTCGTAATTTCTGGTAGATTCTCAATTTTCTTAACCTTTTCGTTTCTGAAGAAAATTTGCTTTTTCGCCGTTTTTTAGTTTTATGTAATTGTTTTGTCTTTGTTATATTTTGTGGTTGTTTAGTTGCTCTTACTTTTTGTATTTTCTTTTCGTGCACTTATTTCGTTCTGTGTTACACAAATTGAAATTAAAATATATGAAGACATTTTGTTTACTGTATAATTATGATCGCTAGTATCAAATAAAAAAACAATTGCTTAGTAACTGATGAGCTAAATATTTAAGTGTACTCATGCAACATGAGACAGAAGCACCTTTCCGTCCAATGGTGGATATCCATTAGAGTTTTGTTTATGTGAATCAAAAAGTAATGCTTTGATTTAAATTTCATAACAGCGAATGTATACGCGTTGCATGTAAAATTTCCTGTTGTGTGTTTATTTATTTCAAAAAAAGAATTTAATGATTCAATCAAATTATTTACTGTAGAATAACGTTGCTCTATATTTTTTATACTATTTCCATCAGTATTTAAAAAAAAATGTTTCTCCATCTAAATGAACTGTATTAAAAACTTCATCAAATGTAAGGTAATTAAAAGTGTGTTTATTTTCTTGAATAAGTATGTTTTTAGAAGTTCTATATAACTGATCACCGATGTGTAAAATAAAATCAATATCAGATCAATCCCATGTGTCTATGCATTTTTTTGTGGAAATAAGTTATTGCAACGCAAGACATGGGAGTACGTTGTTTACCAGCACTGTCAAGAAATTTGTCATCACTTTGATCTGTATTACCATTATTACATTAAATTCCTTTTGTGGATTTAAAGTAATAATGGGTTCTTTGTCTTCAATCACACAATTAACATTATCTACCAAATGTGCCTTTCGTCTTAAGAATTTTTTTACTAATTGATTTCCGTGGCCAACCTCCACCAAATAATTTGCAAGGCAGAGGAAACTGACTGTGATAATTAGGAAGAAATGAGACAGTGGGAGAATTTGGACGAAAACAAACAGTGGGAGAATTTGGACGAAACCGAACAGTGCGAAAATTTGGACGAAACTCGACAGTGTAAGAATTAGGACTTAAATGAGTGCAAGAATTATAATGAAACTGGGTGTGAGAATTAGGACTAAATGAGACAGTGCGAGCCAAAAGGGTGCTACGAGGAGGAGCCAAGAGGGTGCGACGAGGAAGAGGCTAGAGGGTGCGACGAGGAAGAGGCAAAAGGGGACGAGGAGGAAGAGGCAAGAGGGGGAGAGGAGGAAGAGGCAAGAGGGGACGAAGTGGATGAGGCAAGAGGGGACGACGTGGATGAGGCAAGAGGGGGCGACGATGAAGAGGCAAGAGGGGGCAACGAAGAATAAGCAAGAGATGACGACGAGGAAGAGGCAAGAACGGACGACGAGGAAGAGGCAAGAGGGGGCGAGGAGGAAGAAGCAAGAGAGGACGATGAGAAGCCAAGTGGGTGTGATGAGAAGGAGAAAAGACTGTGCAAGCAGTAACAGGCGTGACATGGCAACCAGGAACAGGCACGACAGGGCAAGCAGGGACAGGCGCGACAGGGAAAGCAGAATGAGATGCTACTGTGAAAACAGAACGAGACCCCACAGAGACGACCGGCAATTTTGGTGTTGGAAACGATCTGACACTTTTTGAAGACTGCTTAAACACACAAAAGGTGAAAGCCCATCGTCCAGTGCCAGTCTTTTCCACATCATCAATGCCATGGTGAAACGATCTTTGATCCCTTAAAACACAAAAATCCCCACTTTCTACCATGTACGCGCAACCTCTTGCTTGCGGTTGTCTGCTAACACAAGAATGGCTCCATCATCATGGCATAAGGTAAGGGTCACCTGGTCACATGCGTGGATAGGTTCATCATCCTTATGCAAGTTAAGGCCTGAAGACTTTCTTGGATAGTACACTAACAGGCAAGCATTAGGTTTTGCAAGGTGAAAATCCCTAACAACCCCTGCACACAGATTCTGCACTTCTGAGAAAGTCCCGCATGGGTCAATTAGCCTACACCCCCCTTTCACATATCTATAACTACTACTTTCAAAAAGCCATTCATAACGGCCACCCTTTACCTTATTATCCACTAATGAGCCATTAATTGTAAGATTCCTAACAAAGTTGTTCATTGCTATCTTCTCAGACATGCAAAGCCGCACGCACTCTACACCAGAAAAAACAGTAATACATGCAGGACGAGATATTAGTGAAAGATAAGATTTAGAATGAGATGAATGAACAGAATCAGGAGCAGAATGATGAGCAGAGATAGAAAATTAATGCGTGGGGAAAGGTTTAGGGAGAGATATTTCGGGAAGATACTTACCTTTACTCCTATCTGCTTCAATAGCCTTCCCAGAAGTCTTAAATTCTGGAAACTTATTAGATGATTTATAAAGAACTGTTGCATCGATTCTATTAACCGTCCCTTCAGCATAAGTAAGCCTACCATGAAAATCCATAATAAAAATTCACCTTAGAAAATTGGAATAATGCTTTTATAATATAAAATTACAAATAAAATGAATAAATTGAAAATAAAAAGAAAGAGGATTTTTTTATTTATTTAAGCGGAAATCCGCGGAAAAGTGGCATGCGTAATCTTTCACGATATTTTTGTGACTGACAGAGAAATATGTGAACATTTTCCCATGAACGATTCATGAAATTTGTGAACTTTTGATGAAATTAAAGTTTTTTTTTCCCATAGGCGAGTGTCGAATTTCGTGAAACATTTTGCAACTAATTGACAAAATTTGTAAATTTTCCCCCCAATTGTCGAAGTTTGTGACATTTTTCCGTGACAGATTGACGAAAATAACATTTTTTTCCCTATAAACTTGTGAAACTGAGGAATTTTTCCTTAGCCAATCAATGAAAAGTGCTTAATTTTCCAGGTCTGACCGACAAAATTAGCGATATTTCCGCACACAATCGACGAAGCTCAGGATTTTTCTGTGGCCAATAAAGAAAATCTGCAATATAATTTCATATTTTATTATGCTCAAAATTT
Organism: Maratus speciosus; assembly: GCA_963932465.1. Lineage (NCBI taxonomy): Eukaryota > Metazoa > Arthropoda > Arachnida > Araneae > Salticidae > Maratus > Maratus speciosus. Next base: position 110,749,434 of record OZ010800.1, read on the forward strand.
TGGATAACTGTAAAGGAAGTATGATTTATATTCTGGTAGTTGGGGAGGGGGAAAGCACCCACAGGACTAAAGGGACTTACTAGAATTTTATTTAACAGGTCTGTGATGTCTACAGACCAGTGACTTTTTTACCAATTCTGCGGCTGTTTTCTCATGATAAACTGATGAAACTTGTGATTTTTCCGCCGCCAGCGAACAAAATTTTGGAATATTTCTGCGCCTCATCGATAAAATTCAAGTATTTTGCATGCCGATCAATGAAATTTGCAATTTTTTTTAACTCAGTTATCAATCAACAAAACTTGTGTCTATTCCATGCTCTATCGATGAAACTCAAGATTCTTTGACTGACGATCAACGAAAGTACCTGATCGACAAAACTCTGGTCTTTTCTGTACACAATCAAGAGAACTCGCAATTTTCCAACGCTTGATCGAGAAAGGTCTCGTTTTTTATGTGCCCGATCCATGAAACTCACGATTTTTCCATGCCTGATCAATGAAATGTGAAATTGTTCAGTGCCTGATCATGGAAATTCAAGATATTTTTCGACTAGCGGCTGACGGAATTTGAAACTTGGGTATTTCCTATCTTGATATCTATAGTATCGGCTGGTTGATTAACAAAATTTCCTATTTTCATCCGACTGACAAAAATTGCAATCTTTTCCCGTGATAAATAGACGAAATTTATTTTGTTCAAGCGATTTTTGAATTCACAGTTTTTTAGGAGAGCTTTATGCGTGGAGAGTGTCTTACCGTGTATTAAATTATTCGCAGTATTCTATGAATATTATAGCATCTTTTCGCATTCCAAATTAAATTATATGTTAAAACTGGGAAATTGGGCTAATAGCCAATGGCTGGTAGACTCAGTTTTATTAATGGACGACTATAATGTTCGAAACTTTCTTGACCTCTAGATAAAATATAATTAGCATACATAAACACAACTTTCTATAAATCAGAGTTTTATACCATCACATGATTCATGATAAGAATCGTCAAGGAGTTGAAAATTAGAAAATTTCTATAAAATCCGAAAGTCCAATCAAATTACTATTGACTGCAATGTTTGCAGAATAAAACTGTATTTCTTAAAAAAAAAAAAAAAAAAAAAAAAAAAAAAAAAAAAAATCCAACTGAAGAGCACTTGGTGAAATCCAAAATATTGAAAATACAGTTGAGTCTTTTAAATCTGCACTGTTAAAAATATCGTGAAAAATTACCTCTGTTTTTCAAGGCTATCTATTTTTTGACCAATGAGAACGCTTTGTACGTGTTTATGTAGCGTTCTCATTGGTCAGAAAATAGAGAGCCTTTTAAACACAGAGGTAATTTTTCACGATATTTTTAACAGTGTGTGTGCATCTGATAGGAAAAAGATTTAACCAGTTCAGTAATTAACAACTGGAGAGCCATATTTCCGTGAAAAGCTGTATTTAATTTGTTAATAGATGACAGATTTTTTAATTGCCACTTTTAAAACTTTAATTGCCATGTGGCGAGTGGCAACTGCAGTTTTCACCTATAGTTTTAAAGTTAAAACTATTCATATTGTGCCAATTGCATCATAAACGATTAAAAATAATAATAATTCAGAAAGAATATGACAACATTTTAACTTTTTTTTTCAGCGATTGTTGTACGAAATTCATCATATTTTTCCAAGATCTTTTGAAGAAATTCACAATTTATTTTCATGATCAATTGGCTAAATGTGTTTTCCTACGATCAAATTGCGAAGCAGTTGAGAACAGCCTTAAAAGTGTATTGGAAAATTAAAAATATTGTTTAGATGTGTGAATATATCTTAGAAAAACTAAAAATAATTTAAATTGAATTTTAAAAGAAATCGTTTAAAGCCACATCAAGGTGTCACTTAAATTTTGATATCATATCTTTTAAAACTCCTACTTTGAATTTATGAGAGATATGAATGATAAAGCATCAATGAATAAATTTTTATACATATTTTTAAATTGACATAATTTTTGCACATGCGATTATAAAAAAATAAAATTATGAAATAAATATATATATAGATTATAATTAATAGCATAGCGTCACTTAAAATTTGATATCATTATTTTTAAGTCCAATATTTAAAATTCTTAGAGCATAAGATAAAGCGCTTCGTCACAAACTTCTAATCCGTTAAGTGTTTTTGTATTGATACTACTACTTACAGAGACGCAGGGGTGCAGAATATGTCCGATCCGGCGATCTAGGTTCGGGGAAAATTTTAACCACCTGGAGAAATTTTGCAGAAACATATAAAATTTATTTCAACAACAAATTCCATAATTCCCTGAATTTCGTCACAAGATCGCGAAAAAAACGCAAATTTTGTCACAAGATTGCGAAAAAAAGTGTAAATGTTGTCAAAAGATAGCGAAAAAAACGTAAATTTCGTCAAAAGATCGCGAAAAAAGCGCAAATTTTGTAAAAAGATTGCAAAAAAAATCCGTAAATTTCGTCAAAAGGAGCGAAGTAACCGTGATTTAAGTTAAAAGATGGTGAAATATTCGCGAATTTCGTCAAAGGAACGCAAAAAACCCCGCAAATTTCGTCAAAAGATCGCGAAATGGACGCAAATTTTGTCAAAAGATCACGAAACCACAAATTTCGTCAAAAGATCGCGAACGAACCACAAATATCGTCAAGATCGCGAAACAATCGCACATTTCGTTAAAAGGGGCCAAATAACTGTAAGTTTCGTTAAAAGATAGCAAAAACGCAAATTTCGTCAAAAGATCACGAAAACACCCGCAAATTTTGTGAAACGATCGCAAAACAACCGCGAAATTCATGAGAAAATGGCAAAACAATCGTAAATTTCGTCAAAAGAAAGGTGAAATATTCGCAAATTTCGTCAAATTTTCTATACCTACGGTAATACAGCATTTACCTATAACATACTGTAAAATTTTGGGGAAATTTTCATATGGATTGAGGAAAATGTTGGGAGTAGAAACATTTTCTGAACCCCTGCAGGGATGGAGAATTTTTAGAAAATCTTACAAAACAAAGATTTATTTTACGAGACAGCAAGATACAACGTACAGTTAAAAAATAATGAGAAAATACTCAGCAAAAATTGTTTATTAGAAATTATTAATTTTTATTAAAAAAATATATACAACAGATGAAAGTTTCGTATAAGATAAATCTTAGCACTATCACAGTAAATTTGAAAAATATAACCAAATATTAAAAAAATGTTTCTGCCAGATCTTATATAGCCTGCAGTATTTTCAAAATTTGCCTAAAAATTCACTCGCTTTGTGAGGAAATGTACTCACCAGGATATTCCGGATAATTGATTTTTCCGGTTAACTGGCTGTGCATTAAAGCAGCATCCATTTGATAGGTTTTGTAGAATATGTGTAGTAGTGACATTATTTCTGATTTTAAATTATTGGATTATTTGGATTAAAAATCACTGCAAGAAAGATCAAAAGTTAACCAGAGTTTAAAAGAAGGTAATTTATGGGAATCCCCTAGGAACAAAAATTCTGTTTCCTCTACATAAAAATTAAAAAATTTAAAATACGACTAAATTTGATGACAACAAATGTCTTCAAATTATACAACTGTTTCAAGCAAAGCCTATGTCAAACTGGCAGTATATGACACATTTTTCTGCAAAGATTCTGAAATCAGTCTATCGGAAATATCATTCCGGATAACTGGTTTTCCAGTTAACTGGTTTCCGGATAAATGGCACCATACTGTATTTCCCATTCCTGACCATTTAAAGCGTTTTAAACTGGTTTTGATTGCAAGAGAAGATCTTTAACATTACTATGAAGATTACAGTCTCTGATAATTTCAAAGAAATTTTACAAGTGTTATCATTAATCATTTTAGTATAATGGCTGTGGTTATTGATAAAAGCTTCAAAACAAATTATCTGACTGTTTCAGTGAGGTAAAAAGTATTTTTGTCGTGGTGGTTTCTTCCACATCGGCAAAAATTGGCAAACCCTGGTCGAAGTTGCTCAAAATTTTGAAGTCACTCAAAATTTACTTTTGCTAAGAACCGTAGATTCTAGAAAATTGCAGATAATGGATGCACATATTATTAGTGACATTTTAGATACCCTGTCCTTGCGCTATTAAAAAAAAAAAGAAAAAAAGCGTAACTAGAGATGAAAAAGCTGTATTTTGTTTGGCGATAGATGACAGATTTTTTTAATCGCCACTTTTAATATTTTAATTGCCGTGTGGCAGGGTTGGCCTTTTATGACTCATTTGAAACAAATTATTTATAATCTAAAAGTCTTAAAGATTCATTATTTACTACTGACAATAATACTAAGGAACAACTACACATTTTCCGTAGTTTACATCACAGAATATAAATAGAAAAAAAAATCGTACTTCAAATGAATCTTTCTAACAATTTAAATAATGAGGAAAAACCATGACAATTATTACACAAAATAAATATAAATTAGCCGAGAAATAACTAAAAATATTTCTGAAATATTTCTCAAAAAATTGCTATCAACACGGCAATCATGCAATCAAAGCAATGGTCGGGTCACAAGTTGAAAACTGCGAGCTAAGCTCATAAACAAGAAATTAAAAATCTTTTTTTTTTTTGAAAATTGAAAAAAAAAATTATAAATAACAATTATATTGAATACATATAATTAAAGCAAAATTTTCTACATTTTTAAAAATGGATCTAAATATTTTATAGACAAAAAGCAGAAATGTGAAATAATAATTCCTTGATAACAAAAAAGAAAGATAATATGAATCGAAATTTGATTTAATATATTTAATATTTTAAAACACATAATAATTAATATTTTAATATTTAAAATTTTAATCTTTAAAAAAAGATTTACTACCTACGTGCAAAGATTTTTAACTACTTTTCCAGAGTATAGGGATCTTGGCGAAATAGAGAAAATAGTTTTGGCGGAGAAGGAAATTCGGAAGCATATTTTCTGGCAACCTATTCACTGTTTCATTTCATATATACAATCATTTTTTTTTCTATGTTTATACAACTTATTTAACATAAAGATGCTATTTATCTTTTTTTATATAGAAAAATAAGTAATTTGTATATAAAATAAATTTATAATATACATATATAAACAAATAAAAAAATTTATTATGTTTCTTTTCTTAACTGTTTATATCAATAGGCAACAAATCTCACTTTCTGATGCCCGAATTGAGGCAAACGGTTTAAAAAAACGCCAAGGCGACTATAGTGGAAAAGTACCAAATTTAATTGCAAACTGTTCCAAACATTGTGGCTTGCTATTTATTGAACGCGAATTTATTTTGGCTTTAATTATTATTTAATCTTAACACTGCAAAAAAATTTAAATTTAAATTTTTAGGGTTCCGTACTTAAAAAGTAAAAACGGAACCATTATAAGATCACTCCTGTGTCTGTCTGTCTGTCTGTCACAGGCATTTTACTCGTAAACTATGGAACGTGGAAATTTCAAATTGGGGGAAGTAATAAAGACTACTGACCTACATATTTTCAGATCATTAAACATTCATAAGTATATTTAGTAAAAAAGTATAGGGGCTAATTAAGCTACTTGAAAAAAAAAAAAAAAAAACTCTTTTCTTTTTATATCGTGTTGGGTACCGTGTGAAAGCTTTCGTAACGCTGAACTCAAAAATACATTCCTTTTAGTTTTAGGTATTATATTTTCAAAGATATAGTCTAAAATGTATCTAAATTCCGAATCTACACAATCTAAAATTATGAAAAAATTAGAGGTAGTAGATGCAATACTTAAACTTTGAAGGAAAATTATAGCGGTTATCCTAGGTCACATAGTTTTTGAGATAATCGCATTTTTATGTTACACGCAAATATCGATTTACGGGCATTCAGCAAAAGTGTTTAGCAGAGCTGGAAGTACCTATCGTAGCAGAAGTATAAAAGCATTGTTGTTATTGATTTTTGAGAAAAATTGTCAGTAATTAGCCGGGATATAAACTCTTAAAGATTCGGATTGTTTGGACATATTTAATGACAGGGGTGGCTTACTCTATGCCTAGTTAACGACTTTTAATGATATATAAGTGTAATGTAATATCCAGTAGTAGTATAAAAGCAATAAATGTAAATTGTTAAAATCAGACTAATTTAAGGGTCTCAGGACTCTTAAAATAGAAAAAAATGAAAGAAAAAAGACCATTTGCAACATTTAATATCTCAAAATGCATATGATTTAAAAACACAATTTTTATTGGAATGAAACATATAAAAATGTTCTTTCATTTCATGTATTTAAAAAATTGCAAGAGGCAGAATTAGCATTTATAGGGGGATCGAAACTGTTAGACATTTGTCGAGCAGAAAATTGACATAAGATCTTAAGCTCAGGATTACAAAAAAAAAAAAAAAAAAAAAAAAAAAAAAAAAAAAAAAAATTGCAACTAGAATGAAAATGTTTGTGCCTACTTATACTTCAGATTGTAATAATTACCCTGAACTTATATACATTTGTATTTGAAACTTTTGTTCTATTGTTAATGCAAAGTTGTAGTTAGCTAATACAAAATTTTGAAAAATTCAACAGTATAATGACCTAAAAACATATTTTTTGAACAATAAAAAGGAAATTTTAGGTTCAGTTTATACAGACTAATATGAAAGATATGGTTCGGAAATTTCATGAAAAAATATTCAGAAGTTTTTGAAGTACCCTGCGCGTTATGCCCAAAATCTTGTTTTGCAGAAAAATGACTTCAAAGTTTCGAAAAAGCCGCTTCAGCTATTGAGCGGTTACAATTCTAAAAGCCATAACTTCTTTTCCAATGAGAATTTCAAGGAAACAATTATATAAAAACGTTTGAAAAGATTGGAGTTTAACATCTAATAAAATTACAATTTCTAATATTTTGAAGATCCCTGAGACCACTTAATTAGAATGAATCACCTAAATACTACGGGATTCGCGACTAGTTTACATTGAGTGGATCTCTCATTACGTCTCCCGAGCGACATTAAAAGTTAATTAAAAACCTATATGGAAAAACGCGAAGGGACCAAGGCGCCGTTGAAACTTTGCGACCTCCTTTTGAAGCACAATGCCAAATTTAAACTTTGAATAAAGATTTTGTTTTAGCTACATTGTAGAAAAAAGGTTATTACTACGCTGAATTTACTTTTATGAAATGCCAAATGAAGTTTATATATGCACCGCTTTTATTGTTAGTGCCGAAATAAGCTCATCATAAACGGATTAGAATAATATTAAAAAAAATGAGTGTTACAGAATAGCTGTATTTGATATTATTTAGGTTCCATATCTCTTTGAACTTTCATGGTACTAGTATATACACTATATACAGCTATGCCCAACACTACGTTGTATAGTTTTTTACAAAGTCTTAGTATTCATTTAGCAACAATTACAAATTCATATATTTATTCTACGGAACCCTCTGTGCGCGAGTAATACTCGCACATGAATGTTTATTTTTAAATTGAAAGTATCTTTCATTATTAAGTAAAAGTGAGTTATAACTTCATTTTTCTCTGATTAAAAAATTTAAATGTTTACTGCAGTGCTAAGAGGCACTTAACATTCATGTGCGTAGTTTAAATGGCGATTTTGAAAGAAAAATTATTTCATAATATCGGTACCCACACCAAACTGGCCCATTTTACCGAGAATGATTTGGTACAAAATGAAATACATTTATTGTAGACCTAATCGTATATCTCAATACTCGCCGATTGAAAATTCTTTAAAATTATTCAGCAGAGACAATGAGAAATAACTTGCAGTTTCATAAATTTTAAGAATCAATATTCTTATCTATCTATTTACTTCTTTTTCTGCTATAAATACGAGAGTATAATGGAAATGGGAAATACATTCCGGCTGCATATAACTTGAGCTCACCTGAATGGATTATGATGAGAATCAAATGATAGTTAGATAAATTTTCAGGGAAGATTTTAGCATATAACATATCGTTCTACGTTGCTTATATATAGAATTATGTTTTAAAGTTATATAATCAGACGAACCTGATCATGAAAGATTAGCCTTTTAAAAAGATTAATCCGAATTGATTTCGATTGAATTTTGACTGTTAGTTAGATAAATTTTCAGGCAGGGTTTTAGTATATACTATACTCTTCTGCATTGCTTAATAATATAGATGTTTTGGAAAGTTCTTATAATCAGTTGAATCCGATTATGAAAGTTTAACATTTTCCATTGTTAAGTTAGCAAATTCCATTGTTTAGTTAGATACTTATTCTGGTATAGTTTTAGTATTTTGCACGTTTTTCTACGTTGCTTAGTCATAAAGTAATGGTGGAAAGTTCCATAATCATGTGAAACCGATTGTGAAAGATTAGACTTTTCAAAAATTTCTAGATGCAGATATAGATAATACTTGCTTTATTGATTAGAGAATGTTTGATGAATTTTTAGTTTATTGCGTATCATTCTTACGTTACTTAGTTATAGAATTATGGGGAAAGTTCTATAATAAGATGGACAACAATATGAAAGATCAGCCTTTAAAAAAAGTTTTATTTGATGGATTTTTTCAGTTTGTTTGATTGCATTATTAGTTAAATAATTTTTCAGGGTTTGTTTTACTATATTCAATATTGTAGTATTATTTTCTACCAAATCCTGCTGTGATTGATCAACTAAAAGAGGTAAGACCTTTATTGCTGAAAATTTGTCTGCACATTAGAAAATATAATAGCACTATGGCGTTCACATCGTTTTCAGCAGTGCGAAAGGACATTCCCCGTAGGGTACCAAATTGCTCTAAATCTCAATGTCAAATTTACTGATACATTTTGTTTGATTCAAGGTTCATTTGGATAGACAGACAAGCATAGCGGGCATAACCTGCTAGTACTAACATAAAACCAAAAAAAAAAAAAAAAAAATAGAGAAAAGATAAAGCAAAATAAAGGACGGGAGAGATTGTATATTTTGAGAAGAGTTTCGTATCTTGCCCCGGTTGGCGCGATTGGCAAAGGAATCCTAAAAATGGCACTAATAGGCCGATTTGGCATCTTACCAAAATTTTCAAGATGGCGGAAAATCATGGTTTTTAAATATTTATAAATATTTATTTTTAAATTCAAAATAATATATATATGTATTAGTTTTATGCATACATAATATTGCATATACAGAAAAATATCGCTTAAAAAACTCTAGAAAATTATAAATTAAAAAATATATATATAAGTATTCAAAATTGTTACTTATCCACCAGTAGCGTTCAAGTAATAAAATAAAAAGAATATTGCCCAGTTAAACTGATGGCATTGAGCTGACAGGCTAATCACACTAATTGCATATTATACACGTATTTCAAACAATAATGCCCCTCTAAAAAGAAATGAAGGGGTTAGCCCCCGTTTTCCCCCTTTATATTTAACCAAAGAACCTCCAAATCTAATCAGAGAAGCTCTTTAACATAATAAAGTGGCATACCAAATTTGAAGCAAATCAGATAATTCTGCATGAAAAAACCATTTCGCTAAATTAAGCGGGATATTAGCTCCCCCATTTCTCCTTATGCTGGACCAATGAAACTTCAAATCTAATCAGAAAAGCACTTTATCGCAATGACTTTGTTCTATAGTTTTCCCCCAAAATTGTGTATTTTAAATTTTATGTACATTTATGAACACATTAATAGTTACAAATAATTGCAAAATTGAATTGTTAATTTAAATGTACAAAACATCACAAGTTTATTTAATTATATATTCATTTATTTATGTGATTATGCACTGCTGAGAGATATTTAAATATATTAATATGTTATAGTGTTGTACGTTTATTTATAATCAATCATAATTAATTAATGAATCATCCGTATCACCATTTTGCTTAATTACCGTTTTATACATAATTCAAAAATATTTATTAATATTATTTAATAAATTCTTTAATTATTTGTTCTTATATTTTGTTATATATTTATTAACATACTTTTATCATTTATATATATGTATGCACTTTCTGCCTTAAAACGTAACCCAATAATATATGTTAATATATATTAATATAATTATTCTAATTATATATTAGTTTTTGTTCCAAAACAATGTATTTTAGTAATAATAAATACCGGTCAGCTCATTTTAAATGTAAACAGACGGCAGCACTTTATTGACTCATTGGATAACACAGTGGAATTCAATTTTAAATATACTACAGATAGCAGCAATCAACTGATATTGAAATTTATACCTGTCTAGACTATACATTATTACTGCTTGGTCCATAATTATTTTTAAAAACTTTTGGCAACATGTGTAAATTATCTCTTATACATTTTTTTTTGTGCTGTATCATTCAAAGTAAGATTGGATCTTCAATTGGTGACATGTTTTTCGTTTTAAATGCATTTCAATCAATATTTATTTTTAATTTGAGTGTTTTCTAACATTTTAATTTCTTGATTTATTTTGTGTGCGGTATTCCTAATTTTGCATTCTTTAGCTATTTACGGCTAATGCGAAGGTAAAATCGCCCATTTTATATTCAGGGCTCTTTACGTGCAGTCGTTGTGAGCACGTATCGAAATTGGTGTATGGGTGGTGAAACGATAAGTCGCCTGCCAACGGTGTGTCGCCCGTGGCGTATTGATTCCTGAGGAGATCGCAGGTTGCTTATTCGTCTGACTGAAGAGCTGCAACAGCCGAAATCACCAACAGCTACAACAGTGGCGACCCATACCGTGTTTCTCAACATAGAGTGTCACGTGCACTGTTGTGTAATAGCTTACGCAGTAGGAGGCCGAAGCACTTTCTTGCGCTGATGGCACGTCATCACCAGCAGCAGCCTGCTACAGGCCCATGAACATCGGAATTGGATCACAGAAGAATAGAAGAAAGTTGCATGGTCTACCATTTGAAAATCTAAACGTCCGAATTTTGGGACACTAGGCACGAAAAGGTAAAGGTTTTCTCTGTTACTGTCTATGCATTAAGTCTATGATGCATCATGCCATTTATTGTGTTACAAAAAGGTTATATGTCATTTGGGATATTATTTGACTATATTTTTTTTATTATTACTATAAGGCGAAGGGGGCTGTGCTTGGCTCAAGAACAAGACCCTTTTCCTCCCAACTCTTAGTCATTGCATGGTAAGAATTTATAACATAGCGTTATGTTTTGTACAAATTTAGCATTGGGCATCCTACAGTTAGTAATATATTTACTAATATATATATATATATATATATATATATATTCTACAGGTCAGGCGGGGAGACCTACCATATGGCTTAAGCTCTGCAAGTCCCGCACAATAGGGATACCCCTATTTATTTGAAGAACAATGATCATACAATTATTTCACAAGTGGCAACCCAATCTGTTCTGGGCGTGCCAAGAAAATTTTACAAAAATTATTTGTGATATGCCTCTTAATATTAATACAATAAATAGGGGAAGGGAAAAAAAACGTGAAGTCTTAGTAATGCCCGAGATACAAGAGTTAATGATTTCTTGGCTAAACTGAGTCGACTAATTATGTTAGTGAAATTTCGCCTAAGAGAGAAGTCTTAATTTTAGAACCACTAAGACCCCACGATTAACATTACATAATTTTACAGTACTTGAATGATTGTAATATATATATATATATATATAGAATAACACAATGATAGAACAAGAGTACAGTGCAGCTAAAAATACATAAATATATGAAATACGAGTATATACTACAACAACATTCTGTTTGACGCGAGCAATTTCAACGATCTTCGATCAACACCGTTCTTCAAACATTTGCAGAGCACTAATACAATGAAGAAAATAAAATGTTGCTTTATGAAAATTATAGAAATAATAATAATAATAAAAACACAGTGCAAGAAAACAGCTCTAATTTAAATAAAACGTTATTTGTATAGATGGAAAGTTGCTAGAGTTAAACTAATTATCTAAAGCTTTTTCCCAGTTCATTTTTAATATATAAATGTCCATGTGATAGTGTTGATCAAGTCCAAAACAGGATGGGATTAAGCTTCCGGACCCAGTGGAGGAAGGTGGAAGAGATGTTGATTGTTTTCAACTAGTTTTATACATTCAATTATTTTTTGTTGCCATGATGGGTTTTGGAGCACGATGCTGAACCACTGGTGGTTCAAAAGTGAACTAGGTTTACGAAAGTGGTAAAAGGATGTCAAAGTACACTCGGAGATATAATGTAGAGAATCGCCACTTTGCCCACATGTGCATCTGTCAGAGTCCGTTCTTCCAAACTTTGATAAGTAGACAGGAAAGGGACCATGGTTTGTTGCGAAAAGATATAAGTTCCTATGAGGAAGCAATTTATCAAGGGACACTTTTGGTAGGAGGGAGTATGTGTATCTGCCAGTATTGGAGTAGTCCCACTCTTGTTGCCATGAAGTAAGAGAGGACGACTTAAGGAGGGATTTCAAGTTAGATGCCGGATATGGGTAAAAATTGAAGTTTACTGATGTAGAATCTAATGTAGCGTCGACTGCTTCTTTAGCCAATTTGTCTGCTGTTTCGTTTCCTTGTATACCAGAATGGCCTCTTACCCATTTGAAAAATATTATTTTTGATGTTTGTTGCAGGATTTTTATTACTTCTATTACTAAAATGTTAGTTGTTGTTATGTCTTCCAATGCTTGTATACTTGAGTAACTATCTGTGTTAATTGTTGCAATATTATATGGGCTTTCTTAGAACCATTCTAGCGCCTTTTTGATCGCTAGCAGTTCAGCCTGGAAGATGCTATTTTGAGGGTGAAGTTGAGTTTTTGAGGTGTATATTAATACCTGTTTATTATAGGTACACATTGCATGGCCGGTTCCTTTTTCTGACTTAGATCCGTCAGTGTAGATTTGAAGATCTGTTTCCACATCAAGATCACTTTGTCTGCTCAAGTAGTGTACGAATGGTATTATTTGACTTGAATTTGTTTTTGTTTGGTACATAAATGGAAGGTGTCCATCTACCGGTGAACCAAGACGAAGTACTCGACCCATTGTTGAGATTTGGTGAAGGCGAATTCCAAGAGATAGAATGCCTGTTAACACGCAGAGTGCTGCGTTTGAGGTTTTCCGATATGCACGGGAAATTACAAGGAGCATGTAGTACTGGATTGATGATAGAAGTTTTAGTCCATGTCCCTTCTGGAGTTTAGGAAACCATACAGAAGATGCGTATGTTATCTTCTTTTCTATTATGTTATTATACCAGATTTTGAGTATTGATTTTGATACGCCTCCTGAAATTGATGCAAATTTTAAAAGATTTTGGGAGATTACTGCGACTTCCTGCCTTTTGGCGTGCATTGTGCGGTAAGAAAGACAGAGTTGAGTCTAGCATCACACCTAAGTATCTTACTGCTGGGAATGATTTTATGGAGTTGCCATCAATTCTAAACACTGGGGGGATTTTTAAGTACCTAGGACGACGTAGGTGCAATACTGAGCATTTGTTGTAGGATATGGCTATGTTATGTGAAGATGCCCATCTACTTACAAGATCTAAAGCAAAATTTCCTAATTCTTTTAAGAGTTTCCGTGTTAATCAACTAATGACCAGGAGGACATCATCCGCATATGCTACTGCTATAATTCCGTGTTCTTGAAGCAACCTCAGAAGTGTGTTTATAAAAATTCTCCACAGGAAGGGGCCGAAGCACGATCCCTGTGGACATCCTCGCCGAAACCAGTGGATCGCCTGAGACAGCCAATGGGCAAATGCTCCTCTTTTTGAAAGGAAGGAACGAACTGTTCTAATATATGGTGGATCTATCTGTAGGTCTTCAAGTTCTTCGATCCAGGGTCTTAACTGGAATGTAGTTGTGTATAAGAAAAATTTTTAGGGTTTTTAAAGTAGCTAAAAGACGCTAAAACTATGTTAAAGAAAATTGCAATAGAATAGGACAGTTTTTAAAGAAGCTGCATTAAAGGCCCGAAGAAGACGATTAATATTCAAAGTTGGTGGTAGCTGAAGCCTGCAAATTTTTTTTGGTCATTCATGTAGCAGCTGGAGAACCTAAGAAGTTGTTAGAAAAAAAATGTTCATGAATTGAACTAATCGGGGACTGCTGATTAATGAACTACTTAATGAACTACTGATTTAAGGGAGCTATAACAGGGGGCCCAAAATGGCCCAACTGATAGTTGAGAGCAGGGCCTTAAAATGAAAACATGTTTAAATGTTTTAGTACTTAGCGTTTTAGACCTTCAATTAGTCAAAATTAATCATAGGGTATGAAATAATCATTAGAATAATATTTTAAAGAAATGCGCAAAAATGGGGTAAATGCTTAAAAGTGGGCCCTAGAACACCAATAAAAATATGAGGGTGCTGGTCTAGGGGGAAGAGTCCAAGACTCAATTTTAAAACTATGCAATGAGAAGATGAGAAAATTAGGGTGTAAAAAATGCATAGAAACTGGAAAATAACTAAATGGAAAAATTGTTCCAAAAATGAATATCGGATTAAGAGGGGCAATTAATTAATAATTTATGGTGCAAAAGCTTCAAGGGTCCTTGTACCGGGCCCCAAGGGGGGAGTGGACTTAAGTGACATGTAGTTTTGTATAAATACACTTTTTAGTAGTTGTTAATGTTATCTTAGGATGCTAGAACTATGGTAAAGAAAATTGCAAGGAATTCGGATCATTTTTAAAGAAGATGAACCAAGGGCCTCAAGAAGATTTATATTTAAAATTGGTGGTAGTTGAAGTCTGAAATATTTTTTTGTCGTTCATGTAATAGCTGGAGAACCTATAGGAAGTTGTTAGGGAAAAAAGTTAGTGAATCGGACTATTTTTAAGTGAGCTATAATAGGGGGCCCAAAAGGAGCTAACTCATAGTTGAGAACAGGGCCCTAACATGAAAACATGTTACACCATTTTAGTACTTAGCGTTTTAGATCTTCGATTACTCATGATTAAGCATAGGGTATGGAATAATCATTACAATATAATTTGAAAGAAATATGCAAAAAATTGGGGAAATGTTTAAAAAAGGGCCCTAGGGCCCCAATAAAATATCTGAGTGTTGATCTAAGGAGAAGAGTTCAAGACTCAATTTTAAAATTACGCACTTCGAAGGTGAGAAAATTGGGGCGTGAAAAACGCATGGCACACAAAAAATTTAAGTGGCCCTGGATCGGGCCCTATGCGACCCTAGACGGGCCCATGGTCTTAACTGGTATTTAGAAACGGGAGAATAACTAAATGGAGAAAGTATCCCAAAAAGTACGATCGGATAAATTGAAGCAATTTATTAACAATTTAGTGCACTAAAACTTCAAGAGGCCCTGTACCGGGCCCCTTGCACGGGTGCCAGGTTCTTAACTGAAATGTAGAAATGGGAAGAAACTGAAAGAGGAATTCACCCCAAAAACGATGAAGATCGGATAGAAAAGGGGCATGTTATTAACAATTTATTGCACTAAAACTTCAAGGGGCTCTGTACCGGGACCTTGAAGGGTGCCAGGGTCTTAACTGAAATGTAGAAATGGGGCAGAAGCTGAAAGGAGAATTCATCCAAAAAACGATGAAGATCTGATAGAAAAGAGGCATTGTATTAACAATTTAGTGCATAAAAACTTAAAGGGACCCAGGCGCCCCGGCCCTTAAAAAATTAAAACCTGAGCCTCAGGTGCATCAGGACCTGTCTTGGGCTATTCACATCTAAAATTTCAGACTTCTACGTGCAGTAGTTTTCGCTAGCCATCGCACACACACACACACACACACACAGAACGATCTGTTCTTTTATTAGTATGGTTGGCTATTTATCATTGGGGTTATTATTTGGCTATTAAAAATTTCTTTTTTACTATGAGGGCTGGGCTCGGCTCATGAAAACTCGACACAAGAAGTCCTCCCCACGCTTAGCCATTAGCATAGTAAAAATTTATATAATAAAAATTTATAATAATCCAGAATTATGAATAGAGTATATATACCGTATAAACTTTCATATAAATCGCCCCCAAACTTTTGAATGCAAATTCTGCAAAAAATCAATAACTGGCGTATAAGACGACCCCATAACTTTTCACCTCAGTTTTGCAAAAATCAAACCAAAGATTTCACTTACTAATGCGAAAATGTAGTAAGTAAACAAAAAAATCATTCAAATTCTTTAAATAATAAATAATAATTATTATTACATTATATTTTTTTTTATTATTTATACACATAAAAAACCAGCTTAAGCGTTTTTATTTATTTATTTATTTATTTTTTTTTTTTTTTGTAATTGACACGCGTGTTAGTCGACCCACAAATTTACTTGCAGAAAATTGTCAGAAAGTCCTCGACTTATGTGCGAATATAAACGGTATATTTATTAGTAAACATATTAGTAGCATAAGGATGTCATATATTAAACTAGTACAATTCATAACGGTGTGATATAAATTTTTACTAAGCCAATAGCTAAGGGTGGGGAGGAGAGGTTGCCTTGTATTGGAGAAGGGCCTAGAACCTCCCCCCCCCCCCCCCAACACCACCACAAAAAAAAAAAAAAAAAATAACAAAAAAAATTATAGGCAAATAATAATCCGAATGATATGTAACCATTTTGTAACAAAATAATTGACATAAAACATAGATTTAATGCATAAACAGTAGCGGAGAAAACCTCCACCCTTTCGTGCCTACACTGTAAAAAAAAAAATGGTAACGTTCCATGTAAAATCCAGGAACGTTTCACCTTTTCTCAGGTTTTAAGAATAATTTAGCCCTTTCCTGTGAAATTCTGGTTTTCTTATCTGAAACGTTCCTGAACCCTGAACAAAAGTTGGAAACAGCAAAACGCTGCGGCCGCCATTTATTATTTTTTTGCTATAATCCGTTGCTCGCGCGCGAGTGTCGAAAACGAATTCCTTAAATGAATGTAAAAAAATCAATATGGAATGCAAATAAATCAATAGACGACATAATCCTTTACGTCTCTATTGTCAAGACAATTCAGATGAAAATACAATACCTCTGTGACATCGCTAAGAGATTATCTCTCGTACTTGTCTGTGGAACGTTTAACGAGCAGACCGTGTAAAAAAATACACCTATTATTTGGATCTCCATTAACCAGGGGACCATCAAACATGATTCTCACCGATTTTGATTAATTTAAAGTATGTTTTAGAGTTCTTATCTCTAATTATTCTTGTGAAAGGATTTCTTCAAATGGGCCTTAGATTTTGAGAAATTGGATGCCGAGGTTTAGCATACGTTTCAAATACCCATTAGTTTGCAGCTCTCAACGTGTCTTTCGTGGTGTGGACGCAGAAAGCTCGCACGCTACAAGTACGGCCCGAGTTCGGTGCTACTTCTTGACTTTTTTTTCTTTTATAATTAATTTTATATTTTAACACTTTATTACAATTTGATTTAAATTTGATATATATTTGACACTTTTAATTGCTGCAAATTTGATTTTTTTTTCGGAAAAAAATATACAATTACTTTTTTTTTTTTTTTTTTTTTTTTTTTTTTTCATGAAAATTTATATGTATTTTATCTAACTTGTAAACTAACATAATTACTGACGAAAATCCAAAATATTTTATGACTAGATTTTTTTTTCTAATTATTATTTACATTTATATATTTTTATATTTTAAGCAAAGTTCAGAAACAATATATCATATATATATATTTACTTTATTGAATTTTAACTGAAAATTTATTTTTTCGTGTAAATTATAAATAATAATTTTGATGTCAATTTCAAAATATTTTTTCATTCTAACAAATAATGATAATAAAGCGAAAATTGTCAACTGGAAATGTAAAAATCGTCTGCGGATCCCGCATGCTGTGAAATGTCAGTAATGTTTTGCTGTCAACAGAAATATTCCTGGTATTTCGCAGGAAACTTACTGGTATTTCTGTAGAAAGTTTTTAACATATACAGTAAAGTTCCAGTCATTTTCAAGAAATGTTTCTTGGAAATAATGGGCAACTCAACTGCCCATTTTTCCCCAGGAACGTTGCGGAATTTTTTTTACAGTGTAGTGTCCCTTAAAAAGCGCGGTATATAAACGTTCAAATTCGAACAAAATGTAGAAATCTTTAAAAATGCAAAAATACGTACTCCAGAATAATATTTCGTCTTCTAAATAATACCACTTCTAAAATAATTGATAAAAATAAATATCTTACCTTTTCTTAAGCGCCAATTTATCTCAAGAAAATCCAACTTTGTTCTACAACATCTCAAACATTTATTAAAAAAGATTTTATTCTTAGAAATGCGCTGCCATTTATGAATAAATATTCAAAACAAATACGAAGGATATATTTTACAAAGTTTCGGAAGTTTATAATAACTTCATTTGCATCAAGATTTTTTTTTTTTCAGAAAGCGTCCAAAAATTATGACACCAGTCACATATGGGTTAATATCTGAAAAAATAGTTAACACTTATCAATTTACGCAATGTTTTTAAAATTGCCTGCTTAGTTTAAATATTACCTTTACTTGTGTGCATTTGATAAAAGTAGAAATCAAACAAAATTTATATCTTGCTGTAGTAAATTTAAAAATATAAAAAAATTAAATTAAATTTCCAAACAATATTTGTCCAAAATCATACATCTAATAAAATTAATAAATCAGTATTACTGATGCTATAATGATCCACAATTTAATTCCGATATCTATGTAAAATTTTGAAATTTCATTCTAATTTCAATAAATAATAAAACACAACAAATTATTTTTGGAATTTTTGCATTATAAATTTCTAAACAAATACCGCCATGATGAAACATTTTAATAATTATCAGATCGTTAAAGGAGCATCACTGGCTTTAGAATATGATTTAGCATTTATCAATCAGATAAATTCGTAATTTTTGCTAAATTGCCCGTAATAGAATTTTTTTAGATTTTTTTTCTTCTCCAAATCAGTAGAGTAAAACCTGTGTAAGTTGACCACTTGCGGTGCCTCACTTCAGTGGTCAACTTAGACAAGTGGTCAACTTATAAAGGGTGATGATAAATTTACTTTTTTTTTAACGTAATATTCATGCCATGTCATTTTTTCCCACAAATTTTATTTATTAACAGTGCTTTAAAATAATATTGTATTAACACGCATAATTCTAACACCTTATAAAAAGAAAGATTAATTACAAGTATGAATTAATAGATTTGTATCAATTTTTAAATCAATTAGTATTAACAACTATTTATTTAAAACAAGTTGGAAATTGCTCGTCAAACGTGGCAAATGAGGTGCGTTCGTACTATAACTAGTTTTATAATTATTTTTTGCACCCGATATTGTACTGAATGTGTATTTGTTTGCACTTCATAAGTGCATAGTCTGTAACATCATTAAAATGCACTTGCAATATTTTTTTCCCATTCCCCTTAATGTAACGGGAAACTTTTGACTGTCCCTGTAATTAAATTACACATCCGACTTTCATAAAATTTGAAATGGCTCGACAAAATTTTGCAGCAATTATATATTTAAAATTTCAGCCCATTCAGAAGGCTGTAACATCATTAAAATGCACTTGCAATAATTTTTCCCATTGGTCGTAATGTAAAGAAAAACTTTTGACTGTCCCTGTAATTAAACTATACATCCGATTTTCATAAAATTTGAAATGGCTCGACAAAATTTTGCAACAATCATATATTTAAAATTTCAGCCCATTCGGTTGGGTAGTTTTTGCTCTGTTACATGCGGACGGACAGACGGACAGACGCACAGACGGACAGACGGACTGAACGACGACTATAGGTGCTACGTATTTACATAATTACGAACGCACCTAAAAACAGTCCAACAATGTACAGCCAATTAGTGATTCTTCAAACTATACTAGTTATTACACATAATTTATAAAAATCATAAAAAACGCTTGTTTTTTCACATGTTAAGTCACATACACATTCTAAAATTAAGTTTGTCATTTACATTACCTATTTGTCCGAGAAGAAATTTGAAAGTTCAACTAATATTCTTTTTAGAGCCTTTTTATGTTAACAAAATCTTCCTTGTTAAAAAGCAATTACAAAATATAAATGTCTTGAATACTACCTCTACACCAAGTTTACTAAATGAAAATAATAATCAAATTTTTCTGTATTGCAACACAGTTCTTGTGTAACTCATCACTTGTTGTTACAATTGCCACAAATCATTGAAACTGGTGGAAAGTGGAAATATTTCTACTCACCAACTAGCACTTGGGGTTATTGAAAAAAGGTAAGGAATGATAAGAGATTGGGAAATAGAAGAAAGAACTCTATAATCAAAGAATGGAGGGGAAGGGTTGGAAAGCCAAATCCACAAGATCAACAGTGTAATTGCCGAAACGTCAGTGAAGGCTTACTGTGGAGACACGAAAAGTTTTGATTTCCGTTTGTCTGTCTGTCTGTCTGTTCCTCGATAACTGCCGCAAAAAAAATCCGATCGGCTTGAAATTAATTGGGTATGTTGATGAGATACTCGGACTTAGCTGTATAGTTTTTGATTAAATTTGGTTCATTCGTTTCGGAAATATAGAACATTTTATTTTGCTGTGTAATGCTTGTCTATGGCAAGTCAGACGATTTTCAAATTTTCATTTGTTGAAAAAAAGGCTCATATAAGAAATGGATTTAAATGGTAAATTTTGGATGCTGAAATTTTTAAATAAGATTATTAAATTATTCCAATTAGTTTGAAATTATGTCAATGTATTTGCGAGATTTTTTAAATTAGGTTTATAATTTTTGGGGAAACTTTATGCATGTTTTCCAATAATATAAAGCATTTTGTTTTATCAATTTGACATAATACATATTTCATTTTTTACCTTTTCTTTCATCAGTTGCCTAGCAACGAATTTGGTCTTAATAATATTAGTATAAATGCGTCTATAATGTTTCAGTAAAGCCGACGTCAAAACGGATGAATTAATGCATTTGTATTTTTGCATATAGATGAATTTTAGCCCACAGAAATAAAAATAGGCAATATTTTATTTATTTTATTCAAATATTTTGCTTAAAAATACAAAAGTTCATTATTTTCATAGAGAATAATGTGACATTTTTTCATAAAATTTATCAATGTTTCTTTAATCGTTGCCAAGAAAATCAAAACCCTGAATAATATTTTCTCTTAAACAATTTTCTATTGAAAGATTTTGACGTGAAACAGGAAAATGAAAAAAAAAAAAAAGAATAAAAAAATTAATATGGCGACATATTGGGAATAAAATGAAAACTCTCAAGTATTTCTTAATATAACAAGATGAAAGGTTTTGAGTAAGTACGAATAGCAGATGAATTAGACGTCATTTATCAAAAAAAAAAAAAAAAAAAAAAAAAAAAAAAGATGTTGGAATAAAAAGACCTTGGCTAAAATAAAATGAACTATTATTTATGGAGGAAAGAGATAGATGGAGATGCAGTATGCCGTAAAAACAGTTTGCAATATGATGTGCGTTATCGCCCAGATTTAAATGCCATCATTTGGCCCAAACAAAACAAGCACGTGGAACAGGGACCGAATTCTTTGACTTCACCCGTGCATTTTTTCTGTAAAATGAAAATGATCTGCTTATATTTAAGCATTCTAAAGTAGCATTTCATCGTATTATGAATTAAAAACTGTATTACTAAAAATATTTTTCTTTTCTTTCTTTCTTTTTTTAAGCACGCCGTTGTGTTTCGGTCGACTGTAGCGGATTTTAAGGTTACATTTTTGGCGTCACTTCAAGATTTATTGTTTGCGTACGGTTAACATGAGGATTTTATTTTAAATTTTAAATTTATTAATTTATATATAAAAAAAACAACAACTTATGCTTATCCTTATAAATAACAGCGTAAAAAAATCTATGATATACTATAACCATCCGCACAATCAATAAAAAATTACGAATGTAAACTTAAATAAACTACGGAGGGTTCAGGGGGCACAGCCCCCCTGAAGAAATGCAATTTTTGATTAAAAAAGTTACCAGAATTAGCAGCTCATCAGAACTTCAGAACATCAGTGTATAACCACTTGTTTAACACATTTAATTTCTGAAACTTTACGAAGTATTTTGTATTCTTATAAATATTTACAAAAAGGACTGACTGATTTTAAAATTCAATAACTTCCAAACGGTGGCAGATATTAAAAAAATTCTTGCAGGAGGGTTATGCATAAAGTCAAAAGTTTTATTACAGTGATTTTAGATTTTAGTTCGAATTACAAACAATAGATGGCGCTGTAAGCAATAGTCGCTAAATACAGGCTCGATTTTTGGTCCTTTCTGTTGTTCCATGCAAAAAAAGGAGATGGAAATGTATTATCCGGGCCACGAAGTACCAAAAATCGAGCCTGAATTTAGCCTCTATTGATCGCAGCGCTATCTATTGTTTGTAATTCGAACTAAAATCGAAAATCCCTGTAAAAAAACTTTTGACTTTATGCATAACCCTCCTGCAAGAATTTTTTTAATATCTGTCACCGTTTGGAAGTTATTGAATTTTAAAATCAGTCTGTCCTTTTTGGGACACCCGGTATGTAATTTGAAAACTTTAAAAAGCGATTTCTAGGAAGTTGAATATTACGCAATGAGTATTAAAAAACAATGACTTGCAAAGATGACGTTGAGGCTCCTGATGTGCAGATTTACTAGTAATAGATAAGCCTTGAATAATTGCCGAAACGTCAGTGAAGGCTTACTGTGGAGACACGAAAAGTTTTGATTTCCGTTTGTCTGTCTGTCTGTCTGTCTGTTCCGCGATAACTGCCGCAAAAAGCACCCGATCAGCTTGAAATTAATTGGGCATATTCTTGAGATACCCGGACGTAGCTGTATAGTTTTTGGTTAAATTTGGTTCATTCGTTCGGAAAATATGGAAGATTTTATTTTTCTTTATAATGCTTTTTTACGGCAAGTCAGACGATTTTCAAATTTCCATTTGTTGAAAGAAAATGGCACGTTTGATTACTGGATTTAAATGTCAAATTATGGATACTAAAATTCCAAATAAGTGTTTTAAATTATTCCTATTATATTGAAGTTTTATCAATATATCTATCAGATTTTTTTATTTACTTGTATAATATTTTGAGGACATTTATAATATCCAATAATATAATTCCAATAATATTCCAATAATATAAAGAATTTTTAAATTAATTTTCTTGTTTTACATGATACATATTTCTTTTTTTTTCCTTTTCTTCGTTGCCTAGCGACTGTTATTCGTAGCCTATCATTGCGTCAAATATGAATGAAGTTAGTAAATTACGTTAATTTTGTTGCAGGTACTATTAAAAGGCTGTCACAAAAAATATTTTATCGCGCCAAATCGATGCA
The DNA here is from genome assembly GCA_963932465.1 of Maratus speciosus. Classification (NCBI taxonomy): domain Eukaryota; kingdom Metazoa; phylum Arthropoda; class Arachnida; order Araneae; family Salticidae; genus Maratus; species Maratus speciosus. The sequence goes on from OZ010800.1 coordinate 110,772,762, forward strand.
ATTTATGCAATTAATAGTAGGCACGATAATGAATTATTTTCCAGTAGATTTATAGATCTCCAGATATGCATATTTTGGGGGGGTTTTAATATGTTATTGCTATCGCATGGATTAGGATGTTTAAACTAATGTTTAACCATGCTATAAGTGAAAAAAAAGTACAGTTAAAGGCATGTAAATCTTTTTAACACTTTCCAACATGGATGAAAAGTATTTATGACTTCAGTTTTTCTATCTGTCGCCTGCCGTGTTTCTCTACGTGCTCTAACTCGCGTAAATATAGTCGGGATTACATGTAATTGATATACGTTATTGAGGTTTGCAAAAGTATGTTTGGTATTAAAAATGAAGAGTGTAGCATTCATAGCTTAATTACAGGGGCACTCAAAACTATTCTGTTACATTATGGTCTTTGGGAAAAATCGTCTGCGGTGTATTTTAATAATGTTACACAATTTTAAACGTAATGAAATTTATATACTTTATTAAGGTGCACTAGAACCTGGTTACTATAAAATATGTTATGTGTAGCACTTACAGCATGCGTACAGGGAACTCAAAAGTATTCATAATATTACAATATTTGAAGAAAATCCTTTTGTGGCGTTTTTTAATGATGTTACTCTGTTACAAAATAATAAAATTGATATGTATTTTTGAAACATTTTTGTCGTATATGGGGTGCAAAGCATATGTTTTTTTCAGGGTCACACAAAAGTGGTCGATTAAAATGTGGTCTACGGGGGAAAAAAAAAAACTCTTCACAGCTTATTTTAACACATTAGCGACGGGAAACGAGAATTCTCGTTTTTATTCAGAATACATCATTGGCTAAGGGAGTGACTTCTACCTTACAGAAAAGACATTTATATTGTGTTGTCCATATTTTTTATAGATTGTAAGACATTATATATTACATCCGTACATTGAAAGATATTTACTGCTGCATAAACATGAAAAACATATCTCAGAAACCAATTTCCGAGACACTTTCAGAAGAGGGGGGAGCTTCTACTTTTTTTAAACCCAGATTTAATTAAATTGCCTGTCGTCAGTGTGTTAATTGTGTTGCACTAATTCAAACATTATGAAATTAAATTACATTACTGTGGTTGACTACAAGAAGCTTGAATATGATTTGTATCGTATTTATCGTTCATTTATAGGGTCACATAAAAAATTTCGGATACAGTTCTTGTCTATTAGGGATGATTGCTGAAGAGCATTTTCGATTATGGTGTGCGTTTTAACGTTAACTAAATTTGTGCTTAATAAGTAGTGCTTAAATATTGTATAGACCATGCACAGGGATACACAAATGAATTCGTAAGTATAAATGAAAATGAGCTCGAATTGCTTCAGTGTTTTTTTTTTATTATTATTTGAGTTAGTATACTAAATGTATTTGGGCTGGGAAATACATAACAAATGTTTGCAGAATTTAAATAGAACCATATACAGGGCTCCGCAGAAACTGGATATATGGTGCATGCTATGCATACTAATCCCCGGAAATGTGATATGAGCAGTTTTAAGAGGGTTTTTTGTCTGCATTAAATTTAAATGTTATAGACGACGCGTAAAAATCTTCACGTAATATACAGGGCTGTAGAAAAGAATTCATGTACGTTTCCGTCTATTGGTAGAATTTACTAAAGGACATTAACACAATTAATTGATAATTACAAATGTAAATTAAATTACATTACGATGGGGTTCAGGGGGGCTCTGCCCCCCTGAAGAAATCTAATCTATTATCTAAATATTACCAGAATAAGTAGCTCATGAGATTTTCAGAATACCATTACATAACAAGGGGTTTAATTTAACGCTTCTAATGTCAGAAACCTTCGAAATATTTTTTCGTTTTATAAATGTTTATGTAATTTCAAAACTTTAAATTTCGTTTTTTGTAGAAAGATTAATATTACTCAAAGGGTGCTAAACACAATGAATTGTAGAGCTGACGTTGAGGCTCCTGATCTGCAGATTTACTAGTTTATCTACACATATCACTACTAAAAGCATTCCCCAGGATAATAACTATTTCACCCTTTTAGAAATTCTAGTTTAAAAAAAAAAATAAAAAAAAATAAAAAAAAAATTCGTCGAAAGTTACTTTTTTTATTCATGATTTTGGGTGGTCAAGTTATAAAGGGTTTTGATGGGTATTTTATAATAGTTCTAGTCAAATTTGAATAATTTCAGTGGTCAAGATACAAGATAGACAGGTTGTAAGGTTAGAAAGGGTTTATCTTATACTTTTGAATGGTTCCTGACAAAGAGGTCAACATAGACAGGTTGTCAACTTTACAGGTTTTAATGTATAAACAAATATATAAAACAAAAAAATTGACGTTTTAAAAAACTACCAAATAATTTAAATTTATATATACTATTTTTTTTAAATAAATAATTAACTAAAATGTGGATTCTAAATGCCATGCCCCAAAATGAATAGATTAGTCGAATAAAGAAAACAGCCTAATGCAGATAGTAGAATAAAATTCCACCTATCGTCATGCCAAAAAGTGGTGCGTATTTATATATATGTTTCATGGACAAAAACTACTGAAAATAGAACCTACAGAGTTGTGGAATTAAATAGAAAACTATAATAGTCACATATGACACATTTTTGAAAAATGCAGTTTTTCGTTTCTTAGTATAAATTTTCTTACTATTTTAAACAGTTTTTTAATAACTGAAAAATATAAAATACCAATAAAGCATTTATTCTCTTGAAAAATGCTAAAATCATTTCTAAGTTAAACTGCTCTGAATCTTTAAAATGTGCGAAATTCAAGCTGTTTTAAGACATATACATTTTAAACATTTTGTATTTAGTGTATTTAGTTTTTTTATGTCAATGCCGAATTAACATATGTGGCGTGTTACAAGCAGAATTCTACGTTATCTAATTACGTTTTACGTTCTGTGTTTGTTTGTTTTTTTTCGAAAATACGTATTTATTTTTAGTTATTAAGAGAAGTCAAATTAATTAATTGCATAACTGAAAATCTACTTTGGATAAAATTTATTAATTACTTTAATTATCAAAGGAGAATCTATCCTTTCACGCACCCATGTATAAATTAAGATCATATACACAATCTGACATCCTTTAATGTATAAATCTAATAAACTACTTGTGTAGTTTACACTTTATAGAATTTATTTTCAGTTTAAAATGACATGTTAACACTAACTTAGTTTAAAATGCACGTCCAAACTCAATTAGAAATTTTAACATTTAAATTAAGATTGAAAAATAGCCAAATATTCATTACGCTTTGCCGTCTTAGAAAATTTCCTTTTATTCACTTTGGACTTTATTTAGATGAATTATTTTAGATGAAGTATTTAAGATGACAATTTATATAGATGAATTATTTTAATACAAATAAAAAAGATATCTCATATTTGCTAATTCAAAATTTTAAATACCATATAACTGTATATTTGTATGATATTTATTATTTTTTAAAAGTAATTCCTTTTGTAATAATAGTATATTTCTTTACAAATTATATTGATTTTTCTGTAATAAACATAATGATGGTGTTTAATTATACATAATGATAATAATTGCTTGTTATCTTGCAACTAAATGCCACAGTATCTGTGTAACATAATATCACTACATGAAAAATTGATTAATATTTCGTGGAAATGTAGGTCGTCAAAGTTGATTGGCGAACAAATTATGCAGTTAAATATCTCGTTTTTTATGCCTTTTACAAAGGAGGCACAGGAGATACTTTGAATTTTTTAAATAGAGTGACATTTTTAAATGTTTTACAAAAAATACTTGTCTTGATGAATTTTGGACTGTGATGATGAAAGTTATATTTTCTTAACTAGAAGATGTGATTTAAGCAAATTCTCAACATGGAGCACCCAGTGTTTTTATTAAAAACATTTTAGGTAATTTAATATTTTAATCTCTTTATCTAAATCCAAATTTAATGTTGGAATCAAGGAAGATTCCTTCTTGACAATAAATATTTATTTGAGAAATATATTTTTGTTGTTAATGAAAACATTACATTCACGAAAAACTAAATTCGGTAACATTATTTCTCAAATATAACTAACAATTTTCAAAACACCAAAACAATAATTAATTCAACATTAATTTCGTTTTACACTTTTGTATCTACACACTTTAGATTCAAGCGATATATATACATTAGGGTGTTCCAGGATACAAGGTATTTTTTTTTTTTTTTTTTTTTTGCAAAATCAAATACGCATACCCTCTATTTTTTTCTATTTCACCTGAGAAACATAAATAAAAAAATATTATTGCAATCAGATAACGGTAACCCGTGCCGACTTTCGGTCAAACTTGAACATGAAATCTTGCATCGGGAATACTATGGAAAGATTGTACAATATATGTTTCCTTGCTTAATAAAACATTTTTTACAATCGGGATACACCTTCGTGTGTCCGGACGTCTGTATGTCTTCATGTGTATGCAACATAACAAAAATTGTTTTTGTTACTCCGTCACCGTTATTAAGTCATGAAAGGCCTGCACCAATTTTACCTCTGTTTCAGCGTATTGTTCATTGCTCTGAACATTGTGATCTCAGAGTAAAGATAAGACTTATATAAGAAGTCTATGATTAAGATCGTCTTTTTCGCGTCGGGAAAAGAAGCATTATTCTCCCATGAAGAGGGACTTTTCAAAATTATCATAAATTTTGAGTCTAGAAAACAATGAATGGCTTTTGACAGATATGAGATCATCGATGCTTTTTTCTGTAAAAAAAAATAAAAGAACAGGTAACAATCCCTTGATATAAATGAATAAATAAATAAACAATTACAAAATCAATATATGAAACTCGCCATATATTGAACCTCTTTCTTCCTTCGATGTAATGTATGTTTTTTCACGGGTCGAGAAATTTTCTCTATGTAAATTTGTCATCATTTTTAATTTTGTTTCTTTATCAACATCATCATCATCAAAAAGTGCTAAAACTGCTACTTCATCAGTCAAATACCATAAATGCTAGAGAAATTCTTCCTTCACATTTTCGTAGATTTTCAAAGATTTCAAAAAGCACAAATCTGTTTAGTGTTCTTTAACTGCCAAAATGTATTGAAGCCATGTTTAACATAGATTTTTACGACAAATAAGAAGACGTTTAACAGTGATTTCTTATTCTTGGCGTTTCATTTCAGATCAGAACTAAATAACGAGAGTTTTAGGGAGTAACCCGCTCGGACCATGCATCTAGCTTTGTACAGAGCACCCAGAGGTCTGATTTAATATTTTTTTTCTGCATCTCCACCTAAAAATATGACAGAAATTTTGATCAACTCTTCGTAGTCCTCTCTGATCATAACATTTTAAAGTTCAGAGCCGTAAAATTCAAGCAAATTGCATAGTTCAGATACGGGTTAGAACATTTCCACTGTTTCTCTATAGCACTGTATTTTAGTTGGATAGATGTTCTCCCAATTCCCTTTGTGCTTTTTAAAGAGTGTAATATCGGGACTTGTTGTCACTTGTTTAATGTTCATTTCGAATACATCCTTTAATACCAGATCGTATACATGATGGCAGCAAGCAAAGAAAATCTCTAAAATAGTTACAAATTCTTGTTGTTGCCGCTTGAATACCTCTTGTAATTTCTTTGCATTTTTTGTAAGTCTCTGCAATCTTGATACATATTAACAAACTTCCTCACACAATTTGGCAACGATTTCTTAGGCATGTGTGCCTTTTCCCAAATAATAATACTTTCACGAATAGCGATATTTGCATTTTCATTAACAGTTAAATTCTCTTCTCGAATATTGTAAAACAAAACTGCGAGAACTTGTCCATTAGACGGAAGTTTTGAACCCGTTATTTGATGTTTAATTTTCCCTATTAAAAATATCACTTTTTTAGAACTACACAATTCCACTGCCATGTTCTGTTCACTTATTAAAAACTATCCAGACATTTACTAACAAAAGACTAATTTGGAATTATACGCACATTGACACATAGATGATCGCTGTCCTGATTAAACTAATACTGACACGTTTCACAGATTTTGCACTGTTTCTTCACGGGTTGCGCATTGTCACAAGCATTCCAAAACCTTTCTTTTTTGTTTTGTTTCATCTTGTTCATTTGCAACTGCTGGGTACTCCGCTACAGATACGTGACAGGGTGACATGTGTCAGCCTTCGCTCGCTAAGTGCACAAGTACTGACTGAGACATTTCGATGCAAATCGGCACGGGTTCCCGTGGACCAAATTACATGAAACTTTATTTACAATTGTGTTGACATAAAAGGAAAAAAATGAGAGGGTATGCGTAAAAATAAAACGACTTTCATTTATATATATTATTACATAAGTATATATATATATATATATATATATATATATATATATATAAGGTTTAATATATATATATATATATATATATATATATATATTATCAAAATGACAAAATTCTCTAATAAACGGCATTATATCATGATTTTTTAATTTTAACTGAATATCTATCTACTGTAATTGTTTGTTTTACTTGTGTAATAAACAGCTAGTAAGAAGTTAAATTTTTATTTTTGAGAAATGATAAAATCATCTTAAAAGATGCATTATATCAAGGATTTTGCACTTTTAATGAGTCTTTCTCTATTGTAATTATATATTTTTTAACTTATAATACTATACTTTATGGACTCATGACTTCGCCCTTTCACGTAAAGCGTAAATCAATATCAACGTAAAAAAATATCATGTTTGTGATACTGATGGCAAAAAAATTCAACCTACATAACACACTATTGTACCGGATTCAGAAATTTTAATATACTACTTATTTTATTTCCTCGATGTCGGGTAGAATAATTTATGAAAATAACTTATGATAATTAGAATTAAAGGTTTAAATTTTATCGCAGTTTCTGAACAAGCATAATTTAAAATATCTTACATTGACATTGAATTTTTTTTTCAAAAAAATCTACTTTAATTATTTTTGAAACAATAAATTTAAGATATATCTTATTTTCTTAAAAACTTGCTTCTGTACATTAATTTTTCATTAAATTCATGTAACAATTCATCATCCTATTGTTACAATAACAGCAGCAAACGCATCATTTTCATTTTACAAATGATAAATTAAGCTAGACGCACACATATTTCTAAATGCATAAATCAGAAATACGAAATGTCACTAAGTATATTCCTTTGTTATATTAGTTTTGTTTTGTTGGACTAAATATTACCTCAGGAATTGTCACAAGAAGCCTTTTTTTTTTCTTTTTTTGAGTAACTGTATAGAATTAGGTCAGACACGAAAACAAATAATGCTGAATAAAAAAATACGAAATGTATTTTCTCTTATGTACCAGTAGTTTCAAAAGGACTTCTTTTTGACACCTATAATGTTCGTAAATGATACTACGAAAATAAAATCTGTGATATTAAAAACTGTTAGACACTTTAAAAAATTATATTTTACAATGATATATTTAATTGATAATTCGGAAAAGCACTAAAAAAGTAAATTTATGTTTGAAAATATATTATGAATAAATTAGATGCATATTAAAAGAAAAAAGTTAACATTCTTTTAATTATAATTTTTATTATTAAAAATCTTAATATGTCGAAAAAGTGTAATATGCAGGGTGTCCAGCGAATAAAACCCTGATTTCAAAATTAAATATATCAAAAACAAAGATCAATAGAATTATGCGGTAAACGGTTTGTTTATTAGCTAAGCTGTAAAAATGTTATACAGAAGTTTCAAAATTTAGTTGCAAAAACCGCTAACAGATGGCGCTTAATCGCAATGCCTATAAATTGTGTTTTTAAGTCCAGAGTACTAACGTCTCATTCCTAGATGGTTTCCTATGGAAGAACGAAAATTGGGAAAGACTACTTATTCGTTGGGGTGATGTGCAGAAGTCGAGACATTTGGTCACAGAATTATTGCATCAGCTTCAATTATAGAGAATTTCAATTAATAGAATTTTCAATAAAAATTTAGTAATCATTATATAAGAACTTATTAAAACATTTTATTTGAGTAATGTGCAGAAGCGGAGCCATGTGTTGACAGAATTGAGATTTGTTTCAAATTTTGTTATAAGTTACTTCGGTCCTGATACCAGTATGGTGGTACCTCTGTGGTACGTCTTTTCTCTCCTAATTGGTAAATCGTGGAATCGAATCCAAGTAGAGGAGGATTTGAAAAAAAAAATGGAAATCTTTACTTTTTAATATTTATTTAAACTGTGAAAATGTTTGAATAAAAAAATCCAAAGTTTCTGGTTTTAAAATTTAATTAAGCTAAAAGAAACCCCTTTTTAGGTGCGTTCGTAATTATATAAATACGTAGCACCTATAGTCGTCGTTCAGTCCGTCCGTCCGTCCGTCCGTCTGTCCGTCCGTCCGTCTGTCCGCATGTAACAGAGCAAAAACTACCCAACCGAATGGTCTGAAATTTCAAATATATGATTGTTGCAAAATTTTGTCGAGCCATTTCAAATTTTATGAAAATCGGATGTATAGTTTAATTACAGGGACAGTCAAAAGTTTTCCTTTACATTACGGCCAATGGGAAAAATTATTGCAAGTGCATTTTAATGATATTAGAGCCTTCCGAATGATCTGCAATTTTAAAGATATAATTGTTGCAAAATTTTGTCGAGCCATTTCAAATTTTAGGAAAATCGGATGTATAGTTTAATTACAGGGACAGTCAAAAGTTTTTCTTTACATTACGGCCAATGGGGAAAATTATTGCAAGTGCATTTTAATGATATTAGAGCCTTCCGAATGATCTGAAATTTTAAAGATATAATTGTTGCAAAATTTTGTCGAGCCATTTCAAATTTTAGGAAAATCGGATGTATAGTTTAATTACAGGGACAGTCAAAAGTTTTTCTTTACATTACGGCCAATGGGAAAAATTATTGCAAGTGCATTTTAATGATATTACAGCCTTCCGAATGGTCTGAAATTTTAAAGATATAGTTGTTGCAAAATTTTGTTGAGCTATTTCAAATTTTAGGAAAATCGGATGTATAGTTTAATTACAGGGACAGTCAAAAGTGTTCCGTTACATTACGGGAATGGGAAAAAATTATTGGAAGTGCATTTTAATGATGTATCAGACTATGCACTTTGTGAAGTGCAAAAAATTGTACATTCAGTACAATATGGGGTGCAAAAAATAATTATAAAACTAGTTATAGTACGAACGCACCTCATTTGCCCCGTTTGACGAGCAATTTCCAACTTGTTTAAAAAATCATTGAGCATTTATAATAATGATTCCTAAATCATTTTTTTATTGTAGGGAATAGTTTGAATAAAAAAATACAAAGTTTCTATTTTTTAAAACTTAATTAAGTTAAAAAATTAATTTTAATTTTAGAAACTCGTTTTCATTTCTTTTTATCATTGAGCACAGAAATATGGTGCAGATTCTAGCGATAGGGTGTGAAATGTTGGAAAGTAATTTTTGCTTTGACGTTGATGATATGACTTACCATCAATTCCTTTTAAAAAAGAAATAATTTAGTGCATAATTTCTGTCTCTAAAACTTTGTTTACAAAGAAAAGAAATATATGTGCTGTGCTAAAACCAAAGTTTTATGCCGTGATTTAAAATATAAAAAATAAATAAAAAGTACAAAATTATTTTTCTAAATATATGCATTTTGATTTAAATATTTATATGGCATTAAAAATTGAAATTAATAAAATATGTTAATAAGTTCTTATATAATGATTTCTAAACTTTTTATTGGAAATTATGTTAATTGAAATTTTATAAAATTAAAGCTGATGCAATAATTCTGTGATCAGATGCCTCCACTTCTGCACATCACCCCAATGAGAAAGTGGACTTTCCCAATATTTGTTCTTCCGTAGGGAGCCATTTAGGAATGAGACACTAGTGCTCTGGACTTCGAAGCACAGGTTACAAGTATTGCGATTACAGCGCCATCTGTTACCGGTTTTTGCAACTAAATTTTGAAACTTCTGTATAACATTTTTACACCTTATCTAATAAACAAACCGTTTACCGCATAATTCTATTGATCTTTGTTTTTGAGATATTTAATTTTGAAATCAGGGTCTTATTCGCTGGACACCCTGTACATTTACATAATAATAAAAATCAAAGAAATAAAACGATTTGATGAATACGTAATTAAAAACATCATTGAATTGGTCTTATTTACCAAAAGGCATGTGAAGGACGACCAAAAACTCTAAAATTTCAGAGTGGGTACAAAACTTCTGTAAAATGGAATGTTGAACTAAATAAAGGAAGCGCTTTTATAAATACCTATTTGTAAAATTTATTTGAATTTTTTATAAATTTTACCATGCAGCCACGAAATTTGTTTAGGCAAATACAGTCAGTTTGAACCTAATCATCCAAATGAATTTTCGGTTCCTCGTGAAATAACTTTCAGTCAGTTAGTTAATAAAAAATTTCATAAAAGAATTTTAAGACAGAGTTTTGGATTTGTCGGAAAGGATTTCGATATTTAAATTTTACTTGTTGCGTTTTATGCAAGCCACATATTTAAGTCGGTTATACAAGTCGGTTTCACAGATTATCTTCTTTTTAATTATTGAATTTGTTGTTATTGTTAAATTAGTTTTGTCTTCTTTTGAAACTGGAGGGGCAGTAGATTCCAGCTAAAATTTCGTCGAAATAATTATGCATCCACACCTCTTGGTATAATTCCTAGAATAAAGCATTCGCTAGATTTAAAACCGAACCTTTACTAGAGTTGTGTAAAAGCATGGCCTAGTTAAATAAAAGACGTTTGAAGCAGGAACAGTCCCTCAAAAATTTCAGAGATGGCAGAAAACTGCAAAAAGTGCTGTAAAATGGAATGTTCAAGTAAATAAAGCAGACTCTTTTATAAATATTTAAAAAGTTATTGGAAATTTTATACATTGTACTGTTTGGCCATGTAATTCGTCCAGTTTTATCTATTACTGAAAATGGATTTTTAGTTGTTTGTGAAAGACGTTTAAGTGAGTTGGTTAATAAAACAACTCATAAAGTACTTTTAGGACCGAATTTGGGATTTGTTGGGGATATTTTCGTCGTTTTTGTTTTACCTCTTGTTTTCTGTCAAAGTCATATATTTAAAGAAACCAGTAACATTGTTTTTGTTCGTTTTAATTATTGGAATATTTTCCTGTGGTTTTTAAATTCGCTTCAAGTTATCTTTTTAAGCTAACGAGGTAATAGAGATCATGCACACATACTGTTTGATACAGTGCGTGTCAATAGTTTAAGCACAATAACAGTTAAAAAAAAAACACATTAAATATTAACTTTATTTCAATATCTGTCTTGTATATGTTAATAATAGCAGTTTTAACAACGTATTCAATAAAATTATGTTTTAAATTTTATTTCAAACCATGGAGTTTAAGAATTAATCAAAAATAACCGTGACAAAAGTTTAAGAACAAAATTGTTATTATGCAAATTTTACAAACTGATGTAAGCGGTTGCGCACGCAAACGATTTCTGGATTCATAAGAATAAGTCAGTTGTTGTTGTTGAATCAATACAAAATTCCTAAGTCGAAATTTTCAGAGGAAAAGGTGATAAATATCTGGAGTGTGAGAGCGAAACATAAGAATGTTTCTGAAAATGCAAAAGCATTAAAAATATTAAAAAGAGGTATTGATCGAATTTGGCTCGTGGGAATGATTCCAAACGAAAATTCCGTTCAAGAAGGCAACGAGTAACTACTTTGCGCCAAGAGCGCCGCATCAGATACTTGGCTTTAATTGGCAATTACTCTCTTTCGCAAATAAAACATGCAGTTGGGGGACAAATATCGAAAAACATGTTCATAGGACAGTTTTGCAATCGGAATACATCAAAAACCATAAAGCGGCTGGGTTACCACGTCTGAAACGACATCATAAAGAAGCTAGATTACAGCATACAAAAGAGCAAATGCCATTTTGTGATAAACCCTCAATTGTGTTTAAGTAATATTGGCATGATTTCTGCAAAGAATCTAGGAGTATATTTAGCCGAGAACATGGTGGTGGTTGTGTAATGGTATGGGGGGCTATTTCTTTCAATTGTTAGACATCTCTAGAATTCATCAGTGGTCGTGAAATCTCTATAAACTAAAAGATACACTTGCCAATCATTTGCTGCCTGTTTGCGAGGTTTTGTGGGAAAAAGGTGGTTATTTCAACATGATAATGCTTCGATCCATGCCCCAAACTCAACTTTTCAACTTGGCTAAGTCAAAAAAAGTAACTTTTTTTGAAATGCCGGCAATTAGCACTGAATAAAACCCTATAAATAATATGTGGGGTATTCTCATTCATGCAGTTTATCTAAATGGAAAGTAGTATCCTTTATTAAAGGTTTGAAAGATGCCACTGTGAACGCGTGGTTTAAAATTGAACCAGAGGCAATACAGAACGTCATTTTATCAATGGAAGACGGTATATTTAAAGTAATTCAGCATAATGGAGTAATAATAAAGTATTATATATATTTTTTTCGTTCTACTAAAGAATAATGAACTACTGTGCATAAACTTTTGACACACACATTTTTATTCTTTTGATAAATTCTATTATTTGCGATAAATTTTAAAGCATAAATCTGTTAAGTTACTTTTGAGTGTTCTACGATTTTTTACAACGAAAACAATAGTCGAACAAAGAGACTGCTTAATTTTTTTGTTTCAAATGTAATATGCGTGTCAAATATCTTAGAAATTTCCGAAACTACTTGTGGATTTTGAACCACGATAACGTACCATTAGCAGAAAGTTATCATTATGCAAGAGCTTTTGGCCAGAAACGCAACGTACGAGAGTGTATTAATATGTTTTTGCCCACGCATAGAAATATTTGAGTGAAGTTTATGGACTTCCAGGAGATATGATTAATGAATATCCAGGAGGAGCGATATTAGTCCCAAAGGGGGTAATTTCTCTAACTTTTTTTGACCCCCACATGTGACATATTGTTGGAAAGGCATGTGACGACTTATTCATGCATCGCACCTCCCGAGACCCTCCGCAAAAATTTGTCCCCCGAGGGCATGAATGATATCCGAAAACATTACAAAAGTGCGACCCGGAGGGCAAATCTGGGGGTGGGGGTCTCGGGATGTGCATAGCATGAATAAGTGGTCAGAGGCTTTTCCAACAATATGTCACATGTGGGGGTCAGTGAAAGTTAGAAAAATGCCCCACCTTGGGTCTCCTATCGTGCCTCCTGGAATAACCCCCCCTCCTCTCTTTGAAATACCGGTTGCACAAATGTGTTACTGTGCACACTGACTATATAGAAAAGGACACATAAAATGTAGCAATTTCATAAATTTCACTCAATTATTTATATGGGATGAAAAAAAGTTATTGATACACCCTCGTATATTAACGATCAAGCATCGTTCTCGCCTGATGTGTTCCGTGTAAAATTTTCCAGTCCCCCAATCTAAAATTACCACTTCGAGGAAGGCAATATTTGTCAATTGCCTGCAAGAAAAAAAGGGAGCTGGAGATAATATTCAATCACCGTAATAAAAATGTATTGGGAATTGGACCATACACGGTATAGTGGTAATTGACTCTATAGTGCCTACTTTGAAGACGACAAAATAAATTTATAAATTTTGTGAATAAATTATTTTTTTTGTACTTTATTTAATAGTTCTGTATACTTTTCGCATATAATGTGTTTTTGTGGAATTCAAGAATTTCCATGCTTGAAGAATTCAGGAAAATTTTCCCTATTGAAAGAGTTTACAACATTTATAGATGTAACTTCAGAGGTAAATTGAAACCCGTGTTGAATATGTGAATAAATATATCTCGTCGAAAAATATATGTAGTCTAGTAAAAATTTGTTCAGTGAAAATAAGTATCTTTTACTAAATTGTTCTGAAAAAAATATATGCATTTTTAATTTCAGTGAATATTGGTAATGTTTTATCAATGATCAATCACAGCAAGTTAACAAACTACTTGTAAATTGAAAATAAAATTAGCGTAAGTAAGAAGTTCTATTTCAACCAATAAACTCTAGTACAAAAAAATAAATAAATAAATAAATGAAGTTAAAATTTCTAACCGAAACCCGAAACTACCTTTTTTATATCATTATCTATATATCATTATATATCATATCTATATATCATTAAATAAGTTAATAGTGGAGATCATAGGGAATTCCAGTGTTTCTACATTACATCGCCAATCACTTTCCATAAAAGAAATTGCCAAACTATAAGACTTATCGTGAAAAATCCATGATCGTGATGTACCATTCACCAAAATGAAACTACAATAAAAGTTATGTTGATAGATTTTGTGGATGGATAGACCGATTGATAGATATAACATATTTAAGAAATAACCTATCTGAAATTTATTCAAATATTTTCAGAGTTTAATTTACTATGTCTCGGATCTAAATATTTTTTTCCGTTTTTCTTTTGAAATTTATATTTTAGTTTTAACCACGTCATATACATATATATATATATTCGTTAATCCTACTTTTCCCATTCCAAATTTTCTTCACAGCGACTGTAAATTTATTGTGTAAGAAGGAATTCTATTAAAAACATTTATTCGGCTTAGACCCCAGATAGTGTTCTTGAAGCAATTTTAGTGCCTTTTTGGAACTAAATTTCATAAAATTTATGCTTGTGAGATGTATAGCTTAATCGAGGCTTTCAACGGGATAAATTCCACATGTAAGGTGTGTTTTAACTCATCTGGTAGGGATTTAGAATCAACTGAAAGAAGATTTTTCTGTGTTTATCGTTTTGTCAAAATAGCCACTGCTTTCGAATAGATGACTTCTGTTTTTTTTTTTTTTTTTTTTTTTTTTTTTTTTTTTTTTTTTTTTTTTTTTTTTTTTTTATAGGCTGCAACATGTTTTATTAAAATGTCCTGTTGATTTAATTGGAGGGTGTTCCATCGAGTTTTGAAATTGGTATCTAGATAGTAGTTTAATTTCAATCTGTTTGATTATTTAGCTTAAAAAAAAAAACACTAATGAAATTTAGGCGTTTGCCATGATCATTTTTAAGCCTCTCGAATCGATTTTTTAAACTGGCTGCACATCCTCTGCCTTTATCTATCTATCTGAATACTAAAAGGACCGAAAATTAGAGTTTACTCACTAACGGCATTTGAAATGTGCCCTTTTAATTTAGATAATGTTTTGCATTTCGTAGGCTAATTACATCAGTCTTCATGGAAATCATACAATTTAAAAAGTCACGTAAATGCAGATTAGCTGCTTAAAGGAAATCACCACATACCAGTTGTTCCAAATACGACGAATCTGGTCAGTAAACAATTTTTAAGTGCATTCATTATTATATAAATAAGTAGCACATATGATCATTGTCTGGTCCGTCTGTCTATCCGCATGTAACAGCGCAATAACTACCTATTCGAATGATTTGAAATTTAACAGAAATAATCGTTCCAGAATTTTGTCGAGACATTTAATCCTTAAATGCCGGCTGTTGCTTTTCGGCAACATACACAATTTAGACTCTAAAATACTATTAGAATAATATTGAAGCTATAATGCCTAATGAAGCCAGTAAAATACATTCTGAAAATATTATTAAATCGATTTTCAACATGTAGATGGCAACACTTGTGCTGTTTAAGAATTAAGATAGATTTATTTTTTCAATTGTTGCTCAATGCTCTTTTTTGGCTTGTTTGGAAACTTGCGAAATACCCTATTTTGCTCTGCAGTGAGCAAGTAAAATTTATTTGTTATTATAGTTCCTAAAATTCTTGTGTGTTTAATATTATAGAAATTTATCAAGGAAAATTATTTTTTCAATTAAAGACCAGTATTGCCGATTATTAACAAACTGCTTTTTAGCCGTAAACCGCACTTAAAATAAAATATGATTTTTTAAAGTATTTTTCCCATGATTTATTTAAAACATGAAAGCCGAAAAACATTATTACAATGGTTTTTGAAAAATCAGGCCTTTAAGGGTTAAAATTGCCTGCTGAATATGTCCTATTTAAGATGGAGTCATATTATTTCCGTATTAATGAATTTAATGTATAGCATCCTATTACATTTTGTATTTATTCATTTTTGCGTAAGAGTGCAATTGCAATTGCACCAAGATCTGAATATTTATAAAACTAGTTATAGTACGAACGCACGTCTTTTGTCACGTTTGACGAACAATTTCCGAATTATTTTCATGGCAAAGGATGTAAACGCATCACTTGATGCAACATATATGGGAAAGCAGCCAATTTTGAAATAAAGAATGGTATTTTAGCAACAGTAATTTTATATAATAGTAGCATAAATAAAATAATATATATTGTAAAAAAAAAAAAAAAAAAAACGTCATTTTTGTGGCACATGTTATATATATAAATTATGTTTATGCTTGGCACATGTTATATATATAAATTATGTTTATGCTAATAGAGATTACATACGCTAAATTTTCTGACTATAAGCCAATAATTTCTTTATATATATATATATATATATATATATATATATAAATTCGCGAATAGAATGTTGCGAATTTTTATCATCTCCTATAATGACTATATTATGTTTTATCATGTTATCATGCTGTTAGAGAAACATGCAAAATAATAAGCATACTAAGTATAATAAAGTAAATTAAAATAATCCGTTGTTTTCTGAAATATTAGCGTTTAACAATAAATTGATTCAAACGAATAAGTGTATGTAAAATAGCTATATATAATACTGTTAACATATATAAAATTTCTGCTTAACAATATTGATTAAAATGAATAAATGTATGTAAAATATCCAGTTCTATTTAAAAAAAACTAACTTTTTTTGTGGTGTAGGGAAGTTTGTGTTTGCAAATGAATCGTCATAAATATCTTATACAACTGCTAAGAAATAAATTCATATACTCTTTTTATTTATTATTCATTTATTTTTCTAAAAAATGTAATGGTTTACCTTGCTTTCGAATACTGTAACTATCACCAATATGCATCATAAGTAAAAGAAAAAAATCATTATTAATATATATAATAATAATAATAACAAAATAAATTAAAAGCAAAAATATTTTCCTGCGAATGTATTTTTTGTATTTTTATGTATGATGTTTCATTACCTCATCTTATGATTCTCTTTGCGGCCATAATATCGCAGAAAATAGTCTATGAAGCACACCCTTATGGGGATTTTTTTTTACTGTTAATATGATCAACCACACCACATTTATGTAATTTGTTAGAAAAGCGTAAATCTTTTATCTAGAGTTAGTTTTTCTTAGAATTTCGATTTGTGTCCTAGTTGCTTTCATTCATTCTTTTTTTGGGGCATTTATAAAAGTCATCTTGATCCAATATATTTTTATGACCAACAAAAATATTTATTAGTTTTTTCATTTACTAATTTTTATTTTTAATTTTATCGTCAGTTTCCATAATCTTTGATAAAATTAATTTTAAAAATAGATATAGTGTCCATTATATGTATGGTATTAATCCATTACATATTTTCTTTCTTTATTTGTTGAAGAAATACAGCTACGTGGTGTAACGACCTTTTCTAGAGCATGTTAATAAGAATTTGTCCATTGTTAAAAACACTGTTGGAAATTTATTTTTTTTTTATTCCTCAAAAGATATTTAATCGTATATGTAAACATATGAAATCATAAAAATTATGTCTTTAGATAGAATAAATTGCTTTTTTGGAATTTAATATTTGCATCACACAGAAACTCTACAACGACACAGTCAAAAATAGGTACATTAAAAGTTTAGTCTAACTGGTATATACACAATGTTAACTCAAATAATCACTAAAATGTTAATGAACAATAATAAAGAAAATACTTTAGTTAAGTTAAACAAAAGTTAACCCAGAAATGAAAGGTATTGTAAACTATTGAATTTCAAATATTACTAAAATATCTTTACCAAGAAAAATAATAGCTAGTTGCCTTTATCAATATTTTGAAACTTTACATGGTGTTTATCATGCAAATATTATCTACTTCTTCTTGTTATCTTAAATGTGAAACAAGTTAGTTTCCATGAAGCTGGTATAATTATAATGCAATACAAAAGTGAGTTGCAGAAGTAAAGCAAGTTTAAGTTTCAACTGAGTTTCACTAACAAAATCTACTTCTTCCAGAAAAACCTCACATTATATACACAACAGATAATCATTCATGTACTGTCTGACTGCGATAACATACCGTACAATGTACTTAGATATCCACGGAATAATAACCTTAACTTTCTGACAAAGTCTTATTTGTGATGATGAAACGTTTATTTTCAAGCAGAGAGTTCATTGCTCTTTTAACCCTTTGAGCTGCAGCTTACTATAAATCTGAAAATCAGCTAAAAAACGCTAGAAATTTGAACTATCCGAAATTAGACTATATAGATTATTTAATTTTTTTTAAGAACCGTACTATATTTAGGTTTCGGGTGATGGGAAGATTTTCCCATCAGATCAATACAGCGTCCTTTGATCAAGCAAGCAGAAGAAACGACATTGCAAATTAACTTTAAAATTATACTTAATGTATAAATTTCGTGAAATATACTGTGTAGACAAATCTAAAAATATTGAATTATTTAAAAATGTACTATTTTATAAAATTTAAATTTTATAATTACAGAAAACGTATTATATAAAAATAAATAAAAATCAAGTCTATAGATGAAATAGATAATAGAAATGTTTAAAAGTTTATAGAAGCATTTACAACATTAGAACCGCACATCCTTAATACCACTTTTCCGATCCAGGAATGTTCCTGGATGCTCCATTCTTGTAGAAGAAAAGAGATCCATGTTTATCCGGATCTAAATACAAATTCCCTTCTTTGATTCTGAAAGACTGTCAAATGGAATTTTTTGGTGCAATCATTTAGTGGCAAATGACTATAATAAAAATTGAGCTCCAATGGATAAAAACCAACACACTATTTAATTCCATCCCTTGAAAACTTTTATATTTTGAGCAAACAGTTGCTCAAAATATGCACAACCTTGAGTCTCTGAAGTAAAATCAGTTTAATTCCCAACGGAGTTTTACTAAAAAAAATTACTTTTGCCAGATAATCATCATATTATATAGCAACTAGAAGTTTCCAAGAGGGAAATAAGTTATATCTAATATAAAGAAAGAAAATCTTTCTTAAGAATTCTCGAAAAATACGAAAATTTTAACAAATGAAATTAGGAAAATTTTAATTCATTTCAAAAAGCAATTACAATAGAACCTCGATTATCCGAAATAATTGGGACCGACCATTTTTCGTAAAATCGAAATTTTCGGATGATCGAGAATGTTTCAATTTTAAGATTAAGGAGACATTTATGCCATAATTCTTATTATGGCAACAAGTGCTTAATAAAAACAAAGCAATAGCAAGATAAAAACAAGAATAAATTATCTGAATTTTAATTTTCAAATAAAGTACCTTTTACATATATCACAAGGGATTGAAAAAATGTTTTGTTTGTCGCAGTTTCGATTGCTTTTGCATTGAAGCTCTATCGCGGAGGTTTTTATTATTATTAGTTCCCCAGTATTACAGTCTTTCTGCTGCTCCAGCCATGCCGAACATTTTGCAAAACATTCAAAAGCTTCAGAATTGCTAATTTGTTCGTTTTCTTTGTTCCACACCGCAGTTTACGGGAGCTCGAGTTAAAGACACAAGAAATCGGATAATCGCAACGCTTGCACATAAGGGCTTGCACATAAAAAAAAAGGCTTTCAAAATCGATTTTGTGCACAAGAAAAGGGGTAGTAAAAAAAAAAGAAAGTTTTAAAATTGGATTTCGGTTAACCGAGTTTTTCGATTAAAAGAGTTTCGGTAAAAGAGGTTATACTGTATACATTGGCAGCAGGGGTGCCCAGAGAGGAGTTTGGTGACGCAAAATGCGTCATAAAATTTATTTTTTTTCGTGGGGGGGGGGGGGATTTAGAGAAAAAGTACATTTTGGGGGGAGGGGGATTTTAAAATCTTAATACTCTTTCCTTTTATATTAAAATCTTAATACTATTTCCCTTTTTTTTTTTTTTTTTTTTTTTTTTATTAAAAAAATTCTTGATTTTTTTTAATATCACTTTTAACTTCTTTTCAACATTCAATTTTCAGAAATGTTCCCGTTTTTTCATTCTTTAAATTCTAGATAAGGGCAATAAAAACCCATTTTCATCTCAATATCTTTGAAGGTGCGAAAAAAAAAAATACTTGGTATACAGGTGGGAAAATGTTGAACACATTCTGAAAGGCAATTAGGGCCGCAAGACGTGATAAAAGGAGTAGCTTTCCAGAAGCGTCTTAAGTAATTTATTATATTGTTTGACAGGGTCGTATCGTACAGTCCGAGTGCAAAAATATATTCTTGATAGGTATGATAAGAAATAACAACAAAATAAGCATTTCAGAGGAAGAGACAACGCTAAAATAAATTACTTGACGATTTTCAGAAAACTAGGATTTAAGTACAGTATATTTTACTGATGTAAGAAGAGTGGTATTGTATGTCATTAAAATAGTATAAGGTAAACAAACTGTACAGAGAAAAAGACTTCCAGCTAGTGATGGGCGATCACGAGATGTTTCTATAGATTTTATCGATTGTAAGGACATCTCGATATTTTTCGATTGTGCAAAATTTTTCTCGAGGACTCCAGTTTGCCAATTGCCAATACCATACCCAATTCGATTTTATCAAGAATCGTCTGTGGGTAAACTGGAATGAGTCGTGTTCATAAGGATTAGTTGGCTAAAATGCCCGCTAGTGCGCCTTTTCTTTAATCAGGGTCAGGGCCTCTAATTTATACGTAATCTTGTAATATGAAATGTCAAACTGGGTCCCTGCTGCATACAACACCGTATAGCAGGCGTGGTGTGCACGCACTGCAAAATCTTGTCAACAAAAAAAAAAACCTCGAACCGAACGAATCTCCGACCGGATCCTTGGGGGGGTCAAAGGGCGGGCACAGGAGCTGCATAACATGAAGAAGTGGTCACAGGGCTTTCCAATGAGGGGACCACATGAGGGTTATAGGCAAAATTTAGAAAAGTTCCCCCGGGAGGGCAGAGTGGAGGAAGGGTCATCGGATGGGCATAACATCAATAAGTGGTCACAAACCTTTCCAACCAAATGTCACATGAGGGGTCTTGAGCTAAATTTATAAAAATTCTCCCCGTGGTAACAAAGTGGGGGAAAGGGGCGCGAGAGGTGCATAACATGAATAAGTGGTCACAGTCCTATCAAACAATACGTCACATGAGGGGTTTCAGCTAAATTTCGAGAAGTTCCCCCTGTGGGGGCAAAGTGAGGGGAGGGGCACCGGAGGTGCATAACATCAATACGTGGTCACAGGCCTTTCCAACCAAATGTCACATGAGGGGTCGTGAGCTAAATTTATAAAAATTCTCCCCGGGGGGACAAAGTGGGGGAAAGGGGCACGGGAGGTGCATAACATGAGTAAGTGGTCACAGTCCTATCAAACAATACGTCACATGAGGGGTCTCAGCTAAATTTCGAGAAGTTCCCCCTGTGGAGGCAAAGTAAGGGGAGGGACACCAGAGGTGCATAACATCAATAAGTGGTCACAGGCCTTTGCAACCAAACGTCACATGAGGAGTCTCGAGCTAATTTTTTAAAATGCCCACCCCACCGTGAGGGTAAAGTGGGAGGAGGGGCGCGGGAGGTACATAACATGAATAAGTGGCCACACTCCTTTTAAACAATATGTCACATGAGGGGTCTCGGCTAAATTTAGAAAAGTGCCACCCTGGGTGTCAAAGTGAGGAAAGGGGCACGGTAGGTGCTTAATATGAATAAGTGATCGCAGGACTTTCTAATGATATATCACATGAGGGGTGTCGGCAAAAATTAGGAAAGTGATCCCCCCCGAGGGTCCAACTATCGCAACCCCCCAGGAATTCAGCCCCCCCCCGTTTTTGAAATTTCATATATTATAAGTAATATTTTTTTCGGAAAACTCCTTAAAAAAATTCGAATTAAAATGATGAAAACGCAAGAACGTTCGAAAACTGTCCCCACCGTGGGGGGACAAATTGGGGAGAGGAGAAGAAAGTCTCATAATATGAAAGAGTGATCCAAGGGCTTTCCGATGATATATCACATGAAGGGTCCAAAAGAGGTTGAAAATTCCCCCCCCCCCCGTGGGTCCACTCTTTCGGCCCGGAATCCAGGCATACCCCACTTTTATTTTTTTATGCTTAATAAATAATATTTACCGGAGGACTCCATCAAAAAAAATATCTAAAATTATATTCATTGTAGAAATCACTACGATTTTAAAAATTTGTTCGCCTCCTCCGCACCTTCCTCTTTGAAATTTTTAGATTTAATAAATAGTATTTATCAGAGGGTTCCAGGTATGTGACAGCTTGATAGGGCTAAAATAAGAGAAACTAGAGTTCACATCTCATTGTCATGCCTCTTTCTCTATCCCGTCCCCATAAATCTTCTCACATCTCTTCTCTGCCGAGAACGAGAAATCGATTTCTCGTTTTCGGCCAACCTATGAAAAGACACTAATCGAGAAGGCCAACATATGAAATGTTGAAAAGCGCGAGAGGAATAATCGAGAAGTCAAAAGTCGAGCTGCCGGTGAAATCATCGCGATGAGATTAACGGAAATCCCAGAGAAACAGAGAAATGAAGCTTTCAGAGTCAAACTTACCGCATTTCTAGTTTAAGTCATAATTTTTCAAAGGGGTGCATTTGCTTATCCAATCTTTTTTTGTTAGTAACGGATATGGATTAGGAGGCATAGTGCTTTATGTGTTCAGTTCTGTATAGTCCTAGTTTCAATAATTACTGTTGAATTTAGTGTCATTTTGCCCCGAATTTTCAATGTTTCTCTTACTTTAGCTCTCTCAAGCTGTCCCATACCTGGCGCCCTCAGATAAATATTATTTATCAAATATAAAAATTTCAGAGAGGAAGGTGAGAGAATTCCGGAAGGCGCGAGAATGGACCGACGGGGAATTAATTTTAAAACTTTTACCGAACCCTCCTGTGACATATCATCGAAAAGTCTTTTGAGCATTCTTTCATATTAAAAACCTTTCTCCTCTTGGAGTAAATTTTGGGAGGGGGGAAACAGTATGGGAGTGATTTTTTTAAATCGTTGCGATTTCTACAATAAATATCAATTTAAATGTGTTTTTTTTATGGAGCCCTCTGGTAAATATAATTTATTAAATATAAAATTTAAAAGTGAGGGTTGCGTGATTTCCGTGTGTATTCTGGGAAGAAAGAGTGAACCCATGGGTGAGAAAAGTAAATTTCAAACTTTTTTGGACCCGTCATGTGATATGTCATCGGAAGGTTTTCGGACCACTCTTTCATATTATGAATCTTTCTTCCCCCCCCTCCCCAATTTGGCATCCCGGGGGAGGCAGTTTTTGAACTTTTTTGAAATCGTAGCGTTTTTATCATTTTAGATCGGATTTCGTTACGGAACTCTCAGATGAATAATTTATAACATATTAAAATTTCAGGGAGAGGGGGGGAGGGTGTATTCCGGGGAGCGCAATAGTTGGAATCATGGGGGCACTTTTCTATCTGTTGCCGACACCCCTCATGTGATATATTATTGGAAAGCTCTGTGACTATTACTTCATTTTACATAATCACCGCGCCCTTCTCCTCTTTGACCCCGCGGGGGTCACTTTTCTCTATTTAGCCGACACCCCTCATGTGCTATATCGTTGGAAAGCTATATGACCACTTATTCATATTATGCACTTATTGCTCCTCCCCTATTTTGCCCCCCTAGGGGGGTCGTTTAACGTATTCCAGTAGACGGTCTTCTAATAAAGGGGAAATCATAGAACTGATCTCAAATGATGTAAAAAAAATCAATAAAAGATATTGATACCATTTACCATCATTTTAGTTCATGTTCTTGCCACTAAGGGTGCTCTTTATTCTTATTTCTTTGGCCAATTTGCTGCTAATTGTCGAAAAATTCTAATTTTTGATACTTAAATAACCTTTCCGTTTCATACCTACTCGCGACTTTTTAACTTTTTGCAACCAAGGAACGCCGTCACATGACTTTTACACTATTATGGCTCCATTATAGCCTCCCTTCGGTTTGTTGTTTTTTAATTCCATCTGTTTTCAGTTATCATGTATTTACTAAATACTGCTTTATAAACATATAAAAACAATGATTTTAATAATCGATTTTAGAACATCTCGATTGTAGGTTCTCGGAAGTAATCAATGACTATATCGATTGTGCTTTTTACAATTACGATTTTTTTATTGGTAAATTTTTCGAGAATCGCCCATAACTACTTCCAGCTACGAATTATTTTAGGGGGAAGGGAGAAATTTATAGAAAAATTAGAATTTTTTGTTAGGGAAAAGAGAATTAATTGCTAGGTAATAAGACTGGAAAATTATAGTGTGAAAGAAAAATATATACAAAATACAGGGCTTACAATAGATTTAGGACTATGTTTTAATGGTATAATGTCTATCATTTTATAAGAATCGGTACTTGTATAAGAGTATATTGTATGTTGTTAAAGCAGTATAAAGCAACAACTTGTACTGCAATAAACGCTTCAATCCACAGTTTATTTTAGAGGTAAGGGTGTGAATTAGAGAATTTTTTTGGGGAGTGAGATTAAACTGTATGTATGACTAGGTAGTATAAAAAATGATTGAGAAATCTTAAGCGTTAAGATTTAATCTTAAACAAGGGATATGTACATGCAAATGTACATACACGTTTGATATATACGACTCGCCTTTAATACTTTAGTTCTCTTAACCCGGGAGAACTCGCTGCATGAGATTTTCTCTCACAGTCGTACTTTTTTTAAGACTCTTATTTAAATAATTTTTCATTTTAATTAAAATTTCAAAATGTTTTACAATTATTTTACCTATTTTGTGAATAAAAGTACTAAGCCAACCAAAAAAAGTTGATATTATATGAATGTAAAGCAAAAGAAAAGCAATTGGGCACTCTCACTAGCGAGATTTCCCGGGTTAAAACGATATGCAGTCTTTGTATTTAAGATTTATTTTGTAATAATTTAAAAGATTTTTCTTTTAAATACTTGTAAGTAAATATTTATTTTCATAAAAAAGTAGCTTTATTTATTAAAACGTTTATAGTGAACGTATTAACACGGGCTTGTCAGTCAGGACTTATAAATGTGAAAATAATCAGATTGCTAATAATAAAATTGCTATCTTCATTATTTATTATGCTGTTAAAATTTTATTTCATGTTTGTATGATAGTACGTAAGAATACTATTATTAAATAATTTAATAATAAGAATATATTTTTCAATTGATGTTCTGTTTAGGAGGGTACTCGGTGTTAATGTATGAAGATTTTTTTGGGGGGGGGGGGGAATTTGCGTCATTGGGTTTGGGGGGATGGTCACCACTGATTGACAGAGTGTTCTGCCACCATGTAGGTTTGAAACGGAGAAGTAAAATCTCAAAATCATGTTATCTATTATAACATAGGAGGAATTTGATTCTGATTTTTTTTTTTTTTTTGTGGAAAGAAATTTACCCACTGGAACCTAAAGGATTAACAAGAAGAGAACAACCTCTTCCTTACACGAACATATATATTTTTTTCAATTACTACTTTATGTCATAGACATAAATATATATGTCATAGCTCTAACCATAAATCCCATTTTTTATTTTATTATATTTGGAAATTTTATGTGCCCTTTGCGCAAATGGCTAGTTAGAAAGTCTTCCTTACACGGAAATATTTATTTTTCCAAAAAACTACTAGACGTCATACAATTGGGTTAAAAATAAATAACATACTTTATTTTTTTTTATTTTGAAATTGTAGGTGTCCTTTGCGCAAATGCCTAGTCAGTAAATATTCTGCAATTGATTTTTTTATTATTATTCCTCGACGACATACCCATTGCGTTAAAAATCAATAGCATTTTGTATTTGAAATTTCCGATGTCCTTTGCACAAGTGGCTAATTAGAAATTGGAATTTTGAGAACGTTCTCGAATTCATAGATCTCAAGGACGAAGTCCGGCTTTTATTTATATAAAAAAAAATCGAAACAATCTGGGAACATAATTTAATATATTGCAAGAAATATTTAATTTTTCGACACTTTACAAACGCTTTAAGGCCATTTTAATCAAGACAATTGTATTTTATACATTTACATTTTGACGTATTAAGAAAGATTGAAATTAAAAATTGCCTTTACGCTGAAACTAAACAACATTAACATATTTACGGTCGGCAGGCATTGCATTTTTGGGACATTTTCGTTTAACTTTGATACCAAGGACGAAGTATGATTTTTTTTTTTTTTTTAATTCCAAATCAATCTCAAAAGATAACTTAGTATATTGAAAAAAACCCTGACTGCTTTATTTTTTATCGAAATTTATGAAAAAATTCTCAGACATTTTTCTACATACAAACTGCCTCCACCATTTAAGCTTAAAATTGTATACTACAGCTGAAAATGCTTTTTGATCAAGCATTGATCATAGACATATGCTGTGTAACTTTCTGACGAACTATGAATTACGACCACAAAATTATCAATAAAGTTAGTTATTTTACACATAAGCAGCACATACCAAACAAATTATTTTTAAAATAGTGTAACATCACTGACATAGACATTTTCCTCTGTATATCATAATGTAATGGAATAATTTTGTGTTTCCACGTAAAATATTTATGAATGCCACACTCCATTTTACACAAGATCATGTGTTAAACTAAACATCAATAATATTTAACGATAACGCAAATCTCCAAGGTTATTTTTGAAAGTTAAATTGCGGGTTAGTGACAGACAGACAACAAACAAACTGAATTCTAAAATACTTTTAAACTGTGTTTAGAAAGTGTTTAAAAATGTTAAATACACTTTAAACATTACTGACAATATTAGCACATACAACATATTAATTAAGTATGAGGTTAAATTAAATGTAAATTATTTCTTTACATATTCAACGCTCGGGGAAAATTACTCTATTACATGGTTCCTGTTAACATCACGTATATTAAATTTTCGTAACATTTATCGTGTATTAACTTGAACTACTTGAGATCGTATTGCTTCTGGTCTACCGCGAACAGATGAGTGCTTATTTTAAATTATGAAAACAATAATATGTAAAATAACTTTGTGCTAACTATTTATGTCAAAAGTGCCCTGATAAATAATACTAATTTTAGCTTAATTTTAGCTAAAGTTAAGCTTATTTAAAATGTGATTACGCAAAACGGTTTTTCTTATGTTTATGTATTTTATCTGTAAATTCTATGAAAAGAAATCCGTGCACGATTTTCATTTCAGAATATTGAAAAATGTGTTTAGAGATACTCATAAATGTTTACAGAAGAATAAACTTGTGATCAATAATAGCTAAAAGCTGAAAAATAGTTAACACCATTTTTGGATTCAGATTAGATTTTTTTTTAATGTTTCAACTATCATAGCCCATCTTCGTCTGCCCAGACGGACTCTTGGAGCCCAGATGCTTTCTGCAGCGTATAGACCGGTCGTTGTCCGAGGCTTAAAAATTGAATTTTGCATTCAGACAGAAAGAAAAAAAGAACATAAAACACTTTATCATTACACTAGATTAATTTTAACCCAATTATTCTAATTGGTTAATAAATCATATTAGATGTAAATTTCCAACTGGGCGAAAAATGTCCGGACCAGGATTTGAATCAGGGATCTCCTGGCTGAAGCCGCCAGTGCTCTGCCATCTGAGCGAACCGGGACGAATCTGGTGGAACTTTCTCGCCCAGCTAACCTTAATTATTAAAGCATCTGGTCTGAAACCTGGTTCAGCTCAACAGAATAAATCTCAGGTAATGGAACTCCAGAAAACGCTGGATACGAAATTACACTAGATTAATTTTAACACAACAGGTTTCAGACCACATGCTTCAATCATTAAGGTTAGCTTGGTGAGAAAGTTCCACCAGATTCGTCCTGGATAGCTCAGATGGCAGAGCACTAGCGGGATCAGCCAGGAGATCCCTGGTTCGAATCCTGGTCCGGACATTTTTTCGCCCAGTTGAAAATTTACATCTAATACTTTATCATTAGTTATAAGAAAACAACTATTAAAAATATAAAGAAAATCATGTAAATAAATATTTCGCAACATAAATAATAAATTTTATTCACGAGCACCGTGAGAAAGAAACGCTCCCGTCTAAATAATTCCTGTGAGTTTTGCGCAAATAAATTGCTGATAGGGTAATCAAAATAACGCAGCATTTTGGGCTTCGCAGCCATATGTTTTTTATATACAAATACTACTATAACGGAACCCTTTGTGTTTATCCCTTCACAAATCATTAGAACGACAACCACAGGAACTGGGACTTTGAATTTTGTGGACATAAAATATTAAAATAACAATCGTTTTAACAGAGCCATATGGGTTTCACACATAAAAACAGGGTATACGACAATCACTTTAACGAAGCGTTTTGCATTATCGAGCCCATAAATATGGCGATGTGTATTTAAATCGTAAATATTATCTTCCAAGGATTTCTTTTTTAGGAGAAGAGGAAATGTACTACGTTTAGTGCAGACGTTGAAATCAGATCGCTAAAAGACAAAAAGGTAAGAAATTATAAAACAGGAAATAAAAAATAGATTAAAAAAAATCTTTAGAAAATTGTCTTGTGCAAAATATCTAATTTGAAACCAGGAATATCTTGAATATCAGATATCTTGTTTGTCTAATCTTCCATAATCGGATTAATAGCCAAGGTTGGGGACAAACATGAGCAATGCAGGAAAAAAAGTAGTTTCAAGATTATGAGAATGCCAACAAATGAAGAGCTGAATAATTAACACTAGAATGCCCGGAAGAAATCGATTCGATTCCGGCCATATGATTAAATGTCAACTGGGACCAGAAATTCTTTCATAAAATAAGTTAAATTTAAACAACGCAGATTTACGTTAAATAAATCAGTCAAATAATTTTAAATAAAAATTCTCGAGTCAAATGTTTTTGTGAATCTTGAGCAAAATTTCCTGGCGTTCTAGTGTTAAGGTGGCATGTGAAAAATAAAAAAAAATGAGTTAATCATATGATTAAAGATAATCAATGGCTCTATAGCATCTATAAAACTAATTTTTGTGAAAACTTTATATTGACAGAGACTTTAATTCATTCAATTAATTAATTATTAATTAATTATTTATTTAA
Source organism: Maratus speciosus (assembly GCA_963932465.1). NCBI lineage: Eukaryota > Metazoa > Arthropoda > Arachnida > Araneae > Salticidae > Maratus > Maratus speciosus. Next base: position 110,802,061 of record OZ010800.1, read on the forward strand.
TAATTCAATTGTTAATAAAGTCAAAAAAGATTTGGAACTGTACTTCTCAAAACTGTTGAAGGATATTTAGGTTGTGGATGGATCTTTCGGAAAGGGAGTTACTTAGATGATTGATACATGATCGACAGACTTGGTAGGATATGCGAGAAGAAAAAAATACACATGTTTGGCAGAAAATAATGGATTATATTAAGCATTTGGATACACAAGGAAAAAAAAACACAATCTGTGCATTTGAGAATAAAAGACTAAATAAACGTTCAAGTGAGAGTATTACTCGCGCTCAGAGGGTTCCATACAATAAATACAAAAAAATAATAAAAATAAAAAACAGAATAAAATACGGAAATACTACTGGCAATTGAGACGCCAGTACTATTTCCGTATTTTAACGGAACTTTTTCCCTGTAAATTACAGAAAAATGTCCGTTAAATTCCAAACAAACGACGGAAAGTTTTTTGTAAGTTACCGGAAAAAAGTTCCGTTAAAATACGGAAACGAAACTGCCGTCTAGATTGCCAATAGTATTTCCTTTTTTTTTTTTTTTTTTTTTTTTTTTTTTTTTTTTTTTTTTTTTTTTTTTTTTTAACAGTGTATGAATTATTAACTATATTATTAACAAGTAATATAAAAAATTTGTTTTTAAAGTCAATTCCTACTTAGGTCATCAAAGAAAAATTTAATATAATCCCATAATCTAATATTAGTTTTCGTTGCATTAAAATATATCTATTTGTTGATTTTCTATAAGCAAGTAGGTTTACAATGGGAGTCTATTGGAATTTGGCGAAATATTAGAGATATCGCCAAGTTAGCGTCATTTTGGTCGCCAAGTTTGGCGATATATCGCCAATTTGACGACAAACTTGGCGGTACTTGGCGACAGAACAGGGTCCCCTTATGGTAACCTCCCTTATAGATATGAAGATGCATTAAATGCTTCGATAACCAATGGCCGCCATTTTGTCTCCCACGTAAAACTAAAATTAATTAATTAAAATTTAATTAATGAATAAATATTTGAAAAAACTGTATTAACATCAATTGTCATCCAGTACAAGTTTATCTTTCAACTTGACAGGATGAATAATAAGTATTTTATTAACGATAGAAAATTTGAAAAAAGATATATAAATAAATAAGTAAATAAATAAGGTTAGTTGGGGTAACTGGACCCACGAGGTTACTGGGCCATGGGCTATTTTATAAAAAACCGGTGATGTATTTTAATTTTTAGCTTTTGTGAACAATGCCCCTTAACCTCTACTTCCTAAAACAACGTGTGTCATCTCGATCATAACTCTCTCTTTGCTGTGATAGATTGTCGAAAATTTACGTTTCTTTTTTTCAAAACAACGTCAATTTGGTTGAACTCCCTCGGCTTTTTATTAAAATACTGTAAGTACATTTATTAAACAATCTTTTTTTTTTAAAGATTAGGCATATAACTACGTTAATATTATTAGGTTTCTATACATATTTACTTCATGTTTCAAATGTAAGTCTGGTGTCCCAGTTACCCCATAAATGTTTCAAGAATGGGGTAACTGGGACATGTATCCGAAGTAACTGGACCATGCTGGATCCAGTTACCCCAATAGATATAAATAATTTTTTTGAGCTTCTCTTGCGACGAGAAGTAAATGTCTCGTTTGTTTTTTGTTCACAATAAAGAAAAGTATAGAATACATAATTAAAATTACATAAGAAAATTTAAAAAAAAAAACATATTGGGTCATATCAAACCGAGTTTCTTGACCCCTTGAGAGGCGGTGATGCCGTTATGGCATCACATAATTTTAATTCCTAATTGCCACATTGGCACCGGAATTTTATAATGAGAATTTCACCTTTATTAAGTACATGAAAAACATACTTTTACTCGTTTTCAAATAGATTCTCTTGTAAGTACTGGTAAAATTAAATTATTTCAACATTTTACGAATGCAAATACCTTGCCCCTGAGAGCGAGATAGCCAAACCTTTAAATTGTACAATACAGGGGTCGCATTCTATAGGAACTTTTATTGTTCCTAACACTATTTTGAAAATAATATCTTCATCGCACCTTTCTTTAGAATACGTTAAATAAAATGATCATGAAGGTAACTCACTAAGGGTTTTGGTAGGAACAATAAAATTTCCCTTATATACTGCGACCCCTGGATACAGATAATGTACTTAAGTACTTACGTAGCCGTTTGTTCATATATTTACCTTGCTATTTTTTTACTTAAAATACCCATGCGAATTTTATACTCATTACCTGTACTAAAGTACGTAATTACTTACTTATTTTTTATGTTTTTGGTATAAATAAATCTAATATTTTCATTTTTAGTGCTTTTTTTAGACATATTGACAGTAAAGGTTTCCCTTATAACGCTCTTTATTGACATATAATTTACATGATCTGCCTGGTTTAAATTTTTTAAAGTTGATTACACTTTTTCAAACAGAACCTGATACCCCACATTAAAACAAAACAAAACAAAAAAACACGTGTGGAACATAGACCCTCCTGGTGCGCTGGCCTCATTTTTATGGGGCAACTGGACCCATAAGGAAAGAAAGATGAAATATGCATATTTTTATATTTTTAAATATTAAATGTAATTTTGAGCATTTCTGTCTGATAGAATCAAACTAACTGAACACATTTATAGAAGTTCAGACTTTAATTCAAATGAACATTAGCTTTTTGAAGCAGAATTTTAAGAAGCTCCAGAGTCACATTGTAAAATCATGGCCCAGTTGCACCGACTAACCTTATAGGGAGAGTGTGAACTAATAGTAGGAATTGAAAAAAAAGTTGCTAAAATAATTATAAGACTTTGTAAAAACTATACAACGTAGGGTTGGGTATAGTTTTATATATTTGAAAAGTATGAATAGTTAAATCACAAAAGTTCAAAGACATATGCAGCCCAAATAATATCAAATATTGCAATTCTGCATATCTCTTTTAGTATTTTTATCTTACCATAATCAAAATCTTAATAATAATGAACTTAATTTGGTAATGACAATAAAAGAAGTTCATTGTTAAATCTTTGCGCTCTGGCACTGTTAGCGGATGTATGCCACTAGCCGCCAATGTTATCGCATCTGTTTTTATTATTATTATTATTATTATTTTGAATTTACACCACAAAAATTTAATTGGTCATTTTCTTTTACTTCGTTTATGAAAAATGAATCATCCTGTCAAGCAAAAATGGGAGTTAAAACTTTCTGATAAGAACACGGAATACCTAATTAAAAAATCAGACATATATCCTGACGTATCCGACAATGTACCTCATTGTCAAAAATGACCATAATAGCATGACGTACGTCATAGAGTGCAAGAGGTTACTATTTATTTGGAATTTCATAAAATTAAATTCAGCGTAGTAAAAATCTTTCCTCTTTACAGTGTAACTAAAACAAAACCCTTGTTCAAAGTTTAAACTTGTCTTTTGTACTAAGCTCACTTCGTAGAAAACTTCGCCAAAAAGTAGCAACGCCGGCTTCGTCCGTGCCGCGTTTTTTCTAGATATATTTTTCATTAACTTTTAAAGACACGGGAAGCCGGTTGAGTGATCCACTCAGTGCAAACTACGCTTGAATTCCACATTATTTAGGCCACGAATTGTAAATAAATTACTATGTTTTTAACAATTATGCATTTATTGCTACAGATACTAGGCATTGCACTACACAAACATATCATGTAATTTCGTTATCACGGCTTTAAATGCCAATGGTACATAGTGTACGCCGCCTCAGTCATTATGTATGTCCAAATTATCCGTTTTTTTTAAAGGTTAGACAGCCTAAGAGAGACTACTCAGGGCCGACTAGGACTGCCCCTTAGAGATTAAGGTCTCTCCCGGTATGTTCACCGGCATTTTGGGGCTCGTTAGTGAGCCCAGTTCTGTCTGGTCGTATGCAGACGGACATACACAAGAGGCGCAAGTGGCAACACGCACCAACCAAGGGCGGCCACGCACCACCGACCACAAAACCCATAATTTATTTGAGAAACAAAGTGAATATACAAAAATAAGGCGAATGCCTGCCCGCCAGGAAAACGCCTACTCTCGACAGAGGGCGGGAGTATGAGAACATTTAAAGTAAAAAAAAAATAATAATAATAAATAATAAAAGTAAATAAAAATTAAAAAAGTATATCACTGCTCCTGGCCGCAGGGGGACAAAGCCCTCTCTCGACCAGGGGCGGCAGGAAGGGAAAAGAATGATTTGCGAGGCATAAGTAAGATATTACGAGCAAATACTCAAGCGTCCATTGGGGATGTAATGATTTGCGTGAAGGTTAATATCTCGGTTAATTACCAACGATTTTTTTCGAAAATCATTATCATCAATGTTTTTATACTTCTGCTACGATAGGTACCTCAAGCGCTACTCAACACTTTTGCTGAATGCCTGCAAATCGAAATTTGTATGTAACGGAAAAATGCGCTTTTCCCAAAAACTATGTACCTAGGGTAATCGTTATAATTTTCCTGCAAGGTTTAAATTCGCGTCTACTACATCTAATTTATTTATAATTTTAGTAGTAGTTGATTCGGAAACAGATGGGGGGGGGACATATTTTTTGCACTACATTTTCGACAATATCTCTGAAAATATAATACCTAAAATTATAAGAAATGCATTTTTCAGTTCAGTGTTACGAAAGCTTTTACACGATATCTCACATAATATACAAAGAAGATATTGCTTTTTTTTCAAGTAACGTAATTAGCCACTTTACATTTTTCCGAAATATATTTGTGAATGTTTAATAATCTGTAAATATGTGGGCCAATAGTTTTTATTACCGCCCCCAATTTGAACTTTCCACGTTCCATATTTGACGATTAAAATGTCTGTGACAGACGGTCAGACAGAAACGGGAGTGATCTCATAATGGTTCCTTTTTTACTTTTTAAGTACGGAACCCGAAAAAGATGCTTACTTCAAGGAAAATTGTTTTTAGTAGTGGGTATGTTTTTCTCGGATGACCAGCAACGTTGAACACCTTTCAGGCGTAAATTTATGTTGATTTCTTGAAACCTTTTGTTTCCGTTAATGTTTCATGTGTAGTTATTTAAATTGAAAATTAATTATTGTGTGAAACATTTTACTGTGCGGTTTTAATTTTTGTCAACAAAAAATAAGAAATCTTGTAAGAAATGGCTGATATTTTCTTGGTTTTTTATTAATTAAAAATTAACTATTAATTATTTAGAGCCCGGTTTACTGTATTTGCCTCCGCAATATTTTAATACACAATCTATTAATACTTAATCTATTACTTATTGGATTCCCAGAAAAAATGTAAATTACGAAAATGCAAGGGACCTCATACTTACTGGCTTATCAATCATGTGTTTGTAGATTTCAGGATGAATACATCTAGGTCCATTAATGAAACAGAATTATAATTTATCGTAATTAGTTGTGTTTTAAAATTAAAATAACATAGATTCCACGGCAGCTGCGGTATATGTAAGCAATATACATATTATTATGTAAAATCTGTACTATTATAAACTAAAGAAAAATATCTTTAAAAGTTATATCAAAATTGGTTTCAAACACATGTTAAAAATGCATATGCATCTAGATAAGGGACTGTATGGATATGGCCAGAGTATCTGCAATATGTAAATGTATTAAAATGTTGGGAAATGTATAAATGAGAGTGTAAATCCTAGTAAATTATTTTAATCATTACCTAAAATTAAACATTTATGACTCATTAATATATTTGCTTCATTGTAAGCGGAAAGATTATTTCCCCAGTAATTTAGCAATTTCTCATCAGATATCGAGACTCTAATGGCGTTAAAATTTCCTAATTACTTAAAGAAGAAATGACATGTTATCAGTTGAGATGAATGATTTGGAGTGCTTATCCATTAAATTTAAATTGACTTCATAATTATTGGTTAGACGTTTGGCAATACGGAGTTAAAGATCGCTTTAATTATATTAATTAAAAACAAAACTGTATCTAGATAATTTCAAATTAAAAAAAAAAAAAAACTAATGCTTTAAGTTTAACAATTTAGAAAGATAATCATTATAAGCATTAGTTATGTTAGTTACGTTATCAGGGATGTCACAAGCGAAATTTTTTTTATTCTATTCGCACCACGATTTAAAAAAAATAAGTTTTGTAGTATATTTCTCTTGCAATTGTTGTCAAACTCTATATCAAAGTTTTTTGTTTTGAGAAAATAGTGCGAGTTAGAATTAAATAATAGTCGCTTGAAGCAGCCCTTCTTTATAGCTATTAGATTTTACCTATTATCAGCTTATTATTAAATTTATCGAATTTAAAGAAAGAACAATAAATAATATAACATGTGTTTTCGAGTCACCAACAACTTATTTAATCAGTTTCATGCATTTATATTTTTATGTAAATGAAGGATCACATTTAACAGGCACAAAAATTGAATAACTTTGAAGTAAATATATGCTATAAATCATAAGCATCAAGATTCTTCTAAAATAAATTAACTTTATATTTCATATTATAACTTAATATTTATTTATTTATTTAAGTAGTTATAACTGAAAGGTATCATTATATATATTTTTTCAGCTTTATCCGATTCTTTTATTATTATATTTTATGCATTTTGACATTTTAAAGATGCATAAACAGACTGTTAATTTACATTTTATTTCGCTTTTGTTGATTTTAACTGATATATTTATCTTTTCCTACGTATTTCACCCCTTCTTACTTCTACGAGGAAACTGGAAATATTGAGCTTGAATTCATAATACAAAAAATACTAATTGATATTTTTGTTCCCTTGCGTTATTTAAACCATCAAACACATCCATATATCCATATATCCATTGATTAGTGCCAGTATAGCGTACACAATATTGCACGTAATATCGTATTTTGATACAGCCAATCATCTTTTTGCTTCCTTCTTGGAATAATGGATTTTGAGATTATGCTATGAACGATAATTTGGAGACTTTTCAAACTATATTTTTGAAATTTTCACAAAGGTTTCTCTATACATTTAGCTAACAAATTAAGCAAATCATATTTTGTTTACATTCGGGCATGCTTAGTTAGTCATTATTTAGTAAAACTGCTGATTTTTCATAGAATTTTTTTATTATATTTTCGTTCTGATTGCAGGGTTTTGTGTACAATGTTATTTGTCATATTTTCTGAAAGGACCTTTTTATTTATATCAAGAACCCTACAAATTATATGCAAAAAACTTGGAAAATTTGGGATATATACTATTCTCATAAAAATGAACACAATTTATAACAGTAAGGCACTTAATCATAATCTACAGTTTGAACGCTTTTGCTACATTAGTTTTTACGGGATTGTCTAAAAGATATTCTTTCTTTTTCAATTTGTTGACCGTTCCATGTGGAGTTTTGGGCAAAAATCTCATCGGAGATATATGACCTGCACTATGCTGTTTGCACACCTGGAGTTTCAAGATAATTCCTCTTGTATTTTTCTACAGATTTAAGAAAACATCAAATATCGCAAGTGGCCGGTCACCTTTGGTCATATAGTGTACACTGTTACTTTTTTTTTTTTTTTTTTTTTTTTTTTTTTTTTTTTTTTTTTTTTTTGTTAATCACTGAAAATGTTCAATGTTTTTTTTATTAGATTAGAAATAGTTGTCGGTTAAAAGTGTTTATTCATATTTTTCAACCATTACTCACGAGATATTTTTAGATTGATGGATGCCATTAGTGTTTGCAACGAGAAGATTTTACAGTAGAAGACATGTCACGCTATTCAATTATTCTTATCTCAAAAAGTATTTTTGCATTTCTTTTTAGTTTTTAGCAAAAAAAAAGCCTCGCATATTTTTTAAAAGTTGCTTTTTATGAATCAATATACTGTTATGAAACACTGACATACACTGTGTTATAGTTTACTCATAATATTGAAAAAATGACCCATATACACTATAAAGCCAAATCACCGGACACTTTCAATTTTAGACATTTTGGCGAATATTTAAAAATGTACTTGTCGGATTCTTCAGGAACTTCAGGATTATAAAGAATATGTTTGACCTCATATTTATCAACGCCGATTTCATAAGGAGTAGGCTAAACTGCCCATATTTCGTCCCCGAAGTCACTTTTAGGCCCTAAATGTTGTAATTTTCAGTGAAAACCTAACAAACTTGAATTTTACATAGACTATCTACCCGCGCACATAGAAACATAGGCAAATATCATACACAAAAATTTTAACAATGCAAAAAATTATTTTTTTCAAAAGTATCTGAAAAATGAAAAAGAAAAAAAAATGGTCCCAATTTCGCCCCTCCAAAAAATCCAATACGCCGACGCTTAACTTATAACTAAATCAAAATTTATTTCTAATTGAGAAAGTAATTTAATTTACACTAAAGTAAGGCAAAATGAAATGTACTAATTATCAGTGGAAGTATAACATAACAAAACATTAGCCATTCAAACATGAGGAAAAAATTGTCATAAAAAAGCATTCCTAATTTCGTCCCCGTTACGAAAATAACTACTGCAAGGGGGACGAAATTGGGACTAAGCTACTTCCCAATATGGTGGAGCTTCAGTTCCCGTAAGATGAAGTGAGAGTCCTAAAAGACACTGTATACTACTGTCAGCAGATTATCTACGTAAAATACCTGCAATGAATAAGAAATAAATACTTACAGGACAGTAAATAACGTTCTACAAACGACGTAATATCAACTCAGATCTTCTAAAAATAGGAAATTAGGCATCTTCAATTTATGTATGCGTCTTGGCGAACGAAACTTTCTATACTGACCTCTTTTTACCATCTGTCCCCTTTGCCTTGCGCATAAGTGGCGCCACATCCGCAGAAGTGGAGAAGTGAAGGGGGACGAAATTAGGAAAGGGAACGAAATATGGCCACTTTACCCTATAATTAGGAGTCCAACAAAAAATGAAAGCAAAATAATAATATTTGGGATCGCTTTGTACCATAAATACATGAAATGATCTATCGCTTCAGAGTACAAATCTGTGGACACTGTACAACATGTTTACTGATTTGTGTAAGAATAGCACCTATATTCATTGATATATAGTGATTTTCTTTTAAAGTTAAAAATATTCTTCGTGTTTTTAGCTTATATCACGCATGGCTTTCAATCAAATTAAACACCAGTTTCATAAATATTAGCGAAATGTACTAGAAATAATGTTGTGCAATTGGAGCATATATATATATATATTAAATATTTTATGAAATATGAGCAGTTGTATGAAATACTTTTTATCTGCCCATGCGCGAAATATAACAAAGACTTTTTTTTACATAATTTAATATCAACTCTACGCAGCAATTAATATAAAAAATCCAGTAAAGTATCGGGGAAATTCAGAAAGATATCGGCAATAGAGTGTGCTGATTATTAGTTGCTCTCTAAAAGCAGCTGAATGATAAAGGATTTTCCACAAATTGTCAATTTTAATCTTTTTTTTTTGTTTTGTTTTTTTTATTGATGCTTTAGTTTTTATTGGATAACTACCAGAATGAGCCTATTCCATGATAAAAAGAAATAACAAAGTCAAAGCATGTCTCCCAAATCTACTCGCTGATATTTATTCAATAAACTTTTTTTCTGAAAATCTGCTAATAAAAAATAGCAATTTGCGGAATATTTCTTATCATTCAGCTGCTTTTAGAGAGCAACTAAAAATCATTTAACTCTATCACCAATATCTTTCTGAATTTTCACGATATTTAACAGCATTTTTTATAAGTTTCTACATAGTGTTGACTGTTAAATTATGTAAAAAAATCTTGTTATCGTTCGGACATGCGCAGATAAGAAATATTTCATACAACTGCTCTTATTTCATAAAATATTTAATATATTTATATATTGATTGCTCTATATTGTTTCTACTACATTTTGTTAATTTTACTGAAACTGGCGATAAATTTGTTTGAAACCCTGCGTGACATAAGCTAAAAACATGGATTTTTTTTTTTTTTTTTTTTTTTTTTTTTTTTTAACTCTTTAAAAAAAAATTCTGTATCTCCTTGCATATACATGCTATCCTTATACAAATCTGTAAACATGTTGTACAGTATCATCATATCCGAATTCTGCATCGATAGATCATTTCGTACACCCTGTACATACAGGGTGATCCCAAACACTATAATTTGTCTTTGCATTTTTGTTGGCCCGCTAATTGTCCTCCTTATCAAATCGGCATTGCTAAATATGAGATCAAAAACATTCTTTATAATTCTGAAATTCCATAAGACTCCGACAAGTACATTTTTAAATATTTCACAAAATGTCTAAAATTGAAATTGCCCGGTGATTAATGCCTATATAATTGTATAAATCTTTATGCAAAATAATAGCAATGGTATAAATAACAAAGATAAGATATATGTTCGCGTTTGCTGTGCAAGCATGCAAATCTTTGTCTTAAAAATTAAATGCATAATATGGTAATTTATATTACAGAAATATTTTAAAAATAATATTTTAAAATATCTACTTTGTTAAAATTTACGCTCTACAGAAATGATGAAAACATCGTAAAAATTTCGAAACGGCGTCTCGTGACTGATGGATATATTCGCATATAATTTAACAAAACATTTAAATGAGATTCTGAGGACATGCTTTTAGTTCGCAAATCTTGTTGGCAATGGTGAGACAAGGGAAAAAAAATTGTCTAAGAAAGAGGTGAAATGCTAGTTTATAACAACATCCCAATATCACTTCAACTAATTTCTGATAAAATTAAATTTCAAAGATTCTCATTTTTAATTCCTTACAGAATTCAACTACATATGGTACTGCAAAATCTAAATAAAGGCCGACAATTACTTCGAAATATTCTAAAAGTGTGATTGTTCTCACTCTCGGAAGAAAAATAGTGATGACTCCATCATTAAAGAAATTTTTCAACACACTCTGCAAAGGAAATTAGTAACCTAATAAAGACGCCAGAATCAGTATGATTTCTAATAAGAGCATTAAAGTGTCCGTGAAAGCAAAACCACGCCTGAGTCGGAGTTTCATATAGGCTATAGAAATCCAACAGTAATTTTCCTGAGAAACATTCGAAGCAACAAACGAATTCATCGAAAATTATTTTCAATGAGGAAAATAAGTTCAATATCGTTAATCCAGTTTGGGCTGTTTTTTTTTTTTTTTTCTTTTCTTTTTTTTTTTTCCCTCAGAATGCAAATTTATGATGGCTTTTCTATCGGGATAGCACAATAGACATATATATATATATATATATATTTGCATGTTAAAACATTATGTGTCTAACGAGGTTAAAAAAATTATCGCCCTTAAATATATTTTAGAAACAACACAATGCCTCAATTCACTCAGCAATAAACGCGAAAATCAGGTCTAGGCTTCTTAACAGATTGGGCTGTTTTTTTCTTAAAAGGTAACATTAGAAATGATTTTCTAGAAAGATTACACAATAGACATAGCAAATTTTGCTTTTTAAAATATTGTTTGTTGAACCAGGTTAAAGCATTTTCCGCACTCAGCTGTATTTTAGATACACATTGCCCAATTCATTCTGGTGAAGACACAAAGAAGTGGTTTGAAGATAAGATTCCCACACTTGATTGAACCGACAATAGAACAAACATAAATCCCATGGAGAAAGTTTAAGATATTATAGTGCACAATATCTACAAAAGAGTCCACTAAAACACAAAAGAAGATCTAAAATCAGTCACTTGTGAGTCGTGATGTCCTTGATACTTCGACAGTTTCGAAACATTGAAAACTCTATGTAACAATGTTTGAACTTATTAAACACAAAGAAAACACAATTGATATTTAATGCTTTTATAGTTTAGAAAATTCTTTTCCGTCTTATAAATTTGCTCCTCAAGTAAAATACAATTTATTATTCTGAATCAATATTTATTGTTTTACAATGTTTTCTTTATTGTTATATCACTATTTAATTTTATATAATCGATTTATATGCTTTAGAAGTTGGTTAATATACTATAGGTATTATTTAATCAATTAAATGATCTTTTCTATCGTTTTGCCTGTCGATGTAATATTCGGTATTATTTTCGTGTTTTCTGTATTGTTACGGCTGTAAATCTACAGATTCTCTGGTATTATTTCAGATACATATATAGAAATTATGCGTAAAATTTACTGAGCAGTCTTATGCTCTTCGCTATCTGTAAATTTTGATAATATTCCATATTACCAAGAGATAATTCATTTTTAAATGGAACTCTTGTAAATAAAATAGGATCTTAAATCATATACCTGATGATTCAAATTAAAGAACTGTTGTTTAAAAGGCTCTTGTGAGGCAAACTTTTATTAAAACACCTCCAACATTGGAGGATATACATTTCAGACAACGGTGAGAAGTTCCTTACGAAACAAAAAGTAACAAAAAATGCGTATAGGGGTACGTGTGGTATCGTAAGCATTGTCACGAAATAAATATATAACGCCTCTTCTAACACCTACCACCATGTTATCATAATGATCTCCTTTTTCAAAACGCAAAATGAAACTTTTAACATTGTTTTAAAAATTAAAAGGAGAAATATTAACAGAGGAAAAAATGGAAAAGTGTTGCCATCTCTAAAGCTGCATACCGATATTGCATATTATAGCAGAATTTCGCACATCTCACAACTTACTTTTAACAGTAGACATTATTCAGGATAACCAAGAGATCATTCATTTTTTAATGGAAGTCTTGTAAACAAAATAGGATCTTAAAGCATATACCTGATGATTCAAATTAAAGAACAGCTTCTTGAAAGGCTGTTGGGAGACAGATTTTTATTGCAACACCTCCAATTTTGGAGGATATACATTTCAGACAACGGTGAGACGTTTCTTACGAAACAAATAGTAACTAAAAATGCCTATAGTGGTATGTGTGGTATCGTAAGCATTGTCACGAAATAAATATATAACGCCTCTTCCAATACGGACCATCATGTTATCATAATCATCTCATTTTTAAAACACCAATATGAAAATTTTAACTTTGCTTTAAAAATTAAAAGGAGAAATATTATTGGAGAAAAAAATGGAAAAGTGATGCAATCTGTAGACCGGCATTATGATATTCATATTATAACAAAATTTCGCACATCTCACAACTTACTTTTAACAGTAGACATTATTCAGGATAACCAAGAGATCATTCATTTTTTAATGGAACTCTTGTAAACAAAATAGGATCTTAAAGCATATACCTGATGATTCAAATTAAAGAAGAGCTTCTTGAAAGGCTGTTGGGAGACAGATTCTTATTGCAACACCTCCAATTTTGGAGGATATACATTTCAGACAACGGTGAGACGTTTCTTACGAAACAAATAGTAACTAAAAATGTCTATAGTGGTATGTGTGGTATCGTAAGCATTGTCACGAAATAAATATATAACGCCTCTTCCAATACGGACCATCATGTTATCATAATCATCTCATTTTTAAAACCCCAATATGAGAATTTTAACATTGTTTTAAAAATTAAAAGGGGAAATATTATTGGAGAAAAAAAATGGAAAAGTGCTGCAATCTGTAGACCGGCATTATGATATTCATATTATAACAAAATTTCGCACATCTCACAACTTACTTTTAAAAGTTAAATATTCACGTAGCTCAATTAAACTGTTATAGTTTAATGCCAACATGCAATTCTACAATTTTCATCACTTCTTCACCTTCTTCCAGATTTATATCTTAGACAATTTAGTTTAATAAAGTATCTTAAAAAAATTGTTTTGTCTATTTAAAAACATTTCTGATTATAATGAGACTTTAATAATGTGTGAAATCTAAGGGTCTGTCAAACTTACACAGGTTTTGAATCCTATGATAATCTGAACTGCAATTAACTAAACAAAAACGTTGTCAAACAGCTTAAAATATTCATTTTAGAAATTTTGTGGTAGATGTCTTTCTATCGAGATTCAATTTGAAAATTATATATAAAAAATTTCAAAATAGTATATTTTGTTGAACCACTCATAACATGAAAATAAAAAATATCCCACATCACAATGAAAAGCTATTTAGTAAAATAAGCAGAACATTTTCAAAGGTATTGACACTTATTTTTTATCATAAATAATGTACTACATAACAAAATTTATCTGTGCGTATCATTTTAATTAATTTTAAATTAATTTTCAGCAACCACGATTTATCATATTTTATATATCACGATTATGCATACATGATTTATCACATTGCTGACTAAGCGTAGAAATAACAGCGTGAAAAAATGTCCACGCCGGGAATCGAACTTGGAACACTTGAAGATAGTGCTCCAAATACTCTACCATCTAAGCTACGACGACTATACCCAGCTTAGCATCTGTCACTCACATATGTTGGTAATGCTGCAACTGCAACACCAACCGACATATTACCAACATATCTGAGTGAGAGATGCTATGCTGGGTATTGTCCTCGTAGCTTAAATGGTAGAGCACTTGGAGTGCGATTCCAAGAGTTCCGGGTTAGATTCGCATGTTGGACATTTTTAACACTTTTGGTTTTACGCTTACTTAGCAATGCGATAAATCACGTATTAAAAATTCAATTATAATTTCAGGCGTAATTTCACTGCTGAAAATAACTGAAAAATTTATAAAAATTATATATGTGTTCACCGATGCTGGGTTAATTTGTGTCTCATGATTTCGCCGCAAGATTGCGTGCTCATGGAGACTATTCAATCTTGTGCTGCAGTTGCAGGCTTACCAACATATGTGAGTAAGAGATGCTAAGATGGGCATCGTCCTCGTAGCTTAAGAGGCTACTTCAGTCTAACGAAAAGACCCGTTCGCTAATGCTAATCCTATGGAAGAAATTTATAAAGATATCTCGGCCGCATTTCAATATTTTTAAATGATTTCTTTTGCATTGAATAGTTGATATTGATCTGATTGGCCGCTTTTTACTTTTTTGATTTTGTTTACAGGTATTTCTTATGAGGACACTTTCATTTTCGGAACCGGTTTCGAAAGTAAAAGCCTCCTCATAAAAAATATCTGCAATCAAAATCGAAAAAGTAAAAATCGGCCTGCATACAGATCGATCTCAACTATTCAATGCAAAAGAAATCGTTTAAAAATATTGAAATGCGATCGAGATATCTTTATAAATTTCGTCCATAGGATTAGCATTAGCGAATGCGTCTTTTCATTTGACTGAAGTAGCCTCTTAAATGGTAGAGCACTTGACGCGCTATTCCAAGATTTGCAGGTTCGGTTCCCGGATTGGACATTTTTCACTCTGTTGGTTCTACGCTTAGTTAGAAATGTAATAAGTCACGAATTAAATATTTATCTGTGTACTCATGACACAGACATCTATTTCGTAAAAATGTTTTACAAGTGCTCAAAAACTTTTTCAGCATCATTTTCTGTACTTTTTCATGCAAATTAAAAATTTTAGAAATTATTATTATTATTATTATTATTTTGAGTAAGAATTGATGACACATAAAAGTGAAAATGTAGGCGATTTATTATAGCAAAATAAATATTTTACATTATTTAAAGTCTCTTACATATTTGATTAATCATACTCAGAATCTCACGAAAAAATTATAAATTATAAATTTATTTAATAAAAGGCATTTATAATTAATAATAGATACATAAATTTATAATTAATATGTATATTTAAAGTAAATATAACAAAATATCGAAATTGTTTTAATCCAAAAACATAATTATTAACATAAACTTGAAAAAACTAAAAGTTCATTGAAATAAAAAATGTAATAGTTTCAAAGAGTGTGAAATATTAATATACTTCACATGTCAACATCTCTACTTTTTTATAGATTTAGTGTTATTTTTTTTTAATAAGCATCGTTTAAAAATCCTTTTAAAATGGGAAATAGCCGCGATTAAGCATGAGTGAAGAGGCCCGCTGCTGAATCTAAAAAAAAAATGTAACACATTTAACTGCTTTCATTTATTCAGTAATAGGCTCCGTGTTATTTTTCAAAGAAAATTTCATGTATGCATTTTTTTTTAGATATTTGAAGTTAATTAGAATAATTGTAGAATTTGTAAAAAGTAATATATATATATATATATTAAAAAATGCAATTTAACAAATTACAACTACCAATTGGAAATTTATTTTTTCAAAGACTAAAATTTAAGACATAAAAAATCGTACGGAGTTGATCATACATTACGTACGCCATGGATTACATTTTTTTGGTACTGTAAACTTTTAAACTTCTACGGAGCTCGTCATACATTACGTACACCATGGATTAAACATTAATATTCCTGGTTCCATTTTAAATAAAATTTCATTCTTAAACTTCTAAACACCCCACAATATTACTTTTTACACCGCCGTATAGAGAAAAAAAATTTACTTTTAAATGCACTTTGTTTGAAAGCTGTATCTCAATTTGTTTCTGAGTTATTAATTTATTTTTTGTAGTTTTTATTACTTTTACCATAGTGGCAACAGAAGAATCCATCTCTGTTGAAAGTAAAGGGAAAATACAGATTACTGTATAGACCAATCATAAAACGAACAAAATGCGGATTCAACTAATAAAAAACTTGAGATATGTGTTTGATTTCGTACCTTGATCGAGGATAATAACCATTTTTCCAAATGGTTAAAAAAAAGTAATAATAAAGTTTAGAAAAGCGTTTGTTCCAAATAACATTTGCTTTTTAAAATCATAAAACTGAAATATAAAAAAATACTAAATCCTTTTTTCTGATTAAAACTATCTTTTTTTTCTGTAAATATAATTTTTAATGAGTATTATTTATATTCTGTATATTAAAAATAAAAATAAATAAAATGTAAATTTCGCTACGGTATGTGTCTTAGATTTTTGATTGATAATTTATTGATAAATCCTTATTTGAGAAATCATCCAGATTTAAACATTATTGTGGTTTTAATTTTTACAATATCCAAGTGATTTATTTAGAATTTAAGCTCGACGACGAAGAAGAAGACGACGACGTTCAATAGTCAAGAAGTGTATGTATATTGGACTTGGATATTTTATTGAGTTGGATACGACTTTATATAGAAGCTCTGGTCTGTTTAATAATCGTGCCTGTAAAGTATGCAGGAATGCCATATTAAAAAAATGGTTAAATAAAATGTATTTCTTTAATATTACAAAACGTAGTATAACATAAAAAAAATACTTAAACAATATATTTCATATATTTGTGAAAGAGTTCGTACTATTTCCGCCGATTTTAATATTCTAGAATCTGTATTATTTGTGCAGCATTAAATATATTAAATTATAATACAAGTATTAATTATAATACAAATTATAATACAAGCTTATAAAAGATAAGCAGTGAATGACAGAAAAATATTCGGATTCAATTACTTTTCCTTGAAGTATATTATACATGTTACATACACCAAATAATAGTATATTACAATTTACTTTAAAAGAGATTTGTAAAAAAATAAATATTTAAATAAAAAGCACTTTCAGCAGTTACTATCCATAATATTTTAGTTCATCCGAATTCGTTGCTTGACCACGCAATATAACTATAAAGGATCAGCAAACTATTTAATTTCACTGAATATTCTACAGTAAAATTCAGTAATATAGGAGAGGATCGCAACCATAGCAGACCAAGTCCATTACGTTAAAAAATGAGATAGTCTATTCAGAAGGTGCATGAAATCTGTTTTATCCATTCCCACAGTAAACCAAGTTTGTAAACAGATGATATATATTTTAGAGTATGTAAAAACGTACTTGGTCGGCTTTAGCAACAATTTCGAACTTCTGATTTTAACAACGTACTTGTGTGCTTCGAAATTTGTGTAAAATATGGAAAGATGGCCGCCAAGCCCATCATGCATAATTAAAAAAAAAATTAATTTTCAGAAACACGTTATGATGTAAAGGGGAAAAGGCTTTCTATCAACGCATACTTAGGTACTCGACTTACATATGGTAAATTTTTAATAAAAAATGTTAAATAAGTACCATAATATAAGCTTGGAAATTTAATATCACACTTTTTTTAGCCACAACTTTCACCTTTTTTCTTTTCTTTTCTTTTTTGCTTGGCTTTTCTTTACTTTTTCAAAGTTGTTTTTTAGTAGATAAGAGTATATCATGGACAGTGACAGCGGTTTTTAATCCAGGTTTAGGTTATTCAACTCAAGAACATAAATCAAAGTTCTATGTCTACGGCTGCTAGTAGTGTCAACCCGGAAATTAAGTTCATTACGATGACAAATACATTTTAGCAGCAAGGCGGTCAGTGAGTTAATAAATAAAAATCACAGCCTCAAAATCTTGTTTTCATTTCTTGGCGTATTGAATTTAACGAGGAAATATGAATCATGAAATACCCGTTAATAGCACCATATGTATAATTTTTAAG
The DNA here is from genome assembly GCA_963932465.1 of Maratus speciosus. Lineage (NCBI taxonomy): Eukaryota > Metazoa > Arthropoda > Arachnida > Araneae > Salticidae > Maratus > Maratus speciosus. The sequence continues at coordinate 110,820,501 of OZ010800.1, forward strand.
GGGGCTGGTCACTCAGATTCGGAACTCTCCTCCGTAATGTTAAGTCTATGGGCTTTCGATGCATTCGTATATTTAAAATATCTTCTCCGGAACTTCACATTTTTAACATACTTTTTCTGTATACTCTTCTTAATGGATGTCTCCTTTTTTCTTAGTTTTCAAAATATTTCTAAAATCTTTGCTGTACTTAATATTTTATGTGTTAAAAGCGGGTGAATTGTAAGTAAGATTTTAACACTTCCTATAAAATTAAGTCTATACTTTAGAAGTATTTTGAGAACTAAGAAAATAGAGGCATCTTTTAGGAAGTGTACACACAAAAAAAAAAAAAGTTAAAAATATTAATTTCCCGAGGAGATATTTTAAATATATGAATGCATATAATGTCCATAGACTTTTCGTTAGTGAGGGAAATCGGAAGCTGAGTGACTAGCAGCCTTAAGAGGACCTTGGAATCCTTATTTGATAAAAAATCGACCCCAAAATCTTCATTTCTAATTGTGTGCATTATTGTTCCCTAATTTGTACTACGTTATTCGTGAAAAACCGCATGCAGATGAGATTATTTTACGCAAAGTTACAAGTGTTTTAATCTTGGTCACAAAGTATTTTTGGCCTTTTAATATACTTTAAATATGTTTTTCTCTATACTGATATTTCAGCTTTTTATTATTTTTGAAATGCTCCATGCTACTTAATATTTGATTAAAAATTCATGAAACAGATAACGAAAAATCTTGATATTGCAATAAAAGAAACTGTGTATGCATTTTAAAATTCGACTTCATTAAGACAATTAAATTTGATTTTAAACTTATTATAAGGCAGAATTTTGATGAAAATCGATATGGAATTTAGAAAAATATCCTTAAAAAATTAACTATTTAAGGGATTAAAAAATCGATACACCGATTTTTTCGTAGTACAGTTTTACTAGATTAAAATCCACAATCGAGGATATATCTAAACTAGTATGTTGTGGCCATCACAAAACTTCCTGTATATAGAGTGGTTTACCGGGCCATCGCGATTCTTTGTTCAAAGAGGCACGATAGCCTGGGGTTTACCTACCTTCTGGCTGGTGCACAGGTACTTAAAATATCTGAATACTTTTCCTCTGTTTAGATTTTGGTTGTTTTCCCTAAAAACTAAGCTATTAACTATTAAATGTTTTACTATTGGTAGTGGACAGCTTCAAAGTTACCTTTCACAGATCTGTAGAACAGCTTCTTTTGATTTATGGCATAGGCACTTCGCACATTATTTTTGCATGCGGCCAGAGACCAGAATTAAATTTCTCGAACATGTGATCAAGTCCAATAGTTTTCACGTGCCGAAAAACGGTTGGATATAAAATTTAGTCAAAATCGATTGAGCCTTTTTTAGATATAATTAGCTTGACCTTGACGCATTATGACCCAAAATGACCCACTAATCGAATTTTTCCGAACACGTGACCTACCCCAATGGTCTTATCGTGCCCGTAAATGGTAAAATACAAAATTTCGTCCAAATCGTTAGAGCCGTTTTTAAGATAAAATTTACATACACACAAAATTTTTGCTCGCATTATAGTACAAGATTTATAAAACAATTTCAAATGTTCCAGCAAATATATATGACATTTTATCACTTAATTGAATGAAAATTGGAAGAAAATAAATGAAAAAAAATACTTAAAGAGTAAAATAACAAGATCTTATATATAAAACATAATATGCAGGTTGCTACGATAACGCCACCGATTTCCAGTTTATTCTCTATTCCGTGACGTAAGACTGACGAGGTCTATTGTTATTAAAAGTAGATACGGTACTTGAAATATACGTATAATTTAAATGTACGTATGCTTAAATATACGTTTAACCGATGTACCCTTATACGTATCCGGATACGTTTAAACGTATATTTTAAGGTATTCGTATTTTAAAGAAGCATATTATACGTATATACATATATCGTTTAAACGCATAACTGATATATGTATCCCATCGGGAGCATTAGTCGTTAATGTTAACCTCTTCAGATCTGAAGGTAAAATAACAGTACAAATACGCATTCATTCTTTTTACAACTGCTTTTTTAAAACAACATTACACCATAGACAAGAGAAAGAACACTTTATATTGAAATTGTTAAATTAAGTGACTGGCGATTTAGGTTCACCAAATGGATCTAAAATTACTAGCTATCTTAAAACATCAATTTAATTATCAATAACCTAAATTCAGGAAGTAACAAATTTAAGAACTTTAAACAAGTGGATGATTTACAAATACTCAAAAAGTTTGCTGTTTTTGTTGTTGTTTTAACGCGTTTAAGTAAAAAAAAATATGAAAATTTCATACTTTCTTGGATTCTCTGTCTTAACCCTTTGAGCTCCGGGTTATTAAAATTTTAAAAATATGCTAGAAAAACACTTAAAATGTGATTAGGGGACTGTCTGAAATTGAACCATGTGATTAAAAAAATTTTTAAATACCCCCTTTAGGCTGGGGGACGTGGGAAGTTTTTCCACCATCAGAGCTCTAGAACATTCATTTCAACACGCTAATACAAGAAATGACACCGCAAAGTTATTTTAAAATTACTATAATTGCTGAAATTTTAACATATTTTAAGCAGTTACATTGTTTAAACAAATTCTAAGACTATTAAAATATTTTAAAAATTTATTAAATGAGAAAATTCAAAATTTAAAATTTTTTAAATCATAATATAAAAATATAAACTAATCAAATTTACAGATGAAACAGATGTTAAAAATATTTAATTTTTGTTTAGAAATATTTAAAACATAACAAACTCGCCAATCTGCTGAATTAAACACAAATTTAAATTCCTTGGAATTAAATTATAAGCATCTAAATTTTGGTTCTGAAACACTGTCTGGTATGTAATTTTAGTGCTGCCATCTAGTGACAAAGCACATTTTTGTAGTCCTTAGAGCTCTGCTGGTAGAAAATTCTACCATTACTTATTTCTATCCCCTGTAATTATTTAAATTTTCATTTTAGTGATTTGAATGTAATTATTATTAAATGTTTGATGTATCCAAGAGAAAAAAATGTTATCTCCTTTGAAAAATATTTCTTTATAATGCTTGAAAAATACAAAATTTCTAAACCTTCAAAATTGGAGTGTTTTTAAGGTCGCATTAAAAACCTACTAGATATTCGCAGAGAATAGTGCTGCCATCTAGATTTTAAGAAGACAAGTAAAATCTACAAAACCCAGTTTTTGCTTTTAAAATGGAGAGTTTTTGAAGGAAATTAAAAGATTTTGATTTTATGTGGGTGAAAATTCACCCGGCAGAGCTCAAAGGGTTAAGGTCATCTGGCAAACTCAGCTGAAAATAACATATGTTTTATTAGGAAATAAACAACAATGTTGCATTTTTTTGGTTTTGTTCCAAAGCATAAAACATGTAGCTATTCAAAAGCAAAGTAAAATTGTAAAAAAATAAAAAATCAAACACTTTAGTTCTTATGAGGAAAATAAGAGAGGTACACATTTGTGTACATCGAGTATGAAGGGGTTAAAAAATGTTCTCTAAGTACATATTTATAACATGGGGAAAGACTCATAAAAACCAGTTATTAGACAGACTTAAAAAAGCATATGTAGGAAATGCAGATGACATAAAGTCCCTTTATTCTGGGCCCCACCAGTGGCTGAGAGGTTCTGCTCCCGAAGCTGGTAGACGGGAGGTGCTGGGTTCAATCCCAATCGCGCCCGTCGGCCTAACCGTTTCGGAGTTTTCGTGGTTTTCTTCGAAGCCTTGGATTTTCCATGCGTAAATACGGGTTAGGTTCCCTTAGAAAGACCCCCACGAAGGGCACTCCCCCCAGGACCTATATCCCTTGTGTAGATAATCGGCCGTCAACAATCAACCCAACCCAACCCCTTTATTCTGAAATAGATATCTTAGATGACTGGTAATTTAAGTTTAGAAATATTGATCTAGAATTACTACCCCACCCCCTTAAATTATCTATTTAATTATCAGTAACCTAATTTCACGCAATATCATGTTTAGGAACATTATTAATGTACAAATTATCAAATAAATGATCTACAAAACATCAAATTTTATTTTTGTAAAACGTTTAAGTTAAATTATTATGAAAATGCCTTATTTTCGTGGCTACACTGTCTCGAAGTCATTTTGCAATCTCATATGAAAATAATTTTTATTTTATGAAGAAATAAACAACGATTGTGCCATTTATTGATTTATGTTCCAAAGGAAAAAACATTCAACTATTTGGAAGTAAAAATGTAATAAAAATTCAGCATTTTAGTTCTTATGAGGAAAATAATAGAAGTACACTTTTGTGGACCTCAGGTCTGAATGGGTTAAATAAACTTCTCTGAGTATATATTTATTACTTGGCTAATGAACCATAAAAGTAAGCTATAAGATAGATTTAAAAGAGCGTGTGTAGGAACATTAAGAAATTTTTATTGCCGTCAGTGTTTCGTTTATTACCACTGTAAAAACGCATTTTTTAAATACAATAATGTCATAGCCTAAGAAACAAACTGGGCGTTACTGAAGATATGTAAAATATTGAAAAAAGGTTTTCCGGTTTTCCAGTACTCTTTAAATATAATTTAACACATTGTTTGTTATCTTTTAAACTTAGCTTCTTTTTAGTAATTTCAGGGAAAGAATTCATTTCTTTTTTTTTTTTCTTAAATCAAATTCTTAACTTTTGATGGAATCTTGAAACTTTAACATACTCTCGGATAGTTACAGGAAAATGAGATATATTGAAGACGATCCAAATTACTTTAAAAAATATATTGTATGGAAATGCTTTATAAAAATTTTAAGAACAGTGGAAACAAAATTCCTTCTACGAGCCTATTCAGCTTCATATATGTACTGCATTAGAAATAACAACAAAAATAACTCTGAAATTATAAACATAATTACATCGATTTGTAAGTCTTAAAGAAAGCAACGCCTAATCTAACTACCAGTCAGTTAGCTCCGAGAAAAAATAAATAAATAAGTAAATACACGTGTTCTCCCCGTACGTTAAAGAAAAACTTCTAAAAATCAATCTCTATTATTAAGAACAAATGTGTGACGAGACCATAACATTGTGGGCAACAATGTCGTTTCAGACTGTTTCTACTATGGAACTTTTTTCAATTAAAATTAAACAATGGCAATGTTTTTCTATAGAGTAAATTTAAAGCTTTGTGAAGACATTTTGAGGTGATTACTTAACGAATATTTCTGAGTTTCAATTCCCGGCGAGATCTTGGCCTTATTGACTTACAACCCAATTTGGGTGTCAATGCGAGTAATATCTTAGGACCTACCATGTTTACAAAAGTATAATTTCTGATATAAATTCGGAGCTATGCTCCGAAAATTAAATATGACTAGAAAAAAACACTAAAAAAATCAAAATAGAAGATTAAAATAAAGACTATTGAATTTCGAAACATTTAAATACTCTGGCTATCATATATATTAAAACACAAAGGTATTTCTGTAAGTATCGATTTTTCGGGCATATGAGCATGCGGCAGAACTCTTTTTCGCACTTCTTCAATTTAGAGAAAAGTAGAATCAGTTACTGGTGGCGGAGAATTCTGAGACACCAGTTTAAATCTCCGAATTTTTGTAGAAGACGCAGGTTCGAATCAACGCCCGGCAAAAGGACTTCTGTGATATTTTTTTCCGATAATTTATTTCAATAATGACATATTTTAATAGGAGGAGAAGTTATATTATTTTTATTTTATTATGAGTATTATTTGAATGCTTCATAACTAATGAAATTTAACACTGAATAAGAAATAATAATGATAATTTAATATTTAAAATATTTAAGCTAAAATATTTTGCATGTAATTATCGATTAAACAAATTGAGCTGATCAACAATATTTCTTATATTTTCAGCTCATTATCAAGAATATATAGTTGTGTGTGTGTGTCGGAAGGAAAAGTTTGCCTTTCTTTTACTTAAAAAATAAAAGGGAAATTATTCATATATGAAATGTAAAAGAACTTACCTTGATGTCCATGGTTTATTATTTAAACGATTTACAAAAATGTAAAATAAAATTCAAGTAATAAAATATATATTATACATTGTTAGCTGCATCAAGTTTTAAATTTCGGGTTTTAGAGAATGAGACAGCTTTCAAAGGTCATGTACTTAAAAAAATAAAAATAAATAAATAATATTGTTTTTTATTCGGAAAAAAAGAGACCGTGGTATGTAAAAATAAATGTTCTATCCAATATTTTTGTTAAATTTATGATAAAAAGCAAGCAAAATTGGTTGTAAATTATAAACTTAAAATTATTTGACTTCAGTGAATAGGTTTGGCTGACAGCTTCATCTATCGTCTTAAGGAAATGGGAATCAATTATGCAATATAGAAGTTTATCACAATTTCAATGATTAATTATAAACAACTAATTAAAAATTCAAGAAATTTTCTAATAAAACATTCAAATTTTCAAGTTATTTATCGTCAAATCTTGACGGGTACTATCTAGTTCAATTATTAATACATTAGTAAAATAAATTAAAAAAATTTGGTTCCTATGTTTAATGTGAATACTATGTAAATACTAGGTTTAATGTAATTTGCTATCAAATATAAACTCATTTCAAATATATATAGCTTTAGATCGTCGTCATATCGTAAATTCTGAAATTAAACTAATTGATATTTGACTTAATTCATCTGGAGCTACATTTAACGAATGGCCGTCAATTTGGAATAGAGTTCGACATTATATTGCAATTTATTATCGGGATGACTTATATGACAAAGAGTAGTGCTTTCTAACTAGAAGAGATATAATAACTAGAAGCGACATTCATATTTATACGATTTTACGTTTATAAAAACAATTTAAAAAATTTGAATGATGCAAATTTCCCTTTATTATCTTATTGTTTACTGCAACGAAAATTTTCAAAATAAGTTCTAATGTTATTTGAGGAAAAAAAAAATTAGGAAAATCATACTTATATAAAAGAAAATGTTTTAATATTATTGAAGTATCAACTTTTTATCAAGAACGAAAAATAAATAATTTAAAAGTTTTAAAGAATTATTATTTATAAGAAAACGCTTACGAAAGTATATTATTTAAAAATGTATCTTTTTGAACTTCATAACCATCATATATATAAATTCAAAATTTGATCAATGTTAAAACTTTCGTTTATTTTATGTAAATATATGATAAATTAAAAACTTACAATAATACACTAATTTTAGTCGCTATAAGTTGTAAATTAAAAATTTAATTTACACCTTTTAAGAACTTTTACTCCTTTAAAGATGTAAACAATCGGACAAACCTATTTTTACTGTTTTTAAACTTTTTATTTATACTTTTGAGAAATTAAAACGCGTATATGGTGTTTATTTTGTTTCAAATTAATTAAAATAAATATTACGAGCTCGTATTACTAAAAACTATAATTTCTTAAATTATTTCTATTAAGGTAATATCTATTTTAATACATTATAAATAGTATGAAGTAAGCGATTCATTAAAGTTTTAAAAAATAATATTGATGGACAGTTTTTTATAAAATGAAAATGTATTTCATTATTCCCTTTATTTTCTCTCGCTTTTAAAAAACGTTTTGCGGTATGATTAATTAAAAACGCACTTAAGTCGAACATTTTTTTTTCGCTTTTGTCATTATCTTGTTAAATTCTATTACCTCACAAAAAGTAAAGAAATGTATTACATTATATTGCAATCCAAATTTTTAACAAAATACAAAAACGTTATATATATATATATATATATATATATATATATATATATATATATATATATATATATATTTAACCCCGCAGTACAAGTCTTGGCCACTTGTCTTCATGTTTGTTTTTTTTTTTTCTTAGTTACTCTTGGTTTTGTTAATTATTGTTTTAGTTACAGTTTGTTAGATGTTTTTTTCGTGTACTAAATTATATGAATTTGGATTTTTCAATATATATATATATATATATATATATTATTCGGGTTTCAGAGAATACTATATTTTCTATCATTTAAAAATTTAGATAAGTTTGCGAAAAGAACTTTAAATCTTTGTAATAATGAATATAACATTTAAATATCATTTTTTAATAGTAACTTTTTGGTGAGTAATGCAAATTTGACTACAGCTTTATTTTTTAACTTATTGCGTGTATCGAAAGTGTTATTATTTTATAGTACACGCTGCTTTAACAGAAAATTTCAAGGTTCTGGTAAAGCATCAGGAGAGGGTAACAATTTCTCAATTTTCAAAGGAAATATCAAGTGTGAACATAAAAATATTGCTGATAACTGATCAGCGTATTTTTGCACTTAAAATACATTTTTCATTTTATAAGGTCTTTTATTTATTATAATTTTAAAGAAATAAAGAAATACAATTTAAAATGTCAGTTTGACTTTTTGACATGCTTCTCTTTCCGCACCCGAATGATATAAAATATGTGTTATAGAAACTGATGACATTAATACCTTGAATAAAATTACTATACTAATATACTAATACTAAATACTAAAATTACTATACTGGGTATGCAAAAATAATTGAAACGTATTTTTTCGCTCACCTGTTAGAGATTTGTAAGCAATGTTAGAATGCAAAAGTGTTCGGAAAGTGTTAGGAATTATGCATATGAAAATGTATTGTTACAACTTTTAGAAATGTATATATTTTATAAATTTAGGCATGGTCCTTGGTCCTATAAGTTATATTTAAAAAAAAATCCCCATACTCTGTTAAATACAACAATATAAATTTGGAATTTATAGTTTGGTCCTAAAAAATCTCATACGCTAATAAGTACAACTGTACAAACTACCATTCTGTTGCGAACGAAATTCGCCGAGTTATGATACTTTTATAATTAGGAAATTTCGCGAATTTCTATCACTAAAAACGAACAGACGATCTCATGTTTCGTATTAAATTTTATAAAATCTACTATTTTGAAAAGTAATAGTTTGGCTATGGTATAGATTTTATCTTAATTCCTGCCTTATTTCGAACAGTTTGGAAATTTACATTGCCTATGTATCTCCATCTCGAACAGTTAAAAAATTGAAGCACGTTTAAGTTTTTTTCAGACACCCTGTTTAATAGAGTTAAAAGTATCTTACCTCCATATGCTTTTTATATATTTATAATTTTTCATAAACATGTGAAATGTTTCATAAATTTGTGAACGAAATGTATTTATTTGTATTTATTGATAAAATATACTTAAATCAATTAATATTTAAAAATATACACAATATGAACTTTAAGAAGCACACTGTTTTACATAAAAGGCTACTGAAATAATAACAGAGATATTACGAGTTAAAATATACAATATTTAAGATCTTCGATAATCAAATAGTGCATTATATTGGTATGACTAAGCGTAAATTTTCTGAGAGATTGAAAGAACACAAGAGAGATATCAAATTTAAGAAGTTAACTACTGCCGTTGCCAGGCTTTACACTGAAAACAAAGTTAAAAATATTGATTTTGATTATGCTAATATTATTTACCGGCAATTTAACCCTTTCTTTTCTTTAGTTAGATAATCAATTGAGATTTCTTACACGTCAAAATAGTGTTTGTAACGCTTACCTATTCTGTAACATTCCAATTGTTTGTTTCAATTCCTTGAAGCATATTTAATCCCCCCTCCCTCCTCTTTTCGCCCCACCAATGGCTGAGAGGTTCTGCTCTCGAAGCTGGTAGACGGGAAGTGTTGGGTTCGAACCCAATCGCGCCCGTTGGCCTAACCGTTTCGGAGTTTTCGTGGTTTTCTTCGAAACATTGGATTTTTCATGCGTAAATACAGGTTAGGTTCCCTTTGAAAGACCCCCAGGGGAGTGCCCTCGAGTAGATAATCGGCCGTTAAAAATCAACCCAACCCAACCCTCCTCTTTTCAAAAATTTTATCTTTTCTTCTCCTCGTTTTTGTCTGCGCATGGCGCCGCTTGTACCTTTTTCCTCTTTGATTTCTCTCTTTTTTCCCTATTTCCGTTTTATTTCTCCTCCTTCCCTCATTGTGTTGGAGAGCGAGCCTTTGTCAGAGTTTATGTAGTATCCCTCGAAAAAGACCAAGTATGTTGGTTGAAACTGTCGGGAATTTTTAATAACATTTCAATGTTTTAACGTCATGCATTTTAATGCCATGTAAATTTTAAATGTGTTGTATAGTTTCCCACTGTACACTGTTTAGCAAATGTATTAATATTTTTCATATAAAAATATACAGTTTATTTAAAACTTCTTAATACTTTCGGGCTGTGTTTCCCAAACCCATTATCACAGAATATTTTAATAACTAATTCCTGTTTATTTATTCAAATACACCACTTCGTTTTGAAATGAGCGAGCCGAAAATTAATTACAGTTAAAAGTATAAGTAGAAGTCCTTTAGATTTAACTTAAGGAGAGAAAATAAATATTAACTGCAGTTCCATTTATTTTATTAGATAACTTTGTTCTCGTACGTCACTTTCATTTTAAATACGTAGCTGGACGGTCGGGGCAGCACAGATCCAACACCGAAAGATGAATTAGCTGGTTTACATGCTTTTTAGGCGCGTTCGTAATTATATAAATACGTAACACCTATAGTCGTCGTTCAGTCCGTCTGTCTGTCCGAATGCAACAGAGCAAAAACTACCCAACCGAATGGTCTGAAATTTTAAATATATTATTGTTGCAAAATTTTGTCGAGTCATTTCAAATTTCTAGAAAATCGGATGTATAGTTTAATTACAGGGACAGTCAAAAGTTTTCCGTTACATCACGGAGAATGGGAAAAAATATTGAAAGTGCATTTTAATGATGATACTGCCTTCTGAATGGTCTGAAATTTTAAATATATTATTATTGCAAAATTTTGCCGACTCGTTTCAAATTTTATGAAAATCGGATGTATAGTTTAATTACAGGGCCAGTTAAAAGTTTTCCGTTGTATTAATGCCAATGGAAAAAAAAAATATTCCAAGTGCATTTTAATGATGTTACAACCTTTCGAGCAGAATAAAATTGATATGCACTTATGAAGTGCACTAAAATATACATTCAGTACAATATGAGGTGCAAAAAATTATTATAAAACTAGTTATATTGTGAACGCACCTCATTTGCCACGTTTGACGAGCAATTTCCAACTTGTTTTTTTAGAACTGATAGCAGTAGAATATGGGAATAAATAGGAATGACAAAAAGAAAACTCAAAGAAAGAATCAAAGAGCATAAAGCAAATATAAAAAAATTTCCGCAATCCGCAGCTTTCTCTCGTTTAAGTTTTAATCGGAATATCATAATAGATTTTGACGATGCTCAAAATTTTACCCAACATCCAATTATTCCGCATCCACTATCATGGAATCTACAAAAATTATGTGTAAATACAATCATGTATGTAACGACGCCCTATCGTACAATATCCACAATATATGGTTAATATACTGAATATAAATCCTGAAATCTTGAGCAGAGTGACGTATTAAAGTTTATGGTACGGCTGTTAAATACTTTCTTCTCCGGAAATTTAATCTGAAACTCTACTATTTCGAATGTCCAGCTACGCATTTAAAATGAAAGTGAAGTATGAGAACAAAGTGATGTAATAAAATAAATTGAACTGTAGTTAATATGTATTTTCTTTACTTAAGTTCAATCCAAGGGACTGCTACTTTTACTTTGAAGTCTAATAATTATTGGCTCTCCCATTTTAAAACGATGTGACGTATGTGTAATAAACGTCAATTAGTTATTAAAATATTCTCTGATGATGGGTTTGGGAAATACACTCCGAAGGTACAAAGAAACTTTAAATAAAATGTATATTTTTAATTCTAAGATCTCCCTCTGTCTCTCTTTTTTTTTTTTTTTGTATGTGTGTCGCTTTTTAAGTTAAACAGTGAGCTTTTTAAAGCTCATACTGTATATTTTATGTTTTAATGAAGGTGAAATATTGCTTTTCACCTTATGATTTTTTTTCCAATTAATTTTTTTCAAAGATTTATATTCATGCATGTTGTGGTAAAAATTAGATGTATCATTTACTTTTTATCAGTAATGGAATCTAAACGAATAAAGGTGAAGCTCATAAGGAAAACTGTGAATTAACAAATTAAAACTTTGATGGTTCGATAAAATGCCTAGTAATTTCAAATATAAGCATACTCAAAGAATTTATGATCATAAAAAACGCATTTTTTCTATTAAATTATTCTACAAAAGTATACATTGAGTTCAGTTTAGCTTTTCTTACCCGTTATATTTTTAAAGCACTAAAAACATTAATAGGACAAAAAGAAAAATATATATCCATTAATGGATTTTTTTTTTGAAATTTATAGAAAATGTTATATATTTGTAACGGACATAAAATATTTTACTTCACGTACATTTAACAATTATTGGAATTGCTTCGAAAAGCGTTAAAACCATTATCTTTTTACCTTTCTTTCCTTTTCAAACAATGCTATTTGTTCCACTTGACGTGCGTGCTTCAATGTTCAAACATTTATTTTAAGTAAAGTAGTTTTGTATTTTTTTCTGTATTAAGCATAAGATATTTTTTTTCTTTTATTATTTATCTTTATAAGAGTTATTTTAAAGCAAATACTGAAATTTAGCTTTCTAATCTTCCATCACTATCAATAACGTAACATCATTTGAAATTAAAAAATATCATTAAAAGAAAAATAAAAGACATTATAAATTATGATAATAAATAGCATCTAAAATTTAATATCTAACGAAGACAAATATTTGGGAATATGCATATTTTATCCTATTCTTTCAAATTTATGTGTTATTATGATATTATTTTAAGGAGTTAAATACATTTCATAAAATATCTGGGTGATTCTACGAAAATGGGTGAAAATGAAGAAACTTAAGGATATTTTAATTTTTTCAACAGAAAAAAATAATAACATATAGTTTAGACAAGATTTTATTTAACTAACCCAAAAAATTAAATTATTAGTTAAAACATATATTTAAAAAAAATTAACCTATAGAATATCATTTCTCAAATGCAACTATTTCCATCGCAAAATGCAAAAAAATATCATTTCTTACTGAAATACCGATAACTTTTCTGTTTTAATATTAACACATAAAGTATTATTTATATGCATAAAATTATTATTATTTTTTTTTTTACTTGACATGCGATTTTTATTTGGCAAAAATGTTTGTAACTCATATTTCATATCATTCCCAACATGTTATTAACTCAGGATGTTTTAGATCGCTGGCACTAGTTGTAGATTGAAACATTACTCATACTCTAAGGACATGTTCTTACCTGTCTGTAAAAAAAAGAATCAGCCATTCTGGACAAATACTTCAGTATGTATGGAAGAATTGAATAGGCAGATTGGACAAATGTTGAGATGATATTATTAATCCTTCATTTAAATTTATGAAGTTAATTTATTACCTAAAAATCTCTTAACGGGTAGTTTAATTTACTCTAAAGGGATAGTTTGAGAATATGTGTTGTTTCTTAATTGAATTTATAAGTACAATATTCAGAAGCCAATAATGTAAATTTTATCAATTCATCACTGGTCATTACCTCACATGACGGAATGATGCTAATGTAAAGGATTTGTTCTATTATTTTTAAAAACTAGTAGAAAATGTATTTTTGTTGGAATTTGTTATTTTGTAAAGCAATTAGTGATTGATAGAAAATGTCAAACTATGTCCTCAAATAAACAATAGTATATTTCGGCCAAATATTAGAAGACTAGAAAACAGGAGTTCTGCTTTTTCAGAATTTAGTGTCGCCCCCAATGAAAAAAAAAATGTATATATATATATATAGATAGATAGATAGATAGTAAAAAACATTTAGCAGTTTTAAGATTTACAACACACGCTTTTATTTTATATGAAATGACGTCATCCGAACCCGTTGAAGAATTCCACATTTGCGATTGAGTAGTATTATACAACATCTACAGTAAAGTACGCAAATAACTTCACTATCGCTAAATAATGCACAAATCAAAAAAAAAAAAAAAAAAAAAAAAAAAAAAGATATCGTCATTCAAGAAACTCGACAAAAAAATCGGATATTTAATGATTCATATGCCTTCATTTGTTTGTAATATTAATATAGATACTTAAAATTAAATTTAGTTTATAAAGGTTCAGTGTTTTATCAGAAATATATTTTTTTTTTCAAAATAGCACGTATTTTAAGTACATTTCTTTCTGTTTTTATGGGAAAATGGCAGCAAAAAGATATAATTGCTATTTTCCAATTATTTTTCCTTTACTTTCTGCAGAAGGGGATTCTCAAAAGGTGAGATCATTAAATATGTGATTTTTATATGTGATTTTTAAAATTTTCAAATTTAAGGCCATTTTTTTTTTCTTTTGTCTGTAAATATAATATATAAATATTTTTAATAGTATGTCTACAAAATTATACACAAACATTAAAATACAGCGACTATTCTGGAAAAATAATTATTAAAGCATGTAATTAGCAGTTGTGTACGTTACAAATGTTGGACATTTTTTCGCACGTACGTTACAGATTTTGGGCGTTGATCTTAGTATTTAAAAAATTCTTAAGACTAAGAATGAAGTAAATGTGTCTGTATACATATATATATATATATATATGCATAATTAACTTTTTGCTATCCAGTAATAATAATAATAAAATCAAATGCTTTGTTACGTACGTTACTTTCGGACGTAACAAAATACAGAAAAATTCTTTATAGAAAAGTCCTTCTATCTTCAAAAAAGCAATAAATCAGCCTGCCATCTCTTAACGAAATTATCAAAAAATCATCCGTTTCATTTATGCATACGTTGTTTACCATTAGAACCACCTGGAAAAAAGTTAAATCTCCTTTTCTTGGTGGTACATTGCAGCAGTCAACGTTATGAATGTCCGAAATTGGCCTCTTTAGCATATAATAATAAAATTTTAAGATATTTATACAAAGCTTTTACAATAAATTATGACATTTTCTGTCTCTGAATAGAATTAAAAAATCAGTGTAAAAAAATAAATAAATAAAGTTAATGATAATTAAAGTTATGTTTGAAAGGCTTAAAGTTATGACTTGTGTCCAGTGCTAACCTTTTGAGAATCGCCCAGAAATGTAGTACTTGAGTTTCTAAAATTAAACAAATAACGCTAAAAATTACAAAAAAAAAAAAATAAATAAATAAATAAATAAATAATATCTCAAAAATAAATGGAGATGCAGTTTTCAAACAAATTGCACTTAAAGTACATTTTTCCTCAATATGACGGTATAAAAATTGCAAATGTGCGATGCTCAGAAGTTAAAAAAATTGATATAGAGTATTTAACAGTACAATGATACATCTGCTTCATTTTACGGCTGGTTTATACAACGGAATGTTATTTTTTGGAGACCACACTTTATATGAAGCGATAAAGAAATAGCATACCGGGGGCTAATAAAGAAACGTATTATATTACTGGATATTCAACATTCTTCATGCTGGTATATGTATCTGAGATCTCAATCTCATTTTTGTATTATAAATGCTTTTAAAATGGTAATTTATTTAAAAATTTTATCTTATATTTTTGATTTTGAACCGTAGTTAGGGTACTTCTTGCTTTGTCGGTATCTTACTCTTGGTGACATATTATATTATTAAAATTAGCAAAGAGAGCTTCTTAAAAACTGCTTATCTAATTTAATATGCTTATAATTGCTGTTTCATTGGTATTTGATACCTTATTCTATGATACGAGCAAAAATATATATGTGTGTGTGTAAATTTTATCTTACACTGTAAAAAAAAATGGTAACGTTACATGTAAAATCCAGGAGCGTTTCGCCTTTTCTCAGGTTTCCAGAATAATTTAGCTCTTTCCTGCGAAATTCTGGTTTTCTTATCTGAAACGTTCCTGAACAAAATTTGGAAACAGCAAAACGTTGCGGCCGCCATTTATTATTTTTTTGCTATAATCCGTTGCTCGCGCGCGAGTGTCGAAAACGAATTCCTTAAATGAATGTAAAAAAATTAATATGGAATGCAAATAAATCAATAGACGACATAATCCTTTACGTCTCTATTGCCAAGACTGTGGAATGTTTAAGGAGCAGACCGTGTAAAAAAAAATACACCTATTATTTGATCACCATTAACCAGGGGACCATCAAATATGATTCTCACCGATTTTGATTAATTTAAAGTATGTTTTAGAGTTCTTATCTCTAATTATTCTTGTGAAAGAATTTCTTCAAATGGGCCTTAGATTTTCAGAAATTAGATGCCGAGGTTTAGCATACGTTTCAAATACCCATTAGTTTGCAGCTCTCAATGTGTCTTTCGTAGTGTGGACGCAGAAGGTTCGCCCGCCACCCGTACGGCCCGAGTTCGATGCTACCTCTCGACTTTTTTTTTTTTTAATTAATTTTATATTTTAACACTTTACAATTTGATTTAAATTTGATATATATTTGACACTTTGAATTGCTGCAAATTTGAATTTTTTTTTATTTTAGGAAAACATATACAATTACGTTTAGAATTTTTTTTTTCATGAAAATTTATATGTATTTTATCTAACTTGTAAACTAACATAATTACTGACGAAAATCCAAAATATTTTACGTCTAGATTTTTTTTCTAATTATTATTTACATTTATATATTTTTATATTTTAAGCAAAGTTCAGAAACAATATATCATATATATATTTACTTTATTGAATTTTAACTGGAAATTATTTTCTCGTGTAAATTATAAATAATAACTAGCGCTTCAGTTCGCAGCCAAGTCCAACTAATAAGAGTGAATTATGTCAGCCAGGTATCGGTCCGAATAGCCTAACAGGTAAGGCATTGGCACGGCACGCCAAGTATCCAGGTTCGATCCCTGGTCTGAACATTTTTCGCTCTGTTGGAATAAACTTGAACTGTGCTACTCCAGCCTTGAATATAAATAATAATTTTGATGTCAATTTCAAAATATTTTTTCTTTCCAATAAATAATGATAATAAAGCGAAAATTGTCAACAGGAAATGTAAAAATCGTCTGCGGATCCCGCATGCTGTGAAATGTCAGTAATGTTTTGCTGTCAACAGAAATATTCCTGGTATTTCGCAGGAAACTTACTGGCATTTCTGTAGAATGTTTTTAACATATACAGTAAAGTTCCAGTCATTTTCAAGAAATGTTTCCTGGAAATAATGGGCAACTCAGCTGCCCATTTTTTCCCAGGAACGTTGCGGAATTTTTTTTACAGTGTAAAAACGGCTCTGCCGATTTTGACTAATTTTTGTATTCTACCACTTTGGAGCTCGAGAAGACGATTGAGCTAGGTCATTTGTTCGAGAAAATTCAATTAGTGTCATTTTGAGTCATAATGGATCAGGGTCAAGCCAATTATATCTAAAAAACGGCTCCAACGATTTTGACTAAATTTTGTATTATATCATTTTGGATTACGAGAAGCATATTGGGCTAAATCACATGTTACAGGAAATTTGATTAATGTGTCATATTTGGGTCACTGTGGGTCAGGGTCAAGTTAATTGTACCGAAAAAACTGCTCAAACATTTTTGACGAAATTTTGTATGATACCGTTTCCGGGCACAAGAAGATCATTAGGGTAGGTCACACGTTCGAGAAATTTCAATTAGTGCGTCATTTTTGGGTCACTACTGGTCAAGCTAATTTTATCTAGAAAACGGCTCAAACGATTTTAATAAAAATATGTATTCTATAGTTTTCCGGCTTGGGAAGACCATTGGGTTAGTTCGCATGTTCGAGAAAATTCGATTAGTGGTTCATTTTAGGTCACTATGGTCAGGGTCAAGTTAATAATCCCTGAAAAGTCTAAATTGTTTGGATAAAATTTTGTATTATATTGTTTTCGTGCACGAGAATTCCATTTGTCTAGGTGACATGTTCGAAAAATTCAATTAATGAGTCATTTTTGGGTCACCACGATTCTATATAATTTTATCTAAAAACAGCTCTAACGATTTTGACTGAATTTTGTATTCTACCCTTTTCGGTCTTGAGAAGACCGCTCAGCTGGGTTACATGTTCAAGAAAATTAGAGTAGAGGGTCATTTTAAAGTCACTGCGGGTAAAATTATTTTTTCCTATAAAACAGCGAAGACGATTTTGACTAAATTTTGTATCCTGCCGTTTTTGATTACCACACCATTCATCTAAGTCACATGTTCGATCAGATTTGATTAATGGGCCATTTTAAGACACTACGGCCCAGAGTCACGAAACCGCGAATTTGGAGAAATATTTGCGACATTTCGTTGAAAAATTGACTTTTAAGATTAAGAATTCTAAACCACATACTTGGCGCCAAATGAAAGAATGTCGCCAAAATTAGCTATATTTGGCGAAAAAATAGTCTTTCATAATGTGATGGAATTTTTTAGAAATTCTTAATGGGACTAGAGATACATGATTAAATCGATTAGTTTAGAGCTAAAAATATATTTTGGATTGATGTCCTTTCTTTGTAAATGTGTAAGTAATGTAAAATTTAGAAACATGTGCAACATAGTTTTCATGTTGATTTTTTTGTAACTAATTATGTTATAAAATAACATGCTTTATAGCAATAATACAGAGAGAGTGGCACAGTGAGAATATTACATCGTGTTGAACACAAAATTGATTTTGAACGAGCATAGCTCGGTCATCCCCGCTTATATATTTTTGTAAGAATAAACCAACAAAGTCATGAAAATCAGAACGCGGTACCGAATTTATGAAGAATATAAAGATAAATAAGAATATATTTAAATACATTTTGTGACAGACATGAGTCATTATTTTATTATGATTAATGTGTATACACTGAATAATATATACACTGAAGAGCCACAACACTATGACCAACTACATAATAACGAGTTGGTCCACCTTTCACCTGCAAAACAGCAGCATCTCGCCTTGATATGCATGCCACAAGTCGTTCGCAGATGGCCGGAGACAGATGGTGTCAGATGTTCAAACACCCGTCACGCGAATCAGAGTTATACCGCCATGGTTGTTTTTTAGCTCTGAGCTGCCTTCCCATGACAACCCAAATGTGCTCTATCGGATTATTTATCCATTGCGTTAGGTTGCTAGGAATTTAACTGGAATTCAGAATTATGTTCCTGGAACAATTCCAGCACAATTTGAGCCCTGTGACATGGAGCGTTGTCTTGCTCGTTGACTCCAGCTCCATTTGGGAAGACAGATATCATGTAAGGGCGAAACTTGTATGCAGTGATGATCAGATAGTCCGAGGCCTTCATGGTCTGTTCTTCTACAACCACAGGTACTAGAGACGCCCTTGAGAACATTTATCAAAGCATAATATAGCCCCCACAGGCCTGTGTTTGACCTGACGTATCAGGTGAAGCAATAGTTCTCCTTGAAGACGGCGTACCCTGACAAGTCCATCGACATGCTGAAGGATGAATGGCGATTCTTCTTATTAGGCAACTTTCTGCCAATCTTCCGCTAGTCACTGTCACCGATTTTGCTTTACCAAGCGGGAGAGTCTCCACGGCCCTTTCTTTTTGATTAAGCGCGTACATCCAACGTCTATTGATGGTTTAACAACGATATGTCACGAACAATAAAGGAGTAGTGCAGTTTTGGGGATACAAGTTCTGAACCGCCCGGTCATTGAATTCTGTCCTCTATTGATGTCGCTTAATAGACACTTTTCTCACCACAGACGGAAGTAATAGTAGGGTTTGAAATGTCGTAAAATGCGGCTCCAACTCGATTGACGTGCCAAGTTTGATATTTTTGTTGCATTCTGAAGGTTTTTACATGTAGATTCCAAATACCTTAGGTGCCATTGTTTTATACACATTTTGGGGGGGGGGTGATTTTCAAGATGGCGTCCAATATGGCTGCCATTTACTGACTTCTTTAATATTTGAGGAATATTATTGACCAGTATGTCAAATTATATGTTTTCAGGGTCAGGAAATACAAATATATAATATTATTAAGAGTAAACTGAGTTTTTCTGGTATTTTTAACGATAAGATGCACATAAAGCACAAAAATATGAAAGACATTAGATGTACTAGCGTTTTATTAACCAGTTATACACAAACAAAGTATTTAAACGAAATAACATAAATTATTGAAGATATTGAACAAAATTATTAAAAACAGCATTTATATGTATATACAGTACTGGGATGTTGTGTATCCTCTTCTGAATTACTGCTATCGCTGTGATGATATTCATAGTCCTTTGTATTGTTGCAGTCACTGCATTTGCAAAGGGCAGTACAAAGCAGAGAATTCTTTAAGCAAGAACATGTCCCAACTGTACATGTTCTCTTACATTCACATTTTACAAGTTCAATAACTCTTTTGGGCGCAGGTAACTACAGGCATTTGACTGGAGAAATTACTCCTTCGCCATTTTTTTCCCAATCATTGCCAATATTTGGGGGTATTTTTGGTCAAGGATTTCTGCAGCTCTTTCCAATGGTGCAAATTAAGTTGGATCTTAGAATATGTGGCTTCAGTGCTCCAAGGGTTTGTGGTAATTTCTCTTCCTCGATACTTTTAGTTCTGAAAAGGTGTCATCTTAACTCTGAAATCATTTAAAAATTACTATTTTTCAAATAAGCCAAGTTGGTGAAATTTTCAAACAACGACAGATTGGATAAAGGATGAACATTAGGTTCCCCAAGTTCTTGAAAAGATGTTACGATATCATCATCACACTGAAAATTGATATGCACTTTTATCCACTTCTGTTTTGAAATGCCTGCCAATTTTCCACCCCAGTCTCCACCAGTATCTGAATGTAAACCTAGAAAACCTTTGCTTTTATGAGCACCTATTGCTCAACATCTTTCATTAATATTCATTTATCTGTGTTTGTTGCATCGACCAATAACAAAATTGATTTCACTATTTACTAGATGACTTGAAACCAAGTCAATCAGTAATATGAAAATGTCAGTATCGTTCGAAAATACATCGATCTCATAATTATCATGATGGTGCACTATATCAAGTACATGAAGAGGAAGAGGTACAATGGTGTCTGCTTCTTCATGTGTATGATTACATAATTCTGAATCGAAAACATTCGCGTGGTTACAGTATGCCTTACTGCAAAAAACGACAGCAATTTTCTTCTCACGAGCAGGTGAAACCTGTAGTAATTTATTCCCGAGATACCCAGTCGGCTGTGATTTTGTTTCAGTATGCGAACAAAACATCTTTAATGAAACCAACGTTATGTTGGTACTATTTGTAACAGTAAATCTAATAGATTCTGTCGCCCCCAATCGTTTCTTACGAGTTTGCCCCTTCAATGAATGCTCAAGGTATTGGTCAAATATTATTCTCCCTTCAGTGTATCCACTTATCATTTTCATAATGATCTCAGTAAAAGCATTTGCGAAGTCTTCACAAGTTTTCATGGCAGGTGTCTTTTTTACTGATTGTACGATTGCCATTCCATCTATAATACAAACTTTTTCTATCGGAGTAGCACTCGAGGATTCTAATGATTCAAGTATGGGTGATCGATTATATTGCTCTATTTCAGCAATAAATGAACTTTTGTCAAATAGAATATGAAGATATCCATCAGAAGAAAATAATGATCTCGGTATTACTAAAAACTCGTAGTTTCTAAAGGTTTGTAGACATTTGAGGTATTGATACCATAACAACAAGAAAACGAGTAAGAAGTTGTCTATCTTCTCGAATTGATCTATCTCTTGCAAATTCTTCGAATTCCAATTGGCCTTTTTGGTCACGATTCAGAATATCCACCTTTGCAGATTCCGGAACTTTCATAGAGGATGCAATATTCATTAGTGTGGTATTATGTTGGAAAGTGTTTCCTCCACAATGAACCCGAATACACACTGACACACTGGATTTGGATAATGCAAAATAACCAGATTCAAGAGCATTCCATACTTTTGGATATATTGTTTTAAGGTCCTTCATCTGTGCTATGTATACTGGAAGGAGTCTGGCATAATGAAATAAGTCATGAGCAAAATAATACTTGATTTGTTCCTCTAATGACGCGAGATGCAATACCCAATCTCCTTGAGGAGGGGCACGGATGAAACGTAGCAAAGTTCCAAATTGGTTCGTATACTGTTGTAAGAACTTTGCCAAATCACCACTACATTGCGTAATATGTGGAAGACAATTTTTTTCAAGTACTACTTTGATCTCTTCAAACAAAGTTGTAGCTCCAAATTCACAATTGTGCAATTTCTCACGTAGTGAGTTGCATTTTTCTTGCAGGGAAATAATCTCTGTAGAATGTGGCAGTGTTTCAAAGAGAAGATCGTAGCATGCCAAAACGATAGTCATGTAAAATTCTATGCCTTTAGTATATTAGTAATATTGCAGTAAATTTATAAATAAATAATAAATAACACAATTTATGTCTATTTTGATTGTAGATTTGCATTTTTTGACCCCCAAAACATATAATTTGATATACTGGTCAATAATATCTGACAAATACTAAAAAAGTCAGTAAATGACAGCCATTTTGGACGCCATCTTGAAAATCACCTTAAAATTGCGTAAGAAAAATATGGCACCTAAGATATTTGGAATCTACATGTCAAAAGCTACAATATATATATATATCAAACTTGCCACAAAAATCGTGCTGGAAAACATTTCAGACCCTACTATAAGCACAAAAATTATTCCTCAGACTCCCTACACTGTTAAAAATATGCAGCATTTGCTGCATAGTCACTCCACCACTTTTATAGAACGTCTCTATTCTGACCAATGAGAATTCTCCATAATATAGTGAAATAACATTTTCCTTTAAAAGCGAGGGAGTGACTATGCAGCAAATGCTGCAGATTTTTAACAGTGTAGCAGCAGTTAAATGACATTCACACCTGATTACATACCCTCCACGGCATCCAGGCAAGTTCATTGCAAAATGTGGGAAAGGTCATATTGTTTTGACTCTTCGACGTATATATTTAGTTATTTGAATTTTAATGTCTGCATTGAATCAGTATGGTATGCATGTTAAATAGTTAACTTTTAAGATTAAGATTTAATTGCCGTTAATGCAAATAATATATTTTCACAAAGCTTGTTCTTTATTTAAATAATATATAGGGGAGACTGGGGAGGCTTGACCATAGGGGAGACTTGACTGATTTTATTTCCCTTTAACAAATATTTCAATATAAAATAAGTGGGTCTAGACTCCCATAGGCCGCCTTGACCCATTATTTTCGCACATTTAAAATGAACGATTTTTCAATTTTCTTATATAGTATACTTATGTTGTAATTTTATGTGTATAAGTGATTGTATAACGAATAAAATGATATATGAATATTTATTCCAGGTTCAATACTTAAAAAATATATATTTTTTGTACAGAATGTGTCAACCCTCCACAGTCTACCCTATATTAGATATTATATTAGACTGCTCTTTATTTACATTATGTTTACTTTTTCGAATTTCAATCAAGCTGTAATTGGTTAGTGAATCAGTTGGATCAAATCTTAATTTGATGTAATTACTTTTCTTCTCAATATTTTTTTTTCTCTACGCCGCATAAATATTAGAGGAAAGTGATCGTAAATCGTGAGCAGTTTACGATAGAGTAGTTTATTGATACAACAGTACATAATTATTATCTATTCTAACCAAACACTGGTTCTGACATGAAGTAGTTAGAGTTCGGGAAATAAATTGTTCTATAACCTACCTTCAGGAATAAAAAAATGAACCAGTGTGCGGGTAATGTCAATCGGATGGAGGTAAGGCACACATGATTTTTCTTTCTAGCATTTATATTGTCAGAGTGATGTAGTTTAATGATTAAAAAATCGTCCTTTTCTTCATAAATCTTTTATACTTTTCGATTCGATAATCTTATAACTGGTATAATAAATCTTGAAGTCAAAGGAATTAATAAAGGCTTTCATATACTTCAAGAGTTTCTGCTAATGGAACACGCAATGTAATATATAAGATGATAATTATGATTTTGTGTTAAATGCTTTGTTAAATTTCACAATATATTAAATAACAAAGAAATGTAGTATTAATTAAAGGGTTTCGTAGAATATTAGCGCAAATATTACACTTTTGCGGCTGCCATAGGTTTTAGCAATTTTTTGTTATGTTCGTTCGTTAATTAATTATTTAAAAAAATTATGAGTGACTTGCATTCATTCTTTTTAACAGATTTCAAGTCACAAGCAGCGAAAATGTAAATATTGTAACTAATTATAAAGCCACATGCAACATATCACAATTATACTTCCCTAGTACAATATATTTATAACGATAACCTTAAAAATACTCAGCAAAAAAGGGAATTTTACTCAATTAGTAACAGAAAAATCACAATATTCTAAAATAAAAGTACAATTTTCAAGAAAAATAAATTCAGTCTTTACTTGTTTACTTGTTAAGAGGTAAAATTTTTACATTCAAAATATTCATCTAGTATTGCTTTGTCAAGTTCCTATTGTAAAAAATTGTAAAAAATAAATCAGCCTATAAAGCATCCCTGTGTAATTTTGATATGATGAAACACAATCATTTGAGTACATATGTTTTAATAAAAAAAAAATACTCCACAAATTATTTACTTTCTAAAATAAACAACTGGTTGTGAAATAATTTACATACTTTACGACCAAAAGTCACCGATCGCTTTCGATTTTAGGCTCTTCAGGTATCTAAAATTTGAGACCGCATAGTTTTATTAGAAGGTTTGATCACGAGGGCAGTTAAGGGAACAACATCAAATTTCATAAAAACAAACGCTTTCGCCCATTCTCAAAAATAAAATGCTAGGAAAAATCTGTAGTTTCTGAAAATAACAAGGTGAAACTTGTAAAACATTTATGTTCATTTCTGTAATAATAGCAAGTATATTCATGGAGAAATTTCAAGTTTTCTTTAAAAAATAAAAAATAGTATCCCGCGTGCTTTTTCTTTATAAATGCAGGGTTTATAACCTGATTCGACGAATCTTTAAGAAAGTTTGACAAAGTACAATAGAAGCAATATATCATAATTAGAAGTATAAGAAATAGTTATTTGAATTAAATAATCAATATCAGTAATGATAAAGTAAATTATTTCATAAATAATAAAATAATAGTTTATTTTAACATTACTGACCGTGAGAATGTCACCGGTTGTATATATGAAATTAATATGTCCGCTTAATAATTTTTTTATATTACTTATTAAAGCCGGTTTGTGTACGTTACATGCTTTAAACGTAATCATTTTATTTATTTTCTTTTAAACATAAGCAAAATAGAAAAAAAATTGTTTAATTATTTAAACAATTTACTTAAGATGAAAGTTGAAGTGCAAAAAATAAATCAAGCATAAAAGTTATAAAATATTTCTTTAGCCTCTAAGATGCACTAAAAGAACTGATGAAGCATTTAAGGTTAATTGGGTGAACTGAACACACGAGGTAACTGGGCCATAGGCAATTTTATAAAAGAACTGTTGATGTTTTTAAATTTTAGCTTTTGTGAACAATGCACCTTAATCTCTACATTCTAAAACAACGTGTGTCAACTCAATCATAACTCTCATTTGCTGTGATAGGTTGTCAAAAATTTACGTTTCTTTTTTAAAAACAACGTCAAAATGGTTGAACTTCCTCGGCTTTTTATTAAAATACTGTAAGCATTTTTATTAAACAATCTTTTTAGGGTTCCGTTCATCTGACGCAACCTATTCATCTCACTCCTTTGTCTGTCCGTCACAGAGCCCGTTCTCAGAAACTATGCATGTTAGAGACTTGAAATTTTGTGTACTTATAGCTGAACACCACACATCAAACAACAAATCATAAAATTTTGAAAAGTTAGTAATTAACCGAATTACGGGCTAATTAACATCTAAATTTAACCAATCAACTTTTTGAACACAGCTGCGAACGCACCTTCTCCAAATCAGCGGGGTTTCTCCTAAGGGTTGCCAGTAAAATCAGCGGATGCATGGTTACCACGGAGGAAATTAAGCAATAAATGAAGTGGACATTTAAAAAGCGAAATCGCATCTTCCAAAGTATTGGTCCGAGATATTCGCATAAGGTATAGAAAGACGCAAAAAAACTACTTTATTTTGGTATAAATTTCATGTTTGTGCGATGTGTATAAAGCAGTAATCCACTAAAAATCGACCGATAAAAATTTAATTTCTTCAATTGCAAAGAAAAGAAAAACAGATTTCATTTTCCCGAGATGCAGGTGTCAGACATCACGGCGCTTTGCGGTTTTGGATACTAGGTTAATTTAATACGAAATTTAAACTATTTAAATATTAAATTTTTTAATAAAATGTTTTGACATCCGGACGGGAAATCTCTCGCAGATTTCATACATACCCAGTTCAAAGAGATAGCTTAATTAGAAGCTAATATATTAATTATTATTTAATTAATCTGTTTCATTTCTCTCTAATGAATAGAATAAAATGGAAGCACTTGCTTTTTTAACCACGAAATAATTTAAATTAGGAAATCTATCAATTTGCGTTAGGTTCAGCGCTATCTGATAAGTATAATTTTCGAGGGGAGACAAAAGCGTGCTTCGCCCGCTATTACGTATTTTTTATTTCTTAGGTATGTGTCAATGGAAAGAGGGGGGGGGGGATACTTTTGATTAAATATCCCAGATAGTTCGCATTACAGATATTATTATGACAAAGACTAGCGAGCTTCGCCCGCTATCGGATAATTTCCGTGCGTGATAGCTTAATTAGAAGTTGAGATATAAATTATTATTTAATTAATTTGTATGTTTAGTGGACAATGAGAGGCGTTTTGGAACCTTTTTAGGCAGATTATTCAATTCCAGCAATGCCAACAACGTATTTCTTTAAGATAGTTTATAACACATACGAACAAGTTTATAAAAGAATGGCACGTGAAATTTCGGGCAAGTGTGGGGGGGAGAGGAGGGTCGAAAAATTTCTTTTTAGGGTTTCGTTCATCTGACGAAACCCTATTCGTCTCGCTCCTCTGTCTGAACGTCTGTCTGTCCGTCCGTCACAGAGCCCGTTCTCAGAAACTATATATGTTAGAAACTTGAAATTTTGCATACTTATATCTGAACACCTCACATCAAACGACAAGTCATAAAATTTTGAAAAAGTCTTATATTTAAACCTCTGGGCTCTAACTTGCGTATTTTCAGCTTTTTTTTTTCTAACTAAGCCCGTATTTAAGTTGAAGATTTCAACTTTTGCATACGTATAGCAGAACACTTGCGATCACACGGAAAATCATAAAATTTTCAAAATTTCTTATATTATTTACCCACCGTGCTCTAACTTGTGTATTTGAAGCAATTTTTCTAACTTCACCCCATTGCAAAATGTGGGTACTTTTCTAACTTTTGCCGACACCACGTTGACCACTCTTTCATATTATGCACATATCCTTACATATTTCAGTTCCACTTTTTTACCACCAGGGTGCGCCTACCTATCCCGTGTGCTATAGACCCGATCCCCTCGACTAATATACCTACTGATAGGTTGTAAGATGGAGTTTCGTTCGGATAGAATTTTGTGTAGAATAGAGTGCGCCCACTGGTTGCGAAATGTGGAACTAACAGATTTCGCAAAAGGATAAAGTGTTTTGAAAGGAATATTAAACGAAACCCTCTGTGCGATCTGCGATCACACTTACCCACTTGTTTTTTTAAAGATTAGGCATATAACTACATTAATATTATTAGGTATCTATACATATTTACTTCATGTTTCAAATGTAAGACCGGTGTCCCAGTTACCCCATAATATTTTCAAGAATGGGGTAGCTGAAACATTTATTCGGGGTAACTCGACCATGCTGGATCCAGTTACCACAATAGTTATAAATATTTTTTTTTTGGAGTTTCTCTTACTACGTGAAATAAATTTCTCCATTGTTTTTTGCTCACAATAAAGAAAATTATAGAATACTTTATTAAAATTACGTAATAAAATTTAAAAAAAAGAATATTGAGTAGTATCAAACCAAATTTCTTGACCCCTTGAGAGACTGTGATGCCGTTGTGACATCACATAATATTAACCCTTAAATGCCTGGTGTTGCTTTTCGGCAACATACCCAATTTAGGCTCTAAAATACTATTAGAATAATATTGAAGCTATAATGCCTAATGTTGCCAATAAAATAAATTCTGAAAATATTATAAAATCGATTTTCAACATGTAGATGGCAACAATTGTTCTGTTTAAGAATAAAGATAGATTTATTTTTTCAATTGTTGCTACTTGTTCTTTTTGTTTTGTTTGGAAGCTTGCGAAATACCCTATTTTGACCTGCAGTGAGGAAGTAAAATTTATTTCTTATTATAGTTCCTAAAATTCTTGTGTGTTTAATATTATAGAATTTTATCAAGGGAAATTATTTTTCAATTAAACACCAGTATTGTCAATTAGTAACAAACTGTTTTTTAGCCGTAAACTATACTTAAAACAAAATATGATTTTTTAAAATATTTTTCCCATGATTTATTTAAAAAATGAAAGCCGAAAAACATTATTACAATGATTTTTGAAAAATCAGTCATGGGTCATTCCATACAAAATGAGCAAATCACCTGTGGCAGACATGTCACAGATTTTAACGAAAGTCATTTTGTAAGTATATCATATCTATTTATGAGTAAATGCAAAATAATAGATTTTAGGATTGTTTATTTAAGTATTAAAATTTATATTAAAAATGGATGCAAAATCATGGTTTTGGCTACATGCTTGAAGTTTCAATTTTGGTTATTAGCCTTAAGTATGCAAAGACTATATTAAAAATTATTTATAATTAGGAATGAATAATAAGTAACAGATTGACGTAAGTTAGTAATTGTATTTTTATTCCTTAATGAGAAAAAAATTATTTTTGAAAAAATTTGAGGGAAAAATGCAACGTTTCTATTGAAATGAAGGACACCTCCTACAATATCAAAATTGCTTGACGTTATAGCTAAAAGTATATATATTAAATATTTAAACTTTCATTCTTGCCTTTTTTTATTCTTTAATGAGAAAAAAAATAAATAGTAAAAAATGTTGAGGATAAAATGCAATATTTCTATCACTTGTTTCGACCTG
Source organism: Maratus speciosus (assembly GCA_963932465.1). NCBI lineage: Eukaryota > Metazoa > Arthropoda > Arachnida > Araneae > Salticidae > Maratus > Maratus speciosus. The sequence goes on from OZ010800.1 coordinate 110,849,676, forward strand.
AAAGAAAGCTTTTTTAAACTTTTAATTCTTTTGATATTTTACATAACAGTGTATATTTTAAATATAAAAACTTTTAAACTTGCTTTCAGTTTATTTTTTCCTCAAGAAGATTTTTAATTAAAGTACAAAAAAAAAAGCTCAATTGAACAGAAAATTATATATTAATACATAAACAGAAAATAGATGGCAGCACTAAATTTTTTCACCTTGAAATCGTGCAATATTTTAAGAAACGCGCGCGAATTAAAAAAAAAAGCTCATGGAATGTAGTTAATATTGCCTTTTTTAACCCAATTTTGTGACGTTAGGAATGAAAAAGGCATACTTGAAATTTTTTCAGCAGATTATGGACTTATTGATCTTTATGTCTGTGCAATAACTGTAATGTGGGACATTTCCTTCATTATTTTTTTACCTATCAATAAGAGGAAAAATTACGATTTTGTCATTTTTTTAAAAGTTTGTGAATTTTTTTAAAGATGAAGGAAATACTTGACAACCTAAAAACATTAGTAATTCGATCTTAATATGTAAAACTGCATAAGGAATTAATTTCTCAGATGTTTTTGAATTCCTTTAATTTTTATTACGTTTTTAATTTTCTCAAAATTTGCAAATTTTCAATTTTTACAACCAATTAAAGAATAATCATGGTGTTACCAGATTATTATTGCTCAATAAATAAGAAGATAATTTTTCAGAGGTTACATTATAAAAAAAAAAAAATTCATTTCAGTTAAATAGTTTTCAAGATACAGAACTTCAAACCTGCAACTTTCAACGATTGCACACACGCCAATCTTTATCACAAGTTTTTTAAATGTCCATAACTTCTAAAATAATTTATTTTTTGTGAAGATATTTTGCAGAGCTCTATTTGAATATGATTTGAACCTGTATATCAAATTTTATTCAAATCTGTTACTATGTGGCCACGACTTTTTTTAAATTTTTGCTCATTTTACGTGGAATGACCCTCATTTAAGGGTTAATTCCTAATTGCCACACTGGCAACGGAATTTTATAATGAAAATTTCACCTTTTTTTAAGTACGCGAAACTATGTTTTACTTGTTTACAAATAGATTCTCTTGTAAATTCTGGTGTCATTAAATTATTTCAACATTTTATGAATGTAAGTACACTGTAAAAAATTTTGGTCAAAAAATACGGTACATATACTGGCAACTTTGTGACCAGTATATGTACCGTAATTTAACTGGACGGTATATGTACCGTAAAATATTTAAAGTATATGTACTGTAAAAAAAATATTCGTACAGTATACATACCGTATGTTAAATATACAGTATATATACCGTAAAAAACATTTATACAGCACATATACCATAGGTTAAATATACAGTATATGTACCGTAAAAAATATTCATACAGCATATATACCATAGGTTAAATATACAGTATATGTACCGTAAAAAATATTCATACAGCATATATACCGTAAATTAAATGTGTGGTACATATACCGTAAAAGTATCGTAATCAGTATATGTACCGTAAATGAAATATATGGTAGGTATGACCCCAAAAAAGCTCCCACATTTGACAGGATAAAAAACAAAAAGGACTGTAGAGAGAAACTTGTTTGTTCAAAAATATACAATAGGTATGTTTAAAATGACTATCTTTCAGAAATGATGTCTGGTAAGCGTTGTCCATTGCGAGAAATATACAATTCAAGACGATGTCTGAAAACTATCAACACCGACGCCTCGTCTTGTGAAATAGCTGCTACTTTCACCTCAATGGGGAACCTCTTGGGGTCAGAATAAGCGTAGGTCTTATGTCTCAAGAGTAATTCAAGCGGAGGTAGCACCTTCCAGAATACACGATGTGTCAGGGGATGATAGATTTCAGATTTGTCTTAAAATGTATATTGCTTGCAATGGACAATGCTAACCAAACATCATTTCTAAAACAGTCATTTTAAACTCTTGTTATACCCATTGTATATTTTAAAACAAACAAGTTTCTCTCTGCAATCCTTTTTGTTTTATATTATTACTTTATATTTAGAAAAAGTAGTTTGTAAGAAAAAAAGTCAAAAATGTATTGGATAATATTTAATCTATAGGAAAATGAAAGGTATAATGAGTATATCATAAATAATTTGGATTTCTGTATGGATACTTCAACTTTAAATAATCATTTAAAGAATTAATAGTTTTAGAAATGTATTTAATTTTTGTTTCTGCATTTTTGGTGAGAATGAAACATTGATATTCTTTAATGGAAGTGCCCATAACTTCTGCAATATAAATTTATGCACTGCTATTTCGAGTCAGACTCGACATGATCTTTCTTTGCAAAATTTGTTTTTAACATGAGAAATAAGGGAAAATAAAAATTTTCCTTTAAGTTTAGTAAAATAAGTAAATGAATATTTATAGTACTGGTTGATATAGAAACAATACACCATATCTACACATTTTTTAAAACAAAACTACTACCATAATTGGATAAAAAATACTTCTGAACATCTACATGTTAAAAAAAAAAAAATTATGTTCATCATACCTTCTTTACTCATTTCTTTTCTTAACACTAGGGGGCTCGGCCCCCAACGAGCTACGCTCGCCAACCCCCGGCCAGACACCGCAGGCTCTAAATGCACGCTAATTTGATCGGATTTAAAAATATTTCGAAAGATTGAAATATACTTTAAAAAACAGTGGCGATCTCCCTATAAACGAATTTCTATTCATTTCGCTTTGATTGGGGAATTTTAACGCCAAATCCGCTGCGGTACTACTTGATTATCCCGTCGACCCATTTCGCCAAATTATATAAATCGCCAAACCACTCGCCAAATTATACAAATTGACATAATTTTTATTTTAAATAACGAAAGAACAAATAAATTCGTACAACATTAATAAAAATACAAATAAAACGTCGAAATAAAAATAACTTGAAGACGTAGACACGTGTAACAACATTTCAAAATCAGCTAATATAAAAGGAATTAAGTAAACAGAGTCTTTGTTTCCTGGTATTTTTTAACAAAGCGAAAAGAAAGTTCTTTTAAATGAGACATTTTAAATTAATCGTTTTTAATCTGACGTAATTTTTACCAAGCTATTCTTTCTCTTTTAAATAATCGCGTGAAAGTACTTTTGTTAGCAATGAAATATTATTTGCGCTTTCCTAACAAAAATAGTTGAAAATATTTTCTCAAAATATTAAATAAATGTCAAATTTAAACTTTTTTGCAATATTATTTTGTGTTCATTTTATGTAATAACTATAATGTGACGTAAATATGACGTAATTTCTCCTAAGACTTCTAACGCATTTAATGAATTTATTATTTTACAATATCCTTTCTCTTTTAAAATTCACGTGTATACTTTTTATGACGTAATTTTTAATAAGTTCCTGCTTTTTATACATAATTATTTAATTCTAATTTGAAAGTTTTTTTCCTGTTTATAATAGTCACGTGTAAATAAATTTTTAATTTGAGGCAAACATTATTGCTTGCGCTTTTTATACAGTTGGCAACAGTTTAAATTAGTACAATTTTCTGAAATCTGTAAAAAATATCTCTAGAAATGCTGAAAATTTGAATTTAAAATAGAAATAAAACCTGAAAAAATGAGTCAAAATAAAAAAATTAATGCAATCTGCACTCCGGCAAATTCTAACGCATAAAATGATCTAAAAATGATTACACTGCCATGTATAGTTTTTGCTGCTATAAAACTTTTTTAGTGGAACGATTTTGTCCAACTTTAGCATTAAATATCTCTTAAAATAATTCTTCGATTTGAAAACTGCCTGCATCAGCGTGTTTATCAAACATTTCTGTATAAAACCACTGATTTTCATATTTTTGTATGCATTATTTTTCTCAATATTAACGAAGAAAGACCTCCGGTCACAAAAAATTCAAAACCGGCGGCGGTGACAGCGGTAGTTACTTTTTTTTAGAATAGAGAGAAACTTAATCATAATAAATCTTGATAAAACAAACTTTTACAAACCAAACAATTTGAAAATTTACAAGAATTTTTTATAACCCAGATAAAAAACTGATAGACAGCACATGAAGTAACAAAAAACCTTTAAAAATGCATTTTTATTTTATCAGAAATTAAATGAAAATCCTTATTAAAAATTTTCAGGCTATAAAAATAGGTTTCACTTAGCAATTATTCAATTTAAATTGAGATTAAAGTTGAAAGGTAATTTTAATTATTGATTTAAATATTTAAATGTATTTCCAGACTATATGACCAGATACTGTCAATGAAACTGATTAGATTTTAAACAATGTAAAATTTATTAACTACTGAAAAAAGTAATAATTTTTTTTCTCCCCAAAATCTACTTGCATTAATGAAAATATCAAGTAAGCAGTTTTAACACCACTGGATCAGTTAAACAATCAGAAGCAAATTTTACTATTTGAAAACTGCATTCTAATCTGAAAGGAAAATATGAACCTGTGAAGAGTACTTGTAAAGATTCTTAAAAATGAAAAGCAAAATAAGGAAATATAAGCACTTTGTTACAATTGGAACCCAGTTGCAGGTAAAAAAAACATAATAATATTTAAAAATCAAAATTTTTCCATGATCTATCACAAAGAAAGTAATCTTTGGCAGCTTTTTTTTCATTCCTCAGTGCTGTGTCACTTAATTAAAAAATAAGAGTATGCAATTAAAAAAAAATCAGAGTTAGTAAATAGGTATGTGCATTTTTTTTTTTTTTTTTTAAGTTAGCAAAAACAACCCGATCTCAAATACTGACTGAAGACGTTAATAATAGAATAGAAAAACTCGAAAGGAGTTTAGAGCGGAATGCCACATTCATCCTGCATTAATATAACTAAAATAATCATCAATTTTCTAAAAAAAGGTGCTTAAAATTTATTTACTATTCCATTACAAATGAACTGGTCTTAAAAACTCAAAATCATTGATATTAAAAACATATGTAAAGAAAAGAAAGATGACATGTTCATTAACCCTGAGATCTAACGATCACAAATATGATAATTTTCATGTGATTTTTTTTGTGACAGCTATCCTTTCAAAAGATCTCCGAGTTAATGTAAGACCTCTCTTTTCTTTACATATGTTTTTAATATCAATGGTTTTAAGTTTTAAAAATCAGTTTATGATGTTAATAATATTCACCATCATATTTGAAATTCAAAAATTTAAGCATAACTAATCTGACAATAAATATAAATAATAAATACTTAGTTGTGTATTTTTGTTCCGTTTAAAAATAATGAAAAAAAAACTAACAATTATACAGTAAAAGAACATTTATTTAAAACAAAACTACAAGTCAAATTGTTTTAACAAGCACATACATGTTGCTAGCAACAACGAAACTAGCTTTGTAACACATTTCTCTGAAAACAACTGCTACCTCATTAATATACAAGGACAGCATATCCTTTTTCACATTCCAATTGCGACAAGGAGGGTTGCTTTTAACTGGAATGACGTTGCCCACAGCAGTATTATCCTGTAATAATAATATTAACAAATTTTACTGAACTAATTGCTAGTCATTATGTACATTTAATTGGACAAAAACAGAACAGAAGCAAATAATGATTAATATCTCAGTGATTAAAAAAAAATTATACAATTTGAAAAAAATTTCAAGTTTACAGGGTTTTAAAACTACATATTTTAACATTTAAGGATACTTTTGAAAACTCTTATTTTCCAAATCTGTCCATAAATAAATTATATTAATAATTTGTTATTTACATGGTCACAAAGACATAATGAGATCTCTACATAATATGAATAAAAATACTTTTGAATGACCTACACTTAATTATTTAAAAGTTTCCCATATCCTTGCAGAAAATCTCCATTTTTTTGCATTAAGAAAAATCAGTACTTTTCAGTTAGACGGCTGCCAATGTTATATATATACAATATATGATATACATATATGTGTGTATATAAATATATACAATATATGTATATATACATATGTGTATACATACATCTATATATAACACTGGTGCCCGGCTAACTGAAAAGTACCTAAAAATCAAATAAGATTTAAATATTTTCTAATTTGTAAATATATGCATTAATCACTTGATATGTTTCACAATGTATTCAGTGTGTACAATGTAACAATGTGATATGTAAGCTGACATTCTTTATTTTTAATTTAGAATTTTTAATCTTTAAATGTGATATTTGATTAAGGTGTAAAAAAATCATTTTTTAAAAAAATTGATCTTTTTTATTTAAATCATATTTTTTTTAATTTAAATCATATTTTTATGATTTTTTCCCCATTGTTCAAATACAGAATAGCTACCAACAGTTTTAGGTTTCCAAAACAAACCTCTAATTGCAAATGCAGAGATTCCCCTAGACAGTTTCAGGAGAGTGCTGCACCTTACCTGCCCTTACGTTTACAAAATAGTACCCCTCTTGCCCCTGATGAAAAACATTAGCACCCTTGTTGCCCCCAGCTGAAAAAAATGCCTTTACTCCTTTGTTTATTAAAAAATTTATTTGCATAGTAAAAATTGACTCATTGCTGTCTTTTAAATAGCGTCCTGTCTATTAAATATTAAAAGTAGTTTTAAAAATCAAAAGAATACCTTTAAAAATTTTTTAAAAAGTGCCTTTCAGAATCCAAAAGTGCCCTTTTCCTACAAGAAGCACCCTGCCCTTTTTTAAACCTGGGGGAAACTCTGGCAAATGTAACCTGTGTTTTTACACTTTAATAAAATTATAATTATTAGTAATTAACATAAATTATAAACTGCAAATTGGTAGTTTTATTAGTTAGTAGCATACAATAATGTTATATACATTGATATTTTGTAATAATTATGTAAAACTAAATTAAATACTAGTTATTTACATTTATTAAAATTATTAATAACTGCATTTAATCTTAAATTGTTTAACACTATTTAAAATTAATAATTATTAAACAATTAACTCTGTAATTAGGGACATAACATACATCTTTATGAATTAATTCATAATATGACAATTAATAATTTACAATTCATGGTAGAAAGTAAAAAGAACAGGATGCTAGTTGCAAGAAAGGGTACTATTTCATGAGGAAATATATAATTACTAAACACATTAGTAGTAATACAAGGAAAAAAAAAAAATATATAATTTCTTAGTATAATAAATAAAATGTCATTTATTTTATGAATTACAAATTGAAAAATACAATTAAATAACATGTTTTATTTTTTTTTTCTAAAGAAATAAAGTTCTATCATTTTTGCAAGGTCTTATGCACATATATTTAGAAATACTACTGTGGAATTCAGAAATTTTTTACATGAAATCTCAGTCTACAGCTACAGATGAATTTCATAATTTTTCAAAAATTAAGGGTGCTTTTTGTCAATTTCAAATGGGGCAGGTTGTGGTGCCCTTAAAAAATGACCTAGAGGAAACAGTAATTATAGAATTTATAAAAACTGCAGAAAAGTTATTTCATTAGTTAATAGCACAAACAACAAAGCTATCAAACATTATTTGCAACTCAGTTTGCATTTGTACTGTTAATCACCTAAATCTAAACTTACAAACATGTATGCATTTGCTACCCCCCCCCCCACAAGGGCAAAAATAATATATATATATATATATATGTATATGAAAATGTTTTAACCTATTCATACACACATACAGAATAAATATAAGGAATAGCCAGTTATATCTGTAATCCTCAAAACATTAAACAGTAGTATTATTAACACTCAGTGCGAAATCTCAGCATTTTGTGTTTCAAACAGTTTTGCCAAGTTTTTAATCCCTAACAATTTTTATTTAGTGTATACAAGTATTTAAAAAAAAAAAAAAATCAACATTTACTTAAGATCTTTTTCTGCTTAACATTTTATACCAATTGGTTCCTTTTCTCTTATACATTCTTTTACAATAGCGGCTTAGCCGATGTCATTCTTCCATTCATCTTTAGCTCCAGTATTTGATATAAATTTATTATTGCAAAAGTAGAATGAGAAAATAAAATTCTTGCTATTTTATTCTTTTACTTGCAGAAGTTTATTATATTTGCTGCGTTTATTTTATATAAAAAAAAATGAATATTTTGATTACTAAAAGGAAATTTATAAAAACTAAGCTTTTTACAAGCTTGCTGTACTTGAACTTTTTACAATAGTCAGGAATTAAGCTTAAAAACAATTATTTAAAGTTTTTTTGTGTATTCATGAATCATGAGTCAAAATACCTGTAGAAACTTTCCAAATTATGTTCACCTCAGATTTTAAACATTTAGAAAAATTATGATTTTAATCAATGATTTTTTTTAATCAATTGATAAAAATCACGATTTAATCGCTGATTAAACTAATTAAAACCATTAACACCTTATATTTGATTCAAGTTAAAAAAAAAAAAAAGCATCGTTTTTCAGTTCTCAGCCTCTCCCACTTTTAAGTATGACTTTATGATATTTTAAGTATACCATGCAATTTTTAAAATGTGTCAGATTTTCTCCAGAATGCTGCTCAACTTTTTAAAATATACCAAGTAACATCTCAACTCTACTACGTTCATGATCATCAATGTTCAAACTTGCCTTAGGGGATGTGCATATATAACGTTATCAGTTTAGGGGGGAAGGAGGGGCCTGGCACATGATCTCGTAAGATATCGCTAGGGGAGGGGGGGGGGGGACTGTCTTTTGATATCGTTATCAGTTTTGATCCAACCAAAATTTTCTCTTTTTATTTGTAACTTGTTTTTTTACATCAAAATAGCCTTATCTGTTTTTTATGGAAATACAAACTTATGATTAAAATCTTAAATGATAAAAATATTTAATTCCAAAATATGGAATACCCCACCGTTTAGCATTCCTATTCTTCAGTCATATGTTATGCATACATAATTGGTTACATCTGTGGTTCGAGAAACCAATTGATGATACCTGTTATGTTTATTAGTAGTAAATGAATGAGAAAGAATGTTGTCCATCTGTTTTGTTGATAAGAAGTTCTGTCTCTCTCCCCTTCCCAACCCCGTGCTGAGGCAAGTGCAAGAAATCATTATTACTGTTGAATGCATTATATAACAAAAAGCTATTATTAAATACTTCTAAATGGCAAATATTTCTTTTAAGTATTATTTGATATAAAGTTATTTTCATATACAAAGTGATATTTTATTGATTTCTATTCATTTGAAGGGGGGGGGGGGGGGGGGTGTTTGAGGTATGATAAAGTATGATATCATAAACGGGCGAGGGAATCCAAAAATACCAGAAAATTGATAATGTTATATAAGTACAGCCCCTTACTAAGTAGTTTTTTGCAAAGAAGGAGGGGGCACTTTTGCAATACCTTCTAGATGAATTTTTGTAACACACTTTTTTTTTTAACATTTTGTATCCTGTTTTTTCTTTAAAGCATGAATTATTTTTGCAGTTGCGTACATTCTGACAATTTTCAAATGTACATTCCTTCTTGCTGGCTGATAAGATTTTCTGAAAACTTCCCACCCCCTAAGAATAACAATCACAATCCCCCCCCCCCCCCCTCCTTCAAAGCAGAATATGCCGTATGTCGCAAAACAACAGATTTCTCTGCAGAAGATTCAAATTCTCATTTTCAGTGAAATTCGCAATTCAGTCATTGGAAAAATCTTGAAATTTGTCAGTCAATCATCGGGAGAAAAAAAATTATTCACTTGAAAAAGATTTCAAAATTCATCAATTGGTCGGAGGAAATCTCATGCAATTCGTAAGTTGATCGTGTAAAATTCTTCAGCTGGTTGTGGAAAATAAGAAATTCGTTGAACAAGTCGAGGGAAAAAATGCAAGATTTTTACCAATCGGTCGCAAGAAAACAGCAGCAAAATTTGTCATTTGGTATACGGAAAATATCATGAAAATCATCAATTGGTCACAGGTATTTAAAAAAATGAAATTTGTAAATGGATCATCAGAAAAATCACGAAAAATACCTGTGAATTTTGCCAATGCAAGGGATAGAGGCAAAATTTGCTGATCAGTTTCAGTAGAAAGAAAATATTGCAAAATGTGCCAATTGGTCGCGAGTAAAATATCTGAAATTTGTCACTGGATCGTCTGGAAAAAAATATCACGAAATTCGTTGATCAGTCCCCCCCCCCCAAAAAAAAATCCAACCCTAATTTCCCTCCCAATCGGTCTCAAAAAACAGTCAAAATTTGGCAATTCATAGAAGGAAGATAAATTTTAATTTATCACAGATTTTAAAATCGCAAAATTCGTCAATGGAAGTCGGAAAAAAATCTCAAAATTCAGCAATAGGTCGTAAAAAAGGGGAAATTTGTCAGTGGATTATAGAAAAAACACGAAAATCGTCTATCAGTTGTGGAAAATAATCTACGATTTTCTCTAATCGGTCAACAGAAAAAGCTACAAAATTTCCCAATCAGTAGAAGGAAAATATCGCGAATAAAAGAATGAGAAATTAGTCTGTGGATTTTCTGAAAGAAATGCAAAATTCGTCGATTTGTCGCAAGAAAAAAAAACTCGCACTTTTTGCAAAGCAATAGAAAGAAAATATCGCAAAATTCGCCAGTTGATCGCTGTAAAAAAAAAAAAAGTGAAAGTCACTGAATTGTCGGAAAAAATATTGAAATTCGTCGATCAGACATGGAGAGAAAAAAAAAATCATCGCCCATTAGTCGCAAGGAAAAGCCGAAAAATTTACTAATCAGTAGAAAGAAAATGTCACAAAATTCGAACAGTCGTGGATAAAAAAAATATGTCAAATTCGTCGGTGGATCATCTGAAAAAAGAAAGAAAAGAAATGGGCGAAATTCTTCAGTCAGTCATGTTACGAATTCGTCGATCAGTTGCACGAAATTCATCAGTAGATCGAGGTAAATATCTAAAAAAATATTGCTAAATAGTCAATTATGGGAAAAATTGAGAAATTCATTATTCGATCGGGGTAAAATTGTGAAAATCATCGATCAGGAGAAAATCACAAAATTCTTTAATCAGTTGCAGGATAAAAATGCAAAATTCCTTGATTGACGCGGAAAAAAAAAAATCAGGAAAGTTGTTAGTCAACCAAGGGAAAAATCACAAAAATATTGCAAAATTCATCATTTGGTTCTAAAAAATTATGAAATCTAGCCAGACGTGAAGGGAGGGGGGGGGGGGGGGGGAAGGCAACATTTTTCAATTGGTCACTATAATGAAATTTTACTGATAAATGAGGACTGTAAACAAACCAGTTCAAATTACAGTCAACTCTGTGGAATTTGCTGATGTATAATCCACACTACACGTTGGAATGTAAACAACGGAAATTGTCATTAACAGTTAAACTCATAAAGCTAATTTTTTTTTTTTTTTTCAGTTATCAATGCTCCAATGGATAAATATTTAAATATAAATTGGATATAAGCATTTAAATTTCCTTGAGTAACATAATTTTATCTTGGAGCAAGAAGTAATGAATGTTCATAGACTACAAAAAAAAAAAAAAAAAAAATATTGACACCATACCAAAACTGCTATTGTGTTGTGTCAATGTTTAAAATAATGAATAATCAGTAAAATTTGTATTGTAATACAGTCAAACTTCGTTAACATGAACACGCTTAACGTGAATTACTTTTAACATGAATTGTTTTCACAGCCCCCTATAAAAACGAATACACAGATTTGATACTGATAACATGAATTACTGTTAACATGAACAAAATTTTGATTCCCCTTGAGGTTTATGTTAACGAGGTTCGACTGTATAATTTAATTTTTCTTTAATCTTAGTTATTAAATATATTAAACCATTATATGTTTTTCTTTTCAATTTTAATTGTAATTTTTGTGCAGTTGTTCCTAATTTATAGTCAGACTTTAAAAAATAAAATGTAAACAAAAAGGATGATCTATAATCTGCAAAAATTATAATCTACAAAATCCTTGGTCCCTCAGTGTGCGGATTTTACAGAGTTCACTGTAATATAGTTTATAGAATCTCTTAGAACACATTTTTAACGCCATTTTTTCCAAACAATAATCTTCTTAGTAGATTTATATTACAAATGTTACAAAAATATGCCATGAAGTTTTAGACTAATGTCAGACAAACGTCTTTTTGCACGCTTTTCCCCCTACATATCATCCCTACACAATGCTAGTAGCATTAGCATTGTGTAGGGATGATACGTAGGGGAAAAAAGCAAGGTCAGACGAACGTCTTTTTGCATGCTTTTTTCCCTAAGTATCACCCCTACACAATGCTGCTAGCATTGTGTAGGGTGTGTAGTGATGATATGCAGAGAAAAAGTGTGTAAAAAGACATTCGTCTCACATTAGCCTAATTGTTTGGAAATACTTGTGTAATTTACACTATGCAACTTAAACATGTATAGAATATAATTACCTATCTTTTGATGCTTTGTGGACGGGCAGAAACAATAGCTGCTTTTAGCTATATTACTTTCTTCATACTCATATGATGAATGGTCTCAATATTTTGCTAAGTAGTTACATCGCTTAATCACCTCTTGGATTACCATTCGTTTTCTGAAAGAATCACAAGTAGAAATCACATATTCAATTTTGGCAGTATTGTTTACTTTCAGAAATCACATTCCATTAAAAAAAAAAAAAAATACTGTAAAAGCACTTATTTTCACGAGCCCGTCGTAATCACAAAAATTTAAGCCTCGCAAAATATTTTTTTTTTTTCACCTCAAATAACAAAAAATCAGAAAATTTTCACTTATCCAAAATTTAATGAATACAGTTACTTAAATGTTAAGCCAAGATCAAAGTTGATAAATACTGCGTGTGTTTTTTAGAGCGACGGGAAGAGGCAGGGCAGAGGCGGCATGTGCCCCATGCGCCAGAACGAAGGGGTGCCAAATAAAGGATTATACCTTTGGAATGGATCATTTTCTTCTGATGGACTGATGGCTTCCATTATTATGAAACAGCCATTATAAATGAAGTGTTAGATGAAGATGAAAGAGCAGCTGTAAAAAGTCAGAACTCAGATTTTCTGGTCAGAATGGAAAAAAAAAAGGCCATATATACATATTTTTTAAATATGGCCATTTTTTGACCAGAAAATCAGAGTTCTAATTTTTTATGGCTGCTCTTTCATCTTCACCTAACACTTCATTTATAATGGCTGTTTCATAATAATGGAAACCATCAGTCCATCAGAAGAAAATAACTTGGTTAAAGCGGAAACTCGGTTAAGCGGGATTCGGATAATCCGAACTCTACTGTATGTTTCATTTTTAAAATGATCTTTAGAATATTTTTGTCGGTGTTCAGAGGGGGGGGGGGGGGGGGGCATGACCCCTGTGACTTCCCTCTTAGATACGCCATTATAGATTACGTAGTTCAGTTATTACATATCGTAAATTTTAAAATAAGTCTGCTATTAAAAAATTGGTAACATTCTCTTTGTAAATATACTTGGCGGAAGGGGGGGAGGCCAAAATCCATGTTCGACCCGAGTGCAAAAAAGGCTAGTTTCGGCCCTGGGCAGAAGAGCAGGGGAACGAACTTTTCAGACAAAAGGAAGTTTCTTAAAATGTCTTAAGCAAAAGGGGTTCTATTTAGGTAATTTCGGGATTTTCGACTTTCGGTTACGTTCATATAAAATTCACGAAAATTTCAGTTCGCGAAATCACTGATATCTTCATTTTCTCGAAAAATTCGGCTCGCAAAAATAAGTGCTTTTACAACATACATATTGTACAGGATATGATATGGCGAATTTTTGTTTTACACACACTAATTTACATTAAAATCATAAGTAGGTAATGAAATTTTATTTAGTAATTAATCAGCAATAATAGCCAAAGCAACACAATTAACAAAGAATTCAGCAAAGGGAAAAAAAAATTGCTATCGTCACTGATTTCAGTGCCATTTTGAATTTTGTTTTTTAAACTTAACTGTAAATTTTGCTATTTGCAACTGCAATGATATGTGGATTTGAGGAAATTTTCAGTACAATCAAATTTGGCTAAAATAAGATTCTGGAACCTAACAGATCCTGAGATGTAAATATACCCACTGCCCTTAGGGTTGTGGAGTCTGTGGGGAAAATGACCAACTCCAACTCCTGAGATTTTAAAGAAACCAACTGACTCTGGGGTGGCTAATGTACTAGAAATGGTTGGGTTCCTATTATTCAGATTGCTTCATCGGTACCATGTGTTTTGAAATAGTAATAGTCGATTTATTAAGTTTGTAATTAAATAAATGAAATATTACAATTTAAAAAACGTAACAATCAAGCAATCTGAATTAAATAAAAATATCCAACTAGCAACACTGCAACCTGACACATTCCTGTTTGACCTTGAAGCAAGTAGGTTTTTCGTTTCATTTTTTGGTTGACAAATGGGTGCAAGCTGTGATAGGTTGTCAAGACCAGGGACCCAGTTACCGCAGGGCATTATTTAGTATAAAACATTTCACCTTTTTTAAATGCATAATTTTTGTTTTAATACCGGTCGAACTTCACCCCTTCATTAATTGGCTCTGGTCAAGACAAAATATTTTCCATATACACATACGAAAAACCTTTCTTAAACATTTTTACATGCCTCAGAATTTTTTCAGAACATAATTTCAAATACATAAAAAAAAATACAGTAGCCTCCCGCTTAATCGGCCTAAACTGGACCGAGGGTTGGTCGGTTAAGAGAAAAACCGGTTAAAGTGGAGAAGTAAAAAAAAAAAAATTAATTAGTATCTGTGGGGGATTGCACTTTTGCCTATTAAAAATGCAAAATCTCAAATCTTCCGGGGAGGACATCTCATTTCTCCTTGTTCCTGGGGGAATGCCTGCATCCCAGGGCCACACCGGTGAAGGGCAACGCATATCCACTTAGAACCGACGTCTTTCTGAATTTTGCATCCTTCCCTCAAGATTGCACTTCAACTGGAAAGCATAAGCTGAGTTCCCGAGGTCGTCATTCCTGAATTTTGCCTGATGTTGGGAAAAAAAGTCGACCGTTAAAGCAGAGTTCCAGTTAAGAGGGAGGCTACTGTATATATTTATGTTCATAAAGTGGACCATGTCCCAGAAGCGGAATACTAAGTATTATTTGAAATACAAATATCAATTTATTTTTTATGAATCCAATTCCTCTTTATTTTTCCTTTACCTACCTCCAAAATAACATAATAATGCAAATTTGCAAGTAACATTTTCAAACAAAACAGAAAAGTTATATAAAAAAAAATATTACCGTATATACTCGCGTATAAGTCAACCCCCCCCCCCCCCCCCCAACTTTCAAATGCAAATTCTGGAAAAAGTAAAAAACCTGCGTATAAGGCGACCCTTTAACTTTTTGCTTCAATTTTGCACAAAATCAAACGAAAGATTTCACTTGCAAAAAGGTAGTAAGTTAACAAAAATAAATCATTGAAATTTTTTTAAATGATAAATTATTATTATTTGTATATTTTATATATTATTTTTCTATTCATACACATAAAATGCCATATTTTTGCAGTATTTGAAGTTTTTGTTTTTGCTTTTTTAACTGACTCGCGTATAAGTCGACACCCCAAATTTGCTTACCGAAAATTGTCAGAAACTCCTCGACTTATATGCGAGTATATATATATACGGTACACATTTATAATAATAACAGATTACGATACAGGAAAAATTCCAAATAAAGTGAAGTTATTAAATAAAGTAAAGGCATTGCACACTAAAATCCAAAATACATATGAGCCTGAAATATTCTGAAATACTTTTGGGTGTGAGCGAGCTGAGGGCGATTTTATAACACGGATATAAACAGATTAATAACCATAAAGTTGTGATTCCAAATTTGTTTTATGTTACATCTAAAATGAGTAATATTTCAGAATCTACCAGAAATATTTTCATTAATAATACAGGTTAACTTCAATAGGATACTTTTTTATTTTTTAAAAGCAGTAAATACAAAACAAAACATTATATTTCTTACTATGTTAAATAAATTGATATTTTTCTTTGTTTACTTTATTTTACAGTTAAATAATTACTTTAAAGCAATATTTCTTTGTAGAGAATAAGCAATTATTAAATATTTTGAAAATTCTGCATTACAGTTACAGAGTGGATTGTGGACCACTGTACCCCAGCAGTGAGTGGCCCACTGTGCTCCACGTTGAAGTTCTACACATTCTCATAAAAATGTTATTTAAAGCTTTCTTTTAAGTATATTAACTTTAAAATTAAATAAATACACATATCTTACCTTCACAAAAAAGCTGTTTTATTTTATTTATCTATAATCTTTAATTAATGAATAAAGAAAAGTATGATGATGAAAAATCTTACTTTTAGAAGTTCAAAGTAAACAGTTAGGCGAAAATGTTTCATTCTGAGCTAACTATGTGTTCTCAAGGCTAGATAAGTAATCAATCTGGTGCTGTAAAATCAAATAGCCTGAAAGAAAAGCAAAATTTAAAAATAAATAAAATATAAAGGGTGGTTCACTATGTGTACTTAGGTCCACTGTACGCCACGCCCCCCTACATTTAATTTTATAGTGTTGACTCTAAGCCGCTTTACCAGGGTGCAGCGACTAGCGTCTCGGTGTAGCTCCGCCCCCTATGGTGATTTTTCTCCTACCTCTTGGCTGAGGAATTGGCGCTAGTTATTTTTGAGGTTGATGTATTTCAGACGAAGCACGAGCGCTCGCTCGCGCTGTCGTTGGAAAGTGTTTTTTTTTTTTTTGAGCGAAGATGGCGGATAATACAGCGATAATTTCATGCTCACAAATTTTCACTCAATTGGTTCTACTACAATTCTACTCTCATTATTTATTTATCAATCAGTTGATTGTGTTAAAAATAATTAAAATGTTATAATTTAATCTTCCGTAACTGGGTAATCTTTTTTAAAACAGGGCAAATTAGCATGTTTTTAGATAAACAGCAAAAGCAATTGTATGTGGCATGATCTTTGTAGGTTGGAAGATAGGATTTTAATTTCTTGGGCATTATTAAACACTAGAAAAATTCTCGCCTAAAATTTTCTCAAAATATTATGTGAACCGTGGTACCTACAAATAAAAATTCAATAAAATCGCATATTTCTTCTATTAGGGTACAGTAAACACTTCTCAAAAATGATACCATTTTCAGGCATGAAAGTGCTCCTCCTAAAGGTGGAATTCCACATATTTAAAAATAATTTTGGCCATTTTCTGGATTCATGCAAAAATGCAAAGAAAATATTGGAAGCATATAAGGTGGGGGAGGGGGTGGAATCTGGAAAATTTAATAATCAGACATTTTGTCTAACTAAAATCCTTGGAGGTTTTTTTTTTCTTTTTTTTTCTGAATTGCTGTGCAAAAGATCTATCAAATTAAAGGGAAGCTTATGTATTATAATCATATGAAAGTCGTGTAAATAAATTTGATTAAAGTATCTCTCCAGAGTGAAAGTTTTTTAGACTTTAAAAGAAAAAGGAAGTTTCATAATGTTCTTTTTGGAATAGAATATTTTCTTCTATTTATGCAACACTTTTGATTTAAAAGTTTAAATTTGTTTTTAATGCTTTCTAAGCTATGAAAAGAAAATAACAATCATATGTACAATTATATTTCATTTTATCCCATAAGTAACTGTTAAAATGTGTCTAAATGTTAAAAGTTTGGCATCATCATATTGACCGAAAAGATTTTCCTCCTTTTACTATTTCCCACTTTCATGCCTGCATTTTAGGCTCTTGGATATCAACCCCCCCCCCCCCCCCCCCCCCCCCCTCCTCGCTCCCAAAAATGCAATTTTATTCTTTAGATTGACATTGATACCTGAATTTTACAGGCAGGTACATTTTGAATAGTAATCCTGTTTAAGTGTTACTTTATTGAAAACTTTAAGAGAAGATAATCTAAAGACCATCACGCCCCCCCTCCTTGATTTAAAAAAAAAAAGGTACTTTTCGGTTAGCCGGGCGCCAGTGTTATGTAAACATATTTATATACATACATATATGTAAATATACATATGTATACATATACACATATTGTATCTATACATATAATATATATGTATATATACATACATTTATATATACATATATAACACTGGCGCCCGGCTAACCGAAAAGTACAAAAAAAACACTTTTTGGTGATGTGACTTCGAATAGTCAAAGGTATTTTAAATTTTGTATGCAGGTAAATCCTTAATAGTATACATGCTAACAAAATTTGAAGGGTCATAAACAAAAGTGTTACTTTTTTGTCAGAGGAGGGGAAAACATTCTTTGGACCCCACTCATTAAAATTGCAATTGGAGTATTTGAGCATCACTATTAAGGCTACATGTTCATTCAAAATTTCTAGTGTCTATGACTGCTTTAATTCTGAAACAAAGGTATATATATTTTTTTAGAATTTTTTAAATTTAAGTATGATTCTATTCAGAATGTACCTGCCTACAAAATGCAAGTATTTATGACAATTAGATGACAAGATACATTATCAAAATGTTATTTTTCCGTGAGGGGGGGAGGGAGGCGAAATCTTTGGAATCCACAAGTTGAAATTTCTGAAATCGGAATATATAATAAACATCATCACTATTCAGGTTCTATCTGTGTGCAAAATTTCTAGTAAATTGTTTTCGATATAACATTTATGCTTCACGAAACTAGCAACACTTCGCCAAACTAGCAATACTTCGCCAAATCTAGCTTCGATTGGACTTAGTTGAATCCAGTCACTACGATCTCCATAGGGAGCGGAGCTACACCGAGACGCTAGTGGGTGCAGTGCCCGGCGGCCATTTTTGTTTCTTTTTTTGCACCCAGCGGCTCCAATGCACCCGGCTGCTCTTTTAACACTTCCTATGCGCCCGTGGCAATTCAATTGATCCCTGGAAAATATCACAAATTCTAGGGACTCTAAAACAAACCAGTTCAAAATATTTTTTGTGAACTAGGTACAAGTGTGCCCTATTTTAGAATAGTGTTCCCTTTTTGAAAATGTACCCTTTTTTTAGAATAATGTTCCCTTTTTGAAAGATTCCCGCCTGGCGGCTCTTTTTTTTCTAGAGTCAACACTATTTTATATGCAGTAAAATTTAATTACATCATTACTGTACAAAAACAGAACTGCATATGTATGTAAAATATTTATATGCATGTAAATTGTAATCGAAAAGTTGAATTATAAGGTGTGAGTTAAAAACAAGATTTGAAATCTAATAAATCTCAAAATTTACTTTGAGCAACACACAAAGATATTATACATCAGTCAAATCCAGCATATTATGCTTGGATGCCAGACAATAACCAAAATATGTTATGCCAAATATGAGGGCAATAAATTTATATTATACCAAAATATGGATAAAATGTTTAATTTTGGTTTTATATCCATTTTGGAAGACCCAAAAAATAGAAGACTGAAATTTTACAATTTAGGTGCATCATTTGTGGTCTTCAGGATTCAAAAAATTATGAAGGAACGCAAGAAAGTAGAATTAAAAAAAACTAATGAATTTTAGTTTAGTGCTTTTAAAAGAAATATTTTTAAACTTTCCTTTTATTCTTATTTTATTTTTCACATTGATTTTACATTTAGAAAGAATATTTCATGAAAGTGGAATACTCTAAAAAAAAAATTAACACAGTTATTTAAAATTATTTTGTTACGGATCTTATAATCAGTTTTTAAGCTTATATTATTACTGTTTTATATTAAAAATGTTACATATGTACAAGAAAGATCAGTAAAATAATTTTATGCATATCCGATTCCACACACATAGGCTAAATGCAAAAATTCTGCACTACTATTCTGAGCATACAATTATTACTCGGTACTTCTTTATTATCCCATCAACTGCTTTCCATAAAATAAAACTATCGCCAAACTATAATGCCAATAAACAAATGGAAAAATGTTCCCATTAGACTTTCAGAAAAAAAAAAAAAAAAAATCTGAGATGCCTGTCTGAATAAAACGTCAACTATCAGTAACTTAAGCAATAAAGTTTACAATATATTAATGAAAACAGAAAAAAAAAATTTCTAAAATTTTATATTTATACAAATAAAAATAAGTTACTTAAATCTGTAAAAAAACTGATTTTGGATAAAGAAATACAGTCAAGGACCCATAATCTGCAATTTTCTATAATTCGCATTGTTTAATGAATGTAAACAATTAAACAAATTTACAAATTCTAGATACAAAAATGATTTTTTAAAAGAAATATCTGAAAAAATTATATCTAAAAGTGAATATACTAATAAATTTTTAAATACAAGAATTTGAAAAATGCATTTTTTGAGATAGCATATTAAACTAATTATTATATTTCATATTTTTCTTTTCATGTTATGCTGAATATGAAATTAAAATAGTATCCAGAAATAAGAAAATGGCATGTAATGTAATCCATAATACTCCATAATCCGCAGTATTCCATAATCTGCACAACCTTTGGTCCCAACTTGTGCAGACCAAAGGTTAAAGAACTTTGCCTGTAGTTTGTAAAAACAAAAAATACAATATATGCAATGAAAAAAAAAAATTATTTTTTTTATTTTGCAAATTATGATGTGAAAACACCAATCATTCTACATTTATGGAGACTTTTATTACATTGTAAAATTGACCTGTCTCAAAAAAATTATGTTCGCTTGCAAGTACTGCTAAAATAACACCTTTGTATATGGTGTACATATGAAAATAAAGCCGATACATTTTTTGGTACTTTTCGGTTAGCCGGGTGCCATTGTTATACATACATATCCATGTATATATACATACACATATGTGTGTATATATATATAATGTGTATACGTATATATATGTATATAAATATGTGTATATAACACTGGCACTCAGATAAGGGAAAAGTACCCATTTTTTTTAAATTAAAAAAAAGAAAATGTGAAACATTTTTTCATTATTTAATTGATTGTTACAGGGCTGAAACTAGTTTTTTTTGCATATGGGACAAATGGCAAACATGCATTTTGTCTCCTCCGCAAAGAAAATCTAGAAAGTTTCTAACTGCCAACTTACTTTTAAATTTATAATATGTAATCATAAAATATGTTATATTCAACTACATAATCAGCTTTGTCAAAGGTTTTTATCTTAGTAGGTATATATTTGTTGACATTCTTCTCTCTTGAAAATATATTTTTCTCTTATTTAAGACCGGATTACGTTATTGACGGACTTCATTTTCACAAATTTTAAGGTAGTCGTAGTATTAAAATTGAAGCGTCAGTGATATGAATTAAGAAATATGAAGTCTCAATATGAATTAAGAGACTGCAGCACTAGTCACGCAAAGACATTCCTAAGCTAAACCTATGGGTGTAAATAATCTTCAACCAGGTACTTATGTATTAGAGTTGTTAGTATTATTGTAGAAACAAAACATCTTATCGATATTTTGGAGTAATTCAAGAGTATAATGATGATGAGATGAGCTGAAAGTTGTGTTTTTCAGAGTAACTGATGAAAATAGCTGAATGTTTTAGGCTAATAGAAGAGGATATTTCACATGTGGAATATAATCAAGCTATGAGAACTTTCTTTACTTAGCCATAAATTATGAAAGGCAACAAAATCAATTATTGTTTTCCATTTCCAATAGATGTCTATGATTCTATGAAAAAATTGTTGCTTTTCATCAAGAGTTATCATTTGTCATAAGTGTTACTTCATGAAATGTTTTAAATTTTAACCATTTAAAAATATTTTTTTATCATAAGTTATGGGAAACCATAAAATACTTAAAATAACATATTTTATCAGTAAAAATATCGTCTAAATTTACTTTTTATAAATTTCATTTGCAGCAATATTCAATGGAAAAAACAAAAAGTAACACTCATGACAATGCACACAGTAATTTTTTTAATAAAAATTAATTGCAGTTGCTCATTTTGTATACAACTTTGTTGAAAGACCAATATGTAATTAAAAAATTTCATTTTATAGAAATGAACATTTTTACTTAACTAAGAAATTCAATCATTTTGTCCAGTAACACTCATGACTTTGAAGTCCGATGATTGATTTTCAAAGTTAAACATCTTTAATAGAACAACATAAACAACAAAAATAAATAAATCCAAATAAAGAAATTTAAAATCGGCGATGATCAACAAAGAAACAAGATGGCAGACTCTGGAGAATCCGCAAGTATTACCAAAAAGTAAATTTGATTAATTAAGTATTCAGTTAAGTCAAAAGATTTTATGCACTATGAACGTTACTGAAATTGCATTTTTAACAATGTCTACATGAGGATGTCCATTACTGGAAATCGACTAATTAAGCATTCCAGTAATGAACACGGCTCTTAAAACCTTTAAAATAAGTGAAATTTTGTTAAGTAATCAAATTAATATATAAAATTCAATGTTTTACATTACTTATTACTATCAAAACAAAAACATGCAAATTTTGCAAGAAAATAAATATACAAAATTTATTAAATGTCTCTTAGCATGTTCATTAAGATTTTCCCTGAATAACAGTGGAATTCAAAACATTATATACTGATTGTGCTTTCTGATTGGTTTGATAAAAAATGTGTGAACAATAACACAGATTATAAAACATGCAAGGGGGAGTTATGAAAAAAATAATAAAAGCTATTTTTTTTTAACCAAAAACATTGAAGGGTATCTATTACTGTTACAATCTACCCTACATGATTTACATTTTTTTTGTTGTTGGTGTTACTATTATTGTTATTTATTACTATTTAATTAAAATAGTACCAGGGGTCAATCCAGGCAAAATTTGGGGCCTATTTAGGGCCTTTCACAAAAATCCATTTAATAAAATAGGCCCCTTCACATAAATAAATTTAATAAAATGGGTCCCTTCACAAAAATGAACTTATCAAAACAGGCTCCTTCACAAAATTCCTTTTAATAAAATAGGCCTCCTTCATAACATTCTTTTTCATAAAAACTGTTTTAAAATGTGTAATTTGTAAATAAAACCAGGTCATGAAAAACAAGAACTTCAGCAAGAGGATTTAAAGAAGTTTTTGTTAAAAAAATTGTTCGTTCGAATTTAACTGGATTTCAACTTGTTACAAAATGTTATTTTTCACAAAAATATAATTAAAATTCACAAAAATGACTTACTTTTCACAAAATGGGCCCCCAAAATAAAAACCTGCATCGACCCGAGTACTAATTAGATAACTAATGATAATGAATTTAATTAACATTAAAAATTTAATATTTATATTTTCTATAAAATAAGAAATTAAAATAATAAGTTTTTAATTGTTTAACTATAAGTAATAACTTTAAAAAAATGTTTAATCTGATTTGGGAGGAAGGGGTAGAAAAGTGCGGCCGGATGGTCGTATATCCGGCCAAATTTACATCTGTTGCATGCCTACAATAAATTTAATTTCAAGCACTTTTCAATTTTCATTTTTTAAAATGCTGTTTAGGCAAACTTTTTGAAAATGACACATATACTGCTGCATTAAAATCAATTAACGTGTTCAGGCAATTAAAAATGTTGCAGCGAACTCAAAATGCATTTTCACTTTAGTATTTAGTAGTGGAATTCAAATGGGAATAACAACATTAGGACAACAATACGAAGTTCCAAAGAACTTCGAAAGGTTACGCATTATTTAAATAAATTAATATTATATAGAGTAAAAAACAAATAATTACATACCTAAATAAATCCTGGAACATAAACTGCAGTCTGTGGCACATCATGACAAGATTCGATGAGGATAACAGCCCATACCTCGTGCCAGAAGGTAAACAAATGGTGAGTCGGCGCGTTTCAAAACCGTTGGCGTCAAAGGCTTTGGCGTTGCCATTTCTTCGATAGGAAAATGGAGCAGCCATGGAACATAAGGTAGCGACTCGGCGTATCAGTGTTTCCAGATCGGGTTACTTTTCAACACTCCGGGCGGACGGCGGACAGAGGCGGATCCAGAGACTTGTTTTTTTTTTTTTTTTTTTTTTTGGGGGGGGGGGGGGGGGGAGTGGCGGAGAGGGCGATACCGAATGATACATAATCAAAGTCATAGTTTCTATTGGTTAAAATAGTCCTTGCAGTTAATTATTATAGGAATATAAAATAATTAATGCTATTTAAAATTGCTATAGACTCTCGATTATCCGACGTTCAATTAACCGACATACTCGGTTAACCAACCCTCTTATTGTATATGCCTCCTCTCCTCAAAATATGGCTTATTATTACTTATTGTGTCGAAAAATCAAAAAATGTTACCATAGAATTTATTTATTAAATGTCTTATTTTTATTCTTTTCATTTTTAGCTCACAGGCTATCAACGCCTGAGAGCTAATCTGCCCGCAGGTTCTGTATGTACGTACGTAACGCGATAACTCTTGATAGAAATATCCGATTTGCTGCAATTTTTTTCTAGGTTCATTCTCATAAGGCGCTTCCCTGATTAGTTCTGGGGGTTCATTGGTTAAGTATAAAGGCGGGTACGGGGGGGGGGGGGGTATGACCCCCACCTTAACTTAGATAAATGTGTTTTTTATGCAGAATTATCAGATTTGCTTCAATTTTGGTATTGTTCTCAAAGCTGGTAGACGGGAGGTGCTGGGTTCGATCCCAATCGCGCCCGTCGGCCTAATCGTTCGGAGTTTTCGTGGTTTTCTTCGAACCTTGGATTTCCAAGCGTTAATACGGGTTAGGTTCCCTTAGAAAGACCCCCACGAAGGGCACCCCCCCCCCTTAGGGCCTATATCCCTCGTGCTGATAAATGGCCGTCATAAATACAACCGCAACCGCAATCAATTTGGGTATACCGGTTAATTTTGATAAGGCGCTTCCTTGATTAGATTTGGGGGCTCATTGTTTAAGTATAAAGGAGGGGGGGGGGGGGTATTCCTTAATTTGGAAAAATGAGTTTTCCGTTTTATGATAAGGCGCTTCCCTGATTAGTTTTGGGGGTTCATTGGTTAAGTAAGGGGGGATACGGCGGGCTAATCCCCCCTTAAGTTAGATAAATGTGTTTTTCAGGCAGAATTATCAGATTTGCTTTAATTTTGGATATCGGTTAATTCTGATAAGGCGCTTCCCTGATTAGATTTGGAGGTTCATTGCTTAAGTATAATCTTAAGTATATCGTGGGGGGATACCCCTTAATTTGGAAAAAGGTGTTTTCTTATCCGATTTGCTTCAAATTTGGTATACCGGTTTATTATAATAATTGCTTCGGGGGGGGGGGGGCGATCGCCCCCCTCCTGTGTGATGTGGAATCACATATATTTTTCTTAAATTAATCCTATCTCTAAATTTCAGTTAAAACTAATCTTTAATTACTTCTTCATTTTATCCTAACCTTTATTTCAGTTCCCAGTTCCCATTGTAACTTTCCTCCAAAAGAAAAGAAAGAAAAGATGTTTAACAGATGCCTTTATCACTAAAGCGGCTCTCGCATAAATATAATTCATTTGGATGATTATTCACGCTGACTAGATAAAAAAAAAAAAAAAAAAAAAGAATAAAGATCGACTTTGATTTCGGTCAGTAGAAATAACTCTTTGCTCTCAGCTTATTTTTTGAGTATAACGTCCTTGTTAATTCATAAACAACATAAATGCGGTCTGTATTGTCTTGCACGATATGTTCTCAAAACTTTGCTCTTAACGTTCGAATTCTTTTTGGCTTATTTTTTAGGACTGCTATGCTGGTTGCCCTGCCACGAAATTCAAATTTCTCCTAATTGTCCAAAGCGTAACAGATAAATTTTACTCATATGATACCAATCATTTTTCATGTGCTCTTTTCGCCAATTGTTTGATGCCAATGTGTATATTACAGAATAATTGGCAATTGCTCCCTTGCACTTCATGAACTCAGTCATGTAAAAAAATCGTCTTAAGAAATTCTATCAGGCACCATCCCTATCCATTTCTGTATGAAGTGCTTTAATTTTATATATTTACTACAAATAAACAGATTTCGTAAAAAAAAACAATTTAAAAGCATTTATTTCTACACTGATCACAGCCTACAGCTATTTATAAACTCATTTTTATGATTTGTCGTTTGATGTAAGGTGTTCAGCTATAAGTATGCAAAATTTCAAGTCTCCAAGATATATGGTTTCTGACAGGAGCGGATCCAGATAATCGTTTTTTTTGTGTGTGGGGGGGGGGGGGGGCGATACCTAGCGACATATAATCAAAGCAACGGTGATTCTGAGGTAAAAAAAAAAATACTGAAGTTCACAGCATATTTTCTGAAAGGCTACAACAGAAGGAGAGGCCGGGAGGGGGATCGTCTACCGACCCTAAATATCTGGTTTTTCGCGGCCTATGGCGAAATTTGCGTTTTTCCAATTTTTTAACCAATTCTCGCTTTTAAACAATCCTTTGACGAAATTCCCGTTTTCTCAGCGAATCTTTGACAAAATTTACGTTTTTTGCGATCTTGTGATGAAATTCGCGCTTTTTCGCGATCCTTTGGCGAAATTGGCGTTTTTTACGATCCTTTGACGAAATTAGTGTTTTATCTGCGATCCTGTGGCAAAATGCGCGCTTCTTCCGCGACCCTGTAACAAAATTCATATTTTTTCACAATTATTTGACGAAATTCCCGTTTTTTTTTTCGAGATTCTTTGACGAATTCGTTTTTTGCGGTATTCTTTGGCGGAATTCGTATTTTCCATGATCCTTTAACAAAATGAATTTTTTTCTGCTATCCTATGACGAAATTTGCGTTTTTTCCGCGATCCTGTGACAAAATCAGTGTTTTTTTTCCGCGATCCTGTGACAAAATTCGCGTTTCTTTCGTGATCTTGTAACAAAATTCACGTTTTTATTAGATCCTTTGACGAAATTCGCGTTTATTTCGTGATACTTTGACGAAATTCGCGTTTTTTTACGATCCTTTCACGAAATCAGTGTTTTATGCGCGATCCTGTGGCGAAATTCTCACTTTTTACGCGATCCTGTAACAAAATTCGCGTTTTTTTGCAATTGTCTGGCGAAATCCGCGTTTTCCGCGATCTCTTAAGGAAATTCACTTTTTTATGCGATCCGTTGACGAAATTCGCATTTTTTTCACGGCCTTTGCCGAAATTTGCTTTTTTTCCCGTTTTTAACCAATCCTTTGAGGAAATTCGTCTTTTTTTGTGGTCTTTGACGAAATTTGCTTTTTTTCCCGTTTTTAACCAATCCTTTAACGAAATTCACGTTTTACAACCAATCCTTTGACGAAATTCCCGTTTTTTCTGCGATCCTAAGACAAAATTTGCGTTTTTTCGCGATCTTTTGGCGTAATTAGTGTTTTATCCGCGATCCTGTGGCAAAATTCGCGCTTTTTCCACGATCCTGTGACAAAATTGGTGTTTTTTTCGCGATCCTGTGGCAAAATTCGCGCTTTTTCCGCAATCCTGTGACAAAATTAGTGTTTTTTCTGCGATCCTGTGACATAAAATTCGCGTTTTTTCGAGGTCCTTTGATGAAATTAGCGATCCTTTGACGAAATTCGCGTTTATTTCGTGATCGTTTGGTGAATTTCGCGTTTTTTACAATCATTTGGCGAAATTAGTGTTTTATCCTCGATTCTGTGACGAAATTCGCGCCTTTTCCGCGATCCTGTGACAGATTCGCGTTTTTTCGCAATTCTCTGGCGAATTTCACGTCTTTTCGCGATCGTTTAACAAATTTCACTTTTTTCTGCGATCCTTTGACGAAATTCGCGTTTTTTTCGAGATCCTTTGGCAAAATTCGCGTTTTTCGGAGATATATTTTTTGTGTGTGTGTGTGGGGGGGGGGGGTGATCTGGGCGACCCCCCCCCCCCCGCCTTCTGTAGATGACAGGACATGTTTCCGATTGTTTGTATTTCCCGCGAAAACTGCCATAAAAAAAGTTGGATTTATATTTTTTTTTGGGGGGGGGAGGGCGATTTCCCCGGTCACCCCCCCCCCCCGTGAATCCGCGCTTGGCTTTCTGAGAACGAGCTCTGTGACAGACAGACAGAGGAGTGAGACGAATAGGGTTTCGTCAAATGAACGAAACCCTAAAAAGATACGGTAAAACGCATTGTGTGTGCCGAGCCTGGAGTTTTTGAAAAATAAGAAGTACCATATTTTGGTGCTTCTCTTTATTTTACTCCATAGATTGATTCAACTTGGAACGGAAATTTTTAACATTATATTATTAACTTTTTTGAATGAATTTTTAAATTCAAGTAATTTTTAGGTGGAGAAAAAATTTCTTATTTGTCATACCTAAAAAAAGGTGTTTTTTAACCCTTTGAGTGCCAAGAAGCGTGATCGCGCTCCTCAATACACTGGCCGAAAATGCCAGGAACGCGATCGTGCTCCTAGCTCACGCATCAACTAATACGATCTCTATTTCATACTTGTCGATTCTTGTTCATTGTTTTTTTTTTTTCTTCCGCACGTGTATTTATAAGAAATCTAAAAAATACGATCTCTATTTCATGCTTATCGATTCTTGTTTATTGTCGCTTATGTTGAAATTATAATATTTATTGGAATTATAACATCTATTTTTTGTTTTTGAAATACTTTTCGTAAATAAAATGTTTCGAATTTAACTAAGGTATATATATATATATATATTTAATTTCTACTTTCCTCTAGCAGCGTGGCACTTGTAGCTAATTCTCTAAAAATCATGTTGGCACTCAAAGGGTTAAACCTAAAATAAATTAATGAGGCAAATATGTAACATTAAAACTGCATTAAGAACTAATGCAAGTTAAAAATGTATTAAAAACAGATAATAATTACTTTCAGTTAAAAATAATTAAAATGTTACGTACCTCTTTGTCCCGCACTTCCGGTACG